>OW388289.1:61694919-63055919 GCA_936450465.1 Gibbula magus | reverse complement strand
GAAGTAAAGTGCCACAATAGATTATTATAACACTTTTGTTAATCAAAGGATTACTGTCTACTTCTACACAAATAAAAAAGCAAGTCAACACAATTTGCATGGCTCCTTGAAGGGCTTTGTAGTATGATTCACTAATTACTTGATTAAGTTTTTTTTAACTAGCAAAGCTTTGACAAAAGTCACCGTGAACTCGGCTACCACTGTACACATGGTACACACTGCAGATTGAAATACATTTGCAGGATCGGTGTACGATTTCGATTGCAACCAAGAGTTATGTTTTATCACAAAAAAGGACAGCGCATTACCTCGAATGCATTGGCACTGCTCATCTCTAATTTAGAAGGTAATTTTTGCAACGTTCAGTTTAGCAATTGAAGGAAGACGAATCAATATAATCATAATATGATTGACAATTATACAGTAAACTACTAGATTATGAGTACATCGAGTACAGAACTATTCCATTTGACATTCCAATAATCACAACTTCAGATTAGGTACAATATTTCCTCCTCCAATGAAATATTGTGATTCATATAAACAAAACCACCGAGTTCACTTACGTCCAATGTCCCTAACTCTGAAGTTCCTGGAAACAGTTTCTGGAAAATTCAATTATCAAGAGGTTCATAGCAGAATTAACAATATATTGTACTGTCGTGGCAATTTAAACAAATAAATGTGAAATGATGAAGTGCGAAGATGGTGAAGTATAGCGTCATAGTATAGCAGGGATCACTCGGTATTCCACTTTTATTACATTGAAAATAACATTTGGGAACATGCTGTTTGCAACAGTGTAAGTTATTGTTTGACGATTCAGTTTAGGATTCGAACCAACACCCCCGAGAGTCAGGCACCATTCGCCAAAATCAAAATAATTCATCATTTCAGCCACCGAGACCACGCATCAAATACGATCAAAAACTGGTAGTGGAGCTTATTTACATTCAGTGCTATAGATTTAGAGCTCCCAAAACTTAATGTATTAGTTAGACACACATGTCACTTTTATACTGAACAAATTTAACAGTTTTTAAAAATAATTTGGAACAGGCTATTTGCAATAATAAAAAGTGTATGGTAGAATTTGAGTCAGACAAAGAGTGTTGTATTTCTAGTAATGTATCTGGTTTCATATCATAATAAAACAGGAAGAGCTGAAATCGGGTTATAACACTGGTATATATTTATTAATATGCAACCAACTTTAGTGTTTTATCATGTAAATACAGATAGCAACCGTTAGTTCTTATTACTTCTTCTCACACGAAAAATGCACTGTGATCAGTAACAAGAAGCTTCTCCGATCTGTAAAGTAAACACCACAAGCGCCCTCCTGCTCATCATATCAGCAGGTCTGTACACAGCACAGTGCACTTTTGTAAGAAATGGTGAAGATAACCCTGCCCTAAATCACATACTAAAAACTTTTGCATAGTGCGGACATTGAGTAATGAATATGTTCTTTGTTAAACCATTGATAATGATGAACGTTATGAATAGTCTAGATTATCGTCGATAATTATCTATATATTTCAAGATTTGATTATATGACTCACTAGACTGTCATCTGTTTTATAGGAAGAAATAAACATGTTTAACATTGAAATGACGTTATCTCGACATACAATTCGTTATTAGGAAATCATAGACATATTAAAAGTATTAAATAACACAATTTAAGGCAAAAGTTTCCATTTATTTGTTATACAACTGCATTCATTGCAAAGACATGCAAAATAAACTTATCACCTCATTTAGTTTTGATTAATGCAATATTTATTATGAACTATACATTAATGTTAAAACATGTGAACAGGTACAGATTAAAATGTTTATATTTATAATGTCATGTTCTTGTTTGTAAACCTCTTTGTTGCATATAAACTAAAAGGCAAAAGAAAGAATAGGTTTAAACAAATTGTTAAAAGGTGAACAAATTTGTTCATAAAGTCATTGTAGTCCGAGTAGGATATGGAAAGAAACACATCGCTGAAACGGATCCCTATTCATGGTACCATACCTCGAGTGAAAATGGTAAAACACGTTTAAAGCCATTAGCTCGAAATGCACGTGTTGAAGTAGAGTATAAATATGCCCATACAAGAGGTTGGAAACATAGCTGATGAAAGCACAAACACGAAATTCAAAGATTAACAGGAGCGGCGCGAGAGCGAGCTATTGGTAAGCAAGAGATTTGGGCAACACAGATCCAGATTGCAAGAAGGTTCGGTTGCACACCATTAACGGTGGCCGGACTCAAACAACTCCGGCAGACAGACAGGACCCAGAACCAGAAGACCACGTGTCATAACACCACACGAAGATCACCGTATACGAACCATTCACTTGAGTAACCGATTCGTAACTGCGAGGGCAATGGTGGCAACGGCTCTGGGACATGGTATCAGTCCACATAAAGTACTACGGAGACTATCTTCTGCAGGTATCAGACCTTACCGTCCCTTCAGAGGAATGTTCTTGACGGCCCAACATCGACGAGAGAGACTACGATGGGCGAGACGAGTCCGTGTCTAGCAAGACCAGGAATGACGCAGAGTGTTGTTTTGGGTGATAGTCTTTTCAGGTTGTTCAGGAACGATGGCAGACAACTATTTTTTTGAACGGTTGGCTCCAGTGTGCGTCCAAGAACATCATCGATTCGGTGAGGGAAGTGTAGTGGTCTGGGGCGGCGCAGAAGACTCAACTGGTGATTGTGCATAGAAACCTGAATGCTGTGAATTGCTGTAATGCTTCCATTCCTACAAAACCAACCACAGTATTCCAGCATGATAATGCCAGGCCTCATTCAGCACGATTGACAAGGAAACCATCACAATGTTCACGTTCTGCCATGGCCTGCCTGTTCCCGGGACATGAACCCAGTAGAACACCTTTGGGACCATCTCGACAGACAAATCAGGAACCGTCAGCGACAACCTTTGACAATAAATGAATTGGAAATTGCTCTCAGGGTAGATTGGCGAAGAATTTCACCTTAAGTCATCGAAGAGGAGACGTATCATTACCTGCATTGATGGAAAGGGTGGACATACACGTGCACGCTACTGAAACCCGTGCTGTAATGTTTGGTAACTTTTGCAATCAAGCATGTGGATTCACATATCGCTGAACAGTACGAATTGTGATCCCACGACTGTTCAATGATATCCCACTTATCATGTATTGTTAGTATGCTTATAATATTGTGCCACACTGATGACCTGAAACCCGTCTTTGGTATAAACCACACACTGTACTGATACGGTTTGTTTTGTTGTCATTATGACTCTTTACCGACCTATACTTTATTTTGCCTTATATTACAAACACGACCGTATGTCACCCAAATTGGTTCTTCTGAATAACGCAATGTATTCGCTCTGTAAAAAGAGTAAACTTGGTAATATTTTAGATACCAATATAACTATATCATATCAGGATCATGTATTCCTTTAGTTATTTACGAGAAATGTTTCTGTGTTAAGTGAAGAGTCAAAGTGAACCACTGGTTGTCAAATAAGAAGATAATGATCCACATTATCAAAGCGAAACGCCTAGACTAATCTGAGCATGCTGGCACGATGAGGAGATAAGCATGCTCTTCATCCATCAAAAGTGAGACACAGTTCTGAAATTTGATGCTAAATCTATTTCAAGCAAAGTAACACACACAACCACATACATCAACAGTTGCATGTGAGCATTCTACTAGTACGGCTCCATGAAAATACATTGAACAAAAAGGCTTAAATACAGTCTAGATTGTCAAGTAAACGAAAGCATCGTAGTATTAAATAGAAGGAGACTTTAATCATGAGCGAATTAATAGTCTGTTTAATGTTTCAGCATTACATGATTACAGAGTCTGCACTCTGGGCTCTCAAGTTAAGAAAAGCCTGTCATTATTAAAGGAAATATAATGTAACATGGATGAACTCTTAGTCTAAGATTCGGTATTACAACAAGGTTCCAAATATCGTTTGTATGTCCAGTAAAATTCAAGTTGTTGTGAGTATAACAATACATAGCCAAGACAATAATTAGCAAGTCGACTGAGATGAGGAGCCCTCAAGGCAGTCTAGATCTTTACAGTTTAAACAGTTGTTATCAGGACTTTAGGAATTGCAGTACATGGTAAAACAAATCCAGAAAGATTAGGCGTTTATTGAAATACATTTTGTCAGTGTAGATTGAAGCTACCAGGAGTATCTTCTATGCCGAGATTGACCATGATTGTCCGTGACTGTGTATAAATAAAAGACTTCAATAGAGTATAGGTACTTATTCAGCAAGTCTAGATAAACTGAATACACACATAGAACTAAAAGCTTAAAGAAATAAAATAAACAGTAGAAGGTAGATTTATTGTCAAATTTCATAGAATAAAGTTTAATTGTGGCTTTTGTGAATGTTTGTAATCTCCATTAAGAAGTCAGAAGTAAGAAGTAATATAAGTATAGTTGTAATCGCTAGTCCTCTTTTATCAGCCTCCTACTGAGTGGTTTTAAGTCCCAGCGTCAATCATTGCAACTGGTGGATAGATAAGATTCGAGGAATTGATGTACGTTCTTAGAGACGTTTATGTACTTCTCTGTTTTTATTCGGTTGTAAAGACAACATACTGTATCAAATTTAAAATTCTGATGTTAGTTATTTTGGCATAAATCACAGATATTTTGAAATAAAAACTTTGTATATGCTTTGTATATTTGCCTCGTATATTATTAACACCAACGTGTTGGGACCCATGTTAAACATAATATTCCTTTAACCAATTTTTCCTTCAATATTCAATCAACAGAAATTATTTTTACAAATGTTAAGGAAATAAATAATGTTATTTCTCTTTGTCGGTTTTGTGACTTTCATCAGAATAAACCATTTGATACGTGTCTTTATCACAGTCGTTATACTGTATTGATAGCTGTCTGACGACTGACATTCAATTAAGGTAACACTGGAGAGGGATTATCTGCACCACAGTGAAGTTAATGCTAAGTGCTATGTGATGTATCCAGGCTTACACGGGTTCAATAAACCTCTCCAGCATACATGTACTTTGTGCATGAAGATGACATATATCATAGCTTGATTATTGACAATATCCAAATTTTATATTTTATAACATATTATTATGTTTAAGTGTGATTCATGCAAAAGGGTGCAGTGCTTCACTGAATTTGGCGTGCAATACCACGCATGGTTTGCTGGTTACAGCTATTGACGCTCACAAGTTTCAGTTAATTGCCACAATTGTACTGCTGACTTTCCCCCTTCAATACTTTAAGAAGTCGTTAGATATGATGAACTATTCTTAAAAACCTAATCACTCAACTTAACTCACTAACAAAATATAAAACATATCTTAAGTTCAAATCAATAAATAATTAAACAACTGACAATCGATTTATTCTTTTTATAAATAGGTACAAACTCAAAGTCTACCAAAATATGTTTGGAAAATTAAAGTGCATTTATGTACTCTTTCTCTTTCACTGAATTAGGTTTTATCAGCCTCCCCCTTCTAATAATTCATACAGCCATGATATAAGTGAGATATTCCCGAAAAACGGCGTAAAATCTTAAAAAAAACTCAAAACAAAATATAAAACGTATTTTAATATACATATAATATTGTAATGTTTTTTTAAAAATAAATAGGTACACACTGCATTTAAAGCCTAAAATATGTTGGAAAGATAAGAGTGCATCTAAGTGCTCTCGCAAAGCACTCATTAAACATAAGAGTAAACGGGACATATATCAATCAATTCCACCAAACAGCAAAGGGTGCTCAAAAGCTTCCTTGTCACTATTACGTTACCAATGTCACATTTATAAACCAACACAAAATCTCTCATCATCTGACAGGTAATCAGGCATCAAGAGATAAAATCTCAGGTAAATTGATTTATATTGCCTTAGATGTAGCAATTTACGAGATCGGTTTGATTGCATACAGCATTAAAAAGCATGTAATGGGTTGATTAGATCTGCTGCACAGTTTGAGTTGTCCAGCTAGATTAACTTCAGTGTCATCACTGTCATAGGACGGTGGTTGATTGTTGTCCAGATGGAATCCTTCTTTACAGTACCTGGTTGTAAGCAGTCACCCAATTGATGAATAAACTTTAGAACATATTGATATTTCTCATTGACAATAACATTTATGCGATGATGTTTTATTTTATTTCAAACAATACATTAGAATGTTTGTAACCTGAAAACAAGCTGAAGATGTACACTGAAAAGGTAGTTGTAATTGTATACAAGTGTCCAATTACAAACAGCATCATCATGGGCTACCTTCCTGGTTAAATTTTCGTTTGAACACTTTCTTACCATCTTCATACACCATTCATTCACTGACGAATTGTCATTCCAGAAAAAAACCTAAAGTTTTTCTCTTTCAAGGACAAATGTTGTGACTTCATCCTTTTTCCTGATAGTATAAAACAATTCTGAAAAGAAAGGTTTAATGAGGAAATCATTTTCGATATCCTTTGGGACACCGATGCAAATTGCATTGCAGAGATCAAGTGACAGAACCTCTTTCAAAAATGGCACGTCATACACATTAAAGGTGCATCCACTGTGTTTCATGACATTTTATTAGGCTTTTATACGTTCCGACTCACCATATCTGCTGTTTACAGTGCAAATAAATTCACTCAGCTTGTATATACATTCCCAATCGCCAAATATATCATAATTACTAGTTTCCGATTAAAATTGAGTGACATCATTATGCATGTGCAGAAACCGAAACTTAACGTCCCATTTATATGCACAGTAGTTTTGTGACCTATTAAACATGATCAACACAAATTTATCAGTTTGTCTGTTATAAATAAGATTCCAAAATTACGTTTGACTCATTGGCGCGCGCCACACGCGGTACATTGTCCGGTTTTCGATCAGAAATCACTACTTTTACCTTCACATCGTCAATATACTAAGTTGATTAAGATCAAAATGACAATTTTCGGCAACAGTCAGTACTTCTCGATAACATAACACAATTTATAACGTTTAGCAAAAATGACCCCAAACAACAAAATGGATGTACCTTTAACATTTCGAGCGCCTGTAACAGTGGATAGACCTGGATGTAAATATACATGCTTTATTTCATAAACACTAATTTGAGAAATGACAAAGCAAAAATTGTGCAATGCATAGTGCGGCAAATCAAGCACTACCAAAACATGTTCATCGTGAGTTTAAATCCACTTTGAAATCACTTTACTCACAGGTATCAGCAATTAAAGGTAGTTTGTGTCCCATCATTGAATAAACATCAATCTTCCTTGTTCCATAAACCTGACTTATGTAAAGGGTATTTTAGAATGAGTAACTTAATCTTTATTTCATCTCTGTGTGATATGTCAGTTGCCATATCCAACCGAACAGTAGAGAAGAAACTCGTGTCCCTTCGTGAGATAGACTAGCCCACATGATTACACGAAAGTGACAGGATGCGAGTTCGAATTCACAGTACTAATGTTAGATATTTTCAATTGAAAATTAATGTATTTTAAAACATTGTATCAAAACACTGAATAATTAGATCATGCCAAAATAACAAATATTTTAACTGAATGCTTCATTTAGAAGGAATTATTTTGTGTCAATATACTGTCAGTATAACACACTGTTCATTTGCATTTATCAATAATTGACGTTTTGCATTAAATGAATGAAGAATGACATTGTATGATGAAGATGTTATCATGCTCGTGTGGTTTGTGATGGTACATATCATGCATAAGGAATGTCAACTATTTATCTAGCTCGCCAAGGCTCAGTAAATGCAATGTTTATTCCTAATGCAGGATATTAACCAACACAAAACACAAAACATGTAAAGGTATAATGGGTTCTTCCCCTTACTTTAAACCACTACAACACTCCTGATAGCTTCAAACCTTTCAAACCGTTCATGTCCAAAATCAAGTCAAATGGCACAAATTGGCCCTTTCCTCCACCCGTAGGTTACAAACGTGTACGTGTGCACATCGCTCTTTGGTGCATTCGCTTCACTAACAAAGCATTGTTTTATTTAACTAATGTTTGTTCTTCAGTAATCAGACGTTGTATTATAAAAGTACATCCGGCCCTGATGATGACAGAGGAAGGTAAATTTGATTACATATGACTTAGTGGCTTGTACTTGCTTACACGAACTGTGACCGTGTTATATTTACCTTTAGTGTCGATTTGTCTTGCAGCATTGGCATGGTGAATATAAACTGGGATAATTGAATAAAGTATCGGGACTCTTTGGTATCCAAATCAAGTTAATTAGCTAAAAAGGTGTCCAATATTTGGCATATAAAACTCATATAAGTAAAGTATAATATAAGCAAAATGTTATTTTTAGCTATAGTCTGATAGCGAATGCTCAAAAAACAACTGCTAATGAATTCATAAAACTTCCCATTTTAATTATTTTAAAACTTAACGACTTTAAATAATTTCTTAAATGGCATGAACATGGTTAGAAAAACATTCATGACCTATTCACGGATACTGGAACTTTGATTGACTTAAACACCTTTGAGAACAATATAAGCGTGCTGGTACGTACAATGATTTTGCTATATTTCAAACTAATTAAAGCCCTTCCAAAGAAATGTACAAACATGTTGAAAAGAGGCCATTTTCGTAAAATTGATGAAGAGAATAGAAGTGAAGCGACTAATCTCGTCGAAAGAAGTTCATATATCACATTTTTTGGATAAAGATAGAGCCACAAAATATTAAATAAATGGTCATCAAAGTTAGAAATGCTAATCACGACCAACTTTATGTCAAAATGTTTCCACAACATAAACAGGAGTTGTACTGATAATTAGACCCGAAATTTTCAATACAAAATTCTCCCTCCCATTATGACAACACAAACTTTTCTTCACAAGATAGGGATATCTGACAGTAGTTACTGTTTATTTTGTGTCGAGGAACCAGAAACTCATGAACATCTTTTCTATGACTGCAGGAAATCCCAACATTTGATAAAACAGTTTCGAACATGGTTTGAAGAAAAACACAGACGAAATTGTCTATTTCAAAATCAACCTTCCTACTTGGAGACCCCAATCAAAGCATTCTGACAAACCATTTGTACTACATTCTCAAAATGTATATATACTCGTATAAAAACAAAAACACAAATTTACATTTCTCAGGACTGCTAAAGCATATCAGACAAATATACGAAATTCAAAAATTCATTTTCGGTCCAGTAAATACCACACTACAAAACAAATGGTCAACAATGATGTAAGACTTGAAACTGCTGAAAACACACGTACTTCACAGCTTCGAAACTTCAGCTTCAGGTTCCACTTTCTGACAATGGTCTCAGAAATGGGATTTGGGGGTGGGTGTTTTATTAGTCGCTTCTGAACAATAACATCACTATTACAAAAATATTTGAAAACAGTTTTGTCGGCGAAAGGAACATGGTTCCAATCCTGTCCCTGGTAATATCTGAGTGCTCTTCTCCGTTCTCTTGTCGATATTTTCTTCACCAATTAAAAATAAGTTTTCAGCAAGGGACATAGCATTTAAACCCAAATTGTTGTAGTTGTATTGAGATTGAAATGTGAATGATCCGAAAACCATCTATTGTCTGCATGTTACTCCTCAGGATGTCAGGACTTGAGAGCTGCTCATGTAAATTTATTTCGTATCCATAGGTCTTCTCCATTAGTTCTGCATCATGGTTTCCAGGATCTTCTTGCATCAAAAACATCTTCTGTGGCATGAATGTTTAAAAACAACTTCTTCATACCATGATTTGTGACCATGCAATTGTATATTACGATCATTACTTTTTTTATTTCTGCCCATTTCATTCCGCTATGCCTGACGATGACAATCCAGGTACTTTCACTAAAAGATACATTTCGTTGCTTCAACATATTCACTGCATCATATGGTGAAATAACCAGTTTTCTGAGACAAGTGTGCCAATTATTCATTGACAATATAAGTTCTTAGAATTTACAGACATCAAATTATGAAACCAGAATCTTTGTAAATTTTGATCACTTCATATTGTATATAATGTATATATTTCATTCAAAAGTACTTTCTGTGTGAAAGAAATATGCAATTTTTATGTTTCAAAACATTTTTAAAGTTCATATGTTAAAAATGAATGACCTCATGGAGACGGACTTTTGATACCTATAGTATTCATATAAACTGTAGCACAAATTTAAATACAATTAGAGTCTAACTTAATATCTGCATAGTATCAATAATTTCCAAACTTCGATTGCATTAAAAATGTTTTGACTACCTTATTATGAAAAGAAAAGAACATGTTTATAAGTTGTTGTGGAAGAGAATGAAACAAATGTTACGTGTGTTGCGAATGTAACAAAGTTTTGTTCAGCAGCTGTAGTGTTACAATGTTACTTATTATAAATTGATTAAATCCCAACCGACCCCTAGCCACGTGGGTCATGTAGGGGTGATATGTATGTAATCGTGGCGGTCAACACTCTGCGTAATAATAATTAAAACTAGCATTGACGCGTCAATACTTAGGTCTTCAAGACTTCTGCTTGACCTTGAACTCAATGTTGGACTCGCGGTTATGCACCATTTTCTCTGCTTTAAAATGAGCTATCAAACATGTCTCTCTATCTTCAGCAGTTTTTTTACAAAAATTCTCCAAAGAAGGTACCCTTCTGAAAACCGAAAAAATCACATATTCATGGACCCCTACATTACATTTCTCATGATTAAGACAAATTGGTTAATATTTCTATACTAATGTATCATATAGAAAATAATGCGCTTTAATTTCCACTGAATTAGGTGTAATCATCATTTAGATAGCATACATAATTATTGCTTTATGTTCTTCTGAATATTTCAGAAAATACTTGAAAATGCGTATTTTTTTTACGCCTATACGACATTTACGATGTTTGAAGCTTAACTATCATTTTTTTATGAAAGAGCACAACATAAAGAAATTTGCTGAAAATGACAGTCTTCTATGACACGTAAACTATGACATATATATTCTTGAAATTTACTGTTCTTAATAAAGTGATATCTCTTCTTCAACATAGGCCATTAAAGCTGTTAATATCTTCAGTGGTTTACGATGGAAAGTTCTTCAAAGAACATGCCCCTAAAAACTTCTCCAAATCACGAAATTTCATGTTTGTTGGCAAATGTTCAATTTGTGATCAAACTATCAACTTTTACATGATAAAGATCTAAAACAGAAATGTTAAGTAATGTATCTGCATCAGATTGCAATAACTGACTTTGACATATCTTTATTTGTAATAGAGAAACGTCCCTTTGAACATGACGCCGAATTTCGAACTAATAAAAAAGGACCATGTTGAAGGGCAGATAACAGAATTTCCAGGACGAAATTAAAAATTCGGCTACGAGAGCGCTCTTAACAATTCATTTATCTTCATAATAAGCTATCATACATAGCTGTACTCATAACATGGAAGGAGGAGTACTTGTTCAAAGACGCAAATCTTAAAAACTGCGAAATTGCAAAAAAAATTAAGTTTTTTTAAAATAGCAAAAAATATATTAGTACGGCCGAAACCGCTATAGGCCTTGGTTGTTGCACACATTTTGGTGAAATTTGTGAAATTATCTTGATTAGTTTTCGAGCTGTAAAGGTCTGAAGTTTTCACTTCAAGGGGAGATAACTCACGATGTCGAAAATGAAAAACCGGCCGACGTACAGGGCTAGATTTTGTCACATTCTATACTACCTGTAAATTTCATGGAAATCGGCCTAGCCGTTACTTCAGAATCGGGCGCACAAAAAACGTCCAAATAATAATAATAACTAGGATTGACGCGTCAGTACTTAGGTCGTCAAGACTTCTGCTTGACCTTGAACTCCATACTGGACTGTGGGTTATTCACCATTTTTTCTGCTTTAATATTATACATCAAACATGTCTCTATCTTCAGTTGTTTTTTTTACAAAAATTCTCCAAAGAAGGTACCCATCTGAAAACAGAAAAATCACATATTCATGGACCCCTACATTCATTTCTCATGATTAAGACAAATTAGTTAATATTTCTTTACTTATGTATGATATAGAAAACAATGTGCAAAATAATGACAATGAAGAAAAAATGGTTAATATTTTCATATCAAGTTGAAACATAGAAAATATTGTACTTTAATTTCCACTTAAGTAGATTTAATCATCATTTAGATTGCATACATAATTAATGTGTTATGTTTGTCTGAATATTTAAGAAATTACTCAAAAATGCTTACATTTTGACCCCTAGAGAACGTTTGATATCAACTATTTGTTAAAAGGGTTCAACAGAAAAGTTGTTGTTCTTTAATTAGGTGTAAATACAATTTAATTATCTTAATTAGTTAAGCAGTAATGTTCCTTTGAACTTTGCTGAAAATGGCGATTTTCGAAAAATGACAATCTTCTATGACTTGTCACATGCAAACTATGATAGATACATGTTTGCAATTTATTGTCCTCAATAAATGACATTTCTACTGCAAAATGAGCTATTAAACATAATGATATCTGTTGTGGTTTACGATCGAAAAATCTCCAAAGAAAGTGCCCCTCGAAAATTCTCAAAACAAATTTTTTTTAAATTTTTGGAAATATGTCCAAATTGTACCGAAACTATCAACTTTTATATGATAATGATATGCTATGGAATTGTTAAGTTGGTTATGATAAAGAGATTGCATAAATAATATTGTCATAACTTTATTCCAGACAGAGTTATGTCCCTTTGAACATGTAGCCGAAAAATGAACATTTAAAAAAGGACCATATTCAAGGGCAGATAATTTTAGTTTAAAGGACGAAATTCAAAATTCGGGCTAGAGCATTTTGTTGAGCAGTTATTCAGCTTTAAGATCAGCTATAACACATAGCTGTATGTATTGCCGTGAATTAAGAGAAGATTTTCAAAGACGCGTTCCCTCAAACGCGAAAGTTCACAAAAATTTCAGTTTTTTCGATATAGCAAAAACTCTATTATTACGGCCGAAAACCGCTATAGGCCTAATCGATGAGGAATGTTGTTGCCCACATAGTGGTGAAGGTTTTGTGCAAATATATTTATTAGTTCCCGAGTTATAAAGGTTTAAAGTTTCAACTTCATGGGGCGATAACTCGCGAAAGAAGTCGAAGTGCACTAGGTCAGGTCATAGACTATCATCACTGAAAATTTCATGAAAATCAGTCAAGCGGTTAAGCAGGAATCCTTCGCACAAAAATGGTCAAATAATAATAAAAAAAAAAATAAAAAAAACCACGATAAGAACAATAGGTCTTCCAGACTTAGTCTTGAAGACCTAAAAAGGCCATAGTAATAACAATAGGTCTTCCAGACATTCGTCTTGAAGACCTAACTAGGATTAACGCGTCAATACTTAGGTCTTCAAGACTTCTCCTTGACCTTGAACTCCATGTTGGACTCTCGGTTACTCACCAGTTTCTCTGCTTTAAAACGAGCTGTCAAACATGTCTCTATCTTCAGTAGATTTTTTAAAAAATTCTCCAAAGTCAGTGACCCTCTGAAAATTGAACAATCGCTTATAAATAGTTTTGCTTTAATTTCCTATTAAGTAGATGTAAACATCATTAAGATTGCATACATAAGTACTGTGTTATGTTGTTCTGAATATTCTAATTAATACTTTAAAATGCTGAAATGTGGACCCCTAGATAACATTTCCTATGTTTGAAGCTTAACTATCAACTATTGATGAAAGGGTCCAACATAAAGTTATTGGACGTGAAATATTGCATACGCAGATGTCAATAACGTTGCATTTGCATAATTAGTTAGGCAGTAATGAACCTTTGAAGATGGATGAAAATTGCGATTTTTGAAAAATGACAATGTTCTATGACAAGTCACACATAAACTATGACAGATACATGCTTCAAAATTATTATCCTTAATAAATGATGTTACTTCTTCAAAATGAGCTATTAAAATGTTTGCTTTCGTTTATGGTTTACGATCGAAAATTCTCTAAAAACTATACCACTCGAATTACGTTTTGCAGCATTCTTGTAGCTTTCGAAAAAGCTACTACATGATGCTTTTATGTATTGCCGTGATTTAGAAGAAGATTTTTGAAGACGCGTCAGTTATTTCGATATAGCTATAGGCCTAATCGATGAGGAATGTTGTCGTCCACATTTTGGTTTTGTGAAAGTATCTTGAATAGTTTTCGAGCTATTAAGGTTTGAAGTTTCAAATTCAAGGGAAGATAATTCGCGAAAGAAGTCGAAAATCAAAAAACGTTTTGAACGAGTTCAGGTCACAAGCTATCATCCCTGAAAATTTCGTAGAAATCTGTTCAGTGGTTATTGCAGGACGCGACCAACAACAAACGTCCAAAGAATAATAATAAATATAGTCGCAAGCGACGACAATCGGCTTCAGCACTTAAATGTTTTGTTTAATTCACAGATAATGAATTAGGACAACTTCCAAATGTAAGTGCATATTTATTTTTAAATAAGTTTGATACAGTCTTCCAGAAATTGAGATTGAAATTCCAACTTATTGGACAGTCAAATCTCATTAAAGAAGTCGAAAATCCATAATCGGCAGAGGTCATAGATTAATTTGGATATAGGCAAACGTACCAAAATGTTCCATGACATCAGCTGATTGGTTACATGTGAAGAAATATAAAAAATACAACATAAAAATGTAGCCAGTACACTAATCTGGACAGTGTTGCCAATGTGATTTTTTGCATGAACAAAGGCGCTAAAACAAGTCAAAACATGTTAACATACAAAACAAAATAAGTTTTTGAACATTTACAATTATATATAAGTCGAAAAAGGTTTTCTTTTTGTGGACTTGAACTCTTGCTCTAAGTCTGCTGTATTTGAAGTCGGAAACGTTACCGTTGGACTAATGCTACGGTCACACTTACACGATGTCATAGACGTGCTTATTACGAGGTGCGGATTATCGTAGTAAAAGGTATTTTATACTGTTTACAAGAACAATATACGATGTACCGCGAGTGTATCACTAACACATTACGTTCACATCAAGTGAGACTTACGTTATTACTCAGATTTGCGTGCGTGTTTATCAAGAAAGGGGCGTGTTCACAACGCGTGATGTAAGAGCTGCTACGTGCTTAAAAATTGATATTACGATGTATCCGTGTTTTATACGACATAATATCTCCTTATCAATTTTGGTTTCAGACACGTTACACTACTGTGCAGAATTAACTATACCGGATTTCGCGAAGTGTGCGCGCAATGTTCGCGAACACGGTGTACTTAACTATGCACAGTAGTGTACTTCTCTTGGCTACATCATACAATACCAGTACAGGTCCATCATGGATGTCGACGTTTTATCTCTAGTTAAATTAGTAACAATTGTTACTGTCGCCACCAAGCATTTCCGAAGTAAGCAAAAGCAAAAACGACTAAGAAAAGCAATTATGAAACTCCTATGCGGACCAACGCTAAATTTAAAATTCTTTCTATTCATAACAGTTTGTTGCAGACAAACAAAAATCTTTTTCAAATCTGTAAAAATTGACATGTCAGTAAGATTAATACGTTATAAGCTTGTCCCTCAGGTAATACGGTCCAATATACGCAATTTCGTTGCAGTGTATGCCCTCGCCTTCGGCTCGGGCTATACACTTGCAATGATGATAACACCAGAATGTATTGACCTAGAGAGAAGTTTATAACTTATATAGTAATGATAACCACATATCTTACCTGAGCCCTCTTTTTCTACGACCTGGCATTCTAGCTCTCTTGTTCGCTTCTTGGGTAATACTAGAATGTGCCGCTGGTATTACGTAAAGTATATTAATAGACGCAGTTCCCGCCAAATTTCATGAACAGACCCTTTGACATGTAAGATACTTGTAAACTGGGGGTATACAATGCATAAAATTAATGAATCACAAGCTGACTTTAGGCATGGATATACCACCATTGACAATATGTTTATATTACAAAGTTTTGTTCAAAGATATTTGATTACAAAAGGGGGGGGGGGGGGGGGGGGGGGGGGGGGGGGGGGGGACATTTTATGCCGGGTTTGTAGATTTTGCAATACATTTGATTCTGTGCAACGGAACAAACTTTGGAACTTATTTTAATGTCATGGTCTTAGTGACAAAATGTGTAAACTTTTATTGAATATGTAATAACGTTAAATGTAACCAAAGATTTTCGAAAACGTTCGATATGCAACTTGGTGTCAGACAGGGATTTATTCTTAGCCCATTTCTTTTTTCATTCTTCATAAATGAACTTGCTACCCACATGGAAACTAACTGCTGAAACGGCACCCAACTCCATCCAGAAATTGTCCAAATATTCCTTCTCTTGTTTGCAGACGAAGTTGTTTTATTTTCAAGCACCATACGTGGCCTCCAAAATCAATTAAATGAACTTGAACAATACTGTGATACATTGAAATTAACAATTAACAGGGAGATAACAAAAATCGTAGTCTTTCAATAAGGGGGTAAAATCTCTAAAATAGAAAAATTGACATTTAAGGATATACGCCTAGAATATGTAAGCTGTTATAAGAATTTGGGATTGTTGTTCACCAATGGGCTTTCCTGGACCATGCATGTCAAATATGCTGCGCTTCAGGCTTTACAAAGTGGTAAATGTAGATTTCGTGATTTTAATAATAACCAATACATTAGGTCTTTGAAGGGCATTTAGAAGTGGTATACATAAGAACATGAAGATTTTCTGGATAACAACTTCTTTAATGTGAAAATACACGACGTTTCGGAGTACATACTCATAACAAAATATGGTACATTTATATAGCAAACCCCATTGTTTTGTTTGCTATATAAATGTACCATAGTTTGTTATTCCCTTACATTCCACCTGATGAAGGAGTGAGTATGTACTCCGAAACGTCGTGTATTTTCACATTAAAGAAGTTGTTATCCAGAAAATCTTCATGTTCTTAACCAATACATTGCTTTCAGGCCTTGATCTCTTAGGGCTTTTATGGCCGTATTAAATTTCCTATTCTTATGAAATTCTATTCCTAGGTAAGTATAACTATCTAATTTTTTTAAATAACGTCACCAACAAAATATTGTCAAAAATTCAGACTTGCAGTTCCGGATCCAAACACAACTATACTTTAGTCTTTTCAATATTCTCTTTCAACCTCCACATTACACAATATTTTCTAAATACATTTATGCTGTAACTCATCCGGCGTACTCCTTTACAACAATTAAAATAAGCAGAATCATTTCCCCCTAATGAAACGCAAGACTCAATATCATCATACATATTACAAATAACTTTTAAGATATTTCCTGAAATCACATCATCGATAAGTTTTTGCCAAAGTCCCTCCAGCCATATATTATCAAAGGTTTTTTTTGCAAATCTTTAAAGGCACTATATAATTTTTTCAACAAGAGATGTTTGTGGAGAAACTGTTTTCTTAATAAAACACATGCTTACTCTGTTAACTGCAACTTCTCAATTTCTCAATCAAAAGTTTGTTTTGATAAGCACCCCCCTTCGCGCGGGTTGTGTTTTGACAAGTAAATACCCTTTCCCCATGCAGCTATTATTATACTAAACGGCACTTTGCCCCAAACTGAAATTATATTTGGCGGGACTTCTGAAATTTATATTGTATACTTCCCGGGCTTTGTGACGAATGCCACGGATATATTAAACAATCAAATAATCTTTTTTTTTCACTCTGAATTTATAATATTTTTAACGCTTTTATCCTTGCATATCAAGCTGAAGTCCCAATGAAATAATGCTGCTTTGTCATCTACACTGACACGTCACACTACTACAATAAAGAAGTCGTAAATCCATAGAACTCGTTTCTCCTTCATCTAACACACTTCTGAATGACTCTTATAGAAGTCAGAAGAGAAAGAATAGATGGATTTCCATTTATTGATTGCCATGGTTACATAAAAAATGATGCACATATTGAATATGGGCATTTTGAATGTCAAGAAATAATACAAACATTTGTATTTTTATAACACTGTGGTACCGAATCACAACCCAATAACACATACATGCGATGGAACACGTGCTTCTATAGGTCGAGTACATGGCAGATGCTAACATTGACATAACGTCACCAGCAACACAGCAACTCTAGTATTGGGAAGTGCCAACCACGAACATTCGCTTGCAAATATCAAGTTATAAAGTGTTGGGATTCCTCAAAGGTGTCAAAGTGAGTCAGTTTTTTTTATCCAAGTTTGAAGACAATACCTTGTGTTCTTTTAAATGGAGTTGATATAGTCCGTATCACATCTCCAGTTAGATTGAACACACGGATTTCGTTCCTACACCCGACATAATAGCAACAGCCATGTAGTTGTAAGGAAACATAATAACATCTAGACAGATTTTTGGTTTTGTTAGCAAATGAACTATATTGTTGCAAAACGTGAAAATGTGTGTCCACTTTCTTAATCAGTATCATACCTAATTCGTGACCAATGGTAAACACTTGCAATTGAACAATGCTACCTCTAAATGTCTTTACTTTTGTTACTAAAAATTCATTTATATATTGACATTTGAAAACAATATGTTCATGATATCCTTTTTGAACATAAAATAAGTCACCTTTAGAAATGTCAACAGCAAGAGTGGTAATTGTATGAGTAGATGTTGTCAAACGTTTATCGTCTCCACCGTGAGTTGAGACCTTCCAGAGGGAACATTTTGAACCACGTCTCGATGTCAATGCAGAATTTTCAGTGAAAAGGAGGATTCCTTTCTGATCGTCTAAAGTCAGCAAGTTGGCTGGCATCTTTGAAACAACTTCCGGTTCAGAAGTGTTAACACACATGGATAATATTGATCGAAAACTACCTTGGCCGCACCCAGTCCAAAATATCCGATTTTCTACTGAGGATATTGCAACATTATTTTTCCTCAGTTCAAAATAGAATTTAAAGACTATGTTGTTGAATCTTTGACCATCGAATATGTAGTCAGTGGTTATCGTCTTGAACGATAGGATCCGGGCAGGATAAACCAGCAATCTACCTGATTTTAGATAATTAGGATGTGTGATAGTGTCGTTACTGCACATGTGTGGAAGGGTTCCTATTAGTTCCTTCTTGATGGAGCACTTGCCGAGATTTTCTTCTTTTTCTCGATATCCCCTGCTCCAACTCCAAGACAGACAGGATTCCTGGCACACAGAGTGAAACAAGCCAGTTTGGTTTTAGTTTCTACACGAACCCTTGTGATGCTGGATGTATCAACGCTCTGGCCATCTGGACACTGGTAAGGGATCCCACTACTAAACACAACTCTTGTGAACGCAAAAGAAAACAAAAATAAAATATCAACATGTCCCTTCATTTTCGAGGAGAGTCAGTCAACGATGTCACTGTAGCAGCCTGTAAGGGATTTAAAACTGACTCGTATATTCGAGGATAGTCGTGAGGTAATTTTGAGAAGGGAAATCAAAACCGGATCTACTTGACAGATCTTTCAGGGAACCTTTTATATTAATTACATCATCAATAATTAACAAGAATCATCATTATTGTTCATTAAGAACAACGTATCAACTCCACTTCCCCTCAGCTCTTAGCGAAATAAATAATGTATATTCAATCGTTAGTAAACAGATTGCTTCGTGAACTTGGCACATGTACAATAAGATAAGTATATTAAAAAAAAATCAGATTAGATGCAGAGCTTGGCGGAATAGATAAATAATATATGTGCAATCATTAGGAAACCCACTTACTTTTGCACCTGACATATATTTTCCAATTAATTTTTTCATTTTTCCAATTCAGCTTTCATCACTCATTTAAACAAACCTCCAGGGGAACATTTTCTCAACAGAAATTGATAATATCAAATGTCATATGAACTAGACGACATTGATGCCGAATGATGAGAACAAATTCACTTACATCTAATGGATGGTTCATGTTTACAATAAAACATTATTATTTATTTATTATTTATTGTAAGATGATTTTACGATGACAACGCAGTGGGATCAGATTTTACCCCATATATCTCAGAATTTAACACGGTGTCGTTCAACAAACGAATTTTAGTACCTATATAAGCTCATAAAGCTTAGAATTGAACATAGTGCCTTTCAACAAACGAATTTTAGCTCTACGACAAATCTAAGCCCATATATCTCAGAATTGAGCATGATGCCTTTCAACAAACCAATTAATTTTAGCTCAACTCACAATCTCAGTCAATATTTAAGGATTTTCTTCATTCTTACTGGGCTGTCGGTTGGAAGTTGACGGTACCCATCACCGCTTTCGTGAAAGTATTTATTATATAGCTTGTTATGTCTCTCTTGTTCTTTCAGTCGACACTTATTCCATACATCTCGTACAGACTGAACAAACTGAATAGTGCAGATCCTCTTACTCTTTTATCATTTATTTTTTAAAAGTAGACACGACAAGTAAATGTACAGCAAGGGTATCGAGTAATACCTCCATCATCTTTGTCCGTGTTTAACGGTCAATCCAGCTCCATCAAGGTTCCCTAGAGGGGAAAAGGGGAACTTCATACTGTATCCATGCTTCTTTACCAATGAAAACTCATCTTTCAACGGCCATGTCGACCGAGTGACGTAAAAGATCCAGGCATTTGACTCTTATTGGTCTTGCTAATTAGCATATGTCCTTCGAAAGTGATGTAAATAACACAAATGAAATATTTTGGTATTTGTCTCTGATTTGTTCTTTTTTTTATTTATCAGCATGTTTATGATCAATTGTTTTCACAAAATTGAACACAGGCAATACTTAGGTCTTCAAGACCTCTGCTTGACCTAGAATTCCATGTTGGACTCTCGATTCTTCATCAGTTTCTCTGCTTTAAAATGAGTTATCAAACTTGTCTCTATCTTCAGTAGTTTTGTTACAAAAATTCTCCAAAGACAAAAACCCTCAAAAACTGAAACAATCGCTTATTAATGGACCCCTGCATTATCTTTCTCACGATTAAGACAAAATGGTTAATAATTTCATATTAAGGTGCAACATGGAAAATATTGTGTATTAATTTCCACCTAAGTAGATGTAATCATCATTAAGATTGCATGCATAAGTAATGCATTATGTTGTTCTGAATATTCAAAAAAAATACTCAAAAATGCTTAAATGTGGTCCCCTAGAGAACGTTTGCGATGTTCGGAGCTTAACTATCAACTTTTTGATGAAAGGGTTAAACAGAAACGTTGTTGTTCTTGAAATCGTTCATCCGTAGGTGTACATTTAATTTCAATATTTCAATTAGTTAAGCAGTTATGATCCTTTGAACTTTGCTTAAAATGGCGATTTTTTAAAAATGACAATCTTCTATGACATGTCATATGTAAAGTATAACCGATACGTGATTGAAATTTATTGTTCTTAATAAAGGTCATCTTTGCTTCACAATGAGGTATTAAACATAATTGTAAAAAGAAAGTACCTGTCGAAAATGCTCAAAATCAGAAAATTTTACCTATTGGGGATTACGTTGAAATTACGGCGAACCATCACCTTTTTTATATGATAATAATGTGTTATGGAATTGTTAATCGAGTTATTAGTTATTACTTTAACATAACTTCAATCGTAACAGAGGTATGTCCCTTTGAGTGCGAGTCCCCGAAAAACAGTTTTTCAAATAGTTCAATTTTCAAATTACTGTACCTCGTTAACTGTTAAAAATAGAGCTAGGGTTGGGGGGATTACTTTTTGCAGCATTCTTTTAGCTTTCGAAAGAGCTACTGCATGATGTTGTGTGTATTGCCGTGATTTAGAAGAAGATTTTTGAAGACGCATACCTTCAAAATCGCGAAAGTACACAACATTTTAAGTTTTTGCGAAATAGCAAAAAACATATTATTACGGACGACAACCGCCTAATGGTTGTGGATGTTATAGCCCACATTTTGGTGAAAGTTTTATGAAAATATCTTGATAGCTTGTCGAGCTATTAAGTTGAAGTTTCAACTTCAAGGGGAGATAACTCAAGAACTAGGTCGCAATTCAAAATTCGGCCAACGATAAAATCTAAGTTATAACACGGGCTATGATCCCTGAAAATTTCATGCAGATCGGACGAGCCGTTTTTCTGGAAAACATGGAACAAAATCGTTGGAATAATAATAATAATAAGGAAAAACACGATAACAATAATAGGTTTTCAGACTTTTCGTCTTGAAGACCATATAATTAAAAAACACGATAATAACAATAGGTCTTCAGACATTCGTCTTGAAGACCTAATCATAAATATAGTCACAAGTGAGGATAAAAGCCTAATTTACCAGTTCTAAAAAAGAAATAAACCTTCCAACTCAATCGATATGGGTAGATACTAAAGGTTCTACTTTCACGGCAAAATTTCCCGATATATTCGAAAACTATGAGGTTACTATTTCTAATGAAGTTTAAAAAGAAAAATGGAAGGATAAACCCATGCAATTTTGGCAAAATCAACTGCATTTCGCTGTGTGTTGTGCTACGTCAGGGTGCGGCATATCGCATAAAGATCATCTCTCTTCAAAAAGAGGGTTAAAGAAGGCAATATTTTTATTGTTAAGGATATTGCTTCCAATGACTACAGACAAGTAATGGCCGGCTGAATCATGTTATCGTCCTATGCGACTATAATTAAGGGCCCTTGGGGCTGAATCCTTATTGAGATTGGTGTGTTTTATTATTATTTCAAAATACTTTGACCATCTTTTTAGCGCAAACAACTGAATCAAATGTAACCGAATTTTGCAGACTGGTAAGCCTTGCCCTGGAATCGAAAATGTTCTATTTTGGGCCAAATCAGCCAAGCCATTAAAGGTCCAGTTCGAATTAAAACTTCGATTTTTAACATTGCATCTAGAGACCTCCAACTTTTTAAAAAGATGCGCATTGACAGTGCGTGCAGAAAAGTCACGTGGTTTCGCCGCCATTTTGATTTTAGACACTTTTCAAAATTTTCCAACACCATGCACCTTTGACAATCTTCTCCTCTGAAGAAACAAGCATTAGAAAGCTCATATTTTCACATAATGTAGCTGAGATATTTCTAACTAAACTGACCTCACGGATTTTGCAAATTCGCAATACATTTTGCACAGTGTGAATTCGAAATCTGGTGATTTTTCAAAAAGCGCAAACTTCAAGGGGACATAACTAAAAAACCTACCAGTCGAATATGATGATTTTTTCAGGGGAGTAAGATTGGACTAAAGTCTTTATGAATCAATAATAAAATCGTTCGCGTACAGTTATTCCCGGCCACAATTAAGCTTACAATTTCTAAAAATACCAAAAGTCGCGTTTTTGGTAAGTTTTTGTAAATTCATAACTTAATAACCATAACTTGTAGAATGTTGTTTAATACCTCATCAGATAGACAAACCAGTATCTTAACTACGAAAACTAACACTAGTACAATAGTGTTCATAACCAATGAGCCACAGGTATTTTAATTCGGACAGTTTCTACCTTCTTTCTAAATTGACAATGGTCGCATTTGTAGTGTGTCTTTGTTTACTCTTAACTCAACAATGCAAAATCTTCGATAACATACAAAGAACTTTGCGTTCATTCTAATTGTATTAGCACTAGCGATAATATTTTCAGAGAAAAACCTTCGTCCATATTGAGAATTATTCCAATGGAAAATGAATCAGAAATTTAAAATCGAGCAATTGTCAAATTGAAACCCTATATACGATATGATTACATGACTTACTTACTTTTTTCTTTCTCTAAAGTAAATTCCTACCAGCTTACGAAAAGTAGGTCTGTACACAAGCTGGTACTGCAGTGGCAATCTTAACAAAGAAATGTAATATGACGAAGTGTTAAGATGCTTTTTGTAGGAATCTCGCTGTATTCTAGACAAGAATATATTATTTCATTGAAAATAACGTATTTGAGAACACAATATTTGCAAAATTTCCCCTTCCTGTACCTATCAAGTAAATTTTCTTATAAATTAATACATTCCCCAAAAGTTCTTACCAGCAATAAGAACTTTTCTCCTTTCTGTAAAGTAATTGCCCAATGACCACTGACCAATCAGCATTATATTACACTTGTTATGATTATTCACTAAAGATAACGTAATATATTGATTTGGTTTCTTCACTTCAAACTAATCTGTTGAAGTTCCAGATCCGTTGAAGAACAATAGAATACTTTTAAAAAGTGTTATCCCAAGACAATCTAGAATATAATTTTATTGTAAAGTCTAATGTAACCACTATATTTAGCATCAACAATACATTTAGCTTATACAAGGTATCAAGGAGCAGTGAATCAAATTAGACATCAATCAATAGTAAAACAACCCTTTGTACTTTCATTTTAGAACCTTCAGAATGTTCAGCCCGCCACCTTTTGGTACGGCCAATCAAAACAGGAGTAAATATTGTTGGACGTCTTACCTTTGAATTCGTCATTTGAACTTGGCCCACTTTATAAAGCCACAACCGTGAATCTCTGGAGCATATTAATTGTCCTTAAATTGGACATCCGTTCTCGTGACATCTAATTTCTGCATGAACACTATTGCAGGAAATTAGTTCATTAGCTTTGGATAAATAAACCGTATATCCAAACAGCAAAATAATTGACGTCATCAACTATTTTGTTAAATCTTCAAAGAAATTTCCAATCTATTGAAACACATTTACCTAAGGTTCCGATGTTTGCAGCAACTTTTTTCTTAAGAAAATAAATAAATAAATAATGTAATATTAGGATATAGACCGAACCTCATGGTCAACAACTCACCCTGTTGTGAAGATAAGAATTTTATCTTCAGATAATAAATGAATAACTGATCGCCACCGTCAACGTCAACCAACATTGTTTTACTATGTTGTGAGAAAATGAAGTTGATCATTGATATTACACTTCCCGGATACTATTCAAACAATGTACAATGTCAGTATTTAATAATGAAATATGATTTTGATTTGCTAAAATGAAAATAATTTTGACTTTATAATCATAACATGCTCTATAAAAGAAATTAAAACGTGTCCATGTAAATAACTTAGAATTATTTATATTTGTCTGAATAGAACATGAACTAGTCAGAGATTTTTGAGATATGAAACCCCCTTTATATGCATAAAAATGACGTATAGCGTGATAACAACATTATTCAAGAGTTCCTGGTTGTTACAATAGTGTTGTTCATATGCAATTTTATACATTGATACTGAGAGCTTTTCATTGGGCATATTATTATGGTGACATTGGCATTGCTGTCACATCCTTTGTCTCATTCACACTAAATTATATTACGTTCTATTGAACAGTGTATTACTGAAGAATATATAGCAGGTGTAAGCTATATAATTGGATTATAATAGTTTGTTATTATTAAAATGTGTTATTCAAGAACGTCATTAGTATGAAATATACATAAATGTTAAAACAAGTGAACAGGTACATATTAACATTTTTACATTTATGATGGTATGTTGTTGTTTGTGAACTTCTTTGTTAGATATATCCAACCACGAGTGTACGCAACCCTAATATACTTTCAAATTGTGTCTCTAAATATATTAACAGTATGCATGTAATACATGTAGCAAGACCACCAATATTATAAAATATTAGTAATATGTCTTCCTGGGAAAAAAATTGACATCAGTAGTTATTTTCGAGAAATCTTTTATTTGTTAAGAGAAGAGTCCAAGTGAACCACTGGTTGTCAAATAAGACGATAACAATCCACATTATCAAAGTGAAACGCCACGACTAATCTGAGCATGCTGGCACGATGAGGAGATAGGCTTGTTGTTCATCCATCAAAAGGGAGACATAGTTCTTAACTGAGAAATATGATGCTAAAGCTATTTCAAGCTATGTAACACACTCGTCCATATACGTCAGAAGTTGCATGTGAGCATTCTGGTAGTCTGCTTCTGTGACTGCATAAAACAAGGAGCCTTAAAGGCGCTTTATCACGCCGTTATTGCTGAAATAAGGTCATCTCACAAAAAGGTAAATAAGTGTTGCCAATGGCTAAATAATAATCCTTAGTCAATAAATAGAGTTCTAAAACAAATGTACATGGTTTTGTTAAACCATACGAGTCCATTTCCCTTCGAGTGCCCATTTCAATGTGTTCGCATTATAATGGCCGCTCGAAGGCAGTGTTCTGACTGATGTAGTGATACATGTACCTAAACACTCAGAGTGAAATTTTAATTATTGAACTATAATGGAACGGTTTTCATCTTGTTGTCTGAACTCTGAAATTCGCATCAAACATTTAAATCTTCCTCTCACCCTGAAGAGTTTCACACCACTGTGCTATATACGTGGCACAATTTTCTTCTTGTAG
Source organism: Gibbula magus (assembly GCA_936450465.1). Taxonomy (NCBI): domain Eukaryota; kingdom Metazoa; phylum Mollusca; class Gastropoda; order Trochida; family Trochidae; genus Gibbula; species Gibbula magus. Next base: position 63,029,506 of record OW388289.1, on the reverse strand, counting down.
GGATAACCATTTTCTATCGAAATGCTTTATTGGGTCGTCCAATGAGATGTTTTACCTTCTAATATAATGATTTATTGTATAAATTTAATAATAAATTGAAAATTTGAGAGAGAAAAAACATGCAAATATAATGCTACTGCGCCTTTAAATACAGTTGCTTGGAGTGCACATTGCCTTGGGCGGTTAATGAACAGTGGGGAACAATTTCTTGGATCATAAGCGATCAGCAATATTGCAATATGGGAGGAGATTTTGATCTATGACCTATATATATATATATATATACCAGAAATATTTTCTATATTTTCTATAGTCTAGGTCGTATTCAGTAAGTATTGACACACTGAAAACACATATCGAACTGAAAGCTTTAACAATAACCTTTAAGAAGGTAGAGTAATTATCAAATTTCCTAGTAAAAGTGTAGTCTAGTATTGTGAATGTTTGTATTCTCCATTGAGAAGTCAGACTGTAAAATCAAGATAGTTGTTATCACTTGTCCTCTTTTATCAGCCTCCTACTGAGAAGTTTGAAGTCTCAGGTCATAGGCAACTGGTATACGATAAGATTCAAGGAATGAATGTGGGCTCTTAGAGCTGTTGATTCACTTCTCTGCGTTTTAAATAAAGACCGAATATTGTATCAAATGTAAAATAATGGCGTTAGTTATATGGGCAAAATTTAAACATTTTAAAAATAAAAACTGTTATTTAACGACATGCACTATTTAACTTATTGAACTTATCTTCTTTGGTGTGTATATTAACCCAAAAAACATGGTTAAACATTACGTGTACCTTCCATTGACCATTTATTTATCCAAAATCTACGGAAATAATTTGATCAATTGTCAAAGACATGAACAATGATGACACCCTTAAAATTACATTATATTATTTCTTTATATCATGTTTGTGACCTTCGTGAGAATAAAGCCTTTGATACCTGTCATTATCTCAGTCAGCATTCTGTATTGATAAGTGTCTGGTGACTGACATTCAATTAAGGTAACACTTAAGAGGGATTATATCCACCACAGTGAAGTTAATGCTAACCGGTATATGATGTATCCCAGCCTACATATGTTCAATAAAACTCATCTCCAACAACCTTGGGTTTTGTGCTTGACGATGAAATGTATCATAGCTCGATTATTGACCCTCATCAGATGACTATTGGTAATGTTCTTGTTGTATAATTTACTAGTTTTATGTTGGCTATGGTTTTCGAGATAAGATTCACTCAGATCCTTGTTTTCAATTCATGCAGTGAAAACTAAAATCAAGATTTGGAAATTAAAATTTGTTATACCATAGTGGGGCGGGATGTGAGGTTGGTAGATAAATACAGTGCCTGATGTTGGTAATAACTGTTGTACGTCCAATACGAATAAGGTTTGAGTACAATGCTTCACTGAATTTGCAGCGCTCATCCACTCTTGGTTTCCTAGCCATTGACGCTCGCAGGTTTCAATGCATAACCACAATGGTTTTGTCGGCTTTGTCCCCGACATAATTCAAACTGCGACGATATGATGAAATATTATTGAAGAGCGTTGTAAAAACCTAATCACCTTACCTAACTGACAACATACTATAAAACATATCTTAACTCTTGCTGACAATATTGATTCATTGATTAATTCCAACAAAGTACTCATTAAAGTAAGGGTAAACTTAAATCATTTCAACCAAGCAGCAAAGGGTGCTCGAAAGCTTCCTTGTCATTATCAAGTTACCAATGTCACATTTATAAACCAACACAAAACCTCTCATCATCTGACAGGTAATCAAGCATCAAGAGACACAACCTCAGGTAAATTGATTTATATTGCCTTAGATGTAGCAATTTACGAGATCGGAACAACACTAAAAAGCATGTTATGGGTTGATTAGAGCTGCTGCACAGTTTGAGTTGTCCAGCTAGATTAACTTCAGTGTCATCACTGTCATAGGACGGTGATTGATTGTTGTCCAGATGAAATCCTTCTTTACAGTACCTGGTTGTGAGGAGTGGCTTCAGATTGATAAATACACTTAAGAACATATTGATATATCTCCTTGAACAAAAAAATTAAATGCGATGCTGTAATTTCATTTGATTTGATGTTAGAATCAATTTTAAACTGTATCAAGCGTTGTCATCATTGATTTCATCCGTTTCAAATTAATGTTTAAAGATGAACATTTTCATACTGTCTTTATATGCTATTGCATTCAAACATGTTTTTGACATATTTTAATAAATTGCCAGAAATAACTATAGTTTTTCCCTTTCAAGGACAACTGTTGTGATTTCATCTTTCTTCCTGATCGTATGAAAGTTAAAACTTCTGAAAAGAAAGATTTAATGAGAAAATCAGGAACCAATTATTGTAGCCAAAGCGTACTTGACCAAGTACATAACCTCCGCACAAACGTAGCGCCTGATGTACTGGTGCTACTCTGGATAATGGTATGGGGAAAATCAGTACTTGGTAAATTTTTCTGGTTATATCTAGAAATAAAATGAACGTACAATGCCAATCAGACAAATGTTCTGTGTTAATTCTCATTTTAGCAACAATATCTAGTACCTTTTGGAATAAAGAATACAAAGCACTGCACCTATTGGTACATGCATACATGAATGCAATTGCTTAAGAAAGCTTAGTGCATGACATAAATTATCGTGTAATGTCCTTTTTATAATATAATTATCATTATTACCGAGATTGCACTATTTTCCATTGCTTTTAATATAGTATTGCCATTTACATTCAGTCATATGAATAATCAGACATGCAGCGAATATTCTCAAATAATAAGCAAAACAACTAAATATGACTTCATACATTTCTTTCTAAAACATCTATAATTACGTCTGACCATTGAGTGTTGGTCTTCATATTGATTGTTTCTATACGAATATTATTTCATGATTTCTGTTTATATCAGTAAAGACATCAGCCATCAAAAGATCATGATTTGATAAAGTACTTAGTATTGTAAGTTGTTATGACTACGCATTTAATAATACTGGTGTCAATTGCATACAACCGTTTTTATATAACAATATAAACGCTGGCAACATTTAGCAAAGCAGTTTCAATCTATAATAATTCCATACGCATTTCAATTTTAAACCACTGAAGTACATGTAAAACAACGGATATTATTTTACATAAGTTAGCTGAGATTTCATGAAGAGTTTATCGGGGTTGACTTGTCTAAAATTGAAAACCATGTTTAACTGATGTGACATATGTAAAATATTTATGGTCAAACAAAGAATAAAAGAGACTTGTGTAGAATCCTGGAGAGAGATGATGGAGCACTGATGAAGAATCGGCCTAATGTCCATAGCAAGAGTCTGGGGAGAATATTACTGCTAAGAAAGGAAATGTTCTCAATGGCAAAACCGAAGTCGTCTTTCTTGTCATGTGTGATGTCTTGTCAAATACTACATATTTCTATAATGGAATGTTCACAAAACAGGTGTTGCCGATGAAAACGTACTCACAAAGTTTTACATTGTTTACCTCATTATCAGCTGTTCTACATGTACCTCGAAGTTCGAAATCTGAACTAGCATTTTGGAGCTATCTGTAATCATACATAGCTAAACAATATGAACTTCGACTCTCCCAAACCACTGCAGAAAACCATTCAGTAGCTCTTGCTTACAAGTGCATTCCACTTCCAAATGGCTTTTAAAGAATTGATAACAACTAACTTGATTCCGTTTTATTGACATGTTCTGTTAACCACATATATGTCCCCCTCCGTAGAATTCTGAACACAATTAGTAATTGATGTCGTACATATCTATATGAAATCAAGAATCTGTTATTTCTTGGACTGAACGCTTCAGTCCCTGCAGGTAAGACACATGTCAATGTAATGGTCCCCTTGTTGAGAATGTATTAGTTACTGATAATGTCTGTGATTAACTGTTATTCTATGGAGAAACGGTATGCAGATAACATATCCTTAATCTTGTACATCAGAACATGTACCTTTGGGACTTAATCAGAATGTATGCAGGACTCCGTCCATCACATGTTCTCTGTAGACCTAGCAATAAACGGTGGTAATTCATCAGTATAATCCAGTGAGTATTACCTTACTGCATCGAGGTGATGCGATTTTAGTTTTTACAACATACAAGAAAAGCTTCTTTTGCAGGAAATAGTAGTTTTTGACAAACCTTTAATACCTTTACAATGAAAGAAAATTGTCAAGCATCAATTGTAACTAACGTGGTATTTCATTGAATTACATTGTGAGAATTCGCTGAATTTTAATTACGTCTAGAACAGTTGTACAGGCAAAGCTTCTGAGTCCCTGAATCTCATGATCTTATGTCAAATGTGCTTACTTATGCGATGTCAGATTATTTTAATGAACTGAGATGTGGGTCTATACGTGTAGGTCTCATTCATAGAGTAAGAGAAGGACTAAATGGGTGTGATGTGTAATTTTTAACATCTTATATTGAGATGCATATTTCATGACAAAATATGTTAAAGATACAGATGTCTATCATCTTATTTCTGTATTTTTCGTTTTCATTCACGTTCATTAAACACGTCATTTGTTACGAGATGTAAATGGTCAGAATATTTTATGCATATATGTTTATTCCCGACATCCTATATATTTCTCATAGTGAGTGCCACATGTTAATGGTTGTCGTTCTCTTCATACATGTAGATTGACCAGACATACATATAATGATTTACTTAATTCAAATAAATATATTGATTAATAACAGTCTCATTTTATATGGTTAATGACGTGAAGAACACTATACCAATACAAAATTGTTTAATCAATAATGTGTTTAAGCAAGAAGACATGACAAACAAAATAAATCGTTATTCAATCTCCTGATATAGGAAAGTAACTAGGCTATACCGGATGATATACATATGAGAAACTGATAGATATTTCTCGCAAACGCTTTATGTGAAAACTGTTAATAATGATTGAACACCGAACATGTTTTAGGGATAATTTAGGAGATTATTGTTGACGTGTGTTCAACCAACAAAAACCTTGTTTATTCGACGCTCAGTTGGACACTGAGTGTTTTAGGATATTTTGAAATATTTTCACACGAATGTGCAAATCGTGATAAGGATGTGTGGTAATAAAATACATGCTAGTATTAATCAGACTTTATGTCTTCGAAATGAAAGGTCTAAGTTGATCTATACCCGTAAGCAGGAATGTATCAGTGTTCATTGAAACTGAATTCCGTTTCAACAAGGTATCAGGAATTTCGAATAACAATATGAACAAATACGTCTTATCGTTAGTTATACGAACACATATGTTCTTAAGCTTTGAAACTTACATATATTCAGAGAGATTTGGATATGGATATAGATAAATAGATTACAGTCATATGTACTTATTTTTACCAAACATCACTTGGATAGGCATTTCCACACACCCTTAAGAGTTCTCACGTGTCTGAAGATATTAACTGATACTGGTGTTGATGTACATACCGGTTTTAATGGACCGGAGAAAAAAATGAAGTCCGCCGTCAATATTGTTTTCTCGGGACAATAAATAAAGTTATAAAACTCTAGTGACGTCACTCTATTGTTCTATTAGGTTCTACTTTTACCGGGTAAACCTCTATTGTCAGTTTGCCGGGCGTTCTCCAAGAATGCCCAGGGCTTTCTCTAGGAATGCCCGGGGCTTACTCCAGAATCTATAGGAAATTTATTTTGATTGGGTATTATACACGTTTTGAAATACTTTGATTCAAAGTCCTTCTTCGAATAAATACCATCACAAAATATCACATTTTTGACAAATCACAAATCACAAACATAAGCTTTGAATGCCTGGTTTCGAACCCTGCACCACCCGCTTACTAAACTGGCGCCTTTGACAACTCGGCTATAAAGGCCCACGAGAACAATGATGTATTTTCCACAGTGACAATCATGTGAACTCCACGAGGCACATAGCGCATGCAGCTCACGTGCACGGCGTGGGTAGCGAGCGCAAAGCACGTGCACGGCGCGGGTGTGCTCTCTTCAAAGCAGTTGAACTCCCAGCAGTATATACCAATGAAGCCACGTGAAGACTGAATATTGAAATTATATCTAAATCATAATTTCTGTCGGTTCATAAGTAAGATCAAAACCTGGTCCTCGGCTTTGTTTGTGGAGTATGCCCTTGGCGTCGGGAAAGGGGGGCGGGCCTATCGGCCCTTCCCCTTTCCCTCCCCCGCGGGCATACTCCACAAACAAAGCCTCTGACACGGTTTTGATCCATTACGTATTGACCGAATTCGCAAGTCCATAATTGTTTTATTATGAAATTAATACAGAAACGAATGTATAAACAGTCACAAAGTAATTTGCTTTTAGCATTTAGGACTACTGTCAATTGTCGTCATAATAACAATAGCATGGCGTCATGCAACAATCGTTTAACGTCACTCAAGTCAATACAGGTTTTGGTCGGACTCGGACTGGAGTAAATGTTTTTTTCTATCGGACGGTTACATGATCGCCTCTCGACAAATAAGATCGCTGGAAAAATTATGTGTGATATACACGTGTCTCTTGATTGTCATGTTTGATGTGGTGTTGATGTTTTAATGGAAATATATATGTACATAATTAACATAACTTTACCGAAGCAGTATATCTAATGGTAACACCAATAAATAAACCTAATGCATATCTTTCCGTTTATACATGTAGTTGTCAAACTTTTATAATACTATCAAGTGCTGAGACCAAGTTCTATCTAAGAACTAAGTAACTGTTGTTGACATAGCCAAACCTTCCCAACTCAAATTCGTTATTACTCCTAGACGCCAACCCAATCAAAACTGTACGATTGTAATGAGAACGGATTTAACCAAGTTTCCATACCCACATTAGGACTTCCATGAGCAATGCATTTGTGTGACTCGTGAAGATATTAAAAAGGAAGTCAGCTAACAGACAATATATATCCATGATTACATGTAATTAAGCCTGACCATATGTTACTGGAACTAAGACGAACGTACGCTGACAGTAAGACTAATTGTGTAAATTGCATTTCTGTAAACTGACATATCCATTCTCTGTTGGAAACCATGTTCATGTAGAATACAATACAGTGTAATTGTTCAATCCATGTAGGACATGAATGCATTTTCTTGTAAAGTCGTCACTAATATCCTATTAAATTAATGATCAAAGGCACGTCTGTTAAGAGACTATAATTATCGAAGGCAACACATTAGCTACGAACAGTGTCTATAAATATAATGTGTTTCATTATTGTTACAAGACGTACAGCATGGAAATCGATAAAATCTTAGAATAATGATATTGCAGTTTGTAGCGAATGCGACTTACATATACAACCATGATTCAATGTATGCGAAAGGAAATCGTTGACAATGAAAACGTAACAACCTGAGAAGAGGAAACATGAAAATGTAGATGTCGTCATTTCCTTTTATGGAAGCGTAGTAATTGTGTAATGTGTAAATGTACAGTGGGCAGATGCTGATTTTAGTTGTAAATGACTTCCCATTTCTAATAAATGTTAATGTAAACAACAAAACATAATAGCTGCGACATGTTTTAAGTTACATGATGAAAGACTGGAACAAAATATATAGTGTTCTTGAAATATTAAAGCAAATTAAATTAATGGTAATTTCATTCATGCATTTCTTTTTCTGACTGAATCCAAATGTTTTATATATATATGGTCTTGGTAAAGGATTGGTTCGAACATATTGGTTTAAATATACTGTAATATGAGAACTATCAATATTAATTTTACAAACAAATGTGTATCTTTGAAATAGTTATGAAATATATATTGAAATTGAATTGTTTTGAACACTCTTCCAAGTTTATAACTCAAAGCGAAGTCAACTTTTTCAGACATATTTGACAAACCCTGACATCTCCTTTCCGACACTGCTCTATAACCACTGTGCCTTATCATTATGTTACTGATCACCTACCCATTAACTTGATATATTTCTCCCATAAAGGAAATCTCAGTGGGAAGCTTATTAGATTTTCTAAGGAAATTTGAGTTGATTGGGCCAGTCAACATCTTGTCTGAAATTTAATACTTAAGGTTGATTCTGTGTGCCAAACACACTTAGTAGTTTATCGATACCTTCTTGGAAAATCTAATTTTCTGGGTTGTTGATAATGCCAGAGTTTAGTTTTTCTAATAAATGTGATATAAGGATACGACGGAATCGTTTACATAAGGATTATTGCTCCTAGAGTCCCGTGGATTTCTCAAACATATACATAGTCTGACGCCAGAATCTCCATCGACCACAGGCTTATGGAGCAGTTTGGCTACATTCCATAGATTAAGGTGACTGATTCACCATATTTTCTGCATTGACGAATTTGATACCACGACATATGTAATGTGAAAGTCAAGGACCTAGCTGGAAATACTATTTGACTATAACAAATTCGAACATGCAATAAACGAGATTATGTCCAATAAAATCCCTTAACTAAGGATTCCCAAGCGAGAATGGCACCGTGTGGGAGTCTTACGTCTGTCCTTAATTACTATGGATGACACTCTACATATCTAGCTCTTAAAATTGTAGTTTGTTGTATAATCGTAGTTTTCTTTTTAGGCACGCTAGTGACTATTTAAAGCGTAGTCTATAGTGTTAATCATTAAACCTATCTACTTTGATTGTCGTACTGTTTCGAAGAAATATAAAACGTGTTAATTATCCACACATGTTCCCAGTCCCATACATTTAGAAATGAGAAAGTTGATGACAACTCATCATAACTGTAAACAGACAAATGATGTATGGCATCTTGTTCCATGTCCCATTCTCTGTGATTAATTAACATGTCTAATTGGAACTACCAAATTAAAGAAAATTCATTATTCGTGGTAAATGAGCATTAAGGATATTTCAGTACATATTTGTGATTGCAAATCTCAGAAGACGCATAAAACTAAGATATGGGATGATGAAAACTAACGAAACCAAGTTTACATGCGCATAAGGAAGTGACCCTTTAAAATATATGCAAAATCTGTCCAATACATTCCAATACTTCACTGTCATTGATGTTAAATCAGCTTTCATCTATAATGTAAGTTGTGGACAATTTAACATACTTTTTTGTTGACTTTAGTTTTGTTTGATTTTAACATTTCTTCATCTTTTAATGTCACTGTGTATGATTAGACACATTGCATTCTCTATTCTCTGAAAGATACTGAGGGCGCTTCATGTACACAAACTAGAACGATCAGTTATGTCTGCCTATGATATTCTCTTAACAGACACTAAAATCCTATATTTTATTTCAGAGATGTAGATAAAAAAAAACCATCGTACATGTATATTTATGAGAAAATTTAAACAGAAAATAGAAAAATAGAAAAGAGAAAACGTCCTTCCCTTCTTTTGGTATAGATAAACGAAACTGTTTCAATAACTACATAAAGCCTCATTCTTTCAAAAATTAAAAGTTTCAAGAGGTGAATACTGAATATTTTCATAGATCAAACAGAAAACATATAATTGCATATAATTTAACAGCGGGCCACGACCTATACAAGACATGAGACATCAAGATTAGACAGTCAGCTGTTGCAGACATCATTCTATTACAAATTTCATTTACGGATTTCCATGATATAATTGGATGTTTATCTAATGCATTTATAATGTCTGTACCAATATCGAAACATGTCTATTATGTAGCTGGAATTCAATCAATATACAGCTGAGAAAAGATTAACTTAAATCTCTCAGAAGTTTCTACTCGTAGCAAAGAGAACATAAAACATGCAGTTTTGTTCATGTATTTAGCAATGATTAGTTATTTTATCCTAAATTGTAACATAAAGTTTACATTTGAAACGCAGTTACACAACTCCTAGTTCAATGCTGTAACACTGCAATAAACTGGACACATTCTGGTTTCCCCGATCACTGCAGTACAAGGACGGTTCAGTATTACGCGGTACATGTTTATTTCAGAGTAGCACATTACACAATGGAAAAGGACATTGCTCGTTTACATCACGATCAGGAATGCTCTGACGTTGGCCGTTTAAACTCGTCGACAGTTCCTCTGACTCTAGTACGTCTGTACTCTGCCTTCTTCCAGCATCTATTCTTTCAGACTAACACTGAGCTGCGACTATTCAATGCTGCCGAGCGTCTCCATAAGAGAGAACCTACAACTGGTGTACTGTCTTTCTTGAGGACGTGTATCTGTCTACTCTGGCTATCGGCCTTTCACTGCTGTACCACTGTCAACCAACCATTACGTTTCGACAGGTAGGCTAGTTTCTCTGTTTATCGATACTTTATACATCTGATATATTCATCATCATTATTGATCGTTGTTCATCATTGTTGGTATGATTTACATATGCTAAACACCATATTGATTTGTTCATATTTAGTCTGTCAACTTCGGCTGTTGGAGCATTGCTCCGTGAAGTCTACCGAACCTTTACCTTTCGACAGGTACGATGGATTCGTTGTTTATTTATCGATACCTTAAAGGCGCTATAGCAAGTTTTTTGCATATTATTTTTTCTAAAATTTGTTATTTATTATTAAATTTTATACAATATTTTGTTACATTAAAGGGCAACACATCTCATTGAACGACCCCGATACGCCGTATACATAGAAAACGGTTATCGGTATTGGTAGAAACTGGTGCGACGTATAAAGCGAAATTTTTTGGAACTCGTCAGTGTTAGAGGTAGATTTGTAGGTCATATGCGATTATAAGATTTCAGACAGCAAGATGGTCCATCATTGTACTATGTTTACAACTCTACCTAGAGTGCTTAGGTATCGATTAATCTTTCTTATTACTTGAACTACCTTCGAGCGGCCATTTTAATGTGAATACATTAAAATGGCCGCTCGATCGGAAATGGACTCGCATGGCTTAAACGAACCATGTACATTCGATTATGAACTCTTTTTATTGATTCAGAAGTATTATTCTGTGATTGGTAACACTTATTTGCCTTTTTGGGAGAGCACTTAATACTCAATACGAAGGATTTGACATATTAATCATAAATATTGATTGAATTCCTGTTTGTTTTAATTCAGACTGGCCTATTTATAATAATGATAATAATAATGGATAGTTTTTATATAGCGCACAAATCTCCACGTTGTTGACTCAGGGCGCTTCTAAACATTATTACCCTGGTCTAACTATCATCCTAAGGACGTCACAACTTGTCTACTACAATGACTTTCAGTGAAATGCAACGCATTCATGTTGTACAAATTCGAGCCGATGCCTTCACCGCAATACTCACAGTGGGTTTGGGCCTTTCCTGCATTAGACACATCCGTGGTTAAATAAGAACACTGCTGTACTCGGTTAACCTCTCTATTCATTTTGCGATATGTTACCCCCCTATACACCACAGAGAGCTATTCACTTTGTATGAATATTTAGGACATTTTCCCTCCAACCAAATACAAATATCCCCTGAGATGTAAAAGATAAGTATTTTATAAGAGATTAGTGGGTTGAAGCTGTAAATAATTTCAATGGTTTTCGGACATTTTAAATACACGTTTTTCATGAGCTATATATTTCATTATAGCGGACAGCGATGAGTTTACAGATTCCCTGGCGGTACATTGATGCTTACTGATTGCTAGGGTGTAACATTTATTCCAATAATCGAGATATAAAGACAAGTTCCAAATGCTTCTTGGATCTGACAGGTTACATCTGTCTACTTCAGCATGGCCCTCTTTTAGTTAAATCACATTTGATTTAGCCATGAGAAAATGCTTTTAAGATGAACGTTGTTGTGTTAACTATACTAATAAATTCAAAACTAGATGTGTTGACATATTTGTGAATATCTACATAAGGCATATGCCTAGTTTTGCAACTATAAAACCTTTGAATGTGACGTTTTAGTACGAGTGCAATTGTTCATTAAATGAGTACTGACTTTTCAACTGGTCAGAACCGTCCTTAAAGAAGATATTTTTGATGTAATAGATATACATATTACTTAGATAAAAAGCAGCTCTAACATTGTATTATTTGGAATGACACCATCTGCAAAGGTTTCCAAATTATTTAATGTTTACGAAATAATTTCTTATCCAAGCGTATCCATTTGACCACCTTGAACTCGACGTTAATTTCGATGCATGTGATAATGTTTTAACACACTATTGACTCAAGGATGTGTATGAAAACATTACTTTTAGGGTATGCTGACTTTTGACAACCGTTTGAACATCAAATTACAAGTCTATAAATGTTGAGAAATGTATTCTGAAAACCTACCAGCAACAGATCTTCTTTTAGGTGAATGTACTGCAACGGCCTAGATAATTGTTCAGCTGTAATTAGTGACCAATTCATATCAAAATGATTCTAATCAATGCGACTGGGGAGTTTTCCACAAAGCCTACCTCATTTATACATTCCCGAATCAAATCCTTCAGAGAGCTCGTCCCAAGGACCTGGGGAAGTGTCTGGAGATAGTGTCGGAATTGAATACCATGAACACATTAATGGCTGGTAAACCTTTACTGGAGGATAAATGGATCAGTGACTGATAGATCAATGACATCGTCGGCCAATATTGAAACATAAAACTAACCTTTTAGTAGAATGTTTTGTTATTTGTACATATAAATATACCGAAACGTCTCTGTGAAAACCAATATATGTTTGGACAGACGTTAAGAATAATATGATCATACCCCAAATGTAAAAGAAGAAATTGTGTTTACACATAAAACCTATAAATGGTAGATACCTATCCTATTTAATTAGACAGCAGTAATTCAATATGTTTACTCTCTTTAAATGTGCTATGGTTTCTATTGCCTGGTAATTCACTATATTTACTCTAGAGATGATTACAAGCGTGCACCAATTGTATTGAATTAGATTTTTTTTATCGCTATTATGTTTAACGTTGTGATAATTCAGTATATAACTGAATAACATAATTTGTTTGTTTTGAAGAGGAATTTTCTCTAGTAATTGTTTAACCTTAAGCCTGTATTATGGTAGATTTTAGCAAAGACTATATGAAGGATTTTAAAAACAAGAAAGTTAAAATGTATCTTGAACATCCGAGTCATGTCTTTTCACTTTGGATAACTTTTGTCCTATATTTCGAAATCACTTATAAAATGATGAAAAATAGAAGAAAACACTGGAAACATATATTTGGCTGTATTCGATGTAGGTTTACCAATGCCATTCGCGACTTATTTGGGACAGATTTTAGTTACCTATTTATTACCCAACGACATAGATAACGGTGATTGCAGGAAACTCGCTGACAAGTCGCTCACCTGTATTAAATATGACACAAATCATTGCGACTTCTCCACTAACATCATGAAGTTAAATCTAAATTATTATGATGCTGAGACAATCGGCGGCACGCGATGTTATTGTATTATAGTGTACAATGTACAATACCATTGTAGATTTATTAAACAGCGGCACATTTAATTGGTGAGTAATTCATGTACTGTTTTATTGATATTGAAAATGAAAAGGTCGAGTTTTAACTTTTTTTTATTACCAGAGACTGCTGTGTTTACATCGACATCACAATTTGCTTCTCATGTTAAGGTATTGTGACAGACCGGTGGTGTTAAGCTGTTTACAACTAAGACAATGAGTAGAATCCTTTGGAAAACATATCACGAATGCCGTCAGCAATTGATGAAGTACCTGTGCGATTTCTCTCGGTAAACACTTCAACTGAAGTAGGTCTGGTTTTTCTAGCGTTTATCACAGACAGTTATTGCGATGCAGAGCACGACATGTGTTTTGTATTATGCGAGGAATCATTCCTTATTTTAGCGTTCACATGTCAAGGATGCTTCTTTCTACTACGTTAATGGTTATGTTTACTGTTCATTACCATCATTAACAGATGTTCTACTGTTGAAGGAACGCATCCTCTTTAACTTTAAATACATTTCATTGTATGATAGTGGTAACTTCTCCAAATGAGAAAATTGCAATTAACGGAAAATGAGAACTACTGCATTCTTTGTTTTCTCTTGAGAAATGCAGGATACATACCAACCTTCCATTGGCAAACTACATGTATAGTCTGTCTCTTATTTTCAAAAATTATTCATAGTAAAATTAACTTATGATCGCCTTTTAGCTGAATAGCAATATTAGTTTCGAGGTCTTGCGGAAATTCATTTAAATTTCGCCGAGTATCTTCACTATTTGATAACTTATAATGATAAATAATAATTCATGGAAAAGCAGAATTTTCATTTTTTTAAATGGACATTTATCATTCGTATAATCATTCTAAATGTCTCAGTTTCCTTTCAATATTTGATAACATGATCATTTATTGTGAAAGCACATATAAGTTCACTGATATGACAGAGAGCAAAGGTCAGTAAGTTTGTGGATATATATGTATAGTAAGAATTTGCTCGTTATACCATCTATCATTATCAACATGACAGACGGTAAATATTTAACTAACTGATGAGCTTAAAGGCGCTGTAGCACGTTTTTTGCAAATTTTATTTTTTCAAATTTCTCATTTATAATGATAGATTATGTCATTTATATTTACTTCAGAGGGTAACACATCTTATTAAACAAACCAAGTACCCGTAGTGGTAATAACGGTGTTGGGTATAAAGCCAAAATTGCATGGCGGCCATTTTATTGTGAACACATTTTATTATTTCAAATGACAAAAAATGGCTTTACGGAACAATGTACACTCATTTGTAACTTGATTTTCCGAAGAGAGAAGGGTGTTTTACTATTGTTGACATTATTTTTCAAATACATTTCATCGACTTATTTGAGCGAAAAAACGTGCTACAGCGCCTTTAAGTAATGATAAACATGTACCCTTAACGCTTTTATCAAATAACCTCTCCTCATTAGGAAGTTCTTTGAAGTTGATACTGCCTTGCTCGGGTTGTGTAGGGTAAAGTTAACTCAGAATTGTATCGATCTCGCGTGTTTGAACTTTAATTGTTGTCAAATAGTGTAGATAAATCAGTAAAAAAGAACATTTTGTGTTAAGTGAAACAAACATCTTTTCTTAAAAATTTTGTTTGTAAATTCAATTTTAAATTTGCAATGAAATATTTATTTGTCTATCCTTATGCACTTTTGGTGATGATGATGGCAATGCGTAACTAACACTTGGTAGTATCAAGAAATGGAGAGTAATTTTGTATAAAACTTCCTAACGATTTGTCTTAAACGTCTTTGTAAAAGGAAGTCAGAACTAGAGTGCTGAGGTATTCAAATGAAACCAATCCATAGCCTGGGTCATACCGTCGTCAGATTCGGAAATTCGTTTTTTGTATTAATGTTACGACACTGTCTGAGAGCCAAAGCACTAGTGGAAGTCGTCCCCTCATGTCTCGTCAAGTTATATTATACATTGGGAACTAAGCCAATAAGAGATACTCAAGCATTTAATCTTGTTCAATTCTGTTTTATGTCATCCTGAATTATAGCCGGACCAACTCGTTCCGTATCAGACACATGGGACAGGATGACACTGCTTGTTGTGCAGATAACCTCTATCCAAGCTTAACGTATAGTAAGCATACATGTCTAATTTGTATTGCGATAGTATTTCATGAAAGTCAATTATTTTGTTAGTACTGGTAATTCATAGTGACTATGTATTGCCAATTATTAATCAGTATTAATTATTATGGTCTTTGTAGATGACTAGTTTAATAATTAACGTTGAGTTGTAAAACTTTTACCACTTGACTTACAAATGAAACGATAGCAAGAAAAATGCAAGATGTTTTACTCACCGAGTGATGAACACGACTAAAACAAAGTTAATCCATGTCTCTAAAAGCCAAGGAAACTAAATTTATAAATTTTGGAACATTATCAGTTCATGGTTCTGAAAAAAAAATGTTTTGGAACATAATGTCTAAAAGCCCCTGCGAAAAAAAATCAATTTCAGCACCCCATGTGTGTTGAACAGATATAGAATTTAAAAAATACTTGAAACCGAATAGTACTGTTAAGTCGAGGTCCTGCATAAATTCATTTTGATTTCTCTGAATATTTTCACTATTTAAAATATATAATGATGCATAGTAAATAATAATAAATACAAACTTAAAATTACCAAAACTGAAAATCATTATAAAGCAAAGAACATTGATATTTTGTATAATCATTCGAACTTTCTCAGGTTTTTGTTCAATATTTGATAAAATGATTATTTATTGTGAAAGCAAAATATAAGTTCACTGAATTTTCAGAGACCGTTTATCAGTCATTTTGTGGAATATGCTCATTATACCATCTGAAATTATCAAAATGACAGACAGTAAATATCGAAGTAGCTGATAACCTTAGGTAATTATAAACACGTACCTTTAATGTTGATTTCTCCAGTATCAGCCCATTTGCCATTTTTTCTTTGACGACGTTGAAACTACATTGCTTGGGTAAAGCGTAAGGTAAACAGAAAGCAGAATCCTATCAATCAGGTGTATTTGAACTTTAATTGATGTCAAATAATGAGATAAATCAATAAGAAGAAAGAATTTATGAAACATAGTTTGATTCAACATTTTGTTTTGTAAATATACTTTTTATCCCACCGGTATGTAATATGGGATATAGTCATAACCCCCGTCCGTCTGTCCGTCCGTCCGTAATCATTTCGATTCCGGAGCAGAACTCGAAAACCGTTCATGATATCTTTCTGAAACTTCCCATGTGTATTACCCACCAACTGAAGTGGTGCCTTTTGATATTTTCAGATTTCTGAAAAGTTTAGTTTTGGTCGTTTCCATAGAAACATGTTGAAGTATGACTTTGTTCAGAGACAGGTTCGTTTCCGGAGCACAGCTCCAAAACCGTTCATCATATCTTCCTGAAACTTTGCATGTGTATTACCCACTAACTGAAGTGGTGCCTTTGGATATTTTCAGATTTTTTCTAAACAAATTTTTTTCTTTCTGTTTCCATAGAAACATGAGAGGGATGTTGGTTGTTGTTGATTTTTACTGCTTCTGGAGCAGAAGTCTAAAACCCTTAACATACCTGAATCTCAACATCTGTAATACCCACTAACTGAAGTACGGTAGTAGATACACAAGTATCTGTCAAAGATGTGTTTTACAAATTTTGTGGAACCGGTGGGATATGTCATCTTCTGATGACTCTTGTTGAATTTGCAATTTGCAACGAATTTTGTATTTGTCCATCCGCATGCAGTTCGGATGATGATGACGATGGGATGGGATGACATCAAGTAATGTTTCAATCAATTCTAGTACAATGGAAAACATTATTGTATAAAACGTTGCGGAGATTTGTCCTAAATGTCGTTAAATATAAAAGGACGTTAGAAACTAGAATTCAGAGGCATACACAAGGAACCCATCCATGGCTAGACTTGAGATTGGGGAATTACAATATAGTTTTTGTATTTATGTTACGACACTGTCTGAGAGCTAAATCACTAGTGGCAGTCTGTCCCACATGTCTCGTCAAGTTATATTATACATTGGGAACTAAGCCAATAGGAGATATCTCAGGCATTTAATCTTGTTCAATTCTGTTCTATGTGGAAGTGAATTATAGCCGAACCAACTCGTTCCGTATCAGACACATGGGACAGGATGACACTGCTTGTTGTGCAGATAACCTCTATCCAAGCTTAACGTATAGTAAGCACACAGATGCATGTCTAATTTGTATTGCGATAGTATTTCATGAAAGTCAATTATTTTGTTAGTACTGGTAAATATGTGTTGCCATAACAGCCATTATAAAACTAGGAATATTTTTCATATTGGTCAGTGAAGTTGACTACTTTATATATTAACGTTAATTAGTAAAACTGTTATCTAGTGCCGAATATCATGATATACTAAACCACTTCAAGTCTACATGTGATTCTTGAAACCCTATGTTACTGGTATTTACAAAGGATGTGTACCTGGTTAAAGTGTGACTAGGAATTGAAGAAACCAATTCAAGGATGTTACCAGCACTGGATGGATTTCCTGAAACACTTAGAACACTTTCCTTCAAGTACTAGAAATTTCCACCTAGTTGAAGCGATGTGGGTCAAACATTCAAACCAAGATTTGTGAGGAGTCGTTTTGGGTTTTGTAATTTTCTGTTTTCGAAAAAATAATTTATATGTAAACGTGTATGCTTACAGATCCTTGGCTAATCCTATCTAGATGTTTACTATGTGCTCTGCATTCGAGGGAACATGCCCGCATGGATCGTATCTAACATCCTATACGAATATATCTTACTTTGATGTTAATATCACTGTTGGTGTTCAGACTATTAAATTGTTCCGTAATGTAGTTTTATTTTGAATTTTAAATTTTACGATTTCACACACATTAAAACATGAACCTTAATATTTAATTGTTTTAGTTGAGCCTAATTTACCAACCATTTCGTGATTTTTGAAGATTTGTATTAGATGCTTATAGTAAACTAATGTCCAGTCAAGTCAAATGGTTTTTTCGTTTTAACAATCGTATCACAATATTCAATCTCATATGTACCTACCATGCATGGTTATCATTTTACATGCAATAATTTATAACCATCTAGAAATTAAAGTAGATGAACCCTCTTATTTGGCAAATGATGCAATAATTATGAAAGCTCATCATTTACATTTTATCTAATTAGTTATCCAATTTGTGAAACTGTAAACAGGGGGTTTTAAATAAATGTTTACTTATATATAATTATTGTCAGATGTTCACCCAATCTCATTAAAATCACCTCCCCGACCCGCTCCGTAGGCCAAGCCCACCCAGGCCGTCACCAAACCAAGATCTGAGGAAATCCCGCTGAGGTCTGAAATCGCTTTCAGATTTTGAAAGTGCAAACATGAACCGGAAAGTATTGCCTCCCGTGAATGCGGAACTCAACGCGATTCCCCCTGGAACTCGGGAGGGCGACACTCCAAATGAGCCCAACCTAAGGCCACGAGTCGCAGACAAGACTCCAAGGAGATCAGGTATCTACCAAAATAAACAAACATGTGGATGGGTTAAATGGCCGGGGGAGTGAAAGTACTTGTGGACTACCCATTTCCGAAAGAGTGGCAACTACCGCTGCCCGGCAACAACAACTACCGCTGTCGGCCTGGAAGACAACTACCGCTGTCAACCAAAACTACCATTTTGCAAAGATGAAGCTATCGCTTCCATCTCGCAGTAGAGCTTCACCAGCTGAGAAGCTGGAGATTGTTGCCCGCTGAGAAGCGTGCAACCCAGGTAGTTCACTGCTGAAAAGCAGGAATAATGATGGTAGTAAGTAATTTCAAGGTAGTCCGCAAGCACCACCACAACCCCGACATTTGTTTTATTCCTTGGTGAAGCTGAATACAAAATTTTCCCTGGTATACATGGACAAAAGAGATAGAAATATGTACATGAAAATAAATACACACAGACAGGGGTGGGTGGGTGGGAAATTATCCGAGGTGGTGAAATAACTCTAAGGTGATAGTTACGTGTTGATGGCTCGAGAGCGGGGTGATGGAGTGACGTAATCAATTGACGTCACGAAATTACGTAGGGAGCGGAAGAGGAAGTAAAGGAATAAACCAGAACGGAAATAATAAACCGGAGGCGTACACAGACAATAAAGCCATTTAGTTTTGATGACTAAATGGGATTATTGTCAGATGTTCACCCAATCTCATTAAAATCACCTCCCCGACCCGCTCCGTAGGCCAAGCCCACCCAGGCCGTCACCAAACCAAGATCTGAGGAAATCCCGCTGAGGTCTGAAATCGCTTTCAGATTTTGAAAGTGCAAACATGAACCGGAAAGTATTGCCTCCCGTGAATGCGGAACTCAACGCGATTCCCCCTGGAACTCGGGAGGGCGACACTCCAAGTGAGCCCAACCTAAGGCCACGAGTCGCAGACAAGACTCCAAGGAGATCAGGTATCTACCAAAATAAACAAACATGTGGATGGGTTAAATGGCCGGGGGAGTGAAAGTACTTGTGGACTACCCATTTCCGAAAGAGTGGCAACTACCGCTGCCCGGCAACAACAACTACCGCTGTCGGCCTGGAAGACAACTACCGCTGTCAACCAAAACTACCATTTTGCAAAGATGAAGCTATCGCTTCCATCTCGCAGTAGAGCTTCACCAGCTGAGAAGCTGGAGATTGTTGCCCGCTGAGAAGCGTGCAACCCAGGTAGTTCACTGCTGAAAAGCAGGAATAATGATGGTAGTAAGTAATTTCAAGGTAGTCCGCAAGCACCACGCCACAATTAGCACACCGTGCTATCTCCACACCCACGGCCAACTAAGGCAATAAATAATAAATGAATTTGAAAAGATACGGGAAGGGAAACCCTGTCTGCCTGCTCAATGGGTAAACGTAAACACTTACCTACATTAACTTACGTGCTAGATACCAGGGCTTGGTATATTGTGTGACAAAAAACCTTTAGACCAGCATTGTTAAGATGCGTTCCGTCCCATGAGTACAAATGGCAGTCTGAGGGTTGGATATTATGCCTTAACAAACTAGAGTTCTTAGGAAGCTTGTTTCCCAGGCGCCTGTTAAGTAAATTACGAGCATGCTCTATCTTAGCCTGGTTCCGGGCAACATGCCAATATCTACGGGGGAGCATCGCTGACATGATGATTCTTGTTTCCGGCAGGTGCAGTCGGACACGCATCAGGGAAGCCTCCATGGCAAGCAGGAGCTCACTCCCCTTGCATCCCCCCAGGTCATTGGAGCCCAGGTGTATGAGGACTGCTCTCGGTTGGGACGCTGACGCCTTGACCTGGCTGTCGATGATGCCGTCCAACTCGTCCCACCTCATGCCACCCCTCGCCAGCCAGATGAAGCCGTCGCGGCGCCTCACCGGCATCCCCCTCTCCGACATGTAGCTCCTCGCCCGAGCCAGGTAGCTGGAGCCCACAAGCCACACTGAAAAATATATGCCTTTGAGTGTATCTGCTTACAGTTAAAGTAAATTAAAGTATATTTGGAATGAGGATATAAGTAAGGTGACCCGGAGTTTAGGGATGCCACAGGACAAAGAGTGTTACCTGGAAGTGCTGACCTCTCAACCGTCGTTCCTTGATGGAGCCTGTCACCTTTTGACTGGGTGAGTGAGATCTGGGCCCTATTTGGGTTACTCAGTAGGGTAAGAATGTGGATTATTAAACAGAGATGGGAGGGAAGGGTTTCAACAAGTTCACTTACCCGAAAGATAACGCCGAAAGCTGTAGAAAAAAGAGCTTTAAAGAGTTTGAGCTACAAGTAGAATGACATATGGAGCAGATGGATGATAATGTGTCCACTGTGATAATTTTTCGCCGGTCCTGTCTCCATGCTGACTTTTGCATACCATAAAGCAACTTACCAATAGAAAGTGGTTGGTGGAGTCCTCCAGATTTTGAAGCTTGTGATAGGCAGAAATGCCTGACACATTGGTTCTAGCAGTACTGGGAGTTATGAGTAACAAAGAGATAGGCAATGAAATTTACAACCTGATCACTGGAGCTGGCCAGATATCTGGAAGGTGATGGGCCGCATGGAATTCTTGAAAGGCTGTTATCCCACTCCGGTACTGTCGCCCAAGTATTGTCTGCATAGGCCTGTTCCAACAGTCTGCTGTCGTCTAATTGCAGATCTCCCATATGCTCTCGGGAACTGGTGTCGGGTTGAGGTCTGCCTCGGGAGCCATTGTCCGGAACCTGTCCCACTGAAATCTCGAAATTGCATCTGCTATAGTGTTAGCTTTTGTATTGATGTATGCTGCTTTGAACAAAATGTTATACCTGAGACACAATAGGATGAGCCTGCGCAGCAGCATCATGACTCTCTTGGACTTGCTTGACTGTTTGTTGATGATCGTCACGACCGCCTGGTTGTCACAATTAAACATCACCTTCTTGTTCGACAGCTTTTCTCCCCACAGCTGGATGGAGAGGACAATCGGGAACAGTTCCAAAGTTGTCATATCTTTGGTTGTACCATCCTCCACCCAAGCAGCCGGCCATCTACCATATGACCATTGACCCCTGAGATAGACACCGAAACCCAGCGTTGCTGCTGCGTCTGTGTACAGTTGCATGTGGTCACTGTCAATCCACCACTTGTCCTGAAACACTGACACTCCATTGTAGTTGGAGAGAAAAACCAACCACATTTCAAGATCATGTTTTACCCAAGAGGTTAGCCTTACCCGGTGATGAGGATGCTTGAGTGTGGTCATTAAATCTATAAGCCGGCGACAAAATGCCCTGCCCATAGGAATTGCCCGGCAGATGAAATTAAGCTTACCAATTAGGGATTGGAGGGTACGTTTTGTGATCTTTGATAGAGATGGGGATAATAATTCCTTTATTAGAGAATTCAGTTGGCTCACCTTCTCAGCAGGGATTCGAACCTGCATAATATTGGTGTCAATCTCCAGCCCAAGGAAGGTGATCTTGGTTGTTGGACCCACAGTTTTGTCATGTGCCACGGGTACGCCAGCATAATGCAGGAATTGCAGACAGGTTGCTAAATTTGCTCCACAGCCTGCTGAGCGTGCTGTCCCTCCAGTCAGAAAGTCATCTAAATAGTGCATGAGAGCATGGTTATCAATTTGCCGTTCCATGCACCACTGTAGAAAGGTGCTGAATGTTTCAAATATTGCACATGAAATGGAGCAGCCAAATGGTAGACATTTGTCAAAGTAGTACTCACCTCCAAACTTAATTCCCAGTAGGTCAAAATCTTCAGGATGGACTGGTATTATCCTAAATGCAGACTTCACATCAAATTTTGCAAGTAATGCCCCCGCCCCCAGGTCTTGGACCATTTTAACCGCCTCATCAAACCTGGCATAGGTGACCGCACATGCTTGTGGATCTATGTTATCATTGATTGAGTTGCCCTTTGGATAAGACAAATGATGGATAAGACGAAAATTGTCCTCACCTGTTTTATCTGTGTCACCTTTTGGCACCAATCCTATGGGGGAGACCTGTAGATTTGGGAGCGGAGGATTCACAAAGGGGCCTGCCATTCTGCCGAGGTCCACCTCCTTTCTTAGCTTGGCTGCCACTACATTTGACATTACTGCTCCCGTCGCTGACCTTAAGTTTTTTGAACTTCGGCTCAGACGTAAACCTTCAAAATTTAACTTAAAACCAAACTTGAAACCTTCAAACAAATAATGTGCTTGCTGGGTGTGGGTATTGTCATACTCATGAAGCCATGGCAACAAATTACCTACTTGAACCGGTGTTGTAGCCAGCTTTGTTACCTCTTGGATTACCCTTCTCATAGGTTCTATTTTCTGGTCTTGCTGTAGTAGGGGGGTTGGGTGCCCCCGTCCCTCGAAAGCATGAACGTGCCCCATGGTCCCTCCTTCCACATCTGCTGCACTTGTGGGGGTAGATGCAGTCCAGACGCTGGCAACCTAACTTATTGAAGTTCCAGCACACATTTTCTGAATATTCTCGTGCAGGTGGGTTGGCAATAGGAATCTGCTGTTGGGGAATCATGTATTTTAACCACAACTCACCGTCGATCTTACCCCATTGGCGAGTCGTATCCCTGGCCATTCTCTGTCGAAATTGTTGGTCGAAGATGTACCAGGCATCGCCACCGAAACGTAAGGCCGCTGTCCTGACTGATTCCATATGGGACAAAAGACCCTGTACAACTTGCAAACTGCTGTGCCTGCTAACATAAATACTCATGAAAGTATGAAAGGCCGATGTCCAAGTACCGAGCGTGAGCGGTTTCCGAGGCTTAGAAGGACGAAAAGTTACCTGACCTGTTATGTCTGCCACCACTGTGAGGGTATTCGTTTCCTCCTCGCTGTCGGCCGCATTAGGAAGAAGGGTGGACAATTCAATGTACTCACCTCGCCAGATTTTTTCCCTTGTTTGTTGTTTGACGTGAGAGCCAAGCACTTCAGCCCGGAAGTTGAGGGATTCCCCCTCTGCTGCAATCTGATTGGCTGACGGCAGTATGACGTCGTTATGGTGGGAGATCCCAGCTGCGGGCGCTCCACTGTCATGAACTGGCGGGAAATTGAAACCGCTTACCTGCGATGGCTGGTTTTTTGACAAAATCGTCAAAATCTGGGCCAGTTGATTTGAGATGTTACTCTCCGAGGGTGGGAAATTAGGATTTGGGGGGTTGATGGAGGGAAAATTTACCTCAGTGACCTGTTGCCCTTGGTCAAGTTGTTGGTCAACTCCGAGGCTCGTTGGCTCAAGCAGCTGTTGCGAATTAATGATCACATTAAAAGCATCCCTAGAAGAAGTACCAGACTGAGTTGATCCCTTACCTGTACTTTCAGAGCCTTCCGTCCTGTGCCTCGTCTCACTCCCCGCACTCGTCGATGGTGTACTCTTGGCCACCTTGCTCTTAGCCCCACCTCTCACCAACTTGTGGTTCAACGAAGCCTTACGTTTTGGCGGCATGGTGTTACCTGATGTTAGGAAAGTATCCGAGGTGGAGAAATTATCCGAGGTGGTGAAATAACTCTAAGGTGATAGTTACGTGTTGATGGCTCGAGAGCGGGGTGATGGAGTGACGTAATCAATTGACGTCACGAAATTACGTAGGGAGCGGAAGAGGAAGTAAAGGAATAAACCAGAACGGAAATAATAAACCGGAGGCGTACACAGACAATAAAGCCATTTAGTTTTGATGACTAAATGGGAATATATCCATTTTCTCTTAAGTTTCCAAAATTCACATTCTGACTGGCAGTGTACGTTAAGTAAGCGATGAGATTCGTTCGTGATATAAAACTATATTTCATGTTTTGTAAATAATGCACAAATATCATTCTGTCAGATAAATAAATAAATCGTTAAACAGTGACGTAAGTTACGAAAAGAAATAGTAATGTCAATCTGTTAAGCCACTTTACAAG
Organism: Gibbula magus; assembly: GCA_936450465.1. Classification (NCBI taxonomy): domain Eukaryota; kingdom Metazoa; phylum Mollusca; class Gastropoda; order Trochida; family Trochidae; genus Gibbula; species Gibbula magus. Next base: position 63,004,571 of record OW388289.1, on the reverse strand, counting down.
GATGGATCAGGCATTTTCTATATATTAATTTGAAATTATTTATGAATCTTTTTTCTTCTTCTGAAAACAATTGGTGAAAACTATCATTAGCACGAAACATGTTTCAAGGAGCCAGTCCATACCAAGGAATATACCGTTGTTAGATTGGTGTGTTACAACTTACAATGTAGTGTTTAGCTGATCAGATCCGAAAGGCCATATGGGCTTCTGACATTGGATGGTCTGGTGTCCGTCCGTCCATCCTTCCGTCCGCGGTCCGCTCGTCTGTAAACTTTGCATTGTTCAACTAGAGAGCAAAATGTTGTTTCCAGACTCCGTAGTCAGTGGGGATTATAAACTGTAGATTTGGTGACCATGTGGCCCCTAATATGAGTCAAAGTAGAAACAAAGCAAAAACTTATTTTCATCTTCTTATCCTGTACGAAAAGTCCTTAAAATATAACTCTTTGATAAATATATCTGGAAAATTTACACTTTAAACCTTAAAATAGGGCATTGTTGAAAAATCGGTGTGCTATGGAGCTAATGTCTCAATTCATTAATAACATTACGACATTGTCTGATTACACCGGCAGCCATTCCTCCATGTCCCGTAACGTTATCAGATACATAGGAATTTAACCACGAGAATATATTTCAAGCAAACAATCATGCTCAGTTGTGGTTATGTCCTCCTCAACTATGTTTGGACAAAGATAACCTCTTCTAGGCTTACGTACAGTAACATGTACATTACAGCATATCGTCTATGATAATTTGTGAGATTTCAGTGAAGTCACTTGGGTGTTTTCTGTACTGGTTATCAACCCGACCACTACTCTAACAGAATACTTCAGTACTAGGTATGACTGCAATACCATAATAAAGCATTGAAAAATATATACGATCAATTAAAAAAGGCTATGTCCTCTGATGGATGTCTGTTGTACACCTGCCCATATTCGCAGCGATCTATACACCATATATATATTATATATAAGGTCAGTAGCCATCTGAACTACATAACCACAGGTGTTGTCATTTACATGGTATATGTTTAGTCTCGTAGGTTTTGAATATAATATACTGAATCTTTTTTTTTTTATCTATACCAATATCGCTTTCAATTCTTCTGTTTCGAACATTTTGGACGATCTTAAAGTTACAGTTATTCCAGAAGATATTGAGGATGCAAGGATTTCATTACAAACATGCTATCAAACACATGGAATGAATTGTTGTTAGGTTTTAATGCAAGTACGACCGCACATGCCATATACACGTAATTTTCAATGAATGTAGAAGGTGCCAGTGCTCTGATCACGTTAAGCATCACGAACTATTTTATCCAATCATGTGACAATCGACTACATGGTGTTCCGTGAGGTTAATGAAAGATATGATAGTTACGTACTTATTTCTCATGACAAGAATGAAAATTCAAGTTAATTCTAGTTTTCTGTAGACATTTATGAATTGACTATCTCCATTGATTTTGCTTAACAATATAAATACACAATGATCAGAGTATTTCATCCTTGAGTACATTGTTACATTTCAAGTTTGATTAGAATTCTTGTGTCCAGAGTAGACACCACGTAGCACTTACTATAAACTTGTAAAGTGAAGTTACATGGGCATGTGTGGATGAAATGGCTTCAAAAAGTTGTATCCTCTATACAATATACCGTATACAACCGTCTATACAACCTATGGTCATCGATCAACCCTTGAGTCTAATATACGAGTCCAATGTCTTTTGTAAAGTTTTTTTTCAGCGATACAACCCATAGTAGAAGTGGGCTGAAGAAACCAAATGTCTTTTCTCGATAAAAGTTTCAATTATACAACCCAGGATAGTGATGGGTAGGTGGTCAGATATCTTTCTATAGCTATTGTACTCCAATAACAGCCAAGAAATTAATGTGTTAACGTGTATATATCTTATGATTCAAAGTTCACTTTTACGGGGCAAGATAGTGGAAGGCTCTATGAAACCACAGGGGCTTGTATTGTCGAAACTAACGATTACAACGAATATGAAGTCGACGATCCAGCCCCATATACTATAAAAAAGTTATAGTATATGGGGCTGGATCGTCGACTTCATATTCCTTGTAATCGTTAGTTTCGACAATACAAGCCCCTGTGTATGAAACTACACGGTATAGACCGGTAAACAACAACATAATAGTTTATTCCAATTATTCTGTCCATGCAAACCCAATTTGAAAAACCTCGAGTTCAGCCCGCAATCTGTGTTTGATAAGGCATGAACATTATGAACAACACTGATGAATGAACTTTTTGAAAACATAAACAAATTTTGAAAACTTAACCTCAAAACAGTTCTCTGAAATAAGTGTCAACAAAATATGTAAACCGATCGGACCATTTAGTCTCTATTACGAAGAAGATGAATCACATAGCTTAGCCCAATAATTCATTTCGCCTGTGGGTTTAAAGCGTAAGTGGAGCTGTCAGTTCCCACTAACGCTGGTTCTGCAGTAAACATGACAGCGGCGCTCTTCGCGATCTGTCTCTCATACACCACCACTGGCACAGTGTGTGCGTGCGTTGCTGGACTTTCTAGTCGTGCAAGTTGGACTTCCAATCTACGGGCCAAGTAGAGAAGAAAACGTTATAACACCAGGGGTGTCCGCTCCACTATTTGTATCTTGATTTGACTTCATTTTACTCTAAGTGATCTGGATTTAATTGTGACTTTGGTGAACACGTATTCGGGGATTTGTTTATTATATGTAGATGGGGCGTGAATTGGTTGGCGACTCTGGATTCTATCAATTTGGACTGAGGACACGGTACTGGAGTTCTGATGGTTATTGACTGTTGACTTGCTTCTACTGTTTTTGACTTGGTTTACTTCAATTGGCTTGAATATATTCATTGTCCTTCGTCACGTGTGTAGACACAACACATGGTGTCATCTTGTGACTAGATTCAGTTATTGTGATGGAATAACATTGAAGTGTACATTCTGTGACTTTATCTCAACAGTTGTGACTGAATGTTGCTAGTACGTGTTGTGTTTCGGATGTGTATGTGACTTATATTCCCTGTGACACTAGTGTTAAGTGAAGCGGAGCGACCAGGACGTACGCCAGGTAGGTAGGGAGTGTAAGCTCATGGTTTATCATTATCGTGTTTATCAGTGACAACATCATGCTAGCGAGGACCAAGTTACAATCTTGGATAACAATCTTCTTAGCAAGGAAATACTGGTTCAGTTCATCGTTTTATAATATATTTTTTTATTTCGAATTGACCCAATTTTCCCTGTCATCATGTATAATTGTAACTTAGTTTGATAAGGACCTTGTACACAGATACTCTAACTATCTGGAAAAATCCATGAAATTCAAACCCAGAAAATGTAATGATAAAAATGGTATATTTCTGTAGACTAAATGTATACATAAATAAGTTGTTAATTTTCTACAATCATTAGTTTTAATTTGATAACATTTTTATCCATTAAATACATTGAGAAATAACTAAAAATATGAACAAAACAAATACTGACAAAGAACAAGATAATATTTATATCCCCAAACTATTCATCTGCTCGAGTATCTTAGTGCAAACGCCATGTTTTTGAAGCATTGTTTCTTTGAAGCATTGCGTCATGGCGAAAGCTAAACCGGTCATTTCGTGTTCTCGCCTTGGAATACAAGAAAGCATGGAACTTAACAAAATCTATATGTTTGTTTACAGTTTGACAGTAAGTTGAATAAACCAGAGATCCGAATTTTGTAATTTTGAATTTAGTTCCATGAAGCAAGTTTGTGTATGCCTCACATACACATAGCGAGCAGTGCGTCTGTAACTGACTGCCTATCACAACACCGTAATGTAGCTGATTTAAAACCACTTCATAAAATATATCATTACCACTACCTTTAGGAGGATAAGTCAACAGTACATTTCTACAAACATATATATAAGTGGACTGAAAAACCCTATTTACATAAAGTTTGGGTCAGACGTCTATACACAGTATAGTCTATATAGTACTATACATATATAAAGTATTAATACACTAATTACTCCCAATGTACGTTCTGCCTCAGTAAACAGCTTTGTAGCTGGACATATATGTATCTAATGTGTTGGATACATTTTGTATCAGCTACAATAATGGGAGACATTTCGATGGTAATCCGAGTGGTATTTAATGGGCTGTCTGTAAAACTGCCCCATGAAGAGAGAAACGCGGTATTACAAATTGTATAAATAATATAAGACTCACTCCCTGAACCATTAGCATTATGATCACACTGGGTAAGTGGACAAGTGATTGTAATGTGCAATGAATGCCAACTACTTTGGCAGATATATCCATTTGAAACTGAACATAAATTCATGTATATGATGACAAAGTTATACTTTGGTAGTCACATAAGAAGAAACCACAAAAAAAAAAAAAAATCAACATGGTGAGGTTATTGATCAAGTCTTTGAGCAGCATTTAGAAGTGGAATACAAATTAAGAAAACAATATATTCTGGATACGACTTCTTTATGGTAAAGATACACTACGTTTATCCATACTCCTTCATCAGGTGGAATATCACCATATGTTAGTGATCCTGTTTCCTTTGATCGTTGATAATATCAAAAGTAATGTACTTCAACAATGTAAAAAAATTACAGGGACTCTTATCATAAAGCAACTTTTAACGTAACTTTAAAGTCTTGTTCTTTTAACATAACACTAAACTCTCTAAAGTTATTTGTGAAAGGAGGCCCATTTTCTACGTAGTTTTAATATAGTACGATGAATAATTGTAATGGTTTGTCACCAGATTGAGTGTACTTTGTTTCATACTGAAAGGAAACAGTATGCCGACGAAACGTTGAATCACTTGATGGTGTTACTTGGAGACATTTATACTTGATAATGGTTTGTTGAGTGAAGTTGTTCTCATTCGTACAATTCATTATTTAACCTATTATTTATCGCCAACAATTCGCTTGAAATTAATCTAATTTTGACTTTCCACTTGATTAATTTGTCATTGAAGAGAAACTGTGTTGGTGGAAGGTGGAACCATATTTCGGATCCCGACTGTTACTCACTCATTATAATTGCTAATGATACACGCACACTGTTTCCTTTAGGTGTTGTAACGCTATTGCTTCATATTCTGTCTGAGTGGTAAGCCCACATATACTTTAATAAGCAGGTAAACGTGTTGATAAGATCTTACTGGATCACGTGTGACTGGCTTTGTAGCTTCAGGACTGAGATGAGAAGTTCACAGTGGTAAATAGACCTACTTAGCTGTCTGATACAGGGAGGTACAAGGCCAGTTTACTGTAGTTACAACCAGCATACCAGATGAAAGCAGGATCGCGCCATTCATCACTTGTGAAACTAATGATCGTAGATTAGGGCCAGTAGAAAGACACGTTCACACTGGAACTTGATGTTATTTGAGCTTGCAAGATACAGTCACCGTATCTACAAGGATACCAATAATTACAGGAGGTTGTAGGTGAGTCAAAAGCAATTGACAACATAGTGTGAGACACTTTAGGTTTTGAGGACCGTTAACGTTAAACATGTTTTTGAAAACGACAGACTCCATGGCAGAGAGGTTTCTCTCATGTAAATCAAATTAGGTTTTTGTATCCTGGTTTTCCTTCATCTCTACAACTTCTAAAATGCCTATCAAGAAGATAAATCAAATTAGATATGTAAAATTCCAGACAGTTTTCCTGCTCAGCCCACAAAATGTCACGTTCAAGTTTGCCGTTGTGCTCTCATAAATGCCTCATTACGACAGTCAAGAAATGGACAACTCCTTGACACCACAGGTGTGTTAGATCTAATTCTCAATGGGATAATGTCACGTCAGCTGTATGATTCAGTCTGTACAGCAGATCGTCTTGATGATACGGTGCAATGAATTACTTGAGTTTGAAGTTGTGTGTTCCCTCAACCATCGTGGAATGTATGATGTTAGACGTTTAGGACGAACATATTCATTTATACTTAATTAGTGACATGATCAAGTATGATAATCAAATGGACCTGGTACATTGACATTCCAAATATTTAGAAAGAGTTAAGTGATAAATGGACGAAACATGTAGAACCATTTAAACAAAGATGTACAGAATTCCGAGGGTAATTGGCGTAGTAGGTTTTTACATGAGTAACATGGCAAAATTGTCGAGGAGGATTTGACTTCAAGTAGATTATCGTTTTTAGGCGCGACGGAAAGAAAGGGCACACAGTTTAAAATTAGGACTTCCGTTAATGTTGAATCATTTTAGGACACTTTAGTGCAATTTTACTTACCGCAAGAAGCCCGTTGCAATAATCGAATACTTAACGTATTTGCAAGGAAAGTATGTTTTATAGGATAGTTTATGCTTGAGGTGGAGTCAATGTGGAATGTTATCATCCAGAATAATCGTGATGTATAGTCATACCAATTAGGCAATGATTGAAGCTGACTTCATCAAATTACATGCCCGCGCGTGTATGTATGTAAACATGTAGCCATATGTGGAAGTATATAGTTTTCCTAGCAAATCCATTCATAGCTTCATGTCACTCTTGAATATTGTTGGAGACTCTAGATCATTTGCAAGGCAAAAAAAACCGTATCCTGAAATAAAACATGAAACACTAATACACTTGTATCAAACACCACATTTCCAGGTATATACATTTCAAATCTAATTTTATATGATTTGCTTAGTATTGTGCGATAATATGATATGTGCGATAAATATGATATGTGCGATAAGCTTATAAGAACTGACCATAACGATAACACGTTCAATCATAGTTTCATGTCAAACTGGATTATTGTTAGACGGTCTCAAGTTTAATCGGTCACAAGGGAACATGTAACCAAATGTACTAGATCCTAGCTTGTTGTTATCACATGTAGCATTAAGGGTTGTCTGAATTCGTTTGGAAGATGTTTTACAGAACTGTCACATTATTTATTTTCAATTGTTGATGCTCTACACTCACAACATTGACTTATTCATCATGAAACCCTTATTCCATAATATGTATGTACTTGGCACCTAAAGTCGTTCCAGCAGTGAAGTGTTAAAGTCATTGAATGCATATAGTGTTCCCATTGCGGATTTTGTTTTCATGAAATTCCAGATATCCTTTTTAATCATTTGGTTAGAAAGAAGCACTATTTTTTATGTTTATCAATATTCATTCATTTCTTCGGGTGATGTATCTGAACTGAAAAAATTTCGTTTCGTTTGAAGTTATTGTTTGAGTGTCTTTGTACTTCATCTGAAACAAATATGCATTTATTGATGAACTTAACATACACTGAGATAAGCTGTTGCTATTTTCTGTTGTGGAAGGATGCACAATATTAGGCAACAATTCGGGTTTATTCCACGTCTCAAGGTCATCTGTATGAAATGAAAGACATTTAGTCTTTAATGATTCATTAATAAGGATCATTCTCTCAAGTGAGTACGGATGCTTGAAATGCTTTGTATTATATTTCTTGAGTTTGCATTACAATTATTTTTTCTTTTAATTCTCTTTCCGGAGGTTACTCCGCCCAGTTCTTCTAACTTATGTTGCATATGGGGGACGTTCGTGGCTGTGAATTCAGTAACTGTCGAAATGACTAGAGTTGCCACATATGTGAGATGTCCACATAATGTTTACGACATAATTCAGTCACAGATGTAAACGTTTTTGATTGGACAAAACTAAGGATATTACCAGTGTTTCATACATTCACCGCCAGGGGATATTGCGAGAATCATGATATATGGTCCATACGCAACAGTGGGTAGGATGAAAGAACAGAGTGGATAAAGAGAATGACTGGCATTGTGAACATGAATACAAAGTAAAGGAAGATGTCAAAGCTGTATTTAGTTCTAATTTCAATGAAAGTGGAACCGACGGATATTTTTAACGGGGAATATCTTCGGTTTTAATCAATCGGCTTTATTCGCCCAAACAACTATAGATACATTAATGAAGGTTAATGTATGGGTTTACTGGTGGGCACCTGTATGAATACATAGGTCATACATAGATACTGAGCGAGACATACGCCCGTTGCATCTTCACATGTAGGTTACAAACATTTATCACGATTTAACAAATTTACCATTCGATCAGGCAAATTAGCCCCAACGTATATAAAAAAAAAACGTTTCTCGCGATTGGAGAGAGTTATTTCAGTTTGATGACGTGTTCCAAACCTCTTTGTTCATTGAATAAAAGATGTTTAATTTAAAATAGCAAAACAAAATAAATGGATTGTGATTAAATTGTGTTTTATATAACACAAATACAAGTTCTAAATAACTACTTCAAGCCTTTCAAAAGCTAGATGATTTTGGGTCAAATTGTTATATCTTCAATAGAATACAGATTGTCTGAAGTTAAATGTAGTTAATTCTTGCATTGCACATTTCAAGACAATTAAAACTTGTCTTCAGGAAATGTGTTTGGAAGTTCTTGAGAAAAGTTTTCCAATTTACTCTCCACTCAAGTCCAACTGTTGAGGCAATAAAATAAACGAGTTCCATTAGCAGAATTGGAAGATCAAGAAGGGTCTTGCTGGCGACGACTTTCACAAATGTTATTCACATTTTCACAAGTAGCAGCAGATTCCTGGAACTTAAAAACACGATGCGGTAAAGCTGTCACAAAATTGGTTTGAAACTGATGTTTAATCATAGAAATGCAAAGTTATGTTTTAAAAAATAGCAATGTCAGTTATTAAATAATTGACAAAACGGTGTTCTTAAGCAATCTTTCATATACAGTTGTATCATTAAACAAAGAAATTGATCATATCAGTACCCTGCGTCCGAATTCTTTTAATTATCCCCACCTTTTTGTAAAATGTTCATGCAATATTAGTAGGAATGTAATCAGTATTAAACTTGAGAAACAGTACTCAGCTTCAATTAATAGTGACTATCCGACATTATTCCTACAGTGATAAAGTAACCATCTACATCAAATCTGAACATAAATGAACTTAACGGCATTAAATGAACATGAATTAATGATTAATGAGTCTAGTTCCTATTTATATGAATACATGCAAAATTCATAAATTAGTTAATTCATTCTCTTCCCACAGGTATTACTCTTTTACGATTTTCTGTTTACATTTTTTATCAGCAAGTGTATGTTCATTTCTTTTCACAAATTCAAATGTATACATCAAGAAAAACACATTAAACAAGGAAACTTTTCCCCACGTTTCTATTTTCAAAAACAGCATTATGACTTGTTATTGGCAAATATTAACATAAAATGGTGTCAGCGACTGTTCAACTGACTTCAAATGCGTTCAATCAGGATACAAGGTTTCTACCCTATAAGTTATCCATTATAGAACAGAGGTTTCAATAGACTTCTTTGAGAAGAGAATGCAGTAACAATGTATGTATGCTGGATGCAATAATATTTACCAGAAAATCCACAGAATATTAATTTTGATTTAATAATTACCACAAAATTAAACATGCTATGAAATACTGAACCTTCTGGGGTCTGTTGTCAAAAAAATGCATCGCATTTGTTCAGCTTAAACAAATTAGATTTGCTTAAGACTACAGTAAATGATAGTTTTCCTGCCCAGCAGAGCAAATTGTCACGTCCATGTCTGCCGTTATGCCCTCATAAATATCTCGTTAAAAACTTCTGACAAAGCTTCTCCATGATATTACAGGTGTGCCATGTTCTCACTCACTCCAGGTGACTGTGGGACATCAGGTGTGTCTATGCTTAACAGTTTGCATTAGCACTTTGCCCTTGTTGATAAGATTGTACCTTAATTACTTGAATGTGTAGCGGTATAGCCTGAAGACAGTTAATTTTTTATGTGGTATATATTGTATGTTGACTGTGAGAAACGTGCAATATAATTTTAGCGTGGATTGCAGTAAACATAAAAATAGTCTCCCTCCAATCTCCAGTATCTACCAGTATACATGACAATGTACATGCTATGTAGATGTGATAAGTAAAGCATTAACAGGTCACATGTTTCATACCGTGTAGAATTTCAAAGGATGGACTTAATGGAGATATTATAGACGAACGAAGACCATTTCGTGAAGAATTGACATGTAGGTATTATTAGAGAAGAACAAACACACACTGTTGACTCGTGTTGAGTGGGGCTGAGATCTCATCAGTGTTCATCACCTTTCACTGCGATATATAGTGAAACACTATTCTGGTTCCTTCAGAATATATAAGTCAAGGTTAATGGAGGCCATTATACAGATACATTTCATGTGAAAACATCTGAAATCATTTGTTTGACATTAGCTGCTATCGATTCAAAAACACTTATCGATTGTTCATGAAGTAACACGTTATTCACCAAAATCTTTCTTCTTACACTTGCTTTTTGTTTCTGTAAGAAAAAATTGCCATTTGTTATTTTTTGAAGTTTGCACTGTCATGGCAGGCACCTGGAACACAAAAACATGCCCTATGTACAGGCAACAGAGAGTTGTTAAAATATAAAATACACTTCCACTATGTGTCGTACTTACCTACATCCTTTTCTAAAGAGTAAAGTTACATCCAACAATACAGATTCCTTTCTAACAAGGCTAGATAATGAATGTCTTCATTGATGTAATGTTCACATAACATACCAGAAATAGTTTCTTCTTCTTATTTTTCTAAATAACTGCCTAATAACTTCAGAGACTGAAAATTGAATTATGATTTCTTTACTGTAATCTACAGTCATGTATCATTAAAAAAGTATGTTATGTTCATGTAATTGTTACGTACATGATATGAAATTGGATACCTCTGGAAACGGTATGCTTATGCATTTGAGTAGGATTATATTTGTAATTTAATGTTAATCATAGTGATATTGCGTTGTAGTGATATCATGTTACAGGACGTGTTCTTTCAGAAAGGATTATACACGGTTTATAGTGTCATTTAACTCTTACATTTCACTAGTCTCCGGAAATATGCGTCTAAAACCGACACCATCAGAGGAATCAATTTTAGATGGCTCACATCAAGTAACATGCCGACAAGTTTGTCCAGGGACTCAGGCATATGCCATTCGTATCTCATTTTCTCTGATATAGTTATACATGTACAACCAATATGTACTCTTATGAGACTAACATGCAGAGACAGCAACTTCGGTATTTGTCATGTGTCATCAATTGCCGAGAAAGTGATTCATATGACTTTTACGAAACGAGTGTGAATTTTTGTATTGCGATTGTATAACAAGAAATGTGCTGTAGCAATTTAAAAGAATAGTAGACATTTGACAGTCACATTATTCAATTTTCAATCACTTTATTCATATATACCAGTATAAAATGGAAGTTAATCTTAATCATTTGTTTTACGTCTAGATGTGTGTATTAAACAATGCACTCAGATATGATTGCACTTGATCAAATTGAGTTAATGACTAAACCAAAGATAACTAAGATTTGTTTTCCTTTATACGTGAATATGCAGAGACACTGATGACTCAACAATGCTCACCAATATACATGGCATAACATCTTAACTATTGCCATTAAATCAAAAAGACTGAAGGGAAAAGTACAAAATGAAACAAATAATATAATTTATGGACACAACAGGTATACTTCCCCCCAGAACATTGAAAATGAATTTGCGTCCTGTAAAACATTAATACGGCCACCTTATACTTGCATAATAGTCAAACGTGTTCTTTGAATTTAAATCGTTTTTAAAAAAAGTGAAATCAAAAAAAAAGAAAAAAAGTTGGTCCTGATAAAAACAACCTCAACTGGTAAAACAATTAAATCTTTACACTAAAAATGTTATTAGTTTATCAGTAATGATACTTTTATATATAACTTTAGATTAGTTTATTTGAATCGTTCTCATTGTCGTGTTAATGAGTGGACATGCGAACTGTCAGTCAATTGTCTTCACACCTACTCTAATCTATACAGCCGTGAAATTAAAGGCTTTTCTGCAATCAGCTGTTCTATGTCGTTCATGTAGAGTTTTTTCAGAGACTTTGGTTCTGCAGTAAATTGCCCTTTCATGTGGTTGAGCCAAAAACTAAAGCATTAGCGTCCCTGCTGTGTATATCTGGAATATCTGCTTTAGTCAGATATGCAACAGTAAAAGAGTTAGAAGTATTCTACGTCATTACGTTTTCAATATACGTTTCTTGATCGTAAGTATTTTTATCCCACCGGTATGTAATACCGTGGGATATAGTCATCGCCCCGTCCGTCTGTCCGTCCGTCCGTCTGTCCGTCCGTAATCATTTCGTTTCCGGAGCAGAACTCGAAAACCATTCATGATATCTTTCTGAAACTTTGCATGTGCATTACCCACTAACTGAAGTGGTGCCATCTGATATTTTCAGATTTCTGAAAAAAATTTTTTTTCGTTTCCATAGAAACATGTTGAAGTTGGACTTTGTTCAGAGACAGGTTCGATTCCGGAGCACAGCTCCAAAACCGTTCATCATATCTTCCTGAAACTGTGCATGTGCATTACCCACTAACTGAAGTGGTGCCTTTTGATATTTTCAGATTTCTGAAAATTTTATTTTTTTTCGTTTCCATAGAAACATGTTGAAGTTGGACTTTGTTCAGAGACAGGTTCGTTTCCCGTTCATCATATCTTCCTGAAACTTTGCATGTGTATTACCCATTGACTGAAGTGGTGCCTTTTGATATTATCAGATTTTTTCTGAAAAATTTATTTTTTTCTGTTTCCATAGAAACATGAGAGGGATGTTGGTTGTTGTTGATTTTGACTGCTTCTGGAGCAGAAGTCTAAAACCTTTAACATTCCTGAAACTCTGTAATACCCACTAACTGAAGTACGGTAGTAGATACACAAATATCTGTAACAGATGTGTTTTACAAATGTTGTGGAACCGGTGGGATATGTCATCTTCTGATGACTCTTGTTGAAGATAGTCATAAATAGGGGTTGTACATGTACAATGTATATCATTATTTTACATATATATTCTCGTGATGCATTATTTTTGGCAAGGTAATACCAATGTAAATCTAAAATTAATTTTTTTAAAGTTTAGAAATTTGCTTTCGCCGCATTATCAATAAATATTGTTTTGAAAATCCTGATTGCAATAATGATGTCGTAGTTCGGTCAATGTCAGAGACACAGCCTGTTTTAGCTCATACGCAATGCTAAGTTTCTAAACTGAATAACAAAAGAAAGTTTACACCTCAGTTGGTTTTATCACATTTGATTTTCAATTACAAATATCTTCATATGTTTTCTTCGTCGTACTCTAAAACTTTAAAGTGCTGGCGTTTAATCATTAGTCAAAGAGTGTTTCTACGTGTATGTGGTTTTGAATATTTTGTAAAAATTTAATTTTAATTAAAAAATTCTTCCAAAATTCATTTGAATAAAACACAACTGTTCATCGACATGTAAGATAATATTCTACGTGAAAATCAATTAATGTGCCTAATTCTGCACACATTTACAACATTATAAACATTGTGGGGGTCATGATGATGTAAATTTAATTTATTGGCCCTGTTTATATTAAACAAAGATATTCTTCAAAGAATAACTAAGTTGTATATCCATAAAATCGTCTCTATTCTTCAAAGATATTCTAACTAAAAATTAAAGGTGCATCCATTGTGTTTCATAACATTTTATTTGGCTTTAATACGTTCCAACTCACCATATGTGCTGTTTACAAAACAAACAAATTCACTCAGCTTCCATAGTCACCCACAATCGCCAAATATATCATAATTACTAGTTTCTAATTAAAATCGAGTAACATCATTATGCATGTGCAGAAACCGAAACTGCCCGTCCCATTTACACGCGCAGTAGTTATATGACCCATTAAACATTATCAACCCAAATTTGTTATTTTGTCTGTTTACGTTTGACTCATTGGCGCGCGTCAATCGCGATGCATTGTCCGGTTTTCGATCAGAAATCACTACTTTTACCTTCACATCGTCAATATACGAAGTCATCAAAATGGTAGTTTTCGGTAACAGTCGGTACTTCTCGATAAGGTAACATCATTTATAACGTTTGGAATATGTGACCCCCATCAACACAATGGATGTACCTTTAACCAGTCACCAGTGTAATTTATTCAAACTACTGTTGAAAAGAGTTATTGCATTGTGCCATAATCAAATGCACATACTTTCTTTTGAATATTGAATTAATCGAAACCAACTGAGGTGTAAGATATAATGTCATGAGTAGGATATCAAACGAACTCTACTTTTTCTATCAAGTTTATTCTGGTAGTAGATGTTATTCTAATGTGATGTGATTGATTATTGTTCTAAGACAATGAGAACACGTAGTTCTACAGGCTGAGCTAAAGGATACTATTCTTTCTATTTCAATTTTAATTTTGAAACAATTCGAACAAAACACGGGCTCATCGATGTGTAGCACGTGCGAGGAAGATGGTGTGATTCTTTGTGAGACTTGATATTTGGCTTTCGTGGCGTGCAGATACGTTATTGGTGTCCCTCGCTATCGATAGCTATTTGAAAAATGATTTGAATTTTTGCTATTCTGATCTTGAATATAGTGTCATATTTGGACATAAAATACTGTCATATTTGGACATAAAATACTGACATATTTGGACATTGAATACTATCATTTTTGGACATTGAATACTGTCATAATTAGACATAATTTGAAATACACGAATGTCATATTTGGACAACATCATATGTGTAACATAATTACAGAATAAAGTTTCTTAAATTTAATGGAGTGTTGACTTACATTTTATGAGACAATGTATTCACTGCGTAACAATATATATATATATATATATATATATATATATATATATATATATATATATATATATATATATATATATAGTCCAAAACACACATTCGTTCATACGGCGGATATTCATGATAGTAAGTTATTACTGGATGTGTGAGTACATGTAGTGTTGATAATTTTATCGCTTTAGTGAGTTTGAAGAGTGAATTGTGCGCATAGGTTCCCCCTTGTGTGTCATTGTGAGTCAGATAAAGTCTCAGTTAATGCTACATATATTTGATGGGCTGGCTGGTAAACCTTACCTAACTTAAAGCCTATTAAAAGCAGCTATATATACGTTGATAACATCGTTCATATACCGGATCACGTGTGACTACTGTAGCCTCGAGGCTGACTTGTTGTGAACGGGGTAAATAGACCTACTTAGCTGTATGATAGTGAAGGAAGTACATGGCCAGATTACTGTATGTCATTCGTTCTAAGCGTATAGAGAAGAGGCGAACGTCATACTGATAATGAACTTTAAAGATTAATATCACAGAAAAGGCACTGTACTGACCATACACATATTTCTGCAGATGGACACCTCCTAATGAATGCGAGGGTGATAAAAGGAATGTGGAATAGATGAATGTTGCTCAGTTTACAGTTTGGTCTGCTCGAAGTAGATATCACAATACGTTTGATGTATCTGCATTATAGCGAGCGATGTTGATAACTTGTCTGTTGCCATTATATCTACAAAGAGACCAGTCATGCAGTGACTTCGTAGTGCCTTACTGTCTTAATGAAAGCTTTGACGCACATACCAGTACGAGTGTAAATCACATGTAATGTTGTTTTGTTGATGCATTATAAAACATAATGTGGTGCAATTAGATTTTGATATGAGTGAGAATCGATATGGAGTTTTTGACCATCAAAGGAAAGCAATCTATGATGCAATTCAGGTTCCTGCAGGATTTCCCATGACACTCCCTGACGCTGTTGACTGCAAAGAAAACAATTTAAAAGTTTGTAAGTGGACAGCTATCTCGCAGTTCGGAAATGATTTACGACAGAATAATTTTATTTTGTCGATATATCAATCCATCATCTAAAACGTAACATGCACATATTTTTCAGATTGCCCACTGTGTCTAGAATATGGAGACGGTTCTTTGCGTCGGTCCTGTAGGAATCAATACGGAATACATAGAAACTGATAGTTCATTGCTACAGAACATTCTCGTCTGATCGGACAGCACAACTCCAGGACCATATCCTAATATCAGAAGGTAGGTGACCTTTTTTATTTGAGTTTCTTTCTACCTGGTATTGTTAATAATATAATAATAATATGATATTATAATATGTTATCAAATCTAACCAGCTTTGACTAATTGTTTTTAAATGTTGTGATTTATTCACTCGGTTTCGCTCGTGAATAAATCACAACATTTAAAAATATCTCTTGGAATATTTTGGATATTGAACACTCACTCGTTATGTAATCTCCATATTTCATACAAATTTTACCTTAAAGAAAACAAACATTATTTCTAAAATATCCTTTGAAACAGTATTTATGATAGTATCATACTTATCATCACACGAGATACACAATTCTCATCACAGACATTCAAATTGACTTTATCCGGCAGAAATATTTTGTTTTTGACTCCGTTGAAAATTATTTAGTATCGTTTATTTTGCCCCTCCGTGTATTCGTAGTTGTTCCAAGTTCTCGAATCGTACTTCGTCTGAGATCAATGACCACCGCCTTCATATATTGTTATCATCTACTGTAAGGTTTGATTTTTCCTGGATTTCGCAATCTTCTTATCTTCTGTAGTGCACAAAAATTGTCTAAATTCCATGATAAATTCACATCAATTTGACGTTAGACTAGATGATACACTAACCAGCTGTTAATTTGATTGTCAAATGTAAATTATCAGAAACTTAACTTCTAGTGATCTTTGACAAGGGTAACATGTTATGGATCACGTTAGAAACGCTACAAGGATCAGATATTGACAATTTTAACACCGCGCTGAAATAGTGTCATTTATTTGAAATCAATGCACGACATTACAGGTAATACAGCACGAGTAGATCAACATACACTCTGCAACAAAAGAGCCACTTTTAAAGAGACAGGTTTGAACGACAAAACATGTATAAATGTACATGAAAACTGTTAATACTGTACCTTTCTCCACTTTGCCAAATGTTAGAACCTAGTCAAGAGCAAACCTAAACCCGTACTATTGAGGGCCGTTTCAGGAGGGAATGCATCTTCACAACGCCACAGGCGCAACGAAAATATTTCCATATCTTCTCCTTCCGCCCTTGACCTCAACCCTCGCATTTTCAGTGCTAAGATTTTAACGTACTGCAGGCTAATCGGATAAGCCAATCAGAAGACAGTTGTATTGCCTCTGTGACTGTGTCGATCGTCGCTTATTTTGAATTCGTTCCGAATGTTAACGGCGATTTCATTGGCTGTATGTTAGCAGATGGTAAGGGACGTAACTCGTGATCACGATAGGTGACATGTGCCTTGATACAACCAGGTATATAACATGTAATCTCGTGCTGGTGAGCCGTGTGATTACTCTGGTTCATGTACCAGCCAGTGCTATTCCGAAATCTTTCATTTCGTTTTTAAACATGTTTTATACTCTTCTGCTTCAAGAGGCCGATACATGATGCTATCTTGTTGGAAAATTGTGTAAAACATTACAGTTCGGTTACCGTCATTTTTAATTGAGTTTGATTATGTTTTATCAGAATATTAAGTTTACTTTGCACTACCTCACTAACAGTGAGAGGCGCCACTAAGTCATATCAATAGCAGAATGAAGTTTGAAGTGTAGTACTCTGGCTGCTTGAAGATTCAGATAATTTAACGTATTCACTTAAAAGTTTACTATTACAGCTTTTACTTTATCAGTTTTGCGGAACTGACGACTTAAACCCTTAAACATGAGGTTTTAAAGACAAAATGATGTTATGTTCGTTTCATTTATTGCCTCTGCTCTTATGCCAGTAACCATGGTCCATTGAATATAAACGTACGGGCAAAAGAAAGTATATGGCTCAGTTGTATTTATCATATGTATAATTTTCAAAGTCAAATATCTCGAGTTTTCGACGTCGTATTCAAAAACGGACTTGTTTGTGAAATTCTTTCAAAACATTAAATCAGTCAAAGAATACCTCTACGCGGTTTAAATATTTTAAATTAAAATTTAAAATTAAAATGTTTAAATTCCTCCAAATTAATTTTGATAAAACAAACTGTTCATCGACATATAACACATACTCTGTGTGAAAATCAATAAATGTGCTTCGTCCTGCACACATTTACAACATTTTAAACATGGTAGGAGTCATGTTGGTGTAAATTTGATTTCTTACCCCTGTCTACTTTAAATACTGATATTTTCATAAAATATTGTATTTATAGGACTAAGGACAACATAAGTTTGTAATAAATGAACCAACCATCATACGTAATTTAGGCATTCGTACTCATCTATTGGTACAATGCTATACATATTATTAGATACGAGTTCACCATCGAGCTTTTAATCGATATTTTGAGAAGAAAATGTTGATTCAAGTGAGAAAACTCCGGAAATTATTGCCTGCAGCGACTTTTTCTTTCTCCCGAGATGACGGTCTAGAATACCTCAACGGATATCCTTTGTATTCATTTGGATCACATGTGCAGATATTAGACCACGTTGTTTTCAGTGTACTGCCAATTCTATTGATTCATTTACCAAAATACTTAATGCTATCAAAAAGGTTACTGTCTGCACGTGTGCTTTAACACCAGAATAGCCCATGGTGGATTAGTGATATGACGGTAATGGTATATAGGTACATATGAAAAGGGCAGGTATTGCAGTACATCGCCTCTACTCAAACCTATTTCTTCATCAATGAAGTTCATTTTGGATTCTTTGTCCTTAAATCTTAAATGGAACCATCAACCCTTTCAAGAACCTTTGTCTATACCTGAGAATGTACGATAAACCATACTAATAAGGATACCCCAATCAAGGACTCTATGTATCTAATTAGAGAGTCCTACTCCAATGTATGTAATGAACTATTATTATGAACAGATTATTTCAATCAAGAAGTGAAACAATATTTAGCAAGAATATGGAACTTTAGAATGTCAGATAATGTAGCGTTTCCGGAATTAAATACATTGACAAACTCCATTGCGTCAGGCAAAGACAGTAAATGCTGATTTGAAGATGATTCTTCGCGAAATGTATTTGGACCTTTCTTGTTTAAAACATGAAGATTGATAGAATAATATATTTCATGATTTGAAAACGTGACGACCTTCTAAAAGAAATTTAAAAAAAACAACCATGGAACTAAAATATGTGCAACGAAATAACAGTGTTTATTGTCGTATATAAGATACTCACGGCAATAAAACACAGGCGGTCAATGGGACCGACAGCGTGCTTTATGCGACAATAGAAAGCTCGTGATTTTACACATCAGTTAGATCGTCGCTTAGCAAATGACGTCATACTTTTATTGTTCAATGCTTGTGAATGTGTTCTTTGACGGGAGGCATCAAAATATAGGTTATACAAACAGCATAATATCTCCATGGTTTTTATATAAAAGCGAGTAAATGTTCAAAGGCATCTCATTTAAGAAATAGAAGACTCGTTGTCGTGCTTTATCGTAGAATAAAACATAGCGATGTCGAATTGCCTGTAGAATGCGTGTATGTTCAACAAAACGCTGAGTATGCTTCGCCTTTCAATAAAATGTTTTATAAATGGATGACATAATTTTTTATTTTTTTAAATTTTTCATTTTGTCTAAAATATTATTGCCGAGAAGATATACAGTCACTCTAGATGTTCCCTCTCCATGAGTAACCTTTCTTATATACTCATTACACATCAATCTACGTCTTAAAATGAGAAGGTCAAACATTTACAGCAAAGATTATTAACACAATTTATCAAAGCTAAAATATCGCTTGAGACAGCAGCCATAAATATACCATTCCTTTGCTGTAATGAGGTTTTGTCCTGACGTCACTATCCAATGAATCATGTGCGTGTTAAATCCAATGACGTGTTTGTTTTCGTTAACATTAACAACGATTAAAATACATCTTGAATAATAATATAGTAAACCAGATCAAATAGCAAATCATAATGCATATCGTCGTGTGCCTCATAGTAATTTGTTATCCATGAATCTTGCTGTTCTACTATGTTCACCTTTAATACCACCTAAAAGGTTTGATAATGTTAATGGTTGGTTAAAATTTTATACATCTATTTAATACAATATTTCATATCTTTCTTAGATCAAGTAATCAGACATCGTTGATTTCCGTTGTTTAGAAGAAGACAAATTACATTCGTCGTGCAGTTGTAACGAAGAAATAACCATGGCAACTTACATGCTCACGTTGACAACCACTCAAATTGTAAACACAGAATGTGTTTAGTCTTTCCCGAAATATTCGCAACGGGCTCAATTTAGTAGTGCTTTTAAATGTCAACCAATAAAACCAAAGCGGAAGTTACATAGTTATTATTATTGTTTCAGGTGTAACAATTGCTGATGGAGTCTGAAGAATCTATACGTTCATCTGTAGGAATCAACACGGAATAAACTACGGAAACCTTTATTCTGACTGGACAACGCCCAGAAGCCCTGCCTACAGCTGTATGTCACTCCGCTAGTATCTCCCTCGGTAGAATCTCCTATGGTTGGTGCCCGTTTCGTTACCGTTACGTTACCTAATTCAATTGAGCTCATCTCAGAAAGTAAACATGACATTCAAATAATGTTCTCCAAGATGTAATGATTCAGCAGAGTAAATGGTGACGTCTGGAAGATTTCATGTTAACTTGTTTTCTAATATCAGATGATAATCTGTTCACATTGGTTTGAAAAGGCAATAGATTTCGTGTATATTGATTGATAATATTTTGTGAAGTCAATTAGAAATTACCGTGTGTTTTAAAACCATTATGATATTATTTACCGAAACAGATGGCGCCACAATGCTGTTTTATGAAAAAGGAAACTCACTATGACAAATTAATCATAATGAATTAAGTTATACTTGTAATAAATGAATTTAACGATATATTAATATCTAACTGTTTAACTGGATATTTATGACAAAACACAAATAACGGAGTCAAGTAGCAATACATTGATTGTTAAATATTAAGTAAATACAGTCGTACATAGAGTAAGCCATTGCATACACACATTATACCACTATTTATATTTCTAAGAATAAGTGTATTAAGTATTATGTACCTACCGGATTCAGATACAAATGGAGTTGATAACTGCTTTGCATCAATTCTAAATACTATAAAACAAAAGCTAATGACATTTTGACAAATTGTTTATTGAAGTATGTGTTCAACAATTTACAATGATACGAAATTTCGTAGAAACGTATAGATTGAGTATTCTCTGTGTAAACTGCAGTCCGAGATTCAACATGTGTGTGTATCTATGTATTCTCGATATCAACGTTAACATTAAACCACGATCTTTTATTCAAGAACGCTTGGTGGTTTTGTACTAACAGCACAGTCCAATATTTCACGAGGCACACAGGTTACTGCACTAAGCTAGATGTTCTCCTAACTACATATTAGCTGTATCTCCTACCATGGTATTGGACAATATCAACACGTCATTTCCGGTTGTTCTGAACCATTTGTGCAGCAACATCTGTATTTGTAACTGTGTGCACCTTAGAATCTTAAATGTTAAGTCGTGTTCTCCGATCTTGAGTATGTACTTTTCCCTCTTTGGTGTATTTGTCTCATCTTAAGGTTGTTTGGCTCAAATGCTAAACTACTATTAATTTTCTATGAATATGAAGTCATCTACTAGATGTTTTTGTTTCGACTCACGTCTTAATGGTTTTACATGTAAAGTTAGGTCTCGATTATAGGCTCTTCTCGTCCTAAAGTTTTCTTTCATCAACACTTTTATCACGTTCAATTGTTAATTTATGTCCTTCTCCAGTTTCGATGTTCATTTGTAATGTCTCTTCTAGAAGTAGCTGTCTCATTTTACGTTTGAAACAACTAAGGAAAAGAAAGTTTCATGTAACTGTTATAAATTCCACGCCAACATCACATTCCAAGTTTGTCCATGCTGAGTAAAAACAAAGTGGCGCCGGACTCCGTTAGTTTCAGTGGGAAGATTGCGTCGATTTTCATCATTAAATCTATGCTTCTATCTATGATTCTCAATAATTGTGTGTTCCCTCTGTCTATAGACTAAGCAATCTGTAATGTAATATCCAGTATTATCGGAGCATCTGTAGTCAGAATGTCGCCCATCCAAAACTAGATTCATATGTAGCAAGAAACATAATATGATACGAATATTGACCCGTGAGATGTTAGAAATTATTCTGTTGGTTTGACATAAAATGTTTGCCATTTTATTGATATGATAATATAATACGAAGTAGATATTGTCGAAATATCTGAATTGGTTCACTTACAAATAGGCCTACTGCCTGATGTTAGTCATACAAAGTTAAAATCAAAACGAAATATGTTCAAGGTAAACTTTGTTTGTGAAAAGCAGTGTTTAAATTGAGAGTCGTTTCATAAACTAAACGATGTCCCGTTTGATAACATGTTTATGAAACGAGTGAATGGTTTGGTATTTTTACGAGCGAAAACATGTTATCAAACGGGACCGAGTTTAGTATTTTATTTATTACTCAACGAAGTAAATAGCGCTGAATTGCAAGAAAATCGTTTTTAGTGACGCTTACTTGCAAATAGGTCACCCGCTATTGCAGTCGTGCGGCTAACATTGTGACGTCAACCAAAAACGACTATGACGTCACGCACCGAGTATGACGTTACGGCAGCAGGAGGTGGTATCACACATGTGTGTAACCAACTCATTGTTATCTAATGAGTGATCTCACTACGGTTGAGTAATACTTTTTTATTATAACTATAAAAGTTTATGTCCCAACATCACATGACGAATTACAACGATCAAGGTATTCTAAGTTACCTCGAGCCCTTAGTGCGTCGTGCAGTAGGGGGCAATTACAGATTGTCGTTGAGAGTCGGGTTATGAAATCTGACGGACAGGAGTATTGGATACTGCAACAGAGGGAAAAACAACCAATTTTATATCGAACGAATTGCTATTGCATATTGAAGTGTCATATTTCGATGACAAGGTTGTCAATATATTGATTAATTCTCAATTACTAATGTTTCACTAGTATGGTACATAAATGTGTAGCACTTGTCCAGTTATATTCTAATATAACAGTTCGCAGTTTTACAACTTTTAGACTGTGTCTGGAGGATGAAAACAGATATTAGTCTTCTGGGAATCAATGCAGAGTAGAATACAACCACACACCATCTTTAACACATAAGGTAATACTGTAAAGAAATATTTAAAAAACGAAATAGAAAAAGGCGAAAACATACATAAATAGTCATGTTTTATACACAACATCCAACACTGATAAAAAGCTACTGC
The DNA here is from genome assembly GCA_936450465.1 of Gibbula magus. Classification (NCBI taxonomy): domain Eukaryota; kingdom Metazoa; phylum Mollusca; class Gastropoda; order Trochida; family Trochidae; genus Gibbula; species Gibbula magus. The sequence goes on along the minus strand of OW388289.1, from coordinate 62,981,242 downwards.
AGGAACCATACGCAGCTCCGTTGTCCACTTGTGTCGTTAACATAGTGTTAGATTGACATTCTAAACATTGATATTATATCATCTACCATTCTCTTCCCACATGTTACTCCCTTCAGATTTCTATCGTAACCTCTGTTACATTTAAGCTACTTTCTCGGCTAAATAGAGAATCCTAATTGGTTGCATTAGATTTTAGTTTTGCAGTCACCCAGGTGTTTAAAACTGAGCAATCCGCAACTGTCGAAATGACTAGAGTTGCTTGTGATGCTCACATATTGTTTGAAAGTCGGTCTCAGATGTAAAACGATGTTTGATTGGTCAAATATAAGGACGGTACCAGTGTTTCAAACTGTAACCGATAGGGGGCTCTGTCAGAAAAGTGAAATATGGCCTAAATATAACAAAGGTTACAATAAAAAAGAGAGTTGTGGGAAGAGAAATTACTTAAAAATTTGAATGGGTTAATAAAGGGAAGTGTTGTCATCAAACATGGGCGACAATGGTCAACATAACCCGTCCTTACGGTAATATGGACCACTTATATACAACTGAAGTGATTTCAATACCATTTTACATGGGGTTATACCAATACCAATAGATTGACAACTTTCTTTAAGTGTACTAAAGATGAAATAATCATCTCTAGTCCCGTCTCTCTACCCTTGGTTTCATCAATTCATCAAACGGTATAAGAACATATGTGAACTTTGCTATCATAATAATTATATAAATCATTAATACTTGTCGGTAACTATATTATCGTTAACTATATATACCCACCAAATGCAACCATCTTTACAAACATGGTTGCATTTGGGATAACACTACTTTCAATAGTACAAATTCTTGTATTTCTTTCGGGCCGAGTCCCATGCGGCTATTGAAGGTAGTGTTATCCCAAATATAACCATGTTAAATTGCTTCACTATCTAAATGGCAAGTATTTCTAATGCATTCAGCCTGGGGAGTTGCGCCAATTTACGTCTATCAGAGGGGTATTGAATGTAAAATTAGCTTAACTATCGATTGTTGGACCTCGATTTTCTGTCGAGGCGAAATGGTCTTTTGGTAAGCAGTTGGTACAGCCAATACTGGCGATAGTTGCCTTACTCTGAGGGCGTGGGTTCGACTCCCGCATGGGACTCGTCCCGATAAAAGTACAAGAATTTGTACTATTGAAGGTAGTGTTATCCCAAATATAACCATGTTATATTTCTTCACTATCTAAATGGCAAGTATTTCTAATGCATTCAGCCTAGGGAGCTGCGCCAATTTACGTCTATCAGAGGGGTATTGAATGTAAAATTAGCTTATAACTATCGATTGTTGCACCTCGATTTTCTGTCGAGGCGAAATGGTCGTTTGGGAAGCTATTGGTACAGCCAATACTGGCGATAGTTGCCTTACTCTGAGGGCGTGGGTTCGACTCCCGCATGGGACTCGTCCCGATAAAAGTACAAGAATTTGTACTATTGAAGGTAGTGTTATCCCAAATATAACCATGTTATATTTCTTCACTATCTAAATGGCAAGTATTTCTAATCCATTCAGCCTAGGGAGCTGCGCCAATTTACGTCTATCAGAGGAGTATTGAATGTAAAATTAGCTAAACTATCGATTGTTGGACCTCGATTTTTGTCGAGGCGAAATGATCGTTTGGGAAGCTATTGGTACAGCCAATACTGGCGATAGTTGCCTTACTCAAAGGGCGTGGGTTCGAATCCTGCATGGGACTCGGCCCGAAAAAAGTACAAGAATTTGTACTATTGAAGGTAGTGTTATCCCAAATATAACCATGTTATAGTTCTTCACTATCTAAAAGGCAAGTATTTCTAATCCATCTTTACAAAGTAAATGATCATACGTTATGGTCCACTTTGATTAACAACCTGCCAGATATAATCAACCCATCTGTGGGGCACTTTTCTGGTTTTCATGTTCGTTGGTGTCATTACCTGTGTACCTGTGATTGTTGGGTTTTTAGTCCACATATAATTGATAAGATCATGTTCACTAAATAAACTACTACATTGACAAGTGAACTCAGCCTGGGTTCTTTGATGTCTTGTAAACACATTACACCTGTCAAAAAGCTATCGACAACATAAGTGCATGTATTGATTACTCAACACAAAGTAAATGGTTCCAGCTGTTCCTCAACTAAGAGAGAAACCCCGCTGGTAATTGTAATTACCTCCAGTTTGATAGATCCTGTTGAAGCCGGTGTGTCAGTTTAATTACAGACCTGCAAGGGTGGCTGCCTCCTTACTTATTTACGATAATAACTTCATTATTAAGATTTACCATCCAAAACTGTGTTCCACAGGAGATATAGCTTGTGTGAGATCAGGGTATATCTTCTAGGAGATATCGTTTTGGTAGTAGATTTTGAACAATGCCCTGTCACAGTCTACATGACTTCACAATGTTTTTACATCATCGAGTAATGACACCACAATGCTATGACGTCATAAACATGATGACGTCACAATGCTATGACATCACCGCATTGGAAATAAAATTGCAGATGTACACTGTTTTCATTGAAACGTAATAAGAATGATTTTGGATTGTAAAAAATAATCTCACCCTCGTATCTTCTGATATCAAAATATATCTGTAACTGTATCAACTCGTGTTGATATATTTGATATCAGAGGACATTTGGTTGAGATTCTCTATGTAAACAACATTGTCTGTATAACATACCATGCTAATATATCACTACGTTTGGCATGTATTATATAATAAAGACTTCCTCCTCATTTTTCAGATGGCGTCTCCCAACTCAACCGCCATCATTCCCACGGATGTTGTTCTGGGTGACTACACCATGTACCACAACAGTTCACACGAACGTGGCTTTGTCCACAGTGCCGGTTTCGGAATATTTATCATTGTCTGGAACTTCCTGTTGAACTCTCTACTGATTGTAGCTATCCTGTGTCGACGCCAGACGCGAACTCAGTACATATACAGCCAAGTGGTGAACCTGGCCCTGACTGACCTCCTCTACAGCGTGTTGGTGGACACACTGACTGTGTACTATGAGCTAGAGAGGTGGGGTCTAGGACAACATGTGTGTAAGGCGTGGATGGTGTTGGACGTTATCATCCCTTTTGTGTCCTTTCTCATCATCATCCTCCTCAACATCGACCGGCTTATATTCGCCTTCAAACCTTCCCTCTACTACAAACTCTTTCGACGAGGCATGTCCCGGGCTGTTGTCATCGTAGTGCCCTGGATACTGAGCAGTGTTGTCTTGTCGCCGTTGTGGCTGTTATCACCTGTTGTTGAACCCTTCCCCGAGTTCTGCATATACGGAATCACGTCTGCAGCCATCATAACATCGTCTCTTCTGTCTCTCTTCTTCCCGGCAATCGCTATAACTGTGCTGACAGTCATGGTTCTCGTCACCATTATTGGAGGTCTCCCCGACGAACTTGGTCAGTTCATCAGCCTTGGTGCTTCTGGGCAACGTCTTGATAAGAAGATAATTAAGAGACGTCATCGATCTATAGTCACAGCGATGTGTCTTGTTAATTTCTGCACCCTTGCGATGCAACTCCCGTTCGGGGCCATCTCCCTACTGCAACCCCAGTGTACCGACGAGGCTTGTACAGACATCGTGAAACTTATGCAAGCTCTCAGCTGGTTGAGGTCTGCCTGTCCCGGAGTCCGACCTCTCTGCTGGCTCGTCATCACCGAGATCAGACACAGCTTCTGCTGCTGTTGTTGCTGCTGCCCCGATGGAAGTTTCACAACCAGCGGTCAGGCGGACCAACTGGAACTTGCTTCGGCTTCGGCCTTTACTGCAAATGAACATCTGATGAACAGTTCGCACTATAGGAATGAAAACAGCGTACATGAAAAAGGATGACTAAAGTTTGTAGAAATAAGGCTTGAACGCGAGATAACGACTCCTGGTGGTCGTGAGTAACGACGTGACTGAACCGTCAGAGTAGAGAACATGATAAAAGCAATACGTAATATGCATTTACATATAGACTGTTGTTGCTTCGTAACATGTCTGTGGCATAAAAGTTTTGTTTAACATGGGATGCTTTTGATTTTGGTCCATGCTGCCTAGGTTCGTTCGAATTTAATAATGGTACCCACCCGAGGTATTCACTTTTGAGATTTGCATAAAACTGGGAAAGTGAGCACATCTGTTCTGACCCACAGGTGTTTGGAAGTATAAGTTATGACTGACGCCTAGAAGATACGGAGGAAACAATTGGACACATCTGAATCATTTTGTTATTGTTGTGTGCTTTATCGAAGTTTTTGACATCACTGTTGTATCCTATTAAACTTTAACAACATTTTGATATACAATTGTTATCTGTCTTAAGATAATTTTCAAGATTTGAAACTTACAGTGTCTTCGTCAATGGAAGCATACACTAAACAGTGTAACGCTGCTTTCAAAAATATTTCACTTATATCACGGCTGCTAGTATTATTGCAGGGAGAAAGCCCCCAACGCCGTGTGGCTATGAATTGCGGTGAAACCTCCGATCACCAGCTGGGACTAGCGAACCACGTGGTACTGCACTGAAATTCAGTGTAGCAATTTGACCCAAACCTTACCGCGCGTACAACAGTTATCTATTCATAATCAAAATAAAACACAACCAAAGCTCAACCATCACCAAAAAAGTCCCCAAACCCAAGCAAAGTTGGTCTCCAATTCGTGCAAGCTATCATCTGACAATTACTCATAGAAGCATGAAACAGAGCTGTATTGATAGCCTGACATTGTACAATGCGTTTGTCCTATATATCTATCTTCCTCCACTTTCCAAATTTTAAGCACTCTTCCAAACTAAACCGTACAAAGCCACGCTGATTATAATATTCAGCTTATAGCGTGAATGGTATTAACTCCAAGGATACCGGAGTATACAGACAATCAACTTCCCAATGCAAGGCATAACTCTTGCCAGTCTCCATTACTGGCTGATTTAGGCCTTACCGTATTTCCTTAAAAAATCTGTGTTTAGAAATCCAGGCCCGCTATGCATTTCTGGTGCAGCGATTCACTATCTTGACACAACAAAGCGAGGGAAATACCGCAAGGCTTAAATCAGCCAGTAATGCAGACTGGCAAGAGTTATGCATTGCGTTTGGAAGTTGACAGACACTATGTCACTATGTACAATAAAACTCGTCAGCACATTTCGATCAATACATTTTGCAATTAAACTTCAATTCAGCGTAATCAAAACATGTGACTTTATATATAATAGACAACCATACTATATTAGCATCTACAACAGGGTAAATGTATGTATCTATGCCCATGTCAAGCAAAGTCCCACACTTTCGGGACCAAACAAAAATATTCGTTGTCTGTTTTGTTTCTGATATGTCCATTGAACAGAACTATATTGCCTTTTTAAGTTTTTAAGCCATTTTCGATGCCGATGTTATATATTGGTGCTTGCATGTTTGAGTAACTTTGTCGTAATATTTACAATTATTATAAAAAAAACCCCATAAAACATTACATTAACGGACAGAATAAACCATGCAGAATTAACAAGAATATAAAATACAAAACACTACTGTCTTCTCGAACGTCTTTGATAGCAGAACACACATTTTCATTCATTAGGATATGATATTTTTCATGTTTCACACAGGGTGCCTTTGTCGAGATTATCTATAGTTTTAACAGAATGAATCACAACTGACGTTCAAATTGATAAAATAGGAAAATTAAGTTAATAAAATATGTTGACGCATCATTGCTGTAGGACGTCATAAAACGAGCCACAATGCTATTTCGATCACTCTCCTCTATCGACTGAAAAAGGTGAAACCAACATGATAAATTAGGGCTTGCTTTTCAGAAGCATGAACAATACTGTTTAAACAAATCAAAACATAGTTTCTTTGGAGGTAGGTCATATTATCAGAAATTAGACTTAAGTCCTGTTTATACAGCGAACTTTGCACATATGCAATATTGCTTATGGTAGTAATATAAACATGTGAGTAAAAGTAAATTTGCTATGCGTTCATATGTGTTTAATTTCTGCCTCTGCAAATGGGCTTCCAACTATTTTAATATATGAATAGAGAATTCCTAAAGCATGCCAATTAATAGTTATTAGTTGTAAACTAAATAATTGACATCAATTAAATATATCAACATTGTTTTGACTATGTCCACTAATTATATAATGAAAATCGGATAGCCAGATGGATTTCGAAGGTCATCGCGTGCAAGAAGGAGATTATCCTATATATAGAGAATTTGAAAAACAATGTTAAGAGTTTCTAAAGTTCTCTAATATATTTTCTCAACTTGTGTGAAGTCACTATGTCTGTATACGACGAACTTTTACTAGAAAAGTGAAAATACCATATTTACTCACGGTAGTAAAAATTTGCACCTGCCCCTGACTAGTAGTCTAACATTTCGCCTCTGAAATGAATTATTTCATAAAATTTAAAATAAAAAAATAAAAAAATAAATAAAAAGGAGCCTCTGAGATGTGTTCATTTTCAGCCTTAAACTGAGCTCAGAGTCTTGATGTAGACTTGCCTAGGCGCTTAAAAAATTAAGGGGTCTGGATGACAGACTACCTGACTAGGTGCAAATTTGCTTACGGTAGTCAAATATTTGCTTACGGTAGTAAAATATACATATGTGCGAATGCGTCCATAAGGCGAAGTTTGCATATCTGCATATGTGTAATGCTTTACTCATATGCAAACGCTCGCCGTATAAACAGGGCTTTAGCAAACTGCGTTGAAACGTCTCTCTAAGAACACGTAAATGAGAATCCAGCTCAAAGTGCGACTCGAAATCAATCGGGTGTATCTTGCTGCAAGCCAAAAATGCTATTTTACCGGCATATATTTCTCCCAAGCTAACCTGAAATAGAAAGCTTATATACCCTTTAAATTGAACGAACACATTTTGTCCAAAGAGACTAGCACGAAAGACATTGACAAATCGAAACTCTGCAGTATTGATTTTTGGAAAATCGATTGAATGTCTCTCACGTCCAGGTGACCTTCGTTACCCTCTCAAGCTCAGCTTCCTGATTTTAAAAGAGATGAGCTGATTTGAGTTTTATAAATACCAGTCGACTTGCCCATGACTTGTAAAACGATACTCTGCTATCAAAACGTAAATACGTGTAACCCGAAGGGTTAATTTAAATCTATAGAAAATAAAAGTGGGTATGCATAGTATGTTTGGCTAGTTGGGAGTGGTTTTGAAAATTAAGGCATGTGAGAAATGCACTATTTATGCTTATAATTCCATGTTAATGTCCTTCCACGTGTCTAAACCTGTCATCTTTCGGCAACACTTTGCTTAATGGTGTTGACTACAATGCCATTTTTGTTGTTTTCTGTATGACCAGACAGTCGGGGGATTTGAACCGTCAATGTGGTCAATATAAATCAAAGTAAATGCTACTGAAGAAGTTTACAACGATTGTCGTCCATTAAAAGGTTGTTTGTCTGACTCAATGGGCAGTTGAACCTAAAATTCAGAGCGAATACAAATGGGAAATATGCAATAGCAGGTCGACTGCAATCATGGGATGACGTTCCTGGAAATCGTTCGATTAACGTTAATGGTACATCCATTGTGTTGTTGGGGGTCAAATATGGCAAACGTTATAAATGGTTTTATTTCATCGAGAAGGACCAACTGTTACCGAAAACTACCATTTTAATGAAACTCGACTTAGTATATTGACGATATGAAGATAAAAGATTCGATTTCTGATCGAAAACCGGACAATGCACAGCGTGTGGCGCGCGCCAATGAGTCAAACGTAATTTTGGAATCTTATTTAAACCAGACAAAATAACAAATTTGGGTTGATTTATTTGGCGATTGGGGATAAATATGCAAGCTGAGTGAATTTGTTTGTATTGTAAACAGCACATATTGTGTGTTAGAACGTATTAAAGCCAAATACAATTTTATGAAACACAATGGATGCACCTTTAATGTTTTATAGACACTGGTGAATGTAAGAGAGTCTAACGTGCAGCAATGGGACATATTATGTTTGGAAATAAGATACGCGTTGAAATCATGATATTAACAAATCGTCTTGTCTCACTGATATAATTTTGTAATAAATTAAACATTTTAACACAATGATGTTAAGAAGTAACACGTAACATGTAAGAAAGGTGTAGAAGTAAGATGTATCTCCGGGCGTTGTGGTTAGCTGAAAGGAGTAAATCTGGGATCCGTGCCATAACAGCGAGCGCTTATAATCGCTGATTGATTGCTCAATGTAGCGCTCAAGTGTCTCTCAAGTAGCGCTCATTCTATCCTGAACGACACGGTGCAAAACCTCAAAGTTCTCTCGCTTTGCTACGTAGCGCTATATTGAGCAAGCGCGTTCAAGAGAGGTTTAAAAGTAATCGCTCATTGAGCGATTACTTTGAAACCTCTCTTGAACACGGCCCTGATTCATACGCTGACAAATCGATCGTACAAATTGAATTTCATCTTTACCACCCAGGAAACTCTGTAATTGATATAATAACAATTTCAAACGAATAACTGTACTTATCGTGTACTCTGACTGATTTTACAAACGCGGATGAGCTACATGATTCACGTGGTTATTGTGAACATGCAGCAAGCGAAGTTTGGTAGATGCAGATTAGGGTGTGACTTTCCTTTACAATTCTTTCCACGAAATTATATGTAAAGTCTGGTTATTACTAGACAGAATATGAGTATAATGCATATTAAGGGACTGGTAGCAGCAGGAAGCATAAACTCAGGGGTTTGATAAGTAATATATGGATCGGAAGCTGAGGGTGATGAAAACATGGGGAATGTATTTTATTAGCGCTTTGATATTTTCACGACCGTTTCTAATCAGCTATTTTCTTATTTGAAACATCAACTAGCCTTAACATTATTCAGTGACATGTTTCAAATGCATGCTTTGTTCGACTTGGTTTTGATGATACGATGCTCAATTATGAGTTCGGAACCTTAATTTAGTACGATCCATGGTGAATGTATTTTATGTAGCTATAACTATATATAAAGTTCTCATCTTCAACAATCACAGCCTGCTCCATCCATCGACAGTTAAGGCTCGGGGAATCAGGGCATTGTATTCAGCGAATACAAATACACTGATGCAGTTACTGTTTAGTAGAATACTACAATAAACACTTCTTTGGACTTGCCGGGGTTCGAATCCCGCCAGGGGCACGGCACCTTTGTCTGCAGTAGAGAACTGTTCTACATGCAGTAAGGTTTGGGTGCAATGCTACACTGAATTTCAGAGTAGTACCACCCATGGTTCGCTAGTTCCAGCTGTTGCTCGCAGGTTTCACCGCAATGCATAGCCACATGGCGTTGCGGGCTTTCTCCCTGCCATAATACTATCATCCGCGATATAAGTGAAATTCTCTTGAAAGCGGCGTTAAACCACAACTCACCTCACTTCACTTCTTTGGACTTGTAACGGTCAAACTCCAATGATTCTCCCAGTTCGCAAATGACCGTTTAAACGCGCGAGTTACATGTTTAGAAGATTTACCCATGGGTACCCTAAGATCTCATCGCAAGCTGATAGACAACATACAGATTCAATGGAAACCACGAAGAAAATGTCACATGCAGCGCGACTGTTGCAAACCCTGGTTTAAGTATAACGCAAATGTTTTTCGCAATTTGAAAATATTGCTTCCTGTATAAAACTGTTTACAGTACAGAGTAAAACTAGCAACGCAACCAAAATCTTTAAAGGGCTGATTCGAAGAGGGATTTGAACCTCTCTTGATCTAATGTTAAACGCGCTCTCCACTGCTCTATCCAGTTCGAAACTGACATGCCTATAATTGAATAGATACAATATTTTGGATCTGGTATGAGGGATTTCGTGAGAAGTGGGAGGTATTTTACGACGCTTCAGAAATTATTTCTCTGAATACAGATCTGAAGATTCGATTGTTTTTGTGGACATAATTGTTAAGGTTTTTTTACGCTTCCGAAAAGATTTCTCTTCTTTCTGAGACAATGATTTTGAAATTCTGGGTATTGGCTTCGCATTGACTTTTTTAATATGATGTGCGATTCGATATTTTACTAGGCTTCGGAATGTGTGTATTTAAAGAAGCACTTAATTCGGAAATATCGGATCCCAGTAAATACACTAAGGGGCTGAAGAAAGTATAGGTACAGCAACGCAATATATGTTGATCAACAAGTGATAACATGACTGAAACAGTTACACCATGTCTCTAAAAACCAACTAAAATTATTTTAAAATTTTTAGCTTTACATGTTCTTATTTCTGAAGCAAAAAACCGCAAATAAAAAATACATCTCCTTCACCATAAAGGATAAAGGAGAGTTAAATATAGTGTCGCTTCGCTTTCTATAGAATTTATTTATGTCTGCTAACAAGTTGGGAACATCTTCACAATGTCACGGGAGTAACGAAAAGATTTTCAAATCATATCCTTCCATTCGATACGTTTTCACCTTGCCGTGGGAAGATGAGTTGGGAAGGGAATCAGCTGGCGGTTCAACAAAATGAAGCGCTTCGTAGCGCTCATTGATCGCGCAATGTAGCGCTCAATGAGCGCTTCTTCTCTCTTGAACGACACAGTGCAAATTCCTTGTAGTTTGCTCGCCTTGCTACCTAGTGCTACATTGAGCAATCGCGTTCAAGGGAGGTTTAAAAGTAATCGCTAATTGAGCGATTACTTTGAAACCTATCTTGAACACGGCCCTGGTCGTCTGCTATGTGTAAAATATCGTCTGCTACATATGATCATGATACCAAGAATGTTAGATGGTACAAGATGTTGCAGAAGACATCATTAATCACACACAGACACTGTGTTTATAGTTTTCTCAGTATATTCAGTATAACATATGCACACTGCAGAAACCAGTAAGACGACTTTCTTTAAATATAGCTCGCTTGGCTAAAGATTAACTATTTTAAACGCGTCAGTTGCTGTCAGGGAACTGGGTGAGCTATACAAATAGGAGAGAGTTTATAGGTACAGACAACTTAGACATTATCCTGAACAGTGTTGGTATGTTAGGTATATTCAATGAAATGTATATTAAGTCTGTCCTGATGAATTTAATGACATACACATCGCATCAAATTATGTTATAATACTATATTTACTATCCACTTTTAAACCTGATCTATTATGAGTTTAAAAGATAGTATATATATATATATATAAGTAAATTTAAATAATACACTGAAGACGTATATCAACTTTCATAATCAATACTTTATATTCCGATATGCATATTTCTGCTTCTTGTTTCGAAGCTTCATCAGGGAATAATTGTTTGAAGCATAGCAGTAGTCTTATAGTCTATGTATAAATGTCTGTCTTGGCAACACAGGTTGCTAATAACGTCAAAGCAATCAACAAGCGTCTTTGAGAGTTATCCCCACTATAATCAGATTATATATATTATATATTATATTATATTAATCAGACGCTTCCTCATTACGATAGGTAGTATTTTTACGTATATATTCATCTCCACTTATAACATTTTTCGCCAACTCTCCCAAGTACATCTAGCTAGGACATATGCCCCAACCTTGCATGCGTGCACTGCATCAAATTCACGCCATGAGACGTTTCGAAGGAAATTTATGTATGATGATCAACAATAATTTCATGTTTAAATTTTACTTTGCACTTTCATGTTGGGGTTCAGATGATGTTATTCCAGTGTTTTATAATAGAACACTGAAGTCACGTTACTTACACGTAGAAATCATCGGTGCATGGGGTATATTGCTCGTTATGGGCCGATACGCATAATTACGCCCATTGCGGTACATGGCAAGCTACATGTATGGTATGGCTGATGAAAACAAATATACACCTCGAACAAATAACATAAAAGAAAACGTGAACATTTAGTTTAATTCAGGTACAAATATTCATTTTTTACATCACTATGAGTGAACAATTTTATATGTTTATGACATTTAGATAATAAATAAATATATTTTTTATAATACATATCCTAAAATTAAAGAAAGCTCTCAACAAGAGATATCGAGAAAAATACATTTACTCATTTAAAACATTTTTTTTGTTTAGAACCCAATCCAAACGTGATTAAATACTCTTTTCCGACAGTGATTATAAAAGCTTAAGGTTTCTTTGTCCAGCACTGATTTGGCCTATACTTCAAGGTAATTTGAAAATTTTGTCTCCCGGGATATCCGAAATAAATATTTCTTCAGGTTGGACACCAGTATGCTCATTAGCGTTCTTATCAACCTTTGCCATTGAAGAGGTTTTTCTGCATGCTCTCAGTTGCTAGATTGAGAAGTCAAAGTCTTGTAGCTTCTGTATCCATTTTCAGTAACAGTGTCATACATGTACATTGGATTTTTAATTATATTTATTGGAATAGGGTCTTTAACTCATTTTATTGTAACTAATCGAATTACGCTTTGTTTTATTATGAAAACTTGATAAAACTAATATATTTTTAAAGTAAAAAATACTATTTAGTAGTACTCAGTCAAGCTTTTGAAATATCTCCCTTTGAAATAAATTTGACCACAACTTAATTTGTTTAAAATATTACTAAAAATAGTATGGTGACCTCCCTTTTTCCCCATTATATTGATTTGTACAACAGTTTAATGGGTTTTGAATTTACAAACCTCTTTTCACTAAAGAATTCCTAAAAATGTAGAGACAATTTCTTCATACGCGGATACTTTGTTTTTAAACATTGCTAATCGACATGGAAAAGCCTTTTATGTCATTCAGATTTAGATCAAAATAAAATTGAAAAAAAAAAACAATATTGTGTATTTTTAAAATTCTTATTGTATGAGACAAGTATGAAAAGTATGGGGAAATGTAACCACCATACATGGGGTTGAAATCCATATGCTGCTTCATATTTACATTAGTCTAAAATTCAACTAATTAACTCCTTAGACAATAATTGCACACGATTATATAATATTCACGGAAATATGTATTTAAGATATCAAATTATTAATAAGTATCGTCCTGTATCGCACTAACTGAAAGAAATCTTATTAAAGTCGAATAAGACAACTTCGATTGTCACAGTTGTACTCCAAATTTAGAACCCTGTAAAGTTGATTCATTAATCATAAATACTTTAATGAACACATTCACATGTACACTCGCTTATTCCAATGGTAAATGGGTTTATACTTTCGAGTTGTGATGCATATATTCTATACTGTATCCTCCTCAGTTTTGCTCTTCTGATACATGAGAGTTTACCCTGTTTTGAATTCAGAACTTTGCCGAATGGTTCCGATAAAACTGTCGTGGTTTAAACCGGCTTCGTTAAAAATGTCAGACTCAGTCTAAGTGCACTGGGGTTAAACCTGGGCTTAATACAAACTTGGTTTCATATCAGTAAATTGTAAGTAAGTATCTGGTTTCATGTATGCTTTAGACCGGGTTTTCGCATAAACTTGGTGAAAATCCCCTTTCGACGTTCCGCGGGTTGAATCCTTTGTTCCGAAGCAGGAAGTATTTTGTTATCGGGAGCAGACGTGATATTGTCGCATTCTCTCTTAGTCATATAATCAAACGATCTCTCTTGTAGGTGGGCAGTTATATTCAAAATGTAGATATGTATTCTGAAATCCTCCGTTTATCAGTTATATGTGGGACCTTATATCATAAATTAATGTTTATTCAAGCAATACAGTTAAATTACTAGAAAAGATTGAATAAACAAGGTAAAAACGGTGAACTAAAATGTATTCATATTTACGTTTGTGTATTTATTTTACAAAAATTGTTTTAAAAATTAATGTTACAGAAGTCGCTCTTTAATGTCGTGTTGGAGACAGCAAGCATGTCGACCATTGATCACCAAAGCGATGTGACCTCAGTTCCTGGTCGCGGACCATATTTAATCAGTATTCAAGTAGGTCCGGTACTAGCATCTACCCCACGTGTAGCACAGTGCGAGTATATCCATGGTGGATAATCAGCGGAGTCTTAGACGTCTCCAACTAGTGTGTGTTCGGCATAGGATGGAGAGTATTTACTTACGTTTTAATTATGATATCAAATTCCTGCGTGTAAAAACCATTGTAGATAACATAACTATAAAGTCGAACTCTCTTGTATTATTCAAATATATTTATTTTTTATGTTATTCATCATTATATATTGTCTATATATGATGCCCGTTTCACCAGTCTCTCTTAATTGGTGATGTTTTTGCTAATGTGGTGACGGTATAGTCCGACAAATGTGATGCCGTTTTTGCTACACCCCTGCTCAGAGGTGTTTAGTGTGAATATTAAAGGTACATCCAATGTGTTGTTGGGGGTCAAATATTCCAAATGTTATAAATGGTGTTACTTTATCGAGAAGTACCGACTGTTACCGAAAACTACCATTTTGATGATAGTAGACTTAGCATATTGACGATATGAAGGTAAAAGTGGTGATTTCTGATCGAAAACCAGACAATGCACAGCGTGTGACGCGCGTCAATGAGTCAATGAAACTTATTTACAACAGACAAAAAGACAAATTTAAGTTGATAATGTTTAATAGGTCATATAACTACTGTGCATGTAAATGGGACGTGCAGTTTCGGTTTCTGCACATGCATAACGATGTTACTCAAGTTCAATTGGAAACTAGTAATTATGATATATTTGGCGATTGGGAATAAATGTGCAAGCTGAGTGAATTTATTTGTATTGTAAACAGCACATATGGTGAGTTGGAACGTGTTAAAGCCAGATAAAATTGTATGAAAAACAATGGATACACCTTTAAATAAGGAACGTAAACCTCTGGACAACCTAGGAGATAAGAGTAATATTTCTTGTTCGAAAATATGTCTAAAACAACTTTAGGTCAAAAAGTACGCTTCTTCTAAAGGCTGGTTTTGACAACGTTCCCTGTGTCATTTATCTTTATCTAGTTATAAAAATATACCTTGCAGGTTATGAAATATGTGACTTTGAATTGAGCTCTCATTTCATATTGTAAATGTGCATTCATTCATAACTTAACTAGGAAGCAGCTGTATTCATATATTAAATTCGCGGAGGGTCATCATGTGCTAACAGTGACTCCCTGTTGCTTGGAAGATAAGATAACTGCTGCACCCTTACACAGAAATACACCCTTGTACTAACGCAGTTTATATCAATGTGATGAAATGGGAAGTTAACAACAAACTCAAGTTTCTGTAAAGAATTCAAACATTATTAATAACTATTGACATAAATTTCCAATGAATGAATAAAAACCAAACAAGGGAGTTTTTTATTTATCAAAAACGCACATTAATCATGACTGAACACAGGTGCATGCTGAACATAGTTATATAACAGGCACTTTGAAATGGACAAAAACACTACACTTATAGCTTACACATGGGCTTCTAAAACGGTTAACCATCCTTTTAATTCAATGTTATTAAAACGCTTAACTGCGGAATTTTTTTATGAAAACAAGTTAGAAAAAAGGTATGAACTTTTCAGGAAATTATTTAAAAAGATACGACATTATACGGGGTTGAATAATATTGCACCAATGTATTCTATTCCATGACTTTCTTAATTAGGAAATGGTAACAGCGATAACAACGAAGTCAACAATGCAATGAATTGTATTATACCAGGTTCCTTTATATTGTTTGAATTAAATTATCAAAAATAAACAAATAAAAAAGACTCTTATTCAATAACACCAGCAACAATTCCAACATTAACAACAATTCCATCACATTCAACAATTCCAATACTGGCAACAGTTACAACATCAACAACAATAATTGCAACATTGGCAAAAATTGCAACATCAGAAACAATAACAACATCAGCAATAATTACAACACCGACAATTCTATTATCTCAGTTACTTCGTGTATAAACTATACATGTATAAACGATAACAGAAATAGGTTTTCACGACTTTCATCTGAAGCACTTAAACACCAGCAACAATAACAACAACAGACAACAACATAAGCATTACAACAACAATGGCGAGTAATTATGAAAATAATAAGACGACTATGATTAAGTCTGTTCAAATAGAAAAGCACACAATGCTCTGTCGAACTCACCTCCAAATTCATGCCTCAAGCGGCCATTGCGATATTGATATCTCACATGGTCTTATCAAATGTGGCTCGCCTGAGGATTAAAAAAACCTAAAGTGAAGAAACCATAACATTAATTTGTTTATGTGAACCATCAATTTATTATATGCAAACAAGTGTTTAACTCTTCATAATTTCGAGACAAACTGGATACATTTAAATCAATTCGTATTTTACGTAAAGAGTCATCAAGGAGGTTGATGAACATATCGGAAAAATGCCAAACTTCTATCTCCGTGAAATATATACACTTAATTTTTCACAGATTTTTTCGACCCAAAATAAGCCGAGAAATTGCACTAATTAATGAAGGTGTTTCCCAGTCTTAATATAGATCAAGTCTATTATTTCAAGCGCAAAGCATTGTGGTCCAGCTCACACACTGTATACAATGACTAGAAAGAAAAATAAAGTTTATGAGCAATGAAAAATATCGAATATTAAATATAGTTTTTGGCGGTTATTTATCTACCATTCCATTTAATTATATATTTTCTACAGATATTGGAATAAATGTTTTACCAAACTAGGTGTCTTGCTTGAATTATATAGTCAATGAGAATATATTTGTCATAATCTGCTGGTCTTAGCTCAATAAAAAGTACATTGAACAGGCAATAATTTATTTACATCAGACATTTCCAAGTACATATCACTCGATCACTATACAAGCAACGTGTGACTAGTGTCAGCTACAGCAACAACAACTCCTCCAAAGCTGTCGATATAGCAGTTACTGCGTACCCTCGGCTATAATCAAAGTAGTTTCAACTATGTCCGATATGCTCATCTCAAAACAACCTGGTGAACGTTACTTTTCAAATGCTGGCGCTGTCCAATGGAACATTCTTCCTCAATAACTAAAAATAACTCCAACAAAATAGTTTAAATTCTAAATAATAATAATTGATATGCCTGTCTTAGGATTATAAGATTGAGGAACAAATTCAACAACGGAAATAAACACTTCAGCAACGATACATTAAAATTAGATATTAGGGTTTCATGAACAATCTGTCTTCATAACAACATGTATGGCCACGACAATCGATAAATAACAACATCAATGACATAGAGACAACAAGGACATTTACACCGACAACATCAGCAATTGCAGAGATAACAAGAACATTTACACCGACAACATCAGCAATGACAGAGATAACAATGCAATATACATCGACAACATCATCAATGCCAGAGAAAACAATGCCATCTACATCGACAACATCAGGAATAACAGAGATAACAATGACATCTACAACGAAAATATCAGCAATGACTAGGGAATGATAATGACATCTACACCGACAACATTTACACCGCCAATATCAACAATGACCTGGAGATAACATTGAAGATAGAAGGACAGTAAAAGTGACAACACTTTAAGGACAATAAAGGTACCATAAGCAAGAACAAACAAATGCAAGAAGAAGATCAAACTTTTTAAATGCATACATGTGGCTCCTTGTTGAAATTGTAATTACATTAAATAATAACCTGAAGAACAAGAGCAACATCGACAACATAATACATGTATGTGCCTTCAAACAATATACCTGTAGCACTATTCTACATTCTTTATAATTTTTATCATACAATAAATAGCACCATTATGTCAGTTGAAAACTATTCGCTATTTCGCAATTGTATAAATATTCTTAAGTTGTATCATTCTCTCCTAAAAATACCGAACATTATTTATCAAGATGAAAAATATTCCGCATTGCGAAATCGTTATCATCAGGATATTTATGTAAAATCCCCGAGGTGACATCAAACGATAAAATTATGTATAGATATTTTCTTCATGTTTATTTAATTGACGTCTAAGGGCCGTGTTGCGAAACTATGTTAAGACCAGGTTTACGAAAATCCCGGGCTGGCTGATAGTTAAAACCTGAAGTCCGGTTTAGTTTTACACCAAGTCTGAACCAAAGAAGTTAGACCAGGACGGAAATATTTCATATTATGGAAAACCTTTTAACTTGGTCCCGACTGAGTTTTCCGTTAGTCTCCGGAAAATCACAATAACGAAGTGTGTCGACAACTCTAATGAAAAGACAACACAACAACGAAGAAAAGTGCGATGCGAACTTTAATAACGCACTGTAAATGTGGACGAACCCCTTAAAGGTGCATCCATTGTGTTTCTTAAAATTTGATTTGGCTTAAATACGTTCCAACACGTCATATGTGCTGTTAACAATACAAACAAATTCACTAAGCTTGCATATTCATCCCCAATCGCCAAATGTATCATAATTACTAGTTTCCAATTAAAATCGAGTAACATCATTATGCATGTGCATAAACCGAAAGTGCATGTCCTATTTACATGAACAGTAGTTATATGACCTATTAAACATTATCAACCCAGATTTGTTATTTTATCTGGTTTAAATAAGATTCCAAAATTGCGTTAGACTCATTGGCGCGCGCCACACCGAGTGCATTGTCCGGTTTTCGATCAGAAATCGACACTTTTACCTTCATATTGTCAATATACTTAGTCGAGTATCATCAAAATGGTAATTTTCGGTAACAGTTGGTACTTCACGATAAGGTAAGACCATTTATAACGTTTGGCATATTTGACCCCGAGCAACACAATGGATGTACCTTTAACGTGGCGAATAAAAACCCCTAACCGGGTTCGATGAGGAGGTACGGTGTTGGGCGAACACCTGAGGCCCTAGCCTCACCACGCCTTCCAAATTTTCAGTTGAGATGTCTCGTAGGTAGTGGTTGGCGAACACCATACTGGACCTCCAGAAACAGCCCGTCATGATGTCTGCTACCGGAATGTTACTATGGGGGGCCCCATAGTAGCTGATACCGCCCCAATCTCGTGCAGATTAGAGCGAGCGGGGGAGAGAGGTCCGCAGCCTTGTAAGGACTGAGGATCTCAGATACACTCCCAACTGCCTCTTGTCGATTTCCTTGACGCTCGTTTGAGAGTGAGGCAGGAAGAGTCTGTGCCTCCCTTGACGTAGAGTTCGGGTTAAATTCGCGTAAATGTTTTAGGGCCCGCATCGGACAGAGGAGACGGTTCTCCTCATCTGAGGGCTCTATTGTGGATGATATAGCCGGTATGGTGAAGGTCCTGCCGCGCTCGTCTGCAGTCTGGTTCTTTCAGATGAAGTCCGGCGCTAGGCCTAGCGTGGCCACGCCGCCGTCCCTCACCTCGAAACAGAGCAAGTCAGCTTGCAGAGCATGCAGTTCCGATATCCTAGCAGCCGATGCCATAGCTACCAGCTGTCTTCACAGAGAGACGCAGGATGGTCGCCTCCGAGAGAGGTTCGTAATAGTCGGACTTGTCCCGAGGTCTTGATTTCCACCTGGCGGTAGGTCTTGATGATCTCCCTGAGCATGGATATCAAATATCGATACCCCGCTCCCGATTGTGGAGAGCGGACATGATAGCGGCCAAGTAGGTGTTAATGGAGGAGGCCTTGAGACCTCCCTCCTCCCTGAGGTGAACCAAGTACTCGGCGACTTGGGCAACGGAGACTGACTGGATATGAAACCCCTTCTCCTCGCAGAACGCTGCGAAGGAGTTCCACTGGAAGTCGTAGAGCTTTGTGATTCCCTTTGTGATGTACCGACCGTATGTGCCACCGCCTCCGAAAAGACGGTATGTCTTAGCTTCTTTTCGAGACAAGCCAAGCGTGAAGACGCAGAACCTGAGCTTGCTATTTAGAAGGTCCCACCTGAGCGGTAGGAGAACCGGTTCCTGTCCGCATAGCCTCCTTATGGTTACGGACCACGCCTTTGCCGGCCAGTCCGGGGCTATGAGAAGAAGGCGTAGTGTCCGGGTGGTCTGTATCTTGGCCACTACCTGGCTCAGTATTGCCGGAGGGGGAAAAGCGTAGGCATCCATCTCCTCCCACTCTAACGAAAGAGCGACTAGGCTCCACGCCCCCGGGTCGTGCACCGGGCGGCGACCGTAAATTGTCCACCGTCTTCTCCCTCACATGAGAGTTGATGAACATCTGAAGGGGCCTGAGGTGAAGCCTGCCGCTCCGGGTGTAATCCTGATCTTATGTTAGGAGGCCCAACAGTTGCTGCCACATGCAGAGTAGCAGAGGCTTGCGGAGAGCCCTATCAAGAGCTCTTCGCCTCTCCCCATCCGTTCCCACGTTACAAGGGCCTTGTACTGGATGGTGTCCAGGGGTATACGGTGTCTTGTCTAAGTTGATCAGCAAACCAAGGCGTCTGAGCAACCCAATAACGAAGTCCGGTTGGGCTTCGAGAACCGAAGGGGAGTGGTGATCACCAAACCCGTCGTCCAGATACATTACAAACTGCACGTCGTGACGGTGCAGAAACTAGACTATGGGCTGAGTCACTCGAGTGTATAGCCACAGAGTCGCCGATATCCCGATCGGGAGAATGTTCCACTAAAAGTGGCGACTCAAAGAATGAAGCGGATCCGCGGGGAAGATGGGGATGTGCAGGTATGCATCCTTGAGGTCGAGAGATATCATCGAGTCCGAGGGCTCAAGTAATCGCATGACTGACGACACAGTCGAAAATATGGCGGGCGAACGAGGAAAGAGTGGTCTAACTCCTTCAGGTCGTGAATCATCCGCCATTTGTTCGAAACCCTCTTGGAGAGTAGAAACTGGGAGTCAAGTCCTGGAGCGGGAGTTCCACTCCGCCCCCTTGGAAATGAGAATCTCCACCTGTTCCATCGTCAAGGCGATCCCAATTGTCTACGTCCGGTGGAGCTTGAAGGCGCCACAAATCATGATTTCCTGGGGGTGCCTCCGTAGGGTCGCCCCTTACCTCCTCGCTGCTTGTTGTTGTTGTTGCTCCACTTGGGGCTTGGCCTGGCCTGGAAGTCGCGAGACTTGTCCGGTCGACCCCCCTGGCGAAAGGAAACGCCGCCTGTTTTCCCACCACGCGGAGAAGGAGAGGGCCCATACTTCCTCTTCTTATGAGTGGCCGAGTGTCTGCAAGTACGCTCTAACGCCAGCCTGTTGGTGAACGCCTGTTGTTGCGTCTCTTGACGCTGATGGAGTGCATCTCCGAACAGGGTCGAATCGGAGGGCGGAACGTTAATATTTCTCAGGCGCATCCAAATCTCCGCAGTTAAGTCAGTGCAGGATAAAAAGCTATCTCGTCTGACGTTTGTGAGACCCGCCGAGATGCGCGCAGCACTGAGCATGATCTGCGCAACATGCGCAACATGATCTTACGTCACCACCCAACGGACCAAGTCTGGCATCAATAAGGGATGAAACCATGTCTTTGACGGAGCCCAGACCTTTGGCGTCGAAGGCGGGAGAGGAAGAGCAGCTATGCTTCTTCTTCTTGCTACGTCCCGACCTGGGGTCGACAGTACTCCGACGGGGAGCGGACCGGAGAGCCTTCACGAAACGGGGACTGCATCTTCTCCCGCACGTTAGGCGAGGTGAGAGAGGGGGTGAGGGACGAGGGGAGTCAAACTCCGTAGCATCCTCGTCAATTACAAGTTCCAACGTCAAACGAACCGGAGAGGAGTCGGGGGAACTGGACGTTGTCCGTGGACCGAGACTCACGTTCAAACCTTTTGAGGGGTGCACGGTAGGCCTTGTGATGAGTCGGCGAGAGATCCAAGCACTTCGCGCAACGATCCTCCTCCATACATGCTGTAAGGCACAGGCGACAATAGGCGTCAGGATCATACAACGACGACTTCCTCATGCCAGACCGTCCGCAAAAATAAGGAGAAGCCATCCTAGCAGAGGACAGACGCACGAACACGCACTAAACGACGTCGTCAGCTGACAACAGAGTCAAAGTACCAATACGGGCGAAGAATACAACACCTGACGGCCGACTAAGGAAAGTGGAAGCCTAAGGTTAAAAAAATTAAAGTACCAAACAACGGGACGCTCCACTGACTAGTAGTGTCGTAACGTCGGTAAAACTCTCTTCAAACCCAGCTGGGAAAGAAGAGCATCACATATACATGAAATACAAATGAAAAACACTCAAAAGAGAACTAGTAAACCTCGGTCGAGGGTATTCAATCAAAATCGCAAAACTCTGAGAGCTAGCAAAATGGACGTCCAATCTTGCTGGCGACAAAGATAAGAAGTGACATCACTGCTGATAAGCACTAGAAAGCGGCGATAGGGTAGGTAACTCTGTTCTTCTTTAACTGTGTTCTTTTGGTGTAGTGATAAATTGAGAGAAACTCAATTGCTACGATGAGTTATCAACTCGAGTATGTAAATAATATACATTTATGAGTACATCAGTCTATGATGATAATCACATTATTCCATGACAGAGTATGTAAATAATAATTATATTCATACATATACAATAGTGAGTACACCAGTCTATGATGATAATCAAACTATTCCATGACAGAGTATGTAAATTATTTACATACCCTGTCATGGAATAATGTGATTATAAAGAATGATAGATATATTTGCTTATGTTGATGCTTTGAAAATAAAATGGATGAGGAAATTACTTTGCACAGGAAGTGGAGGACTCTTCTCTTCAAAGATTGCCCACAGTACTTAAATATATTAACCTCAGGAAGTAAATTTCCGCTGAGTTTTTCAGAACAACTGCGAAACAGTTTTTGGAAAGATATAGTGAATGTTTTTGCGAAATATAGTTACAATACTAAACCATTCACATATGAAGAATTCCTCAGGGAGCCACTTTAAAAGAATAGAAATATTCTTATTGATGACAAATGCTTAAAAAGTAGAAAGTTCCATGAACATGACATTGTTAATATTTCTTGCTTGTTGGATGATAATAGTGAATGTATGTCACTTGAACATTTTTGTCATGTTTTCTTCAAGATAAATTTTCTTGAATTTCATGGAATTTTAAAAGCAGTTGATAAATATCGCAAAACCCTTGGTATAAAAAAACATATGATTTTAGACTAGAAGACTGAACATGCTTATGTATAAGTAATCTTTTCTCATGTAAAAAAGGATCAAAAAGCTATTATTTTCAATTAACTAATAACAATGAAAGACCAAAATAATCGAGAAATTGGAAGAGGCGTTTTTGATAAATATAAACTGGCTTAAGACATTTAAAGCATTCCAAACCACATTAGATCCCAAATTAAGATGGATGCAAATCAGACTGTTCCACAGAATTATAGCAACCTGTAAACACCTATTTGAGCAAAATGCACCTTGTTGAAAATAATGTATGTACTTTCTGTGCAGCAGAACCTGATCAATAGCACATCTTTTCTGGCATTGTAGAGCAAGTAAGACCTTTGGCTGAAGTTTTCAGAATGGCTTGAATTAAACTGTGTTCACACAGGCATTATAAACTCATCGGCAAAAGAAACTTATCACCTCAGTTGGTTTTGATTAATGCAATATTTAAAAGATCAGATGCATTTAACTATGGCACGATACAATAATACTTATCTGCAGTAGTTTGGATGAATTAATTGCTGACTGTGGTTACATTTTAGTGAACATTTCTTTGTTTAATGAAGACAGGAGTAAGAAATGGAATTTCCACCAACATCATCCCTACCACGTTTGAAATGTTGTAAATGTGTGCAGAATCGGGCACATTTATCAATTTTCACATAGAATATGTTTTATATGTCAATGGACAATTGTGTATCATCAAAAATAATGTTTGAAGAAGTTTAAAATTTAAATGTTTTTAACATTAAAAAGACATGTAGAAGTATTCTTTGACTGCTGACTAACCACCTGTACTTTTCAGTTTTAGATTTTCATTTCGAAAACTTGAGATATTTGCAATTGAAAATCATACATATGATAAAATCAACTGAGGTGATAAGTTTATTTTGTCGATGAGTTTATCTATTCAGGGCGATTTGATACATTTCGGGTCTTCACCCACATTTCATACTGATGATACCTTTGATTTGATATTACTTTGAGGCAAATATTTCATTTACATATGTAAGTTGAGGAATAAAACACCAACATTACAACATTTCAAGAAAGTATTAAGATATTATTATTTAATAGAAGAGGTTAGATGTTGGAATAAGTGTAAGTTTAATGAATTTGAAAATAAATGGGCAATGAATGTGAAACTTGTAGTGGATTGATAAATTCATTGATATTTGTTTAAGATTATGAATGTGTATGTATCAGTGAGCGAATGAACTATTATTGGGGGGGGGGGGCCTTCCTTTTCTTACCTTTTATATAGTTTATATATTAAACCCTGTTATCAACATTATATATGATGTATGTATCTGCAATACTGTTTACATGGAAAATGATTTCAGGTGAATAAAAAAGCATTAATATAAGTAGTAACATTAGTAGCATTAGTAGTAGTAGTAGTACATGTTGTAGCGGTAGTAGTAGTAGTAGTGGTGGTAGTAGTAGTAGAAGTAGTAATAGTAGTAGTAGCAGTAGTGGTGGTAGTAGTAGTCGTAGTGGTAGTAGTAGTAGTAGAAGTAGTAATAGTAGTAGCAATAGCAGCAGCAGTAGTAGTAGTAGTAGTAGTAGTAGTAACGGTAACACAAGTAAAGATAGTAGCGGTTAGTAAAAGTAGAAGAAGTAGCGGTAGTGGTTGTATTAGTAACATAGTGATAGGAGCATAAGTAGTAGTAGTAGTAGTAGTAGTAATAGTAGTAGTAGTAGTAGTAGTTGTAAGAATAGTAGTGAATGTAGAAGACGTAGTAGAACATGGAGTATACGTGCATGCAGTAGCAGTGCATTTGAACTTCACCTGGAGTCTTTTAACTCATTTATCATGTATGGCAGGTTGACAGGTATTCAGAAGAATCGTCTTAATGATTCCAATTTGGAAATAAAAGCGCGAGGTAGAGTATATTTTATGATTGAATCTGATGTCTTTCCTTACGAAATCACCATATAAAATGTACTTGAAGAAGACAAATATTTATGGATGATCAACTTCTTTATTAACAATAGCGACGTTTCGGTATAGATCATTATACCGTTATCAAGCATATGGGAGAGATGATAAAAACAGAGGTTATGTACATGATACATTTTGGTGTGATAATGAGATAACAAAGACAACAAGATGAGATAACAATGAGATGAAAGGTGTAACAAGCAGGTTGTGATAACATGGATACCAGTGGAATGTAAGTTAATTAAGTCGGGGTGGGGATAAAATGTACTTGTTCACACTTCGCCATGTCTGTATTCAGCAGGGACGAGTGCTCACATTTCGTAATACCTCGTATATATATGTACACGTACATGGGTATTCAGCAGCAGGAGCTGTCACACTCCACAGCTTATACATTGCTTCATAATGCGTCATGCTTCAGTGTTACTTTCACATCAGTTTCACCATACCAGTATAGTCATCCCTCCTCTGTAGGCCGCGTAGGTATAGCTCATGCTGAATCATCCATTACAGAGAGAAGAAAAGAAGAACATTATTTTATTTAAGTGTCTCATGTTACAATTCGAAAAATCAAATTAGAATGAGAGTGAAAACAATTTCGTCGTTGTACATTTCCATAAGCAAGGGGAAATAATGACATAGAACGCAAAGATATAATATGCAGATTGTGTGAATAAGGAGAGACAGATGATGCATACCATTTTCTACTCAACTGGAAACATTACACAATAATTACATCATGTCATAGCAAATACTAAACACCATGCCGTTGACTGAATGTAATAAGAGAACTAGTGATTAAACAAATATGTCAAAGTACATTAAAACATGTTTTACCACGACATGAAACTACAAAACTTTGTTATTATACACACATCTGATCGTACATGTATATGTATGCGCATGTGTTCCGTTTGAATAAATGTTATTTGTAATATACATGTATGTTTGTTTAGGCCGTTGCCCTGAATATCAACTGAAGGAAAACAGTACAGAATAACTCATTATCGTATTGGGTCGTTACTCTACAAACAAAATACCCCTAAGAGTATAAAGCAGGTGATTACATGTATGTTTGACTATCAAAGATGTGAGATACAATGGATCAATAGCCATTTCTCTGTATAGAAAACCAGACTCTTGTATGCGCTATGAGCACGCTTCAGTGGAGTTTTAGCGCCATATAAATGGACATTATTATTATTATTATTATTATTATTATGGGACCCTCGTAGTCTTACACTCACACTCTGATAAAAAAAATTATTCTGAAAATATCATCATTTAAAAATATTTTTAAAAGGAGACTGTAAGAATGGCATTTTCAGGAAAAAAGAGTCTCCTTTTCAATATTGTTTTCAATTGTTTTCCCGAGAGTCTAAGTGTTAGACTCGGTCACTCGGAAAACAAGATATTTCCGCCTATCGAGACTTATTTGTCGGCAACTATCCGAGAGGTGATAATCACGTGATATCAGAGAGCCCTAATCTGAGTCCCTGGTGATACACAGGACCGTAAGATAGTATGGCGAGGAAACACGGTAATGTGCGCGCCTTGATAATACTGTTCATATCTATCACAAGGATAAGCCGTT
Source organism: Gibbula magus (assembly GCA_936450465.1). NCBI lineage: Eukaryota > Metazoa > Mollusca > Gastropoda > Trochida > Trochidae > Gibbula > Gibbula magus. Next base: position 62,954,642 of record OW388289.1, on the reverse strand, counting down.
AATGGGGTATTTATCATGTTGAGTAATGAGCATCACACATGATCAACATTGCCCCTTTTCCGCTAATGAACATAGACATAACAAACTATGAGACCCCAAATCAACCAGCTTATCAAGTAAAGAAAAGGTATCCAGTATAAGTATTCATACTTCAACTAAAGCGAGTTGGAGTGTGCGTAACTTCTCACACTGATCAACACTCAATATAATTTCACCTAATCGAGGTTTATACAGATTTGTGAAGCATCAATTACTTCAGAGCTGTGCCGGCCATGCAAACAGAGGTTGTGAAATATCGACCAATGAGGATGCAGAATCCAGGTAGAACGTACACCTGTGGGGTTTCCACGAGGTGTGTCAGCGACACGGCAATTCACATCCTCCTCACAGGGTATATCTGACAGCTAGGAGAGGAGCTCGGCTCAGTCGCAGTGCTAGCAGCGGTGAAGATCAACTACTGTCACTAACCATGGGTCTGATGAATGTTCTGGCTGTCCTTGTGATGGCGGGTATCTGCGTTGCCGATGAATTGGTAATGGTTGAAAACACGACCTATGCTCATGTCATGTTAAACGGAATGACTAACATATCGAAGCAGGCGGACATGGAGAAAGATAAGAACAAAATCGTCTTTGCACCCATGAATGTGATGACTACAAACGACTCCAGCACCTTCACAGACATCGACATTAGTATGATGAACTTCACGCTGACCGCATCAGCCTCTGCCACTGAAGGTGTCAACTCCAACAGAGTCGTCGGCGTCATGACCAGCGTGACCGGAGGAACTCTGACCATGCACGTTGACGTCTTCACCGCGATGGGTAACGTGAGCATAGACGGCGAGGTGACGATGGTGAAGATAGGAGACATGAGGGTAACGCTACTGTTGTCCGGCTTAACATGGCCCGCTGGTAGTACCCTGCTTAAAGTCAAGTTTATGATCGCGGGAAAGGATGCACCAACAATGGACGATGATGAAGATAGTACTGATGGAACTCCCTATGAACTGGGTGGGGACGGAATGGTCATACTGTCCAAGAAGGTGGGTCCCTTACGTAACGACCAGAAGCTGAATCTCTCTCTCTCTCTCTCTCTCTCTCTCTCTCTCTCTCTCTCTCTCTCTCTCTCTCTCTCTCTCTCTCTCTCTCTCTCTCTCTCTCTCTCTCTCTCTCTCTCTCTCTCTCTCTCTCTCTCTCTCTCAATATAAAAACCGTTATGTTATTGTAACTATATACAAAGCCTTGTATTTATTGACATATATTTGTGTATACGGAGCGACAAGTATTAACTGTCATTTATTGCCACACTATCACGCTCGACTAAAAAGGAAAATGTCTTAATAATACTTAACATCCTAGCAACTGCCTAGAATGGTCTTTCAAGTACATGTTTATGAGAAATCTAAACATCTCACTGCGAATAAAAGGTGTAAATGAGTTAGTCACTTACTTCGTGAGAACATTCTCAACTTGTCGTGACAACGCTTAATTCTGCATATCGAATTACTGAGGAAAATGATGGATAGTCTGCGCATGCGCATTGATCAACAGGCGTGGCATTCAGGTTATAAATTGCAACTTGCTGTGATATTGCTAAACGAACTGGAACTGTGCTATACACATGTATGAGCGTGGACTGAAATAAGTGCTTAATTATTTCTCATAAATATCCAACCGTATCGAAATATGGCGTCTCTATCTAATTAGTGTTCCTATCATAGCAAACATGCACGGTGCATTCAGGGTTTTGTTGAACCTGTTCCCATTGCAACACGTGTTCGCCTTGAAGAGATATCTTTAATTTGTTCGTTTTAACAGACACAGCATGACTAAAGTATGATTTCACGTATCCTCTTATTTATAAGACTAAATCGTTACACTAAATAGCTAAACCCACCACTGTCTTCCCATGATTTGTCGTTTCTCATTTATCGTGAGTAATTGAATGTAGAATGGATCACCCAAGGGCTTCGTCAAGTTTACATTTTAATTTTTTTTCACCAAAAGTGGGGGTTTGGAATCTCTGAACCCCTCGCGGATCCGCTATTGTAGTATAAGGGTTGGTAAGTTTAAAAACACACACGACAATTTCCTTCTTAACAAAGAGGCTTTTATACATATCGTCACCCTGGGTATCTTGAGATAAGAAACTCAGTCACAATGAGTATGTTAACATCACATTTGCACATACCAAATTACCTCCCCGGGCTCGACAGGAATACTGTTTGATTTGAAACCCTCCCTGTTAGCAGTCCCGAAACTTCAGCAATTGTTTTCAGTAAGTGGAGACACTGGAGATAAAGTAAAGCCAAGCAAGATTACCAAGGCAAAGGCAACTCATTTATAATCATTCATTGCAGAATCTAAATTTACAGCAACAAACATCAGTTGGAAGATACCAATTTTATACCAATTTTATATTTTGTTTGCGTCAATAAATAAATTCAGGTAAAAAAAACGTGTCTTTCTGGTAATTTATCATAAACTTAAAAATCTAATATTTTGGTGTCGCAGAGTTATCACCCTTAAAGGTACATCCATTGTGCAAACGTTATAAATGGTGTTACTTTATCGAGAAGTACCGATTGTTACCGAAAACAATCATTTTAATGATAGTCGACTTAGCATATTGACGATATGAAGGTAAAAGTAGTGATTTCTGGTCGAAAACCGGACAATGCACAGCGTGTGGCGCGCGTCAATGAGTCAAACGTTATTTTGGAATCTTATTTATAACAGACAGAATGACAAATTTGGTGAGATAATGTTTAATGGATCATATAACTACTGTGCATGTCAATGGGACGTGCAGTTTCGGTTTCTACACATGAATAATGATGTAACTCAATTTTAATTGGAAACTAGTAATTATGATATATTTGGTGATTGGGGATAAAAATGCAAGTTGAGTGAATTTATTTGTATTGTAGACAGCACATGTGGTGAGTTGGAGCGTATTAAAGCCAAATAAAATTTTATGAAACACAATGGATGTACCTTTAACATCTCGCGTTCAACTCGGTGCAGGGGTTTGATGTTTCACAGTGCCCGTATGTAGACGATCGGAAACGAGTGCAATAAGAATGATATATTTTAAGGGTAATAAATTCTGTTGCGCCTCAGGAAAATGGAATATGCAAGTGTCTTAAAGTCCCGCTCACCGCGTCAAAACACCGTGTAAATGGTATTATCTGTTGTAACCATAAAATAAGTTTGGTCTCTGCTTGTAAATAGCGTATGTATTTGGACATTATATTTGAAAAGCAGATTTGACTTGAACGAAACCACTGTGTTTGACCATGTTTGATGAAAATAACACGAGGTTAAAATTGAGTCAAAGGAACTTCATTATTGCTCTTCCTTCCTCCTTTGGTTCGTCAAGCTTTCAGTTTCATGACTTGTGTATTCAATATATTTAGAATTGCTGAATAGGGATCCAGACTGTAATAAAGGCTCACATTTTACACAGTCATGAAGCAGGACAATAGACACCAGTTATTCAGGTTATTCAACCTACTGTGTTCAACTGGATGAAGGTTCGAGCGATTGCCTTGCTGCGCAAATTTAACACAGCCCGGTGGATTAGTTCAGATGCCTTAAATACCAAGTACTTTGGAGAGCGTGTCGATTACCATTACGAGACCCTGGCTCCACCAAGTCCCTCGCTCACCTGTCTCTCTTCCTCATTGCCACGTAAACTGATATCCCACCCTCCCCTCATTATCCACCCGTGCTACCCCATACTGTATTCAACCAAACCGGATGCGGGGTGCAAGGGGGGATTTCCCTAACATAACCCATAAAGAAGCTGATGCAAAACTTTCATTTTAAATTAGACATTTTCAAAATAAATTGAAATACAGTGAGATGTGTGGTGAATTTAGATGTGAGGTGAAATGAGATGTGAGTTGAAGTGAGATGTGAGGTGAAGTGAGATGTGAGGTGAAGTGAGATGTGAAGTGAAGTGAGATGTGAGGTTAAGTGAGATGTGAGGTTTAGTTAGATATGAGGTGAAGTGAGATGTGAACTGAAGCGAGATGTGAGGTGAAGTGAGATGTGAAGTGAAGTGAGATGTGAGGTGAAGTGAGATGTGAAGTAAAGTGAGATGGAGGTGAAGTTTTATGTGAGGTGAAGTGATATGTGATCGAGGTGAAGTTTTATGTGAGGTGACGTGAGATGTGAGGTGAAGTGTGATGTGAGGTGAAGTGAGATGGAGGTGAAGTGAGATGTGAAGTGAAGTGATATGTGAAGTGAAGTGAGATGGAGGTGAAGTGGCAGGTGAAGTGAGATATGAGGTGAAGTGAGATGTGAGGTGAAGTAAGATGTGAGGTGAAGTGAGATGTGAGGTGAAGTGAGATGTGAGGTGAAGTGAGATGTGAGGTGAAGTGAGATGTGAAGTAAAGTGAGATGGAGGTGAAGTGATATGTGAGGTGAAGTGAGATGTGAGGTGACGTGAGATGTGAGGTGAAGTGTGATGTGAGGTGAGGTGAGATGGAGGTGAAGTGAGATGTGAAGTGAAGTGATATGTGAAGTGAAGTGAGATGGAGGTGAAGTGTCAGGTGAAGTGAAATGTGAGGTGAAGTGAGATGTGAGGTGAAATGAGATGTGAAGTAAAGTGAGATGGAGGTGAAGCGATATGTGAGTTGAAGTGAGATGTGAGGTGACGTGAGATGTGAGGTGAAGTGTGATGTGAGGTTTAGTGAGATGTAAGGTGAAGTGAGATGTGAGGTGAAGTGAGATGTGAAGTGAAGTGAGATGTGAGGTAAAGTGAGATGTGAGGTTTAGTTAGATATGAGGTGAAGTGAGATGTGAACAGAAGCGAGATGTGAGGTGAAGTGAGATGTGAAGTGAAGTGAGATGTGAGGTGAAGTGAGATGTGAAGTAAAGTGAGATGGAGGTGAAGTGATATGTGAGGTGAAGTTTTATGTGAGGTGAAGTGAGATGGAGGTGAAGTGAGATGTGAAGTGAAGTGATATGTGAAGTGAAGTGAGATGGAGGTGAAGTGTCAGGTGAAGTGAGATGTGAGGTGAAGTGAGATGTGAGGTGAAGTGAGATGTGAGGTGAAGTGAGATGTGAGGTGAAGTGAGATGTGAGGTGAAGTGAGATGTGAGGTGAAGTGAGATGTGAAGTAAAGTGAGATGGAGGTGAAGTGATATGTGAGGTGAAGTGAGATGTGAGGTGACGTGAGATGTGAGGTGAAGTGTGATGTGAGGTGAAGTGAGATGGAGGTGAAGTGAGATGTGAAGTGAAGTGATATGTGAAGTGAAGTGAGATGGAGGTGAAGTGTCAGGTGAAGTGAGATGTGAGGTGAAGTGAGATGTGAGGTGAAATGAGATGTGAAGTAAAGTGAGATAGAGGTGAAGCGATATGTGAGTTGAAGTGAGATGTGAGGTGACGTGAGATGTGAGGTGAAGTGTGATGTGGGGTTTAGTGAGATGTAAGGTGAAGTGAGATGTGAGGTGAAGTGAGATGTGAAGTGAAGTGAGATGTGAGGTAAAGTGAGATGTGAGGTTTAGTTAGATATGAGGTGAAGTGAGATGTGAACAGAAGCGAGATGTGAGGTGAAGTGAGATGTGAAGTGAAGTGAGATGTGAGGTGAAGTGAGATGTGAAGTAAAGTGAGATGGAGGTGAAGTGATATGTGAGGTGAAGTTTTATGTGAGGTGAAGTGAGATGGAGGTGAAGTGAGATGTGAAGTGAAGTGATATGTGAAGTGAAGTGAGATGGAGGTGAAGTGTCAGGTGAAGTGAGATGTGAGGTGAAGTGAGATGTGAGGTGAAGTGAGATGTGAGGTGAAGTGAGATGTGAGGTGAAGTGAGATGTGAGGTGAAGTGAGATGTGAGGTGAAGTGAGATGTGAAGTAAAGTGAGATGGAGGTGAAGTGATATGTGAGGTGAAGTGAGATGTGAGGTGACGTGAGATGTGAGGTGAAGTGTGATGTGAGGTGAAGTGAGATGGAGGTGAAGTGAGATGTGAAGTGAAGTGATATGTGAAGTGAAGTGAGATGGAGGTGAAGTGTCAGGTGAAGTGAGATGTGAGGTGAAGTGAGATGTGAGGTGAAATGAGATGTGAAGTAAAGTGAGATAGAGGTGAAGCGATATGTGAGTTGAAGTGAGATGTGAGGTGACGTGAGATGTGAGGTGAAGTGTGATGTGAGGTTTAGTGAGATGTAAGGTGAAGTGAGATGTGAGGTGAAGTGAGATGTGAGGTGAAGTGAAATGAAGTGAGATGGAGGTGAAGTCAGGTGTGAGGTGAAGTGAGATGTGAGGCGAAGTGTGATGGAGGTGAAGTGAGATGTGAGGTGAGGTGTCATCTAGATCAGCGTTTTCATCCCGGAGTAGTAACAGGCAATGTGGATTCACAATTTGCATAATGACTCAGTCAGCTAATAATCCAACCTGTCTGAGACATACATTGATTTTCTGTCCAATTACCATGGAAACGGGAAAGGTTTAGATGACCTCAGGTGTGACAAACAATCAATATGGTTTATCTGTACCACGTGACCTCAACATATTGATGGAAAGTGAAAGACAACTTTTGTTACATGCTTGGATATACATTTCATGAATGAATATTATCCGAATGAATAATTCAACATCAACTTAAATACGTCTGTAAAGTTTTAATCAACATTAATGAAAGCTATTGAAATAAATTTCCATATGGATCTCATGATTTAGGTTGAGAAATCAGCAGTCACAGTTCACATAATCCTGATATTTCATTCAACTTAGGGATGTGAGAAAATGTATTTTACGATATTATACGACACTTGTCCCTCGGCGTTGAATTGAATACACGAAGCGTTATCCGGTTGTTTGCTATGATGTTACTGGTACAATGGTCCTCGCTATAGAATCTCCCCTGCTACTTGAAGCTATGCACGTTCAGGATCGAGTTCATGTACACGTGCACATATAACACACGTTACCAGTTGCAGATAAACGATCACGTTTAATAACGCTTTTCGGTTACTATGGAAACGAGATAATTGTTACATTGTGGTTATGTCTATCAATATTCTAGAACGAGGCCCGGATGGAAAATACTGATTTATGTGTATTGACTTCGATGAGGTACGATTTGGATAAACTTGAAAACCTGATCAATGTAGGTGTCCCTTTCGTCGTGTTCAACACCGGCTTTGTAAAATTATAAAATAATTTGTGCATGTGCAATATTGCCATCATGAGCACTTCTTATTAATGGAGATTGATCCAGTCATAACCATCTGATGCATAAACATGTCTATATATAACCTCACTTCACTTGAGAGTCTATTGATTCTAGATAGAATGTTCTCTATATTATGAAATCTCTTTAGTCCCATGCATATTGAGGGGTGTATTTTCGTGACAAACTAATCAATAAAACGTTTACTCTGTTTTTGCAGATATGTTTTAGGTTTCAACGATGGGACTTTATGTCATTGAAGTGTACATTTCTGTTTGAACTACAGAACTCCTGTTACTTAAAATTATTTAATGTCATGACATTGGAAGTCATGCTGCATTAATTCATACAACTTCATGGCAGCAATGTTAATGTCTGGTTGCTAGGTTACACAGGAAACTATTGTTTATTTCAAGGCGCAATCAGATCGATTGGGTGAGCGTATCGACATAGTCAGCAAACTGCCTTCGGCTTGGAGGAATAGTTGTTCAATGACTATCGCATTTATTTTTGGAATGCACAATGTCCATTGAATTTCATGAAATAGCTGCATAGGTTGGGTGTGGCTGCGGGATCTAATTACATAAAAATACATGTTAGAGATCCATCGAGATTATATGAGTTCACGATATGTATATAATTAAGTGATACTTGACGATTAGCTAAGGCCTCCAGAAATAAAAAAAAATGTTTCTGGTTTCCGTCCGAATCAGTTTCGAACCCACGCCTCAGGTCTTTTTTTTCTATGTTTTAACAAAGTAAGGGGCAGATAACTATAATTTGTTAGCCTCAGAAAACATTTGACACTCGTTTCTGTTGAGATGGAGTGTAGGGGTGAGATAATTGGCTATTTAGAATAGTAACACATATTTAAGAGGGTTTGTGCTTTATTCATATAAATAATTGTATAAAAACAATTTTGTTCATAGTTTCATTCAAAACAAACAAATGTCATAAATACAAAAATAATCGCGTCATTGCATCATTTTTGTCAGCCTATAAACACCAGAAACATTTTAAAAATATTTTTAGGCCTAATGTCTTGTTTGTAATATCCTACACGCATTTAAAGTCCGGTAACACTGTGTCGTCTGTACAACTTGTAGTATCAACCTGTCGCATCAACACAAGGTGTATGTAAATCAGATGGTAAGTTAAAAACGACGATGTAACTCAAGTTTATCACTGCAAGTAATAACTACATATCGTACCATGGGTACGGCCCCTAGGTTGTCCTCTAAGGCGTTTTGACTCTTATAATCTTCATTAAACTTGAATGTTTCAGTCAAAAGAGGGCAGTACCTTCTCAGCCACAGCACCAACTGTAAGCTCAAACATGGTCACTGTCCAATTCGCGAAAGGCGGAGGAGGGGCCTACATGTACCAGTTCTTCATCAAACCGGCTGACGTCGATGTCAAAAAGGACACCAGCGCCAGCGTCCGAGTTACTTCCCTTGGTGCCCTTGCCCTTGTTGTGACCGCTCTGGTGGCCATGTTGTGGTAACGTCTTGGCAGGGAACAGGTTAGTCATTGCGAGTATCCATTGTAACGATGGCGTGCTTGCGAAGGCCGGGAACATCAAGGGAAATATGTTCCACTGAACTCACCAGGACAGTCAAACTTCCGCCCAGCAGCAAAGTGCCTTACTCTTGAACAGTAGACGAGACGTTACCCATGATTCAGTGCGTGATGAAACTTCCGGCGTCTGTCTTCTCGTTTCTTGAGCTGGCGGCCACCGCCTTTTATTTGCAACATTACAGTTTACTACACTTTCGGAAGATCAACGTTACAGCGGTTTCTAAATGGGATTCGATAAGAGTGACAATGGCAAAATGTTTTTTGATTTTCTAATTTGAAACTGAACGACAATCTCCCTTATAATTAAACCATATGACACAATCAGTTCAATCGAATCCAATGAGTGACTGAAAAGCTGATAATTCTAGACGCTGTTACTGTTCTATGTATTCACCTGTCATGTGATGATCAGCTGACGTCACCAGAGCTTCTCCCTGAACATTTGTGACGTGGTTTAAATCAACCAATCAGATGAGAGCTTATGTATTGTAAACCCTTGTCAATGACAGTCTTTGACTTGAGACATATGTCCAATTTGTTGTTATCATTTGTCCTCATTTTTCAGTGTTCACGTTTTGATACGATTTCAGTATTTTCAATTGCCATGTTAATTAACTTTAACATTCCATTGCCTGTTCTTTCAAACGTATTTAAATTTGACTGATATTTATTATATGAAGTTAAATTCTTGTATTGACTTGAAATAAATAAGCAATAATGTCCGTTAATCTAAACAAATTCTCAAGTACACATTTACGAATATGTTTATATAATTATAGATATCATGCTGCCCTATTGTTGTTTTTAAATGATCGTTTTGATTTGTTGAATGCATTTAGAATTTTATGTCAATAAAGGAATTTATTCTTATGTTTCTATTCATATTTTCTTTTGATAAATAATTTTCATTTCAAAGAGAAAGAGATAGCTAGAGCTAGAGATAATTACATTTTTGTTCAGTTGATATTTTAATCTATATACAAATGTACATAACCATAATATACTTTCGCAGTTTTTCATGACATTTAATTTTGCTTTGATATTTGGTCTAATTATCTCATGTGCTGATTTAAATGCAAAACATCTTAGTCGGTTTGCATATTCATCACAAAATTCTGTATAAAAGTTTATAAAACAATTAATAATTTTCAATAAAAAAAGAACTACGATCATATATATGATTAGCATCGAAATTATACCTTTCAGAAAAAAATCCGTACTTCCAGATCAAATAACACCATTGACTACATTTTACATATGAGCCTCCAGCAAAACGGAAAATTGACATTTCAACTCTGAACTTTCTGTTCTGTTCTGTAGTTTTACAGACACAGTATTCACAGTATATACATTTTATATATAACAAAAAAAATGTTTCATCACAAATCTGTAAGACAACTCCAATGTGACATATCCATTTATTTATCAAATGAATATTTCCTGTTGACTTAATATTGACTAATTCGTCAAACCAGATGTATTGGTCTTCAAGGACGTGTTATGGATTTAACCCCACTCTGACTTGATGTGTTGAGTTCAATATATCAGAGGTACTTGAAATAAAGCTGGTCACATGCTTACGTTGTAAATCAATGCATTATATTATATCAAAGGCACACAGGTGGTAGGTTATACACTGACAGCCTGTAGGCTTCATGCACATTGTCGGGCTTATTAACTACTAGTTGACAATTTCGGGGTTATTTCACAACATAAAACAACTTCAGTATTTAAGTAGATCAATTACAAAGACACGGTATCTGTATGAGAAATAGTTTTCTATGGTATTTGCCTGTCACCTTGACCGATGTTCAACTATCCGGGTATCTCTCCGTAAGTCTCTACGTCACCTCGACCCTTACCCATATATCCGGGTATCTCTCCGTAACCTCGACCACTCTTCAACTAACAAGGTACCTGACGTCTCTACGTCACCTCGACCATTACCCAGATATCCGGGTATCTCTCCGTAACCTCGACCACTCTTCAACTAACAAGGTACCTGACGTCTATACGTCACCTCGACCATTACCCATATATCCGGGTATCTCTCCGTAACCTCGACCACTCTTCAACTAACAAGGTACCTGACGTCTCTACGTCACCTCGACCATTACCCAGATATCCGGGTATCTCTCCGTAACCTCGACCACTCTTCAACTAACAAGGTACCTGACGTCTATACGTCACCTCGACCATTACCCATATATCCGGGTATCTCTCCGTAACCTCGACCACTCTTCAACTTACAAGGTACCTGACGTCTGTACGTCACCTCGACCATTACCCATATATCCGGGTATCTCTCCGTAACCTCAACCACTCTTCAACTAACAAGGTATATCTCCGTAACCTCGACCAATGTTCAACTGACAGGTATCTGACGTATGTACGTCACCTTGACCATTACCCAAATATAAGGGTATCTGTTCGTAACCTTGACAACTGTTCCACTAACAGGGTACCTGTTACCTTGACCGCTGTTTATCCAACGGGGTATATGTCTGTCACTTTGACTACTGTACAACTAAAAGGGTATCTGTTCGTCATTTGACCGCTGTTCAACTGTCAGGGTGTATGTCTGTCATCTTGACCGATGTTCAACTCTATCTGTCAGTTTGACCCCTGTTCAAAAACAGGATATCTGGGCCATGTTCAAAAGAGGTTTCAAAGTAATCGCTCAATTAGCGATTACTTTTAATCCTCTCTTTTACGCGATTGCTTAATGTAGCGCTACGAAGCAAAGCGAGCGAACTTTGAGGTTTTGCACCGTGTCGTTCAGGAGAGAATGAGCGGTACATTGAGTGATCAATGAGCGATTATAAGCGCTCGCTGTTATGGAACGGAGCTCAGTCTGTCATCTTGGCCGCTGTTCAACTATCAGGATATATGCCTGTCCCCAAAAGAGCAATAGCAGGATAATTATATTGGCATAATGAGACACCCGAAGAAGACCGCAGATATAAGCATCGTTTTAATTTGCCCGCTAACGCAGAGTGTGCATAAATAAAATATACCTACACAGTTAACCACTAAGTAGTGACGTCTTTGATTTGTATTATAGAAGTTGCTAGACGTTTGCTTTGCAACAACATCAGAATATATGTCGAAACGTTGGCTACACGGAACAAGTAAGTTATTGACCCGTACATTCTGTCTTTATTGTTCAACTAAGTAATGTGTTAATTTTGTAATGACAATGTATACGCCAGTGAAACTACACATGTAATGTCAATGTCAATAAAAAGTCAGAGAGACAGACTGGATGTGTTGAGTTCAATATATCAGAGGTGCTTGAAATCAAGCTGGTCACAGGCTTACGTTGTAAATCAATGCATGATATTATATCAAAGGCACACAGGTGGTACTGACAGCCTGTAGGCTTCATGCACATTGTCGGGATTATTAAACTACTAGTTTACAATAATAGTATATTTTTTATTTATAGTATTTTTATAATACGCACATATCCATGCACAATGCATGCTCAAGGCGCTACACAATTATTACCCTGAAGGAATCATACTTTCGGTGCTGCCTATGAAGCGCTCCGCGCGACCGATTAGGTCCATAAGTTCCCAAGTCCAGGTACCCATTTGAACAGCTGGGTGAACTGAGTGCAATGTGGATGAAGTGCCTTGCCCAAGGACACAACACAGTATAAGACCAAGGTCACAAATGTTTGGTGTCTCCACCGGGATTCGAACCCGGGCCGTTGGCGTGAGAGGCAGACATGCTAACCACTACACCACTGTGCTCCACAACACCAATTGTCGGGGTTATTTCACAACAAAAAACAACTTTAGTATTTAAGTAGGTCAAATACAAAGACACGGTATCTGTATGAGAAAAAGTTTTATATGGTATTTGCCTGTCACCTTGACCGATGTTCAACTATCCGGGTATCTCTCCGTAACCTCGACCACTCTTCAACTAACAAGTTACCTGACATCTGTTCGTCACCTTGACCATCGCTCAACTCTCTGGGTATCTCTCAGACCGGCAGACCAAAGGACCAAAGTTTTCAATAAATGAAACGGAGATAATGCTTCCTTTCCTCTTCATTTTAAAGGAGCGGTAGCACGTTTTATGCAAATTATATTTTTTTCAAATTTCCCATTTATAATGATAGTTTATGTCATTTATATTTACTTTATATATTATAAATATATTGCTTTGAGATCAAGTAGCCTCCTCAACTTCCCCTTGGGGGACCGTCCCACTCAAACAACAGCGAAACTCTGTGGAAGGGTGAGTATATCTAATATATAGCTACATTCCATTTTATGAATCAATGCATAGTAGATATTGAAAAGCGCTTATTTGTATAACATAGTTCCATGCTGCACAGTGTCGATATTAAGGTTACCAGCTGCAGAACGGGCTGTAGCACGTCGTGTAAGCTGACCGGCAAATGAAAGAACACACTTCTGTTGGTTTATCATATGTATGATTTTCAATTGCAAATGTCTCAAGTTTTCGTTGTCATACTCCAAAACTGAACAGTGCAGGCGTTTAGGCAGCAGTCAACGAAATTCTACATGTTTTGTTGTTTTTTTAAATGAAATTTTAAACATAAAAATTCTTTAAACAATATTTTGGATAAAACACAACTGTCCATCGACATATAAGACATATTCTTTGTAAAAATTAATAATGTCTGATTTTGCACACATTTACAACATTTAAAACATGGTAGGGGTCATGTTGGTGTAAATTTCATTTCTTACCCCTGTCCTAATTAAACAAAGATAGTTTAACTAAAATTTAACCACAGTCTCCAATTAATTCATTCAAACTGTTGCGGATAAGTATTATTGTATAGTTCCATAGTCAAATGCATCTGATTTCTTTAAAATATTGAGCAACTCAAAACCAACTGAGGTGTGTACTTTCTTTTGCCTGGCAGTTTATATAGACACATGTCGTGTTATGCATCTATATACAAGTATGTGTATTGTCTCTGTTGTTGTAGAACGTACTACACACACACAAGTATTGACAGTAACAAGTTTTGTCACCTTCCTCAATTTCACCTGAAGAAAACAAAAACGTTTTATTGAAATACTGAATTATTTTAATACACGGTCACCAGAGGGAAGGAACAACTTTGTTCGCCTCAGAGGAAATAATGTATTCGTTACCAACTGAAAGTTGGCAAAAACATTTTTGACAATTCACGAAGAAGATTTTGGGTTACGGGGTAACGTATTTCTTTAAAATCCATTGTATGTTCAATGCAACACAGCTTATATTCATATCACAAATGATATAATCAAGCGGACACAGAGACATACACATTATTTAATATTGATTAACTTCGACATGGCAAACGAAACAACACATAACGAGATACATAAGAACTGACAAGACGCCTTAGTTATATACAGTTAATTACTACAAAATGGCCTCTTCCTCAAAACACGGATACAAATAGGGAAGTTAATGAAAACATGATATTATACGAAGGCGGCAGCTGGTACACGTCTCATGTTGTTTATATATATATATATATATATATATATATATATCCTGCATGTACACCGTGTCAATCGATTAACGCTAACACAAGCTGGCCAGAAAATTATTTATGTCGTGATATGCATTTATTCATTAGTGTATGTGTATCTGTTATTTATAAGGTCACCAGACTCACCTATGCTTGATTCTTGTCTATGCAGATTGTATATACTACCTTTTCATCGTGCTCTTGTGAGGTTTCCTTGGTTTAGCGTTTGCTCCTCTCATCGACAACGGATTTTGGGTTCATACTGACAAAAAATCATAGTGGACCTAAAATGTCAAATGGCTCTTTGCAGCCTATTGATTATGATATGTTAACAAACATGCATATGGTATCAATAGTGTATAAAAAAAATATAGTTGCTTGATGTGTTATGATCGTATTTGAAAATTCCTGACACAATTCATCATTTTTCAAAACTTTACTTGATTAAGCCGTGTAAAGTTCAAAACTGTAAAACCTGGATCCAGTGTGAAGTTGGGCAGTCATGAGCCGTGGATTCGTTAACAAGAATCCACTGTTAACGGAAGAGTGACGTCATCATTATGGATCAGTGTGAGTGAAAGACAACATACGCGTCTCACAGTTTCGTGCATCATGTTTTCACCTTCCTAAGAAGCGTACCGTATTTGTTGAAATACAACTCCGAGATTATATTCGACTTAAAGGATATTTAATTTTTTTTTTAGTTCAGTTTTTACAGGAAATGGGGGGTCGTTAATCAGTGCTCCTCGTTACCTATACAGTTTGCATTTAACATCCATTATAACGAGAACAAATTTGTATAACAATTTCAGAATATGTAAATGCAACAATTGACATAGCATATGTACATGTGAATTCAAAAAGAGAAAATTAGAATTTTATCTGCGTTTGCAAGCTGAATATAAGACATTCGTTCAGTGTATGTGTTTTCTAAATTATTGGAACCATTTGCTTAAATCAATTAAGTACGTACATTTATAGATTAGTGTCATCAGATAATTGGAAAAGTACAGGTTCCCGTTGCACGAAACTCTAAGGTGACCTTAAACGTAGATCCATTTTGTTGTTTGGGGTCACATATGCCAAACGTTATAAATAGTGTTATTTTATCGAAAATAAAAGACTTTTGCCGAAAATTGACGTTTTTTTTTTTATCATAGTCGACTCAGTATACAGGTAATATAAAGGTAAAAGTATCGATTTCTGATCGAAAACCGGACAATGCGCGCGTCAATCAGTCAAACGTAATTTTCGAAACTTATCTACAACAGACAAAAAGACAAATTTGTGTTTATAATGATAAATGGGTATCATAACTACTGTGCATGTACATGGAGCGTGAAGTTTCGGTTTCTGCACATGTATAATGATGTTGTTCGTTTTATTTGAAAAGTAGTAAATATGATATATTTGACGGTTGGAGATGAATATGGAAGTTGGGTGAAATTCAGTGAAAAACTGAAATCAACACATATCGTCTGTTGGCACGTATTAAAGCGAAATAAAATTTTATGGAACACAATGGATGTATCTTTAAGTCACTAAGGTAGACTTAGTGCAATGTTAAAAGATGGCACTAAGGTTAATCTTAGTGTTAAGGTTATTTTGTGCAACGGCAGCCGGAACTGTTTTAAATTGAAAGCATTAACATAATTCTAGTTGCATGCTCTAATGTTTAAGTTACATAGTTACATTCCAATCATCAGATCAAGAACATAAACCGTTGCTAGGATACACCAGAGATGGCGCATTCACAAAGGTTATTTGTCTCATTGCCAAGTTCTTACAAGCACATAATTAGTAATTAATGGTTTCTACCATGCATAATCATACAGCCCAGGAACAGATACATGGAAACAATAAAAAGTCCATACAGCCAGTGGGTAGTAAATGACGGCCGGAACACACGCTCTTGGACACTAAAAAAATATGAATACGAATGCAATGGGGATCCTCTTTACTGAAGATATGTTGATTGACGTTTACTATTCCATACCATTGTTTCCGTAAGCTTAATTGGATGTACATGTGTACGAGGAACCTTAAATTATTGGTGTTAATTAGCAAGAGTGTATGCATCCTCGGTTATCCAGGGTTTTATTTATGCTCCGTTACTCTCCACTATATCACCCCTGGGAAACTCTTTCAGAGAAATCTGTACTAAAATTACCCGCCCTTGGCCTACGTGAGCCAATCAAACCGCTACGCAGCTTGGACCTGAGAGCCAATGATAATTCATATGACTTCGTTGCAAAACACGCACGGTCATTTTGTCAGCCTCCGTAAACGGTTATCTCCCTTGACCATTTCCGTCTTATCCTATCGAGCATTTTCTTTGGTTACTGACTTCGTCACGCCGACCAAGGGCGGGTAATTTTAGTACATATTTCTCTGATAGAGTTTCCCAGGGGTGATATAGTGGAGAGTAACGGAGCATATATAAAACCCTGGGTAACCGAGGATGGAGTTTATTATTAGTCTTAGCAATTATCCAACGCAAGAATTGAACACGATACGGTTCGTTTTACACCTTAATGTATATAATGAGCTCACACATGTAATCATCAACCGACTCATAACACGTATTACAGACCTGATAACGTTGTCGATGTAATTAAAGGTGTTAAGGCACTAATGGTCACGAGAGGAGGACAAAGACTCTTCTTGTTATCACCTCTCCCTGACAACAATGGTATGGTCATTAGGTCCCCACAGATATTTGTCTCGTCGGAATTTTGTTATTTTCGTAAAAATACTGCATAGATTTGAGAAAAAGGCCGGAAAAGGTCACTACCCCCACATGCACTGAGTTGAAACTGTTTCCATGGAAACCAGAGAAATTTTAAAAATCAGAATAACCTAAGTAGCAAAAGGCACCACTCCACCACTAGGTCTAACCACATACCAAGTTCCGTAAAAAAATTATTAAACGGTTTTTGAGATATGGCTCGGAAACGAAAGCATTTCGGAATCACGAAAAAAGACGGAAGGACGGAATCACGGAATCACGGACGGAGGCGAAAACATTATGTCTCCCATAAAGCTTTGCGGAGGACATAATAACATCAATGAGAAGAAACTAAGAGTGCTGAAAGGTTAGCTATGACATAATTAGATATTGTTGAACAGTCGTATGTTGAGGTATTTACCACTTTCTATAAATTCAATCATTGTATATGTTGGAATGTTAAAATTCGTAAAATTAGTACAGCAGAACAAATCAAAATTCGGATTCTCCGATATAGAACCTTATTCGTTTAATCTTGGATACGGCAAATATTCAAATGCATACTATCACTCCCATTCTTTGTAAGACAGTTGAAAAATATGATATCGTACTGGTAACTGACATTACTATTAATTAAATACGCGTATGGAGATATGATTTAACGGATAATGTCGGGTAACATATACCTACTATCCAATGTGAGGAATCAGACCCTTCATTCATTTATTCATTCATTCATTCATTTATTCTTTCATTCATTCGTTTATTCTTTCATTCATTCATGGAATATGTACTTTATAAGCTTAGTTACATACAAATAAAATCTATATATAACATGGTGTTGAATTGAAGAATTTAAACATTCTTAGCGCCCCTTTATCAATAATAGCAATGAACGACAAAGACGAATAAACAATTGTGGAGCACAGTGGTGTAGTGGGGAGCGTGATGGCCGGGTTCGAATCCCGGTGGAGACACCAAAAATGTGTGACACATTCACACTGCAATCAGTTGACCCACCAGCTGTTTAAATTGGTACCTTAATACGGGAAAGACGGATTAGAATTACAAGGTAGAGGCGCAATTCCTTCGGTACTGACAAATAGTGTGCGCTTTGAGCATGCTAATGCAGGGAGACACCGCTATAGAAATGGACGATTATTTTATCAGTGAACAACATAACGTGTTGCAGCCTTCCCATAGATCCTCAGCTATCCACAACAACAGTGACATCCAGGAATATCGCCTCTTACGTCTTCTAGACTACTCTGTATGCCTTTGAGATATTGAACATATGTACTGATACAGAAATTTAAGTCCTTACTTGTGTATTTTACGGTAGCTTCAATCAATTGTATTTACCTTAGTTTCCAACGTTTCAAATAAGGTTCTTCATTGCGTACAGGATCATTTAAGAACGTTTTACCAGGAGGTTTTTAAGTGTTTGTTTTAAAGGGACAGTAGCACGTTTTTTTGCCAATTTTATTTTTTTCAAATTTCCCATTTGTAATGATAGTTTATGTCATTTATATTTACTTTAGAGGGTAAAACATCTTATAACACAAACCAATTATCAGTAGTGGTAATGAAGATGTTGCGTATAAAGCAAAAACTGCATGGCGGCCATTTTATTGTGAACACATTTTATTATTTCGAATGACAAAAACGATTCCCATGGCTTTACGGAACCATGTTCACTCATTTTTTTAATTTGATTTTCCGAAAAGTGAAGGGTGTTCTACTATTGGTGACATTTTTTTTCAAATACATTTCATCGACTTATTTCACCTAAAAAACGTGCTACTGTCCCTTGAATGATTGGTACTTTGCATCAATCTCCAGAAAATATATAATGTAAAAAAAAGAAATAGTTAGCAATAGGGAGAGTAATTGTGACACTGAGACCCTGGCTCTCGATGATTACGATTGAATGTAGAGATGTAGGAACAGACACAGTCCCTATAATGGGAAGTCATGCAAAACATTCCACAAAAAGAAATAATAAATATACATTCCACCAATTGCTAAATATTGCTAATTTGCTATATCGACCGGTTAATGAAAGACATATCTCAATAAAGTCCTTGAATTTGGTTTTAATCTAATAAATAAATAGCAATTGCTTTGCGTGGATTTGATTCGCTGAACACTGTCACAGAGATTCAGTTCATACCTGTATAAACTTAATTTCGTGACGTCACATCACATTTAGCCACGCCACCATGACGTCAGGTTCATGGCTAGTTGCGTTATGCATTTTCATTGGCTGATGAACATGTTGTAGGCGGGGCTAATATTTGGTGTCTTCATACGCGTAAATACTACAGCTCTTATTGTTGCAAATTTTTATTTTTGTAGCAATGAAACCTTTTCAAAACGTCAGGTACGAGTATATTTATTTACAAGTATTGACTTTTATTCAGTTCTTGGAGGTATAAACTTCAAAAACGCTGTGCAAACTAGGCGTAAATCCTCTACGTGGTTTTACACAGTTTGCACAGCGTTTTTTTAAGTTGACATTTGATCCTCTTTGACAAAAAATCGTGAATTCGCACCATAGTACATAATGCATTTTAAAAATGTTGACCGTCCATTTCCTATCAAGACATGACAATAGATAATGTTTTAAAAAGTAATCATTTATTTTAGGTGTTTCTGTAGACGTGATGTACCTGTTTATCAGGGGGTTTGTTATCACTCGTGTATTATATCATGCATGTTTGGGATCTGTATCGCTTCTCCTGCTTCTGGAGTTTTGATGAAATGTTACATTCAATATTGAGCGGTAGACGTTTTCGATGCGCTGTTTTTTTGTGTTACCTAAAATGTCCGATATAGAAATGTATTTCGAAGGTTACAGGTACAGACTCGGACATTATGTATGTACAATAATTTCGAAATAACTGCTCTTGATAATCTTTGTCGTTTCCTTTCTTTGTGTTGTTGCTTGTAAAGTTGTAAAGTGTCCATTTCATTTTAAATTGAAAAAGGCTCTATCAATTTAAAGAAACACAAATCTTTATCTTTTTAGAACTGTAATAGAAGTCCTATTTTTAAGACATCGTTTAATTCGTACCAGTTGCGATACAAAATTTAAATATTTCCAGAAAAGAAACCACTGAGTTACACAAGCATTTAAAAACAAATCCACATTAACAAATGTGTGAATGAGTAATATGTCTATGACGGGCTTGACCTATCCTCTTTCAATGTGAACTTCATCCTGCCATTAGTTAAAACTTATAAATTTCTTCTTATTCATCTCGACGCTGTTTATTTATAATTTGTTTTACTCGTCAGGCTTAAAACATTTCTTTTCAATATTTTTTTTATAAAATGAATTATAAGTTCTTCAATCTTTTTTTCTTCATCGCAAATATAAAAGAGTTATCTTATATTAGATATTAAAGATCCAGCAATTAGATCCAGCAAACTAGCTTCGAATAGAATGTGTACATACTTTCGACTTCTAAAATGGCTCTCAAACAGTTTAGAACTTGTTTGAAGCGCCCCAAAAATAACCAAAAGTTGCCTACGGATTGACTTTTAAAATGCTGTTTTCATTCATGGCAGAGTGTGATGGGGGTGAGGAAGATGAGTAGCGCTGTGCGATATCACCTGTATATCACCTGTATATCACCTGTATATCACATGTGTATCACCAGTATATCACCAGTATATCACCAGTATATCACCTGTATATCACCTGTATATCACCTGTATATCACCAGTATATCACCAGTATATCACCTGTATATCACCTGTATATCACCTGTATATCACCAGTATATCACCTGTATATTACCTGTATATCACCTGTATATCACCAGTATATCACCTGTATATCACCTGTATATCACCTGTATATCACCAGTATATCACCTGTATATCACCTGTATATCACCTGTATATCACCAGTATATCACCAGTATATCACCAGTATATCACCTGTATATCACCTGTATATCACCTGTATATCACCAGTATATCACCTGTATATTACCTGTATATCACCTGTATATCACCAGTATATCACCAGTATATCACCTGTATATCACCAGTATATCAACTGTATATCACCTGTATATCACCTGTATATCATCAGTATATCACCTGTATATCACCTGTATATCACCAGTAAATCACCTGTATATCACCTGTATATCACCTGTATATCACCTGTATATCACCTGTATATAACCAGTATATCACCAGTATATCACCTGTATATCACCTGTATATCACCTGTATATCACCTGTATATCACCTGTATATCACCAGTATATCACCAGTATATCACCTGTATATCACCTGTATATCACCAGTATATCACCTGTATATCACCTGTATATCACCTGTATATCACCTGTATATCACCTGTATATCACCTGTATATCACCTGTATTTAGCATCTGTATATATCACCTGTATATATCAACTGTTTGAAAGGCATTCTTTCACCTGTATATATCTGTAGGCCTATATATCACATGTATATGGTTTAAACATATTTATATCACAAAGACGTGGATTGGTAAACAAGCTGCACTAGCTTATTTGAATACCGCTCCAGAATACAAAACAAAAAGCATATATCATGGTGAATTTAAAATACATAATACATTTACAAAAGGCAACAAGAATACAAGTAGTAATGAATTCATAATACTTAATCAGATTACAGTATTTGTTAAGAAACTTTGCGCAGATGCCATCAATGTTCATCAGTTAATACCAGATATATAATCTTAGTAAACTAGTTTTTAAACTGCCTGTTAAATTTATGAAAGAGTGTATTGGAATTAAGAGTTCTTTATGTACAGTAGAGGAACAATTTGGATTTCTAAATAAAACCGATTTCAAATCAAATCCTTTGTTGTAGAAAACCAGATTTCCCTTACATCGCTGTACAGAGGACATGAAAAAAAATAATGAATTGAATTTTCATAAGTATAGCCACAAGAACAAACTGGTAGTTGAGAAATACATTTTTCATATTTGTGTGCGTTAAGTCACTACATTCAAGTCTGAGGCGAGAATGAATTATTTGGCATAGTCTGTCTCCATAGTTCATGTCAAAATGACTGTACGTGTCGGAATCTTGGAGAATAGCAGTTTTGAAGCTTAATAGAGACGGTGATTCTCTGTGTTCAGTTGGTGAAGAGTTCCACAACTTAACGGTGTTGGGAAGGAAGGGTCTCACATAATTTGCAGTTTTACAATTTATGGTTTGTAGTTTTGAATTATCACGAAGGTTATAACGAACTACATCTGACAACTTAGGAGGTACGAGATTACTGAGATAATACAGGGTAGTGTTATTGAACATTTAAGTTTAATTTACAGCCAACAATTTACTTGTATTTACTTGTATTTTAAACCTGCAATGTTACATAAGTTTCGACGGGGTCACCAATAATCGCGTATAAAGATGTATCGTCCGCAAAAAGGCGTATATTACTATTTATACCTTCTACCATATCATTTATATATAGTAATCAAGAGCGGTCCTAATACTGAACCATGTGGTACTCCGGCAAAGACACCTCTTTTATCTGATCGGGATCCGTTAATCACCACACACTGTTCTCTATTCTCTCAACTCTCTCAAACCATTTCAATAAATACCATGTAACATTGCAGTTTTAAAATACAAGTAAATTGTTGGCTGTAAATTAAACTTTCACAAGAGAAACTTGTTGTTATGGATCTAATGTATCAAGTTTGTTTGTTTTTATCTTTATGAGAACTGTCCTGCAATTTGGCCGTTCTATCAGGCATTTCATCTACATTTTATAATGTTACACGGCAGGTTTAAGTTTAATACTTTAAAATAAGTTCAATAAATTTATTGCAATACAGAGGCTGTATCGAGCCTTAAAGATGAGTTCAAATTCATTAAAAACTGTTCTCAAAAGGACACCCATTGTGTTGTTGGGGGTTACATATGTCAAACGTTATTAATAGTGTAAAAGTAGTTATTTGTGATCGAAAACCGGGCATTGCAATGCGCCTGGCGCGTAATTAGTCAAACGTAATTTTGGAAAGTTATTTATAACAAACAAAGGTAAATTTCGGTTGGTAATGTTTAATAGGTCATACAACTAATGTGCATGGAAATGGAACGAATAGTTTCAGTTTATGGAGATGCAAACTAATGATTTTCGATTATCATTGGAAACTAGTATTTATGATTTACTTGGCAACTGGGACACAATATGAAAGTTTGTTGAAAGTATTTGAACATCAGCACAAGTGGTATTTTGGCACGTATTAAAGCCAAATATAATGTTGTGCCACTTTAAATCTAATTGATAATGTCTAAATACACTTGCAATAAAAGCATATCCATTAAACTGTTCCTGTCACTGTTGTTGACAGTACCAAAATAATACAGATAATTGTTGAAGTAGTTATCAGTATACCACTGTAATTTATGCGCCCGTTTATAAATCCAACACATCTCATATCATGCTGTCAATGAGACTGCTCTTTAGTCCTGGCCAGGAGGTTGGATAACTGTGTGAAGCTCCTCTAAAATCCTTCGGAAGTGGACGTCCGTTGAAGACCTTTTGAGGAAAATGGCATCGAAGTTGGTTTTGGAAAGTAGCAATATCTTACTTGAAAACTCTGTACCTAAATTGATTTAGAGAGTTATTCAAGGTGTATTGTTTTGAATTAAGAAAATATATATTTTGTTTTAAAGACTGGGTATGCATTGCAATCCTGGATATCACAGAACATTTGCTTTTACTTTCCAACTGGTAAATATTAAATGGATCTATACACAATACAATGGAAAATACCAAAATACGTCTGTTATTTAAGTTATCGAGTTATAACATTTTATAAACGTAAAACAATTGTGTGGTCTGATAATATATGTTTATATCATCTATATTGTATTATTGTACTGCGCATATTCGGCAACTGTTTACTTTTCTGCCGAGTTTAGTATATAAAAAGTTGGAAATGAATTGAAATTGAGGTCGATATATATTACATAATATGAAGATTTAATTTGAACAATTTCTGAAACTATGTAACATGGGATATGTCCCGTTGGGTTCAGTTGTGATCAGCATCACGAAATATCGCGGTGTCTCCTTTAGACCATTGACCGCAAGGTGACAAAGGATCGAGATTCAATCAACAGTGTCATATCAATACGACTAGTATCTCTATTGCTAGTTGCTAAACCGTCCTATCGATTTCAGGTAAATACCATTCTAGGAATTGAGATAATTCTACCGGCGCCATGTTAAGATATATTTTGAAAAATGTTCGTTGAAGTTATGATTATGTTTAAACTTTGCTCTTAGTTAGGTTTCAATTCTAGTATCCGCATCCGGTCCAAGATGACTAGTCAGTTAATACCTCTGAAGCCTTGTCCTGAAATTTGGAACCCTGCAGACGACGTCAACTCGTTATATTAAAACAATCACCGGTTATGTAGTAAATAATGACCCGGTGCCGAGCGGTTATGGCATATAAACTCGCGAGGGCGTTAGCCCGAGCAGAGATTATTGCCATAACGCGAGGCAATCGTTAATCATTATTTGCCTTATACTCCCGCGGAACACTCTATTTATAAAATAATTGTATATATGCATTTTAAAGGGGTATTTTGTTGATTTATACGTCATGATCAAAATATGTCATTGAAATATTCCCAATACACTCAATTCACTTCTTCACTTCTAATTTGACAACATTTCCATATTCCAAGTCCATTTGTGTCCGTAGGTTGAATATCGCATAACATACCATAGTGGTTATGAGATAACCAACCTGCGCAGATGGTGGTTATGGCATATAACCTGCAACTCAAACAAAAGAAATAACTTCCCAAGGGGTGTATAATCTCTAAGTATACAACGAGCGAGGTAGATGTTGATTACCGTAAAGACAGTTTGATATTGTTTTGTGTTGAAATCGTGTTTTGCAAATAACTCTACATCATTATTTGAAGAAAGTTCACCGAAATCTATTTCCCATGGCCAATGCAGTCCGAGGTAATTGATATATGAGCTGGGGGTATCATATGGTTATTATGTGCCTTGGGAGTTAGCCCCGTAGTTAATAAAACAAGTCAAATTTGTATTCAGCGTGTGATCAAAGATCGTATTTCCAATATCATACACTTTGAAATCGACCCATTTAGTACAATAACATTTCATTACTCTCAATAATATTATCAAATGAAGTTTGTGTTTCTCCGTAAGCCTTTTGATATTTACACCGTTAATTCTGTATGTGAGCAGAGGCGTTCAGTGAAACAATATTGCATATGTGCGGATAAATATGACTGGCGTGGGATAAGTTCTTCCGAGACAGAAAACAAAATTCAATTGAAATGTGGAGACATGTTGCCTTACACTAACCAGTACTATTATTAATGCGATAAACTCAGCATCTGAGTGCTATTGTTTTCCATCTCCTACTTTTGATAGATTGTTTTCGGCTTGATTAGAAAAATAATCACATGCTTCTGAAGTCAGTGTAAAGTTAACCCAAATATTACTATAATACGTGATTGTATCCATAGACTATCAGTATTATGACAAATACAATGTTCATATCATATAGTGAGGTGGACAAGGTAAAATGTTGAAAGAACAAAAACATTTGAATATCTTTTTAACTTGATGAACATATGAGGTGAGGTGAGGTTAGGTGAGTTGGATTTTAACGCCGCTTTCAAGAGTATTTCACTTATATGGCGGATGCTAGTATTACGGCAGGGAGAAAGCCCGCAACGCCATGTGAAACCTGCGAGCAACGGCTGGAAACTGGCGAACCATGGGTGGTACTACTCTGAATTTCAGTGTAGCATCGCACCCAAACATTACTGCGTGTAGAACAGTTCTCTACTGCAGACAAAGTTGCCGTGCACATGGCGGGATTCGAACCACGGACCTCTTGACCCAAATCCCGAACATATCAGTGTGTCACCCAGGACGGGTAAAGAGTTTACATATGAAATGAATGTGACATTTGAATATAAAGGTAAATAAAGGGAGCATATATTTATTTCATCTACATCTCAACATTAGCGAACCGGAAGCTTCTTATTTGGTTAAACTGTGGTGTAAATATCACGTACATGTACATGAAATTGGTGATGTCTTTGAGGCATGGCGAAACCGAAATCGATACTTTTGTGTTTTCAGTTTGAAAATGACGATTATCCTTTATAGCCCTCAGTTAACCATATACACGTTTGGCAGTTCGTTTAATTAACAAGGGGTCATAATTTAGAGAAAGTTTTTTATTTATAATTTTATTTTTCTCTGTGAAATTCCAAGTGCATGTAAAACAACAGCATCACAGATGTGTATGTAATACTACTTTAAACTAGAATGGTTGTTTCAGTTTGCGAAAGATCCAAAACTTGTACTACAGACCTGACGACCACATGATCAGTTGAAGAATGACCATCGTACACATGCACTTGATTTTCTTTCTGGAATAATGAAATAACCTTAGATCCGCATATGTTTGTCTTGTCAGCATTTAAATAATTGTGTACTTTAAATAACTCAATGGGAAACTTATATAATGTTAGGTAAACTTTAGAGTTGACAATCTGACAAAGAGCAGAGCACACTCATTCGAAAATACACCGGCGCCTTAAGTGCTATGATCTTTTACAAATCAAAGGCAAACGAGTCACATGACTCCATTTGCACCATATAAAGACATGTTATTTTACATCACATATACAAAAAGAGTAAACTAATATGCAATAATATAAAAATAGCAATTATTGTTCGATCAAAGGTAGATTTTAAAAGCAAAAAGTTTTCCACAACAAGGAAGTAAGCTATTTCCATGCTAAACCGGAAATTGGTGGTCAACAACTTTTTTCTCGACATACAGTTGTTTTTTCAACTGGGGCGGGTCCCGAAATATTTTCATTGGAAATTGGATGTTTTACCAAAATGGATACATGTACCCGTTTATTTCCTTGATAATTGAACATTAATTTTGGAAATATTTTAAGATTTAAGAACGTATTCCTTAAATACAAATCCCTATTAGATAGATTATTAGGTTCTTACCTTTTGGAACACCATTTTAAAGCTGTTGTGTCGGAAAACTGTCATCAAATAATCCCGACATAAAACTTTCAAATTACAAATGGCGGCGGGAAATGACGTCATATGACCACGTGATATGTTTGGAAACCACATCAAAACGTTTCGCAAACGTTGTAATTGAGACAACGAAAATGGCCATGGAAGGTCCAGAAGTTCATCTTTTTTTTAAAGATTTTAGAACTGTAGAGATACGGTTGTAAAAACGTTTCTCAAACGTCACATTTTTTAAAAACGTTTTAAAACTATTAGAAGACGTTGTGACAACGCTTCGGGGACGGTTTTAAAACTGAAAACTTTAAAAACGTTTTCAAAACCAAAAAGTATTGTTTACTGAGCCTAATGTGAATTTGAGAGTTCAGAGTTCACGTTTCATCATTGTACCACATTTAAAACTATACTCTAAGTGTATAGATATCGCTACATCAGTCAGATCACTTTACCTACCTCCGAGCGGCCATTTTAATGTGAACACATTAGATCGGCCGCTCGGTGAGAAATGGACTCGCATGACTTAAAGAGCATCACTGATGTTGATGAAAATATCAAAATTTTTCCAAAAATCTATCTCCGTGAAATAAATACACTTAATTTTCCCCTAATTTTTCCAACTTAAAATAAGCCGAGAAATTGCATTAATTAGTAAAGGTGTTTTCCAGTCTAAATATAGATCCAGTCTATTA
Source organism: Gibbula magus (assembly GCA_936450465.1). Classification (NCBI taxonomy): domain Eukaryota; kingdom Metazoa; phylum Mollusca; class Gastropoda; order Trochida; family Trochidae; genus Gibbula; species Gibbula magus. Next base: position 62,926,867 of record OW388289.1, on the reverse strand, counting down.
TTTTCAAGCGCAAAGCATTATGGTCTAGCTCACACACAGTAAACAAAGACACGAAAGAATAACAAAAAAATATGAGCAATGAAAGAAATCGAAATATATAATTTTTTTGATGGTTATTTATTTACCATTTCATTTAATTATGTATTTCCTACAGATATTGGAATAATTGTTTTACCCAACTAGATATTTTTCGTGAATTTTATAATTAATGAGAGTAAAAAATTGTCATAATTTGCTGGTCTTATCTCAATAAAAAGAACATTAAACAGGAAATAATTTGTATATTCTCAGGACATTTAGAAACATAGTTTGTAAAGCAATCGTCACATTCAGTAATGTGTGACAAGGGTACTTTGCAAGAGAGACACGTGCAGCACGTGCAGCACATGGGTTGTTATGGCGACTTGCGCTAGAGACGAGCCTTCACGCTTCGGAAGCGCTTGCTGTTTGTGTAGTACGTATTATGCAAAAAAGGGGACTCTGTTTATATACGTCAGAAACCCGTAGCGCGCTAGTCGAAGTGATACTTCTCTTTGAAACCAAATTGCAATACATTGTCGTGATATGAAAATTATTTAACATATGCCATGTTGTAGATAAAATATTTCTCTGGCGAATGACGTTATAGGTATATTTTCCAAAAATTTGAAACACTAACATCCGTGATGGGTCTTTAACACGAATGACATACAGAGGTTGGAATGAGAACAAAATTCAATGAATATGTGCTTCACAATTTTGGCACCTTTTAATGTCATATTCATCCTACAAACTGAAAAAGGATATCAATTATTGTTTTGGAAATTAAAGCAACAACCATGGTCAGTTATTTCTGAAAATGTTCAACAAACTGAACAGTGATAGATCAAATACCATCAATTAGTAGTTTTTAATCTTATATCCCGGCTTCGATCAATCAATGAACGGTGGAGGTTTGCACCTGGTCATAAATTATCCCATATGCGTACCGAAAGTTTGTTCACCTAATTGTGTATTTTAGTGCAATATCATGTAATCTGGCATGTCATGTTTTATGTTTGCATTATAAGAAGACAGTTGAGTGTTCCATAACATAATATGTGTTGATATCTCAAGTAAACAGTTAAAGTTACAGCTCTGTGAAGTGACCCGGGGTCAATCTTATCTAAACTACAATTTTTATTTTCTTCTGTGAAATATTTAGTTATTTATCAACTGGGTCAAACATACATCATATTTTCCTCTTATACTCTTACAATATATTTGTGATCATATGAATTTTGAAATTTAAAATTTTTACCCCTTCTGTGTTATTAATTTTTCCAAATTTCATAAACCTGCCAAACCGCCGTGCCGGTCACACGATTTGAGAATATCTTACTTGTTGATATATGACGATTCATTGTCTTTGCATGTGATGTCATTTTCTTTGACGTTTCAAAAATGTTAATTTACATGATATTTACACTAAAATACACATGTTGGTGAACAAACTTACGATATGCAGCTGTAAATATCACTTTTACTCAAAATCAATGAAGTCAATACAAGCTGTACATTCGGAATGCGCTCCAGTACATCAGAGATATACGGAATCGCCATTTACATTACAAAACAAGTCAAATAGAAACACTAGGTCACCTAAACTCCTTCAGATTATTATATGAATAAATTTATGTTGACCCCCGCGAAAATATAAAATAACTAATAAATGGTATGGTGACGTTAGTTTCTATGACATCGACATATTCTATTAAGACGAAACCTCAATTAACATTATAAATTTAATTTAAAAACAAAGAAGCTAAATCAAGGTTTTTGGGCCGCGGCTAAACTAGGGATAATGTTAAGATTATTAACGATTATCAATCTAATTCATTTCTCTTGATAATGCACTTTTACTTACCTGCCATAGTAACCCAAGATATTATTCAATGCTCTTTGTTGTCGTGCTAATATTTCTTTTCAATAATGTAAAGTGTTTGACTCACTTTAATTGATCTTTCGCATTGATGTATGCTACGTGATAATGTATTCAAATATAGTGTATATGACTAAATGGAAGTAGTGATAATTTTTAAAATTTTTTTTAGATATTGAAAGATTAATTTCCTAAAGCATGTTATACAAGGCAATGTTGATTATACAGTTGATCGGACTATATGCAATTGGAAATATGCAATTGGGTTACCAATATTTTGAAACTTTAAATGGTACAAGTCAATTTCTACCATTATTAAAGAATGGATAAATTATGGTAAAGTAAAAATAATAGTTGTGTCAGTGATGTATCTTTGTTTTCTCTCTAATGAGGATGGAATATGTATTCATTTAATCAATTATTCATTCAGGGACTACTATTTTTTTCGATAGTTTTCTTTATCAACTTTATTAAGTTAATGATTACAATGCGCCTTTGTTTCTCTCTCTTAAAATATTTTCAATAAAATTCCTTTTTTCAATTTATAATTTAATGAATTTCAAATGCTTCTTTGTTTTCTGTCTAATGAAATATGACAGTTTGTACATTATTAATCAATTAAATGTACTTTTTCTACAATGTTTAAAATGTTAACATTTTCATATAAACTAATAAATACTTTAATTCATTTATCACTAATATTCATACCATATAATGTCATTAGTTTACATTAATATCACTCATAACTGCATTTGAAATATCTGTCTACGGAAGGGTAGTTTAATAAATGTATTCATGTGTTACTTCATTACAGTCAGTTATCATGTATTACCAATGATATTTTTTTTATCAAATGTATTATCTTACGCTGAAATCTAATTATGAATAAGGTCTTGATAACACTCTAAACACCCAAACCTTACTGCGTGTAGATCAGTTCTCTACTGCAGACAAAGTTGCCGTGCCCCTCGAAGTTATATAGGAAACATCGAATTGATTATGTGCTCACTCTACCGAAGACGTTGTCCACTACCTATTCATATGAAGGATTTATCAAAATGTAAGGGCTTATAAACATTTTTATATTCAGGGGGTTCAACCTTTTCATATATATTCATTGATTTGATAATTTGTAAATGTGCTGCTTTTAGTTCCAATTTCATTTCGGGTATACCAATCCAAATTTTATTTTATGAAATAAAACTTATTTATGTTTAACACATTCGTTGATCAGAAGCTTCGGCTTCACCCCCGTCCTATCATCAACTACGAGAGGGAAGTGTTTCAACGTGACCATACCAGACCTCGTGCTGCACGTGCTGAAGTAGCCTATCTATCTGCGCGTTGTGTGATGTAATTCTTTGGAATGGCATTCCAACGTTATTGCATTCGACGTGGATTACATCGCCATATTGGATTTTGTGCATTACGTGAAATAAAAACACGCTATATTCTACCTAATTTTACATCATTTTAATGATAAAAGAAATACACTGATAGAAAGTTCACATGGTAACACACAGCGTGTCAACAAACCAATAAACAATTTGCTGTTATGCCGTAGCAAACTTGTCCCCACTCGCAGCGCCGATGAATGGCTTCAGTCATCTGTTTTTTAATTTTCAACAAATGAAACATTCTCTTCCCACAGAGTTTAGTCCCTACAGTTTTCCGGTTCTACCGGAAAACTGTAGGGACTAAACTCTGTGGGAAGAGAATGCAAATGAAAATGAAAGTGAAATATAAATTCATCAAAATATTACCTTTGTTAATATCTTTTAAAGGTACATCCATTGTGTTGTTGGGGGTCACATATTGGAAACGTTATAAATGGTGTTACTTCATCGCGAAGTACCGACTGTTGACGAAAACTACCATTTTGATGATTTTAGACTTAGCATATTGACGATATGAAGGTAAAAGTAGTGATTTCTGATCGAAAACCGGACAATGCACTGCGTGTGGCGCGCGCAAATGAGTCAAACGTTATTTTGGAATCTTATTTATAACAGACAAAAAGATAATTTTGAGTTGATAATGTTTAATAGGTCTTATAACTACTGTGCATGGAAATGGGACGTGCAGTTTCGGTTTCTGCACATGCATAATGATGTTACTCAATTTTGATTGGAAACTAGTAATTATGATATATTTGGCGATTTTGGATAGATATGCAAGCTGAGTGAATTTATGTGTATTGTAGACATCACATTTGGTGAGTTGGAACGTATAAAAGCCAAATAAAATTGTATGGAACACAATGGATGTACCTTTAACTTGACTGTGGTTTAATCATTTATTAGTAGCATATTTGTGTAAACGGGGATATCCTCTCGAATTTCGTTTCCACAAAAAATACCCCGATAGAACAATCCTTTTAACTTATGTTCTATTTTCTGTGATAGTTCCTTCGTTCCAAAATCATATCCTAGCACACTGTACATGTTAGCCTAACCTATAACGAATATTCAAGACTCGAGACTTTATGCCTTTTCGTACCGAGGCTGGAATCGAAGTGATTAGATGGGAATCAGAGGATACAATGATTGGGTAGGTCAAACTCATTGATAAAGTGTTAAACGGTCATTCTACCATAACTTTGCGAAATAGTCGTTTTTGATTGGCTACTGTGAAAAATCAGAGACGGTATGATAAGGTTATACAGTGCTCTGTTTTCTTTGTGTTTTTTTTGCGCAAGAATACACTTGTTGCCAGGTAACAACAGCGAAAGCATTAATTCTCCAAATACTTCCATGCTCGAATAATTTTGTTTATATCAGCTGTTGCTGTGAACAAAATGACATAAATAAAATAATTTTTATAATAAATCTGAAACCGATCAAAATGAGACCCGAAACGGCGAAAGTTAACACTGCAGTTCGAAAAATCTGTCATTCAACAACTTGGCATTTCAGAACCGTTCCAGGGTAAACTCAATTCGGATGACAAAAGGGTTAAACCCGGACAGTATATCACCTGTAAACTGTCGGAATGTAGACACAACTTACCTAAAACTTTATTTACATAATTGACGAAATAATAACTATGTCAATTTTGAAAATACTGCAGAAATTATCCCGAAAGCTGATGCCGGTTGCAAAACGCTATCGTCTACAGCATAGAGTGACCTCCCTTTAACCACGAGTGAAGTTTAGCGCAAATATGTTGAGCAACAGAGATGGACGAACAGGGCTCTGTTCCATATATAACAGCGAGCGCTTATAATCGCTCATTGATCGCTCAAAGTAGCGCTCAATGTAGCGCTCAATGTAGCGCATTCTCTCCTGAACGACACAGTGCGATTCCTCTAAATTTGCTCGCCTTGTTACGTAGCGCTACATTGAGCAATCGCGTTCAAGAGATGTTTAAAAGTAATCGCTCATTGAGCGATTACTTTGAAACCTCTCTTGAACATGGCCCAGTTGTCCCTATGTGCGAACGAAGTGAGCAAAGGTTGGCAACGTCTTTCTCTCGACTCAAATCGAAATAATTTTCAACGGTCAAAGTTTAATGCAAAATGAGGTTATATTATAATTCTTCTTAATATGAAATATCCCTTTTCATTCGCTCCGTTTAATCCATGATGATGACGTCACTCTATTGTGTTAACAGTGGATTGTTTTTAAGAATCTACTGGTCATTGACTTATCCAGTCAGGAGGGGTGTCAGGTTTTGACATTTTCGTAATGGCTCACAAAGTAATTTTTTCAAGAATGATGTATTTTGTCTTAGTATATCTGATAAAAATCTTAAAATATCTGATTATTTTTGTAATGTCTGACCCGGCAATCGAACATGTAACCCTTCGTATGTTACGCAGCGCCCTAACCTATTAGACTACCAGGCCTGCTGGTAATCATTTGATTGTTTGTCAGTAAGATCCCTGCATTCTAAACAAGACTGGTAAAGTGTGAAACGCATGGGGATCGTGCTGAAACACATGAAATGCAGGAGTTTGGCTGTCAGTCAAATCGCTGTGTGTGGAAGATGCGCCATGCACGTGCGTGGAAGAATCCATTTCATAAGGGTCGAAGCTACGTGTACCATATCCGATGAATGGGCACCGAAAATAATATTTTTTTAGGTTACATAATTGAAATGTATTGTCTATAATTCTAGATAATCACATATGTATGTTTCGTGACATCATACATGGATTAAGATGGAGAATGCATTCGGAGCCGTGGAATCCTTAAAAATAATCAACTCGCCCCTTCGGGGCTCGTTGATTATTTTTTTAAATTTTTTTTTTTTATTTTATTATTTTTTTTTTTTTTTTTATTCCTGAAGTCAATTGATATATATATAAATACAGACATGTGTATATGACGTACAAAACAGGATTTTTTAAAACACATAATAAGAAAAATAAAAAACAATACATATCATTCACTCACACATCCGAACCTTTGCATTCCCAAAACTGTAGACTTAAATACCTAAAATTCAAGAGGTTTTAAATACATTGCCCATTTTTTTCCAAATTCAATCAACTTAGTCGTGTTCCAGTATGTAACCTTTTCTATTGAATAATAATACTGAAGGTCTTTTTTGAAATAAACTAGTGTCCAAAAGAAACGATACCATCTATTTTTAAAAATATCTTTTTACAAAGTAATTTTCTTCGTATGAACACATGGTTTTGCGTATCCCACATCCCAAATGCAGTGTATTCAATCGAAAATACCGAGAACATTTTATCACATCCGAAGAAATGGTGCACTTTGTGAGAATGACATTATTTTAGGTAGCATAGTTTGCAACTGCAGATAAAGTGTATAAAACGGCTGACCATACACGTTGGTATCAAAGCAACAAAAAGCACACAAGAAAATATCGGTTTTGACAGCCATTGAGAGTGAGAGAGCCTTTGGAATTGTCACATAGCCAGTCTCACACACCGACGACGCCAGAATGTTCGGTTGCGCGCGCATAGCAGTCCCCAGGTTAACGCAACGGTTACGTGATAGAGATCGGACAACATGCAGGTCGAGAAGAAGGTGATTACGCGTATTGAAAACCGTCACATCCGGGCATTTCATCTCTGAAACCCATTCATCATTACGACGTTAACGTCAAAGACGTCACTGAGACACGTGATTAGCAGACAAACTTGGTAAAAGAGATTGAAGACTCGTGATATCTGAACACGTCGTCCATACCACAAAACGTTCCTGAGGCGTCAACAACGAGTAAACAAACAGACGATTTCAACGTTGGCAACAGAGAGACTGAGCAATGGTCATGCTCTCATATTGGAGCAGATTTTGCATCTTCAAGAACAATGGTAGACAGCCTGTGTACCGAAGAATTAGTGACCTTTATGCTCTGACTTGCGTCCATCAAGTCAGCCCATTGCCTCCTTGATGAATGACAAAGCTTATCTTCTGACGTCATCCGACGTCTGACGTCATCAACTTATAGACGTGTACTTGCCGCTCGGGGTGAACATACCGAATACAAATGTGACTTAGTGACCCCTCTTTTGACATTTTCAACATTTGTCTCAGTCATTTGTGCGAATGAAATTTTCATTTTCAGACCCCCCACGTCAATACAGACTTGTACAAATGAATGCAAAGTACTGATTGAAATGAATTTTGTACACATGTTAAATGAACGAAATCTCAAAAGAATAATACCAATTCTAGATTTCTGTGTCGTTAAGTTGTCCTGTAATGGCCGCTCAAAGACGTGGTATCGTTTCTTTTGGACACTAGTTTATAACAGCCTTGGTATTGTCTTCCTCAATTTACATTTGTAGATATAATATTTGGCCAGAAGTAGAATCAAATCAAAAGTTTCATCAGTGTAAAAAGGGGATGCAGACTCAAAAAGGATCAAATTGCATTGTAAATGTATAATACCTGTGTGGACACAGTTTAATTCAAGCCACTGTGAAAACTGTTGCCAAAAATGTTTAGTAGTTCTGCAACTCCAGAAAAGGTGAAGTATTGATTCAGGTTCTGCTGCACAAAAAGTACATAAATTACTTTCAACAAGATGCATCTTTACCAGACGAGTATTTACAGGTAGTATTCTGTGCAGCAGTCTAAATTGCATCCATCTTAATTTAGGATCTAAAGTAGTCTGGAAAGGTTTAATTATCCATTTAAAGCCTCACGCTACGCGTCCGACTTTAAATTAAATTTTGAGCTATAATAATTCAGTTATATGCCGCTGATTTTCAAACACAGAATGTTTATCTCCTTATTGATGTTTTTCGACATTTGATTCTGAAGCTAAGCAATGCTGACATGAGAGTAAAATGATCAGATGAGAGCGGAAGACTTGTTCAACAGTCAACAGGAGCTCAATGGAGGCGTAGGAATATGGTTACCAGTAATTAAAATACATGTTCAAAACTCTACTTTAATGAAATCACATTGATTGCAAAGGTAAAAGATTTAAACAATGTAACCCATATCATAAAAATCAGACAGCATACGAGGGGCGTTCAATAAGTGTTGCAAGCGGGGCATTGGTGTTTACATAAACAGTGTCAGCTTATAGCAGGTGTTACTATAGTCAAAACATAACATTGACAATTTCTAGACATAACAATTATTTAGATATAATAGCTGCGCTGACCTAGGGGTCTCAATTATCATGGATTCTCTCAAACATGAACAACGCGCTGTGATCAAGTTCCTTACTAAAGAGGGATGCAAAGCTACAGAAATACATAATCGTATGTGTAATGTGATGGGTAAGGATGCTCCTAACTTTTCAACAGCTTGTCGCTGGTCTCTTCAGTTCAAGCGGGGCAGGGAGTCCTTAGACGATGACCCACGGTCAGGCAGGCCATCTGAAGTCACCCGACCGGAAGTTATTGCCGCTATCGAAAGACGAATTTTAGCTGACGGCCGTGTTAAAGTTTCTGAAACGTCTTTGGAATTCCAGATATCAGTTGGAAGTGTTGAAAAAATAATTCATGACCATCTTGGTATGTCCAAGGTATCTGCAAGATGGGTACCCAGAAACCTCACAGCACAAGATCGCCAGAAAAGAACCGAAAGTTGCATGGAGCTCCTGGATCGGTTTAATGCGGATGAAGCCAGGTTTTTGTCTCGTCTGGTGACAGGTGACGAAACCTGGATCCACCACTGGGACCCGGAAACTAAACTGGAATCCAAGCAATGGAAGCACCCGAGTTCACCGCCTCCCCTGAAGTTTCGCACTCAACCATCAGCTGGCAAGGTTATGGCGACAATCTTTTGAGATGCAAAAGGCATATTATTAATTGATTACTTGCCAACCAAAACTACAATGAATGGTCAATATTATGCCAACCTAATGCAAGAATTGCGAAAGACAATTCGACAGAAACGCCGTGGAATGTTGACACGTGGTGTTCTGATTTTGCATGACAACGCTCCAGTCCACAAGTCAAGAGTTGCACAGGCCGCTATACGTGATTGTGGATTCGAACAGCTTAACCTACCACCCTACAGCCCAGACCTAGCCCCCAGTGACTACTTCCTGTTCAGAAACCTGAAATCCGCCCTACGTGGAAGGCACTTCCGGGATGACGAAGACGTCAAAGCTGCCACAGAGGCGTGGTTAGGGGGGCAAACGGAAGACTTCTACAAACGCGGCATCAAAAGTCTTAAAGAGAAATGGAATAAGTGTATTGAGGTGAAGGGTAACTATATTGAAAAATAAAAGTAAAAAATTGACTACGCGAGTAGGTTTTATATTGAAGTTGCAACACTTATTGAACGCCCCTCGTATGTATTATTGATACCTTCTTTCTCGACATTTTCCTTGATAATTATTTTTGTCTGATAAGATATCTAACATATTATAACATAAATATTACTTCAATGTCTGTGGTTGTGAACAATACAATACCATATAACGTTTTTACTCAAACAAATTATATATTATATATATATATAATACACTTTATGACGCATCAACCGACTCAACGTCATTCACCTGATGAGACCCGTAATGGTCGAAAGCATGCTTGTGAATCTGATTAAATCATCGTAATTTCTTCGAACATTTTATTTTTTCTATATATATATATATATATATATAGTGTAGATTATCGGAACGTATACCCTGGAGAATCGAGGATGCACAGGAAGCTTCACATGTATTACCAATTCCTGACAACAGGACTGAATTAATTTTGACAGGCTTCTTTGAGTTTGGAAAATCAAATTAGTTTCGATTAACCGTTCAATTTAATACTTAGGCTACAAACAAACATATATTTTAACTATGATTTACAGCAATAAAAATTACAACTTATTTTAGTGTCATTATAGAAGACATTATACCAACTTACCAATAGCATACACCACAGGGGGTAAGCCCTGTCCATGTTAAACCGGAAGTTGGCAGTCGTCAACAACCATTTTCTCGACAGACAGTAGTTTTTCAACTCGGGTAGGCTCGAAATTGGAAAGGTTTGAACATTTTGAATTGAATGTTATCAATATCAGCCTGTTTCAACTCTTGAATAGCTATAGTTTACAATCGCTACATCTTTAGAACATGACATGTAATATATAATTTAGAATTTTAACATTTCGGAACTAGTCAATCGTCGTCAGAGAGAAAATCCGCGAAAAGGCGACTTTCAACATGAATTCAGCAAATCTACATGGATGTAGCAGATATTTCATGTAGTTTTAAGTTGAATATGATACTCTAGAACTTGTATCAAAGTTATGGCATTCACATTAACCGAAGCCGAAATATTAGCACAATTAAAAACTGTACACATCCATGGTAGTTGCTCTTGTTGACAAACACGTGCACACTGAACAGGTTGTTGAAAATGAACTGCACGGGTAGTTGGTCTGATAGTTGTCAGTAGGTAACAGGAAGACGTTATGCAGAATGAAAATGATGGTCATCAGTAACTTAATTTATCTATCCTAATGAAGTAGACCTTGTGTAGGAAGTTATGACTTGAGTAATGTTTCTTGAGAATGCCACTAAATCTGACTTTTTATCATTCTCTTAAGCGAGTCCCGCTTTTAACAGAAGTTACTAACCTCGACCTTTCTTATGGAAACAGTGTCACCAATATTTCCTCCGGAAATGTATTTTGCATGTGCATTTTTGGTGATTAAACTTTTGCTTTTTTACCATTATGGAAAAGCCCGGGTTTACACATGATTTTTTGGTCAGTATTTTTTGTGCTATTTTAAATCAAATCATTCTCATTCCCACAGAGGTTACTCTCTTCAGATTACCGATACTAACCTCTGTTCTTTATCGCTTGAAATTGAGAGCAGAAATGAAGTGTCTTCATTGGTTGCAATTGAATCTAGTTGTGCAATCAGCGACGCCGTTGTAAAAGTGACATTTGCCAATGACACGTCATGATGAAAAAAATAAACGTTAGATAGACGTTTTCTCGTTTCATGTGTTTTCCTCGAGATATGGTATTTGATTTTGTGAAAACTATTGATCATAAACATGCTTACAAATAAAGAAGACCAAATCAGAGACACATACCAAAAAAACAGTTCATTTATGTTATTTACATCAGGCATATTCGAAGGACATATACTAATGAGCAAAAGCCTTTACAGTCAAATGCCTAGATCTTTGAAGTCACTTGGTCGACATGGCCGCTGTAAGGTGAGTTGTCATTGTTTAAGAAGCAGGGATACAGTTTGAGGTTCCCCTTTCCCCCGCTACGACATGTTGCTGAATGCCTCGATTTCAAGCTATATAATACAGGGGTTAGGATCGGAAATCTTAAGGGAATAACCTCTGTGGGAAGAGAATGGAGTCAAATGCATTCTCAGAACAGTCTTCTTTAACAGCATGTTTCTGCAGGCGTTTCTCCCTGAATAATATTCTATGTACAGTAAATATAAAGGCATATAAAACATTACCATTACAGTAAAAACAATTACGACAAAGATAGTATTCCATGCATCATTAATTATTTCAAAGGCGTCTGTCTTCATTTGTAAATTATACATATGTGTAAATACAATGTCCTCTCTCAAAGACATGATGATAGGATGGTGGTGAATAATAAATACAATTCAGGTATTTACAATCACCCAGCAACATTACAGGACGTTTAAGATTGAAAGTTCGGTGAACTGGTTTGATGGACTGTATGGCCCTCTCAATCTTTTCGAAATGTAAAGCTACATGACCAGGACTAAAAAATAGCTTTATGCATCTTGAAATATTTTGTTAATTTTTCATTTGTGAGTGATTTCACAACTAAGGTTACGTCCTAATAATTTACAAGGCATATTTTTGAGTAAATAGAGATTGCAGAAAGCTAATTTAATTACTGTTCATATCAATCAGTAACATCTACTAAAGCTATGCGCAAATATTTACAAACATGTCTAGTCTTAAAATACTAATGACATGTTGCTCGAAAGGATATGCTCATTTCCTCCTAAAAAAGGTGAAATTATATAATGCAGAAATATAAATGGTGAAAACAACAGGTTCAATATATCCAAAAAATATATATAGTCGATGTTAAACTTGTATTCGTTTGTTTTTTCGACATTTAAGCAAATTTTAATGTTAGTGTGTACATTAGTTTACCAATTAAATTGTCAATAATATTCAAAAACTAAATAACAACTAAAATCAATTCAAGTTGCACCTTTACATGTACTATTAACCTCTACAATGTAAAAAAAAGAAGGGTATCCTGCATAGCAACTACCATGGCCAGTTAGTTTTTGAAATTTTCAACAACCTGGACAGTGATGGAACAACTATCATCAATGTGTAAAATTTTTAATTTTGCTAATATCTCGGTTTCGATCAATATGTGAAAGCTGTAACTTTGATGCAAGTCCTAAATTATCACATTCGACAAAAAATTACACAAAACATGGGCATGTAGTTGTGCTGTATTCATGTAGAATACCCTAGCGACAATTGTTTGGCTCCAAAATGTTAAAATTCTAAACTATATATAACATGTCATGTTCCAAAGATGTAGCGATTGTAAACTATAGCTATTCAAGAGTTGAAACAAGTTGATATCGTTAACATCATTCAACTCAAAATGTTCAAAACTAACCAATTTCGGGACCCACCCGAGTTGAAAAACTACTGTCTGTTGAGAAAATGGTTGTTGACGACTGCCATCTTCCGGTTTAGCATGGACAGGGCTTACCCCCTGTGTATACTAGGGGTGATAGGAAGAACAACACAAGATATTCTAATCATAGTTACGCCAACTACTCTTAATTTCTGATTTCTTAAACATTATCTCCTCAAATTTCTGAACAAAAACCCGACTTTGAAATAATCGTCTCTTTTGGACTTTTCTCAACCAGGCGAGATAGAAGAATGAAGTATGGCTTTCTTGCTCGTTTATGACATCCTACAGAAACGACGAATCACCAATTGAAAGTCGAAGAATTGCAGGATAGTCTGTCCGAGAGGCCCATGTCCGAGGCCTTAGGCCGAGGATGGGACTTCAGGACACATTGTCCTGGCATTTCCCGATGCAACGACGCCAACGAGTTAATACAATTTAAAAAATAAAAGTTTTTAAATTATGAAACTTTCCACAACCATTTTGTGGCCCCTTCACCAGGTTATGAATGAAGTGCGTAGTACTATGGATGTTCAGCTCGAGCGATTTAAGCACGTGCTTCTCGCGTGTTAAATCGAATGCACGAATTAAATGTTCGAAAATCGTGCAAATAATGCAATCCATGCAATACATTGCAATTTTAAGGATATGTACATTTCGAGGCGAGGTGGAGAAAGGATAGGACGTACACATGTGTTGCACAGCGCCAGTTAAATTTCGAAAGTGGATTCATAATTGAATATATTCGCTGGGACTGACCGTATTTAGGTGACTGAAAGTTCGTATTTCCTTATTTGGTATGTATTAATATTATTCATTAAAATGATTTATTTATGATTTAAGTAGTTTATTCATTTATTTCTAGATTAACAGGTAATTTATTAAAATTGTGAATATTGTGGATCAAGGTTTATGAGAACCTGTGTTTGTTCGTTCATTTCCTTCCAGTGTTATACCTGCCAAATTCAATATGTTGATTCAAATATTTTTGCTTCGATATTATTGGCGAATGAAGCTTTACAATTCGTGTTCTTGTGTCATGATCTTTTTCAGTGAAACGTTTAGCTCACTGTTGATGTCTTTATCTTTTTAAAATAGTTTTCGTGTCCGTGTATCAGATATCAGGACTCTTTCATCCAAACGAGTCCTGATATCGATAATGAACAGGACATTTTTATGAATGGTTGCCGCGGATAACAATGTTAGACATATATTTACAGGGAAAAGACACGCATCAGTAAAGAAAATCGCTTACGTTTGGTTATAAATTGCTTAATTGCTTTAAGAATTGCCTGATTTTTCGAATATGATAATTTTTGTTGCCATAAATCTAAATTCATATTTTCCTCATGTACATGTATTTTTTTTCTTTCTATGTACATCATATAAACAGCACTTAAACATAAAGTGAAACCCATTTTCACATAAATATCCACATTCACACGTTGAATCTGACTTAATGCCAATATTAAATGATATAATAAAATGATATTTAATATATTGTTATAATATCAAATTCGGCTCGCTAACATGATCGTATGCGAGGATGGTGAATATTCACTCTGCGGAGACCTAATGGAAAGAAGGATGCCGCAACTTCTTCTACTCTACTTAAATATTTCATAAACTTTTATCTTAAAGGCACTGTAGCACGATTTTCTTACTGAAATAAAGTGCTCTCACAAATAAGCAAATACGTGTGGCCAAATAATACTCCTTAATTAAAAAAGGAAGAGTTCTGAAATGAACGTACACGGTTCGGTTAAGCCATGCGACTTCATTTCCCTTCAAGAGGCCTATTTAATGTGTTCACATTAAAATGGCCGCTCGAAGGTAGTTCAAGTATTGTGTTCAGATGTAGCGATACCTCAACACCCAGAGTATGATTTTAAATATGTGCAATGATTGAATGGTCAACCATCTTATTGTCTGAACTCTTAAATTATCATGAGACCTACAAATCTACCTTACACATAAAGAGTTCGACATCACGGTCGCTTTATACGCCTCACCATTTTCTTTCTTGGATACGGCTTATCGGGTCGTGTAATGAGATGTTTTACCCATTAACGTGTGGCAAATATGAGAAACATTTAATGCAAAAAGTGCTACAGCGGCTTTAAGTGCCAATTGTTGAAATAGCACGTTCAGCACCCCATGCTAGTTTGAACAGATTTAAAGTATTAGGCATAATACTCTCATGAATGGATTTGTGTATATTCTTGGATACGGCTTATCGGGTCGTGTAATGAGATGTTTTACCCATTAACGTGTGGCAAATATGAGAAACATTTAATGCAAAAAGACGTGCTACAGCGGCTTTAAGTGCCAATTAGTGAAATAGCACGTTCAGCACCCCATGCTAGTTTGAACAGATTTTAAGTATAAGGCATAATACTATCATGAATGGATTTGTGTATATCTTTTAACGAGGTATAGTTTCATCACAGATATTTAAATTTGACTTTATCCCCCAGAAATAACATGTGTTTAAATATAAGGTATAATCTATTTTGCCCTAAATTTATATACATACTACGAAGACAATATGAATCAATCATGTAAAGTAAATAAGATTTCACTGATTGTTGAAATAGAGAAATAGTAGAAATTTCCAGGCAAGATATTGTATTGATTGTATTGTTATTCACAAAGCAGACTGGTGATCAGATTTTAAATGTTATTACGATAAAGGTTAATGGCTTACCTGTAAAAGTTGTTATTGAATATCGTTGAATGTTGACGAACTTTAACAAGTATTACAAGTTAAAATTATACATTTCAAAGAAAGACAAAACAATGTCCAAGGTTTTCAAACATTACATAACCATTATGTCACATAATGCTCATTTATCAGACTTATTCAATCTGAGATTTTACCATGTGAATAATGGTAATCTTTCCAATATTAGTCACTGAAATGGCCCTCCTTGTACATTAACATTTCACTACGCAGACAAATATTAATAACAGTAGACTATGTAACCTTGATGGTCTTTTGTAATATATATTATACATTCATGCTGACAGAGGCGTTAAATATCCAAGTTTGTAACACCTT
Source organism: Gibbula magus (assembly GCA_936450465.1). Lineage (NCBI taxonomy): Eukaryota > Metazoa > Mollusca > Gastropoda > Trochida > Trochidae > Gibbula > Gibbula magus. The sequence continues at coordinate 62,910,850 of OW388289.1, read as the reverse complement.
TAATTGCATTTGAAATATTTTCAAAAGTATCGCTACCTGTGCTGCCTGGAAATTAAGCTTTGAGAGTGAATTTTGGCACTACAGATTTTTAGATCAAATGACAGTATACGGGCTTCCATGAGATAAGTAATCATACAATGTTAAAACTGTCTGGCACTTGGATAAAATGGTAAATTTTCTCTATGTTTACTCAGCTTTCGACCTTTGAATCTTATTTGGAACGGTTAGGTAGCATATTGACAGAGAGAGGTGCGTGTTGGTAATTAGCAAAACAGTAATAATTGCAATTTTATAGGCTCTTGACAACCGAGATTAGATACGTTTGACAACTGAACAGGAGGTACTTTGTGGTCAAAACAAACGATCATGTGATCGAGTAAAACCTGAAAGAGAGACGAAAGTATCTGTAACACATAGCCAAATTATATATGTGAAATAAGTTAATGTTAAGTGAAATAAGTTCATATTATATTTTATTTAGTTTCAATTCGACATGAAAAATGCCCAAATTTGTACAAGTCGTTCCATTGATTAAAATCACGTTAAAACAAAGAACAAAGAAAAGGTAAGATAAGATTTTTTTCATGTTGATTTTGTGTGCTCATGTGTGACAAGAAAACTTGAAAATAGTTTGTTCTGATGTTCTGATATATTTTGAAGAATAAAAAATATATGTACATATGTATGATTCATGTATACTATACTCATCGTTCTTGAGTTATTAAATTCTGGTTGTTTCATAATAATGGTTATGAAAGATGCAATGTTACGGAAAAGAAAGATCAGACTTTAAAAATAACCAAATACTAATTCACAAACTATTATCAGATAAAGGTATATCTAGACTTGCACTTTGAAAATATGATTAAAAGATATATGACTTCCTAAAATAAACTTTTAAATATTTAAACATAAAGTAAATTCATATCGAGAAGGAACATTAATTTCCAGTTTACAAACAACCGGATTCCCAATATTTCTCGTTAATATATATATTCATATTAACTTAAATGCATTTACCGTTATCTTAAACATATTGTATATGTCATTTATTATATGATTGCAGGTGTAATACCGGGATCTATCAACGAAAATAAACCGTGTTATCAGTCACTAGTAAAAATAACAATGGAACGTTTTATCAGTCACTAGTGACTGATATAACAATGACCTGACGTCATAAAACAATGCTCCGACGTCATGACACGTTCATGGCGTCATATTGTTGCTGAGGCGACAGGCTCATTCTGGAGCCGACTTAACGTAAATGCAAGTCTATTTCGGTGAAAATGGAAATATTTAGTTATATAATAAATAGAAAAATTGTCTTTTCTTGACAAATACCATGTTTATCTCATCTCGTGAGGTAGAAAAGTTATATATTTTTACTCGTGGCTGCCCCACTCGTGAAAATATAACCTTTCTACCTCAGTCGATGAGATAAACATGGTATTTGTCAAGAAAAGACAAATATCCTCTATATATCATATGTCGTAGATGATTACCTAACATGAAATTCAAGGAGGTTAGCCAATCAGATATGTCAAGTCAGACAACCCTCTACTTCCTCTTATGTCTATTACATCCTGGACATTGGCCCCTGTAAGTTGTGTAATAAAGTTCCCTTGATACAGTGAAACATGCATGTTATACTGGCGAATCAGTGTCATTGCCACAACTAGGTGAATGAACGTGTGTAATGTGACACTTAAGTTGCAGTTAGTCATGCAATCTCCACTCAAACCAATGTTACAGCTGATACAATCGTGATGGTTTTTAACAGCAGATCATTATATCAAACTGCAAATTATATATTGAACGAAAATTTGCAAAATTATTTTCATAACATAAATGAAATTCGAATGATGTAGATATATAATATTTGAAACCGTTTTCATAGTTAAATGTATGTTAATACAGGATGTAATCTGCTTGAAACAACATTCTTGTTTTACATTAAAAGGAAGGCTTCGCAATTTTTTGTGAAATATCAAACTTGTTGCAAAGTTGTTGCAAGCATGGTTATGCAACCCATACACGTGGATAGTTCAAAACAGCTAATGATTTTAATTTTGGGACGTAACATAATGAAGCATTGAATTTAATCTTCAAAACATGTTCATTCATTGTATGTCCTTGACTTTAGTAAAAACGTTCTAATATTTAGCATTAAAAAGTTAGTTTAAAAAAAAACAAAAAAACACCAGTATCAAATAACAAGACATTGCTCATCAAACACTCATCTCCAAGTTGACATTCTAACAAGAGGCTATCCACTCCAGGCTGAGTAAATGTATCTTTGTTTATTCATATTACCATATTGTCAAAACAATTATGTCAACTGAAAATAATTTCTCGTACATTCAAAAACAATACTGAACTAATGAAATAGCGTATCTCTTATTCGATGAACATAATGCAAAATGTGTGTGTTGATCATGAGCGTATATACAACTCATATCAAAGATTAAAATAATTGATGTAGACAGGAGCTCTCGGGATATGACATGGAAATCCTGTAACGATTAACAACTCCGTCAACTTCGTGTACAGATCCTGGTTAATGTAACGACAGCGCAAGTTGCAATGATCACCAAACCAAACATCGGATAAAGATTTGGCTTTTTCTGAGGTAGACCAAGATCAATTAACGTTGCAAACCGACTTATTTTGGACAATGAAGACCTTGAGGTATTCGATTTGTGACAAGTGACACCGACAATTATTTCCATGTTTTTGTCAGCCTGATTTAGTCATACAATCTCCTCACATATGTGTATAACTCGTTTTAGATCTTGGTCCAATAGACTAAACTCGATATTGAAATAGGTTCCATACCTTGACATGTATACAAAGAAAAATGCAAAATGGAATGACAAGAATTTTAGTTGCAAGGAGAACACTTATGATTGATTTGCATGAATTCTAAGATGCTATATTGTAGATGTTTTAAACAATTTTAAGAACGTGTTTTTACGCTTCCATATTTCAAATTTATATTTCCCATACATTTCTACTCGATATCATTTACATGTTTTTAGGTTTGGTCCTGTAGGCAATTTATATGGAAATACTGTCAATATCTGGAACGGTAACTTCTGTATAGTGTATGTTTCTATTAGTTTTCGACCACCTCACAATGTATAAAATACGAGTATGTTCAATGCCAACATTATTGATGATTCAATATACCGATAAATTGTTATTTACAAAAGTCGTAAATTGGGAGAAGAAGAAGAACTGAAATATAATATTGTCAAGACACAAATAAATATCAATTGAATTGAGAAAGGAAGAAAATCAATACAATACGAGGTGAATGTGACCTCTCCACCTTAACATGATCATCGTTGATGAAGTCAGAAAGGTAAATCGTAATTTTACAAGAAGCTATTGGATAAAGGTAAATGTCAACAAACTCACATCACTGTAAATAAGAATTATCTATCCCACATTTAATCTGCGAGTGTCCGAAATAATAGAAAATTGAAAATCAAGTGTTAATACAAATCAAGGATTGTGTTTGGCATTTATGTAAATACATTGGTATTAGACAAAATATTTACACATTTACTAAGCCAAAGATTGAAATATCTGAATATCCTAAGAATGATGATAATGTTCGAAGTATCACACTATTTAAAAATATAAAATGTTTATTTCATTATGTCAACTTTAAGCTAAATAAGGTAATATTTATGATATCATTTCTACACTCGAGAGTGCCGCGACTGCCCCACCTTCAACAAATAGCTGAAAACTGCGCCATGGCAAAGATCCTACCAATATTGTTTTGATTGTTTACTAGCTCAAATGGGGTTTAAAATGACATAAAATAAACAGAATCTGAATTTGAGAAAATAGTGAACAATGATTATTACCACTGTCATTTATTCAAGACATGGCACACAGCAATAACAAAAAAAACCAAATGTATAATTTAACTTCAAGACAAATTAAGCTGACTTAAACACAATGATTTGTGAAATCAAGGAGACTTTCTTGAATAAAAAGTTTGACATGATAAATCTGAGTAGGTGAACAAAGCTCTTGATATTTTGATGTTTTGTTCTTCTATGACTCTAGAGGTTTCATCTAACATCAGCTTATTGCACTGTATGTTATCCACCTGTGTGCGGATGAATGTGAAACGCGAGTAACATTTCAAGGGTTCAGAAAAAGGACACTTAATTAACATCGGCAAGCTTCTCAAAGCATGCTTGTGTATACACGTTGGTAGCCACAATGCTCAATTTGCCGTTTATTAATATTTCATGAAAACCATAACACCATTATAATGCCTTAAAACTTATTAATAATGCCTACAAGTTTATACCTCAATCGACAACTTCACCAGACATCTGTAACTGGTTATTATCATCAGTCGGAAACAATAATATCAATCAACTAGGGTACCACCAATTTAATAGAGCTAAGGATAAACTGATGTTTATTTCCCTCGTTAAAGTCCATAGGGTATTCATATCCAAAATTGTCTGTCCCGGCGTCAGTACAATACTGAACAGTGGCAAGGGGGGCCTATTGTGCAACTATAAACATGGACATGTCGTTACTGGAAAATAATCAACTGCAGCGTGCTATTTTATTATATCTATTAACATAACAGTTTACGAATATATCAATATTGTGTTAGTTGTTTGTATCGTTAAGGAGGGTCATTAATTTATGACAGTATTCGTCATTGTATTGTCTCTTTCCGTACATAAGACGCTGTGAAATTCTGCCAGTGGCAACAATGGTAGGCTAATAAGGTGATATATCAGATGGCATTGTTTATTTAATTAAGCTATTTTTTTTAAAAACTCGCGTCCACCAGAGATTACATGGAATTGTAAATTTTACAAACATTATTACTTTAAAAGCCAGATCCGCTATAACTTTAGAAATTTAATTACACATTATTCCATTAACAAACATTATGAGGTTATTTTTCATTAACTTATCTATGCTTGTGCATCTTGGAATTCTGCTTTGTTTCTGCAAGGACTATGTGTCTGACTGACATTCTCGCATCAAGAAAAAGATAAATAGGGTCATTATAATCAACTTGATGGTGAACTGTGTTAAAAGAAATTAAAACCATTCACAAATGTATATGAAGGCCCGACAATTAAAAGATCTATCACGATGAGCCTACGATGAGTTACTGTTGATCCAGCATAGTAATCAGCCGTGTTCCAATGCAACTGCACGACGCAAGGAAAGTACAATCGATAAATTAATGACAATCAAACCACCAAAACAATGACATCAAGTTGTATGCTGTGCCCATATACCCATAAAGGATTAGTGACAAGATTGGTTCTTCCTTCCTTTATGCGTTGATACATCATGAAAGCTGGATAAATTACTAAATTACTTTGGATATATACATATATATTGTTTTACCATTATCCCAGTAAAGAGCTGGTGTTCCAGTTCCAGTGTGGTAATTGATGGACTTAGTCTACAATGTAATAAGTAATTGGACTGCTTGTGATTTTACGACATAGGTTTAAGGTTGCTTTGTTGTTTGTCGTAAACATTGTTGAACATTGGTGAAAGTGGATATTATATTTGGCTTGCTACTTCAAAATATGACAACATAGCATAACTCAAATCTTACTTTTAACCATTCGCATGTTAGTCTATACACAGTTTTACATACATGGAATAGTGGCGTGAATATTCTCCTCTAATTCTGAGGTTTTACTCTCACTGCCATAGCCTCATCGTCGTTATTTGTCCTGCATGTAAGACCCTGTTTAAAACATATTTTGCATTTGTTAAAAGATTTGGAAATTATAAACATTGTACACACATATAATTTTGTCTGAAATAAGACATAGTATAACTGTAGAATGACCGTTAATTATGGTTGTAACAATCATTGTGTTGGTAACTTAATTAATGACGAAAGTGATGAAAAAGTTGTATTTATTTTATAACTTATTCATATTCATTTTAATCCAGTTGTTTAACATGTTATTCAATTTGAAATCGACCAACTAAGTAGATAACATTTCAGTACATAAACCAAACAGTTTGCCCAATAGAAATTCTTTTGAAATGTAAACTATATTTTCAAATACCAAATAACCATAATTAACTGTCATAATGGTATGTCAAATAGTAAGCCCGATGTATAAGACTGATTTCATCTGAGATTTCTCAAAGTAATCAACATTCATCTTTCAAATATCAAATACTTTGAAATGGACCTACAGAGCACATTAACATTTCATTACCCAGACACATATCAACAACAGTAGACAATTTAACCTTGAAGGTCTTTTGAAATATAGAATATTCTTCATAATGACAGAGGCGTTAAATATCCAATTCTATTAGCCGTTCAATTTCTATATGCACTAATCTAAAAGTATCGACTGTCTTGCCTGAATATTAAGCATAAAATGGTCATTTGGCAACAAGGACAGTATAAGATCAAATAACATTTTCCCCATTGTAATTACGGTTTTCTTATCTTTATTGTATTAAGTGACTGTTTAACCTTTAATATTTGTAAACCATGATAGAACTTGACTGCGACATAAGACTAGAAATCATTGTTACTATGATGATTAAATCAGATGCAGCCGTGACAAGATAATAGATAATGAATGAAGATGAATTGTTCATTTAAACAACGAGTCCCAGGTTGACCTTTTCTCTGTATATATCTCCATCTGGGCTAATAGTCTGAACTCAGGTTAACCGTAGAATCACTGAACGGCTTCTTGTCACGATCCAGGGTAAATTACTAGTCATGGACGCGGGGATATCTGTTTCTCTTTATCTCGGACGATAGGCTTGGATAGGGTACAAGAAGAACACTCTGTCCTGGAAGCCACCCTCGGTTATTTCCAGGATATACGTCTCGATACATCTCTACTGATACCCTAGATTTAAGGATTAATTGTTTTACATGTTTTGTGCCTCGATCGATTTATAACAGCAACACATTGTATAACATCGCGTAGCGTAGCGGATTCCGCGTTTTTGGATTAACCCTCATTAGCATATCACGCGACGTTCAAACATGGTTACTATCAGTGAGGCGCTGTGAGCGAACAAGCTTGAGGACTTGAAGTGTGAAGTGTCTTCAGTGAAGTTAATTGACTCATTCAAAAAAGAAATGTATATATACACAAAGAAAAAAGTTAAGCACCCCCTGATATTTGTGATGAAATCTTTTCGAGAATATTTGAAATAGTTAAACAAGGTTCATTTATGAGAAGAGTAGTGTTTGTGCGATACATTCCAACCAGTGATGCGTGACAGTCGCGCCTACACGTTCGGAGCATGCACGTGCAACATGCTAAGCTCGAGGATCACAAAAAGCAGTATGGCCCAACTGCATTTGGTGGTATGTAACGTTGCTTTCCATAGCCATTCAATCATATCTATTGGACATGAACACCTCAGAAATCAAATTAGTGGTATGCACTCTGCAGAAATGTCCTTTAAGGTGAAAGGACCAAATCTATGCCACCATTACACTGGTGTTAGTCTTTTAGCATGCGCAGACAGGAAGTGCAATGGGCCGTCCATGGTCTGGAAGATCTACGGTCACTACACCTCGAGAGGACCGGCACCTTCTTCGACAAGTACGCCGAGAACCCTTCCTGACAAGTCCTCAGCTGAAACGTCTGTGGTTACCAAATCGAAACATCAGCACCAGAAAATCAGAAATCGGCTCAAATCGGCAGGACTAAAAGCAAGAAGGGTAATTAAAAGTCCCTTGTTGAGAGACCATCATAAACGTGCACGTTTGGCATGGTGTTTTGACAGACAACACTGGAATCAGAGGACCTGGCGGAAAATCCAGAGAGTTGATTCTTGCTTCATGTTACCGATGGGCGTCCCCGTGTTTTGAGACAGAATAATACAGCTTATACCCCCAGGAACATCCAGCCAACTTTTGCTTATGGAGGTGGCTCTGTTATGGTATGGGGATGCCTGTCTCATGACTGAAGGCTGGATTTGGTCGCCATCAGGGGCAACTTAACGGGAGCTCAATACATCCGGGACGTGCTACAGCCGGTCGTTGTTCCTCATTTCGATAACCATGCACTTGCAACACGACCACAGTACATGGACGGACAACGCCCGGCCTCACCGATCACGTGCCGTTGTCGATTAAATGCGAATAAATAAACTTTATCCTGGCTAGCAGTAAGTCCAGATCTGAACCCTCCGGGGCATGTGTGGGATATTCTAGGGCGGCGACTCATCCTCGGAACCCTCCAGTACAGAATTTACCTGAGTTGGAGGCAGCTACCAGATATTGATCATTCTTATTGAACATGTACACTAGGGTCTACAAAGAACATTTAGAAGTGACAATACCAATGCGAATGTGTTTTTTTTCAATTGCAGCTCCATACTTTTGTGGACATTGTTTATGGTAAAAACAGTACCTGTGTAAACATGACGTCATCGCTATTAGATAATGATAACAAATACATATTGTTGCGTTTCTGTTTTGCCAGATGGCTGTTCTATCTGAAAAAAATTATAATCTCAGACTAATTTAGGGTCATAGCAGACCTTACTTGTTTCTGACATTCAGCTATAGGAAAATATCAGGAGGTGCTTAACTTTTTTCTTTGTGTATATTTCAGTTATCGACTTAGATATGAAGACGACATGACGTATATTTTTCTTATTTTCCATAAACATGTTTCGCTCAGTTGTAAGAACCGGCTGACCCGATCGTTTGTTCGAATGGATTGTGAAGGTACTAATGCACGAGGTATGGTTGCACATTTGATCTGCATTCATCGAGAAATGGCAGCAGATTGTTAAGAGCTCACGTCCAATCACTACCGCGGAAATTATTGTATCATTTTGTAATTATTCAGCATTGACTTGGCCTGCCAATTTAGTTAAAACATAAAGAAGATAGTTAATAAAATTAGCATACCAAGTCGTGGATGAATTAGAGCAGAGATTCATCGGAACATATACTCGAATATTATCGAAGTTGAGATGTAGAAAGAAAATAATTCGATATTGCACAACATTTTGGATTATTTACATCAAGACAGATTACATATGGACATATGATAGACAATAAATGAAATAAATGAAAACACTAACGTCAAGCACATACAAGGAAACTGTTAACTGAAATAATGTAAGATATAGCGAATACTAAGCGACGTCCCGTTTAATAACATAATTATGAAATTGTGGATGGTTTTGGTATCTAACGAGCGTTAGATACCAAAACCATCCACGAGTTTCATAAATATGTTATTAAAAGGGACGGAGTTTAGTATTTTATTTATTACACACTCTAAATTAATGAAATATGTAATAAAAGTTCACTCTTAATTCACATAGATGTGCGTAGGGATACATCTCTTACCACGCATAACGCCAACTCACTAAATACCAAAAATAGATCAAGAAAATATCCGTTAATAACAGTTTCTGTTTTGAACAATACAATTTCAAAACACTCATTTCATTGTCTGTATGTTGAAACTATAGCAAGCGCAAATTGACGAGTAAACAAAAACATCGTTTTAATGTAACTAGATAATGTAAGATATAATTAAATATAGAGGACAGGCAGGAATATGTCTTAACTAGCAAACCTATATTTGTAACAGGTACTAATTGTTGACAATGGACACATAGAAATACCCCACAAGGTGATGTTCATTGAGGCTGATCTGATTGGATAGGGTTACAGAAGAACCACTCACGTCTTCATGTCATCTACTAACACGGGACTCAGGGACTTGTAACTGGTCATTGCAGATATACATCGGTCTTGACGCTGAGACAAAATAAAACCAGACGATTAAGTGATTACATTGGAGGGGATGTCAAAGATGATATACTAATCAAATATATATTCACTCCCTACTTGTCCTTTTTGACAGTGAGACCAACTTAATCGTCCGAACTGACATGTTTTGTCCCGTGTATGTTGTCTCTTCTTCCCTAAGTAGGACAACGACATCTATTCCCTCGTGTGTCTATTACATTCGGAAAGTGACCCCCGCACGTTGATTAGTCTGGTTAGAGTTGGTGATCGTGAAACATTGCCACAGATTGTCCTATCACTTACCATCATCAGTCACCCAGGTCCTGATGTTCCCATAATCTTCACTATATCATCCCTGTGTTCGTCAGGAAAACTCATACACAAATTACCTCTCCTTGATTTATATAAGCCCATAAAACTGCTATACGTCGTTTGGTCCCGTGAGATTCCAAACAAGCATATTTTAATCCGTCATACCAGTGTGTAGTATGGAAAATGTTCGTAGTTTACTAGTTTGCTACGCATCGCTACTTATAGAATGTGTAGTGTCAACAATTGAAATATCGTGATTTGAAAGTTGACGATCAATCATCTTTCTTCTTATCCGGGGACTGTCAACATTTTTCGATTTGAGGCCATTTCATTTGCTTTTTTAAATTTACCTGCATAAGTAAATGTATTGAACACAGTTCTCGTTCAAATGCCAGGTTGGATGTCACAACACACCATCAATCTGCCGCCGTAACACTTTAATACCGTGTAAGGCCACCACGATCAGAAATGACAGCCTGACAACATCGACCCATAGATGCAATAAGATGACGGATCAGTCTCTGGTAACATTCATTCCGAGGTGCATGAATAAGTTCCTGGAGACGACAGTCCCAAGCGTCCAACAGGTGCTCTATTGCCGAAAGGTCACGTGATCTGGCAGATCATGGTAAAACATTCATGTTGGAATACGACGCCATGAGGGTTTAGGAAAGATAAGTTGTGAGCATGTTGTCTCGATACAGTATATACAGCACATGAACAAGAACAAAGAAGGTGTGGTTAATTCCTGCTCATACCATCCCATTTCCACCTCCAAGGCAGCCATCTTCCGGTACGCAATTTCTACATATACGCTTATTTTACGACGATAGACACGTGCAGGTCAATCAGCTCTACCAGCATAAGCATAAACCGCGATTCATCTCTCATTACCAGAGCCCTCCACACTGAATTGGTCTGACACAGTATCTTGGACATCAATAAAGAAGTTCAGCACGATGATCTCCAGGATGTGAAGTCGACCTGGACGTCGAGCACGTACACCGTAGACGTTTCTTATCATTTGACTGGAAACTCTGCGCAGACCTTGGATGACGTTGGCAGCTGTGGTTGCTGTTTGAAACGATCACGAATATGTTTTAAGTCGAACGAATCGGTCTTAGGCAGGATGATAGCTCTAGGTATACCTGGCCTTGGGTGGTCAGCAACACTCTCGATGTCGACATGGTGTATCCATAACTTATATACCTCCCGGGTGTGTTAATAGCCTTTCAAGTTAGTCTTTATCCCCGTGGAAGATCACTACTTTGCATGAGAGGGCCTTAAAATGTTAGATAATGCCCTGCTGCGAGGGCCTTATAAACGCTTGTAAGGCCCTCGCAGCAGGGCATTATCTAACCTTGTAAGGCCCTCCCATTGCAAAACAGTCGCTACAAAGAAAACTACAAACATCAAAACCGGTTACTTTATTTGCTGAAATTACAGACAAAAATGCGGTATCATGTTTTCAACATTTGAAGTTGAAGGTGAAGGATACAGGGCGGTTTTCTGTGTTCACCAAAACGAAAACTAAAATCCTCCAAATCATTTTGGTCGCAAAACGTTGACTGAGTCAAAAACAGGTCTTCTCCGTCCGACATCGCACTGAAGAATGATAGAAAATCACGTGGGTACCGCGTGATATAGCGAACTGCACACGCCGCACGTGCTACACGTACGGCTAGGCTGACGGTTTGCCTCAAGCAAATTCAGGGGCCGTGTCAAAGGTTTATACGGTTTAAATTTTGGGTTTTTTAATTTTGAGGTAAAATTAAATATTTTCAATGTAAAGGTCGGTATATAAGACAGAAAAAGACCTCGCCCACGGGATTTCCGTGGAAAGAAAGCCCCTGCCCTCGGGATCGGCCACGGGGTCGGGCAAGCCCTCCCCCTAGGCCGCTCCCTAGGGCAGCGGGCTCCCTTTCCACGGAAATCCCTGGTGCGCGGTCTTTCTCCTTAACATAAGCGTTGCCCTCGATACATTTAAATGCCGTCCAGCTGCAATTTGAATGATTCCATTCTGCAATTGATCAATCGTTGTGATGTTGAACTTCTGTTAATATAGGCATATGTAAATCTTCCAATACTAAAACCATGCATTGTATAGTCATTTCTTGACATGCATGACTTGCACGAGAAAAATTTCTTTTCCTTTTACACATTTTGATCTAGTGGCACAACATGCTCCATTCGCGTTTTCAGTTAAAATAGGATGCGTTTGTGTGAAATGTCTTTATATCCAGAAACGTTCCAATAACCTTATCTGACTATTCTAAAGTTTTTTTTTATTTGTACTGCCTACACATTTTTTTTCTGGTCTTTACAGGCTGAAAAATTACAGTAATCTGCCGCTTACTTTTGAAAACCTAGAAAAAAAGACCTGAGGCGTGGGTTTATAACTGATGCGAGCGGAAACCAGAAACAAATTCTTTATATTTTTGGGGCCTATCTAATTTGTCCCGTATTTTCAGTGTAACGTTTCTTTTTTTGAAGAAATGACAAAAGATATTTTAATCCACGAATGGTTAATACGGGAAAGTTGATATCTTTTCTTGTACCCGATGGTGTATATAGTTAAGAAACTGATAAATGTTACCTCCATACATACAATAGCTGCTCAGCATAGCCTGCACACGAAGTGTTTCTTGGGTATAAAGAAAGGTCAATTACATTGTAAACTTGAGTATTTCAGACAATGAAGGATTTTTAAATCACGATTTGAACAACTATTTTATCAATAAAATGACAACTTTAAACGTATTTCCACATCAGGGACGGTTTGACAGACCAATCCCATCTAATTATAATTATAAATAATAATAAATATAACTTAACTCCTTATAAAGCTTGATCGGCAAGGTCGACACTGATGTGGGAAAAACCCAAAAGACAACATAAATTCCAGAATAAAATTGGTTGTCACAATTGATTTATATTGATACTTACATATGCATTTTCAGATCTATAAAAGATGTTAAAGAAGGTGTTGAAAAGTTTCAAAACTTTTAATTTGAACGAATAAATTCAGTTCAATACATTTCACTATATTGTCAGTTTTGATCCAATAATTTGACAAGATATGACCTTAGTTTGATAAAGCAAACGGTTGAATAGCATTCCCCAAAGGAAACTTACCTATGAACGTTTGCTACCAATAGCTAATTTTAAGCAGGATATTCATACAAGGCATATGCCGTATTGCCAAAAAGAATGAATATCTTGATTGACGTATATTCACAAATGTCATAAACCGCTAAGAACGATTAAAACATTCAATATTCTTGTGAATATGAACTCTCTCCCATAAAGCAATCAGTGTTTATGTTGACAGGAATATTACTAGTAGTTATACAAGGAGAAAAGTTATTTCGCAAAGGTCAAACAATTCATATTACTGTAATGAAGAATTATATTGCCAAAATCCGATCTTCACTTGTCTGAAATAGTTAAATAATATAGACAATGACACCAAGTGTTAATAATACCAAGTGTTAATGTGTTTGACAATTCAATATCAAGCTCTTTTAAAAGGTTAGTCATGTTATCAGATCTAGTGTGCACAATCTTCCATATGGTGTATCGCTTCTCAAATTTGACGTCAATATTCCTCCTATTTTTATGGATATTGCACTGAAATATGGGGAGTTCAATCTTCACCTTGTACATCCAGGGTCCTGAATAATTCATGTATCTGAATCTACCTCTTGTCGATCAACGCCTAATTAAGTCACCGAAGAGGATATGGGACGCCATTTATTACGGGTTAACTGATGGTTACCAGTATGTTAAATCATTAATTTTGGGATACGGTTGTTATACCAACGGGGCAACGTACTTTTAACGAAAGCGTACGACTAGCGTATTCTCTTGCTAAAAGCGGACGCATTTGTTGGGTACCTGGTTAAAGCTTTTGTTACACATGGATTTATCAAATCGTTTCCATCGCTGTTCAAGGAGGGATGCATGTCCATGGAACACTAGGAATGGTCTGAAAATAGTCAAAGTTACCAAAAGCTTGAACTACATTCATGTCTTAAATGTTCTCTAACATTTGAACCGTGTCTGTCAGTAATTACACTGCTAGTATATCGAATAGCTTTGTGTAGATCATTGTCTTTTACTTTAACAAGGTTGCAAATCTAATTTACCTCGTCATGAACGATGTTGTCCATTTTACATTACTCCCTGTATAGAGTGTGAATATCATAATCTGTCCTTTTTGTGACAGTTTGAGGAAATCTATTCTCCCAAATTATGATATAGAATACCCTTCATTCTCAAAATTTATACAGCTGTTAAGTTCTAAGAATTATGAAATGTTTAGCCAATTATGTATTTTTAGGAAAAGAGAAATAGCTTTTTAGTTAATCTTTACAAGTTAGAAGTTTTGTTTATAACAATGCAACCTTCTCTGCGGGTGGTGATCAATGTAGTTGTTATCGTGGACCGTATACAGTAATAAACACATCAAACACATTCAATATATCAACATTAGCAAAAGGTGAGGTGAGGTGAGGTGAGGAGGTGAGGTGAGGTGAGGAGGTGAGGTGAGGTGAGGAGGTGAGGTGAGTTGGGGTTTAACGCCGCTTTCAAGAGTATTTCACTTTTATCGCGGCTGCTAGTATAACGACAGGGAGAAAGCCCGCAACGCCATGTGGCTATGCATTGCGGTGAAACCTGCGAGCATCGGCTGGAACTAGCGAACCATGGGTGGTACTGCACTGAAATTCATTGTAGCATTGCAACCGGTTTAGTCTCATCTAGCTCAAAACTGTAATATGCATGTGAGGGGGATTAGCTATAGTCTGTTTCAGGGCTGATCGTTACATGCGTTTGAACTGTACATTCATTGATGACAGTAGTAAAACAAGATTCAATATTATTCAATATTTTATTCACCATTTATTATAATAAACCACGTATTTTGAATTCACAGAGTACTGTTTTCCTAAACTATGTACAAATATATGTTTAACATTTACATATTGCAATGGACAAAATTTAATACAGAAAAAAAGATAGATAAATAGCACTATCACATGGACAAACACAATCATGATAATCATAATTTGAATCAACAGTGCATCTTATATGATCATGTAAAATTTCATTCAACATCCAATGATAACAATCAACATTATTTAATCTTTAATATTTTACACAGTTCACTCAAATATCCAAGGCACTCATTCAACACAGTTCACTCAATCAGGTGAACATATTTCAGACAGACTATAATCTCCCAGCCCTAATCCCATAATCTCTCCCAAAGGTATTTTGAGCTCGTTGAGAACCCTCCTTGCACCCAAACCTGACTGCGTGTAGAACAGTTCTCTACTGCAGACAAAGTTGCCGTGCCCCTGGCGGGATTCGAACCCCGGACCTCTTGATCCGAAGCCGAACGCGCTAACCACTGCGCTATACCGCTCCTTGCAAAAGGAATAACACGGAAATAAGTATTGAGAATATAGACCTAAGTACTTTGATTGAAAAATTCACACAAGTCAAAGTTAACATATCTTATTTCCCCAAAAATGGATATAATAATAATGGCTTTATTTCTTCAAATATCACACTAGACGCTAAAAGAAACATTGCTTTCCACCCTTCAATTACTTGAAATATATTGCTCGTTCTGTTTGAGTCTGTCACAATTTATATCGTAACCTCTGTTACATATCGACTTTCTAGAGAATAGATAATCCGGATGAGAAGTTGCAATCAGCGACGTTGTAATAAACTGAGCCTTTCGTAACTGTCGAAATATGGCTTTTTTTTATACCAATACATACCGACAAAATTCCATATATATTGCATTAAATGTTAACTTAACCTTATCTCCATTTGGATATATTGATTTCAGCACTCCCTGTGTGTTTGAACAGATAAAATATTAAGTATCAGTCTCTCATGAATGAAGTTGTGTACATCGCTCTACACAACCATTGCACTCCACTGCTGATGTCAATGATGTGTGCGATAACAATGAAAAAACGTTGTTGAGATGACGATAGATATTCCGAAGTATTCAATTCCTTACTAAAATAATAATTACTTAACACGTGGAATTGTTATGTAACAGGGTGCAATCAAGTTATTCACATGCAGCTTCAGGTATGTTTATTGGATATTGGAGTAAATCGATGCATCTGTTCTACAGAAGAGACCTTAGATTAGTGAATTTAGAATGTACTCTATCTACCAACTTCCAAACGCAAGGCATAACTCTTTCCAGTCTCCATTACTGGCTGATTTAGGCCTTGCAGTATTAACCTAAGAAATCTGTGCTTTGAAATCCAGGCCAACTATGCATTTCTGGTGCAGCGGTTCACTATCTAGGCACAACAAAGCGAGGAAAATACCGCAAGGCCTAAATCAGCCAGTAATGCAGACTGGCAAGAGTTATGCCTTGCGTTTGGAAGTTGCCTCTCTACATATTTACATAGATAAATTACAATATGTTACATTTTATATACAGGATGGACACAAGACGACAGTTAAAAAGGAAATAGTGGAATCAAAATATATGAGTACCATTGAGTGCTACAATGCGCTTATATAATCTGGAATTGTTTTCAGAAAATTCTTTATGAGTAAGACAATTGTCACCTTATGCCCATGACACTAAGCAGTCTAACTCACCTGAGATAGTCCCGAGAACAGTTCTTGCATCCATATAGTTTTTCCTGACTACCTCCATCTTCTCGATGGTTAGTTTTCCTCATTCATATTAAACACATTTGTCACTCAACAGACGTTAGTGTTCATAAAAAATATTGGCATGTAATAAACACTGGATGTGTTTCCCAAATATACCATCGATCGACATCATAAAGGTGCTGGCGAAATTAGTGAGACGGTGTAAGTAGAGTATTTCTGTTTAATAGCCATTGCCATAAATCAGTATAGACGTGAAAAGCTATTTCTCCATCTATACGGAATCCGATTAACAACGTGACACACTGTGTTTTGGGCAATCTGATGGCATCTCAGAGGAAACTGCATACCTTAAAGGGGCAGTAACACGTTTTTTCAAATTTTATTTTTTCAAATTTCCCATTTATAATGATAGTTTATGTCATTTATATTTACTTTAGAGGGTAAAACATCTTATTACACAAACCAATTATCAGTAGTGGTAATAACGATGTTGTGTATAAAGCAAAAATTGCATGGCGGTCATTTTATTGTGAAAACATTTTATTATTTTTAATGACAAAAAGTATCCCAATGGCTTTACGAAACCATGTACACTCATTTTTCAACTTGATTTTCCGAAGAGAGAACGGTGATTTACTATTAGTGACATTTTTATTCAAATACATTTCATCAACTTATTTGAGCGAAAAAAACGTGCTACTGCCCCTTTAAATGGTGCCTTGATTGACAAAGAGTGTCGTCAAGAGTGGCATCCAGTGATCGAGGGCAGTCGAAGCGCCTTTGAGCAGCTTAGCTTCGCTGGATATTTGGGCTATAAAATGTTTATATGAATGAATGAATGGATGGATGAATGAATATGTATATGGGGTAATGTGTAATTGGCAGACATGGCAGACACTTAACTTCGTCAATAGCAGAAACCATATAGCTTTACTTAACGAAATGTCATAGTAACGGGATATGTTTAATTAACCTCTGAACAGCTTTAATTCATGAACTGTAACAATCCTTTCAACAGTTTTAAAAATATATAATCTAATTATACTTTTTAATTGTTATTCTTCATCCGTTGAAGATATCGCTATTTAATAAATCTTTAATGTTTAATAAATCTATAATATTATAACACAGTGTGTAATATCACCGCGTGCTGCCGATTGGCGTGACCTCATAATGGATAAAATATCAGCTCCGCGACTGCAACGGTTTTGACCTAATTACAAGTGAACGTTAGATCTGCGATTGCATTGCAATTTCGCTTTCTTTTAATTAGAATAGAATATCATTTTATTGGTATCTAACTCGCTCGCTTTCGCTCGTGAAATACAATACCCCACCATTCTCTATATTTCAACTGGTCATGTTCTGTTCAACTAGGTTGTCTCGAGGATTGCTTGGTACATTAAGCATTCGCATTCAGGACCGGTAACAAATAAAACCATTAGTGAGCGATTGTTTTGGTACATTAGTTGAACACAGCCTTGGGTCGACAAGTGCAGATTTAATACAATAATCAAAGACATGTATACTAAGAATCAACGTCATGGGACACCCAATTACACAAATAAACATAATGTCAAAGCAAGTGAGAAACCAATGCAATGGGAAATGGGAAAACTGGCTTCTCTTGACAGATTCATGGATTCCTGATTACCCCAGTGCCCTGCTGTCTGTCCTGGTCACGTCACTGTGGATTATACCATGGGTAAATATTACAGCTGATAACCCAAACATCCGAGATCACTCAGTGCAGACACATTATCGTACATTGTCTGCAGTTCTCAGGAGAAATAAAACTATGTGACCTCCAGCAACTGGGCAAATAGAAACTGGCAACATTGCTTTAATCCACAAAACAATCGAGAGGAATCTAAACACAGATGCCCCATCCATGTGCCGTGAGACGGGACGATACTATATCAAGAAGTTCTTACGTTCAAACAGTGAGGTATTGGGATCACAGGCGTGTTTTATCAAAGTTTAGATGTGGTATTCTCCCCCTAGCAATCGAGACAGGAAGAAACTCCAAGCCTCCTACCCCACTGGATGAGAGAATTTGTAAGTTTTGTACAGATAGAAGACAGACAGCTATAGCGGATGAGACTCATTTTCTTATCGACATTTACTCTAACATTGTGTTTTATATTGTATAAATATATATATGCCTTTACAGCCGTCTACAACACATGCTATAGCGTCTGTTTTCCTGTGGCCTCTCAACAAACAATAGTGCAGTCTATTATTTCTAACAAATCATGATTTTTAGTTGACACTGAACGACAATGTTTGACAGTCTGTAATCCTGTGTGCTTCTATGCATATATAACACCTTGGTCGTCTCTTCATCGTATGTGTATCATGATTCCGCTTTTTTCTCTTACGCTATCGATGTTCCTGTCAATATCTCCAAAATATGCAGGGTCTAAATCTGTTCGCACTTGTTTGTGAGGGAGTCCCTTAATGTGTTTGAAGGGTATTCAGAGATTCCCCCTTCTCTCGAGGCTGCATTCTTCCACTGGAGTCTCATATCCCCCACCAGCCTTCTGATGATCATTATTAGTGATTCAGAGGTTTGAACTCTGACATGTGGTGACGTCTCTTTAATGTAGTTGATGATGTCAGTGAAGAATATTCCACATTTTGTAGTAGGCTTCCATCAAACTCAGTCAACTGGAAATTAGTTATTTCATTCATATCCTCTATTTTTAACAGGGCATCTGCAATGGGCATGTCCTTCATGAAAATATCTGGAAATATTGCTTCCTGGAATTAAACATGGTCTACTATCCAACAGTCAACATTGTCATGTTTATTTTCATCACCATGACTGCCACTTCATGCTAGCTTCAAGTTCTAATGTGTCACTCTTAGCATTCTCATTCTTGTTGCTTCCTCTTTCACTGATGATGCTTTCCTCAGAATCCGTGGGTGGGTCTTCATTTTCAAGAATTTTTTCATTTTAGTGCATTTGTCTCTTAAAGCCTCTTGGCGTTTGTACTTTCATATTATTTTAACATCTATCGACTATTTGTATGTAATATATGAGTCATAAAGAAAGCCATTCTCTTTATTGTACACGTATGTCCGACTTCAGTGTTCACCGTCATCTATTGCATTCATATATTGCTCATTGTGAATCGAGACAATAGATGTCAATACGACTGAATTAGAAATGTTCAAAATATGGCTATGGGATTTTGCTTCCCTAACGGTAGAACCATTTGCTTAGCCTGGTGACAATGTGCAGGTTTTTTTGTGGGATTGTTTATAACTGTAGGCTATACTTGTTTGAACGACTTCATGTTGTATATCTATAACCAAAGCTGATATTGTTTGCTTTTCACCGAGGGAGATTACATAGAGGTATTACCATCAATAAATTTTCAGCGGGAGTGATTGTTGAGCGTCCACTGTTGAAATTTTATGAGACATAAAATTTTCATACACATCACAATTGTGAATAATATTATGTTTATGGAATTTGCATAATGACTTTAAGTTCAAAATTCAAAACGATTCACTACCCAATAAGGTAAGTCAACATTTATTCAATTAAGTCATATTTTCATTTAGCCCACTCTATATTCGTATCTTCAGGTCAGATAAGCTACTTGTTTATGGTTTTATTTCATGTGAAAAACGTAAAAAGATGAAGTATATACATGGGGATGGCATTCTTTATTGACAGATGAGTAATAAATAAGAGAGCAAAACCAGTCGTGATTCATATAGTAGATTGAAGGATTGTGCAGTAACACAATTAATTCCATTTCGCTATCAAATGATTAAATCATGGTAATTATTAGTTGAGGAATTAAATTATTCTTTGACAGAAGTTATGTTAAAAATCTACATTGGATGCTGATCTAATGTTAATTAGTCTCAAAACGTAAAAAACCATATGCCACAGATCCTTAAGGTGAAGTTGAAGCGCTCACACATGGTTCATTGTTACTGAAGAATTATACGATAATTTTCAAGGTTGATCTTACAGGTATAAAATTGATTGCAGCCACGTAGGTCATATTAACAAGCATTTTGTATGTTACTCTGTAAACCAAGCTCGAGGTATTTGAGAAAGTTCAAAAGTACTCAAACCAAACAAGTCAACACCCTCGTCATGATGTCTGATAAATCATTAAAATCATATAGGATCAACACAAGAAGTGGTACAGACTCAGAATGTTGTAATGTATTAAATAATTTGGAGTGAGATACTCGGTTCTATCAGTAAAATAAACCCTCTATCGAGCTACAGTGGTGATAACCTTTATCACCACTCTACTGAGTGATGATAAACTTTATCACCACTCGCGTGACGTCATCAGGACAATATTATGATGTCATATTGTCAGCTTGCGAAGGCTGTACGTTTGCCGTTGAAATCACTCCAACTCAACGTTTTTCCTTGACAAATACCATGTTTATCTCATCTCGCCACTCGTGAAAAATCTACTTTTCTACCTCACTCAATGAGATAAACATTGTATTTGTCAAGGAAAGATAGATATCCTCTATGTATTACTGGATAGATGAGAAGGTAGACAGAAGTCGGATATTTTGACAATGAAATATTAGACAGTCTGGAAGGAAGACAGATGAACGAATTTGACAATGAAAAATTGGAAAGTCTGGATCACGGATTTGTTAGTCGAATATCCTAGAATATCACTTAACATCTTATATATACCTTGAGGTGACTATCTGGTGACCATGGCACTGCTTGTACTAGCACCTACATTCATTATGTATATATAAGTAACATAATGGACCAAACTGTGAGACATACATATGCTGTTTGGTTTGCAATATAAGATAAATAAATGGTTGCGTAAGCATTTTATCACAGTTGCCATCTCTGTACACATTCCAAGAGTTCCTATAGCTACCTTCAAATTTCTCAACACTAAATCTGTTTTTGTCGAGACATTCATTCTGCCGAGAAGCCAGAAAATATTCGAGGAGTATATATTCTTTCTTTATCTTGACGTCGTTCGTCTGTCTATCCATCCATAAGAGTGGTACCTGTCTTGTGACACTGGTTTGACAAAGTTAAAATTCGTAAGATATGTTCTGGACCCATACTGGTGATGTGTAAATCAAAGCTTCGGGTTGTTTCGATGAATATTTCTATATTTCAAATCTAATATTTCAGAGCATGGCTGTCATATATCAGAAGGAAGGTTTACTTTAACTTTGACTTTTTAAACTAAGTTTCTAAAACACCACCACTTTTTTCATTCTCGGGTCGACCAGCGCAGACATATAAAGATAATCAGCGTCACAGATACTTACAATCGTTTGAACGAGACACCCAATAACATAAATAAACGTTAGGTCAAACCAAGAGTGAAACCAATTGTAATGGGAAAACTGACTTCTCTTGACAGATTCATGGATTCCTGATTACCCCAGTGCCCTGCTGTCTGTCCTGGTCACGTCACTGTGGATTATACCATGGGTAAATAACACAGCTGATAACCCAAACATCAAACAGCAGAGATCACTCAGTGCAGACACATTATGGTAAGTGGTTTGAAGTTCTCGGGAGAAATAAAACTACGTGGCTTCCTGCAATTGGTCAATTAGAAACTGACAGTATTCCTTAATTACCTCAAGGAACACAGCAGAGAGAATCACACTAGAATGTCTTCTGATATCAACATTTATCAACACGAGTGATGGTATATTTGATATCAGAAGGCACGGGGTTGAGATTCTATTAACCCTTGAAATCATGTGTCATTGTTTGCTGTGAAACATGTGCACGGTTATACTAGAGGAAGAGGTTATGTAGCAACTGTACTGCGCCTTACCTTACGTCAGTTGGAGATATGTCAAGCGCTTCCAACCGACCTGATCTCGCACTTGGGTTCTGAAGAACCTTTTATAAAGTGCAAAAATGCTGAAAACGTGGCGAAATATTTTTGGCGTGTTGTGTTTTTTTTAAAATATATTTTATGTTTGATTTATTGAATTGTTAGATTCGGATCTCTTGTAGTGAATCTTTTTATATACATGTAGACGAGTTTTCTCCGATCAGCTTGGGTGCAAATTATGAACACTCAGCAAGATCTACAGGACAATAAGAGTAAACCAATGCTTTATTGACACTTGAACTCTACCTGTACACTGTGTTGTGATGCTAGTGTAATGTGTCTATCCCTCGCATGTGTCTCAATCGCTCCTTCCAGGACCCTCGGCTATGGCAGGCTGTTTTGGTGTCTATTGGATCTATAAATCGGATAATGGTGATATGACTTCAGTAGTCGGTACCAAGATTCAGATAGGGTAGTATCAAATGTTTGTGATATGAATTAAGTATTCCATAGTTACTAAACATTAAGCAGGTTTCAATATATGATTTTAAAAAGGACAACATAGTGGAACTCAGAACGTTTCCAAAATGAAGGGCCTAGGGAGGGATGGACGCGCGTGACAAATCAAAGGAATGTTCGCATTAGTCTGAATTTTGATTGATTTGTGTAAATCCACACTTTCTGCTGTTTATTACTGTGAAATCTATTTCGGGAGGAAGAACAACCTTCAAAAACTATCATGTAATAAATACTGCAGTCAATGTGAACAACATGTTTAGTTGAAATGTTCATCAATTCAAATTATCCAACGTTAATAAATCTCTACACGTAAATATATACCCGTGGCATATATTTACGTGTAGAGATTTATTAACGTTGGGTCGTTATAACTTGTAAATTTGCAATATATGTGCATGCCTTTCCATGATTTAAAATGGCCTTTTTATTTGCACCAGTTATGATAATTATAATATACAACATTTATATAGCGCCCTATTTGATATGCAGATGAATCATTCTAAGGCCAGACAAGTGTATATGGTAGGGGTTGGTATTGCCAAGAGATTTCACATTGCAATATATTGCTATTTTAGTATTGTGATACGTATTGCAAAATATTGCAAACTTTTGTTTCGAGAATAAATTACTTAATCTACATGTAGTTATTGCTTGATTTAACTCTTTGGTTAATTAATCTTTTAGAAAAGCAGAAGACTCGTAATTTTGGATTTGGCATGAATAAAATTGCACTCGTTTTTATAAAGGGTTTATGATCGAGGCAAGACTTCATTTTGGTCAACTGGAATGGTCAAGACAATTAATATAGGATGATCATTACTATCATTATAAGTTTACATGACGCAGTTATCAATAGTTCCATCTGATCTACAGTAGGACTGGAAAGTTAATACAATTAGTAGATGTTTACACAATTGGTCAAAAACGAAACGTTGCCGAGTACACAACCTCATATTAGTGTGTACTGCAGGACCAGCTACATGCAACACTCTCCTTGGACACACACACTTTCTGTATCTATATTTGGAGAGACGGGGTAAACAGCGGATAATTGTATTCGATGAAGACATCAAATTGCATATCTTTTCCACCAGATGGTCACGCATCTTTTATAGACACAATGCATGTTAGTATTGCATGACAAAAATGGTAGTATGAAATGAGGGTAGTGTTTTCGTCGGATAAACATGACAGACAGTACAAGTGAAAATGCAATATGAAATAAACAATAAGCAATAATCAATGACATCATCAACTTTATTTGCCAAGTAAAAGTTAACAAGTTGAAACCATTTATTTTTTTTCCAAAAAATATTGAATACAAAAACAACGATGCTGTTTGAAATATCAGCGTAGACAATATTGTCACTCAACTGTATTGTGCTTGCATACCTTGGTCGAATTTCTCTGATTGAAGACTTTAAACCGAATAGTCTCTTGCCGACATAGTATCGAGGGAACAAGACATCAAAGCCTTGCCTAAAAACAGATTTTGCTCCAAATTAGATAGGACGTCAATTTGTTCTTCTTTGCTCTTTCTTTATAGGAAAGAACAAAATTCATACAAAACATTGTTGACAGTAGCCAACACAGAGAAAGTTTGTTCAACTCACCTCTTTCACAAATTTAAACATATTTAAAGCTTTAGCAATTACGTTGTATCCATATTCTGGATGAAGGTATGAATAACGTATGTATAATATGTATTTCTATTCCTCAAACAATGAAATGAACTTGAAGTGAAAGTACTTTTCACTGATTTGTTCGTTAAGAGAGCAAATGTAAGTTTTAGTTGTGTGATTACATACTTATTTGATTGCATTTTACATTTTGAAAGGTTTGAAAATTTGAAAAAGCCATACTTGAAAAAGATAATTGGTTTCATTTCTTCTATGAAGATGAAATATATTCATTCTAAATATAGTCATTCTGTTGACAACAGGATGATGTTATGATTAATATACGTGTAGTACAGCTGCTGAACAAACGTTTGTTACATTGCTATGTTTTCATGACTTTGGAGACTTAAACCACAAATAACAAGTTCATAAATGCTTGTATTGTAGCACTATTTGGTATCACAAGAAAGTACATTAAATAGGGAATATTTATCCCTTTTTTCCCCTGTGTATTTATTTGTTTAGGCATAGGTTCCTGGACAATGCGACAGGTATCTTTTTAGACAAAATACCAATATTTATTTACCAACTTTCAAACCTCCTAGCTTGAGGTAGACTCGATATCTCTTACTCTGAAGACTATTACAAAGATATTTGAAAACAGATTTGTCGGTGAAAGGAAGATGGTGCCAATCCTGCCCCCGGTAATATCTGAGTGCTCTACTCCAGTCTTCACCCATTTAAAATGAGTTTTCAGCACGGGACGTAGCATTTAAACCCAAATTGTTGTAGATGTCTTGAGATTGACATGTGAATGATCCGAAAACCAACCCTTTTCTGTATAATAACCTTCCGAATTTTAGGACTTGAGGACTGTTCATGTACATTGATTTCGTATCGGTCTTCCCCCGGCATCGTGGTTTGCAGGATCTGTATGCGTCAAAAACATCTTTCGTGGCATAGAGTTTTAAATTCAACATTTTAATACCATGATTTATGACTTCTGCCCATTTCATTCCGCTGTGCCTGATGACGACAATCCAGGTACTTTCATGAAAAGATGAATTTCCTCACTTCAGCATATTCACTGCATCATATGTTGAAATAACCAGTTGTCTTTAGACAGCTTTGCCAATGGAAGCAGATAGATTATTCATTGACAATATACATTTTTAGAGAAAACAGACATCAAGTTAGGAAACTTTTTTCAGGATCTTTTTAAGTTTTACAACTTCCTATTGGATTAGATAATGTACACATTTCATTCAAAAGCACTTTCTGTTTGTAAGAAATATGCAATTGTTATGTTTCAAAACATTTTAAAGTTCATTTGTAAAAACGGAATGACCTCACCTTTCGTATTCATCTTTGCAACTTTGACACTAATTTCAATACAATCAGAATCTAACTTTATATCTGCATAGTATCAATAATTTCCAAACTTAAATTGCATTAAAAATGATTTGACTACCTAATTATAAAAAGAAAAGAACATGTTTATACGTTGTTTTGGAAAAGAATGAAACAAATGTGAGCGTTGTTGCGAATGTAACAAACTTTTGTTCAGCAGCTGTAGAAAGGAGACTATCGGAAAGACAAAATTCAATACAATTAATAAAAAATAAGTCAATGGTTTCCAATGCATGCAGTAGCGTCACGTACTCGACCAGGTGCATCACCAAACTTTGTGAAACCTTGGAACAGACAATTTGTTGCCCGGGACCAGACTGCGACACCCATATGGGGTTTAGTTTGCAGTATGACAAGGTAGATAAATGGTAGTGTACATCCCTTTAGTCCCCAGTTCCCATCTCTGTGCACATTCCAAGGAATCCTACCGTCTCTCATCGCTGAATTGTTTCTTGAGATGAAGATACTGATTCTACTGAAGAGAAAAAAGAAACGTCTCTGGCATTAGAATTGAGTATTTATCCAGTAAAACAATTTGTCTGTGAAATGAGTTGTTGGGAAATTAAATATAAAGAAACGCCTTTTTCCGTTCTGTAAAACTACAGGTCATGTTTATAAATATAGAAAATGAATTCCATGTACCTTTTATCTGCAAAGATAAACTTGGAACTAAATATTTAAAGTTCCCTAAAGTAACATACTCAAAGCATCCCATTGTAAATATTTTGCAAAACAAGAATGATGAGGTTATATTTAATATTGGATATTACCTTTATCATGTCTAGAAATTAAATAAATTCTAGGATGAAGCTTAAATGTCTAACTGCACACACTCTTTTACTTGTGGTATATGTCTGTATTATTAGCCTATTGCCTCTTTGCTGAATAAAACTGTCTATCTGTCATTCGGTTTTAGTAAAAAAAAGTGAAAATTATTTGATTTGAAGAACATTAAAACTCCACACCACAATAAATCATGTTTTCATGAAATTCATAATATTATATGTCTTGGACACACACACAAGTGAAACGCTTATCAAACAGTCGGGTTGTTTCGATGTATATTTCTTGTGTTATCGCCCTTGACTTTCAACGCTTGACTGATCAATCTTTTTGCAGCTCAAAGTATGTATTAGATAAACACAGCGGTGTTCCGCGAGTGATCAGTATTGTTTGATTTATTGTTCTTCAGTGACTTCACCAACGTTCGTAACAGTTCCTCGTGATTACGTTTTATGTACGTTACTGCCGATTCCTCATTGACGTTCATACTAATCGTACATGCACTAAAAGTCTTGGACATGTACCTACTTTCCCCCAAAAGATCATCGACACATCGATTTCGACATGAAATTATATCATCGCCAGACGTGTACTTAAAATCAACACAAGTTGATTGAATATATTTATTTAAAAATAATAATAAACCAGTTTATTGAATAACAAACGATACAAAAATTCATTATTAATGATTTCCGCTTTTGGTCTGTTGATTACATATTTTGTTTTTTTTGTCACTAAAATTATTTGGAATCCCTGATTTCGATTTGGCCATCTACCCGCTGACAATCCTATTTTCAGGTAGAATCGATGAAACGGTAGTTTTTACCCAATAGGAACTACGTTATCGAAAAGTTTGCCCATTTCCGATTAGTGTAAAAGCTTAGAAAGAATCAGCAGCAATATCATTGTGTGGTTATTGATATAAGCCGTGAATGGAATGAGGTCAGACTTATGATAGCGTATCCAGGACGCATGACCGCTGTCACTCTTTTTGACAATTCGTACAGGGTCTATTCATAAATGCTGCATATACTTTAAGATACTGGGTACTCTCAATTCCTGTTTTCTATCACAGTTCACAAGAGCATTCATTCAGATAAGGTCATCATTTTGTGACCTCGACCTTCCCGTAGAACGCATTTGATGATTACTTTACCCTTGACCAAAAGTATAGATTGGTCAGAGATTCAGTGACGCTTTTGATACTTGAGATGTAGTTCCCTTCGTAAGAGGCCCTTTAGATTAAGTTGTAACTTTTGACCTCGTGACCTTGACCTTATCCCTGATGAATATTCTGAATAGCAAACCTACACTTTATCTTGTAGTGGGTCATTGCAAAGCCTTCGATACTTGTATGTTCCTAGTATGACGATCTGACCTAAAATGCTTACAAATAAAGATAAAGTGGAATTTGTGGTTGTACGTAAGTGTTTTGATAATAGTTGTTCTTAAATCCTTCAACCTTTACATTTTCACTGCCTATTTAGATGAGAAAGTGTGCGCCGATACGCTATGCGAAGCATGTGATCTCAGACCAACCAATGTATGAACTCTCTCACCAGGTAAGCTAGCATACTTTGAAGGGGCAGTAGCACGTTTTTTGCCAAAAAATGTTTTTAAAATTTCCCATTTATAAGGATAGTTTGTGTCATTCAAATTTACTTTAGAGGGTAAACCATCTTATTACACAAACCATTTATCTGTAGTGGTAATATCCATGTTGTGTATAAAGCAAAAATTGCATGGCGGCCATTTTATTATGAACACATTTTATTATTTCGAATTACAAAAACGATTCCCATGGCTTTACCGAACCATGTACACTATTTTTTTAACTTGATTTTCCGAAGAGAGAAGGGTGTTTTACTATTGCTGACATTATTTTTCAAATACATTTCATCGACCTATTTCAGCCAAAAAACGTGCTACTGCCCCTTTAAAGTCATGTTCCATAAATACGAACCTGAGAAACCAATTTGTCGACTTCTATAACCCGAGAAGGCTTGCTGTTACTGGTCAGATGAGAGAAGCCCCTGTGCTGAAGACAGACTGCAAGTAGCGAGACTGTACCGGGTTATATATCCTCTAACACTTGTTCTTCTGAAGAGCTGTAGTCAGACCTCATCTCCGCGAAGTGTTCCCAGGAGAATAACCAGAGAGAAATGGGGAGACTAATTGTTCTCAATTGGACAATTATAACCAACTGTGTTTATTGATCAATGATTATGACTGGGTAGATAGCGTTTATGTGTCTGTGTTCATTGTTTGTGTTTAACTCATTATATCGTGACATATAATGATATACAGGCACATTGATTCAGCAGAGAATGATTATCACTGTAGATATCATCCCGTAAGGTTGTCCGAGATATGCCGCCATACTTGAATATGGATATATTTCAGAATATACGAAAGGTGACACTACATATGCGGAAATATGATTGGCATGTTCGATTGAGATATACAGGTTACTTGGAAATTACAATGAGACTGAAAAGCAGTAGAAAAGGAAAATAAATGAATATGATAGACAAGATGGACAGCGTTGATTAAAGATAGTTTCATAGATATCACTGGTATGAATAGGAAAAAAGAAACGCTGGTTTTAAATAGGTTAACGCCATTTAAGCGCACGCTTTAAGTCGTGGTTGGAACATTCTAAAGACATTCTTCTACATTATTTAGAGTCATACGAAAGTTATAGGGCTCAAGGAATCGGGTATTGTTGTAGGGGACAGATGCAAATACGCTGATTAAGCAGGGTGGTAATAGAGTTACGAGCATTTGTCTATGTACTTCAACTATTTAGCACTTAAAGAACTTTGGAACCCTTGGCCCTTGTGTCCACAAGACATTACACATAGGCTACAATGCATATTCAATTGAAACCAGCTTATGTTGTAGCATGATAACCAGCCCAGTCCATCCAATCAAAACCCTCCCATAGAAGTTATGATACATCGTAACCATACCATAAATGGCACAGTGGGTGTTTTCGATTCGTTATCATTTTGTTCTTTCTTTTCTTGAATTTTAATACATGAAATATTAATTAACACTAGTTGTCTTAATGAATTACTTTATGTTAAACAAAATAATCAGAACGGGTGTACAAGAACCCTCTTCAGTTACCAGATGTAAATTTATAAAGTTATCTTCAACGAAAGTTGACAAACAATAAACGGTAAAACAAATTCCTTTGTAAAGAGAGTAACACTATAAACAAATCCAATTAAGGCTGTCATGACTTGTGGTTGTCAACAAAGTACACTCGAAATGGTAAAAACATGACGCTATTATATATACATAATATGCATGAAACTTTGAATATAAAATTATGCATTTCCTATTAATATATATAAAACCTCTTCACCTCGATGAATGTTAAATGCCGTATAATATAATAAGATATGTCTATTATTTCAATTAAATGAGAGTATTTAAGAATTGACTTAAAAATGTATTAAGTTCAATGAGGTATAAACTTAAAAAACGCCATGGAAACTGTGTAAATTCGCGTACGCCAAGTTTGCACAGCGTTTTTTAAGTTTATACCTCCATGAACTTAATCAATTTTGAAGTCAATACCTATAAATAAATATATTCGTACCTGATGTTTTGAAAAGGTTTCATTGCTTCAAATATACAAATTTGCAACAATTAGAGCTGTACTATTTACGCGTATAAAGACACCAAATATTAACCCAGCTTACAACGTGTTCATCAGCCAATGAAAATGCACAACGCAACTAGCCATGAACCTGACGTCATGGGGGCATGGCTAAATGTAATGTGACGTCACGAAATTAAGTTCATGCAGGTAAGAACTGAATCTCCCTGTGACAGTGTTCAGCGAATCACATCCACGCAAAGCAATTGCTATTGACGGTGCATAGTTCTTATCAGGACGATGAATTCGTCAGTGCATATATAAGTAAGAGCATTTTACTCGTGTTCACTTTCATCAATGAAATTGACGGGTAAATGACTAGGTCAAATACAGGTTCTCGTAATGTGTGGAATTCTTGTACGATATGTTACGGACACCAGAGTACATGTATAACTATATTTGAACAGGAATTTTACTTATCATTTACTATCATTTGATTCTGATTTATTCAAAGCAATAACTAGGAATTTTACTTATCATTTTACTATCATTTGATTCTGATTTATTCAAAGCAATAACTAGGTTTAAATGTTAAGCTCATGTTAAGTGCAAACGAAGCGTGACAATGATACTGATGTAAATCTGTCTTGAGTTTTGATAAATCTATGAATTTCGTTTCCTCTTCCATGCCCATGATTAAGAAAAAGGTTAAGAAAACCGCGTAGCTAATCGTTATTGTCAATATCCAGCTCAACATACATATGTACAATTTTTACAATATACAAATAGAAGTTAAATGTTTCTGAGCGTACTTACAATATACTTGAAGGGAAATATTTACTTCTATTTGAATTATATATGTGCCTAATACTGTATTAATTATAAATGAAATACACACTCTTCCCACCAGTGTACATGTACATATATTCATCAGATAAAATACAACAGGTTAAGTCATTGTTTATGCACATGATTATCTCTTTTGAGTTTCTGAAGTGATTGCTGTGTTTACGCAGTATAGATCGCAAATATAAACTTTCCATCACTCGAAGATACCGATATATTTTTTTTATGCCGAAAATCGAAAATATGATATGTAACATATTACAGCACTTACTTGTACATGATATGAAACATATTACAACACGTACATGTACATGATATGAAACATATTACAGCACTTACTTGTACATGATATGAAACATATTACAACACTTACTTGTACATGATATGAAACATATTACAACACTTACATGTACATGATATGAAACATATTACAGCACTTACTTGTACATGATATGAAACATATTGCAGCACTTACTTGTACATGATATGAAACATATTACAACACTTACTTGTACATGATATGAAACATATTACAACACTTACTTGTACATGATATGAAACATATAACAACACTTATTTGTACATGATATGAAACATATTACAACACTTACTTGTACATGATATGAAACATATTACAACACTTACTTGTACATGATATGAAACATATTACAGCACTTACTTGTACATGATATGAAACATATTACAGCACATACTTGTACATGATATGAAACATATTACAGCACTTACTTGTACATGATATGAAACATATTACAGCACTTACTTGTACATGATATGGAACATATTACAGCACATACTTGTACATGATATGAAACATATTACAGCAATTACTTGTACATGATATGAAACATATTACAGCACTTACTTGTACATGATATGAAACATATTACAGCACTTACTTGTACATGATATGGAACATATTACAGCACTTACTTGTACATGATATGAAACATATTACAACACTTACTTGTACATGATATGAAACATATTACAGCACTTACTTGTACATGATATGAAACATATTACAGCACTTACATGTACATGGTATGAAACATATTACAACACTTACATGTACATGATATGAAACATATTACAGCACATACTTGTACATGATATGAAACATATTACAACACTTACTTGTACATGATATGAAACATATTACAACACTTACATGTACATGGTATGAAACATATTACAGCACTTACTTGTACATGATATGAAACATATTACAGCACTTACTTGTACATGATATGAAACATATTACAACACTTACTTGTACATGATATGAAACCTATACAACACTTACTTGTACATGATATGAAACATATTACAGCACATACTTGTACATGATATGAAACATATTACAGCACTGACTTGTACATGATATGAAACATATTACAGCACTTACTTGTACATGATATGAAACATATTACAACACTTACTTGTACATGATATGAAACATATTACAGCACTTACTTGTACATGATATGAAACATATTACAGCACTTACTTGTACATGATATGAAACCTATACAACACGTACTTGTACATGATATGAAACATATTACAGCACTTACTTGTACATGATATGAAACATATTAAAGCACTTACTTGTACATGATATGAAACATATTACAGCACTTACTTGTACATGATATGAAACATATTACAACACTTACTTGTACATGATATGAAACATATTAAAACACTTACTTGTACATGATATGAAACATATTACAACACTTATATGTACATGATATGAAACATATTACAGCACTTACTTGTACATGATATGAAACATATTACAGCACTTACTTGTACATGATATGAAACATATTACAGCACTTACATGTACATGATATGAAACATATTACAACACTTACTTGTACATGATATGAAACATATTACAGCACTTACATGTACATGATATGAAACATATTACAGCACTTACTTGTACATGATATGAAACATATTACAGCACTTACTTGTACATGATATGAAACATATTACAGCACTTACATGTACATGATATGAAACATATTACAGCACTTATTTGTACATGATATGAAACATATTACAGCACTTACTTGTACATGATATGGAACATATTACAGCACTTACTTGTACATGATATGAAACATATTACAGCACTTACTTGTACATGATATGAAACATATTACAGCACTTACTTGTACATGATATGAAACATATTACAACACTTACTTGTACATGATATGAAACATATTACAGCACTTACTTGTACATGATATGAAACATATTACAACACTTACTTGTACATGATATGAAACATATTACAGCACTTACTTGTACATGATATGAAACATATTACAACACTTACTTGTACATGATATGAAACATATTACAGCACTTACTTGTACATGATATGAAACATATTACAGCACTTACTTGTACATGATATGAAACATATTATACAGCACTTACTTGTACATGATATGAAACATATTACAGCACTTACTTGTACATGATATGAAACATATTGCAGCACTTACTTGTACATGATATGAAACATATTACAACACTTACTTGTACATGATATGAAACATATTACAACACTTACTTGTACATGATATGAAACATATAACAACACTTATTTGTACATGATATGAAACATATTACAACACATACTTGTACATGATATGAAACATAATACAACACTTACTTGTACATGATATGAAACATATTACAGCACTTACTTGTACATGATATGAAACATATTACAGCACATACTTGTACATGATATGAAACATATTACAGCACTTACTTGTACATGATATGAAACATATTACAGCACTTACTTGTACATGATATGGAACATATTACAGCACATACTTGTACATGATATGAAACATATTACAGCAATTACTTGTACATGATATGAAACATATTACAGCACTTACTTGTACATGATATGAAACATATTACAGCACTTACTTGTACATGATATGGAACATATTACAGCACTTACTTGTACATGATATGAAACATATTACAACACTTACTTGTACATGATATGAAACATATTACAGCACTTACTTGTACATGATATGAAACATATTACAGCACTTACATGTACATGGTATGAAACATATTACAACACTTACATGTACATGATATGAAACATATTACAGCACATACTTGTACATGATATGAAACATATTACAACACTTACTTGTACATGATATGAAACATATTACAACACTTACATGTACATGGTATGAAACATATTACAGCACTTACTTGTACATGATATGAAACATATTACAGCACTTACTTGTACATGATATGAAACATATTACAACACTTACTTGTACATGATATGAAACCTATACAACACTTACTTGTACATGATATGAAACATATTACAGCACTTACATGTACATGATATGAAACATATTACAGCACTTACTTGTACATGATATGAAACATATTACAGCACTTACTTGTACATGATATGAAACATATTACAGCACTTACATGTACATGATATGAAACATATTACAGCACTTATTTGTACATGATATGAAACATATTACAGCACTTACTTGTACATGATATGGAACATATTACAGCACTTACTTGTACATGATATGAAACATATTACAGCACTTACTTGTACATGATATGAAACATATTACAGCACTTACTTGTACATGATATGAAACATATTACAACACTTACTTGTAAACGATATGAAACATATTACAGCACTTACTTGTACATGATATGAAACATATTACAACACTTACTTGTACATGATATGAAACATATTACAGCACTTACTTGTACATGATATGAAACATATTACAACACTTACTTGTACATGATATGAAACATATTACAGCACTTACTTGTACATGATATGAAACATATTACAGCACTTACTTGTACATGATATGAAACATATTATACAGCACTTACTTGTACATGATATGAAACATATTACAGCACTTACTTGTACATGATATGAAACATATTACAACACTTACTTGTACATGATATGAAACATATTACAGCACTTACTTGTACATGATATGAAACATATTACAACACTTACTTGTACATGATATGAAACATATTACAGCACTTACTTGTACATGATATGAAACATATTACAACACTTACTTGTACATGATATGAAACATATTACAGCAATTACTTGTACATGATATGAAACATATTACAACACATACTTGTACATGATATGAAACATATAACAATACTTATTTGTACATGATATGAAACATATTACAGCAATTACTTGTACATGATATGAAACATATTACAACACATACTTGTACATGATATGAAACATATTACAACACTTACATGTACATGATATGAAACATATTACAACACTTACTTGTACATGATATGAAACATATTACAACACTTACATGTACATGATATGAAACATATTACAGCACTTACATGTACATGATATGAAACATATTACAGCACTTAATTGTACATGATATGAAACATATTACAGCACTTACTTGTACATGATATGAAACATATTACAGCACTTACTTGTACATGATATGAAACATATTACAACACTTACTTGTACATGATATGAAACATATTACAACACTTACTTGTACATGATATGAAACATATTACAACACTTACATGTACATGATATGAAACATAATACAACACTTACTTGTACATGATATGAAACATATTACAGCACTTACTTGTACATGATATGAAACATATTACAACACTTACTTGTACATGATATGAAACATATTACAACACTTACTTGTACATGATATGAAACATATTACAACACTTACATCTACATGATATGAAACATAATACAACACTTACTTGTACATGATATGAAACATATTACAGCACTTACTTGTACATGGTATGAAACATATTACAACACTTACTTGTACATGATATGAAACATATTACAACACTTACATGTACATGATATGAAACATAATACAACACTTACTTGTACATGATATGAAACATATTACAGCACTTACTTGTACATGATATGAAACATATTACAGCACTTACTTGTACATGATATGAAACATATTACAACACTTACTTGTACATGATATGAAACATATTACAACACTTACTTGTACATGATATGAAACATATTACAACACTTACATGTACATGATATGAAACATAATACAACACTTACTTGTACATGATATGAAACATATTACAGCACTTAATTGTACATGATATGAGACATATTACAGCACTTACTTGTACATGATATGAAACATATTACAACACTTACATGTACATGACATGAAACATAATACAACACTTACTTGTACATGATATGAAACATATTACAGCACTTACTTGTACATGATATGAAACATATTACAGCACTTACTTGTACATGATATGAAACATATTACAACACTTACATGTACATGATATGAAACATAATACAACACTTACTTGTACATGATATGAAACATATTACAGCACTTACTTGTACATGATATGAAACATATTACAACACTTACTTGTACATGATATGAAACATAATACAACACTTACTTGTACATGATATGAAACATATTACAGCACCTACTTGTACATGATATGAAACATATTACAACACTTACTTGTACATGATATGAAACATATTACAACACTTACATGTACATGATATGAAACATAATACAACACTTACTTGTACATGATATGAAACATATTACAGCACTTACTTGTACATGATATGAAACATATTACAACACTTACTTGTACATGATATGAAACATATTACAACACTTACATGTACATGATATGAAACATATTACAACACTTACTTGTACATGATATGAAACATATTACAGCACTTACTTGTACATGATATGAAACATATTACAACACTTACTTGTACATGATATGAAACATATTACAACACTTACTTGTACATGATATGAAACATATTACAACACTTACATCTACATGATATGAAACATAATACAACACTTACTTGTACATGATATGAAACATATTACAGCACTTACTTGTACATGATATGAAACATATTACAACACTTACTTGTACATGATATGAAACATATTACAACACTTACATGTACATGATATGAAACATAATACAACACTTACTTGTACATGATATGAAACATATTACAGCACTTACTTGTACATGATATGAAACATATTACAGCACTTACTTGTACATGATATGAAACATATTACAACACTTACTTGTTCATGATATGAAACATATTACAACACTTACTTGTACATGATATGAAACATATTACAACACTTATATGTACATGATATGAAACATAATACAACACTTACTTGTACATGATATGAAACATATTACAGCACTTACTTGTACATGATATGAAACATATTACAACACTTACTTGTACATGATATGAAACATATTACAACACTTACTTGTACATGATATGAAACATATTACAACACTTACATGTACATGATATGAAACATAATACAACACTTACTTGTACATGATATGAAACATATTACAGCACTTACTTGTACATGATATGAAACATATTACAACACTTACTTGTACATGATATGAAACATATTACAACACTTACATGTACATGATATGAAATATAATACAACACTTACTTGTACATGATATGAAACATATTACAGCACTTACTTGTACATGATATGAAACATATTACAGCACTTACTTGTACATGATATGAAACATATTACAGCACTTACTTGTACATGATATGAAAAATATTACAGCACTTACTTGTACATGATATGAAACATATTACAGCACTTACTTGTACATGATATGAAACATATTACAACACTTACTTGTACATGATATGAAACATATTACAACACTTACATGTACATGATATGAAACATAATACAACACTTACTTGTACATGATATGAAACATATTACAGCACTTACTTGTACATGATATGAAACATATTACAACACTTACTTGTACATGATATGAAACATATTACAACACTTACATGTACATGATATGAAACATAATACAACACTTACTTGTACATGATATGAAACATATTACAGCACTTACTTGTACATGATATGAAACATATTACAACACTTACTTGTACATGATATGAAACATATTACAGCACTTACTTGTACATGATATGAAACATATTACAACACTTACTTGTACATGATATGAAACATATTACAGCACTTACTTGTACATGATATGAAATATATTACAACACTTACTTGTACATGATATGAAACATATTACAGCAATTACTTGTACATGATATGAAACATATTACAACACATACTTGTACATGATATGAAACATATAACAATACTTATTTGTACATGATATGAAACATATTACAGCAATTACTTGTACATGATATGAAACATATTACAACACATACTTGTACATGATATGAAACATATAACAACACTTATTTGTACATGATATGAAACATATTACAACACTTACTTGTACATGATATGAAACATATTACAACACTTACATGTACATGATATGAAACATATTACAGCACTTATTTGTACATGATATGAAACATATTACAGCACTTAATTGTACATGATATGAAACATATTACAGCATTTACTTGTACATGATATGAAACATATTACAACACTTACTTGTACATGATATGAAACATATTACAACACTTACATGTACATGATATGAAACATAATACAACACTTACTTGTACATGATATGAAACATTTTACAGCACTTAATTGTACATGATATGAGACATATTACAGCACTTACTTGTACATGATATTAAACATATTACAACACTTACATGTACATGATATGAAACATAATACAACACTTACTTGTACATGATATGAAACATATTACAGCACTTACTTGTACATGATATGAAACATATTACAGCACTTACTTGTACATGATATGAAACATATTACAACACTTACATGTACATGATATGAAACATAATACAACACTTACTTGTACATGATATGAAACATATTACAGCACTTACTTGTACATGATATGAAACATATTACAACACTTACTTGTACATGATATGAAACATAATACAACACTTACTTGTACATGATATGAAACATATTACAGCACTTACTTGTACATGATATGAAACATATTACAACACTTACTTGTACATGATATGAAACATATTACAACACTTACATGTACATGATATGAAACATAATACAACACTTACTTGTACATGATATGAAACATATTACAGCACTTACTTGTACATGATATGAAACATATTACAACACTTACTTGTACATGATATGAAACATATTACAACACTTACATGTACATGATATGAAACATAATACAACACTTACTTGTACATGATATGAAACATATTACAGCACTTACTTGTACATGATATGAAACATATTACAACACTTACTTGTACATGATATGAAACATATTACAACACTTACTTGTACATGATATGAAACATATTACAACACTTACATCTACATGATATGAAACATAATACAACACTTACTTGTACATGATATGAAACATATTACAGATTACTTGTACATGATATGAAACATATTACAACACTTACTTGTACATGATATGAACATATTACAACACTTACATGTACATGATATGAAACATAATACAACACTTACTTGTACATGATATGAAACATATTACAGCACTTACTTGTACATGATATGAAACATATTACAGCACTTACTTGTACATGATATGAAACATATTACAACACTTACATGTACATGATATGAAACATAATACAACACTTACTTGTACATGATATGAAACATATTACAGCACTTACTTGTACATGATATGAAACATATTACAACACTTACTTGTACATGATATGAAACATATTACAACACTTACATGTACATGATATGAAACATAATACAACACTTACTTGTACATGATATGAAACATATTACAGCACTTACTTGTACATGATATGAAACATATTACAACACTTACTTGTACATGATATGAAACATATTACAACACTTACATGTACATGATATGAAACATAATACAACACTTACTTGTACATGATATGAAACATATTACAGCACTTACTTGTACATGATATGAAACATATTACAGCACTTACTTGTACATGATATGAAACATATTACAACACTTACTTGTACATTATATGAAACATATTACAACACTTACTTGTACATGATATGAAACATATTACAACACTTACATGTACATGATATGAAACATAATACAACACTTACTTGTACATGATATGAAACATATTACAGCACTTACTTGTACATGATATGAAACATATTACAACACTTACTTGTACATGATATGAAACATATTACAACACTTACTTGTACATGATATGAAACATATTACAACACTTACATGTACATGATATGAAACATAATACAACACTTACTTGTACATGATATGAAACATATTACAGCACTTACTTGTACATGATATGAAACATATTACAACACTTACTTGTACATGATATGAAACATATTACAACACTTACATGTACATGATATGAAACATAATACAACACTTACTTGTACATGATATGAAACATATTACAGCACTTACTTGTACATGATATGAAACATATTACAGCACTTACTTGTACATGATATGAAACATATTACAGCACTTACTTGTACATGATATGAAAAATATTACAGCACTTATTTGTACATGATATGAAACATAATACAACACTTACTTGTACATGATATGAAACATATAACAACACTTACTTGTACATGATATGAAACATATTACAGCACTTAATTGTACATGACAAAAGTTGTTTTATTTAATATTTAAGATACAAAGTTTATATCCTCACTTCGTTATGCATGATATGTTTGAAACAAGGTACTTATTTGCCCTTTGAATATCTAAACCGATAACGGATAGATCCTAATCAAGTCTTTTTATCTTTTTAGTTGTTAATTATGGAAGATGTGAAATTTTCAAAACCTAATCTCTTTACAAATTAAATCGTGTATAGTTAAATTTTCAGTTAAAAATTTCAGTTCAACAGCTACACATAGTGTATTCGATTAATTCCTAACTTAGCGAAATTCTATCTATATGTACAGGAAAACTTGACATATAAATATATTCGAAATATGCCAGTAAACGCGCACTTGGCCCTGTATAAGCAGGCATTTTATTTCTCGGTCGTGACAACTGTATATTATGACCCGAGGCTTTCAAGCTCCCATTCAACTTGTAGTGATAACGATTTCAATCGGCTTTAACGGTATTTGATCACTTAGTTATACAACCAGTCTTCTAATTTCATCACAAGGGATTTTCGTTTTATGTATAACTATAAAATCTTCTTGGACAATACAATATCAACGCAAATATCCAAAAGTAGTTAAACGTTCTTTCAGAGCTTCATCGGGCGGAATGATGAAGGGGTAAACATATACTGAACTCTAACACGTCGTCTATCCTCACAATAAAGAAATTGTTGTCCAGAAAATAATTGTATGTATTGCACTTTTAAATGCCCATCAAAGACAAGTAAACCGTTACTTGATTTGAATTTGCTTTGTTAAACTCCTAGATAATAATACCTCTCACATACCTCATAAGATAAGTTTTTTAGAGAATGGTGCGATTACTCAACGCA
This sequence comes from Gibbula magus, assembly GCA_936450465.1. Lineage (NCBI taxonomy): Eukaryota > Metazoa > Mollusca > Gastropoda > Trochida > Trochidae > Gibbula > Gibbula magus. Next base: position 62,868,741 of record OW388289.1, on the reverse strand, counting down.
TTGAGAACTAAGATGTATGGTAATAAAAGTATATGACAATGACATGTTGTAATAAAAGTATATGACAATGACATGTTGTAATAAAAGTATATGACAATGATACGTTGTAATGAAAGTATATGACAATGACATGTTGTAATAAAAGTATATGACAATGACATGTTGTAATAAAAGTATATGACACTGATATGTTGTAATAACAGTATATGACAATGATATGTTGTAATAAAAGTATATGACAATGATATGTTGTAATAAAAGTATATGACAATGATATGTTGTAATGAAAGTATATGACAATGATATGTTGTAATAAAAGTATATGACAATGACATGTTGTAATAAAAGTATATGACAATGACATGTTGTAATAAAAGTATATGCCAATGACATGTTGTAATAAAAGTATATGCCAATGACATGTTGTAATAAAAGTATATGGCAATGATATGTTGTAATGAAAGTATATGACAATGCCATGTTGTAATGAAAGTATATGACAATGACATGTTGTAATAAAAGTATATGCCAATGACATGTTGTAATAAAAGTATATGGCAATGATATGTTGTAATGAAAGTATATGACAATGCCATGTTGTAATGAAAGTATATGACAATGACATGTTGTAATAAAAGTATATGACAATGACATGTTGGTATCTAAACACCCGTGACAAAAGTTATAAGGGGGTGTCAACCATTTCTACTATGAGTATATAAACACTCTAACGGTGTTACATTTGGGATAACACTACCTTCAATAGTACAGATGCTTATACTTCTTCGGGCCGAGTTCCTTGCGGGATTCGAACCACACCCTCAGAGTCCGGCAACCAACTGACCGTACCAAATTTAAAGCTTACCGCACTACCAATGGACCTTGACAAAAATCGAGGTCCAACAATCGATCGATATCAGATCGCATACAGAAAAAAAGCCACGGTTTATGAAGAAATCGCGAAGAGTAATTTGCTGTTTCTGTTCTCGGAGGTGGCGTAATGGTTGTAATGCATCAACTTCAAATGTTTACATCAAGTTGTGAAGATGTGTCATCTCCAGCAGCCTGTGAGAAGTATGAAATATGTAACAGTTAACAAGCCGGCAGGTGTGTCTGAATTCGAACCACGTGCGAACTGCAACCCCGAGAGCGCATCGAAGAACACACGAGTTGATCGCCGGGCACGTGCAAGGTATGGGTGGTAAATGTAACCCGCAGGTGCTTCAAGTAAGAGGTGTAAGCTCTTAATTGATATTTTTGCCATAGTTTTAACTCAATTATAATGTCGATGTTATGCGTGATGTTGTGATCTTTATGTTTTACAAGAAAAAGTAATCCACCGCTTTAGGCCTACATGTAGCAGCGTCACATAAAGAATTAATCAGAACTTCAATTCTAAAACCATGGTGATACAGGCAGGCGACAGGAAAATTAGTTTTCCATCAACGTAATCAATGAGAGTAAACAAATGTTACGATAACTGTTTGGGAAGGGAAAACACCAACTTAAATATCCTTTTCACTTTGAAATAATATGTTGTATAGCCTAAAGAATACATACTGGTATAGTTAACCAAGCACTACACGTATGTACATTGTATGTAACAAGGTCGACAATGATAGGCCTATATAGCAGATAGATAAACGCATTGAATGGCGGACATCATAATGATATGCCATCATGGAAGAAGATTTTATATTGAGCAAATATAGTATTTGAAGATATAGACTTGAAAACACTAATTATGTCTCCTGGGGCGCCCGTGAGAAGAGCATGATTGCAGGGAATTGACTACCCAGATTCCATCTGTGCAAGACGACTTCCGGAATTGGAAGATTGGAAGATGAAGAGATGAAAGTTATACGAAGCGAGGAAAGCAGTTAAAGACATAAATATATTTACTTACTTATGTACGTTGGACGTAATACCTCGGCTGTGAAGACAGATAGAACTTGAAGGTAAGCGACGAGTAATAACTGCGCTAACAGACATGTTGGATGGTTATCGGAAACCGAAAATGTTCTGGTTTGGCCAAAACACATAACATGTTTTTATAAAAGACAACATCAATATGAATTTAGTTATGTTTGATCACTCTGGGAGTTAATGGTGGTATTAATTTGAATTCTGTTTCATGTGAAAATGGTAATTTTTGCTATGATCGCTGGTACCTCAATCATTTCCCTGCTTTTCGGTGGAAATTAAATTGCAGTTTGAATGGACTTATTGCCATACTGTATCTGCGTACGTGTTTATCTTTTCAGAAATTAGTTTTTAGTGACATGATTAAATGGCAAATATGATTATTATATACCACGAGCCATCTACCCGATCACGTACTTCGTAACTGAAATGTACATAACATTTACACCAAAGGCAGCGAAAAGCGAACGTTCCTAAAGGTTAATATTTTATGTGCGCTTTATTACATGACGATTGAGTTGCTGTTAGGTAATGTGTGCAGACGTTAACAAGTAATAATTATGTTTTTTTGACGGCGTGTCTCATAAACGAAAATATTTGGCTTCAAAATGGCTTGAAGTTGTTTTTGAATTTTTTGTTAAAATATTTTCCTTTAGTATTTGGTAATAGTTCTATTTCTTATGGTTGGTTACCAGATCAAAGGTATTTTCATGGATTTATGTATTTATGTATTTCTTTTCTTGAAAATGAATTCATTTTGTTCACAAATCTTTGTGATTGTTAATTATTTTCCTTTCAAAAGAGAAAATAGTAAACTATTTCCAGATAAAGAACCAACAAGAAGTCATAATATAAACAACTATTTTAAAAAAAAACATTACAAGGTTTGTTTTAGTTACAACCCGCTAGTTTCCAGTTTCCTTAAGAGCTTGCTGAAATTCAATTTGAAGAAAATAATTTGTTTTAATTGCTTCAGACAGCTTAACTTGGAGGATAATTTGCAAGTAACTGATACACTGGCAAAGGTTCATTAGGAGTGTAATTACACTTTACAAGACACTTATAGATCAGATTTTACTAATTTCTGCTGTCAGATTACTCTGAATTTAATCATTAATGGTTCACATTTCACCTAATGCTATTGCCCGTCTCAGACAACAGTCTAATAAGGCTTGAGAATCCATCATAAGTTAATTTGTTTACTGAGAATGATCTCACCTGAGACTTGTACATTCTCCAATAACTCTCAATTAATCCGAAAACATTGTTTAATTACTTACAAAGGTCCACTCAATAATGATGATAAAGTAATGATACTGATTCAAGTACACAATTTCCCTGAAAGTTTTCTCTCAAATATATGCTCATATCAATTTCAAAATTATTAAGATTTTAAGATATTCTATTTTAATTTATTTTCAAATATTCTTGTAAGGAACATAACCTTTGAATGTCGATCTTTTGTTGGTGTCCATCAAAGAAGGAAGGACTCTCACTCTGATAGATCCAGGCCTCATTGATCAATCATCAAGTCTGAATTGCAGCTCCATAATGGAAAGACCAGTGATTAGGTTAGTTTCAAATAATCTCATTAGAAATGTCTATTCCATTAATAATAGTAACTTAAATACACATCAAAGGTGCTAAATTAACAGTAAGCCAGACAAAAGGTGATGAAAAGTGGACTTTAACGCCTTTTTCAAGGCGTTTCATTTATATAATGGTGGCATACATCAACCCAGAGAGAAGGCTAACAGTACCAGCGTGGTTATACTGTCGTGAGGCCAGGGAGTCTGAGCTGGAACAAGTGAACCATGGGTGCTGGAATGCAGTGAATGTCTTCAAAGTTACAACTTGTCTCAAGCAAGATAAACTGGTCTACATTAAAGGAAATACTATGAATTTATCAACTGGGGAATCAATGTTAATGAAAACCAAAAATAGTGAAGGACATAACACTATCAAAGGAAAATTCATCAGAGATTATTGAACATTTACAGTTATAAACAAAATTTATGATTATTTCTCAAAATTCCTTCACATCATCCTAATTTTTTTCCATTAAGACATATTTGACCCATTCTTCTTACACTCTAAGCAATAATCACAAAAGGTCACTGCAGGCTCATATATCCTTGTTGATATTTGTATCCAATTTTGTCTGTACTTTACAGGTTTCTAATGGCCAATTTACAGTGTATTTGATAGATCCTGAACATAAATCTGCATTTGGAAGTAGGAAAGTGACCTGACTTCATTCACAAGGATAAAGATTTGAGACCCTGTAGACGATAGTTGGTTATATAGTGAAGACTCACAATAGCACCCCTAGTTCATGATAGCGGCTAATCAGATACTGTAAAATCTCCCTCCACTGCAAGACTTGGCGCTATTGTAGAATCTCCCTCCACTGCAAGACTTGGCTCTATTGTAAAATCTCCCTCCACTGCAAGACTTGGCGCTATTGTAGAATCTCCCTCCACTGCAAGACTTGGCTCTATTGTAAAATCTACCTCCACTGCAAGACTCTGCGCTATTGTAAAATCTCCCTCCACTGCAAGACTTGGCGCTATTGCAAAATCTCCCTCCACTGCAAGACTCTGCGCTATTATAAAATCACCCTCCACTGCAAGACTTGGCGCTATTGTAGAATCTCCCTCCACTGCAAGACTTGGCTCTATTGTAAAATCTACCTCCACTGCAAGACTCTGCGCTATTGTAAAATCTCCCTCCACTGCAAGACTTGGCGCTATTGCAAAATCTCCCTCCACTGCAAGACTCTGCGCTATTATAAAATCTCCCTCCACTGCAAGACTCTGCGCTATTGTAAAATCTCCCTCCACTGCAAGACTTGGCGCTATTGCAAAATCTCCCTCCACTGCAAGACTTGGCGCTGTTGTAAAATCTCCCTCCACTGCAAGACTCTGCGCTATTGTAAAATCTCCCTCCACTGCAAGACTCTGCGCTATTGTAAAATCTCCCTCCACTGCAAGACTTGGCGCTGTTGTAAAATCTCCCTCCACTGCAAGACTCTGCGCTATTGTAAAATCTCCCTCCACTGCAAGACTTGGCGCCGTTGGTGTCTCCAGACCAAATATTACAATTTTCCAAGTTTATCTGGGGAATGATGACTGATGTCACAGGATGATTGACTTGTAATTATTTTATTGACGCATTGATTCACGCGGGAACGTTTTTGTGATGGATGTCCTTGGTTCAACTGGTACCATATAACGAATCAGTCTTAAAGGAATTGATTCTTCAAGAGCAAGTCTGTGTGTGTCAAACCGTGTATAGCCATACATGTAGGTAACTACTTCAATTATCTTAATGAATAAGTTCTATGCCTGAATGTTCAATACATGTAGTCTCATGTAGTGGATTTTGTCAAAATTGTTAAAGCATTGGCATCAGTGTAAGAAATAAGCTTAAAAAGAGTTTTGTCAATTTAAATAGCAAAATGAAAGAACACCTAAAAAAGTTACCAGACTGGACCCAAAGATGCCAGGTTCAGGTCTGTTAATTCCTACCTTGTTGACATAACCTACAGACAATTTCATGCATGATGAATTTTTTCATATTTTCTCAAAGGTTATGACATATTTGACTGACTCGTTCATAACTTAATACAAAAAATTTGTCAAATATTTGTTCTGGTAAGACTGTTTCATTGAATAGCAAATCTTGATAGATCTTCAGAAAAAGTTCACATTTATTACAACTACATAGGGAAGTAATGAGAGAGAAAAAAGAAGCATAATTCGCTCAATTATCTTTCTGTGTGTAAGTTTATTTCATTATAAATGCCATTTCTCATTTATTTGCTATATTCTATATAGATGGTAATAATGTGATCAGTTGATGTGTTTCTTGTTCACTGGATTCTTGGATTTGAATATTAAATGAAGGATAACACCATGTTTAATGCATGAAGAACTCAGACAGTTTATTCTTTTGAGATTGAGATTTCAATATAGAATCCAGTTACAGTTTATTACCCGATAAATTCAAGTTAATTGATAACTGACTGAATTTTATTGAGATTATGTGATGATGTTGAAATCTGAACAAAAGAACAGATTCATGTTCCTGAATATTAATGCAGAAATTGAGGTACTTTCTTGTATTTGACTGTATTACTGAAGAAAATCATTTAAAATTAAATGAACATTCTTCAATATTTGATAGGCTGTAAGAAATTGGTGATGATTGTGTTTTTAGTTTTTTTTCTATCAACCGATCATAATTGCCTGCTTGGTGAAGAATCAGTTCATATTATAAATCTATTATTTGATACATGTAAATCCTCATTCAACCTTAGATAATATATCGTGCATTGATTAAAGAGCTAAAGAGCAACTGGTTGTACTTTTAACCTTTCAGACAAGATGGGCTTATGGCATGACGTCTGGCGTCCATCAGTCCATTCGTAAACTTTTCACGTTATAGTTCATTAGGCATGAAAGGCCAGATGGGATTATTGCATGGGCTGTTATCCCGCGTCCGTCTGTCAGCTGTTGTCGGTAAACTTACCACATTTTCGACTTCTCCTCCAGAACCTCTACAACCCCCCCCCCCCCCTCCCCCTCCTTCAAATATAGGCTTGGCAGGGTGTCCAACCGTAAAACCTTTAAACGACTTCTACTCCAAAACCGTTTGATAAAGAAAGCTAAAATTTTCAGAATAACATCTTTATAATATGTATCCTTATATTTGTTCATTTGGTCAAAATCCCTTCTCAAATATTGGCATGGCAGGGTGTTAAACCTTAAATTTCACTCCAGGAACTAGTAATGCTAGGAAGCTAATGTTTTCAGAATATCATCTTTGCATGATGGAGACCAAGGCTTCTAAGTTTCATTCTTATATAGATTTAAGAGATATTATAAAATTCAAGTTTTTTCCCCTTGCCTAAGCTTACAGACCACAACAGCATAATGCTGTGTAACAATATCTCAGAGTCTTGCATAGGGGCGAGAGCTCGTTGGCTATAATGCATTGCAACACTCTCAACAACACTGCCTGTTCCCTGCATCCTACATCCCTAGTATGCAGATGGGTGGGGTTTAGCAATGCACTGCAGCACTGAGCTGAAATTTTATGTACAAATATGGGTCACAGGGGTCATGACCTAAAAAGCTATTTTCATCTTCTTCTCATGAATGATATCTCTAGAAAGCTGAAATGTTGTGTCCAGACTCCTTAGCAAATGGGGAATCTAAATTGTGTATCAAACTATCCAAAATATGGGTCACAAGGGCCACAAATGATGGATTATGGAACTTAGTTTAGTTTATTCAACTTCGGTTTAAAGCATGATAGCCTGATGAGCTACAGAGCCAATGACTCTAATTTATTTATGTTTTTGCATCTTCATGCTCTTTGGAATCCATATATATATATATATATATACTAACAAAATAACAACTACATGCAACCAATCCTGTATGAACATTTTTCAGTCATTGCTTATATTGTTATATAAAGTTGGTAAATCCCATAATATTTCTCCTAGTTGAGTTGTCGACATATTCTTTGACATTTGGTTATCATCTTACTGCATGATAAAATTGCTAAATGATAAGGCTAGGCACTAGGTTACCCCACACGCGAGCCGTGTTTAACTTTGCTTCCTGAACATGGTGGGATATGAGGTCATCACTTTCTGGCAGGATCATCAGCCAAGCACTGGAAAAGAATTTCTATGTTATTTTTCTGATTTTATCTGAGTTTACAAACATCAAGAGGTACTTAGTTCATCAGATGTGAAGCCCTATTGGGTATTAAGTTTCTGTACCATAAACCTCTATCTGTGCTAAATGTTTTCTCAGATATTGTGTCGAAGTGTATATGCTGGGGTTATAATCTTACTTATAAGAAAATGTCACATTATCTTTGGTTCAAGTAGAAATGTTTGATAAGACCTGTTTCTCGGTTTGATCAATATATTTTTTATTAAAATGTTTTATGAGTGTACAGTTTGAACATGATTTCACTTAAGAACTAACTTTGACTTTTTCACGTTACAAATAACAAATAATTTTAAACACTTTGCAATTTTATTTATAATTATAATTTTGAGATTTGGCTAGGATGAAGGGGGGGGGGGGGGGGGGGGGGGGGGGGGGGGGGTGACAAATCAAAGGCAACGCAACAACAAATTCAAAGATTTAATGTTATTTTTCGCCCCTGTTAGGGCAGCTTCATCAGACTGGTACCGATCTGGTGGTACAACCTCCCACAGCCCCCATTCGCCTCTTATTTTTCTTGTGCCATCATTAATCATTTATTTGATCAATACATAATTAGTTCATCAGATGTAGGAAATACTACAGAATGACTTTATGTATGTAGCATCTTTACTTAATTTATTGTTTTATATTGCAATCTATGTTCATGTGCTTGTAAATTAGAAAAATAAATAAAACAAACTTGAATCAAGTTCACTGGTACACTAGTATGATGTCTGCTCTATCTGGGTTGGTGTGGGTTTGAATCCTTGCCTTGTCACAAACCATGTTAAAACTTAAATGTGGAGTATACTGAGCCCTTCAATATACTTTCTTAAGGCACGTAAACTTAACCTTGGACTATCTTGGATTGTTGGTTAAAGTACCTAGATTCAGGGACTTAATGTTGCTGCTTAAAACAGTTTGAAATGTTCATAAAAAAGATTCCGGTTTAACGTATTGAAATTACTCCGTTTTCAATAACATCTCTATGATTTGAGAAGGTCACTACAAGACTACAAGACGTGTTTGTCAAATGTTGTTAGCACGATATCTCATGAACGGCTGCACCTAGAGTCTTCAAATGTGAACCAGTCTTCATTTGGAGAATGCACGACACCAGTCGATTTGGGTGACCTTCACATCATTTTCAAGGTCACTACAGGACATTGACCATTCTTAAAAAAAATTCCCGATATAACAATAATGGAATCAAACATGTAATGGTCAAGACTCTGTACAAGCTGTGTGTCCATCCTTTAAGCTCATTTCTTAACTGCGGCGGGGGACATGGTCACGTTTGTGACAGTTACTCGATACTCAGGGACTTAATGTTGCTGCTTTAAAAGATGCTGGTTTAATGTATTGAAATTACTCTGTTGTAAATAACATCTCTATGATTTGAAATAAGATTTTTTTCATTGGATAGAATACATCATTACTTGTGGAGAATGACTTTCCCTATAGCATCTCATGTACTTTAAAGATATGCATTGCAATCTATTTTTATGTGTTTCAAAGCGAGAGAACCTTTTTTAAAACTAAAATTGGATTCAAAGCTTAGAAAATGTTTAAGAATTATTGTCAGATTAAGTAGTGCAATCAGTTTGGGAAGTTGAATCCTGATCTTGTGATACAAAAACATGGACCGGTAATTTCACTTGCAGAGCTAGAACATTCATACCTATCTATAGCCAATGGTTAATCATGGATAATTGGTTTTCTTTGTAATACATTGCTGCATGAATTAGAGAGATTACCCTGTAAGAACATATCTGAAAAAGACCATCGTTTACCAAAATAATGGGAAAAAAATACAAATATATGAGTACCATTCAAATTTGGTTTCCCAACACAAGTTTAATGATGATATCTTTAAAGGTACTGAAAAACTATAAGTTAGAAATAGTTTACCAAATATCACTTCCAAGATTTACAGCAATGTTTTAAGTCAATATTTTCTAGATATTAAAGAGAAGCTGGAAGGGTGGAGTTACCTGGCAGTTTGAGATAGTGGAAGATTATGTTGGTCAGACAGTAAGTAATTAATGCTTGTATACTTTGCAACGTGTGAGTGTTTGGTTGATAATGTAAATACATAGATAGACAGCTGGTGTTAACATTCTACTTCCCACATTTCAACATTCCGCCATGTTGTTTTTAGCTTTATGTCGTGTCCTTCAACACTTAACGTGTCTCTAGAACAGATTCAACCTAAGATCATGCTTTAAAGTATCCAACATAGATTTTGTGAAAATACATTTTTTTCTAAAAACTTTGTTTTGATGATAAATTTGTGATGATGTGAAAATGCTTTCATGTAGTGATGGCACCTCAGTTGCTGTGCTTCAAATGTCTGAGAAGGGAGATAACTCTGTGGGTTTCAAACAGATAATGAGTTGCCAGAGAAACTAACTTGTTTTTGCAGATGTAATATTAGTTTGTGATATATGCTTAGAGAAGAAATAGATCTTCCTGCAAGTTTTACTTGTATTTCTTAAATTTTCAAAGAGTTGATTTAATTTTGATATCTTTGACATCGGGTTAACTTTCTTTATGAATTTATGTCTAAATCTAATTCCATGTTCCTCTCACCTACAAAATATATCAATGAAACTGCATCTTTTCTTTACACTGTACACTGATGACTTTAACAGAAGTTGGCCTGTAGCCTGCAACTGGAAACATATGAATAAGGAGTAAACAAGCATACCCCCAGGAACATGGAAAGAGTGAAGGCAGTTACTCGTTATGTTTAATTTCTCTGAAAATATGTCTAAGTAGTGACCTTGTAGATTCAAGGATTCTGTGCTCTCTTTCATTAACAAGAAGGTTGGTTGCATGCTTCATAAATCATCTGTTATCTTTATAGAATGCAAGATGGTGGAGGTGCATGATATTTAAATAAGAGAAAATGAGCGCTCAGTGACTTCCTTCCCAGTCTTTTATTACATTGAAATAAAATAATCAATGTGTGATTAAGTCTTTTTTTAAGGTTTAGAAGATCGGTAAACTTCATTGATGGGCCTGTTAAATTATTCACATTTAGTTAGCAGCTCCGACTAAGTCGGAGCTGCTATCAGTTTTTGTGCAGTTTCCATCGCTGCCGCGTTTTGTATTCTCTATAACTTTTTTCCTATTAGGTTTTGAGAACTCATATACATAATTTCTTACTTATACCCCTGGGGAATTGTTTTGACATGGTCAGATTCAAGGTCAAAGGTCAAGGTCACGAGTTCTGAAACCGCTAAAAAAATCCTTGTTAACACGATAACTTGAAAAATATTTGTGCTATCAGGCCCTTCTTTGGTGTACCGGTATATCAACCATGGAGAAAGGCCAAAATTTGAAAAGGTTTTCGCTAACATCCGTCAAAGGTCAAGGTCATAGTGAGGTCACAACTTAAGCATGCTTTTGAAAAAATGTCTTATTTCAACTATTAACACTTTGAATCATTACATGATTGTGATACACAATAAAAAGTGATCACTGATTGTGTGACCTTGAATTTTAAAGGTCAAAGTCACGAGATAGGGTCATGGTCACCAGTTCTGAAATCACTAAATTACTTCTTTCCAAGGAGGTATCAACACCTCATATACATAACTTCTTACTTATGCCCCTGGGGAATTATTTTGACATGTTCATATTCAAGGTCAAAGGTCAAGGTCACTCACAAGTTCTGAAATTGCTAAAACAATCCTTGAAAACACGATAACTTGAAAAATATTTGTGCTATCAGGCTTTTCTTTGGTGTATATCAACTATGGAGAAAGGCCAAGATTTGAAAAGGTTTTCGCTAACATCCGTCCAAGGTCAAGGTCATAGTGAGGTCACAACTTAAGCATGCTTTTGCAAAAATGTCTTATTTCAACTATTAACACTTTGAATCATTACATGATTGTGATACACAATGAAAAGTGATCACTGATTGTGTGACCTTGAATTTTAAAGGTCAAGGTCACAAGATAGGGTCATGGTCACCAGTTCTGAAATTACTATGTAACTTTTTTCCATGAAGGTATCAAAACCTCATATATATAACTTCTTTCTTGTTCACCTGGGGAATTAGTTTGACATGCTCACATTCAAGGTCAAAGGTAAAGGTCAGGAGTTCTGAAATCACTACAAAAATCCTTGTAAACACGATAACTTCAACAACTTCTGTGCTATCAGGCCCTTACTTGGTATATATCAACTATGGAGAAAGACTGAGATTTGGAAAGGTTTTCGCTAAAATCTGTCCAAGGTCAAGGTCACAGCGAGGTCACAACTTAAGTATGCAGTTGCGGACATGCCTTATTTTAACTATTAACACTTTGAATCATTACATGATTGTTATACACAATGAAAAGTGATCACTGATTGTGTGACCTTGAATTTTAAAGGTCAAGGTCACGAGATAGGGTCATGGTCACCAGTTCTGAAATTACTATGTAACTTTTTTCCATGAAGGTATCAAAACCTCATATATATAACTTCTTTCTTGTTCACCTGGTGAATTATTTTGACATGCTCACATTCAAGGTCAAAAGTCAAAGTCATGAGTTCTGAAATCACTACAAAAATCCTTGTAAACACGATAACTTCAACAACTTCTGTGCTATCAGGCCCTTACTTGGTATATATCAACTATGGAGAAAGACTGAGATTTGAAAAGGTTTTCGCTAAAATCTGTCCAAGGTCAAGGTCACAGCGAGGTCACAACTTAAGTATGCAGTTGCGGACATGCCTTATTTTAACTATTAACACTTTGAATCATTACATGATTGTTATACACAATGAAAAGTGATCACTGATTGTGTGACCTTGAATTTTAAAGGTCAAGGTCACGAGAAAGGGTCATGGTCACCAGTTCTGAAATTATTATGTAACTTTTTTCCATGAAGGTATCAAAACCTCATATATATAACTTCTTTCTTGTTCACCTGGTGAATTATTTTGACATGCTCACATTCAAGGTCAAAAGTCAAAGTCATGAGTTCTGAAATCACTACAAAAATCCTTGTAAACACGATAACTTCAACAACTTCTGTGCTCTCAGGCCCTTACTTGGTATATATCAACTATGGAGAAAGACTGAGATTTGAAAAGGTTTTCGCTAAAATCTGTCCAAGGTCAAGGTCACAGCGAGGTCACAACTTAAGCATGCAGTTGCGGACATGCCTTATTTTAACTATTAACACTTTGAATCATTACATGATTGTTATACACAATGAAAAGTGATCATTGACTGTGTGACCTTGAAGATCAAAGGTCAAGGTCACGAGATATTGTCATGGTGACCAGTTCTGAAATCTGTAAATAACTTTTTTCCAAGAAGGTATTAACATCTCATATACATAGCTTCTTTCTTATAAATCTGGTGAATGATTTTGACATGTTCACATTCAAGGTCAAAGGTAAAGGTCATGAGTTCTTAAATCACTACAATAATCCTTGTAGACATGATAACTTCAAACATTTTTGTGCTGTCAGGCTCTTATTTGGTATATATCAACTATGGAGAAAGACCAAGATCTGAAAACGTTTTCGCTAAAATCTGTCAAAGGTCAAGGTCACAGCAAGGTCACAACTTAAGCATGCTATTGTGAGTATTGTGCCTTATGTTAACAATGAACACTTTGAGTCATTGCATGATTGTTATACACAATGAAAAGTAAGCATTGATGGTGTGACCTTGAAGGTCAAAGGTCAAGGTCATGAGATATTGGTTAAGGCCATGTTAATCCTTTGATCCAATTTTGAAATCAGAAATAGGTTTTAAGAACAAGTTTGTGAAAAGTGACCCCCTTGATGATTCAACTTGTTAGAATAACTTGAAGAATAAATAAAATGTTGTCCAAAAAAATTCCCATTTTATTTATGCTGAGGAGAAGGCGCAACAGGGAAAGACTAGACCCAAAGTTTCGGAGCTGCTCTGCTTTTGCGGTGTCCCGCAAACGCTCATCTAGTTTATTTCAGCTTTTATCAATGTTTGTTCTGTTGTTTGATCTTTTAGATTGCGGGAAATGATGTTTGAAGCATTTGATGCACACAAAGATTATTCAGCTGCAGACAATCTAGACACTCGACTAGACTAAACAAGTCATGTCTTGATCAAATATCTGTATTTCCATATTGATTTTTATTTTCATTTTCAATAGGAAACAATTTTCTCAGCGGTTGAAGTGAAAACAGTAGAGCAGATAATGAGGAGGAAATTAAGTGGCAGGTGCTTTTGTTGGTGCTTGAGAATGGTCTGATGCATGTTGGCTTGAATCATTGGAGCGTGAAGCTACAGGAAGAGATGGTGTCATTGTAGTACTCCTGGAAACAGATCTGACACTCAAGCCACACACTGGACGTGCAATGACCGCTCCTCCTCTTTTAATACAGAAACAAAGGTGACCACCAACCCACCTGACTCCTAGCGGCGCTGTCCATCTGACCACAGCAGTAAACGTATCAAGGAGTCTTGGATTGATGCTTTAATGGATGCTTTCTCCTTTATGTAAGAACCCAGGTAAATCATCAATTGTACATTATTTTTCGTTTCTTTTTTAAGTAAGGGGTTGGGGGTGTCAGTTATGATGTCGGTGTATACTTAATCCATGATCCTACGCTGGTGCCGGCCACTTGAACACCTGCATTTAGTATGCTTCATGTATACTTAATGTGACTGTCTCTCTCAACATATCCTGTCCACCCTCTGTAATATCTAGAGATAAGTATAGTGAAGTGCTACATAACAAGAGGTATGCTAAATATCAGATTCTGAATTATGATAGTTATATGGTTTAAACATATTTATTTCAGAAAAAATGGATTGGTAAACAAGCTGCAATAGCTTATCTGAATACCGCTCCAGAATACAAAACAAAAAGCATATATCATGGTGAATTCACAATACATTTACAAAAACCAACAACAATACAAGTAATAATGAATACTTATACTTAATACTTAATCAGATTACAATATTTGTTAAGAAAACTTTGAGCAGATGCCATTTATATTCATCAGTTAATATCAGATATATAATCTTAGTAAGCCAGTTTTTAAATCTGCCTGTTAAATTTATAAAAGAGTGTATTGAAATTAAAAGTTCTTTATATACAGTAGAGGAACAATTTGGATTTCCAAATAAAACCGATTTCTAATCAAATCCTTTGTTGTAGAAAAACATATTTTCCCTTATATCGCTGTAAAGAGGACAGGAAAAGAAATAATGAATTGAATTTTCATAATTATAGCCACAAGAACAAACTGGTTTTTGAGAAATAAATCTTTCATATTTGTGTGCGTTAAGGTCACTACTTTCAAGTCTGAGGCGAGAATGGATAATTTATGATAGTTATGATTCATATCAGTGCAATGTATATCTGTATGATGGTTCATAAAGAGGTGATTAGTTATGGATTTAACTATTGTATTTTGGTTTAAATGACAAAGAATCATTTTTAAACTATCAAGCATTTTTCAATCTCTGCTGATTTCATTTTAAAGTTTATTTGATGGATCTTGAATGTTATATCCACCTTTGGCAGCAGAAAAGTGGCCTGACTAGATTTAATAAAGGTTATAGATTTCTGAACTTTAGATACCTGACTGTCGGATTGAACTTTGACAGTAAAATATCAGAGAAAAAGATGTCTATAAATAATTCTCAAAATTTATTCACATCATTCTAATTGTTACCATAGAGACATGTTTGACCCATTCTTCTATACACTACACAATAATCATCAAATGTCACCGCATGTTCATATATCCACTTTGATAATTGTATCCAACTTTGTCTGTATTCTACAGGTTTCTAATGGCCCATTAAAGTGTATTTGATAGATCCTGAACATTAAATCTACATTTGGAAGAAGGAAAATGACCTGACTTCATTCACAAGGATAACAATTTCAGAACCTGTAGACGATAATTGGTTATATAGTGAAGACTCACAATAGCACCCCTAGTTCATGATTGCAGCTAATCAGATATTGTAAAATCTCCCTCCACTGCAAGATTTGGTGCTGTTGAAAAATCTCCCTCCACTGCAAGACTCGGCGCTATTGTAAAATCTCCCTCCACTGCAAGACTTGGTGCTGTTGTAAAATCTCCCTCCACTGCAAGACTTGGCGCTATTGTAAAATCTCCCTCCACTGCAAGACTTGGCGCTATTGTAAAATCTCCCTCCACTGCAAGACTTGGCGCTGTTGTAAAATCTCCCTCCACTGCAAGACTTGGCCCTATTGTAAAAGCTTTCTTCACTGCAAGACTTGGCGCTGTTGGTGTCTCCAGACTAAATATCACAATGTTCCAAGTTTATCTGGGGAATGATGACTGATGTCACAGGATTATTGACTTGTAATTATTGTATTGACGCATTGATTCACACAGGAACGTTTTGGTGATGGATGTTCTCGGTTCAACAGGTACCATTTAGCAAATCAGTCTTTAGGGATTTTACTCTTCAAGAGTAGTTCTATGTGTGTCAAACGGGTGATAGTTATAGGTAACTGCTTCGCTTATCTTACTGAATAATGATAGTTTTCTTGAGATAATGATTATCTGCGTATCTATCATATCTCATGTAGTGAAACAAGTCAAACACTTCTAAAGCATTGACAACAGTGTAAGAAATAAGCTTAAAAAGAGTTTTGTCAATTTGAATAGCAAAATGAAATAACATGACAAAAAGTTACCAGACCCCGGTTGCCAGGTTTTGGGCTGTTAATTTCTACCTTGTTGACATAACCTACAGACATTTCTTATATATATTCATGCATGATGAATTCTCTCATATTTTCACAAAAGTTATGACATATTTTACTGACTAGTTCATAACTTGATACAAAAAATGTGTCGAATATTTGTTCTGGTAAGACTGTTTCATTGAATGGCAAATCTTGATAGATCTGCAGAAAAAGTTCACAACTACATAGGGAAGTAATAAGAAAATGTATATTTTCAAAAAACATAATTCACTCAATTATCTTTCTGGGTGTAAGTTTATTTCATTATAAATGCCATTTCTCATTTATTTGCTATATTCTATATAGATGGTAATAATGTGATCAGTTGAAGTGTTTCTCATTCACTGGATTCTTGGATTTGAATATTAAATGAAGGATAACACCATGTTCAATGCATGAAGAACTCAAGTAAATTGATATCTGACTGAATGTTATTGAGATTATGTGATGATGTTGAAATCTGAACAAAAGAGCAGATTCATGTTCCTGTATATTAATACAGAAATTGAGGTTCTTTCGTGTATTTGACTGTATTGCTGAAGAAAATCAATTAAAATTCAATGAACTTTATCTAATAATATTTGATAGGCTGTAAGAAATTGGTGATGATTGTGTTTTTGGTTTGTTTCGATCAATCGATCGTAATTGCCTGCTTGGTGAAGAATCATTGCATATTATAAATCTATTATTTGATACATGTCAATCCTCATTCAACCTTAGATAATATATTGTGTATTGATTAAAGAGCTAAAGAGCCACTGGTTCTATTTTTAGCTCATCTGGCCTGAAAGGCCTGATGGGCTTATGGCATGACGTCCGGGGTCCATCAGTCCATTCGTAAACTTTTCACGTTTGAGTTCATTAGGCCTGAAAGGCCAGATGGGTTTATTGCAAGGGCCGTTATCCCCGTCCATCTGTCAGCTGTCGTCGGTAAACTTTTCACACTTTCGACTTCTTCTCCAGAACCGCTACAACCCTAAAGCTGAAATTTTGTTGGGAGGTACCATGAACCTAGGGGATCCACGTTTGTTCACTATGATCATGCCCCTGGTCAATTAAGGGCGTCTTAAATCTTTAAACGACTTCTACTCCAAAACCGTTTGATAAAGAAAGCTAGCATTTTCAGAATAACATCTTTATAATATGTATCCTTATGTTTGTTCCTTTGGTCAAAATCCCTTCTATAATATTGGCATGGCAGGGTGTTAAACCTTAAATTTCACTCCAGGAACTAGTTATGCCAGGAAGCTAATGTTTTCAGAATATCATCTTTGCATGATGGAGACCAAGGCTTCAAAGTTTCATTCTTCTATTCTCGACAATACAGATTGTACAGCTATTATAAAATTCAAGTTTTTTCCCCTTGCCTAAGCTTACAGACCACAACAGCTGCCCTGCATGGACAGAGAGTCTTGCATAGGGGTGAGAGTTCGTTGGCTATAATGCATTGCAACACTCTCAACAACACTGCCTGCTCCCTGCATCCCTACATCCCTAGTATGCAGAGGGATGGGGTTTAGCAATACACTGCAGCACTGAGCTGTAATTTTATGTACAGACTCCTTTGACAATGGGGATTCGGACTTGTGGATTTGGTGACTCTGTGACTCCAAATATGGGTCACAGGGGTCATGACCTAAACATATTTTTTAATTTTCTTCGGTACAAAAGCTCTTGATAGCTGAAATGTTGTGCACAGACTCCTTGGACAATGGGGTTTCTAAATTATTGATTTGGTGACTCTGTGACCCCAAATATGGGTCACAGGGTCATGACCTAAAAATCTATTTTCATCTTCTTCTTTTGAATGATATCTCTTGAAAGCTGAAATGTTGTGTCCAGACTCCTTAGCCGATGGGAATCTAAATTGTAGATTTGGTGACACTGTCCCCCAAAATATGAGTCACAGGGGCCACAAATGATGGATTATGGAACTTAGTTTAGTTTATTGTTTAAAGCATGATAGCCTGATGAGCTACAGAGCCAATGACTCTAATTTGTTTATTTTTTTGCGGCTTCATGTCTTTTGAATCCATATTTTGCAGATGTAAAAAATTCAACTAACAAAATAACAAAATAACAACTATGTGTATTCAACCAATCCTGTATAAACATTGTTCAGTCATCGCTTATAAGTTGGTAAATCCCAAAATGTTTGTCCTATTTGAGTTGTTGACATCTTCTTCACTTGGTTATCATATAACTGCATGATAACATTGCTAAATGATAAGGCCAGGCACTAGGTTACCCCACACGTGAGCCGTGTTTAACTTTGCTTCCTGAACACGGTGGGATATAAGGTCATCACTTTCTGGCAGGATCATCAGCCAAGTACTGAAAAAGAATTTCTATGTTATTTTTCTGATTTTATCTGAGTTTAAAAACATCAATATGTACTTGGTTCATCAGATGTGAAGCCCTATTGGGTATTAAGTTTCTATACCACAAACCTCTATCTGTGCTAAATGTTTTCTCAGATATTGTGTCGAAGTGTATATGATGGGGTTATAATCTTACTTATAAGAGAAGTTCACATTATCTTTGGTTCAAGTAGAAATGTTTGATAAGACCTGTTTCTCGGTTTGATCAATATATTATTTATTAAAATGTTTTATGAGTTTACAGTTTGTACATGATTTCAATGAAGAACCAAGTTGGACTTACCAATAACAAATAATTTTTAGGCTAGGAGGAAGGGTGTGTGTGTATGTTTTGGGGGGGGGGGGGGGGGGGGGGGGGGGGGGGGGGGTAGGGGGCAGAGGTTATGTGATGTTATTTTTCATCCCTGTTAGGGCAGCTTCATCAGACTGGTACCGATCTGGTGGTACAACCTCCCACAGCCCCCATTCGCCTCTTATTTTTCTTGTGCCATTGTTAATCATTTATTTGATCAATACGTAATTAGTTCATCAGATGTAGGAAATACTACAGAATGACTTTATGTGTGTGGCATCTTTACTTATTTTAATGTTTTATATTACAATCTATGTTCATGTGCTTGTAAATTAGAAAAATAAATAAAACAAACTTGAATCAAGTTCACTGGTACACTAATATGGTCTTAAGGCACGTAAACTTAACCTTGGACTATCTTAGATTGTTGGTTAAAGTACCAAGATTCAGGGACTTAATGTTGCTGCTTAAAACAGTTTGAAATGTTAATAAAAAAGATTCCGGTTTAACGTATTGAAATTACTCCGTTTTCAATAACATTTCTATGATTTGAGAAGGTCACTACAGTATTTTGTCTTCAGTCTTCATTATGGTACCAGTCTTCATTATGAGAATGCACGGACACCAGTCGATTTGGGTGACCTTGACATCATTTTCAAGGTCACTACAGGACATTGACCATTCTTAAAAAAATTTCCCGATATAACAATAATGGAATCAAACATGTAATGGTCAAGACTCTGTACAAGCTGTGTGTCCATCCTTTAAGCTCATTTCTTAACTGCGGCGGGGGACATGGTCACGTTTGTGACAATTACTTGATACTCAGGGACTTAATGTTGCTGCTTTAAAAGATGCTGGTTTAATGTATTGAAATTACTCTGTTGTAAATAACATCTCTATGATTTGAGATGAGATTTTCTTCATTGGATAGAATACATCATTACTTGTGAAGAATGACTTTCCCTATAGCATCTCACGTACTTTAAAGATATTCATTGCAATCCATTTTTATGTGTTTCAAAGCGAGAGAACCTTTTTTAAAACTAAAATTAGATTCAAAGCTTAGAAAATGTTTAAGAATTATTGTCAGATTCAGTAGTGCAATAAGTTTGGGAAGTTGAATCCTGATCTTGTGATACAAAAACGTGTAACTTCACTTGCAGAGCTAGAACATTCAGACTTATCTATAGCCAATGGTTGGTCATGGATTATTGGTTTTCTTTGTAATACATAGCTGCATGAATGAGACTACCCTGTTGTAAGAATATATTTGAAAAAGACTGTCCTTTACCAAAATATGGGAAAAAATTACAAATATATGAGTACCATTCAGAATTTGGTTTCCTAATGATAATATCTTTAAAGGTACTGAAAAACTATAAGTTAGAAATAGTTAACAAAATATCACTTCCAAGATTTACAGCAATGTTTTAAGTCAGTATTTTCTAGATATAACAGAGATGCTGGAACGGTGGAGTTACCTGGCAGTTTGAGATAGTAGAAGATTATGTTGGTCAGACAGTAAGTAATTAATGCTTGTATACTTTGCAAACAAGGTGTAACGTGTGAGTGTTGGGCTGATAATGTAAATACATAGATAGACGGTTGGTGTTAACATTATACTTCCCACATTTCAACATTCCACCATGTTGTTTTTAGCTTTCCCTCTTGTCCTTCAGCACTAAACGTGTCTCCAGAACAGATTCAACCTAAGATCATGCTTAAAAGTATCCAACATAGATTTTGTGAAAACATAATTTTTCTGAAAACTTTGTTTTGATGATATATTTGTGATGTTGTGAAAATGCTTTCTGCAGTGATGGCACCTCGGTTGCTGTACTTCAAATGTCTGAGAATGGAGATAACTCTGTAATGGGGGTTTCAAATAGATAATGAGTTGCCAGAGGAACTAACTTGTTTTTGCAGATGTTAATATTAGTTTGTGATATATGCTTAGAGAAGAAATATATCTTCCTGCAAGATTTACTTGTATTTCTTGAATTTTAAAAGAGTTTATAAGAAAAAAATTTTAATTTTGATATCTTTGACATCGGGTTAACTTTCTTTATGAACTTATGTCTAAATCTAATTCCATTTTCCTCTCGCCTACAATATGTATCAATGAAACTGCATCTTTTCTTTACACTGTACACTGATGACTTCAACAGAAGTTGGCCTGTAGCCTGCATGCAACTGGAAACATATAAATAAGGAGTAAACAAGCATATCCCCCAGGAACATGGACAGAGTGAAGCCAGTTACTTGTTATGTTTAATTTCTCTGAAAATATCATCTTAGTTGTGACCGTGTAGATTCAAGGATTCTGTGCTCTCTTTCATTAACAAGAAGGTTGGTTGATTGCTTCATAAATCAGCTGTTATCTGTACAGAATGCAAGATTATGGAGGTGTATGATATTTAAATAAGAGAAAATGAGCGCTCAGTGACTTCCTTC
This sequence comes from Gibbula magus, assembly GCA_936450465.1. NCBI lineage: Eukaryota > Metazoa > Mollusca > Gastropoda > Trochida > Trochidae > Gibbula > Gibbula magus. Next base: position 62,847,227 of record OW388289.1, on the reverse strand, counting down.
CGAGTCTTTTATTACAGAGAAATAAAATAATCAATGTGTGATTTAGTCTTTTTTTAAGGTTTAGAAGATCAGTAAACTTCATTGATGGGCCAGTTCAATTATTCACATTTTGTTTATTTCAGCTTTTATCAATGACTGTTCTGTAGTTTGATCTTTTAGATTGCGGGAAATGACAAAGAATCCATGACTTTAAAGTCATTATAAACAAACACTTCATGTTTCCTTAAGAATATCTGTGATTGTTATCACCAATTAAATCTTTTTTTCTGGAGGACATTTTTTCCAACACTTTTTTTCGAGGACTTTTTTCCCGAGGACTGTTATTTCGTATAATCTTATTCTCTTTCCATCCTAGCTTATAGGAACTTTCATGTTATTTCATCTCTTCCCCAATGTAATCTCTCACTGACTTTGATCTATGTAGTCTTTGATTAGAAAAACATATTATATTTGATATCTATAAGCACTGGGTGATGCCTATGATCATTAGATATCATATTGTACTGTCTGGCTACCAGGAAAATGTGACTTCAACCTGTTCATATTCTGTTGGTGAGCAAAGTGGTAGAATAGTAAACTAGCGAACAGAGGGTACCAATTTAAAGTCCACCGGCACCATGGATGGGTGTAAAATGAGTCCAAGTCTACAGAGTAGACAATCAATGCCCCGGTAAATCATCAAATGTACAATATTTTTCTTTTCTTTACTAAGTAAGGGAGTTTGGTTTTGGGGCGGGGAGGGGGGGTTGTCAGTTATGAAAGTCGGTGTACACTTAATCCTTGATCCTACCATGGTGCCGGCCACTTGAACACCTGCAGACAACTATTTATTAGTTGAATGATTCAACTATACTTACTGGGGCAAAGTGGTAGACTAGTAAACTAGCAAACAGAAAGTACCAATTTAAAGTCCACTGGCACCGTGGCTGGTTGTAACATGAGTTTTCCATGTCTACAGACTAGACAATCAATGCCTTGTTGTTATTAGAGCACAGGTAAATCATCAAATGTACAATATTTATATATCAGTTATGAAAGATGGTGTGCACATAATCCTTGATCTATCTCTGGTGCCGGTCTCTGCAGGAAACTAATTTACAATTAAAAACCATTCAGTATGATTGAACTATACTTACTGGGGCTGTCTCTCTGAACATTACCTGCCATGACCCGGTGTAATATCTATAGATAAGTATAGTTAAGTGCTACATAACAGGAAGTATACTAGATATCTCTCTCTGAATTATGATAATTATGTTTCATATCAGTGCAATGAATGAATGATGGTTCATAAAGAGGTGATTTGTTAAGTTTTTACCTATTATATTTTGGTTTAAATGACAAAGAATCATTTTCAAACTATCAAGCATATTTCAATCGCTGCTGATTTCATTTTAAAGTTTATTTGATGGATCTTGAATGTTACATCCACCTTTGGTAGCAGAAAAGTGGCCTGACTAGTTTTAATAAAGGTTATAGATTTCTGAACTTGTAGATACCTGACTGTCGGTTATCGAACTTTGACAGTAAAATATCAGAGAAAAAGATGTCTATGAATAATTCTCAAAATTTATTCACATCATTCTAATTGTTACCATAGAGACATGTTTGACCCATTCTTCTATACACTACACAATAATCATCAAATGTCACCGCAGGTTCATATATCCACTTTGATAATTGTATCCAACTTTGTCTGTATTCTACAGGTTTCTAATGACCCATTTACAGCGTATTTGATAGATCCTGAACATTAAATCTGCATTTGGAAGTAGGAAAGTGACCTGACTTCATTCACAAGGATAAAGATTTCCGAACCTGTAGACGATAGTTGGTTATATATTGAAGACTCACAATAGCACCCCTAGTTCATGATAGCGGCTTATCAGATATTGTAAAATCTTCTTTCACTGCAAGACTCTCCAGACTAAACATTACAATGTTCCAAGTTTATCTGGGGAATGATGACTGATGTCACAGGATGATTGACTTGTTGAATGTTTTGGTGATGGATGTTCTCGGTTCAACAGGTACCATTTCGCAAATCAGTCTTTAAGGAATTTACTCTTCAAGAGTAGTTCTATGTGTGTCAAACGGTGGATAGTTAAAGGTTACTGCTTCACTCATCTTACTGAATAATGAAGGTTTCCTTGAGATAATGATAATCTGCGTATCTGAATGGTTGCTTTCTATCACATCTCATGTAGTGATTCAAGTCAAACACTTTTACAGCATTGACAACAGTGTAAGAAATCAGCTTAAAAAAAGAGTTATTTTGTCAATTTAAACAGCAAAATGAAAGAACATCTCAAAAAGTTACCAGACCGGACCAAAAGATGCCAGGTTTCCGGGCTGTTAATTCCTACCTTGTTGATATAACCTACGGACATTTCTTAAACATATTCATGCATGATAAATTCTTTTATATTTTCACAAAGGTTATGACATATTTGACTGACTAGTTGATACCTTAATACACAAAATGGTTCAGATATTTGTTCTGGTAAGACTGTTCCATTGAATAGGACATCTTGATAGATGAAGATACAACGATTAGCTCAAAGTTTCAAGAAATTGTATCCATTACGGTACTCCAATAAAGCTGACTGGCCATTGATTGTTTTATTTGGTTGGAGGGGCAACAATAACTCATTTATTACAACTACATAATAAGAACATTTATATTTTCAAATAACATAATTCATTCATTTATCTCTCTGTGTGTAAGTTTATTTCAATATAAATAGCATCATTACATTTCTTATTTATTTGCTATATTCTATATAGATATGGTAATAATGTGATCAGTTAATTCAAGTTCAAGTGTTTTCTCATTCACTGAATTCTTGGATTTGAATATTAAATGAAGGATAGCAACTTGCTTAATGCATGAAGAACTCAGAAACTTTATACTTTTGAATTGGACATTTCAATATAGAATTCAGTTACATTTTATTACCCGATAAGTAAATAGATGTCTGACTGAAAGTTATTGAGATGATGTGGAGATATTGAAATCTGAACAAAAGAGCAGATTCATGATCCTGTATATTAATACAGAAATTGAGGTTCTTTCCTGTATTTGACTGTATTACTGAAGCAAATCATTTAAATTCAATCAGGTTTCTTCAGTAATTGATAGGCTGTAAGAAATTGGGGAAATGGGCTTTACCCTGTCACGAGATGAGAGATACGTGATATCGCACTGAAAAACAAAATATTCTGTTTATTATATGCTTCTGTGGTCGGAAATATGGTGTTTTACGTCAATAACTGCTTCAATTGAGTGAGTTCTGGCGACGTCATACTATTGTTGCTCTGTCACGTAGCAACGGCGATGACGTCGTGATGATTGTAAACGTGACGTCATACCACTGAACAGATGACGTCATCCCCTCTGTGATATTTCACTGTGTTGAGAAAGTGATAGCAAACTGCTTAGCATATAATAAATGGAACTTCATCAAGTAAAAGGGTCATAGGTTCATTACTGGAACATAAAATATCAGCCACGTTAAAATCAAAAACATCATTTGAGGGTAAATGACTTGTTTTGTTTTTTTTAAGTGTTCTTGAAGACATTATACAAGAACTACTGTTCCTTCGATGTCAACATCTAATAGAACTCAGCAGAGAAATAACAACATGTATTTAAAACAAAATAAACTTAGTCTACTGTGAAAAACTCCATAATGTTTGTCCTATAACTTGAAGTTGTTGACATCTTCTTTTTGTTTTATTGACATTTGGTTATCAAATAAGTGCTAAAAAATATTTTTAAAATTGCTAAAAGATAAGGCCAGGCACTAGGTTACCCCACACGTGAGCCGTGTTTAACTTTGCTTCCTGAACATGGCGGGATATGAGGTCATCACTTTCTGGCAGGATCATCAGTCAAGTACTGAAAAAGAATTTCCATGTTATTTTTCTGATTTTATCTGAGTTTACAAACATCAAGAGGTACTTAGTTCATCAGATGTGAAGCCCTATTGGGTATTAACTTTCCATACCATAAACCTCTATCTGTGCTAACTGTTTAATCAGATATTATGTAGAAGTGTATATGCTGGGGTTATAATCCTACTTATCAGAGAAGGTTATACATTATCTTTGGTTCAAGTAGAACATTTTTTAAAAACATGTTTCTTGGTTTGATCAAATAGTTTTTATTAAAATGTTTTATGAGTTTCCAGTTTTGTACCTTGTTTCAATAATGAACGAAGTTTGAACATGATTTGAAATTATGGTCAACATGACCTTTTAATGATAAAGAATTTGGAAGAAGTAATAATTCCTGTAAAAAAGCATAAACAACTCATTTATCTGAATTAAATGAAGTAAGTATGACCAAAGATTTAATGAACTTGTTTCTTTTAAACACTTTGCAATTTTCTTAAAAATAGTATAGTTAAATTACCCCATAATCAATAAAATCTGTATAATTATAATTTGGAGTTTTTCTTTGACTGAATGAAAGGAAATGCTTCAGAACTACTCTATCCATATAACATCATTCTATATTTTAATGTTCATGTGCTTCAAAATAAGGAAGAAAAACAAACTATGATCGGATTGATTTCATTGAATAAAGTGAGGAATTGAAATCAGATTCTGTAGAAGGAACAGGGAAAGGCGAGACCCTCAGTTTTGGGACTGCTCTGGGTTTGCTGTGTCCCCGAAACGCTAATCTAGTTGTAATCAGATTCTGTAGTACAGTGATAGAGTGTCTGCTCTATCTTATTTGGTTTGAGTTTGAATCTGGTATCATCACACCAAAACATGTTAAAATTTAAATAGGGACTAAACATAGCCATTCAATGTAATATCTTAGACAAGTAAACCTAACCTTGGTGCATCATTGATTGTTGGTTAAAGAAATTACAATCCGGAACTTTCAACATTCATAAAAAAGATTCTGGTTTAATGTATTGAAATTACTCCGTTGTCAATAAAATCTACATGTTTTTAGATTAGTTTTTCTATGACTGGATAAAATACATCATCACTTCTGAAGAACAGTTTTCCCTATAGCATCTCATGTACTTACTTATAATGTGCATTGCAATCTATTTTTTCAAAACAAGAACACTTTTTTTTAAACTAAAATTTTATTACTATCTTAGAAAATGCTTAGGGATTGTGGTCAGATTCAGTAGTGCAGTATGTAGGCTTGAATCCTGATCTTGTGATACCAAAACATGTTAACCTTAACCCTTCACTTGCAGAGCTAGAACATTTAGACATATGTATAGCCAGTGGTTGATCATGGATTATTGGTTTTCATTGTTTTACAAAGGCATGAATAATACTACTTGTTATATTTTGTTACCTATAAATATATTACAAATATATGAGAACAAATCAGACTATTGTTTTCCAACACATTTAAATCTTTGAGGTACTTAAACACTATAAGTTAGAAATAGTTTACTAAATATCACTTCCAAGAGTTTACAGCAATGTTTTAAGTCTATCTTTTCTCGATATTACAGAGAAGCTGGAAGGGTGGAGTTGACTCATTAACAGCAATACATGACAGTTTGAGATAGTAGAAGATTATGTTGGTCAGACAGTAAGTAATTAATGCTTGTATACTTTGCAAACAAGGTGTAACGTGTGAGTGTTGGGCTGATAATGTAAATACATAGATAGACGGCTGGTGTTAACATTCTACTTCCCACATTTCAACATTCCGCAATGCTGATTTTAGCTTTTTGTCGTGTCCTTCAACACTAAACGTGTCTCTAGAACAGATTCAACTTAAGATCATGCTTAAAAGTATCCAACTTAGATTTTGTGAAAACATATTTTTTCTGAAAACTTTGTTTTGATGAGAAATTTGTGATGTTGTGAAAATGCTTTCTGCAGTGATGGCACCTCAGTTGCTGTACTTCAAATGTCTGAGAAGGGAGATAACTCTGTAATGGGGGTTTCAAATAGATAATGAGTTGCCAGAGAAACTAACTTGTTTTTGCAGATGTTAATATTAGTTTGTGATATATGCTTAGAGACGAAATAGATCTTCCTGCAAGTTTTACTTAGAAAGTTGGCATGTATGTATTTTTTTTCAAAGAGTGGATTTAATTTTGATAACTTTGACATCAGGTTAACTTTCTTTATGAATTTATGTCTAAATCTAATTCCATATGTTCCTCTCGCCTACAATATATATCAATGAAACTGCATCTTTTCTTTACACTGTACACTGATGACTTCAACAGAAGTTGGCCTGTAGCCTGCAACTGGAAACATATAAATAAGGAGTAAACAAACATATCCCCCAGGGACATGGGCAGAGTGAAGCCAGTTACTCGTTATGTTTAATTTCTCTGAATATATCGTCTAAGTAGTGACCTTGTAGATTCAAGGATTCAGTGCTCTCTTTCATTAACAAGAAGGTTGGTTGGTTGCTTCATAAATCAGCTGTTATCTGTATAGAATGCAAGATTGTGGAGGTGTATGATATTTAAATAAGAGAAAATGAGCGCTCAGTGACTTCCTTCCGAGTCTTTTATTACAGAGAAATAAAATAATCAATGTGTGATTAAGTCTTGTTTCGAGGTTTAAAAGATCGTTAAACTTCATTGATGGGCCTGTTAAATTATTCACATTTAGTTCATTTCAGCTTTTATCAATGACTGTTCTGTGGTTTGATCTTTTAGATTGTAGATTGCAGGAAATGATGTTTGAAGCATTTGATGCACACAAAGATTGTTCGGCTGAAGACAATCTCGACACTCGACTATTCATGTTTTTATCAAATATCTGTATTTCCATATTGATTTTTGTTCTCATATTCAATATGAAAAGGAAACAATTTTGTCAGCGGTTGAAGTGAAAAAGGTAGAACAGATAATGAGGAGGAAATTAAGTGGCAGGTGCTTTTGTTTGTACTTGAGAATGGTCTGGTGCAATGTCAGTGTTGCCTGGATTCATTGGAGTGTGAAGCAACAGGAAGAGATGGTGACATTGTAGTACTCAACAGACCTGACACTCACACTGGACATGTGACTAACACTCAAAGGTCATACACTGGACATGTGATGATCGTTCTCATTATACAGAGACAAAAGTGACCACCAACCCACCTGACTCCTAGCAGCGCTGTCCATCTGACCACAGAAGTAAAGGTATCAAGGAGTCTTGGATTGATGCTTTAATAGATGCTTCCTCCTTTATGATGTTGTAAGTGTTCCTCAGGTTCATTGTAATATCTATATGTCTAATCTATGTATCTTCTTGTAAGTGTTCCTCAGGTTCATTTTACTATCTATAGGTTTAGTCTCAGTATCTTCTTGTAAGTGTTCCTCAGGTTCATTTTACTATCTATAGGTTTAGTCTCAGTATCTTCTTGTAAGTGTTCCTCAGGTTCATTGTACTATCTATAGGTTTAGTCTCAATATCTTTTTGTAAGTGTTCCTCGGGTTCATTGTAATATCTATAGGTCTAGTCTCAGTATCTTCTTGTAAGTGTTCCTCAGGTTCATTTTACTATCTATAGGTTTAGTCTCAGTATCTTCTTGTAAGTGTTCCTCAGGTTCATTGTACTATCTATAGGTTTAGTCTCAGTATCTTCTTGTAAGTGTTTCACAGGTTCATTGTAATATCTATAGCTCTAGTCTCAATATCTTCTTGTAAGTGTTCCTCAGGTTCATTGTACTATCTATAGGTCTAGTCTCAGTATCTTCTTGTAAGTGTTTCTCAGGTTCATTGTAATATTATAGGTCTAGTCTCAGTATCTTCTTGTAACCCAGCAAACATGACCGTACGGGGCCAGTACTGGGCCAGTAGTGGCTGATACAGGCATCCGGTACTGGCCCGGTTCAGGCATCCGGTACTGGCCCTGTACAAACTTGCACACTGGCGTGGTACTGGGCCAGTACTGGCAAACGGTACTGGGCCAGTACTGGGCCAGTATCACGCCAGTACTAAAACGATACCATTCCCTGTACTGGCCCAATTCAGGTTTGCCTTTACTGTTCCGGTACATTAAATATATCGTGTAAACCGTAAATTTTCAATATCCAAATGTACTGATAAATGGAGGTTGATTAAGCTATTCAGTTTCTAAATTGTTACTTTTCTTAAAGGGGCAGTAGCACGTTTTTTCGCTGAAATAAGTCGATGAAACGTATTTGAAAACAAAATTCACCAAAAGTAAAACACCCTTCGCTCTTCGGAAAATTAAGTTAAAATGAGAGTACATGGCTCTGTAAAGCCATGGAAATCGTTTTTGTCATTCAAAATAATAAATTGTGTTCACAATAAAATGGCCGCCATGCACTTTTTGCTTCATACGCAACGCCGTTATTACCACTACGGATAATTGGTTTGTGTAATAAAATGTTTTACCCTGTAAAGTAAATATAAATGACATAAACTTTCATTATAAATGAGAAATTTGAAAAAATTTAATTTGCAAAAAACGTGCTACGGCGCCTTTAAAGTTAACAATATAAATCATAACAGTTTGACATCTTCTAGCTTTTTTATTTTGAATTTGTGTTTTTATAATGAAACTTAAATATTGTTTGTATTTTTTCATAATGTCAATATTGTCAAATATGAAGTCAGATACCCGTATAAGTTATTTGAAAACAAGCCAGAATTTATTTTTAACAAGTAGGCCTATGTACAAGACAATGATAAAAAAGCAACTTGTGATTATTTTCACACTTAGATTTCCCAATGATATTAATACATACAGCAGCAATTGTTAATGTAAAACACACCAGAGATAGATAGTAATATAGAATGAATCAAAGTTTTATAAATAAACATAAGTTAACTCATGAATTGAACTCACATTCAAAGGATACCAAATCGTTGCCTTCTACTCTTGTCTCTCTGAAGCAGACGTCAATTTGAAATACTACCCATAATACCCGAACAGGAAGTGTCACACCTGAATTGGGCCAGTACTGGGCCAGTACCGGGCCAGTATATAAACCTAATATAATCTGTACCGGGCCTGTACCGGCCCTGTACCGGCCCAGTACTGGCACTTTATATATATCCCATAATGCATTTCGACAGGAAATGATATGCCTTAACTGGGCCAGTACAGGACCAGTACCATACTTCAGTACTGTATTGCCAGCCCTGGGCCAGTACAATTTTACCTTAACTGGGCCAATTCAGTTAAAACGGTTCTGGGCCAGTACTGGTTCTTTACCGTTAGCCAGTATGCCTTTATCAACTTTACAAGCCAGTACCAAGCCAGTACTGGCCCAGTACAGTCATGTTTGCTGGGAAGTGTTCCTCAGATTCATTGTAACATCTATAGGTCTACTCTGAGTACTTCCTTGTAAGTGTTCCTCAGGTTCATTGTAACATCTATAGGTCTAGTCTCAGTATCTTCTTGTAAGTGTTCCTCAGATTCATTGTAACATCTATAGGTCTAGTCTCAGTATCTTCTTGTAAGTGTTCCTCAGGTTCATTGTAACATCTATAGGTCTAGTCTCAGTATCTTCTTGTAAGTGTTCCTCAGGTTCATTGTAACATCTATAGGTCTAGTCTCAGTATCTTCTTGTAAGTGTTCCTCAGGTTCATTGTAATATCTATAGGTCTAGTCTCAGTATCTTCATGTAAGTGTTCCTCAGGTTCATTGTAACATCTATAGGTCTAGTCTCAGTATCTTCTTGTAAGTGTTCCTCAGGTTCATTGTAATATCTATAGGTCTAGTCTCAGTATCTTCATGTAAGTGTTCCTCAGGTTCATTGTAACATCTATAGGTCTAGTCTCAGTATCTTCTTGTAAGTGTTCCTCAGGTTCATTGTAATATCTATAGGTCTAGTCTCAATATCTTCTTGTAAGTGTTCCTCAGGTTCATTGTAATATCTATAAATCTAGTCTCAATAACTTCTTGTAAGTGTTCCTCAGGTTCATTGTAATATCTATAGGTCTAGCCTCAGTACCTTCTTGTTAGTGTTCCTCAGGTTCATTGTAATATCTATAGGTCTAGTCTCAGTATCTTCTTGTAAGTGTTCCTCAGGTTCATTGTAATATCTATAAATCTAGTCTCAATATCTTCTTGTAAGTGTTCCTCAGGTTCATTGTAATATCTATAAATCTAGTCTCAGTATCTTCTTGTAAGTGTTCCTCTCGGTCATTGTAATATATATAGGTTTCCTAACCTCTATCACACATGCAAATCATACCATATCTTTGATAGTAATATCTGTAGGTCTAATAAGAGTCAGTATATTCTTGTAAGTGTTCCTCAGGTTCATTGTAATATCTATAGGTCTAGTCTCAGTATCTTCTTGTAAGTGTTCCTCAGATTCATTGTAACATCTATAGGTCTAGTCTCAATATCTTCTTGTAAGTGTTCCTCAGGTTCATTGTAACATCTATAGGTCTAGTCTCAGTATCTTCTTGTAAGTGTTCCTCAGATTCATTGTAACATCTATAGGTCTAGCCTCAGTATCTTCTTGTACGTGTTCCTCTTGGTCATTGTAATATATTTAGGTTTCCTAACCTCTATCACACACGCAAAACATACCATATCTTTGATAGTAATATCTGTAGGTCTAATAAGAGTCAGTATATTCTTGTAAATGTGCCTCAGGTTTCATATAACCTACATGCAGCTAACTTCTATCTCAAGACAATATTGGTCCAATTAATTTTTTTTTTGGTTTGTCTATTCCAGTTCCATCCCAGCTTATAGGAACGTTCATGTTTATTCATTTCTACCCCAATGTAATCTTCCTCTCACTTTGATGTATGTTGTCTTTGATTTTAAAAATATATTACATTTGATATCTTTAAGCTCTGGATGAGGCCTATGGTCATTAGAAATCATATTGTACTGTCTGGGTACTAGGACGTGTTGATATATCATTGTTGAGCAAAGTAGTAGACCAGTAAAATATGGAACATTCTCAAGTTACCAGTATAGAGTCCACCGGCACTGTCGCTGGGTGTAAAATGAGTTTCCATATTTACAGAGAAGACAAGTAATGCCTTGTTGGTGTAAGAACCCAGGTAAATCATCAATTGTACATTCTTTTTCTTTTCTTTTTTATGTGAGGGGGTGGGGTGTCAGTTATGACGTCGGTGTACACTTAATCCATGATCCTACCCTGGTGCCGGCCACTTGAACACCTACATTCAGTATGCCTCATGTATACTTAATGTGACTGTCTCTCTCAACATAACCCTCTGTAATATCTAGAGATAAGTATAGTTAAGTGCCACATGACAATAGGTATGTTAAATATCAGATTCTGAATTATGATAGTTATGGTTTAAACATATTTATTTCACAAAGAAGTGGATTGGTAAACAAGCTGCAATAGCTTATCTGAATACTGCTCCAGAATACAAAACAAAAAGCATATATCATGGGGAATTCACAATACATTTACAAATCCAACAACAATACAAGTAATAATGAATTCATAATACTTAATCATATAACAATATTTGTTAAGAAAACTTTGAGCAGATGCCATTTATATTCATCAGTTCATACCAGATATATAATCTTAATAAGCTAGTTTTTAAATCTGCCTGTTAAATTTATAAAAAAGTGTATTGAAATTAAAAGTTCTTTATTTACAGTAGAGTAACAATTTGGATTTCCAAATAAAACCGAATATGTAGAAAAACATATTTTCCCTTATATCGCTGTAAAGAGGACATGAAAAGAAATAATGAATTGAATTTCATAATTATAGCCACAAGAACAAACTGGTGTTTGAGAAATAAATATTTCATATTTGTGTGCGTTAAGGTCACTACATTCAAGTCTGAGGCGAGAATGGATAATTTATGATAGTTATGATTCATATCAGTGCAATGAATATCTGTATTATGGTTCATAAAGAGGTGATTAGTTGTCCCCTGCCGCAACGCGGAACGGGGGACTTTGTATTCAGCGGCGTCGGTACGTCCGTCCGTCCGTACGTCACATTTCTTGTTACCACGATATCTCATGAAGCATTTTATCCTAAGTCTTCAAATTTGGTGTCAGCCTACATTGTGGGAAGACGCAGACACCAGTCGATTTTGGTGACCTCCATCTTATTTTCAAGGTCACCGCGACATTTTGACCACTTTTCGAACTCTTGTAACGCAATATATCATGACTGGATGGACCCAAAGTCTTCAAATTTGGTGCCAGTCTACATTGGGGGATGACGCAGACACCAGTCGATTTTGGTGACATTGACCTTATTTTCAAGGTGACTAAGACACTTGACCAAATGATGTGTCTTACTAAACTCAATGTTAACGGCGGGGGACATTGCCATGTTAGTGGAAAACACTTGTTATAGATTTAACTATTTTTTGGTTTAAATGACAAAGAATCCATGACTTTAAAGTCATTATTAACAAACACTTCATGTTTCCTTAAGAATATCTGTGATTTTTTTCTGGAGGACATTTTTTCCAATACTTTTTTTCGAGGACTTTTTTTCCCGAGGACTGTTATTTCGTATAATCTTATTATCTTTCCATCCTAGCTTATAGGAACTTTCATGTTAGTTCATCTCTACCCCAATGTAATCTCTCACTCACTTTGATGTATTCTTTGATTAGAAAAACGTATTATATTTGATATCTATAAGCACTGGATGAGGTCTATGATCATTAGATACCATATTGTACTGTCTGGCTACTGGGAAAATGTAACTTTAACTTGTTCATATTCTGTTGGTGAGCAAAGTGGTAGACTAGTAAACTAGCAAACAGAGGGTACAAATTTAAAGTCCACCGGCCCCGTGGCTGTGTGTAAAATGAGTTTTCCATGTCTACAGAGTAGACAATCAATGCCTTGTTGTTATTAGCAGTGCTGACTTAGTCGGGACTGCTATCAGTTTTTGCGCAGTTTCCGGCGGCGCCGCCGTCGCCGCCGCGTTTTGTATTTGGTATAACTTTTTTCCTAGAAAGTTTTAGGAACTCATATACATAACTTCTTACTTATACCCCTGGGGAATTTTTGTGACATGTTCACATTCAATGTCAAAGGTCAAGGTCACGAGTTTTGAAATCGCTAAAAAAATCCTTGTGAACCCGATTACTTGAAAAATATTCGTGCTATCAGGCTCTTATTTGGTGTATATCAACTATGGAGAAGGGCCAAGATTTGAAAAGGTTTTCGCTAACATCTGTCAAAGGTCAAGGTCACATCGAGGCACAACTTAAGCATGCTTTTGCGAAATGTCTTATTTTAACTATGAACACTTTGAATTATTACATGATTGTTATACACAATGAAAAGTGAACACTGATTGTGTGACCGTGAATGTTAAAGGTCAAGGTCACGAAATATGGTCAAGGTCACCAGTTCTGAAATCACTAAATAACTTTTTTCCAAGAAGGTATTAACACCTCATATACATAGCTTAATTCTTTCTTATAAACCTGGTGAATGATTTTGACATGTTCACATTCAAGGTCAAAGGTCAATTTCATGAGTTCTGAAATCACTACAAAAAATCCTTGTAAACGCGATAACTTAAAAAAATGTTGTGTTATCAGGCTCGTATTTAGTGTATATCAACTATGGAGAAAGGCCAAGATTTGAAAAGGTTTTCGCTAAAAATCTATCAAAGGTCAAGGTCACAGCGAGGTCACAACTTAAGCATGCATTTGCAAACATGCCTTATTTCAGCTATTAACAATTTAAATAATTACATGATTGTTATACACAATGAAAAGTGATCATTGACTGTGTGACCTTGATTATCAAAGGACAAGGTCACGAGATAGGGTCTTCGTGACCAGTTCTGAAATCACTAAATAACTTATTTCCAAGAAGGTATTAACACCTCATATACATAGCCTCTTTCTTATAAACCTGGTGAATAATTTTGACATGTTCACATTCAAGGTCAAAGATCAAGGTCATGAGTTCTGAAATCACTACAACAATCCTTGTAAACACGATAACTTCAAAAAATTGTTGTGCTATCAGGCTCTTATTTGGTATATATAACTATGGATAAAGACCATTATTATATAAAGACCAAATATTTTTGCTAAAATCTGTCAACGGTCAAGGTCACACCGAGGTCACAACTTAAGCATCCTTTTGTGAATATGTCTTATTTTAACTATGAACAGTTAGAGTCATTGCATGACTGTTATGCACAATGAAACGTGATCATTGATGGTATGACCTTGAAGGTCAAAGTTCAAGGTCATTAGATATTGGTTAAGGCCACGTTAATCTTTTGATCCAATTTTGAAATCATAAATAGGTTTTAAGAACAAACTTGTGAAAAGTGACCCCAGTGATGATTCAACTTGTTAGTAATAACTCGAATAATGAAAAAAAAATTGTTTAAAAAAATTCCCATTTTATTGATGCTGACGGCGGAACAGGGAACAGGGAAAGACGAGACCCTAAGTTACAGGGCTGCTCTGCTTTTTCGGTGTCCCACAAACGCTCATCTAGTTAGAGCACAGGTAAATCATCAAATGTATAATATTTATATGTCTGTTATGAAAGACGTAGTGCACATAATCCTTGATCTATCTCTGTTGCTGGCCACTGCAGGCAACTAATTTACAGTTAAATAACATTCAGTATGATTCAACTATACTTACTGGGGCTGTCTCTCTGAACATAACCTGCCGTGACCCGGTGTAATATCTATAGATAAGTATAGTTAAGTGCTACATAACAGGAAGTATACTAGATATCTCTCTCTGAATTATGATAGTTATGATTCATATCAGTGCAATGTATATCTGTATGATGGTTCATAAAGAGGTGACTTGTTAAGGTTTTACCTATTATATTTTGGTTTACATGACAAAGAATCATTTTCAAACTATCAAGCATATTTCAATCGCTGCTGATTTCATTTTAACATTTATTTGATTGATCTTGAATGTTATATATCTACCTTTGGTAGCAGAAAAGTGGCCTAACTAGATTTAAAGGTTGTAGATATCTGAACTTGTATCTACCTGACTGTGGGATCGAACTTTGACAGTAAAATATCAGAGAAAAAGATGTCTATGAATAATTCTCAACATTTATACACATCATTCTACTTGTTATAATAGAGACATGTTTGACCCATTCTTCTATACACTACACAATAATCATCAAATGTCACCGCAGGTTCATATATCCACTTTGATAATTGTATCTAACTTTGTCTGTATTGTACAGGTTTCTAATGGCCCATTACTGTGTATTTGATAGATCCTGAACATTAAATCTGCATTTGGAAGTAGGAAAGAGACCTGACTTCATTCACAAGGAGAACAATTTGAGACCCTGTAGACGATAGTTGGTTATATAGTGAAGACTCACAATAGCATCCCTAGTTCATGATAGCGGCTAATCAGATATTGTAAAATCTTCTTTCAATGCAAGATTCTACAGACTAAATATCACAATGTTCCAAGTTTATCTGGGGAATGATGACTGATGTCACAGGATGATTGACTTGTTGAATGTTTTGGTGATGGATGTTCTCGGTTCAACAGGTACCATTTAGCAAATCAGTCTTTAAGGAATTTACTCTTCAAGAGTAGTTCTGTGTGTGTCAAACGGTGGATAGTTAAAGGTTACTGCTTCGCTCATCTTACTGAATAATGAAGGTTTTCTTGAGATAATGATGATCTGCGTATCTGAATGGTCGCTTTCTATCACATCTCATGTAGTGAAACAAGTCCAACACTTTTAAAGCATTGACAACAGTGTAAGAAATCAGCTTTAAAAAAGTTATTTTGTCAATTTAAACAGCAAAATAAAAGAACATCTCAAAAAGTTACCAGACCGGACCAAAAGATGCCAGGTTTCCGGGCTGTTAATTCCTACCTTGTTGACATAACCTACAGACATTTCTTAAACATATTCATGCATGATAAATTATTTCATATTTTCACAAAAGTTATGACATATTTGACTGACTAGTTGATAACTTAATACAAAAAATGGTTCATATATTTGTTCTGGTAAGACTGCTCCATTGAATAGCACATTTTTAGATAGATGAAGATACAATGATTACCTCAAAGTTTCAAGAAATTGTATCCATTACGGTACTTCAATAAAGCTGACTGGCCATTGATTGTTTTATTTGGTTGGAAGGGCAACAATATAACATTTATTACAACTACATAGTGAATTAATAAGAACATTTATATTTTCAAATAACATAATTCATTCATTTATCTCAAAACAGAGCAGATTCATGTTTCTGTATATTAATACAGAAATTGAGGTACTTTCTTGTATTTGACTGTATTACTGAAGAAAATCATTTAAAATTCAATGAACTTTGTTCAATAGTTGATAGGCTGTAAGAAATTGGGGATGATTGTTTTCTAGTTACACATATTTTGATATGACGTTGCATTTATTTTTCAACCCACCGGTCATAATTACCAGTTTGGTGAAGAATCAATGCATATTATAAATCTATTATTTGATATGTAAGTCATTGTCTCTTTTGTTATTTATTTTATTATCTGCTTCATGCTTGAATGCAAGGGTTGTAGATGCCAGGAGGTGATATCACGTCCTTAGGATATATGTGCAGTTGTGAAAACTTTAGCTGGTGTGGAAAGAGTTATACTCCACTTATAGTGTTCTATAAAGTTGGTAAATCTTTCAAGAGAGAGACATTAAACTTCATCAAGTAAAAGGGACATAGGTTCATCACTGGAACATAAAATATAAGCCACGTTAAAATAAAAAACATTGAGGGTAAATAATCTGAATGTTTTCTTCTTGTTTTTCTACCAAAAAAAGATGCTCTTGAAGACATTATACAAGAACTACTGTTCATTGATGTCGACATCTAATGGAACTCAGCAGCAGTCAGTTGTGCTTATTAGAGAAATAACAACACGTATTTAATACAAAATAAAAATGTTTATTGTTGAACAGGGCTGAAAAAAGAAACTTATAGTCTACTGTGAAAAACTCCATAATGTTTGTCCTATAAATTGAAGTTGTTGACATCTTCTTTTTGTTTTATTGACATTTGGTTATCATATAACTGCATGATTAAGTTGCTAAATGATAAGGCCAGGCACTAGGTTACCCCACACGTGAGCTGTGTTTAACTTTGCTTCCTGAACATGGCGGGATATGAGGTCATCACTTTCTGGCAGGATCATCAGTCAAGTACTAGAAAAGAATGTCCATGTTATTTTTCTGATTTTATCTGAGTTTACAAACATCAAGAGGTACTTAGTTCATCAGATGTGAAGCCCTTTTGGGTATTAACTTTCCATACCATAAACCTCTATCTGTGCTAACTGTTTTATCAGATATTATGTAGAAGTGTATATGCTGGGGTTATAATCTTACTTATAAGAGAAGGTTATACATTATCTTTGGTTTAAGTAGAACATTTTTTAAAAACATGTTTCTTGGTTTGATCAAATAGTTTTTATTAAAATGTGTTATGAGTTTACAGTTTTGTACCTTGTTTCAATAATGAACAAAGTTTGAACATGATTTGAAATTATGGTCAAAATGACCTTTTAATGTTAAAGATTCCTGTAAAAAAGCATAAACAACTCATTTATCTGAATTAAATGAAGTAAGTATGTCCAAAGGTTTAATGAACTTGTTGCTTTTAAACACTTTGCAATTTTCATAAAAATAGTGTAGTTACATTACCCCATAATTTTTAAAATCTGTATAATTATAATTGGGAGTTTTTCTTTGACTGAATGATAGGAAATGCTTCAGAACTACTCTATCCATATAACATCATTCCATATTTTAATGTATGCATGCTTCAAAATAAGGAGAAAAAGCAAACTATGATCAGATTGATTTCATTGAATAAAGTTAAGAACTGAAATCAGATTCTGTAGAAGGAACAGGGAAAGGCGAGACCCTCAGTTTTGGGGCTGCTCTGGGTTTGCAGTGTCCCCCAAACGCTAATTTAGTTGTAATCAGATTCTGTAGTACAGTGGTAGAGTGTCTGCTCTATCTTGGTTGGTTTGGGTTTGAATCTGGTATCGTCACACCAAAACATGTTAAAATTTAAATAGGGACTAAACAAAGCCATCCAATGTAATATCTTAGACAAGTAAACCTAACCTTGGTGCATCATGGATTGTTGGTTAAAGAAAATACAATCCGGAACTTTCAACATTCATAAAAAAGTTTCTGGTTTAATGTATTGAAATTACTCCGTTGTCAATAAAATGTACATGTTTTTAGATTAGTTTTTCTATGACTGGTTAAAATACTTCATCACTTCTGAAGAACAGTTTTCCCTATAGCATTTCAGGTACTTACTTATAATATGCATTGCAATCTGTTTTTTCAAAACAAGAACACTTTTTTTCTTAAACTAAAATGTTATTACTATCTTAGAAAATGCTTAGGAATTGTGGTCAGATTCAGTAATGCAGTAGTTTGGGCTTGAATCCTGATCTTGTGATACCAAAACATGTTTAACCTTAACCCTTCACTTGCAGAGCTAGAACATTCAGACCTATGTATAGCCAGTGGTTGATCATGGTTTTCATTGTTTTACAAAGGCATGAATAATACCTCTTGTTATATTTTGTTACCTATATATATTACAAATATATGAGAACAAATCAGACTATTGTTTTCCAACACATTTTAATCTTTGAGGTACATAAACACTATAAGTTAGAAATAGTTTACTAAATATCACTTCCAAGAGTTTACAGCAATGTTTTAAGTCTATATTTTCTCGATATTACAGAGAAGCTGGAAGGGTGGAGTTGGTCTCATCAACAGCAATACCTGGCAGTTTGAGTTAGTAGAAGATTATGTTGGTCAGACAGTAAGTAATTAATGCTTGTATACTTTGCAAATTTGTGATGTTGTGAAAATGCTTTCTGCAGTGATGGCACCTCAGTCGCTGTACTTCAAATGTCTGAGAAGGGAGATAACTCTGTAATTGGGGTTTCAAATAAATAATGAGTTGCCAGAGGAACTAACTTGTTTTTGCAGATGTTAATATTAGTTTGTGATATATGCTTAGAGAAGAAAAAGATCTTCCTGCAAGTTTTACTTAGAAAGTTGGCATGTATGTATTTTTTTTCAAAGAGTGGATTTAATTTTGATAACTTTGACATCAGGTTAACTTTCTTTATGAATTTATGTCTAAATCTAATTCCATATGTTCCTCTCGCCTACAAAATATATCAATGAAACAGCGTCTTTTCTTTACACTGTACACTGATGACTTCAACAGAAGTTGGCCTGTAGCCTGCAACTGGAAACATATAAATAAGGAGTAAACAAGTGATTATGTTTAATTTCTCTGAATATATCATCTTAGTAGTGACCTTGTAGATTCAAGGATTCCGTGCTCTCATTCATTAACAAGAAGGTTGGTTGCTTCATAAATCAGCTGTTATCTGTATAGAATGCAAGATGGTGGAGGTGTATGATATTTAAATAAGAGAAAATGAGGGCTCAGTGACTTCCTTCCGAGTCTTTTATTACAGAGAAATAAAATAATCAATGTGTGATTAAGTCTTTTAATGCCCCTGAATCGGAGATCCCGGGGTATATTGTTTTTCACCTGTTCGTCCGTCCGTCCGTCCGTCCGTCCGTCCGTGTGTTTGTCCACAAAAACTTTAACCTTGGCCATAACTTTGGATTGCTCAGAGCTAGGTCTTTTATACTTGGCATGTGCATACCTCGTGATGAGACCTTTCAGATGCGGTCATCATATTTGACCTTGTGACCTTGACCTTGCCGCAATGAACATTTTCAGAAAACTTTAACCTTGGCCATAACTTTGGATTGCTCAGAGCTACGGCTTCATACTTGGCATGTGCATACCTACGGATGAGACCTTCAGATGAGGTCATCATATTTGACCTTGTGACCTTGTGACCTTGACCTTGCCGCAATGAACATTTTCAGAAAACTTTAACCTTGGCCATAACTTTGGATTGCTCAGAGCTACGGCTTTCATACTTGGCATGTGCATACCTAATGATGAGACCTTCAGATGAGGTCATCATATTTGACCTTGTGACCTTGACTTTGGCGCAGTGGACAATATTCAGAAAACTTTAACCTTGGCCATAACTTTGGTATATCCGGGGGCATCCGTGTTTAACAAAGACATCTTGTTTTAAGGTTTAGAAGTTCAATAAACTTCATTGATGGGCCAGTTAAATTATTCACATTTATTTTATTTCAGCTTTTATCAATGACAGTTCTGTAGTTCGATCTTTTAGGTTGCGGGAAATGACAAAGAATCCATGACTTTAATGTCATTATACACACACACTTCATGTTTCCTTAAGAATATCTGTGATTGTTTACACCAATTAAATCTTGTTTTCACAATAATATGACATTTTTCGAGGACTTTTTTTCCCCGAGGACTGTTATTTCCTATAATCTTATTCTCTTTCAATCCTAGCTTATAGGAATTTTCATGTTAGTTCATCTCTACCCCAATGTAATCTCTCACTCACTTTGATGTATGTAGTCTTTGATTAGAAAAACATATTATATTTGATATCTATAAGCACTGGATGATGCCTATGATCATTAGATATCATATTGTACTGTCTGGCTACCAGGAAAATGTAACTTTAACTTGTTCATATTCTGTTGGTGAGCAATGTGGTAGACTAGTAAACTAGCGAACAGAGGGTACCAATTTAGTCCACCGGCACCATGGCTGGGTGTAAAATGAGTCCAAGTCTACAGAGCAAACAATCAATGCCCTGGTAAATAATGAAATGTACAATATTTTTCTTTTCTTTACTAAGTAAGGGAGTTTGGTTTTGGGAGGGGGGGGGGGGGGGGGGGGGGGTTTGTCATGCAGTTATGAAAGTCGGTGTACACTTAATCCTTGATCCTACCATGGTGCCGGCCGACTTCAACCTGTTCATATTCTGTTGGTGAACAAAGTGGTAGACTAGTAAACTAGCGAACAGAGGGTACCAATGTCGAATCCACTGGCACCATGGCTGGGTGTAAAATGAGTTTTCCATGTCAACAGAGTAGACAATCAATGCCTTGTTGTTATTAGAGCACAGGTAAATCATCAAATGTACAATATTTATATGTCAGTTATGAAAGACGGTGTGCACATAATCCTTGATCTATCTCTGGTGCCGGCCACTGCAGGCAACTGAACTTACAGTTAAATAACATTCAGTATGATTCAGTTATACTTACTGGGGCTGTCGCTCTCAACATAGCCCCGGTGTAATATCTATAGATAAGTATAGTTAAGTGTTACATAACAGGAAGTATACTAGATATCTCTCTCTGAATTATGATAGTTATGATTCATATCAGTGCAATGTATATCTGTATGATGGTTCATAAAGAGGTGCCTTGTTAAGGTTTTACCTATTATATTTTGGTTTAAATGACAAAGAATCATTTGCAAAGTATCAAGCATATTTCAATCGCTGCTGATTTCATTTTAACATTTATTTGATGGATCTTCAATGTTATATCCACCTTTGGTAGCAGAAAAGTGGCCTGACTAGATTAAATAAAGGTAATAGATTTCTGAACTTGTAGATACCTGATTGTGGGATCGAACTTTGACAGTAAAATATCACAGAAAAAGATGTCTATGAATAATTCTCAAAATTTATTTACATCATTCTAATTGTTACCATAGAGACATGTTTGACCCATTCTTCTATACACTACACAATAATCATCAAACGTCACCACAGGTTCATATATCCGCGTTGATGTTTGTATCCAACTTTGTCTGTATTCTACAGGTTTCTAATGGCCCATTTACAGCATATTTGATAGGTCCTGAACATTAAATCTGCATTTGGAAGTAGGAATGTGACCTGACTTCATTCACAAGGATAAAGATTTCAGAACCTGTAGACAATAGTTGGTCATATAGTGAAGACTCACAATAGCACCCTAGTTCATGATAGCAGCTAATCAGACATTGTAAAATCTTTCTCCACTGCAAGACTTGGCGCTATTGTAAAATCTCCCTCCACTGCAAGACTTGGCGCTATTGTAAAATCTTCTTTCACTGCAAGACTCGGCGCTATTGTAAAATCTCCCTCCACTGCAAGACTCGGCGCTATTGTAAAATTTTCTTTCACTGCAAGACTCGGCGCTATTGTAAAATATTCTTTCACTGCAAGACTCGGCGCTATTGTAAAATCTTCTTTCACTGCAAGACTCGGCGCTATTGTAAAATCTTTCTCCACTGCAAGACTCGGCGCTATTGTATAATCTCCCTCAACTGCAAGACTCCCCGCTATTGTAAAATCTCCCTCCACTGCAAGACTCGGCGCTATTGTAAAATCTCCCTCCACTGCAAGACTCGGCGCTATTGTAAAATCTCCCTCCACTGCAAGACTCGGCGCTATTGTAAAATCTCCTACCACTGCAAGACTCGGCGCCATTGTAAAATCTCCCTCCACTGCAAGACTCGGCGCTATTGTAAAATCTCCCTCCACTGCAAGACTCGGCGCTATTGTAAAATCTCCCTCCACTGCAAGACTTGGCGCCGTTGGTGTCTTCAGACTAAATATCACAATGTTCCAAGTTTATCTGGGGAATGATGACTGGTGTTACGGGATGATTGACTTGTAATTATTGTATTGACGCATTGATTCACGCAGGAACGTTTTTGTGATGGATGTCCTTGGTTCAACCGGTACTATTTTATGAATCAGTCTTAAAGGAATTTACTCTTCAATGGTAGTTCTATGTGTGTCAAACGTTGGATAGTTAAAGGTAACTTCTTCGCTCATCTTACTGAATAATGAAAGTTTTCTTGAGATAATGATTATCTGTGTATCTGAATGTTATCTTTCTATCATATCTCATGTAGTGAAACAAGTCAAACACTTTTAAAGCATTGACAACAGTGTAAGAAATAAGTTTTCAAAAAGTTATTTTGTCAATTTAAACAGCAAAATAAAAGAACATCTCAAAAAGTTACCAGACCGGACCAAAAGATGCCAGGTTTCCGGGCTGTTAATTCCTACCTTGTTGATATTTCTTAAACATATTCATGCATGATAAATTCTTTTATATTTTCACAAAGGTTATGACATATTTGACTGACTAGTTGATACCTTAATACACAAAATGGTTCAGATATTTGTTCTGGTAAGACTGTTCCATTGAATAGCACATCTTGATAGATGAAGATACAACGATTAGCTCAAAGTTTCAAGAAATTGTATCCATTACGGTACTTCAATAAAGCTGACTGACCATTGATTGTTTTATTTGGTTGGAAGGGCAACAATAACACATTTATTACAACTACATAATAAGAACATTTATATTTTCAAATAACATAATTCATTCATTTATCTCTCTGTGTGTAAGTTTATTTCAATATAAATAGCATCATCACATTTCTTATTTATTTGCTATATTCTATATATATGCTATTTATATTGAAAGTTATTGAGATGATGTGGAGATATTGAAATCTGAACAAAAGAGCAGATTCATGATCCTGTATATTAATACAGAAATTGAAGTTCTTTCTTTTATTTGACTGTATTACTGAAGCAAATCATTTAAAATATCAATCAGGTTTCTTCAGTAATTGGGGAAATGGGCTTTACCCTGTCACGAGATGAGATACGTGATATCGCACTGAAAAACAAAATATTCTGTTTATTATATGCTTCTGTGGTCGGAAATATGGTGTTTTACGTCAATAACTGCTTCAATTGAGTGAGTTCTGGCGACGTCATACCATTGTTGCTCTGTCACTTAGCAACGGCGATGACGTCGTGATGATTGTAAACATGACGTCATACCACTGAACAGATGACGTCATCCCCTCTGTGATATTTCACTGTGTTGAGAAAGTGATATCAAACTGCTTGGCATATAATAAATGGAACTTCATCAAGTAAAAGGGTCATAGGTTCATTACTGGAACATAAAATATCAGCCACGTTAAAATCAAAAACATCATTTGAGGGTAAATAGGCTTTTTTTTTTTTTTTAAAGTGTTCTTGAAGACATTATACAAGAACTACTGTTCCTTCGATGTCAACAGCTAATAGAACTCAGCAGCAGTTAGTTGTGCTTATCAGAGAAATAACAACATGTATTTAAAACAAAATCTAAATTGTTTTTTGTTGAACAGGGCTGAAAGAATAAACTTATAGTCTACTGTGAAAAACGCTATAATGTTTGTCCTATAAATTGAAGTTGTTGACATCTTCTTCTTGTTTTATTGACATTTGGTTATCATATAAGTGCTAAAAAAAATTTAAAAATTGCTAAATGATAAGGCCAGGCACTAGGTTACCCCACACGTGAGCCGTGTTTAACTTTGCTTCCTGAACATGGCGGGATATGAGGTCATCACTTTCTGGCAGGATCATCAGTCAAGTACTGAAAAAGAATTTCCATGTTATTTTTCTGATTTTATCTGAGTTTACAAACATCAAGAGGTACTTAGTTCATCAGATGTGAAGCCCTATTGGGTATTAACTTTCCATACCATAAACCTCTATCCGTGCTAACTGTTTTATCAGATATTATGTAGAAGTGTATATGCTGGGGTTATAATCCTACTTATCAGAGAAGGTTATACATTATCTTTGGTTCAAGTAGAACATTTAAAAAAAACATGTTTCTTGGTTTGATCAAATAGTTTTTATTAAAATGTTTTATGAGTTTCCAGTTTTGTACCTTGTTTCAATAATGAACGAAGTTTGAACATGATTTGAAATTATGGTCAACATGACCTTTTAATGTTAAAGATGACAAAGAATTTGGAAGAAGTAATAATTCCTGTAAAAAAGCACAAACAACTCATTTATCTGAATTAAATGAAGTAAGTATGACCAAAGATTTAATGAACTTGTTGCTTTTAAACACTTTGCAATTTTCTTAAAAATAGTATAGTTAAATTACCCAATAATCAATAAAATCTGTATGATTATAATTTGGAGTTTTTCTTTGACTGAATGAAAGGAAATGCTTCAGAACTGCTCTATCCATATAACATCATTCTATATTTTAATGTTCATGTGCTTCAAAATAAGGAAGAAAAACAAACTATGACCAGATTGATTTCATTGAATAAAGTGAGGAATTGAAATCAGATTCTGTAGAAGGAACAGGGAAAGGCGAGACCCTCAGTTTTGGGGCTGCTCTGGGTTTGCAGTGTCCCCCAAACGCTAATCTAGTTGTAATCAGATTCTGTAGTACAGTGGTAGAGTGTCTGCTCTATCTTGGTTGGTTTGGGTTTGAATCTGGTATCGTTACACCAAAACATGTTAAAATTTAAATAGGGACTAAACATAGCCATTCAATGTAATATCTTAGACAAGTAAACCTAACCTTGGTGCATCATGGATTGTTGGTTAAAGAAAATACAATCCGGAACTTTCAACATTCATAAAAAAAGTTTCTGGTTTAATGTATTGAAATTACTCCGTTGTCAATAAAATGTACATGTTTTTAGATTAGTTTTTCTATGACTGGTTAAAATACTTCATCACTTCTGAAGAACAGTTTTCCCTATAGCATTTCAGGTACTTACTTATAATATGCATTGCAATCTGTTTTTTCAAAACAAGAACACTTTTTTTCTTAAACTAAAATGTTATTACTATCTTAGAAAATGCTTAGGAATTGTGGTCAGATTCAGTAATGCAGTAGTTTGGGCTTGAATCCTGATCTTGTGATACCAAAACATGTTTAACCTTAACCCTTCACTTGCAGAGCTAGAACATTCAGACCTATGTATAGCCAGTGGTTGATCATGGTTTTCATTGTTTTACAAAGGCATGAATAATACTACTTGTTATATTTTGTTACCTATAAATATATTACAAATATATGAGAACAAATCAGACTATTGTTTTCAAACACATTTAAATCTTTGAGGTACTTAAACACTATAAGTTAGAAATAGTTTACTAAATATCACTTCCAAGAGTTTACAGCAATGTTTTAAGTCTATATTTTCTCGATATTACAGAGAAGCTGGAAGGGTGGAGTTGGTCTCATCAACAGCAATACCTGGCAGTTTGAGATAGTAGAAGATTATGTTGGACAGTAAGTAATCAATGCTTGTATACTTTGCAAAAAAAGGTGTAACGTGTGAGTGTTGAGCTGATAATTTAAATACATAGATAGACGGCTGGTGTTAACATTCTACTTCCCACATTTCAACATTCCGCCATGCTGTTTTTAGCTTTCTCTCTTGTCCTTCAACACTTAACGTGTCTCTAGAACAGATTCAACCTAAGATCATGCTTAAAAGTATCCAACATAGATATTGTGAAAACATATTTTTTCTGAAAACTTTGTTTTGATGAGAAATTTGTGATGTTGTGAAAATGCTTTCTGCAGTGATGGCACCTCAGTTGCTGTACTTCAAATGTCTGAGAAGGGAGATAACTCTGTAATGGGGGTTTCAAATAAATAATGAGTTGCCAGAGGAACTAACTTGTTTTTGCAGATGTTAATATTAGTTTGTGATATATGCTTAGAGACGAAATAGATCTTCCTGCAAGTTTTACTTAGAAAGTTGGCTTGTATGTATTTCTTAAATTTTCAAAGAGTTGATTTAATTATGATATCTTTGACATCAGGTTAACTTTCTTTATGAACTTATGTCTAAATCTAATTCCATGTTCCTCTCACCTACAATATATATCAATGAAACTGCATCTTTTCTTTACACTGTACACTGATGACTTTAACAGAAGTTGGCCTGTAGCCTGCAACTGGAAACATATAAATAAGGAGTAAACAAGTATATCCCCCAGGAACATGGAAAGAGTGAAGGCAGTTACTCGTTATGTTTAATTTCTCTGAATATATCGTCTAAGTAGTGACCTTGTCGATTCAAGGATTCTGTGCTCTCTTTCATTAACAAGAAGGTTGGTTGGTTGCTTCATAAATCAGCTGTTATCTGTATAGAATGCAAGATGGTGGAGGTGTGTGATAATTAAATAAGAGAAAATGAGCGCTCAGTGACTTCCTTCCGAGTCTTTTATTACAGAGAAATAAAATAATCAATGTGTGATTACAAGTCTTTTTTTAAGGTTTAGAAGATCAGTAAACTTCATTGATGGGCCAGTTAAATTATTCACATTTAGTTTATTTCAGCTTTTATCAATGACTGCATGTTCTGTAGTTTGATCTTTTAGATTGCGGGGAAATGATGTTTGAAGCATTTTATGCACACAATTATTATTTAGCTGCAGAAAATCTCGACACTTGACTAGACTATATAATTCATGTCCTTATCAAATATCTGTATTTCCATATTGATTTTTGTTCTCATATTCAATATGAAAAGGAAACAATTTTCTCAGCGGTTGAAGTGAAAACGGTAGAGCAGATAATGAGGAGGAAATTAAGTGGCAGGTGCTTTTGTTGGTGCTTTAGAATGGTCTGGTGCATGTTGCCTGGATTCATTGGAGTGTGAAGAAACGGGAAGAGATGGTGTCATTGTAGTACTCAACAGACACTCAGGCCACACAATTGATATGCGACTAACACTCAAAGGCCATACACTGGACATGCAATGACCACTCCTTCTCTTTATACAAGACAAAGGTGACCACCAACCCACCTGACTCCTGGCATCCCCCAAAACCTATTTTCATCTTCTTCTCAAATTCCAAATGGTCTAGTGAGATGAAAAGTTGTGTGTAGACTCCATGGCCAATGGGAATTCTAAATTGTATATTTGGTGACCCCAAGACCCCAAATGGGGTCACAGGGGTCACAACCTTAAAAACCTATTTTCATCTTCTTCTCCAGTTCCAAAAGGTCTAGAGAGCTGAAAAGGTGTGTGCAGACTCCTTGACCAATGGGGATTCTAAATTGTAGATTTCGTGACCACATGACCCCAAATGGGGTCACAGGGGTCACATCATTAAAAACCTATTTTCATCTTCTTCTCCAGTTCCAAAAGGTCTAGAGCGCTGAAAAGTTTTGTGCAGACACATTGGCCCATGGGGATTCTAAATTGTTGATTTCCTGACCCTGTGACCCCAAATGGGGTCACAGGGGTCACATCCTTATAAACCTATTTTCATCTTCTTCTCCAGCTCAAAAAAGTCTAGAGAGCTGAAAAGTTATGTGCAGACTCCTTGGCCAATGGGGATTCTAAATTGTAAATTTCGTACCCTATAACCCAATCTAGGTCACGGGTTATGACCCAAAAACCTATTTTCATCTTTATCTCAAGTATGTAACGCTCTAGAAAGGTGAAATGTTGTGTAGAGACTCTTTGGTCAAAGGTGATTCTTAATTGTAGGTTTGGTTACCCTGTGACTCCAAATACGGGTCACAGGGGTCATGATCTAAAAACCTATTTTTTGCTTTTTGACAATGTATTACTTGAGATAACTTACATATTCAACCTTAGATAATAAATCAATGATATCCTGATGAGCTACAGAGCCCATGGCTCTATTTTTTGCTTGTTTTCATTGTAATATCTATAGGTTTAGTCTCAGTATCTTCTTGGAATTGGTCCTTAGATTCGTTACAATATCTATAGGTCTAGTCTCAGTGGCAGGGCATACTGTATGACATGCTGTCTGTCTATAAAAACAGAGTACCACAATAACTATAACTATAATTTATTTCTCTCTGGGAAAAAAAGGGGGGGGGGGGGGTTAACTTGACTTGACTGTAATGGCCAATTTTCACATGTAAAGAGGGGGTGTGGCCCCTGCATTCTCTCTGTATCCGCTGCGATAAGCACTGTATTGATGTAACAATTACATTAACAAAAACTATATTGCACAAGATTTTATATCCATCTACCTCAAAATGTTGATAAGTTTCAAACAATATACACAAGCTTTGGTTGTTTTTTTTGTGCAGCATTTCACAGCAAGTGATCTAAGAAAACATATACAGCCATCTTAACAGCTAAAGGCATCAAAAGTTCCTATTTACCATATGTCCAGTTCCTGAAATTTAAACAATAAACTTGTAAAACTTAAATTTAACCAAAATCTGTTTCATTTGACATAAAACAGCTATGGGAAAACCAGCCGATGATTTACAATGTTTTCTCAATTTTGAAGATATATGAGGTTTAATCTTCCCCAGGAGAACAAATTCTATCATAAGAAATGTAAGCCAAACAGCATGAGATAAAAAAACATGGCTGACATAATGAGAACAGAGTTTCCTTGGTCAAGTTTTGTAATATATGACATATTGGAAAACTTAGTTCTCTGGCATTCTGTCCCAAAAGAGACCATAAGAGCCAAAAACTAAGACAGTTTATCAAAAATATGTTCCTGAGAAATTGAAGTTTTACGAGCATGATGATGCCTTCTTTTCAAAGAATGGAAATGTATGATCACTGGGTCAATTGCACGCTGTTCAATGAATATCTTTTTCTGACAATTAATTGCCTTGGAAATTACTCACTAGGCCAGAGATCCTAGGGGACAGTTTATTTCAAAATGTAATTTACTGCAAATTTGAATATACAAGGATTGAGTGGAGAATTTAAGATTTTGATCATATCTCTCATTTCATCAAATCCTTTTAAGGTTTTATTTTTCTCCAAAAGTAATTTATTTACAAGATTTCTCTACACCTGCTGTTGTCTGGCTAACTGATAAAATTCAAAGTTTCAACCTGACTTAAAACACTGAATGATAATAATTTTAGAAATTATAGGAAATCTGAGCAGATAGTATGAGTTCCTTGTAATTAAATTATTTAAAAATAAATATTTTACAACTGTAAATTTCTCTGATATTATGTCTCTAAAATGTAATTATATCATTAACTACAGCTTTTCTTGTGTTTGATTTGCTGTGCTTCAATTCAATATTTTTAACTAATTAATATTCTTTTAAAATTTAAATGTAATAATTTCATGGTAACTACAATTTTAAATCAAGGCTATTAATTCAGTTTGTCTTCATGAAAAGTTACATTACATACATTTGCTGTACATACAATCCTAACATTTCAAATTTAAACATACTGAATTGTAATCAACCCCCATAATTCAATAGCTCAACCATTATCAGTAAAGGATATACTTTCCATATATAGAATTACAGTAGAATAGATGAGCATCCCTTATATATAATATCATATAGCTCCACTATGCAGTTCTATCAAGATTGATTCTTTCTGATAAATACCATCCTTGCATGTTGTTTCTTCATGAAGT
Organism: Gibbula magus; assembly: GCA_936450465.1. Lineage (NCBI taxonomy): Eukaryota > Metazoa > Mollusca > Gastropoda > Trochida > Trochidae > Gibbula > Gibbula magus. Next base: position 62,817,136 of record OW388289.1, on the reverse strand, counting down.
GAACTAACATAGTAATTCTACAAGAAAAAGCAAGATACCTTCTGACCCACAAGTGATCGACAGTCTATTGTGATTAACTATTGCGATATTGTTAGTTTATTGTTACCTACTATTGCGATAGTTTATCAATAAACAAAAGAAAAATCTTAAGAATAAACAGTGTTTTATTGCCTTTACTTTGAACTGACTTCCTCCGGATATTTTTTATCTACCGGTACTTTTTGTAAGCGTTCCTCAGGTTCATTGTAACATCTATAGGTCTAGTTTCAGTATCTTCTTGTAAGTGTTCTTCGGGTTCATTGTAATATCTATAGGTCTAGTCTCAGTAACTTCTTGTAAGTGTTCCTCAGGTTCATTGTAATATATATAGGTCTAGTCTCAGTATCTTCTTGTTAGTGTTCCTCGGGTTCATTGTAATATCTATAGGTCTAGTCTCAGTATCTTCTTGTAAGTGTTCCTCCATTCTCTTCCCACAGAGGTTAGTCCCTACAGTTTTCCGGTTCTACCCTCTGTTACATTACGCTCGATAATGTGTGCAGGAAGGTAGTGTTCTGATTGGTTGCAATTGAATCTAGTTGTGCAATCAACGACGCCGTTGTAAAAGTGACATTTGCCAATGACACGTCATCAACGTAAGGCAAACGTTTTCTCGTTTTACTGTGATTTCTGTGTTTTCCTCGAACCATGCTTTTTGATTTTGTGAAAACTCTCGATCATAAACATAATTATAAAGAAAGAAAACCAAATCAGAGACAAATACCCAAAACAGTTCATTTGCGTTATTTACATCAGACATATTCGAATGACATATGCTAATGAGCAAGACCCTTCAGAGTAAAATGCGTCGATTTATGAAGTTACCCTTTCGACATGTCAAATTGAACATGAGTTCTCATTGGTTAAGAAGCAAGGATAGGTTAAGAGAATGCTCTTTCCACCGCCAGGGGACTTTGGTTCTGTTCTCTATTTCAAGCGTAATGTAACAGAGGGTAGAACCGGAAAACTGTAGGGACTAACCTCTGTGGGAAGAGAATGGTGTTCCTCAGGTTCATTGTAATATCTATAGGTCTAGTCTCAGTATGTTTTTGTAAGTGTTCCTCAGGTTCATTGTAATATATATAGGTTTAGTCTCCGTATCTTCTTGTAAGTGTACCTCAGGTTCATTGTAATATCTATAGGTCTAGTCTCAGTATGTTTTTGTAAGTGTTCCTCAGGTTCATTGTAATATCTATAGGTTTAGTCTCCGTATCTTCTTAATGTGACGGTCTCTCTCAACCTGCCCACCCTCTGTAATATCTAGAGATAAGTATAGTTAACTGCTACATAACAAGAGGTATGCTAAATATCATATTCTGAATTATGATAGTTATGGTTTAAACATATTTAGTTCACAAAGAAGTGGATTGGTAAACAAGCTGCAATAGCTATTTCTGAATACCGCTCCAGAATACAAAACAAAAAGCATATAACATGGTGAATTCACAATACATTTACAAAAGCCAACAACAATACAAGTAATAATGAATTCATAATACTTAATCAGATTACAATATTTGTTAAGAAAACTTTGAGCAGATGCCATTTATATTCATCAGTTAATACCAGATATATAATCTTAGTAAGCTAGTTTTTAAATCTGCCTGTTAAATTTATAAATGATAGTATTGAAATTAAAAGTTCTTTATTTACGGTAGAGTAACAATTTGAATTTCCAAATAAAACCGATTTCAAATCAAATCCTTTGTTGTAGAAAAACATTGGGGGGGCGGGGGGGGGGTGTCCATGTTTACAGAGAAGACAAGTAATGCCTTGTTGGTGTAAAAACCCAGGTAAATCATCTATTGTACATTCTTTTTCTTTTCTTTTTTGAAGTAAGGGGAGGGGGGGGGGGGGGGGGGGGGGGGGGGGGGGGTTTGTCAGTTATGAAAGTCGGTGTACACTTAATCCTTGATCCTACCATGGTGCTGGCCACTTGAACACCTGCAGACAACTATTTATTAGTTGAATAATTCAACTATACTTACTGGGGCCGTCTCTCTCAACATAACCTGACGTGCCCCGGTGTAATATCTATAGATAAGTATAGTTAAATGTGCTACATAACAGGAAGTATACTACTAGATATCTCTCTCTGAATTATGATAGTTATGATTCTTTTCAGTGCAATGTATATATGTATGATGGTTCATAAAGAGGTGACTTGTTAAGGTTTTACTTATTATATTTTGGTTTAAATGACAAAGAATCATTTTCAAACTATCAAGCATATTTCAATCGCTGCTGATTTCATTTTAAAGTTTATTTGATGGATCTTGAATGTTATATCTACCTTTGGTAGCAGAAAAGTGGCCTAACTAGATTTAAAGGTTATAGATTTCTGAAATTGTATCTACCTGACTGTGGGATCGAACTTTGACAGTAAAATATCAGAGAAAAAGATGTCTATGAATAATTCCCAAAAGTTATTCACATCATTCTAATTGTTACTAGAGAGACATGTTTGACCCATTCTTCTATACACTACACAATAATCATCAAACGTCACCACAGGTTCATATATCCACTTTGATAATTGTATCTAACTTTGTCTGTATTCTACAGGTTTCTAATGGCACATTACAGTGTAATTTGATAGATCCTGAACATTAAATCTGCATTTGGAAGTAGGAAAGTGACCTGACTTCATTCACAAGGATAAAGATTTCAGAACCTGTAGACGATAGTTGGTTATATAGTGAAGACTCACAATAGCATCCCTAGTTCATGATAGCGGCTAATCAGATATTTATCGCCTATATAAAATAATGCATTTTTACTTGAAATTATAACAAATGCATATCAATATAAAATGTTCATGAATTGTGAATAGTGAAATAATAATGTAAACGATGGATGAAATATGATGGCATTATGTGAAATATTTATTAATATATATTGTGTGTGATTCAATGTTTTATAATAATATATGAATGTTAGTTTTCACTAGTCAGAAAAAGCTCTCCTCCCATGAAATGTACATTCTCTACATACCTCTACGATGACTCCAAAGTTACCTACGTGAAACAGTAGGGTAGGGGATAACCATATAAGAGTATCAGTCGGAAGACAAGAGAGCCAGAAATATACTCTTGGCGTCATCAGACAGGTAAACCAATGAAAAAGTCTAGAATGCAAATTCCGAGTATAGTAGACTATATAAACGGGAGATCACCGATTTGCTAGGAGTGCGGGCTTTTGTTTTGTATGTGCCCCAGACTCCACGCACCTATGATTATTATCGTTGTGAATCACAACGTCTAAGGGAAAATTTTTGTCCCTACAGAATAACACTGGTTCATGATGACAAGTTACCCCTTCATCATGCGAACGTTCATGGTGACTGACTTCTGTTGCAGTGGATTGTTTTCATATCCGTGTTGTGAATATAGACATAGAGCAGCAGATCTTGCGTGCAGTGAGATGACAATTCATTATAATGTGTGGATACATATATACAAACTATAATGTGTTCTGTGACATTTATAATCTCGATTCACAGAAACGGACTTGGATGTGCATGTTGTATTTACTGATAAATCGGGAGATTTATCTCTTTTCACCGGGGGCATATCGCCTATATAAAATAATGCATTTTTACTTGAAATTATAACAAATGCATATCAATATAAAATGTTCATGAATTGTGAATAGTGAAATAATAATGTAAACGATGGATGAAATATGATGGCATTATGTGAAATATTTATTAATATATATTGTGTGTGATTCAATGTTTTATAATAATATATGAATGTTAGTTTTCACTAGTCAGAAAAAGCTCTCCTCCCATGAAATGTACATTCTCTACATACCTCTACGATGACTCCAAAGTTACCTACGTGAAACAGTAGGGTAGGGGATAACCATATAAGAGTATCAGTCGGAAGACAAGAGAGCCAGAAATATACTCTTGGCGTCATCAGACAGGTAAACCAATGAAAAAGTCTAGAATGCAAATTCCGAGTATAGTAGACTATATAAACGGGAGATCACCGATTTGCTAGGAGTGCGGGCTTTTGTTTTGTATGTGCCCCAGACTCCACGCACCTATGTACGGAGATGATTCATAGTAAAGACTTGGATGTGAGAGAACCTCAGTGTTTTGTCTTCTATGAATAAACTCAATCGCCAGAGCTACATCCCCAGCTAAAGGCAATAAAAGCTAAAGGCGATATATTGTAAAATCTTCTTTCACTGAAAGACTCTCCAGACTAAATATCACAATGTTCCAATTTTATCTGGGAAATGATGACTAATGTCACAGGATGATTGACTTGTAATTATTGTATTGACACAGAAGAAATCAGATTAAAAAAAAGAGTTATTTTGTCAATTTAAACAGCAAAATGAAAAAACATCTAAAAAAGTTACCAGACCGGACCAAAAGATGCCAGGTTGCCGGGCTGTTAATTCCTACCTACAGACATTTCTTAAACATATTCATGCATGATAAATTCTTTAATATTTTCACAAAGTTTATGACGTATTTGACTGACTAATTGATACCTTAACCCTTACGTTGCGTATATATATTTTACCATTTTTAGCCCCTGTGGCGGAATTTACAGGCTCGCAGCTCGCAGCAGTAGTTTGGGCTTTGGCACTAACTAGCTCTGCTGGCGGAATTTCCAGGCGGCGATTCCGGTACCGTTTTTACAAAATATACCGCATCTACATGGCGAATAAGGACTATATACGGGCGTTCAATACAAATTCAAGTAGCGACACCCGTACACAAATGGCTAATTCACACCCGAAACTTTGAATGAATTTTCTATGTTTTTTCGTTTTTATTCTATTACTTTCGAAATATTGTCTTTAATTCGGGCCTCGTAACATCATAAATACGAAACGAAAAAAATTCCATTTATATACGGAATTGAAGACAAGATGTCTAGCTTCACAATTATATAAAAATTATTAGAATGCGACCTTTGGTTATAATTCTATAGCTATGTAAAGTTTGTCTTTATTTCCACCAATAAAATCGTAAATACTTACAACATGTATGCGGCATTGCGAACGGTCGTTCATCGCACTTTTCCAAGAAATCATAATCTCGAACCAGTTGACAAATAAGCACATGTCAACCCTAATATGGTTATGTTGTTTTACCTTTCAAATAAAAGCTAACCTCGAACCATAACTGATGAAAATATGTTGATTAGTTTGTGTGCCGTTTGGTTTCACATGCCTCTCAGAAAGGTAAAATTGTATCTTTATTTCTGTGAAATAATTATGCGCATTTTATATAGAATAAAAGATTATTCTTTTTGGTTTATTGTGATATAAAAATCATGAAAATGCATTCAGTATTTTAGCCGTGATAAATGTGTAACAAGTTGTGAAAATCGCCGATTGTTAAAGGGATTGTCGGTAAAAACGTGCCCTTTTCCACGGCGCTTGCTGTGTCTTTATTATTTTTTTGACATTTGCTAATTTTATATGGGAATGTAGTCCATTGTTTCCCCTTTATTTTGCCGTATTTTTTTTTTAAAACAAACAATTCGCTCACATGATATGAAGTGCGGGAGTAAGGCGAGTTAGCGATTTTTTTCCCCGTCTCGCGCACAGGCTGGGGAGGAAATATAGATATAGGTAGATACAGGTAATACACTATTTATATATAACAAGGCTTATCAACCGGAATTTTGAACTCCGATATAAATGTTGTTTAAACGTTACCATTAGATGACATCGGTAATTATCGCCGAACAAGTGTTCCCTAATGCATTATCTATCAACAAGATCGGTCTTACCTCTATGTCACCTTCTCAATTAGAGCTACATCATTTAAATTACGCCAGGCAACAATTACGGCGTTTCGATAAGACGGCAGTGACGTATCTAGGTCAACTGTTTCGCACGGAAGGCGACCTCTTCTCTCGTTGGTCCATTTCACGACCACAACAAACGCACGTGTTACACGGATGGAATTTCAAACTGTCGAGACCCTCCGTGTAACACGTGCGTTTGTTGTGGTCGTGAAATGGACCAACGAGAGAAGAGGTCGCCTTCCGTGCGAAACAGTTGACCTAGATACGTCACTGCCGTCTTATCGAAACGCCGTAATTGTTGCCTGGCGTAATTTAAATGATGTAGTTCTAATTGAGGAGGTGACATAGAGGTAAGACCGATGTTGTTGATAGATAAAGCATTAGGGAACACTTGTTCAGCGATAATTACCGATGTCATCTAATGGTAACGTTTAAACAACATTTATATCGGAGTTCAAAATTCCGGTTGATAAGCCTTGTTATATATATAGTGTATTACCTATATCTACCTTTATCTATTTTTCCTCCCCAGCCTGTGGTCTCGCGAGATGCGAGGCAGATAGCAGTCTCGGGCGAGGCAAACCCGACGCAATACAAACACGTGGGTGAAAATAGCCTCAAGCGAATTAATGCTTGGGGGGCTAAGCCCGACATAATTGGCCTTTTGTAAAGCTAATTATCGATGCGTTACGGGTCAACAATGCACACGCAAATTGGTGTGAATTTTGCTGGACGTTCTGACCAGACACTGAACAAAGCTTTATTCTCATTGCGGGCTGCGAGGCATAAATACAGCCATTCTCATGCAGCGAGTCGCGGAAACAATCGACTCGGGACCCGGTATGGGGGATAGAAAAATACTTAGACAGCCGTGAATTCTTCTAAGTAAAGGATCCGGGATCCGTATACAGACACCTCGGAATCGGTTATAGCCCGCCCGGATAATTCCGGGATTCGCAAGTTAAGGGTAAATGGTTCAGATATTTGTTCAGTGGCGTAGGAACGGTTTTTGGGGTGGGGGGGCCCAATTTTTTTTCTTGAGAGCGGGGGGCGGATCGAGCTTGGGTCAGAATACCCCGTCTGTGTTGATTGCTGTGGCGAATTAGCTTCTCAGGATGACGGGGGGGGGGGGGGGGGGGGGGGGGGGGGGGGATCTTAGTCATTTTGGATGGGGTTTAAAGCGTGTTTCACTTATTATTTAAATTTACAATCACGTGACCTTGCTTTGGGGCCAAAAAAAGTCACGTGACCTTGCTTTGGAAGCCAAAAATGTCACGTGACCTTGCTTTTGAGGCCAAAAAAAGTCACTTGACACAGGTGTGGCTGTAAAAAATCGATTTTATGTCAAGAAAATACACCAAATTGTACCTAGATCAAATCAGAAATGAACATTTGAAAATGTGTTTGAACTGAAACATGCACCTGAATAGAATAAGCACCGTTAACACATTTTTAAAGGCGGAAATTTTAAAAAATTATAATAGAAATCATTCATTTTGAGAGAAAGGACAGTATGTCCTAGCTGTGAAAGGGACAGAGACCTATACTCGCGAGATAGTTGAAAGTTAGCATGTATCATATTCCTAGTTCTTTTGTTCTTAATATTTCGGATAATAATCATTACAAATGTTTAATCTGCATATGCTGCGTTTACACTAGGCCACGATTAGTCGATAATCGCAACAATTTGGAATTTTTGAGTGCGTGTGTTAGGGTACTCAGGACCATATAGTTGTAATTGCAAGGGATGTGTATGAGCTTCAATATTTGCAGACAAGACAACGGAAGTCACGATAAAATGGAAATAAAATAGGATTGAAATAAAGTCGACAAGTTTTACTTGTTCCAGAAACGGAGAAAGAACATTCATATCTCAGTTCGATCAGAATTAATCCTGAAATAGCATCCAAAATGACATATTGTTTGAAAAATTACAATTCATAATCCAAGAGACCAATACAAAGACTTTTCATTCTGTAGAAGGTCATAAAACCATGACACCCAAAAGTTACCAAATCTATTAATTATAATCCCCACTTGCCAAGGTGCCTGTACACAGAACTTCAACTTTCTAGAGTTACTGGTTCTGGAGAAAAAGACAAATATAGTCCTTGAGTTTGTGGCCCCTGAGGACCTTATTAGGGATCAATAGGTCACCAAACATATGAATCAGAATCTCCGCTTGCCAAGCTAACTGTACTAATGATTCCAGTTCTCTGGAATCAGTGGTTCTGGAGAATAAGACGAAAATAGGTTTTAATGCTGTGGTTCCTTGGGCCCTTATTAATCAAGATATCCATGATCTAAGGAGTGACAGTAAGAGTATGTACCCGAGATGCCAACTGTCTGTAGTCACTACAGAGCTGGTTCTAGAGAAGAAAGACGAAATAGGTTTTTGAGGTCAGGTCTGATGAGCTAAAAACGTTTTCAGGAGTGGCCAATGTTGCCCTTACTAGGGGTCACATGGTCACAAAAAGGTACAATTTCAATCCCAAATGTCTTAGGAGTCGATATTTCAACTTTCTAGCTCTTATTTCGGGAGAAAAAGCCTAAAATAGGTTTTTTGGGCCATGGCATCTGAGGACCACCAGGGCCACAAACTCTGCAATTTAAGATCCCCATTTGCTAAGGAGTATGTACACAAGATTTAAGCTTTCTTGGCCTTTTCGTTCTTAAGAAGATGAAAAGAGATTTTACGGGGCCACGGGGTCACCAAATCTATGATTGACGGTGGTGCCTGTACCTACAATTTCAGCCTGCTGGAGCCAGTGGCTCTTGAGAAGAAGTCGAAGAAGGGAAAAGTTTATAGACGGACGGACGGACGGACGCCTGACGCAATGCCATGCCATTCAAGCCTATTGAGCTAATCAAAAAATCGTTTTCTTTCCAAATTTGGTGTGAAAAGTACCATTTGCTCCCAGAAAACGCTTTAAATTAAAAAGAAAGCTAGGGAGAATTTTGAAACGTATTAAAAACTTATCAAAGCACCCTCCTCCCACCAAACACAGCTATAGGAACAACAATCTTTTAAATTTCGTCTGAAAATTGGGGTTGCCATGTCGTATTTTCACTAGAAGATGCTGTAGGATCAAAATTTTCATCCATATTAGTGTTAAAAATAGGGTGAGGACTCGTCATATTATCTGTTTCTGAAAAAATAGTATGAGAAAAGAAATTTTCTTCAAAATTGACACGTACTATTTGCTCCTAGAAAGCGCTATTGAATTTTTTTTCGTGGGTGAAAAGTGGGGGGGCCGTGCCCCCCCAGTTTCAGAAGTGGGGGGGCCCGGCCCCCCCGGGCCCCCCCTGTTCCTACGCCTATGTTGTTCCAGTAAGACTGTTCCAATGAATAGCTCATCTTTTTAGATGAAGATACAACGATTAGCTCAAAGTTTCAAGAAATTGTATCCATTACGGTACTTCAATAAAGCTGACTGGCCATTGATTGTTTTATTTGGTTGGAAGGGCAACAATAAAACATTTAGTACAACTACATAGTGAAATAATAAGAACATTTATATTTTCAAATAACATAATTCATTCATTTATCTCTCTGTGTGTAAGTTTATTTCAATATGAATAGCATCATTACCTTTCTTATTTATTTGCTACATTCTATATAGATATGGTAATAATGTGATCAGTTAATTTAGGTTCAAGTGTTTTCTCATTCACTGGATTCTTGGATTTGAATATTAAATGAAGGATAAAACTCAGAAAGTTTATTCTTTTGAGATACATTTTATTCCCCGATAAATTCAAGTAAATTGATTTCTGACTGAATGTTATTGAGATGATGTGGAGATATTGAAATCTGAACAATAGAGCAGATTCATGTTCCTGTATATTAATATCGAAATTGAGGTACTTTCTTGTATTTGACTGTAATACTGAAGCAAATCATTTAAAATTCAATCAGGTTTCTTCAGTAATTGATAGGCTGTAAGAAATTGGTGAAATCGGCTTTACCCCGTCAAGAGATGAGAGATACGTGATATCGCACTGGAAAACAAAATATTATGTTTATTATATGCTTCTGTGGTCGGAAAGATGGTGTTATACGTCAAAAACTGCTTCAATTGAGTGAGTTCTGGCGACGTCATACCATTGTTGCTCTGTCACTTAGCAACGGCGATGACGTCGTGATGATTGTAAACATGACGTCATACCACTAAACAGATGACGTCATCCCCTCTGTGATATTTCACTGTGTTGAGAAAGTGATATCAAACTGCTTGGCATATAATAAATGGAACTTCATCAAGTAAAAGGGTCATAGGTTCATTACTGGAATATAAAATATCAGCCACGTTAAAATCAAAAACATCATTTGAGGGTAAATAGGCTTGTTTTTTTTAAAAAAAGTGTTCTTGAAGACATTATACAAGAACTACTGTTCCTTTAATGTCAACATCTAATGGAACTCAGCAGCAGTTAGTTGTGCTTATTAGAGAAATAACAACATGTATTTAAAACAAAATCTAAATTGTTTTTTGTTGAACAGGGCTGAAAGAATAAACTTATAGTCTACTGTGAAAAACTACATAATGTTTGTCCTATAAATTTAAGTTATTGACATCTTCTTCTTGTTTTATTGACATTTGGTTGTCATATAAATGCTAAAACATATTTAAAAAATTGCTAAATGATAAGGCCAGGCACTAGGTTACCCCACACATGAGCCGTGTTTAACTTTGCTTCATGAACATGGCGGGATATGAGGTCATCACTTTCTGGCAGGATCATCAGTCAAGTACTGAAAAAGAATTTCCATGTTATTTTTCTGATTTTATCTGAGTTTACAAACATCAAGAGGTACTTAGTTCATCAGATGTGAAGCCCTATTGGGTATTAACTTTCCATACCATAAACCTCTATCCGTGCTAACTGTTTTATCAGATATTATGTAGAAGTGTATATGCTGGGGTTATAATCTTACTTATAAGAGAAGGTTATACATTATCTTTGGTTCAAGTAGAACATTTTTTAAAAGCATGTTTCTTTGTTTGATCAAATAGTTTTTTTATTAAAATGTTTTATGAGTTTACATTTTTGTTTCAATAATGAACAAAGTTTGAACATGATTTGAAATTATGGTCAAAATGACCTTTTAATGTTAAAGATGACAAAGTATTTGGAAGAAGTAATAATTCCTGTAAAAACAACTCATTTATCTGAATTAAATAAAGTAAGTATGACCAAAGGTTTAATGAACTTGTTGCTTTTAAACACTTTGCAATTTTCTTAAAAATAGTGTAGTTAAATTACCCCATAATCAATAAAATCTGAATAATTATAATTGGGAGTTTTTCTTTGACTGAATGATAGGAAATGCTTCAGAACTACTCTATCCATATAACATCATTCCATATTTTAATGTTCATGCTTCAAAATAAGGAGAAAAAGCAAACTATGATCAGATTGATTTCATTGAATAAAGGGAGGAATTGAAATCAGATTCTGTAGAAGGAACAGGGAAAGGCAAGGCCCTCAGTTTTGGGGCTGCTCTGGGTTTGCAGTGTCCCCCAAACGCTAATCTAGTTGTAATCAGATTCTGTAGTACAGTGGTAGAGTTTTGCATTGTATCCCCATCCAAACTTAATTAACTTACCTTCCACTGGTATCCATGTTATCACTACCTGCTTGTTACAGCTTTCATCTTATTGTTATCTCATCTTGTTGTCCTTGTTATCCCATTATCATACCAAAAATGTTTTCATGTATATAACCTCTGATTTTATCATCTCTCCCATATGCTTGATAACGGTATAAGGATCTATACCGAAACGTCGCTATTGTTAATAAAGAAGTTGATCATCCATAAATATTTGTCTTCTTCATCACACCAACTTCTAGAATGCCTCTCAAACAGTGGTAGAGTGTCTGCTCTATCTTGGTTGGTTTGGGTTTGAATCTGGTATCGTCACACCAAAACATGTTAAAATTTAAATAGGGACTAAACATAGCCATCCAATGTAATATCTTAGACAAGTAAACCTTACCTTGGTGCATCATGGATTGTTGGTTAAAGAAATTAGAATCCGGAACTTTCAACATTCATAAAAAAGATTCTGGTTTAATGTATTGAAATTACTCCGTTGTCAATAAAAATCTATATGTTTTTAGATTAGTTTTTCTATGACTGGATAAAATACATCATCACTTCTGAAGAACAGTTTTCCCTATAGCATCTCATGTACTTACTTATAATGTGCATTGCAATCTATTTTTTCAAAACAAGAACACTTTTTTTTAAAACTAAAATTGTATTACTATCTTAGAAAATGCTTAGGAATTGTGGTCAGATTCAGTAGTGCAGTATGTAGGCTTAAATCCTGATCTTGTGATACCAAAACATGTTTAACCTTAACCCTTCACTTGCAGAGCTAGAACATTCAGACCTATGTATAGCCAGTGGTTGATCATGGTTTTCATTGTTTTACAAAGGCATGAATAATACCTCTTGTTATATTTTGTTACCTATATATATTACAAATATATGAGTACAAATCAGACTATTGTTTTGCAACACATTTTAATCTTTGAGGTACTTAAACACTATAAGTTAGAAATAGTTTACTAAATATCACTTCCAAGAGTTTACAGCAATGTTTTAAGTCTATATTTTCTCGATATTACAGAGAAGCTGGAAGGGTGGAGTTGGTCTCATCAACAGCAATACCTGGCAGTTTGAGTTAGTAGAAGATTATGTTGGTCAGACAGTAAGTAATTAATGCTTGTATACTTTGCAAACAAGGTGTAACGTGTGAGTGTTGGGCTGATAATGTAAATACATAGATAGACGGCTGGTGTTAACATTCTACTTCCCACATTTCAACATTCCGCCATGCTGTTTTTAGCTTTCCCTCGTGTCCTTCAACACTAAACGTGTCTCTAGAACAGATCAAACCTAAGATCATGCTTAAAAGTATCCAACATAGATTTTGTGAAAACATATTTTTTCTGAAAACTTTGTTTTGATGATAAATTTGTGATGTTGTGAAAATGCTTTCTGCAGTGATGGCACCTCAGTTGCTGTACTTCAAATGTCTGAGAAGGGAGGTAACTCTGTAATGGGGGTTTCAAACAGATAATGAGTTGCCAGAGAAACTAACTTGTTTTTGCAGATGTTAATATTAGTTTGTGATATATGCTTAGAGAAGAAAAAGATCTTCCTGCAAGTTTTACTTAAAAAGTTGGCATTTATGTATTTCTTATATTTTCAAAGAGTTGATTTAATTATGATATCTTTGATATCAGGTTAACTTTCTTTATGAACTTATGTCTAAATCTAATTCCATGTTCCTCTCGCCTACAATATATATCAATGAAACTACATCTTTTCTTTACACTGTACACTGATGACTTCAACAGAAGTTGGCCTGTAGCCTGCAACTGGAAACATATAAATAAGGAGTAAACAAGCATATCCCCCAGGAACATGGACAGAGTGAAGGCAGTCACTCGTTATGTTTAATTTCTCTGAAAATATCGTCTAAGTATAGTGACCTTGTAGATTCAAGGATTCTGTGCTCTCTTTCATTAACAAGAAGGTTGGTTGGTTGCTTCATAAATCAGCTGTTATCTGTATAGAATGCAAGATTGTGGAGGTGTATGATAATTAAATAAGAGAAAATGAGCGCTCAGTGACTTCCTTCCGAATCTTTTATTACAGAGAAATAAAATAATCAATGTGTGATTAAGTCTTTTTTTAAGGTATAGAATATCAGTAAACTTCATTGATGGGCCAGTTAAATTATTCACATTTAGTTTATTTCAGCTTTTATCAATGACTGCATGTTCTGTAGTTTGATCTTTTTGATTGCGGGAAATGATGTTTGAAGCATTTGATGCACACAAAGATTATTCAGCTGCAGACAATCTCGACACTTGACTAGACTTTATAATTCATGTCCTTATCAAATATCTGTATTTCCATATTGATTTTTGTTCTCATATTCAATATGAAAAGGAAACAATTTTCTCAGCGGTTGAAGTGAAAACGGTAGAGCAGATAATGAGGAGGGAATTAAGTGGCAGGTGCTTTTGTTGGTGCTTTAGAATGGTCTGGTGCATGTTGCCTGGATTCATTGGAGCGTGAAGCAACAGGAAAAGATAGTGTCATTGTAGTACTCCAGGAAACACACTGGACATGTGACTGACACTCAGGCCACACACTGGACATGCAATGACCGCTCCTTAATTCTCTTTATACAGAGACAAAGGTGACCACCAACCCACCTGACTCCTAGCGGCGCTGTCCATCTGACCATAGCAGTAAAAGTATCAAGGAGTCCTGGATTGATGCTTTAACCCTTTCACCACTAAGAAACCAGAATGCTACATCCACTTATACGTTTTTACGCCAATAGGATTAAATGTTAAAAATGACTTTCTTTTTTAGCTCATCTGGCCTGAATTAGTTAAGCTTGATGAGCTACAGAGCCAGTGGCTCTATTTTATGATATATTAGGTCTGGATTTACACCCAATTCTTCAGGTTGTTTTTGAAAACATTGGACATTGGAGTCTAACAAATCTGTATTACCCGGTAGTTCTAAAATTGCTGGCATGTAAGACGAATGTTTTTGCACAACAATCATGCAATCATACTTTTGGAAGTATTTAAACTAAAAAATATGGAATCTAACTTCTGTGGATAGTCAACATCCTTATTGTAATAAATATTCAAATCTCTATGTTTCAAAGTAAATACTGACATCACTTTACTAAGCAAGTGAAACAAAAAGTATAACATGGTATATCTGTATAAATAGTTGCAATATGATGTGCACTTGAGTTGCACTGTTTGCATTGGGATCTTCCTTCATGTATAGTGGACGATTTGTCAGTTGCATTCTTTCCAGGATGTATATATGCATTATAGAAAAGAATTCAGTTTCAAGAAGAAAAGAATGAAAAATAACTTTGATTGATGTTTCAGTTACCAGAGGCTGTAACATTTATATGTTCAGCCCTAAGCTGATGGTAACCTCCACCTAAACAAATTTCAAACAGACAAGTCCAAATAATATAATTTCCATTTCACTAACCCTTGATTTAATTTCTTTTAGTTTCTTTCCAGCTGATAGCAAGATTCATATTATTTGACTTCTGCTCAATGTTGGGAAAACTGAGGGGTGGACAGTGTTCCTACTCAAATAGTATGAAAGATTGTATACTGAATTATTAGGAAATCAATTTCAGCTCACCAAAGTATTGAAAATGACATTTCTCAACCCACCAAGCTGAATATGTACTTTCAATGACAGATTGAGAAATAGTAGTTGCAACTGGTGGAAGATTCATTACAGTTATCATTGTGATCCAGTAATTAGTGCTCTTATACAGACCCACTTTTCAATTCAATCAACAGAAGTAGAAGCAAACCATTTCTCAAGAAATACCTACATCAGACTTCACACTGATACATTGTATCTATACATTTCCAGGCTAACCTCCTTGTGAAGTCCCCCAGTCTACTGAGGCCAATGTCTAGCAAGTATTCTTGGAGGCAGTCATCTACCTCTCTACCAGCCACATTTCAAACCTGTGAAAAGACTTTTTGTTGACTGCCCTCAGCTTGCTCTGAAGCAGTTAGTGAAGCTGCGTGGAGCAGGTATTGACAAATCTGTTAAGTTATTGATTTGTTTTAAATGGTGTGACGGTTCTGTAAGCAGGGCTCAAGAGTTGCCACAAAGAGCTGATATTGGTGCAATATAGATTTTCTTATCATAATTACCTTCAAATTGATGAGACATCACATTTGCGTCTAGAACAATAAGTAGAAATTGATTACTTATTGCCTTGCTATGACGATGAAACACCCCCTGTGACATTTTAGTGGCTCATATTTTTAATAACAATAATTAAGACGTGTCTGTGTGGACGTAGAGTCAAGTACTTAGTGTTTAGTGGGATCTATAATCTTGGTGCAATTAGCCTGATAATGATCATTAACAATCCTCACATAGTTTAATGGTTTCTTGCCTCTTTTATAGAATGGCATGAGATATTTCAAAGTAAAGTGAATATTTATAATTTATTTCTTTTGTGTATGGTCGGTGCCATCTAATTCAATTAAGAGTTGGTATCGTGCTTGTTATCTGATAATGATCATTAACAATCCTCACATAGTTTAGATGGGTTTTTATCCCATTTCTTTTACAGTAGATTGGAATTTGCAAGAAAAGCATGTTTCAAACTAACATGAATATTTATCATTTATATATTTTGTGTATGGTCATTGCCATTTAAGTCAATTAACATTTGATATTCTCATGTGGAAGATCATCATCTGTATTATGAATAATTGATTTAAGTAAAATAAGGCATGGTCACAAGAATTGAAATGTAGATGGCCTGTCACGCAAATGGCCCAGGTTCAAATGACAGCAGCGACACCAAAGATTTGTGACCTGGGTCTCATTCTGTGTTGTGTCTCTGGCAAGGCACTTAATTCATCCATATTTCACTCAGTCCACCTACCTATTTAAATGGCTAGCTTAACATGGGTATTAACCTATATGGTCTTCAGTGAGAGTAACATTCCTTCAAGGTAATAATACTTGCGTGTTTTGAGCATGCTTATGTACAGAAATAGTGCTATACAAATAATCATTCTAATTATAATTAGTTGGGATATCATGCACAAATCCACATAATGAAGAATATATTGATATTGGAGGGGCTATTTTGTGACGAAATGGAATCCCATTGTTGATTGGGCATCTAGAGCCAGCTCTTATTTGCTACATTTCCCAAAGGAGTGTTTTGATTGGCTATAGATTCACTCCATTTTGGGAGATCAATTAATCAGGTAGATTTAACCAGGAGTGACTGTTTTATCATTGATTGACACTCAGGCTGAATGATTTGCCTATTTAAGGCTGAAGTGAAGGTTTAGCCTTATCTGATGTAGACGAAACAATTTAGTTCTGCACGGCAGTGGTGTCCCATCTCTGCTGACAGAGTGGGAAGAAAATAGCACAACATGAGAAGTGATTCAAAATGCTACCTTGTTAGATCATTGCAAATTAATCATTATCCCTTGCCCTGTCCAGACTGTCCGTTCCAAAAAGATTTTTCTTGAACAGAACTCAAAAACTGTAAAACATAGCTGAACGAAACTTGGTGTATGGAACAATCATCATGTTTAGATGTGTCTTTTGGTAGTTTCAACTTCTTTGCATTTTTATTTTACGTCTATCTATCGACTTACATCTTGGACTTTCATTTCTAGTGTAGAACATAACGAAACAAAACTTTGTGTGAGGAACAATAATCATGTATAGATGTGCCTGCATATGCTTTGGAGTTTTCTTGTTTTTAGAAATAAATATCCTTGAGCAATAGTGTTCCCTATTTCAAAAACATAGTATTAAATCGTTAAATATTTTTTTTCATCACATGATGATCCTTAATTTGTTCCCCTTCCAACTGTGATGTCCTCAGACATAGAGATCTGACAAATTTCTGTGTCTCAGCCCCTCAGGCTTTGATAAGAGAGGTCAACCCTTAAAAACTTGTAATTGACTTCTCAAGAGTTAAAAGCCCTGGAATAATGGAATCTCGTACAGGTAATTGGGACAATGGAGTTTATAATTTGTAGGTTAAGTAAAACTGCGACTGTAAATATAGCCCTTAAATGCTGAATTTTTTTGCACAGGTACTTTGGTTCATGTGGTTTATCAATTCTAGATTTGGTGAGTCTGTGACCCTGAAAAGGGGCCACAGTGTCAGACCCTAAAATTCTATTTTCATCGTCCTCGAATGTCACAGAGTGGAAATCTGTACAGGTATTTTGGCTAATGAAGATTATAAACTGCAGATTTGTATGGCAACTTGAAAGCTGAAATCATGTGTTCAGGTTTTTTGGCTAAATATGATCATAAACTATAGTTCTTTTTCAGAAGGGATCTGCCTTGGGGTACTTATTGCATAAACATCCATTATTTTTAGTCTATGACAGGTTCAGGTCTTTGAAGGGCATTTAGAAGTGGTATACATGAGAACATGAGGAGAGTAAGTACTTGAGTGGTGGATAAACTATGGCCTGTAGGCTTTATTGAAGATGTAACTAAACACACATGATAAAACGAGGGAGGTCAATTGGCCTAATTGAAATTGTAAAACAAACAATAATTACAGTTGATTGGAAGAGAGTCATTCCAGGTGGATCTGTTTGTGTCAGCGACAAACTTTCTGATCCCCTAGTTTAGTTGCTCCTCGGGTGTTATCCTAGGACGCGTTTGAACTGGACTGGTCCGACAGAGTACTGTGGGCCTTCCACCAGTTCCTCTGATTACCAAGGTCCCCGCCCAATTAGCCGCTCAACCTCCGCGACTGCTAGTGCTTCTGGCACCCTTGTGGGCAGTGCAGAGTTGGTTTCCGCAGGTACTCAGGTCTGTGGTTTTGCCCCTTGCTCTGTTACCTTGTCGGCCGGGACTGCTGTCCCAGGACGGAGCCCCCCATCCCAACCCCAGGGTTCAATGGGTGGCCTGGCCTCTGTCCGAATCGCCCCCAAGACAGCGGTATTCCTGCACGAGTTGCAGGCACAATACTGGTATGAAGATAGTGGACCTGTTATACACGCTGGTTTGCAGATAGGGACATTATCAATCCCTTTTCTGCAGATTTAGTGGTCCTTGAAACAAATTCGAACAAACCTGTATAGGTTCCAGATTCTTTGAAGAGGATCCTCCTTGGGGTAGGGCCTCCCTCCTCCCCTTATTCAGTCTGAGAATGTTGGATTGAAAAGTGGTGTGATTAGAGTTACTGCCCTTGGTTGCAGGACAATGATGGGGCTCACGAGGGGTGGCCCACACGTAATTTTTTTTTATTTTTAATCCTTTTTTACGTGGAAAAAATAGTTACAACCTGTCATAGACTAAAAATAATGGATTTTAATGCAATAAGTACCCCAAGGAGGATCCTCTTCAAAGAATCTGGAACCTATACACGTTCGAATTTGTTACTTCATTTCAGGCTCTAGATATTTATTTCTGAATATTCTGACAAAACTTCTAAAAATGTTCAGCATGTAAGCTTTCAACATGAAATGGTTTACTGTTAGAGAGGCATTATTTTTATTGAAAAAAATATGGATGATCAACTTCTTTATTAAACAATGAAGACGTTTTTGAATAGATCCTTATATGATGCTTGTTAGACATACACTGTGAATGTAATGCATTGAGACTTGCATCCTCATCCTTTAGAACAGTTATACTGATTGGATTTTAGAGCCATACAAGTTCTTAGTTTATATTATCTAACAGGGAGTCAGAGAATACAAATGTCATAAGCAAAGCTGTAGAAATTGGTCTGTAGACTTATTGTGATAGTCATCTTCACAGAAATGTTGAGTAAAAGGTGAAAGTTTTATCGAATGGAACTAGAGCAACATAGTAACAAGAAGTTTCTCCTTCAGACACTTGAATTACCTGTCATTATCAAGAAATGATAAATATTGAAAAAGTAATGGCATAAAAAGTTATTTCTGCCAATCATTTTTAATGTTCAAACCAAAATTTACTTCATATGAACTCTTTTGTCTTTAAATTGTTCATTGCCTAAAAAGCTTTGAAAAAAGAGTTTAAAAGTTCTCTTTATTTTGAAGCAAGTTTAACTTCAGCAGCTATAATTAACTTTTGATTAAAAAAGAAGTAAGTATAATATTTTGAATAATTTCATAATAGAAAAAGTAATTAATAATCAATCACTTAAATAAGAAATGATAATTCATGAAAAACAAATTGTTCCATATTAGACATAATAAAAGTGTGCTTAAATAACCTGAAAGAAATTTATCCGAATTTCAACTCAAATTGGAAAAGTTGCATAAAAATTTACTTACTTTTGTAATGATTTACTGGTATTACCATTCCACAGTCATCGGTTTGTGCAATAATGTTCATTTTATAATCTCATAAATACTCTTACAGATCAAAACAAAACCTGAAGCAAATTTACATAAACTGACTTGTAGGTAATCAATAATAATGTTCTTCAGATGATAGTGAAAGAAATAATTGCTTTTGTTCGTGTTTGATGATTTTTCTCATTCTCATTCAAATTGAATTGATTGGATTTCTGTAGTCATTATATAGCTCATAGTATTTTCCCAAAATTCAATAAAAACTTAAATCATTTAATTGAAATAGAGTATTAGGAATTAATGTCATAAAGCTTCCTTCTAAATTCAATGTTTATCATTATAATTTTTATCAAGTATTTTCATTCAGCAATGTAATAAGTGGAATATGTAACTGACTTTGCCTTTATGCTGAAATAAAACTTTACATACTGAGGTAAAAGTCTACCATCATATATATATCTCATACCATTCTATATGTGTCAATCTTAATTAGTTTTTCTAATGCGACTCACATTTATTCAAGCAGAATGTGTATCTTATTATGCATACACAAATTTGTTTATGACCTCTCAATCTGAAAATAAACAGTATGTCTGTAACATCTGCGACTCATTTGATGAATAAATGAATGAATTCTACTCCAGTATTGATTGAGCTTTGATTTTGTAACACTAGTGGTGTTTGTATATAGAGATGGTACACAACGTAGTGTGTTCTCTGACGGAGCAAAAAAGAAACCCTTTTCATGACTTTCACAAACATTTTATTATTTTTCATATTCATATTCATAAATATTGTTTGAGAGGGGTTAAACGGTGCACTTGAGCTTCTGTTTGGTATGTATTTCACAGAACCCTCACTTAAAAGGAGGGTTCTATCGTGGTATTTTTTGTGGAAACGAAATTCAAGAGGATATTTCCGTTTACCTATATATGCTATTAATACATTATTTAAACAAAGTCAAATTGAAATATATTAATGAAGTTTATACTTTGATGACTTTACATTTCACAACTTGATAAAAACAAGCGCACATTTGTTGAAAAATAAAAAAAATGAGAATTGAAGCCATTCATCGGCCCTGCAATTGGGGGAAACTTCCCTACAGTCTAACAGCAAATTGTTTATTGGTTTTATGATACGTTTTGTATTACTATGTGAATATTCAATCAGTGTATATGTTTTATTACTGCACAAATTTAAAATTGTGTTAAATATAGCGTGCTTTCATTTCACGAAATGCCAAGAAACCAAGATTGCGGATGCTGCCGATAAATTGGTGATAGAACTTTCCCTTTAAATACATGTTCAGTTTGGTTCAAAAACAAATAGTGCAACAAACTAACTGAAAATAAAGTCTAATGAACATAAAGAATCAAAAGAATTATAATTTTATGAAATCAATAACATTTAATGTTTGAATACAAACTAAAATTACACTTTGATGAACTAAAAGCAAAATAGCATGGTTCAACTAATGTAGTACAATGTGCATTGTTTCACTCATATTGTTTGATGTACTCACAGTGGGATCATTTGTTATAATACCGTGGGATATAGCCGTCGCCCTGTCTGTCCGTCCGTCCGTCCGTTCGCCGTCCGTTTGTAATCATTTCATTTCCGGAGCAGAACTTGAAAACCATTCATGATATTTTTCTGAAACTTCCCATGTGTATTACCCACCTTATGAAGTGGTGCCTTTTGATATTTTGAGATTTCTGAAATTATTTTGTTTCTCCTTTCCATAGAAACGTGTTGAATTTAGACTTTGTTCAGAGTCAGGTTAGTTTCCGGAGCACAGCTCCAAAACTCTTCATCATATCTTCCTGAAACTTTGCATGTGTGTTACCCAGTAACTGAAATGGTGCCTTTTGATATTTTCAGATTTCTGAAATTTTTTTTTTTCAGAGATAGGTCTGCATGCTCAGGAACAAAACCCTTCATCATATCTGAAACTCAGCATGTATATTACCTACTAACTGAGGTAGTAGATATACAATTTTCAAAGATGTTTTTTTTTACAAATTATGTGGGACCGGTGGGATATGTCATCTTCTGATGACTCTTGTTTAATTTTGTTAATTACCCAATTGTTCTTGTAAATTTCTAATCAATGTACCTTGTCTCCCTAGTGATGCTACTTTCAATTGTTGTATCACATCATAAGAGGATGAAAAACAAACAAATACAAACATATTAATGGTTGAAAGATTATGTTGACATTTACACTAGTAAATATACAATGTTTATGACAGTTTCTATGAAAGGTTAAATATTATCGTGGTAGGAAGATTTTGTACTTGGGATATTACTTAAGCTAAACATCTCTTTAAAGTAAAAATTTTAATATCTTGTATTTTTTATTTAAATGTGGAAGATGCATTTATATCGTGAAAGATCGTTCAAGTTTGAGAAAAGTCTAATGAAGTCAAGTTTTCTACCTCGTTCAATTTTACAGCTACGAAGAGAATGAACACATTAACATTTGAAGATCTCATTTCCACACATTCCAACTGAATTTTAAAAGATTTCATGTTAAATTCAGCATAAACTATGAAAACTACAAGTTTTATAACTCACTGTAGTTAACATAATTAGCCTCCTGAACGAGACACAGATTATATTTTATAAAATTTATTTGGTTTTTTTGACACATGCTAAAATACCATATGTTTTGAAGATCAAATCATCTCACTTGACTTGTTTATACATCTTCAAATGCCAATTACAGTCAAACTTGTGTACAATGGCCACCCAGGGGACCAGCCAATCATATATACAGGGGGCTTTGCTGCACCCAGGACCAGCCAATCATATATACAAGTGGCTTTGCTGCACCCAGGACCAGCCAATCATATATACAGGTGGCTTTCCTGCAGAGGTCATACTCAAAGAGAACCACTATTGATATCATATGATACATAATAAACATATAGAACATAGCATTTCACAAAAAAATATGTATGTTTTAAAGTAAATTAAAAAATATATTTTTTCAGTAAAAATCTTTCCTCAAGAGTTAACATATTGCATTGTCAGGAAGGCGTGATGAACAATACAAAAGTTTCACCTGCACTGGACTTTACAAACACATACATTTGACATGATTATGGTGGTTGCTGACCACACCGAGCTGGTGGCTGTTCTACACAGTTGAAATATATACACTGAGGGGTGAAACAATCGATACTAAATTTTCAACAGAGTCAAACACAGAACATTTCTGCCGGATCGATTTTAAATGTCTGTGATGAGGATATATCTCGAAAAGAAATATATACAAATTTAATTCATGAGAGTATGATACCGAATATTTTATATCTGTTCCAACACACATGGGATGCTGGAATTGCTATTTCAAATGGATTTTCTGGGCATAATGTTTGGTAGTAAAGGTAAATGGTTATAAAATATGAAAATTATGTTAATATATTATGATGTTGTCAGCATATGTAGGCCTACCTTACATTTGTTGACACATTATTACTGTAGGACGTCATACAAAAAGCCGAAAATCCCTTTTTGACTCTCCTATCTCGTCTAGTTAAGGAGATCTGATTTCTAAAATGTGTGTTTCTCAGAAATACGAACAGATAATGGATTCAAATTCAAATTTAATTTAGTTGGCTTCTGAGGAAATCATGTAACCCTTATTCTGTTCTGTGTATTGCTAGTGGATTGTAATATCTTGCAGTCTGTATGGTATCATTTCTTTTGCCCCTCGGTGTAGTAAGGTAAATTGGACAGGTGACCATTCTATGGGGGTGGCTGTTAATACATGTTTGACTGTATATGTATGTGAAAATGACTTGTTTACATTAAAAATTGAGGAACAGCCTTATACATGTGCATAAGTTGAAATTTCACGTCCCCCTAATGTGTATACTACTTATAGATCGATTATTCATCACTGACTCATATCTGTCTTTTTATTTGCTATGATAAAATAAACTTAGCCAATTTTACTTTGATGAAAATATAAAGGAAAAGTTAAGGGCCTAAAGCATATCTTGAAATTGGTTGAAGCAACTTTTGCTTTTCAGTAGTGTAAGAATGTATTTGTGTATTTTGATGATAAAACTGTAACCTTTGTTTCTATTTGCTTACTGTCAAACAGTTTGAAGATTTCTGAATGCACTTGATATTAGATCTGTTGAATACATCTGTTACAAATTTATTTGCATTTTAATATTTTTCTATTCTTTTCAGTTGGATAGATACTTTTTAGAAACATTCACTAGATCTCTATAAGCAAAGTGTTAACAAGTTCTCTTTGCTATTAAATAGAATTATATATTATTTTGATAATTTAATGTGATTTTTTCAACTTCAAAGTTTACAAGTTCTCTTCAAGTGGAAGAAAAATGTGAGGATTTCATGCTTGGTCAAAATTCATTCATTCGTAACGTAAGTAGAAGTCTAACCTGTCTGATGATACAACATGGTGTGATTATATATACTAAACATAATTTGTCTGATCATGATGGAGAGGTGTCCTGGACATCAGGAGTAGATTGCTCTATATTCTCACAAGGAA
This sequence comes from Gibbula magus, assembly GCA_936450465.1. Lineage (NCBI taxonomy): Eukaryota > Metazoa > Mollusca > Gastropoda > Trochida > Trochidae > Gibbula > Gibbula magus. Next base: position 62,792,905 of record OW388289.1, on the reverse strand, counting down.
TCAGTTTCTCATCAACTCCCCGGGGAATATAATATCTCTCGGAGATGTCTGGCCCAACTTTAATTTAGCGACTGAATTGACAAAACTCATCGTATTGTCATACTTCTGATGAAGTATAAAAAAATTAGATTTTTTAATAAAATTTATTTATTTATGTGAAGGAAAATTTGAGACATGTAATAATATTTTGTAATTCACTTGTCAAATATGTGATGAAAATGTGAATAGGAAAATAATACTTTACAAATGCGTGTATTTTTTAGGTGATTGAATGTTGTAGAAATGAATGTGGCAGAAATTTATTTTTGATAAACTTTTGTTTGTTTTATTTCACAGAAATGTTGAGGAGATATTTATCAGACAAGTTTGAATTTTTGATGAAAATAAGCCTGAACTTTATTAGGCATTGCATTATAGATTGCCTTCTGGCTTAGCTAGGAAGCAGTCTATCATGAAGTGTTTGTGTGGCTGGAGGTGTGCTGATTATAACGTAGACTGCGGCATAAAGTTCTTTCTATTCAATAAGAAACATTTTTACGCTTGTATTTTACTATCCTTACAAAAGCAGTGGCAACGTAACGACAAAAGCTTCAGTTGAAGTGCTGAGACCAGAGAGTTGATTAATGCTGAAGATATTGCCAGCAACAGCTTAAGTGTGGCACACTGTTGTAGCTGCTGTAGAGAGTCAGCAGTCTATACCACCAGCCAGCAGAACACACAGACTCCTCCGCATCGAGCCAGGGAGGAAAAGCGACTACAAGCAGTTGTAACTATATGCCGGAGATCTAGTTGGAGATCTAGTAACAACGAGGTTCTTCATTGGTAGGCAGATGAGAAGCCAATAAGAAGGTGTGTGGGGTCAGAAAGTAGCTTCATGTCTTAATGACCCCTAGTGACTCTAATGGACTCCTAAGTGGTCAGGACTTCTGAGTGAATGCAGCACAGGACAAGAAGACTCAGCAGGGTATTGACATACACTTTATCCAAGGTAAATATTATCCTGTACTTCTCTGTGTCTTTACTCAGTAAGAGAAACTGTGATCGGAAGCTTAATGCCAGTGCAAACAGCGCCAGTGATGCAACACTGCGTACATGTTGTTCCTGGTGCCACGACTTGCACCTTCCATTAATTGATTACTCCTGGAAAAGTTAATTTACTTGTTAACAATACTATCCATTGTGGAAGTTTACAGTCTTTAAAGCTTCCAGTTGATATTGATCGGATGTTTTGTTACGTGTGAAAGATTTTTACGCTCTGGTGGTTCAGAACATCTTTGTTTGAATGAATCAATAAACAAGTTTCAGTAGTGACACCTAACGAGAGCAATTTGATGCTGATGACTACACTGTTTCTTCTGTCCTTCAAACTGTTAGTGAAAAGTGCTGTCGGCATCATTCATTCCTCTTATTCAGTAGAGTAATGATGCTCTTTGATGCGTTATCTTCGGTTAAAAAATGTAATTTGATAAAATGATGATATTAATCTTATTAGTTTTGCTGAATTGACATTTATGTTAAATTGAAAATTCTCAATATATCCATTCCATGATGCTGTACTCTGTACTTAACGGGATGACATTTTATGTTGAGGGGAATGCTTTACAGTTCTGAATATCAATGTAAAGTTGATGTTTATAGTGATGACATTTTATACTTTCAAAGAAACCATTCACTTGTTACATATGCCAGTCTGCCGAAGAAACTAAAAACTGCTGAATTCTAAACAATGTGAAATTTGTTAAATGTTTGATGTTAAATAGCTTCCACAATTACTTTTATTGCAGTATATACAATAAAAAAGATTGTAATAAAGTTTGCCCTTTACAGGAAACTTTAATATTCAAGTGAACACATTTGGAATGTGAATGAAAACATGTAGCAGAATTATTTTTTAGATACATTATCTGTGATTGAAACAATAGTATGATATCAGCATGTATAAGAAATTTCATGTTTTTCACATTGAACAATTTTTTATAAAAAAAATTGAGCCCTTGTCACCATAGGCTTTCGTTGTACCATTGAGTATTAGAAAGCTCTGCTTGAGCAGGTAGACCTAGGGCTTCCATTCTGCATTCAACTTCTAAATCCCAACCATTTGGAAACAAATATTAACATTTATAATTTTTAAAAAATGTATAAAACAAATACATTGTACATACTTATAAATACATAGTAGTATGGATAGTGTGATAAAAGCTTTGCAGACATTGATATATTGATCAGCAGTTTGACATTTAAAAATGATAACAGATGGTATCCATGGAGCATTAAAATTAATATGTGAAAAAAAGCATGAATATTCAAAAGGTGGTGTTGATGCATTTATATTAGAGTAAGTCAAAACTAGTCTATAAATTTTTAGCAAATCAAACAAATACTAGAGTGCAGCTAGCCTTTTTGATTTATTTTCCATTTTAACATTTGACCTGTGTGGATAACAGAAATATGCTGATAGCCCTTTACCAGAAACCCAGGATTATTATGTTTACGATAAGTTATAATTCCTGAAAATAAGCCACTCAGAATGGTTTTGCACTACTTGATTCAACATTAAACATTGATAAGGCCTAAATTTTTAAAAATTTGTTTGGGTTCCACGCCTTAGGTCTTTTTTTCTAGGTTTTAACGAGAGTAAGGTGAGATTATTGACTATTTGGAATAGTAACACATATTTAATAGGGTTTGTGCTTTATATAAATAATTGTATAAATTTTGTTTGGTTATCTCTTCATTCCAAAAAAAAAAATGTTGTAAATAAAATAAAAAATCGCGTCATCGCATCATTTTTGTCAGTCTGTAAAGACAAGAAACATTTTTTTATATTTTTTAGGCCTTAGTAATAATTTGTGGTGATGATGCCTTAATGAATGTGAGATATACTGACTGATAGCAACACTGCTTCACCATCTTTATGGTCCAAGTTAATCTCTTTGTTCAATATCATTTAATAATTAACTAGCCCCGTCTGCATGTGTCTATCTCTATATTTCCCTAGGTGGGATCCTAGAATCCTCTCAGTCAACAATGCATATCATTATTGTTCCTAGTTGTATTGTCAGGACGTGTAACCATGCAACATATACAAACAATTAACTTATCTTAAGATGAACTTTTTTACATTACATATTTCCAATATCATCTTATTGAACATATTCACCAGGGATGTATCTATTTAAGAAAAGAATCAACTCATCACCCGGAATCCTTGGGGTCAAATCCTTGCAGTGTTATCCCAAAAGATGTTAAAAGATGGGAGTTGCTACCTCCTTGCATGGTGTAAAGTATCATGAGGATAGAACATCTGCATTATGGCTGCCGGGTGCATGGGCACAAACATAATATCTATTGTAATTGATAATCAAGATTTATTGAGGTATTATGAGAATAATAATAATTAATCAATGTCATAATTATGTTTTTTTTAATTTAAAGGAATATGAAACATTAGTCAGTGTGAGACTATAATATGTATTCAATTTATATCATATCTGAAAAATGAAAAAGAAAGAAAGGGAAATTGTAACATTTAGTGTCTCTGAAATATTTCATGTTTTTAATATTTAATATGTTAAACTATCACATGTATTCATTTTATTTGAAACGAGTATTCCAATAGAAAGGTACCAAGGTACGGTACCATCATTATGGATGTTTGGTATCTTCACAATGTATGATATTCAAAGGAAATAATATTTGGAATGCTTCTGGCAATGATCAACTAAACGTGTCTTTGTGCTGCTTTTCATTTATTTACAATTATTCATGACTTTTATCTCGTACTCAATAATTCATTGAACTTCAGATTCATAAGGATAAATTTATGATTTGACTTCTTATTTGCCACCTTTAAAGTAAAACTGCTGCAGCCATTTTGTACATAATCTAATATAAAGTATTTTTCATTCTTTAGTGTGATGTGTATTGTTACTTCTTTAAATTGGACTGAAAGATGGTCGTTTTTTTTAGGATTAATTTCATTTAGGTATATATATTATATATATAAGCAAATTTAAATAATACACTGAAGACATATATCAACTTTCATAATCAATACTTTATATTCCATATATATATATGAAATATTAAGTGTTAAGATAGGTTGAGATTTTTTTCATGCAATTTAATAGTATGATTGGTTTGGTGCCATGTGTCAGTTCAACCAATATATTCTTTTTGAAGTTAAGCCACTGAAGAGCTCTGTATGAATTATTATTTCTAAAATCCTCCTAAACATTTTCCCTTTTAATAACAAGCTTAGTTGTGTCAACCAAAGAAATTAAGTGGATTTAAGGGAAGATAAAAAGTTGCCATGGAAATGAATATCCAAATTGATCAAGAATTCAGATGTTCATGGCAGGCTTAAAGGCTGAAAACAGTCACTGTTTTGAATTTATCCTTTTGATGTTTCGCTTTATTCTATTAAAGTGATGAGAAAAAGCATACCTGTATGAAACTGATATATCTGTTTAAAGTCTGTCTAAAAAGATGCTGAAACTAACTGCAGAGTTTTTGTATAGACGAGACAACATTGTCAGGTGTAATTCCTGTGGTGAGATGGTACATGCATGCAGGTAACATTGACGAGAGATGGAAGTAGTAAAACATTCTTCAGTTCTGACTTAATAAGCAAGATTTATGTTGAGGCACAAGCAGGATGGGAATTATGAATTTATATATGAAACATGGGAGGATCAAGGAATTTTCAAGGGGGTGGGGGTGTCATTTATTCCAAGGAGGGGGTGCTTGGTCTTAATATTGACATGCAAATCAAAACCATCCCCCTTGATTGTCAGCAGTGAAAATAATGTAATTTCAATTTAGTAGCTGGATGGAGTGTTTGTTGTTCCACAGTTCACTATCATTTCCATAGTTGTAGGTGATGATAATTTATAAATTCAAATTAAATTCAAACTCTGTAAAGACAAAAAGTTAATGGAATAACCGGTTAATGTATTAACCAATGAGAGACAAGATAACTGAAACTGGTTTCAGTTTCACAACAAGACCATGTGTCATCCAGGAACTTTAATTCCAGATTTTGTTCCATCTCAAGAGAGGGATACAATTTTCGAGATTGATTTTGATTACATTACAATGTCTCCGAGCGGTAACTGGAAACCTTCATAATACTCCAGTCACGTTTGATCAATACAGGGGAGTCTAATGACTCCACCCATATTCATCAACGATGGAACATTGACACATACAAAAGCTTAATAATTTTTAAGGCAAAAATGTATCGATTTTAACCTTGTTTGTTGCAAATCTCTACGTTCGTGAGTTTTAGATCATAACCATATGAATGACAGCAGTTTGGGAAAAAATTATTGTTTACCATACCGAGTCATCTCATCCAGTAGTCTGACTTGGATTGTTCCTAACCTGCGTTGATTCATATATGGACCCGACCAGGAATGCTTTTATCACTCATCGATTCAGCAGCTAATGTCTTGTAAAGTTTAGAAATAAGATATTTCAAAAGTAATTTCTCAGTACCTTTACATGTTACAGATTTATACATCCAACTGTAATTACTGTGAATGACTGGATGTGGAATTCTGTTTGTATAAGCTAGCTGACAGTTGGCCATAATCAAGTCCTGAAATGATAATAACACTGGCCTAATAATGTGATAATGATAATAAGCAATTTCACATACCACAGATATATTGTCTGTAATCTGAATGTCTCTGTATGTGTGATTGTTAATGTGGTGATTGATCACATGCTGCTGTATGGAAGTGTCGTTCTGTATGTGAATTGATGAGATTTTTTAGCTCATCTTGCCTGAAAGGCCCGATGGGCTTATGGCGTCTGTCCACTTTTCGCTTTTTCGACTTCTTCTCCAGAACCACCGGGTCTAAGGAGCTGAAATTTTTTATATACAGACTCCTTGGGCAATGGGGATTCTAAATTGTAGATTTGGTAATCCAGTGACCCCGAATAAGGGCCAAAACCTATTTTCATCTTCTTTTCCAGAACGGAAAAACCTAGAAGACTGAAATGTTGTGTACAGACTCTTTAACCAATGGAGATTCTAAATTGTAGATTTGGTGACCCTGTGGCCCCAAATAAGGGCCTCAAAGGCCATGACCTAAAATCCTATTTTCATCTTTTTCTCCAGAACGAAGAGACCTAGAATACTGTAATATTGTGTACAGAGTCTTTCGCCAATGGAGATTCTAAATTGTAGATTTGGTGACACTATGGCCCCAAATAAGGGCCTCACAGGCCATGACCCAAAATCCTGTTTTCATCTTTTTCTCCAGAATGATAAGACCTAGAAGGCTGTAATATTTGGTGTAAACTCTTTAGCCAATCAGGATTCTAACTAACTAACTAACCCAAATATGGGCCACAGTCTAAAAAACTGGTTGAAATTGAATTTTGAACTGATATTTTATGGCACTTCATTCAGTATTTAGTTTTCCCTAATAAAGAGGGAGAGTCATCTCATCTTTTAGATATGGGAGTTCTAACTTGGGTTTGAGAAATACAGAATTTAGAAAAAAAGCAACTTTCCAGTTAATCTTATTCAGTAGAAATGTGAAGTATTTGTCGAAGATCAAGTCTCCATTATGGACATGTTTGTCAAATTGATGTAATCAATGTGCAATGAGAACTGTTGAATAGCCTATGAACTGAATATTGTGGATATTGTAAAAAGAGGCCCTCACAGGTCAAAACAAAAATCTTCTTCTCCAGAACAAACTAGAAGGAATATTGCGTCCAGAATGTTTATAATGTTTAGATGAAAAGGCTCAGAACCGTTAAAATTGTGCAAAGATTATTTAGCCAAGGTGATTCTAAATTGTACTATGTACCATGTATGAGATTCATCACATTGCCTGTTCTTTCTAAGCCTTATACAGTAAGATCACTGCTGCCAGTGTTTAGTGCAAGGCAGAGGCTATTACATAATTTGGCTGGAAAAGCACAGCTGGCTTGTAACCAGAGCCAAGGGGTCACCATATTGCATAATCTCCTGTGTGTTGACCTTGCTGAGTGCTCTCTCTCAATTTCAAGACTAAGATTTGTCAGGGCTAGGGATTGTGCATTATATTGAGACAATATATTTCTGTCTTCATCATCAAACAATATAAACCCTGATTGAGCTACATAGATCATGGCTCTATTTTTTTTATGATTTCGTTGACATATGAAGTAAAAAAAACATAGTTTAGATATAAAAGTTAAAGGTACATCCATTGTGTTGCTGGGGGTCACATATTGCAAACGTTATAAATGGTTTTACTTTATCGAGAGATACCGGATGTTACCGAAAATTACAATTTTGATGACAGTAGACTTAGCATATTGACAATATAAAGGTAAAAGTAGTGATTTCTGATCGAAAACTGGACAATGCACAGCGTTTGACACGCGTCAATGAGTCAAACGTGATTCTGGAATCTTATTTATAACAGACAAAAAGACAAATTTCAGTTGATAATGTTTAAAAGGTCACATAACTACTGTGTTTGTAAATAGGACGTGCAGTTTCGGTTTCTGCACATGCATACATGTTACTCAATTTTAATTGGAAACTAGTAATTACGATATATTTTGCGATTAGGGATAAATATGCAAGCTGAGTGAATTTATTTGTATTGTAGACAGCACATGTTGTGAGTTGGAACATATTAAAGCCAAATTAAATGTTATGAAACACAATGGATGGACCTTTAACACTTAAGCTGTTGTAATATTTTAGCTACTAAAGCCCTGTTTATACGGGGAGCGTTTGCATATGAGTATATGAGTATATGAGTATATGAGTAAAGCATTACACATATGCAAATTTGCTCATATGAGCAAATTTCGCCGTATGGACGCATTTGCACATATGTATATTTTACTACCGTAAACAAATATTTCACTACCGTAAGCAAATTTGTACCTAGTCAGGGGCAGGTGCAAATTTTTACTACCGTGAGTAAATATGGTATTTTCACTTTTCTAGTAAAAGTTCGTCGTATACAGACATAGTGACTTCACACAAGTTGAGAAAATATATTAGAGAACTTTAGAAACTCTTAACATTGTTTTTCAAATTCTCTATATATAGGATAATCTCCTTCTTGCACGCGATGACCTTCGAAATCCATCTGGCTATCCTATTTTCATTATATAATTAGGGGACATAATCAAAACAATGTTGACAGATTTAGTTAATGTCATTTATTTAGTTTACAACTAATAAATATGAATTGGCATGTTTTAGGAATTCTCTATTCATATATTAAAATAGTTGGAAGCCCATTTGCAGAGGCAGAAATTAAACACATATGAACTTTTACTCACTTTTACTCACGTGTGTATATTACTACCATAAGCAATATTGCATATGTGCAAAGTTCGCCGTATAAACAGGGCTTAAGTTTCATTCTGAGTGATCAATATACAGGATTTGGAACTCATCAATAACACAGAAATAATCTGCGATTAACCATTTAAGCTGATTCAGTGATATGCTCGTAAAGATAAGATAGGATCATTTGTGTGATGTTTATGAGATTGAAAATACCATTCAATTTACATGAAATTTTAATGAAAAACTTTTTCTCACATTCTATTATTTAAAGATAGCACCATAAGTGTGATTGCTTACTTTATTGGTGTGTAATTGTGTGGTAAATTTTCCAAATTTTAATTTTCATTTGAAGTAGGTGTACATTTTCAGAGGATATGAAACTTTTTTTATTTTATTTATTATATAATATTTCACAAAACTTCAGCAGGAAATATCATGGGTTACAGCTTGATGATGCTTAAGATAAGATCATTTGTGTGATGTTTATGAGATTTGAAACTACTGGTACCACACAATTAACATAAAATTTTAATGAAAACATTTTCTCACATTCTATAGTTTAAAGATCAATATCTTTCCTCGCTCAGATGGTTTATAATTGTGGAAGATATTTAGATTTTTGGGTCATCAGACTGTCTACTATGGTATCTGCAGTTTTCATTTAGCTGAAATCTTGAGTTCAGATACTTTGCACGTAGGGGATCAAAGTGTGTACATTTGGTCCCTACATTGGAAAACAATCAGATTAAAATTATATTTTGTTTATTCCAGGCATGTTTTCATCTGTTTTAAATCCATTTAGTGGTTTGGGATAGTATTTTCACAAGATAAGAGATATTAGAGTCATAGAGATCACTCCCTAAAACCTTTATGGCTTTACCTATGGCGTGGGCTATTGTCTAGCGTCTGTCCATTGTTCGCTGTCTGTTGTCTGTCCATTGTGGGCGTCATCTGTAAACCTTTCTTATGTTTACGCCTCCTCCAGAACCCTGACAGCTGAAATTTTGTGGTGTGGTACTTTGCACCATGGGGATTAATAATTTTATAGTTGTGTATTCCGGTTATTCATTTCATTCTGATAATAATAAATATAGTTCCATTTTTATACCCTGCCCCCTTCCTAGTGAGATACAGAGCCACTAGCTCTATTGTTACTTGTTCTTAAAAACAAAAAGCACTAGAATGTTAAAATCCTGTGTAGATCTACATTGCAAGCAGATTATAATTTCATATTTGCTGACAATTCATTGTATATTATAAACTTAATATTTCATAGTACGTGAGCCTTCAACCTCCGATAAAATATCATTGGCTCATTTCAGATTTCTTAGATAACATATTATAATAGAAACTGATGATCTACACAGCCAATGGTCCTATATTTACTAGACTAGAAGTATACCTATGAGACTCCCATCTTCAGTTTCCAGCAGCAATTTGCTTCATGGGTTACAGGTGTATTGGATTTTCAGACCTCTCCATTCAATCATGTCCTCTGAGGATTGGTTAAAATATGTTCTCAAAAAGCCATGCAATCTAGTCTCGACAGTAACCGAATTTGACATGTGTTTGGAATTCACTGCAGTAAGACGTCCACTTCTATCATCTTGTAGCTGAGAGTGTACAAGCTTCCAGTACTAGTCCTAGTACAGACTCCTTAGCTCTGAATGGCCCTATACTTCCTGTGAGCTCTTGTCCAACATCTCCATACAGTCTGTACAGCCAGATCCTAGGAGTCTTACAGAACTCACTCGCTCTTGTTAACTTAAGTCTCAAGAACAGTGATTCTTCCTTTTTGGTTCTCTGTGAAAGTCATGTCACTTTTTCCGATCTTCTTTTTGCACTCAAAGGAAAAAGTTTTTATTAATTAGAAATTGATTTAAGAAGTAATTAGTTAAATGTATGTTACATATTGCTCAAGGTCAGTGTGGGGAGGATGTTATTTGTCTAGTAGACTTTATATAGTGACTTTGACTACTCCTTACCTAATGATGCTAATTAAAGCCATTTCTCCGATCACAATTTGCTCGTTAATTTAGCTAATCAATTTCAATTAGGCATTGATTAATTATGCTTTTTTAAATTCTCATTTAAAATGTATAATTATATTGGTAGATTGTAGAGATGTAGTCTTTGAACTCCTGGATTTACAGCAACTGCAAACTAAGACATTGCATATTGATTTTAAACCAGATTGATTCACAAAATAGAACAAAGCTTTTTCTACATCCTTTTTTATGCAGAATTAATAGGGCAGACTCGACCAGCGTGCCGGTAAACATATTTTACTTTGGATCTAGAAGTCCATGATCGGAATCCAGCAAGAGGTTTGGTAACTCGTTACTGTACTTCAGCCAGAACAGTTTTAGGTGCAGTATATTTTTTTTACAGTGAACATCAGTGCCGGCCCTCCCATGGGTTGCTAGTTATGGAAGAACCGTTTTCGGTGCAATATTGCAGTGAAAATAAGTGCAGTATATTCCATGGTTTGCAAGTTCATGCAGATCAGTTTTAGGTGCAATATTATAGTAAATATCAGTATAGTACTACCATTGGTTTGCTACTTCCTGTTTTTGCTCACAGGTTTCACAGCAATGTGGCCTTTCTCCAAAATATGTCATGAATATGAAATACTCTGTAAATGCCTTTAAATCCCACATCACCACACCTTATAATCATCTACCTCAGTCAATAAGATCGACAGTGTTGGACTATTGATTCAGTGCCTGTACATGTTTACATTCTTGGGATAACACCTCTTGTATAAAGGTGTACCTTCTTCCATTTTATTCCATTGGTATGTAATACCATAGGGCGTAGTTGTCCCCCTGTCTGTCTGTCCGTCCTTGAATAATTATTCGTTTCCGGAGCAGAACTCGAAAACCGTTCATATCTATCTGAAACTTTCGATGTGTATTACCTACTAACTGATAAGGTTGGTGCCTTTTGATATTTTCAGATTTCTGAATTTTTTTTTCCTTTTCCATAGACACACGTTGGATTTGGACATTTTTCAGGGATAGGTTCATTTCTGGAGCATGACTCCTCATCCTATCTTCCTGAAACTTTGCATGTGTATTTTCCACTAACTGAAGTGGTGCCTTTTAATCTTTCCATAGAAACCTATTGGATTTGGACTCCAGAATCCTTTATCATATGTCCATGAAAGTCTGCATGTGTATTATCCACCTACTGAAGTGGTACTTAAAATTTATAAAATCTCTCAAAGATGTGTTGTACAAATTATTAAGGACTGATGGAATATGTCATCTTCCGATGACTCTTGTTCTTCACCAGCTGTTGATCAACTTTACCCAGTTCTGAGTTCATTGTCTATTACAACAATTTATGAGGGACCCAATTTAAATGCCAGTTCAAGGAGTAAAAAGGAAAGATCCAATAAGTGATCCAAAAATATAACACACAGTTACCCTACATTTGCTATTCTATTATTTATTTCTAAGTACCTCGTATGTAAACCAGGTAATTGAGAGTACATACATTCATACATAATAATGTCTGAAATAGAACCGGTTTCTTCTACTGAAATGGTTGACTAGAATCTAGATAAAGATCATCTACCAGAAAAACATCTTTGGACTTGTGTATGGTAATGCACTGGGATACAGAAAAACATTCAATAAGAAAAGCCTAATTCTGTAAATGACAGATAATGTTGTATTTATCAATATACTGCCAGTCTTTAACCGATAGACATTTGAGCAGCAATTGCTCTAACACTGTCCGTGATGGAAACCAGTGACACCAATTCTCTTCTGTTTTGCTTACCAGACTCCTCTGCTACAGACTAATGTCACATTTAACATTTTTATGTAATTATCTCTTATACAGCTGTCTCGTGTGTCCATCAACTGCCAATGTTTATATATATCGACTACTTCTACTAAGAGTTAAGATGGTCGGATGGTTAACACAATCATCACTATCATTTCCATCATTGTCATTAACACATTTATCCTCCTCCTCCTCCCCCTCCTCCTCATCATCATCATAATCATCATCATTGTTGTTGTCATAGTGGTCATCATCACTATCACCCCTCATCATTGTTGTTGTCATTGTTATTTTCATCATCATCATTATCATCAACATCATCATCATCATCATCATCATCATCATCATCATCATCATCATCCACATCAACATCATCATCATCATCATCATCATCCCCCGTCATCGTTGTTGTCATTGTTATTTTCATCATCATCATTATCATCATCAATATCATCATTACCCTCATTATCATTATCATCATCATTACCCTCATCATCATTGTCATCATCATCATTACCCTCATCATCATTGTCATCATCATCATTACCCTCATCATCATGATCTTTATCTTCCTCCCCATCATTGTCGTAGTCATTGTCGTCATCATTATCCTCTTCATCAACACATTTACCATTATCATGATTAACATCATTGTCATCATTATAAGCAGCAGTATCAGTATAGTCATTAGCAGCTCCGACTAAGTCGGAGCTGCTATCAGTTTTTGCGCAGTTTCCATCGCCGCCGCCGCCGCCGCCGCGCGCGCGTTTTGTATTCGCTATAACTTTTTTTCCTAGAAGGTTTTGAGAACTCATATACATAACTTCTTACTTATGCCCCTGGGGAATTTTTTTGACATGTTCATATTCAAGGTCAAAGGTCAAGGTCACGAGTTCTGAAATCGCTAAAAAAATCCTTGTAAACACGATAACTTCAAAAATATTTGTACTATCAGGCTCTTATTTGGTGTACATCAACTATGGAGAAAGGCCAAGATTTGAAAAGGTTTTCGCTAACATCCGTCAAAGGTCAAGGTCACAGCGAGGGCACGACTTAAGCATGCTTTTGCGAAAATGTCTTATTTCAACTATTAACACTTTAAATCATTAAATGATTGTTATACACAATGAAAAGTGATCACTGATTGTGTGACCTTGAATTTAAAAGGTCAAGGTCACGAAATATGGTCAAGGTCACCAGTTCTGAAATCACTAGATAACCTTTTCCCAAGAAGGTATTAACACCTCATATACATAGCTTCTTTCTTATAAACCTGGTGGATGATTTTGACATGTTCACATTCAAGGTCAAAGGTCAAGGTCACAAGTTCTGAAATCGCTAAAAAAATCCTTGTAAACACGATAACTTGAAAAATATTTGTACTATCAGGCTCTTATTTGGTGTACATCAACTATGGAGAAAGGCCAAGATTTGAAAAGGTTTTCGCTAACATCCGTCAAAGGTCAAGGTCACAGCGAGGGCACGACTTAAGCATGCTTTTGCGAAAATGTCTTATTTCAACTATTAACACTTTGAATCATTAAAGGATTGTTTTACACAATGAAAAGTGATCAATGATTGTGTGACCTTGAATTTTAAAGGTCAAGGTCACGTGATAGGGTCAAGGTCACCAGTTCTGAAATCACTTTATAACTTTTTTTCATGAAGGTATCAACACCTCATATATATAGCTTCTTTCTTGTACACCTGGGGAAATATTTTGACATGCTCACATTCACAAGGTCAAAGGTCAAGGTCATGAGTTCTGAAATCACTACAAAAATCCTTGTAAACACGATAACTTCAACAACTTCTGTGCTATCAGGCCCTAACTTGGTATATATCAACTATGGAGAAAGACCAAGATTTGAAAACGTTTTTGCTAAAATCTGTCAAAGGTCAAGGTCACAGCAAGGTCACAACTTAAGCGTGCTATTGTGAATATGCCTTATGTTAACAATGAACACTTTTGAGTCATTGCATGATTGTTATACACAATGAAAAGTAATCATTGATGGTGTGACCTTGAAGGTCAAAGTTCAAGGTCATGAGATATTGGTTAAGGCCATGTTAATCTTTTGATCCAATTTTGAAATCAGAAATAGGTTTTAACAACAAAGTTGTGAAAAGTGACCCCAGTGATGATTTAACTTGTAAGAATAACTTGAATAATGAAAAACATTTTGTCCAAAAAAATTCCCATTTTATTTATGCTGAGGAGAAGGCGGAACAGGATAGGGCGAGACCCAAAGTTTCGGAGCTGCTCTGCTTTTGCGGTGTCCCGCAAACGCTCTTCTAGTTATCAATGAACTCTCCATTACCAATGTTAATAACACCTACACCATCATCAGACTACCACAGGAATCATTACAAACAAAGCATTGTTAACTCAAAGTTCATTATTTCATATTCAAATCAAAGCAATTTCTTTTTAGAAAATCCTTGTTTATGTAACCATAATGCTTTGAAAAGTCTGTTTAAAAGTATTTGCATCAAAAGAATGATCAAATGTGTCAATATTTCATGCAAAATATTTTATTCCTCCAAAAACCTTCCAGCACAGACTTTTTAAAATCGCTCAGCTGTCATTTGATAATTTTTTCCCATAACGAATTGTCATATTTTTGAAAAAAGAATGTTAAAAATCAATAATTGACATGACAGTGATTCATGAAAAGCTCAGTGGCCATTATGGTATTGTTGAGTACATGAAGCTCTGTGCTATATGCCCTGTGATGTTTGCAATAGGTTCAATTTCCTGTGTTCAGCCTGCGACCCTTTGATGTTGTAGCAACTGACATTGTGCAGTGTCAGTCAGATGAGGAGAGTTATGCTAGCTGTTCCATGCAATTAAACTTTCTACTTCAAATTGGGCCACTTATACAAATTCTTGTTTCTTAATAACCCACACCCTAAACTTCTGCCTGACTCCTAATATTATAAAATATAATTCATACCAGAAGAGAGGCAAGTTTGTTTTCTTAACAAAATGTGCTTTAAAAACATTTATGAGTAGCTCCTAAGGTCAAGGCCAGATGAGCTTATTGCATGGGTCATTGTCCGGCCAGAAGGTATTACATTTTAGATATTTGATGAATAGCTATTTTGTATTTTCAGTTTATTATAATATCACGTATCTCATCATATCATAAAGGCAGATAGTTTCATAGTTGGTGAGTCAAAAGTGAATTATGGAACTTCCTGGTCACTGGATGAGAGGTATAGAACCAATATTTTACTGGAAATAGCAAATATCCTATTAATAATTAGTTACTTTAAGTCAGAAATCAGCCCACTTTAATATATATTGACATCATACCATTGTGACACATTGTCACTAAGCAATCGCTGATGACATCATGTTGATGGTTGTAGTGCCATCATACCATTATCAGTGTTGTTCTCTGTGACACTTTCACAAGGATGAGAAAAGTGATCACTGCGGTAATGAGAACCTCTTAATATATAATAACATATAATTTTTCCATTACATCTAACAGTAACAGAAAATGTCCCAGGAAGTTGTGAATGCTATCCAACACTAAAGGGGGTGGGATAGCGCAGTGGTTAGCACGTTTGGCTTCGGATCAAGAGGTCCAGGGTTCAAATCCCGCCAGGGGCACGGCAACTTTGTCTGCAGTGGAGAACTGTTCTACACGCAGTAAGGTTTGGGTGCAATGCTACACTGAATTTCAGCGCAATACCACCCATGGTTCGCTAGTTCCAGCCGCTGCTCGCAGGTTTCACCGCGGTGCATAGCCACATGGCGTTGCAGGCTTTCTCCCTGCCATAATACTAGCAGCCGCGATATAAGTGAAATACTCTTGAAAGCGGCTTTAAACCCCAACTCACCTCACCTCACCCAACACTCAGTGTTAAAAGCAGGATAACCGCCTTGAACAATGGATTACTGAACCAGGGCACTTTCCAATATGTGGAACAAGGAACAATCATTTGCACTTATCATCAGATTAAACTCCATACAAGTTCACCCGAGTATTGCATGGGGCTGATGTCCTGATGATGAATATGCAACAGGAAGGGAATGATGAAGTTGCTGGCCATCTTTGAGAGTCATTGACGAACGAGGAGTCAGTTTTCCACTGAAATATATTCATAAAAAGATCGCCTTTTTCAGATTATCATGAATGCAAATCATTGATCACACTTAATACTTGAATTTAGCCTCTTGGAATAAGCGATTCTTGGCCTCTATTCTCTCACACTCTCAATCAATGCACTTGTTTCTTGTATTTTGAATTTTAAGGAAATTATAAATGCCTCTGGAATAATAGAATTTCCTTACCGTATACATTTCAATTGGACAAAATCTGTTCCATCACGAAAGATATAGTTGTTTTAAATACTTGAAGAAGAATCATTAGAGAAAACAATTATGTTTTCATGTTTTGTATTTCAATATAGAACTTGTACCCAAGATCAACATCCTAGGAGTGCCGTATTATCGTGGGCATTGTTGTTAATAGCATATGCTTTGTGAGTCTTTCCTAATTGAAAGAAATCAAATAATCTCCCTCAAGAGCAATCATTGTGTGCAACGAGTTCAGATATAACGGTTTCCATTGAATAATAAACTTCTCTTTCTAACTTTAATTCCCAATACGGTTTCTGCATGAAACAGAGCACACAAGCTTAGTAAAAAATAACTTATGTCATTGTACTTCATGTATATGTATCTGCACTGTAATGTGAACAATCCGAACTGAAGCGTATTTCTTTTACCAAAGTCATCGAGATCGAATGTTTTAAAAAAAACAACAGGTTAGGCATAGTACGCTGTACATTTACAACCTACTTGTCAATCTGGCGTCATGATCACATCAATAACAGTTGCAGTTGTTTACTGGGCGATAGTGTAGTGTTTTCACTATCAACTATACCAGGTATGGTCCGGTTCATTATGATTGTCCGGCTGTTAACGAGCAGCGGAAGTGATGTATCTGCGCATGTCAGAGCAGAGTATGAGCGAAAGTAAATGCGGGAGCATTGAAACCAAATTGTCTCGTGTTGTTTCTGTGCATGGGCCAGCATGTTACCTGTTTTAAATAACGGCTGGTGACACAACATTGGCGACGAGGATAGTAGGAAAGAATGACTACGGTGAAGATAGGAGATATTGGGCATCTTCAAAGTTTTGACTGCAGCGACACTTCGAGTCTCGGACCACGTTGGCGAAGATGGCTGCGCGCATTCGAGTTGTATGCGGAGGGACGCGGAATCAAGAACACAGAACAACGAAAGGCTTTGCTACTTCATACGGCGGGTATGCAAGTTCAAGATATTTTCTTCACTCTTACGTTAGCTGGGACTGCCGAAAACAACATTTACGAAAGAACTGTGAGCACGTTAAATGGATATTTCTTACCAAGAATGAATGTGCCCTTCGAAAGACACGTGTTCCGGTCAATGTCACAGTTAAGTAATGAGACAGTTGTACAATTCATAACACGTTTGAGACAACAATCTGAAAGTTGTGAATTTGGGGATATTGGTCAAGTGGATGAAAGAATAAGGGACCAAGTTATTGAAAAGTGCATATCTCAAAACTTGAGGAGGAAATTACTGGAGAAAAGTGGATTGACCTTGGACCAATTGATAGAAACGGCACAAGTGTTTGAAGATTCAGATATTCAAGCCAAGTCATATGCTGGGAACTACTCTAGTGAAGTGAATGCCATGGATACTAAACGTTCAGGAAGTTTTCAGGGAAAAAATTCATGGAAAAGGGAGGTGACATGTTATCGTTGTGGAAGGACTGGTCACATGGCAAGGGATAGTCAGTGTCCGGCCAAAGGAAAGACATGTCGTCGGTGTAAAACTGTTGGACATTTTGAGAAGGTTTGTAAAACTAGAGTTGTGCGAAGACCTAGAAGAGGTAGGCAGAATAAAGATACAGTCAGACAAGTTTCCCAGGAGTCGCAGAAAATTGAAAATAATGACAATGACTATGCATTTGTGATTAATGAAGAGAATTTGCATGATGGAAGAATCAAGATTGAAGTAGGAAAAGTGAGTGTCTCAATGTTAATAGACTCAGGTTCTTCGTGTAATATTATTGGATTGTCTACATGGGAAGAAATGAAAACAAAGAACATTGTTTGTCAATCAAGAAATGAAATCAAACCTGTATATCCATATGGTGTAGGCACGCCACTGCCAGTTGCGGGAATCTTTTGTGCTGATGTTAGAGCTGGTGAAGAGACATTGAATGAAGTTGAATTTGTTGTCATGAAGAGTAATGGTCCTTCACTACTTGGTAGACAGACATCTCAGAAACTTGGAGTTTTGAAACTTGGGTACAACATTAATGCAGTACAGACTGATCGTGACTTTGTGAAAGAGTTCCCAGAATGTTTTGATGGATTTGGTAAATTGAAGGATTATCAATTGAACATTCCCATTGACAAGTCAGTTCAGCCAGTTATCCAAAATTTGAGACGTGTACCATATCATTTGAGAGAAAAATTGACAGAGAAGTTAGAAGAACTTGAGAATAGAGACATCATAGAGAAAGTCAACGAACCTAGTGACTGGGTTTCTCCCATTGTTATTGTCCCCAAACCAGGAAAAGACATTCGCATATGTGTAGATATGAGAGTTGCAAATCAAGCTGTGATGAGAGTGAGACATCCCATGCCGACGATAGACGATGTCTTACAGGATCTGAACAAGAGCACTATTTTCAGTAAACTTGATATCAAATGGGCATATCATCAGATTGAGCTAGCGCCAGAGTCTCGTCATATTACAACCTTTTGTACTCATCAGGGATTGTACCGTTACAAGAGACTTATGTTTGGAGTTTCATGTGCGCCAGAACTTTATCAGAAGATATTGCAACAGATTTTACAGAGATGTGATGGGGTGCATAACATCATGGATGACATTATTGTGCATGCTACAAGTGTAGAAGAGCACGACAAGAGGATGGCTCATGTTCTACAGGTTCTCAGAGACAAGGGACTTACCTTAAATCCAAGCAAGTGTCAGTTCAGAATGAAGAGTCTACAGTTTCTGGGTCATGTTTTGTCAGAACAAGGTTTGAGCCCTGCAGAATCCAAAGTGTCAGCTGTCAAGGAAGCCAGAGCACCGACTACGGCACAGGAAGTCAGAAGTTTTCTTGGATTGGTGAACTTCAATGGTCGATTCATCGAGAACTTAGCTACACTCTCTGAACCACTACGCTCACTGACTCGGAAGAACACTGCTTTTGTGTGGGAAAGTGAACAGCAAAAAGCATTTGATCTGCTGAAAGAACGCTTGGTAAGTGCGGAAGTGCTTGCGTACTTTGACAAGAACTCGCCAACACAAGTTATTACAGATGCTAGTCCAGTGGGGTTAGGGGCAGTGCTTATGCAGCAGCAGAATGGAATACACCGTGTCATATGCTATGCCAGCAAGACTTTGACTGATGTTGAAAAGCGGTACTCACAAACAGAGAAAGAAGCTCTAGCCCTTGTGTGGGCCTGTGAACGATTTCACCCATACCTCTATGGTGCTCATTTTGAACTGATAACTGATCATAAACCTCTTCAGTTCATACATGCAATTCGGTCGAGACCATGCGCCAGGATTGAACGCTGGGTGTTGCGGATGCAAGCGTACGACTATACAGTGAAGTACATTAAGGGTGAAAATAACATTGCTGACTGCCTCTCGAGACTGTTGCATCCAAATAGATTGAGTGAGAATTCAACAGGGACATTGGAAGCTGAGGAATATATTAGATTCGTTGCTTCGGAATCTACACCAGCAGCATTGACAACCAAAGATGTAGAAAGAAGCTCTGAATCGGACCCCGAACTGAAGGAAATCAGAGAATGCTTGATGTCTGGAAGATGGCATGAGATGAAAAATGTCAAGTACCTTCCAGTTAGACGGGAAATATCGGCGATAGGCAAAATCGTCATCAGAGGAACTAGACTAATAATTCCTGCAAGTCTCAGAGACAGAGTGTTGTGTTTGGCTCATGAGGGTCATCCAGGAATGGTCAAGATGAAGCAGAGATTGAGGTCAAAGGTATGGTGGCCAGGAATTGACGCTCAAGTAGAAGCACATTGTAAATCTTGTCATGGGTGTCAAGTTGTTTCAAATCCGAATCCTCCTCCTCCGATGTTTCGTACAGCATTACCTTCGTTGCCCTGGCAGCATTTGGCAACTGATTTACTTGGACCGTTGCCGTCAGGTGATAGCATACTGGTGCTGGTGGACTACTTCAGTAGATATTTTGAGGTGTACACCCTGAAGACAACGTCAACGAGTGCTATCATTAACTGTTTGACAAAAGCATTTCTGACCCATGGTCTACCCTGTACACTGAAGACTGATAATGGGCCACAATTTATCAGTGAAGGTTTTCGGAACTTTATGAAACTTCAGGGCATAGTGCACAACACGTCAACGCCTTACTGGCCACAGGCAAATGGTGAAGTCGAGCGACAAAACCGATCACTGTTGAAAATATTGAGAATCTCACAAGTAGAAGGAAAAGATTGGAGAAAGGAGTTGCAGCATTTCCTCGTCATGTACCGAAGTACTCCACATACATCTACCGGAAAATCTCCAGCTGAGATGCTTTTTGGAAGACAAATTAGAACCAAAATTCCAGAACTGACCAATTTTGGAATGGATGACGGTGTCAGAGATCATGACACTGAACAAAAGATGAAGGGGAAAGATTATGCTGACCAGAAACGTCGTGCTCAACAATCTCCAATTGTGTCAGGCGATACAGTTATTGTGAGACAATCTCGTGATAACAAGTTGGCGAGCAACTTTGATCCTAAGCCATGTAGGGTTGTGAACCGTTTTGGTGAATCAGTCGATATTGAGGCTGATACAGGAGTTGTATATAGGCGACACATCACTCATGTGAAAAAGTTTGTGTCAAAATCAAGGGTGAATGGTGAAGACACTGATAGCAAAGTGTTTAATCAGTGTGTTGATGTATCTGATACACAGAATGTGCCAGATACAAGTGTGTCTGACAGACCGGAGTTGACGGACCCTGTCAGTGAGCCGAGTGCAGTATCTGAGAGACCTAGACGAAACAGAGACACTCCGAAAAGATTTCAAGACTATGTGCTAGGGTTTATCTATTGACTCTGAGCTTTAAAATATGTCAAGCAATGACAAGTATACTCTATAGCATGTCTGGGAAATATGTTTCTTTTAGATACAAGTGTAGGCTAATTTAAGTTAACTTGTTTTAAAACATGTTTGATTTTGCACAGTAGTGTAAAAGTAATGTCAAAATGTTTATTTTCTATACATTTTCAGTCAAAGATTACTTGAAAATGTTTGAAAGTGGGTATATTTTTGGTTAATATTCCAAATTGAATTGTATAAGTACAAGTACTATTTATTTTCAAAAAGACTTAATGTCATGATGGTTTTCTTGTTTTAAAAAAAAAAAAGAATATCAATTTGCTCATTTCCAGTCAATTCATAGAATTGTTTATTTAAAAAAAAAAAGGAGGGATGTAGTGTTTTCACTATCAACTATACCAGGTATGGTCCGGTTCATTATGATTGTCCGGCTGTTAACGAGCAGCGGAAGTGATGTATCTGCGCATGTCAGAGCAGAGTATGAGCGAAAGTAAATGCGGGAGCATTGAAACCAAATTGTCTCGTGTTGTTTCTGTGCATGGGCCAGCATGTTACCTGTTTTAAATAACGGCTGGTGACACAACAGATAGTGTATAGTGAAAAGTGTAGTCTTGTTAAATAACTTTTTAGTATGCTGATATAGATATTGAAAAATTAACCCAACTCTCATTTAAAGATAAACTTTAATTTTCATCCCAAATAAGAGCAGCAATCACGCTAATAAGTAGAGGTATTTCCAAGAACTATTTTTTTTAAATTTCCAGCACAAAATATTTTCGCTGACTTGTAAGATGGAGATAAAAGAATGAAAAAGTTTAGCAACATTGAATTGCTTATGCTCACTCAGTCCATAGAATTGTTTCATTTACAGCACCAGTCACTATTATGTCCAATGGATAAGCTAACTGGATATATGATGGTGAAGTGAAGCACTATAGTGTTCCCAGTGTTAGAGGAAGGGCTTGTTTCTGCAGCACTGAGTCTGTAGGAGATTGATGAAAGTATGGGGAACTGATGAAACAATTTCTGCCTGTACTGTATGACTGAACTCTTGTACTCGCTGCAGATGGAATGCATCGTGGTGTATAAACACTGAATATGTGTCACAGACGAGCCTGAAATAGACTCATAGAGATACATTAGTTGTCATTATCCAGGAGTTGATACTACTTCCCTCATTACAAGCTATATAGAAAACTACTTTCCTCATTACATTCTCTGTTTGTGAGACATAATGTCATTTTACGCTAGATTTGATATGATTATACGATCATTCAACAAACATAGTGTTTGTGGTTTGTGACCCTGATATTTTGTTAGGAGTTGCGGAATTTATAAGGATTTCTGTGTGAATACTCATAAATATACATTTAGGATTCTTATCAACAGCTAAATAAAGTAAGTATTTTCTTATATGTTTCACATTCCATTAGCTATCTTTCATGTTTTCATTTATGTGGATCCATTTTGATAGCGAAGTTAATTTCCCTTTTAGTTAATCTAGTGATGCAGATATAGTGTATATAAAACTGTCTGACTGAAATCTTGAAGTTATCTAAGATTGAGTCAACAATCAATGTGTTCAGCTCCCTGTTTGCAGATCTAATGATATTCAATTATCATTCAAAACTTTCACAGTAGTTGTTGTTTGTGTGAAATCAAACGACATCTCTGAGGAGAATATATCATTTAACAGTAGATGTTAAATTACAGTGGATCACAATTTGACATCACAATGCTTTTATATCATTAATTATGACATCACAATTCTATGACATCATATCCGTGATGAGGTCACAATGCTATGACCGCATGTCTTCATAACAATGTCCAAATGACATCACATGAGTGGCGACGGTTTACCACTCCTCAGTTGAGTGTTTATTGCCTCTGTAGCCTGATAAAGGGTTTATTCACCGATAGATAGACGATATCTGTCTTTTCTTAACAAATACCATGTTTATCTAATCGATTGAGGTAGAAAAGTAGATATTTCACAAGTGGCCCAGCCACAAGTGAAATATATTAACTTTTCTACATCACAAGATGGTATTTGTCAAGGAAAATCAGATATTCTATTTATTATATAATTATTTCTGTGTTTTATGTTGACAAGGAGTGATTTCATCGGTAAATGTACAGCCTTCGCAAGCTAACAATATGACGTCACAACATTGTCCCAATGACGTCGGGCGAGTGACGATAAAGTTTCTCGTCACTCAGTAGAGTGGTGATAAAGGTTATCGCCACTGTAGCTTGATAAAGGGTTTATTTCACTGATAGAATTGAGTATCTCACTCTAAATTATGTAATAAAACAGAGTATCTCGCTCTTGATTATTAATAAAACATAAAATTCTTCATCCAGCATAAATTACCCTGTCGATATGCCCAAACACTACTTGAACAGATAGCTAAAAGTTCAGTTCATGCAGGTTTATTTTTTCATTGTTCTTGCAAAGTTCTCTGAGTGCAACATATGGGCAACAATGAATTGCTTGTTTCTCGTGTATCTTCATCTGGAAGAATAGCTTCAGTAAATGGACAACTGAGTAGATTTGAATATCTTTGCAGATGATTGTTTAGCTATTTGGCAAGTAACTAGAACGATGCATTTATGAAAAAATGGAACAACATAGAAGATATTCTTATGACTTATGAAAAAGTCCAACATTTAGATATTCCATATTGATGCACAGTGAAAGTAGATTGATTCACAATATGGAATGAAGAAATTTTGTAAATTGAGTCAAATTTTACACCAGATTCAAGTCGGGGTTCAAATTGTGCCAGAGAATGGCTCTGTCTGCTGTAACATTTGAATACATAGCTACATTGAAGTTCTGCGCATATACCAGCACTAGTTTGTCAATTCCAGCAGGTGCTTGCATGTTTCACTGCAATGCATAGTCAGGGTGTTCTTGAAAGCTTTCTGTCTTCTTCAACACAAGTGAAATATTCCTGAAAGCAGTGTTATATCTTACTTTACTTAAAACAATAACTTTGATTTTAGAAGTAAAGAAAAAATTTAAAAATCACTGTTTTATAACATGGCAATTAACTTTCATCCAGATTTTGAGTCTAAATTAGAAGTTTAAATGTTTTACTAAGTCAAGATGCCCTTATATAGGTATCCTTCTTTTAAAAATCTAAAACCTGTAAAAATCAAATCTTGATTTCAGTCATTATTATTAGTCAAAGAGTCATTTTATGATTTGCATGTCCAAAACATTTTTACAAACAATGGTCCCATGACATTAGATTGGCTCCAGTGCACATTGCTTTTATGACGGCAGACTACAAACGAATGACGGGAGAGATCTCTCAAGAAGCTGTTTGTTGCACAAGCAATCTATCAGTGTGAGAATCTTCTTGCAGAGTGTTGGCTGGGAGTTCCAAAGTTACACATGGACGGTATCACAGGACTCTAACGCTGTTAGTCAGACATTAGTTTCCTATGTTGAAGCCATCCCCTAGGGACACTTGTAATTTGACAGATCAAATGAGATGAAATTGTTTTACTTTATCACTAAATTCAATTGTCTGGCCTGACCTAATAGCTATGCTATGTGCTTTACACATATATTGCTATGGATCTCTAGCAAATCAAATATAAATTCTATTCTCTCAACATACAAAGTGTTAAATCAGTCTAGATAAAACATACAAATATGTTATCTTATCTCCATATAATAGGGAAATATGGGAAAGGACTCAACCAATGAAAACAATGTTAGCCATTGGTAACACTTATTTACCTTTTCTTGTGATCACTTCATTTCAGTTAGAACGGTGTGCTACAGTGCCTTTAAATTCAATCCGTTTTCGTTATTCGAAATAATAAAATGTGTTCACATTAAAGGCGCTGTAGCACGTTTTTTTTGCTGAAAAAAGTCGATGAAATGTATTTGAAAAATAATGTCACTAATAGTAAAACACCCTTCTCTCTTCGGAAAATCAAGTTGCAAATGAGTGTACATGGTTCCGTAAAACCATGGGAATTTTTTTTGTCATTCGAATATAATAAAATGTGTTCACAATAAAATGGCCGCCATGCAATTTTGGCTTTATACGCAACACCGTTATTACCACTACGGATCATTGGTTTGTGTAATAAGATGTTTTACCCTCTAAAGTAAATATAAATGACATAAACAATCATTATAAATGAGAAATTTGAAAAAATAAAATTTGCAAAAAACGTGCTGCAGCGCCTTTAAAATGGCCGCCATGCAATTTTTGCTTTATACGCAGCACCGTCATTACCACTATGGAAAATTGTTTTTAATATTAAGATGTTTTACCCTCTAAAGTAACTAAAAATGACATAAACTATCATTATAAATGGGAAATTTGTAAAAAATAAAATTTGCAAGAAACAACCCTTTTAAGGTCAGCTGCATTGACATGGCCCTGATGGTGTTATCCCTTGATGTAACACTGAGTGTACAAGAGACAACATTACAACTGGATTGTAGGGAACTATAAGCACTATATTGTCTTGGTATGAATTATTCAGACATCCGTTTAACATGATTTGTTGTCTATCTGTGATAACATCACAAAGTATTGAGAATTAATTTTTATGTTTAATGTTTAATGTTTAAACTGTCTGATATATAAAAGTGACTCATTTAACGAGATAACATACTGAATGATAACCTTCATCACATTAAGCAAATATAAAGAGACCAATGAAACTCTTAAAAATTGTTTTGCCAGGAAAATGCGTCTTTTTATTACTTTTAATGTCACTACTATATGTCAACCATTGTATTAAATATTGGATATTAATATCTTCAAGATCCTAAAGCATTGACATTTTATTCACATTCAACATGCATTTGAATATTCAGGATATTGCACCTGAGCTTTCAGGTGACACGAAAACAATATTTTCACCTGCGACAATTATGATGAAATTATGTCTTTGTATTGTCTTCTTGTGATAGCTGCATCCCTTAGTGTCTCTATCAACACACTGTAGGTGTCTATAAAACCTTCAAATTGGTCATCTTTAGGGTAGTCCTAGATGCAATAGTCTACCAGACACACTGACAGTTTGTTGACGTGAAATGTATTTACTGGTAAGAGTCTCTCCAGACATCAGGTGAACATCACCATCAAGTCTGAGCAATGCAAGATGTTGGTGATACTCAAACTCCCTGAGTTTACTGACATTTAGTTCTCATAAAGCTTTGAGTGTATGATACAAGTTTAACTGTTCGTGTCTGGCACCTTGTCCCCATTATGGAGTCTACCACCAACTGTCTACATTATAGAGTCTACCACCAATTGTCAACAGTGGAGACTAACAGCAGCTGATGTGTGCTTCCTGTCAATTGTAGTCTTTGGCTAAAAAGCTTCAACATTTCTCTGCTTTTCCATTGACTTTTCTATTCACTTGAAGTAGAGAGCTCTGATTGCATGACATGATTCAAAATGCTTTTACTTATTTCGCCAAATTAATGATTTGATATGAAAAGAGGTTATTTCAATCTCATAATTGTACATAGAGCAATTTTGGAATTCAGGCATGTTGTCCAATTATTGTTATCCATTTTATATTTCCAGATTGAGTGAATTGTTTTCATGTGGCTGCAATCAAATACTCTAAATTGATGGATAGTTGGTTTCATCTGATTGTTGAATAGTTTGAGTAATGATGTTTTGTTTCATGATGCTATTGACAAACCAATGGTTTGGGCTTGATGTCAGTGTTTCCTGTATCATTATGTGCTCACTGATTTGCTCCTCTTGCTATAACTTGGTAAAGTGTTTCCATGTTTGCTCTCAGTTGGTCAGATCACTGTGAAAAGTTTGTTTATCTGTTCTCTGGATGTTTTGACTTCTTTATGATGACTTTGATGCTGTTTGCATTACTGTGTTTTCTGAAAATATTTACTTTACAATCTATTGCTTTCAACCACGATTTACATCCCGCACACTAATGATATTTATGAAAATTCAGTAGCAATCCTGCTCTGCATCAACAGTATCATTTACTGAACACGTTCCAAATATTTCTATTGCACACTCAAGTGATAGGCTTGTCATTACAAGTTATACTTGGTATGCTGAGATATGGGCATAACTGGAAGATACTGCCATTGGATGGCCTGTTCTTCTGTTGAAGTGCTATGAATAGAAGAATCTGCCAGTAAATATACACAGTCAGTTGATGTCATGTGTAGCCGACCAGACATGCAGTACTAACTTGGATGTCTATCCTACGGAGGAATGCTGCCATTAAGAACAGTGAGTGCTGGAGATGGTGATAATGACGTCACCGCAACCACCTTGTGGCGATGTGTGTTCAACATGGGCAACTTTCCTCTCTGCTTTCTCCAATACCCTGTGTTGCTTTAGGACATACACATGAAGTATATGTTCATAGTTGTCTCCTCACCTTACTGGTATTGTGCCAGCGACATTTTATGTCTTTTATGTTCATAGTTTATTATCCTACCCTTATATATGAAATAGTGGGATATTGCCGTCATCCTGTCCTTCTTTCTGTCAATTTGTATGTGTATTACCTACTAACTCTAGTGGTGCCTTTTGATATTTCAGATTTCTGGAAATTTTAATTTGTTTTCGTTTCCATAGCAACATGTTGCATTTGGACTTTGTGCAGGGAAAGGTTAGTTTCTGGAGCACAACTCCAAGACCCTTTATCATATCTTCCTTAAACTGTTCTTGTGCATTAGCCACCTACTGTAGTGGTTTTGTAGATACAATTATCTTTCAAAGACGTGTTCAACATATTATGTAGGACCGGTGGAATATGTCATCTTTTGATGACTCTTGTTCATGTTTATCTAAGAACTGGGACGAAATTTTGGGTACTCAAATCTTGGTTGGGGACAGATGGGAGAAGTTTAGGACACATGGAATTGATTTGGGGACAGATGGTATTGAGTGTGGTGTGAAATTGAGTTTGGGATAGATGGATTTAAGTTGGGTACAGATCAAATTGAATTTGAAGTTGAGGTTGAGTTAGGTACAGTTGGAGTTTAGTTCTATATTTCTTAATCAAGTACCTTGAATAAGAAAAAAACTGGTTATGATTGATAAACATGTTTCAATGTCTTTTCACATCCACTCTCTTAGGTTTTCTGTAAAAGGATTTTACTGTTCATTAAAATTGTCTTGGTCTTCATATTTTCATCTCCGTCAGGAAAGGGCACTTTGTATCTGTTAAACAAAATAGGAGAGTAATTACAATCAATTTGCAATGTACAAATCAAGTCCCTATTAACTTTAATCAAACTAGTAAATCGGGAAATATATTACTCCCTTTTAACTCAATTAATTCCTTAAAATTGAGACTTATCTCCGTCTTAGCACTCTGCTACCATGGTAATGACCATTTTTAACCACACATGCGGTGGCGGTGTCAGCACACTGCCATGACAGCTTGCCAAAACATGGCACAATGGCTATGACGTCACAATAACGTGAAGTCACAGTACCACCGCCAACACCGCCATACACCGCCACACACCGCCACACACCGCCACACACCGCCACACACCGCCACACACCGCCGGTACTAGTATATAAGGGATGTACACCTCCCAAACCTTTAGTCTGATGAGTACCACTCTCGGAACGAAACTGGTCACTCTCAAAGGCAAATCAGAAGCCTATTTTCCGCGGTGGGCCCCCACTGTCGCTATACCTAAACAAAATAGGAGTTCTAGGATCTGAATACTGATTGTAGGGAGTGGAAACTTTATCTGCACTAGAGAACTCTTCACATATGGATTGTGGAAGGGGGTGAGTATCAAAGAGGTTCATCGAAATTCCATGCAAACTTTTTTCAAAACTGAACCAGCACTCTGGCTCAAGCACTTAGAAAAGATATCAGACACGATACGAATATAACACCATCTCATCCTGCCGCTTCCATAAACCATCCTCATTGTCATCCATCTCATCATCATTACAACCAATCACATCGCTGCATGAGGAGTGTTTAATTCTTTCATAAAGTTGTACAGTGAGAATGAAAGCTGTCAAATTGGACTCATCAATAATTTCTTGATCAAGGAAACAGAAAAAATGATAACGGACATTATCTCCGGTTATTATCATTTAGTTGCCATCAAATCATGAATGTTTGATGAAGTAAATGAATGTTTTGTGAGCGTAATTGAATTCTTAGCTGACAGTAGTTAAAGAATGCTTTATTTCAGAGTCCTTTCATGCTGACACTCCTGTCGATGCTGTAACATTAAGGCAGTTGCCTGGCTCTAATGGTGAAAACAGAAATTACAATTATCAATACCTGATTACATTTTCCTTTACACTGCACCAAATCTGGAGGAGGAAAAGGAAATTATGGAAATACCATAAGGTGCTGAAGGGAAGATATCCGTGAATGGATCTGTACATGATAGCTCTTGAAGCAGAAGAAGCTGCCATATTGTCTCAATGTGGCCATGTTTGCTCCAGGGATTTATCATTTTTTTCACATTTCAAAAAAATTATATAATTATCTATTTGGTCTTTTTGAAGAATGAATGAATTCATGTAACAGAATTCGTTATTTTGTTTGTTTCCTAGTATTCTTCGTGAATAATAAAAAGTTTGACCATGTGGACAAAGTTGATTCTGATAGAAAATGTTATTTGGTTTCCATTGTTCTTTTCACATTTTAGATTGCATTTTTCGTCAAGCTGAGAGTTTTTCACAGTTCTATTTGTTCACGAATCTAATTAATTATTAAAAAATCATTCCTCTGAGGTAGATTTTAGCTTCATTTCTTTCACGTGATATTAACCATACTTCATTAATATCTCATCTAGACTATGTGAGGTATTAACCATACTTCATTAATATCTCATCTAGACTATGTGAACAGTAGATGATACTGTTAGAATGAAGAGTTAAGTTGATGAGGTATAGACCATGCATATGTAATGACTATCTAATGTCAAATGGGGAACTGTTTATCGGTCTGTTTTGTGTTTGTTGACAAAAAATATAACCATTGACTCAGTTGTTCATGAGGGTTTTTCTGTTATATATAAAGGTTGACAACTTCAATGCTGGCCATTTTCCAGAAGTAGTTTTCAGAGGTTTAACAAATCTACAGTTCACAATCCCCAAATGCCTGAAGCTGAACTGAACTGCATTTATACTCAGACAGCAGACAGTTGCAAATGAGGTTGCAGTATATGGTATGCATACAAACATTCAAATTTGAACCAAGATTTACAGTTGTATTTACAAGTCTAGAAATCGTAGATTATATTTTCAAATATACAAAACAAAAAGATACATGATGAATATTAAGATACTTAGCAACATTTTTTCAAAACAATACCACAGAACAAGGCCAGCCTTCTTTGTGTACCTGTCTTGTTACTGGCAAATAATATGTTCATTTTAAGAAAACAAATTCTGGTATGAAAATGAGGCTTGAGATCTTTAACTCTTACATTTGTAAAATCAGAACAGATAAATATATAATGAAACTTATCACTAATGTCATTACAATTACAAAATTTGCAAGTGCTGTTGTTTTTGAATATTACTGCAGCAATCTGTTTCAATAGATAAATTACGATTTGTTGTTATGATATATAGTAATGCTCTTGAATGTTTATTGTCTAAAATATCCAAATATATACTAAACCTTAGTCTACATCAGATAAGAAGCTTTAAATGGTAGCTTTTGACGATCAACAGTATACACAGCTCCACTTTGTTATATAGGTATCTTCCAGTTAATATTCACTGTAGTTTTCAGTTTACTCAGATATGCTAAGTTTTGGTATTTGCAGATTTATAAACTTCGTCCTAAAAGTTGTAATATTCATTATCAATTACTGCTTATTTTATCAAAGATTATTGTTAAAAAGTAATTATATGATTACCAGTAAGGATAATTTTGAAGCATTTCCTGTCAAAACTCAACCCCAAAGTGAAATGATCCCAAGGTAGACATTTTTAAAACTTGTAAGGCCTGTAGATGTCAAACATAGGTTTTAGTTGTAGCCCTTGATCGCCAAAATGAGGGTCGCAATCAGCAAAACTAGGATTTATACTTTCAATTCACCAAGTTACCTGATTTCAGATGATGTGTTAGCTACTGAATAAAAGGGGCTGTAGCACGTTTTTTGCAAAATTTATTTTTTCAAATTTCTTAATTATAATGATAGTTTGTGTCAATTTACTTTAGAGGGTAAAACATCTTATTACACAAACCAATTATCCGTAGTACCGTAGTAATAAAGGTGTTGCGTATAAAGCAAAAAATACATGGTGGCCATGGTGTTATTTTGAATGACAAAAATGATTCCCATGGCTGTAGTGAGCCATGAACACTCATTTTTAACTTGATTTTCCGAATAGATAATGGTGTTTTACTATTGGTAAAATTATTTTTCAAATACATTTCATCGACTTATATGAGCGAAAAAGTGGTACTGCCCCTTTAAAGCAATCAAAACATGTTGGTTCCAAAGAGAATATTTTCAGAATTTGCTATGTGAGATTGCCTGTAGTAATTCTAGTGTAGCAACTGAAAGATTAACAGTGGTTCTTCAGTGTGAACTGTGAATAACCGCGATCTACAAACAGAGACCATGCAGTAAGTGTACAGTGACTCTAATCCCATCTCCTTCAATGTATTGCGTTCTTCGCATCAGGTCTCCTCCCCACTGATGTTGACTGACTCTAAGTGTGTGCAGCCCTCTCCTCACTCTGATTAAACTGAAGGAGTCTCCTCCTTCCCAGCCTCTTTCTACATCTAGTTCCTCAACACCTGCTCTCACCATCTACACTGCTTGAAGCTGGACAGTGCTTCATTATTGCTTCATTGGTAACTGGCATCATAGAGTAACATTGTTGCAATTGAAATCACACCATCTGAAAGGGACTCCAGGTTCCTTAAAAAGTCAAATATATTGTATTATTACAGGTAATATGGTTCCATTTATAAAAGTGATTTAGAAATAGGTAGTATGAAGAAATACAAGTTTATGGACTCACAACTTCTTTATTGCAGTGAGATACAACATTTCCTTGTAGATGCTAACACCATTTTCAAGAAAGTGACACTGAACATTGTAGTATGCTATATGTTACATATTTATATGATACAGGTATATTTTTCCAATGAAGTCGATGTACAAAGGGGTTATAAATGAAGTAGTTGAAGTACAGAGTGTCTTTACAAAAGATTGGCATTGGAGAAACTGAAGGGACAACCAGGCTGCTGGTGATTGAGAGGGATTGTGTTAAGCTGGCGTTGATTAGCCTTGATTAACTGATGGTACACTGATGGTATCTCAAGTATCTCAAGAGTTACCCTCTCCATTGGAACAAGAAAGTTGTTCATTCAAATATGATGTGGTGAAGCAGTTGTCAATGGTTTTACGTGAGATAAATAGGTCTCTATCTATGTCAGAGGCTCGTCTATATCAAGTATCTCAACACCTGCTTGCATTAGCTAGCTCAGTCACAAATTCTTACAATCGTAGGAGATGTAGGAAAACAGTTTGTGTAGAACATGTATCCTAGACAGAAAGATTACTACACTCAACCCAAGAAACATCACCATACAAAATACAAGATAATTAAATCCACGAGTGATAAACACTACTGAAACAGACATAAAGTAAGTTTTCAGAAGCCAGCTAAACTAAATTTGAAATTTCAAACAAATATCTGTTTTTGTGAGAAATTCTAAAACTGTCGATTTTGTATCTCCTTAACCAGATATGGTAGGAGAGTCAAAAAGGGCTTTTTGGCTTTGATTAAGTTAAAACTGTTGAAAAAAACACAGAACTATATGTTTTAATATATATTTGATAAGTTTATTCCCATTTAATAGTAAAATAGACAGTATAAGGTAGTATTTGGTGGTTAGCACATTGGGGTTTGTTTTACTGACATAACTTATTACATAATAGGCTTAATCCCGACTGAGTCACATAAACTCTCTCCACAGTGGATAACATGCTAGGCTGTATATATAGTATATTTATTATATGGCGAGCAGTGAAATACTGGGATTTATCAGTGAAATAAACTTCAATCAAGCTACAGTGAAAATAACTTATATTTTCACTGCGAACGGTGACTGATATAATTTGACGTCATAAAACAATGGTCTCACGCGAATTGGCTTATGACGTCACAGTGTTACTGTGGTGACGGGCTGTTCCTAGCAGCCGCTCGGCGTGAAAATGACCCTTTTCGGACGTAATTACATGGATAATATCATATAATAAACGGAATATCCGTCAATTCTTGACAAATACCATGTTTATCTCATCTTGTGAGGTAGAAAAGTTATATATTTTCACTCATTGCTGCGCCACTCGAGAAAATATAACCTTTCTACCTCACTCGATGAGATAGACATCTTATTAGTCAAGAAAAGACAGATATCCTCTATATAGTATATATATACTTCCTGAGGATGCTCTCAGGGCTTTACCCCATTGCATAGCAATAATGGTGCTGCAGCCTTCTTCCCTTTTATAACACTTACAGCTGAAATACATGTAAAATCATATTTGAAGCAGAATTATAACCTTAACCAGCTGATATCCCAGTTTGGTATCAAAAACAAGGAAAAAGAAAAGTAAAATAATGTCAATTATGCAAGGAGTTTTGCCAAGACCCAGACTGTTTTGGTCACGCTGCTGTTCACTTCTATCACAATGGTGTTGTTAGAGAGGAGATGCTGATCGGGCCCGTCAGGTAAATTATTGGTCTAAGTGGACGATGAATAATGACCAGACTAATTTTGCCGTCTTGTCTCCAGAGTGAGCAGCAAATTAAATCTTGTACTAATTGTGCCCTCCACTGTTGACTTTAATGGAGAAATGATTGTGACATACATTTGAAATAGTTCCTGTTAATTACAAGGCTACAATTGTTGTAGAGCACCGGCCAGCGTCCTGATGAAATATGAATAAAAGAGTCCTTATTGATGCAAGACACCTGTTAGATTGAGGCTGTGATTGACACAATTACTGCCAGCTACTGGCCTCTCAGATATAAATACCCTACAGATCCAGCGTGGCAGTGCAGGGGATGTAACCCTTCCCTCTCCTGAAACATTTTGCATGTAAATTTGATAGAAGCCCAGGTGAACCCCAGTTTTCAATAAGCGACACCCCCCCCCCCTGTTTTTTTGCCCCAGCACTTATTGGAGGCCTGGTATTTATTAGGGGAAGCATGGTATTTTGTGATTGTCACAGCAACTATATTAATTCTTCTAATTAAATTCTCATGATTGGGTAGTTGATCAGCATTGAAAGATATCCTCTGTTCCTGTTTAAAGTATTCCACCTCAATTTCACCATTATTGAAAGCCATGCATGTGAATAAAATTAATAGAGAAAAATTAACATACTTCATACATGTCTAGTATGAACAGATTTAACTTTTGAATTTAAAATTTTATAAAAATTGTAACCTGGGTCTCTTTCTGTGTTGTGTCTTTGGGCAAGTCACTTCATCCACACTGCGCTCAGTCCATCCAGCTGTAAAATTGGGTACCTGAAATGAAGGGTGGTTTTTGTGAAGCGCTAATGGCTGCTCCGAAAATACAATTCCGTCATGATAATAATGTCAGCACCTTCAAAAATTACAAAGTAATTTCATTAAAGTGCTATACAAGATGACATATTATTATTATTATTATTATATATACCTGTTTACGTTAATGAAGACATAATGGTTTTTAAGGTTCAAAATGATATGGTATTTGGCTGTTTCTGTACGTCCGTTCCACAAGGATGGTATCTTTTTATGACCTTTAACAACTCTGTTATTTAATTCATTTTAGTTATACATGTGGCAAAGTGCTGTCAACTGAAAGAAAAGATTGATTCTTGTGGAAAAACATATCTTGACAAAGTGGAACATGTAAAAGAAATTCTCAAGAAAGAAATATCCCCTACTTTGAAACAGCTCATTTATGGGAAGAATTATTTATTTGTCTTTACATGTCAACACTGAAAATTTGATTACATTTGACAAACAATTAGTTTATGAAATATTTGTGCTTAGAAATGTGTTTACATTGAAAGTTTTAAAAAAGGTACAGAAACTGTAGAAATACATGCATGTGAACAATTGCAAGAATATTATATTTGGGTCACAATGTCTGCAAAAGAACAAATTCTTGTAAATTTTTCAGGTGGTGTCCAAATAATCGCATGTTGGTGAATATTCCTCGAGTTCTTCTATCCTGGAGGAGACTGATCTCCACAGAAAAATAGATTGCACCGTTTTATTGATCACAAAAAAATATCTTTGAAACCTTGAGTAATAGCTGTCTTCAGTGCTCGGTAATGTTTTTCGATTGCGAGAAAGCATTGTTACATAAAGTCAGTGTCAAAATGACAAGATGGATGTGACTATCTCATGAATTCTGTGTAATCGGATGCTGATTAAATTATTGATATTACAAAATTGATATTTCTGTCTGTAGTAGACGGATGTCTGCAAATATGTCTTTGATCCAATTCTGTAAACATTTGTAATTTGATTTTGTTTACTCTGAAATTGATGGAAACTTTTAAATGAATCAAATTGTTTTTTGTTAAATAGTATTCCTGACAGAAGAACAAATCATTCTAGTACAGTTTTGTAAGCCATGTTTGTGTTTCTTGGCCTGAATTTCAGAGTTGATATTGAAATGGAGATGTTTTTTGTAAACTTACTCCACTGTGGCAACAGGTGCCCAGGCTGTTCTTGAAATAGAAACCAAAATGATTACGCAAATTACTTCTCAAACACAGAAAATAATCAATGATTGATAAAATCAGTGTTTGAGTCTTTCCCGTCACTTGGTCCATTTTCAGAAGCTATAAGAATCCCAAGATGCTTGAGAGATAAGATAGCCATGTTAGGATATTGTGTTGATTACTTTATCTATGTTTAATGCTTAGAAGTAGACTTCAATTTCTGGGCATCAATATTTGATGGTCTTTGCACAGATAGCAAATGAAGAGTGATTATACACTGAAGGTTTGAGGCCACCCCAGATTGCATCAGTCCCATCCTGCCTTGACTCTGCTTCTAGCAGTCTACTCACAGACTTTAATGGTCATGTCTCTCGACACGCCTTGCCACCAACTAAAACCAAGGCATTATCAGAGTGTTGGGTCTACTCTAACGTGCTTCCTGCAATAGTGGTCTACAACCGTGGGGAAGAGAGTAATGTGATGGCTCTACTAGTGTATATATATATATGCTGCTACAGGAT
Organism: Gibbula magus; assembly: GCA_936450465.1. NCBI lineage: Eukaryota > Metazoa > Mollusca > Gastropoda > Trochida > Trochidae > Gibbula > Gibbula magus. The sequence continues at coordinate 62,756,424 of OW388289.1, read as the reverse complement.
GTAAAATCTGGAGATTGAGTAACAGATTTTTTAACGAAATCGTATTAACTTCATTGGATTGAGGATGCACCAGGGCCTTCAATCGCAGAGCAAGATTTATGATCTAATTCAGAATTGATTCAACAAGCTTGCCTTTTTACAAAGTAATTAAATTGATAAAGTTTTGGCCGGGAAAGCATGTGGAAACTTTCCATCTTGATATAGGAAAATCGTCTGATCTTTAGGTTTACCAGTATTTCATCGATTCATCGGCCATTTCTTACCAATGAAATATTTCATCCATTACCCAGTAATATCCGTTAGAACTTGTGACTTGTCGGATACATTAGTAATTACTCTCCATCAAACACATTATAAACTAATTTACAACATATACTAGGTATTTATGGAAATGTCAGTATTTGATAAATGATGTCCAATCCTAACACCAGTTTACGTTATCGAGATAAATTAAATCAGATGCTGAAAGATTTTGACGTATGTTTCACATCTATATCTAACCTGAATTTGTGCCTTGAAAAAGTTATATGTTTATGTTAAGGTTGTAATACTGTATCGTTTGCTTCCAACCATGAAACCCATCAATCATAGTTAACAAGATAATTAACTTTCTATATTGCACTGCTATGTTTTTCAATATTAAGTGTATGTCAGAACTGATACAAAATGGTTGAAAAGAAATATCAATTTATTTGCTTTCATTTCAAGCTTTCAAAACTACAGGCATGGAAATATGGTCAAAGGACATCAATTCCTTGAAAGGATATGGTATTGATGTAAACCTTATAATATTTGTTCAAATTTACCAAATGAGTATTTTCTATGTAGATGTCTTGCGGATATTGTCAAAGGAAACCAATGTCTTGCATGAATAGATGATATCAATATCGATGTAACATTTTTTTCAAATTTACCAATTGAAGTATTTTTCCATATAAATGTGTTTGAGTTGTTTGTGAGTGTTTATGAATAATACATGGTAGTCAGCAGAGTGTTACATGGGACAATGGGTACAGAACAGGTGCTTGAGTCAGGAGGATTAATTGTTATATATGCCACAATCTTATTGCTTCCAGCTGATGATTCATTTCCTTAATAGCAATGTGGCTATTCATCACATGATGCTTTTTCAGGTCACTGTTGTATGTGTCAATATCCCACTCACACCAGACTTGTTCTTGTAGGAACCAGATTGTGGTAATTAATCTTGTTAATTGGAGGTTAATTAGTCCATCAACTTTTTCCAGAAGTAACAATTCCGTCCATGGCCCATTTAGATAAATCTAAGCCTTTCAGGTTTCACTGCAATGCATAGCCAAAATGGAATTGCAGGCTTTCTCATTGCAATATCTGTTGTATCTTTTTATCTTTATATTAATCTTGTTAAGTAGAAGTTCTTTCATCTATCAACTTTGTCCAAACAACAACAGTGCCATGAATGATTCATTTAGTACCATCTGGATCAAGCTTTCAGGTATCCCTGGAATGCATAGCCAAAATGATATTACAGGTTGTCCACCTGAATATTACTGTGATGATAAAAGTATGTTACTTGTGGTGGCACGTGGTCCTGTGCATAGCTCAGTCGACCGCTATCAGTTAAGTTCAGCAACAACAAGCGTGGCTCGCTGGATGGGTGGGTTACCCGCCTCATTGCTGAATGAAAACTGAGAGTTTGAAGGGTGATTCCCTGCCCCACACTGAGACATGAGTTGAGAGGCTCATGTTGTCACCTTGGGCAAAGGACTTTATTCGAAATGTGCCTCTGTTCACTCAGCAGTACAATTGAGTACCTGGTTTGGAAGTGCAGGCAATGTGACAGATAACCTCCGAGCGCCTTAATTGGCAGCCCAGGTTGCATACTCCCAAGGGAGTTGAGAATGAAAAAGGAATGATGTTGGTCCTTACACCAGGGTAATAATGTGTGTAGCGCTTTGAGCATGGCCCTTTGTGTTGTGGAGTTCAGCGCGATATAAGTATCCTCATTATTACTTGAAAATATTGAACCATGGATAACATATAATTCAAAAGCTTCCCCAAAAGATTTTAAAAAAACATGATAAGATATTCTATATATGTTCTAGCAAATCATCTTCCTCATACTTTTTTATGCTGAGTTGAAAAAAGGACTTTGAAATTATAATGAGGCTTTGAAATATTTCAGCTTTGTCACAAATATAAAAATTCAGTTTAAATGATAGATAAAATGCCATAACGTTTTTGCACATTTTCTGAATTTACTTTTATTTATCTAAAATGATATAAAAAATAGGAATTCATAATGAAATTTAACTTTTGAAATTTATATCCTTCTTTGGTTATTTTTCAGACTTTTTTTGGTCACATTAGATTAAATATTCATGATGAAATATGAAGGCAACAAATATGTTTTATCCAGCATGGCTCAACTACTGAAGATATAGATCAGACGTGGCTTGAGCACTCCTAGTTTTTTAAAACAGATATTGCAAAATCTAATTTTCACCTAATCTTATTTTGGACACTTGAGTGCAATTAAAAGAAGATGGATGTGGAAGTGTGCGAGGAATACGGTGTACTGGCGCTGTGTACTGCTAGGACGAAGTGGCACGCGTGGCTTCATGGGACCAGGACACACGCCTGGATGAAAGCGATGCCCAAGTCCTCTTCTCTCTACCCTAATCCTCCCCCATGCTGGAAGTAATTAGTTATGTCTTCCAAGAATCGTCTTAGCTTGCTTCATATGGTGCTGATGGCTTCCTATGTCCTTTACTTGCCTGGCTGATCATTAGATTGATGAGTTTGCAGTGATTTGGGATGCTTATTTCACTGGGAGGTTAACTTTAAATCCTTTTCCTTGAGGCGATGAACATGAGAGCTTAATGTGGGTATTTACCCCACCTGAGCATGATGCACGCACAGCTTTAGTAAGGGAAGCTTTACTCCTTATCTGATTTGGGCATGCCCAACTTCCTGCATGTATAATCCACTGGCATTTAAATGAGGGGAAGAAAGATCCGAACACACATATTTCCCATAATGGTGTATTAAATATCAATTTTGCCTCTGCTTCTAAAGAAGTTAATTGATTGTATATTTCTTCACCGTTCAACTTCTTTCAAACCTTCATGCATTTTCCAAGAGGATGTTATGTTTCCCAGGACAATTATCATGACATGAAAATATCTTCCTTTGAACCATCCATTCACTGAGAAGTAGGATATAGAATCATCAAATTACTGTTACTGCTGTCAACTGAGAACGTTGTTATTTCAACGTGGCATTCTGACAGCAAGATCAAGCGATTATGTCAGTCTGTGGTGGCCGCTCCATATAAAGAGCTATATGGGCCGTGATTGATGACATATGTAATTAAAGATCTTGATTCCTGACTCACGCAGTTGATATTAGTCATATTTTGCTCAATGGTGCAGAAAGCAGTTAATCTACAGGGTGCAGTGTTACAGGAACAAGTCCAGCTAGTATGCACAGTGAAGTGATTGATGATGAATTGATCATGTAGAAGCGTGAGGAGAGAGCAGAGAGTAAGTCATCAGCATCACTTCCACCTGTTTGAACTGATGGGGAAGTGGTCGCACATCAGACATGATGTGACATTCCAACCAGTCTGTTATACTTCTCACCACTGAACAGCTAATTGTTTTCCAACCTCCATGTCGCCTTCCTCCTTATTCAAGTGATCCATGGCTTTTTATGTTCCATCCAGTCTGCCCTCCGCTGCCTGTGTTGTTAGGCCAAGCAGTAATGTTATAGAGGTAGGATGTCCTGCCACTTACTCCGGCAGAGATGTTAATGGAGAGAGTATCTTGATGGCTTAGGGTGAATATTGATTTCACCTAAAAACAAAGATTACAAAAATGTGAACGGAAATGCAAATTAGATTCCTGATATTTTTTTTACCTCTTTGAAATGTTTTATCACTATTTCTACTTGAAGAGGTTTTCAAATTAATTTGAAGAGTTCCCTTAGGTCAAGTGTTATTTGGTGAGATGTTATGGCTGTATCAATCGCCTGAATTTCTTCCTTTGAGATACCCTCCCATTCCATCTAAATATATACATGAAGATGTTGAAGATTATCACTTTACTGCTTTCATTAACGAATAGTCTCAATTTCATTTGGATATGATCTGGTTTTATGTGAAATGTCATGCACTGATTTCATTTGACGAAATCTCTCTTGGATAATTACTTTTGGTATTTAAATACTGACATGCAGATTGTGCCATAATAAACAAGAGATTCCCAGAGTAGGAAGTGCCGGAGTCAGCCCCTTGTACTGTGTTTAGTATGATTAATCCACAGAGCATGCAATGGGTAGAATGATCCAGTGTTTCAATAAACTTCTTCAAATAACTTTACTGTCTTGGGTAGGATGTCCATTCCACATAAGACAGGAAGTGACAGGGGGTTTGATGTCACTGTCAGTTGTATTTCATTTGTATCATGTCTGGTAAAGTTACTGCAGATTCAAGGGAGAAAGTGATCAACACCATTATGTCTATGCTTTGTAGTGAAGCCTGCCACTTTTGTATTCGGCTGGAATAAGTGAACTATATTTGGTAAAGCGTTGAATATTTATTTCATCATAACCTTGCTGCTCTATGGGAGGTCTCTCCAACAGAGATCCAAGCCATAGGTGGTAGTAGCAGCTCTAACCACCCCTGCTCAAAATAAGAAATAAAACATCTGCATTTAAGATGATGATTTAATGCTACTTTCATATTTTCAAGTATTTCACTTACATCACATATTATATTATTGCAGGGAGAAAGCCCACAACACCATTATGGTTATTCATTGCAGTGAAACCTGCAATCATTAGCTGGAACTTAACAAACCAGGGATGGAACTGCTCTGAAATTCAGTGTAGCATTGCATTTAAACCTTACTGCAGAGAGAACAGTTCTCTACAGCAGACAACGTTGACGACCCCTAGTGGTAGGATTTGAACCCCGGACATCTTGATACAAAGTCAAACACACTTACCACTGTGCTATCCTGCCCCACCTTCATTTAATTACATTTAACTGTTTACCCATGAAAGTTTAATAACAACAACACATAAAAGTTATGCAGTTGCAATGTTCTTAATTAGGTTTGAGAAATGAAAATATATTAACAGGGGGAAAAACTTTCTTTTTATGTGTTTACGTTCAAATTAGGGGATGCTGCAGGTAATTAAAAGTACAGCAGAATGGAAGGTGATCTGTTATCAATGGGAAGTGGACACATCAAACACACTAACAAAGGTAGTGAAAGGCCTTCTTTCTGTGTTCAGGGAGTTCAGGCCCGGTGTAATTCAGTGTCAAATTGAGAGATCAAAAGGAAACATCAATTTAAGTCTCGTGTAGCCCAAAGTGAGAACTATTTCATCCTCTTAAACTCACAAAAAACTTGAGATATTTTTAATACCACAAAGCTTGTGAAGTTTGATGCAAGTGATTGATGTACGTGAATTGATGTAATTATACCGACACTTTGGCACTCATCGGGGCAAGATTACATCACATTACAATGTAGTGAGATAGAATACCTTTGTAGAACCATTTGTAGGGGTAAGGATGCTAATATTGGAAACAATAAATGAGATTACTGACATACTTGTTATGTGATGTACTGTACTTCGTCTTTGAACAAACTGCAATGGAAAATTAAGAATCATTGAGTATGTTGATAACGATATAAAAACAATTGCCAAATATCTTTTTAAAAAGATTATTTTATGGCTATTTTGTTCTACCCAAAATGAGACAATTATAGTTTTTTTATAATATTATTCTGGCGGACAAAATAATATTGAACTGAAAAGACTTTCTTAATTTTTCTTTATAATGTTTGTACTAGAAACACAAAGATGCTACATACTCAATGGTTTAAGATCAGGGTAATGTAATGACCAAAGTTGAGGCATATGGCCGTTTGTCATTGATGCTATTGTTGCAAGATGAAATTACATTCTATTCACAGCATATTGGTTGTTATATCATTTCTGTACAGCTACATCTACTATCTGAAAGTATCCAGTGTTTAAAGGTCATTAGAAAGAGAATGAAGGAAAAAGCACACACTCTGAAATGTTGTCTCTCGTCACAGAAATGAAACAGTTTTATCGAAATGAGGGATGTAATGATAGATCAACCTATTGACTTCTCTTGACTTGCTTTGGTGATAGTACTTTATCAATAGAGATTTAAAAATAATAAATAGTATTATTAGTTTAGTCAATTCAGTTGTTTACTTGAATCTAAAGGTAAAAGTCACAAATGTGGCTTTCAGATTTGAACAGCTGGAACAATCCAAACAGTTATAAGAATATATAGATAAGATATCCGGAGGAAGTCAGTTCAAAGTAAAAGCAATAAAACACTGTTTATTCTTAAGATTTTTCTTTTGTTTATTGATAAACTATCGCAATAGTAGGTTACAATAAACTAACAATATCGCAATAGTTAATCACAATAGACTGTCGATCACTTGTGGGTCAGAAGGTATCTTGCTTTTTCTTGTAGAATTACTATGTTAGTTCACTTCATGAAGAAACAACATGCAAGGATGGTATTCATCAGAAAGAATCAATCTTGATAGAACTGCATAGTGGAGCTATATGATATTATATATAAGGGATGCTCATCTATTCTACTGTAATTCTATATATGGAAAGTATATCCTTTACTGATGATGTTTGAGCTATTGAATTATGGGGGTTGATTACAATTCAATATGTTTAAATTTGAAATGTTAGGATTGTATGTACAGCAAATGTATGTAATGTAACTTTTCATGAAGACAAACTGAATTAATAGCCTTGATTTAAAATTGTAGTTGCCATGAAATTATTACATTTAAATTTAAAAAGAATATTAATTAGTTAAAAATATTGAATTGAAGCACAGCAAATCAAACACAAGAAAAGTTAATGATATAATTACATTTTATTGACATAATATCAGAGAAATTTACAGTTGTTAAATATTTATTTTTAAATAATTTAATTACAAGGAACTCATACTATCTGCTCAGATATCCTATAATTTCTAAAATTATTATCATTCGGTGTTTTAAGTAAGGTTGAAACTTTGAATTTTATCAGTTAGCCAGACAACAGCAGGTGTAGAGAAATCTTGTAAATAAATTACTTTGGGAGAAAAATAAAACCTTAAAAGGATTTGATGAAATGAGAGATATGATCAAAATCTTAAATTCTCCACTCAATCCTTGTATATTCAAATTTGCAGTAAATTACATTTTGAAATAAACTGTCCCCTAGGATCTCTGGCCTAGTGAGTAATTTCCAAGGCAATTAATTGTCAGAAAAAGATATTCATTGAACAGCGTGCAATTTGACCCAGTGATCATACATTTCCATTCTTTGAAAAGAAGGCATCATCATGCTCGTAAAACTTCAATTTCTCAGGAACATATTTTTGATAAACTTTCTTAGTTTTTGGCTCTTATGGTCTCTTTTGGGACAGAATGCCAGAGAACTAAGTTTTCCAATATGTCATATATTATAAAACTTGACCAAGGAAACTCTGTTCTCATTATGTCAGCCATGTTTTTTATCTCATGCTATTTGGCTTACATTTCTTATGATAGAAATTGTTCTCCTGGGGAAGATTAAACCTCATATATCTTCAAAATTGAGAAAACATTGTAAATCATCGGCTGCTTTTCCCATAGCTGTTTTATGTCAAATGAAACAGATTTTGGTTAAATTTAAATTTTACAAGTTTATTGTTTAAATTTCAGGAACTGGACATATGGTAAATAGGAACTTTTGATGCCTTTAGCTGTTAAGATGGCTGTATATGTTTTCTTAGATCACTTGCTGTGAAATGCTGCACAAAAAACAACCAAAGCTTGTGTATATAGTTTGAAACTTATCAACATTTTGAGGTAGATGGATATAAAATCTTGTACAATGTAGTTTTTGTTAATGTAATTGTTACATCAATACAGTTCACACCGCAGCGGATACAGAGGAAATGCAGGGGGCACACTCCCTCTTTACATGTGAAAATTTAAAAATGGCCATTGAAGTCAAGACAATGGTTATCCCCCCCTTTTTTCCTAGAGAGAAATAAATTATAGTTAATTTGGTACTCTGTTTTTATAGACAGACGGCATGTCATACAGTATGCCCTGCTGGCCTGCCACACACTGAACAAAATCATTTCTATCTGAAGGGCAGGATATATCTCAAAATGATTGTGAATTGTATGAAAAATGTAAGAAAGCATGACACAAAAATAAAACAGTCTTCTTCTTTCTTCTTCTACTATTCTTGTATATAGCTCTCCGAGTGCGTTCGTGCGTCCAAAATCATTTCCAGAGTATTTTTCAAAAACTATATGACTTGGAAACTTCAAATTTGATATGATAGTAACATTTATGGTGCTGTTGTGTTTTTCTATGGTCCAAATAATTTTTGAAATTTTGACCAAAAACGGTTTAACTCTATCTCATTTGTGTTATTTCTGGGGCATACTAAAAAACTATATAACTTGAAAACTTTACTTTGGATGTTGCCTATATGGTATTGTTGTGCCTTTCATTGGTTTAAACTCCACCGTTCAAATAATTAAAAACATATTTTCATTAAAAACAACCATTGTTATTCATTGACATGATTGATTATTATTATTATTATTATTTTATTTATACTGTGTATGAAGGGCAATCAAACTACAAGCGGGGGTATGTGAGCTGTGCTCACTTTTGCCTTGTTGGTCTTCATAATGTATATTTGCAAGAAACTAGATAATTCTTTGACGTTGCTGACGTAAGAATTCTTTGCATGCTGCTGCATTAGATTTATGGTAGTAATTATTTATGATTCTGTATCCAATGATCCAATTTACATTTGTAAAACTAACAAGTTCAAACCAAAACACATTTCCCCTTTGGAGAAGAATTCTGTCAAGCATTAAATGATCAGATCACGTTGACAGCTTTATGAACCATAACTACTCCATTTGGTGAAATATGAATGTAATTTTTGCACACTTGCTTCAAGGTTTTTCCTAATAGATTATCATCATGTCATTCCATCATTTAGTAAAAAAATAACAGAATCTATACTCAGCCATTGAAGACAGATTTCTGATGTTAAAGTGATTTAAGGACATAACCTGAAAACTCATTGGAGTTTCTTATTAAGGAAAACTTGGGCAATTAGAATTTCCTGATTGAAGTAAGAGCTTTATGATGGGGTTGACCTGGAGTAAGATAGATGGCTACCTGATGTATCACAGAGATCTTGAAACCAATCATATTCTTTCTCTATACCTCTCCAAGAAATGTAACCATATTTTTTATTTTCTGTCCAGTATGCAAGGCAGGTGCAAATTGATGACTTTCTATAAAATGGATTAGATGCACCAAACTCTTCTTAGCTTTTTATTGTGATTTTCACTCTCTCTCAATCTATCACACTTTTTGTTCACCGCATATAGTGCTAAGTGTTTCTCTGTCACTTTGCTTTACCCTGGAAAACAATACCTCCAGAATAGTGTGCTTCTTGTCTTGCTAGACATTGATTGAGTGCTTAAGGTCTATGTCACATAGATACAGCGTGGAGGGGATTGAGCGGTCCATTAGTGAAACCTACTGGTTCTGATCATGTTTTTCTGTTGAAGTTTTCATTTATATTGATGAGCAACACTGAATGAAGCATATATTCAGTCAGTCAGTCAGTCAGTCAGTCAGTCAATCAGTCATACCAAGGTTAATCTGAAGTTATTATCTCTATATTGGGAATTGGTACTGATTTAAGTTGTTGTTTTAAATAGAAAATTGACTGAAGAAGACAATGTTCTTAGTATGCCAGTGAAGAGTCATACCCAGGTTAATCAAAGGTTATTGTCTCTATATTGGAACTGATTTAAGTTGTTGTTTAAAATAGAAAATTGACTGAAGAAGACAATCTTCTCAGTATGCCAGTGAAGAGTCATACCCAGGTAAATCAGAGGTTATTGTCACCATATTGGTTCTGATTTAAGTTGTTGTTTAAAATAGAAAATTGACTGAAGAAGACAAATTTATTAGTATGACAGTGAAGGTAAAGAAGAATAGTGTCCCTTGTTATATCTCTCTTCATTGTACTCCAGACTCAGTTGAAAGACATATAATCCATGGCTCTTGATTCTGCAAGACTAAATAAAATTAGAGAGCTTGTGTTTACAGTTGAATAAACTGACATTATGAGAACTTGTACCATTCAAGCTTTACTTGAACATGACTGAGCATATGTTTGTACAAATGTTAAGTCAATTTGATATTGCCATTGAAACAACACAAGTATTCCAGTTTGCTACTAAATTGGTTACGCACATGACTCACTTTTTAGATGCTTATTGTTGGCATCTTATTGTCAAATGGGCAATAACATCAAAACAAAGAGTTAAAAAATCAAAAATGTATTTATATTAAAATATTCTCAGTGCCATACAAACTTTTCAATTCTAAAAGTACATTAGTTATTACTAGTAAATGATTATTAACTAAAAATGCTGCATTTCTGTGTTTATTGCAAATTTATAAAGAGTCAGGCATGGTTAAATCATAAGGCAATATTGAATGTTGTTGTGTCATGTGCGGTCAATAGAACCCAATGCAATAACAACATTGGTTTAATACATCAACTTGAAAATATTCAAATATGAGGCATAATGTCACAACATGTGTTGTATCTAATTTCCATGTATTTCCGGAAGCATTATTTCCGAAATAAAATAGGCAGAGTATAAATTTCCTTTTTTCCAGTAAGGTTTGTAACCTGACACCAAGTTAATTAATTTTTTCAACCACTTCCACCTGTGCGGCATTCTAATGGAAGCTATGTACATAGCTTATTACTATCATATTGGTGTAATCCCATGTTTACTATGCAGGAGGTAGATGCTTTGAAGAGTGCAGAGTCTATCACATATAGTCATTTTTGGGTAATAAAATCTCACATCAACGGCTGTGTTACTTATGTTGGCAGCAAGCAAAATATTAACATAAAGACATGGAGCAAATTCTATGCATGATCAGCTGTTTAATGTACAAATGATGATAAAGGCTTTATAATTAAACACCTTTTCATTCACTAACATGTACCTTTAAGGCACAAATCATCATCATCATGGCCTGGTGCCAGGATGCGTTAATATACAAAATGTGATCTTTCATTAACTCAACCAAACCAGGTACCCAGCCCTGCATTCAGTGATGTTGGTGACCTCTCACAGACCGCTGTGTTAACAAATATCCATTTTGAATGAGCTCACTTGCTCAAAGTGACAAGATAGTTTCAGTAATGGTGTATCTGTGTTGGTCAGGGGTCAGAAAAGTGTGTTGATGAACCATGCTCATCCGTGTTGAACTTCATCAGATAACAGTTCATTGAACTCGGTGAAGGACGATGTGTGGCTACTTTTAAAAGTTAAAAACACTGAAAAATCATAGGAGTCATTGGACAAAATCTCCTGTGGAAAATGTTTCCAAAGACACCATTCCCCAATGGGGTGGGACAAAATCACCAAGGTGAAGAAGAAAATTGAGTATGCATAAAAAACATTATTTAATCTTTGATAAACATATAATTGCTTACAATCATTTTCAAGCACTTTCAAACATAACAATCCCAACATGTGTACATGTAGCCACCTAAGGCCTGTTTATGCCATGCCCATCTCCATTGTTGTATGAAAATTCAAAATTTTTGCAAGTATAAATTTATTTCCATATCGTCATGTAGACAATTATGTGTATATAATTCAATTAATTCAAAACAATTAACAACATGCAAGAATCCTTCTCATAGTCAAAACAGTTGGAATGATGATTTGATTTATTTTTCAAACTTATCTTACTATTACTGATCGAAGTATTGGATTTATTCAAAATAACAATTTCTAACAAACAAAAGGATTGTTTTTATTGAATTGTATTGAATACAGCATTCTGTGTCTGTAGGATTGTGTCGATGGAATTGTAGTGATAGTGCAATATGTGTCTTTAGGATTTTGTTGATGGAATTGTAGTGATATAGCAATAACTTCCTGTAGGATTGTGTTGATAGAATTGTAGTAATATAGCAATATTTTCCTGTAGGATTGTGTTGATAGAATTGTAGTAATATAGCAATATTTTCCTGTAGGATTGTGTAGATGGAATTGTAGTAATATAGCAATATCTTCCTGTAGGATTGTGTTGATGGAATTGTGGTGATGGAATTTCGCCACTTTGAATTGAAGTACATGTTAAATCTCTTCTCCTCTGGTGACAGGTTCCATACAGTAACACAGAATGGCAGTTCTTGTTTAGATGAGGAGGTTAAAGAGTGCCCACCAGTACTATTGTAAGAGGCAGTACGCTTGTTGCAATTATAGGCTGCACTCATTTTCTCTCCATTACTCCATAGCTGTCAACATTCCTCTCTCTACTGGCCCCGTCCTTTCAAAACAGTCACTCTTATGTAACTTTGGAATATTTTCCTACATTATATTTTAGTTTCCACAGCAAAAAGTTGTAAAAAGTACAACTATTATTTGGAAAGTTTGGCAACTTTTATTGTTCATTAAGATGTGCAGCTGATAACAAGAGTTGAAACATAGAACATATTTTGACTTTTCCGAATTAGAAAATACTTTCAACCCAATTTACAGTATTTGAATTATACTGACAAGTTGGTGCAGTTTACACCTTAGAATTGAACACATCGGAAATGTTCATGGAATTTATATTCCAGACAATTAAAGCTGAAATTTTATACATGTTCTTCCTTACTTTGGTTGATTAAACCATTGAATATTCACATATACTGTCTTGATGTGGGAGAGTCAATGAAAGTAAAATGACATAATACATGGGAATGAAGTTAACAGAAGTGATACATCATGTCAATGAATTAATCATTAGTTCTTAACTGACAGCACCAAAGAAGAAGTATTTGATTTTTTTGGCCATGTGAGAAACTCTATTCAAGTCGCTGTCCAACATGTGAATACCTATATAAGATGTATTGTGAAGATCTGGACATACAGCTAGTACTACTGGTATTGAGCCGGAGGAAACTATCATCCATCTTATTCACTGGGTAGCCCTTGGTGACAGGAAAGCAAGTCTCGGACAGAATCTTTAATTGATGAAATGGTCATCTCCTCTCCCCTAGAGGGTTTTCATGTCAACTGTTCAAGTTACTTCCAGATGAGAAATACCCTCCGAAGATGCCAATATGATCAACTTTCTAAGCGCATTTGAAAAATGAGGGTTCTAGGTTAAATTCTTTAATTGGATGACACCCATCGATTGTCTGAAATGGCAACATCATCATTTGTAAAAACTTCCCTCTTTAAACCGGCCATCTTTAGACTTTAGTATGTTGAAGTAGTGACTTTTCTTTAGAGTCTCCCTGAAATTTCATTAACGGTGCTCTTTATTGATTTAGACAAATGCTAAAATCGAAAGGGTCTGACATATCTTTCCATTTAATTTGATTTTAAAAACTTTTTACTTACTTAGTGCCTTTTATTCTTTATAATCATGCAGGAAGGTGATAAAAAGTTATGAGAAATACTTCAAGGGTCTTCTTTGAATTGATCATTATGTCACTTGTTTCATAATTGTCAATAAAACATTAGTATAAGAAGAAAAGGGAACATGAAATAACACTAAGAAAGAGTTTTGAAATGAGAAAATACACATAAGCACCTGCTCTCATAAATACCATTTTATTAGATCTTTATATATAACGTACACTACAAAGTCACACTTACAGCAGTGTATATATAAAGCTGAAAACTTCAAATGGCAAGATTATGCATCTGAAAACAGATTTCAAATTTTGATATATATTTACATATATTTTCAGATTTATAAAGACATAGATAAGATGATGACATCTCAAAATCAAATTGAACTTAACAGTAATATATATTTGAAAAAAAAAAGAATTATATTATTTATATTTACATGTTACCTAATCTTTTTTATTCACTGAAATTATTACCCTTGACAACTGTAAAGGTATACATTTGAATTCAGAGTAAACATTGTCAGTTCGGCTTGCAGGGCTTGCTTGCAGATCCTCTCTTGGCCTGAGAAAAGTATAAAACATAGTCACCGGATATAAATCGACCCCCCTCTTTGATCCCTGTGTTATTAAATGTCAACTTATACAAGGGATCTAGAAGCAGTGGAGTAGGGGATGCATGGGGGATCTAGAAGCAGTGGGGTAGGGGATGCATGGGGGTTCTAGAAGCAGTGGGGTAGGGGATGCATGGGGGATCTAGAAGCAGTGGAGTAGGGGGTGCATGGGGGATCTAGAAGCAGTGGAGTAGGGGGTGCATGGTCTAGAAGCAGTGGGGTAGGGGATGCATGGGGGATCTAGAAGCAGTGGAGTAGGGGATGCGATGGTGGATATAGAGATTGTGGGGTAGGGAGTGCACGGGTGGATCTAGAGGTGGTGGGGGTGCAGGAGTGGATCTAGAGGTGGTGGGTTGGGGATGTGGGGATGGATAGAAAGGTGGTGGGGTAGGGGGTGCAGGGGTTGATCTAGAAGCATTGGGGGTAGGGGGTGCGGGGTGGATCTATAGAAGCAGTGGGGGTAGGGGGGGGGGATATAGAGTAGGTGGGGTAGGGGGTGCGAGGGAGAATATAGAGGTGGTGGGGTTGGGGTTGTAGACACCAAAAGAGTTTGAGATATGTTTCAAGGACTCTATGACAGCATTTTTGGCTTGTTGAGTTCCAGAAGAAAATCCTTGGTTCGCTCCTGAATAGTCCTGCAATTTGTGTTTTAGTTCAAGAGACCCAGTGTTCTGCGGTAATGTGTTGAGAACTTGTAGTAATGGTACAAGAACCACACAATTGCAGCTGTTTTATGTATCTTTATTCTTCACAGTATGTCAAGAGAGTTGGTTCTGCTATATATTCCAGTTTCACGTCTCCTTTCTGATTTCACAGAAAATTGCAAAATCGGCACATAAAATTTTGTAATTGCAAACCATCAGGAATGATTTTAATGTCAACATAAAAGAGTTAATATGTTTTGCCCAAATATTTATAATGCCTATAGAATAAGATAGTGTTTAGAGGAAAGTACAATAGACTTTTTGTTAAAGCGTACTGAACATCCACAACAGGTGTATGTATTTGATGTGCATGTTCCTACCAGGACAAGTACTGCATCCTATAGATGCAGAGTATTCCAGTAAATTGGCTTAGACAACACATACAGGAACTGTCAAAATGGTTGACTTGTTTTTACACCCTACTCTGAAGGGTGATCTCATGTACTGTGCTAGTTCTCTCTATTGAAGTACCCAAACACTCGAAACAAACAAACAAAGCAGTCTTCTTCAATCTAGCAAAATACATTTTTTGGAGCCTCTTTTTATTTCATTTAAAATATAATCTATTAAAAGGTCATGTTTTAGCATCACATTTTTGTGACTTTAAGCATTTTGATCTGTTTAATTATTTTCACTTGACATTTAATTTGTCTCAAAGCAATATATGATCAATGAATGCATCTTGGTGTTTTTGGTTTTCACAACTTGACTTGAAACAAAACATCACCAGCTGAAGTGCATCACATTCTCTTATGCTTTTCTGCTATGCATTTTGAAAAGGAAACGTAAATAGTGAAAGTATATTATTTTATTAATTGCCATTAGAGGGCAAAGAACACATTTGATAGATGAAAATATGTTGGAAATTTAGAAATCATATTTCCCCTAAGCATAGAGAATTTATACAAGGAGTCCACAACTGGATATATGCAATAAACATAACATTCAAATTGAAAATAAGATCAAAGAAAAGATCGGATTATTGGCATTATGTATCATCTCTTCATACAAAGTTTTCCTTCAAGATTCAGGAACATTTTATTGTAGACATAAAAATAAAGAGCAATATGGTGATATCAATTCACATTGTCATCTCATCATATACTTTAATTTTATGTTTGTTTTTTTGGTTATCAAAAGTCATGGTCATTTAAATGATGACTTAAAAGTTGCAAATCTACACAGAAATCAAAAACCTTAAGACCACATCTCTTAACCATAGACAGGAAAGTACAGTTTCAGAGAAGGGCGAATTATATATTTTTATATCCATCATGAAACTGTTTCATCATAACATTGAACTTTAAATATTTTGTGCACATTGAGCATATTCATGAGTTCTCACATGTTGACTTTTGTAAGAAATGCCAATTTTTAGTTAATTGAGTAAAGAGTGCAAATAAGGTCAAATATGTGTGTCATCATGATTGATGATAATAGCATCGCAGGGAGATGACAAGTCTTCAGGCCCTCTTGATAAAACTGAGACATATTTTATTTAAGATGTCATTCGTAGTACAGGATCCTCAATCTCTGGCAAAGAAGGGTGTTATTGGCATCACTCATCTCTGCAAATAGGTGTCAATTGCTCAATGAAAGCTTTGGGGATTTACCGTGCTGATGAATATTCTTAATAAAATCAGAAATTACCACTTTATGGTGTTAACTGACACCGATCTGTCTCCAAAATGATCTTTAAGATGCATTATTACAAATTGGTAATTTGTCAATTCGGTTTTAGAATTGTATTTTTGTTGAAAATAATAAATTCCAAAATTGTTTAAATATCAAGATAGAATTTTCTAGGAGAGTATTGATATAAATAAGTCCCAGACAACCTTCTGAAGCCTATTATAAAAGATTTTGTCAGTTGGAAAACAGTTGGACTGAATATTACATAAGTATGTGTTTGCTTCTCCGCTACCTACATTACTGGTAGTGTTCTGTGTTACAGTGCCAGTTCTTACATGAAGCACTTTGTATGCAGTAATAATGCCCAGGAGCTTTACTCATCTACCTCTGTGTTGGTAAGTACTGGGAGGTGGATATTGCTTGGGTGAGACCAGGCCTCCGGAGATGAGAAACAAACGATGTGTGTTCAAATGTTTCATATAGCACCATAGTCTCTCCGGTTTAACGC
The DNA here is from genome assembly GCA_936450465.1 of Gibbula magus. Taxonomy (NCBI): domain Eukaryota; kingdom Metazoa; phylum Mollusca; class Gastropoda; order Trochida; family Trochidae; genus Gibbula; species Gibbula magus. The sequence continues at coordinate 62,739,445 of OW388289.1, read as the reverse complement.
ACTTACTGACGTAGGGAACAATCTCCTTTAGCTGAAATAGGGTTGCCAATAGCTGGGAATTGTATCAGAGTTTTGTACTTTATGACAAACATTCCAGTGAAACATTGTGTTAAATTTTAGCATTTGATTTTATTATCTTATATGTTATTGTTGTAAATTTCATCAAAAGATTTTCATCTCCCTTCTTTTATTATTTCCAGCTGAAGATTTATGTTAATTCTAAATCTCTATACAAGTAAAATTTTCAAGTTTATTTTGTCAGAGAACAAGTTTTGTTGATAAGATCCAATGGATGAGAATGCAAGGGTTTGACCTCTGATCATAAGATAAGGCTTGGACTAGCCAGTCTGTAGAATGTGTAGAAGTACAACTGTAAGGTTTATGTGGAATGACCCATTCCTGTGCAGTATGTTATTCTTTAATCACTGGGGGTGGGATAGCGCAGTGGTTACCACGTTCGGCTTTGGATCAATGGGTCTGGGGTTCTAATTCCGCCAGGGGCACGGTAATTTTGTCTGCAGTAGAGCACTGTTCTACATTAGTAGTCCATGCAGTAATGTTTGGGTGCAATGCTACACTGAATTTCAGAGTAGCACCACCATTGGTAGTTCCAGCCAATGCTTGCAGGTTTCACCACAATGCTTAGCAACATGGCGCTGCGGGCTTCCTCCCTGCCATAAAAGTATCAGCCGTGATATGAGTGAAATACCCCAAATCACCTCACCTTTAATCACTAGTTCCAGTCAGTGCTCAGAGGTCCCACAACAGTGCATAGCCAAAGTAACATTGCAGTGTTACCGTTTCTTATAATTTCTCAATTGATTATATCTCTCTTCATATTAATGAAAAAGTTTACCTGTCCAATAAAAAAATTTTGAAAATGATATTATACAATTATAGACTTCAGTTGAGGTGAATCAAATGGTTTATCGACCTCGGAACAGTTATGTTCACCGAGGCGATAGCCGAGGTGAACATAACTTTCCGAGGTCGATAAACCATTTGATTCACCGATAACTGAAGTCAATAACTGTTTTATTATATGATCCATGAAAGTCTCAATATTTCCCGAAAATTCATTAAAAAAATTAATTGTTTTTTTCAAAAATTCATTTTTTCACAAAAAGTTTTGTTTTCTTTCTAATTTTACTTGTAAACCTACAAAATAGATTTCGATTGAAAACAAAAACTTTATTTTTAAATAACTTTATAGAATACAAAACATAAATTAAACAGCTTCTCCTCGCAGGGGTGATCTATTTTTAGCTCCAGGTCATTGGATTGTTATGTCGACCTCGCGTGACGTTTCCCGCGGTCAACATAACGTTTGATCATTGTCGATGACCATCCGTCTCGGCCAATCAGAAAGCAGAACACTCGTCCATCATATAATAATATACAATTGTTGACTTCAGTTATCGGTGAATCAAATGGTTTATCGACCTCGGAAAAGTTATGTTCACCGAGGCGATAGCATAACTTTCCGAGGTCGATAAACCATTTGATTCACCGATAACTGAAGTCAACAATTGTTTTATTATATGATTCATGAAGGTTTAATTTTTTTTCAAAAATCCATTTTTTTAAATAAATTTTTTTTCAAAAATTCATTTTTTTCACAAAAAGTTTCCCTTTTTCTAATTTTACTTGAAGTTAATGACAATTTACACTTTGAAAACAAAAACTTTATTCTTAAATATCTAAACATGAACAGCGCTCCTCGCAGCGGTGATCTATTTTAGCCCCAGGTCATTGGATTGTTATGTCGACCTCGCGTGACGTTTCCCGCGGTCAACATAACGTTTCATCATTGTCGATGACAATCCGTCTCGGCCAATCACAAAACAGAACACTCGTCCATCATATAATAAAACAATTTATCGAACAACTGAACTGATAATATTCACATTATCCAATTAACAATTGATTATTCAAAATAGCTGTTGATGTTTGTTGTTGTTTTTGAAAAGTTCTTCACAGTTCCAATGTTGGTTAACAACATTTGGAATGGATTTTAGAAAAAACATTAGTCTACAAGGCCTGTACAGTTTTGAGAATATCAAAAGAAATTTAAGCCACCAGTCCTATTGCCGATAAAGTATAAAAAGTTTTTGTACACCACACTAACACAATCCAGTGTAATCTTTTCATAAAGGTTAAATTGTATGTAGACAGATATCCTAACCTTGCAATATCAATTCACTTAACATCTGTGTACACAAATACATCGTCTCACAATAGTCACTTATGCTGATTTGTATCAATCAAATATAAAAATAACAATGGTCTGTCAATTAACACAATGTAAAAGGGTACCCTTTAAGATATTTATTTGATTAAGCATTGCCATTTGCATGAAAAACACCTGAATGAGAACACTTGGTCCGATTTAGTCTTGCGAAAAACGCTTTATAAGATAGAACCTTAAATCAGGAAAAGCTTTATCTGATTTATGAATCTGATTAGATAAAAAGCGATAATTTGTAAGTGATGAAATGCCGCTCTGTGCTAGATTCCCTGAAGGTCGGTTCCACCGATGGCGCCGGACTTGCACAATCCTGATATTGCTCCTTTTGTTTGTTTATTGCATGATCTGTGAGATAGAGCATATGGAATTGAGTTTCAGCCTGGCTGTAAGTTTTATTGTTTCAATCTATTCTATGATGATTGGGTGGCTATAATATTGAAAGACCTTGTACACTGGAGACCAAGTTCCCGTCCCCAGTTTTAGTAGCACCTTCTCCAGGAAAAATGTCCTGATATATTTCTTGTTTTGATACAAGGTAAGATTTTACTCAACTTATTCACATGAATAAAGATTAGTCAAATGAATATTGATGACACATCAACGAAATGTTGCAATTTGCAAAGCAACCAATGCTGCCTTAATAAACTAGTCAAGAGAATTTTGTAATATCATAAAGTCTTATATTGGAGGGGACATAATAGTGTCTAGACCAGATAGAAACTCATGATTAACTTGGAGAGAAGATTATAATAGAAGAAGGTGATTTACATATATATTTTCATAATGACATATTCATGCTTTCATACTTCCATAGGTTGTCAGACCAGGTCCCTTGATTAACAGTGCAGAAGTCAAAGGCTTGCTTGACTATTGTGTATTACCTTCGCTTCATGTGGATGAATGATCTTTTGAGAGGAGCAAATGATACATTAATGCCGCATTGCACTGCTGTTAGATCATCTTGGAATGAAAATGCCAGAATGCAAGGATTCCTTTAGAAGCTGATTGCATTGAAGTTGACCTGAGTACTTAATCCGGTCGGGCCGAAAGCGTCCACTCACTCTGTCTGAACCGTCATGTTTCAGGAATGGGGTCTAGCTAGACTCCATTAACTGAGTCCTCACTGCCAGACCCATGGCGACATTGTTCTGCAGGATAAGCCAATGGCATCATGATAAGAATGACCTGTTGTCCTCTAAGCTATGGAGTTATCAGAGTGGTCATTGTTACAAGTACGCAGGCAATCTATCAGTGATGCTGAAGCACGGCTCCCCTAATCGTCATTTTCCATGCCGTATTTAGAGATGAGACAACGTCAGAATATCAATGCTTTAAAGGAATTGTCTCTGTGTGTCAAACAAAGCTGGCAATATCCCAGTTCATCAAGTCGGGCTTTGTTACAATTCTCTTAAGCATATGTTTAGGATCAAGTCCCTATTAGATATATTGATGCTCGCAAATGATGTCCCCTGAATGGTAATTGAAAGTCTGTGTTCAGTCAGCCCTAGCCTCGAAAGATAAGCAGAAATATTGATACTGCTAAGTGTACCCCTCCACCTGATTGACGCAAAATTGATTATATTTACACTTCGGATTGGTGATAATTGACGAATTAATCCAATCTTCTCAATCTATCATGCCCGGCAGAAATTGAATTCACTGGTACTGTTTTACTTAGAGCTGACTTGCAAACAGTTGCAGTGAATGCAGAAGTTGAGATACACAATAATCAACGGCCACTTATTACAACCTCATGAAAGGAAAATTGGATCAAATCTTTTCCAAAGAGGCTAATTTAGTCCTCATGTTGTATCACCATATTGACATTTTCATTTCATAACAGGCTGAGGCAATTCATAATGTTAAATCTGCGGCTACCTGCCTCCACTATGAACAAGGATCTGTTTGAGATGTATCGACTTATGGATTCATCATACGTTGATGAGACGACTGAGTTCCTCTAGGAAAATAGACTTCTGTTGAGTTTGAAGCGGGAGTGACGTAATCTGCTTAGCAGAGTTTATATTTAGAGAGAAGTGATTGAGTGGATGATGATTAACATTTTGATATTGATTAGTTAAGGCACTACAAAGTACTTAACATGGCTAGATAAAAGGTTTGAGAATTAATGCAAGAGTTAAGAACATGATCAGGTAGTGGAAGTTGGATGTAATTCTCCTTGAGGTAATGGTGTAGACACTTAGCAAGAAATGCTCCAGGATTAAGGAGGATTATAGCTTGCTTCAGTATGAGAACAAATCATGTCATCTCTCAAAAATAGTTTGTTTTTTTTTTTAATTTAATCTTTTGAGTTTAAAGAAATAAATTCAAGAGATTGAAATCATATTGAAATAATTTGTCATTCTTATCATATAACTGTTCTTTACAAATATATGTTTTGTTCGTGCAATATAAAAACAATCAATTCTCAAAATGAGATACAGTGACTGCCTGTAAATGAGAAGAGTTGTCCATGTAAGTTCCAACAGTGCAGAAGGGTTCTCCTAACAATTGATCTGGCTTGGAAACTTTGTAACTCTAAAAAGATTAAACTCGTAGAAAATAGTTTGAAGTCAGCAGACAATCAAAGACAATCGAGAATTTGAAAAGACACTCCGAAGTAAATAAAGCGGTGAAAGAGAGTCAGAGCTGTGTGGTTGATGTGAACACCACTCCACGCCCTTGCCCTTCTTCAAGTGAAGTCCTTTGTCAGCCAGTGTTTGTCCAGCTCTGTCAGGATGCCAATGCACACACTTAGCACTTGTCAGCAGACAGCAGGGCAGGTCCTAATGAAACATGTCATAAGTGCTTTCATCTGGTGCTGCCTGCCTGCCTGCCTCCAGCTTCTTCTACATATTACTTATCTGTGGACACTGTCGCTCTCTATGAATGAGATGTTGCTTTCCTTGTCGATGCTGTGTTTCAAGGGCACCAGAAAACTGCTGGCATTTGAAACTCAGATTAGAGTGTGTGGGTATTTTCTACTTTTTGTTTGATAGAACTTCATCACATTGAAAATTTAATATTTCAGAGAATCTAACACAAAAATTCAATAGCTTTTCTAGAATTGCTGCAAGGAAATTCTGAAAGAGCATTAATTTTCTTGCTCTCAATTTTCAGATGTCTAAACTTTTTCAATGAGAAAACTACTTTAAAACATGGTTTCAAAATACTGTGATACACACACAGTCATAGTTGGATTAGAGTTTCAAATGATGTAGTAAGTTTGATGTGTCTATATTCAACTTCCAGATTTTTACAACTTGATGGTCTATATAAGGTTATATTTCATGAGATGATCCACCAAATATTGTGAATTATGTTTCACCAGTTCTTTAGAAATGACAGTTTTAATATAATTTTATTGACCACATAAAATAAAATTCCATCAATTCTTTCTCCAATTTTGGACATTTATTGAATCTATATGTATCAGTGACAGTTTAACTTAAAACATCAGATAAATCACAGCTTCTTTCTACCAGTATCAAAGTTTATATTCATGAAACCGCACCAAGTTAGTTATGACATACAGTTGATGACATGTGTCTACAAATGAACGAGTATGTCCATGATAAATGTTTAGTACTCCCAATTGGAGTTTAAGATCAGACATATCAATATTTATGTTTAAGCTGAAAGTGTTCATCTAAGAAAATGTAACCTTGTGTTAGTTACATAATGAGCATCTCAGCAAAAGCTTTGGCTCCAGATTCAATCAGTCACTTTCAACCAGTGCAAAGTGCTTTTATGTAGTTCTGTTTTTCCATTGAGTTTCAACATTGATATGAATGTAGAAACGTGAAGTGATTTCAAATTCTGTCCCTTGGCACTCTAAAAGTGTATTTGATTACTGTTGGGCTGCGATCCCTTCCATCAATTAATCTGTCATTCAAATGGATGTGATGTCATCTCATTGAACGAATAAAAGCCTCAATGAATTATATTTACTTTTTCACTCGCAAAAAGGTCCTTACGTATTTCAGGATTATCAAATTAGCAATGAGCAAATCTGCATGTTTCGGAGATTGTCATCTAATCGATAAGCTGAGTTCCAATTTCAGTCACACACATCACAAAGCTGAATGGGTTCCTGTACACCGCTCAGTCAACAAGTGTGTTGAATTTTATTCATTTATTACAAATGTTTAACTCGTCAAACAAGAGATTCCACTCGGTTGTCCATGGCAGCTCATTTGAGTCAGCCATTCTGACAGATCAATCATAGGTTTCATGAAATAAGCAAGAAAAACCTCTTAATGTCCATTCTAGGTGCATGTCACTTCCATTGAAGTGTTGTATTTTCAGAAGAAACAACTTGAGGCTTTCTCTCATGGTAGGACTGTTTTGTACGGGCTGACTCAGCATACAAAATGTAAGTTCTGGATTTCAAAAAAAAAAAACGATCTTATACGTCGAAGCAGATGTCAACATGAAATTCCAATTAATCTTCTATTTGTCTATGTGCATATAAAGATTCAGCACAAGCAGACTGCTCTGAACTTGAAAGGAACCTGATTTTGTATATTGTTTCTTTGACATGTATAGATTGACTTGAAATGTTATAGTTCAGCTACACTGACCAGTACGAGACTGTGGTTTTACCCATGAGCATGGCCATTCCGGTGGTTTGTTTAATTACAACTGAAAATGCTGACAGTGAAAAACAGATTTTCAAAAGACTACCGGTAATCCTACTTCATCATGAGCTATGTTGATCTGTCTGTGTCGCAGATAAGCAAATTAAATATATGTTGACAGAGGCGGGTTGAAATCTTCAAAGCTTTAGTGTCTACTGTGCACACCCTTGTCTACACTGCATAATTCATAGTTGTCTCACCTGCTGAAGTGAGATCAACAGCAAGCGTCTCCCAGGATTCTTTATTGTGACAGCCGGTGGTGTCTCTGTTGCTCCTCTCTTTGTGTCACTGACAGGCCTGCTGTGAAGAGCTAATGCAATAAAAGGAAAATTAGAGACAAGCTTGGAAAAGAATAGTAGGAGCGATATGACTTGAATAGCAATATCTGAATTGGACAATTGGATAAAGAAAGCCAAGACATGATGCTGTTAGTTCTACCAGAAGGGAAGAAATGAAAAGCTGTAATGATTTATTTCTTTAGACAAATTAACTGAGGCGTCATGAAGATGTTTCATGAGCTGCTTTTTGAGTAAGTTCTTTAAATTTCAAAATCATAAAGCTATCTGTATGAAGAAAGTCAGCAATTCATTTAGACTTCATTGTATTTACTGTCCAATTCAAAGAGAAATCAAGTGTTTTAAGATGGCATGTGAGATGAATTAGGGTCACAACGACAGGCAATTTATCTCTTTGTCAGTGAAAGACTAGTCCCGCTAGTTTAGCAACTGGCTGCAATTAGTTCTTGTTCTTGAGTGATTCCAGAGTGCAGGAACCTCATACCAGTCTCACAGTCAACTTCTTTCACAGCAACAGCCCTTCCAAACAGGCGACACCGTGGTAATTGGCGCGACAGAATTAGTGATCAATAAAAACAATCATCCTTTCCTGGGGTCTTAGAGGGCCAGATTTGAATCTGCAATCTTAGGAAAATAAAAGAAATCGTAAGATTTTGTCTACACATCGCAGACAATTTCAATTATTGAATTTTCACCATAATCCCATGAATGGCTTGAATATGTAAGGTATCCTCTTGACATCGTAGCATTACTCTGGACACTGTTCAAACAAAATCAATTCTCTGTTTGTATTTTGAAAATTTAAACTTTGTCTTTTGTCTTAGAGACGTTTAATCCTCCTAAATCTTGCAAGAATCATGGTGATTTAATGGCTTATTATATCTTTTTCAGTTCCCAATGATTACTACTTTATTAATTGATGTTGAAAATATATGGTTACATAAAAAGAACATCGTAAACAACACTGATTCAAAAATGCACAATAAATTTCAGAGTAAATTATATTTTTGAAATTATAATGCAATTGTATCCTTACAAAGATTGTTCCTGAATAGAAGGGGGTTTCATTAAAAGCCATCTTCAATTAGATCAGATTGCTAAAAGTAAAACAGATAATAAAGAAATAATTTAAATGATTGACAAAATTTCAGAAATATTTGTGGAAGTTTGCATTAAGTGGTAGGCCTATATGAATATTGATAACCTTCTTGTTAGAAAAAATATAATATGCTTAATAGCCATTTGGACAATCAAGATCTTATTAACATTTTTGCGTGTCCAATATGAATTTTGTTTTCATGAATATATCTTTACACACAACTTTATGCATATTGTATGAAGAATATGATCTTATAAATTTCAACATTTTTTGAATTTCATAAAAGAGTTCAAAAATATTTTTAATCATAAAGATGAATTTTGTGAATATACAGTTTTTGTTTTTTGAAAATTAGTTTCTTAATTTTGTTTTCAAATAGCAAACTCTAGGAATAATTATTGAATTTGTATACCCTATGAATGCTTTGTTTGGTGCCTATAATTGGGGATATAAGATATGCCTAGTGTCTTTGAAATGATCAAACTGAGAACTTTTTACCATACACCAGTTTCCATTTCTATACTATTGGGGTTATTTAAAAGTTTTGGAGTTTGAATTCAATGATATAAAAACTTATTTTAGCTGTTCTCAAAGTTATCAATTTTGCATGATTTGGCATAAAGCATTATAAATTGAGTTTTCATTTTAATTTCAAAACTTCAGGAGCATTTTATCAATCTTTATAGGTATGTATGATATTTATGTAGGTCATCAAACTTTAAGCAGAGAAAAGATGCCAAATAAGATTTTTTGAAAACATGCTTATGATATAAATCTAAATAATCTTCATATCACAACAATCCGATGAAATTTGGTTTCAAATTAAAGACAAGTACCCTTTGATTAACGCACGTCATTAGAATCTGATGTCATATAAACAGATTTCTCATTATTGCATTCTACACAGCAACAAGCATTTGCGAGGCTTGCAAGCTTGTCAATTTCACAACTTGCCATAGCAACTCAGGTGATACTTGTTCTTTTCAACTGTTTTCATCCCACTGTTACACATTCCTGTTGTTTTAACATATTTCTAAATGTCCTGTGAATACACAAATTATTGATATGTTACCTGTTAAATGATACCTTATTTTTATTTTACCACCAAACTGGGACACCTATATTATCTATATATTCTCATTGATAATACAATTAAAGCAAAATACCTAGTTGGGTAAAACATTTATTTCAATATCTATACATAATTGAATGAAATGGTAAAGAAACAAACACCAAAAATTATATATTCTAATTTATTTGAGTAATCTTAAACTTTGTTTCTCTTTCGTGTATTTGTTTACAGTGTGCAAGTAAGGGCACAACGCTTTGCACTCGAAAATAAGAGACTTGATCTATATTTGGACTGGAAAACACCTTCACTAATTAGCATTAAATATCACCGCTTATTTTGGTAAAAAAAAATCTGCTACACATTAAGTGTATATATTTGAATGAGATATGAATTTTCCGACATCTCTGTCAACATACTCAATGGCTCTTTAACTCTTCATCTGAGGCTGTCACTTCAGGATTGAGTCTAACATAAGCGCTAAATTCTTCACTCTAACAATAGCTCTAAATTCTTCACTCAATTGTTTGGTTATAATTGATTGAGCAACAGAGTTGATTGGTACAGAGATGACATATGGCATTGTGGTCCTCATGTCATAACATTGTCCTCTTCACATCTAAACATTTATTCTAATCCTGAAAAGAAAAATTCTTTATCAGACAACTTTTATTTCCATCACATTCATAAAATGTTGGCTTTTAAAGGCATTTAAGTAGCTGCTGTAATTATTACAGAGAGAAATGTCACAATATAATTAATATTGTGTCTGCATTGTAAATCTGCTGGAGTTGGTTGGAAAACACTATGAGTGGCACTATACTGAGTTTCAATGTAGCATATTAATATTGCAACCAAACCATACTACTTATAGCACAGATCTATAAAGCACATTAAGCTGCATACCATATCATAAAGGTTGAATACCTTAACCTTCCCAACTCTTCTCTATAAATCAGATAACTATCTTTGGATAAATTAAGATAAAATTTAGTAAAAACAATAAAAGTAAAACAATTTGATCACTTATTCATGAAAGGTGTTTTTTTAATTAAAGATTGTTATTGTGTATGCATTGTTGGTTAGTGAATTAGTAACTTCATCTGAATCATAAAGAATTTAGAGGATATCTGTCTTTTCTTGACTCATATTACATTTATTTTATTGAGTGAGTAGAAAATATACAACTTTTCACAAAATAAGCTGAAGTGGTATTTACCAAGAATCGAGATATTCTATTTATCATATGATACAACCTTTTTTAAAGCTAAACCGATGTATGTTGAGTAGGGCTAGTCACCTGAAATTACAATGTATCATCTTGAAACATTGTCTGACATAACACATTTTTTGGTGATGGTTTTCTGTCTAGCAGCCACTCGACAGAGTCAAACACTTGAACTTCACATGCAACCATATAGTAAACACAAATCATTTGCAGTTACTGTATATTTCGACTTTCAACAAATTACTGTACGAAACATTCCCAGACAGAATCAATGTATATTCTGAGGTACCTCGGACTCAGACATTAGAATTGGCAGCACAACCTTTAACTGTTCTTTGGGGAAAAGAGACTGAATGAAGTTATGGATGATTGGTGAATGAAAGTTGAGAAACTGGGAAAACTTATTATTTATTAAGAATATAAGGATTTTCAGGAGGTCATTAAACTACTTTTATTCAAATAATTTTAAAATCAGATACTGCAAACATCAACGTTATTTTCCTTTCTCCATTGAGTTAACCAGATGCAAAACGGATAATTCCATGTCACGAACATTGTTAACCTGTTTTCTGTATGAGATATGTAAACATGCTAAGTATTGAAATGTATTCTCAAATATTGTATTGCAGTGCATTTTCTTATGCAATATATCCCTAGTAAGTACTGAAACAAGTTCCTGTATTAGTTCAGGAAACACTTGTTGTTTCTCTCTGACCCTACTTGATCACAGGAACCAGTGGAGGCTGATGCTGATCTGAGATTTGTTCTGCTAACTGATCTTTGTCCTAAGATCGATTGTAAGCCCATCTTTTATCATTGGTTAAGATTGATCTTAAGACAAAGATTTTTTAAATGGGAGGAATATTTGAAAACAGAGTACACTGACACAGAGTGGACAAATTTCAATCTAATGGCAAAAAGATGTAGACAAAGTAGCGAACTTAGATGGTTCCAATTTAAAATCATACATAATATATTAACTACCAATAATGTATTATTCAAGATTGGATATGTAGAATCATCAGCATGTTCTCTTTGCAACAACTCAATTGAAACCATTTCACATGTTTTGTATGCTTGTCAGTATGCTAAAACCATATGGAGACAATTATCAGAATGGCTTGCAGATTACATAGAAGGAATTATCGATTTAAATGAGGAGAAAATACTGTTTGGGTTATGAGGTAAGAATAATAACCCATTGAATGTAATTATTCTCATAACAAAATTGTTTCTTTACAAATGCAATATTAAACATATTCAACCAAATTTCAAACCTTTACAACTAGAATTAACGAGATATTACCAAATAACAAGAACTATGGCTTTCTCAAATTGTAAATATGCAAGCTTCTATAAGTTCTGGTCTTCTCTCCATATGATTTTCAAAGATCCTGCAAAAACTCCATGATAAGACATTGAATGCATGTACCTATGCACATGTATGTATACTTTATTTGATATGAATGGAAATGTACTGAAAAAAAACCCAAAAAAAATAAAAAAAATTGGTTAGTGGTATGATATACTATACCCCTAGTACCCTTAGCTCACATGGAGAAATGTTCTTGCTTCTTTGGACATTTCAGCACTTTTATTGTAGCATTGTTTAGTAAAAAACTTGATTTACAGGAACTGCTCTAGTCTAATGTTTAGTTTCTGAAAGGAATTTTCTTGTGTAAAATTTCTAAATTTTAAAAGACATAAACATAAAATGAAAAGGAGTCTTTGATATTTGTTCATTTTCCTTAAACTGAGCCCTGAAGTGTTGTTGTAGACTTGCCTTAAAACGTGAAGGGGTCTGGATGACAGACTAGAATTACTCTTTAACAAAGATATCAACCCAGGATTTGCCTCATGGTTATAGAATACCCTGGAATAGTCGGGTACTTCAGGGTTAATCAGATTTTAAACAAGAAGAACATTTATCCTCTTCAATGTCTAAATAATCAAGAACATTTTGCTCTCCAGTTGGATACTTTAAAGATTTGATTGCTTTGAGAATGAAAATAGATAAGAGGATTAAGACTTAACATCGCATTCGGTTCAGATACTGATATTTACATGTGAGTAACCGTGGTGATGGATTCAATCAATTTGGGGTTTTGAAATAGATGAGTTGTGAACTGATGCAAAGAATTCTATCAGTGTTGTAAACCTGCGGAATGACAAGGGAGACTGCTGTCAACACCATTATAATTTGTCATTTCCACATCTTACACTATCAATCAATAGTTTTTTGTAAGTCTTGTTTATGTAGTACAGCTGAAGTAGGCAGCTTATGTAAGAAGGAAATACTTACGTGACAGTCTCATGTGACCACATGGTGGGAGTTCTTTACATGCTGCTGTATGTATGACTGATCTTATATATAAATGCATGTATTGTCTATACCACAGTGATGTATCAATGTCAAATTGATAAAGCTTCCTGACGTTACACAACATGTTGTCAAAAAAACATGTATTTGATGATATTGAATCATGAATCTGATTTTTTATTTTCGCAGGTATTAACAACCTCACGAACCATTAGACATTGAATGATTACGCAGGACACCTCCCCTTCTAGTGACCATGTGTGTTGATGAATATTAAATGTAAGTACTAGAAATTTTTTTTTAAAGACATAGTTTAACCAGAGTATATTTTATGGATAGTTTTTCCCATGAGAATAAAACCCTAATGATTTGTTTCAATCTATGGATTGTGTTTAAATATTCATCACCATCACAATGTACGAGTGAGAATGTATCCCCTTGGAGTTGATTTCAACAAAGAATATCTTAGTCATATTGCCTCATTAAACAGGCATTATGTGTATCGTTGGAGTCATATGTCAAACGTTGCCAATAATGTTATTTTATTAAGAAGTTCTGATAGATGCTGGTATTATCTTTTTAATGCTAACTTCTTTAGTATAATAATACTAAGGTGAAATTGCACTCAGTCTACCCAGCTGTACAAATGGGTATCTGAATACGGGAAGAACTGATGAAGCGTTTAGTAGCAGCTTTGAAAGTACAATTCCTTCAGGGTAATAATTGTATAGCTCTTTGAGCATACCTTTGGGTTTGGGAAAGGCACAATATAAGTATGCAATTATTATTAAAATTATGAAAAGTTGTGATCTTGATCAAGAGCTGGACAAAGTACAGCAACTGGTGTGCATGTTGTCGTCAAATGTATTTTTCAAACTTACTTATGGCAGATAAAAAATCAGATATGGGTTAATACTGTTTAATAGGTCAGACAACTAGAATACATGTGAATGTGGGGTGTAGTTTAAGCTTCTCATTTGTATAAAACCTTTGTGAGATTTTCATTTACAATGAACTAACTGGCATACATTTGACATAAAGATGTAAATCAAGTAGGAAGATTTATACTTAAATCAGCACATATGGTATTTTAGCATATTTTAAAACCAAATTACATTCTATGAAAAATAGGTACCAGATTACCATTATCCAACAGTCAAAGTTCTAAGGAAAACATTTTTGTTTTTACAAATGTGCCATATAAATTTTTAATATTTTGGTGAGTTTAAAAATTTAAATAGAATGGTCACCATTCATCTAAGATGGAAAAACACCTAACAAGGAGGAAACCATTCATCAATGCTTTGAACATAAAAGATGCTACGCCATGACAAGACACTGTAAACCAGCCAGATTGGTATCAAATAAAACAATTAAAGGTTATTCTAACAACATATATGTTTTAATTTCAAGAAGTTACGAAAGTGGTGAAAAACATTTTTAATCCCACAAAGATTATCCTTGACAAATTGGCAATACATGTCCTCTTATTTTGTTCGCAGTTCGTGTTTTAAAATTAATTCTTTAAAAAAACTTTGAAAGTCTGGTGTGTATAGATTAATAAATCAGGTAACAATGCCATGCTAAACTTCGTTAAGTATCATACCGCATAAGCTTACAAATTAAACTGTCTTCAAATTGTGTCGTAGCTTCCCTGAAGAAGAATTAAGCTGATGTGAATTATTTCCGGGAGTGTAAACATTTGTAGTTGAAGGCCAGAAACGCTAATCTGATTACAGCAGATATTGCCTCATATTGAGGAGATATCCTGGGAAAAAATGTGCCTGAATTCTATTGGCCAATCAGATTGTTGTCTGTCAGAGTTACTGGCCTTTCTCCGATTTAATTAGCTTGTCGCTACAAAGTAATAAGTTTTCTGTAATCACTGCGAGGAAATCTGCTGGAGTGAGATTGGTTTTTGTGAGCTAGGTAGAACGGTTGAGTTAGGAGGGAGAAAGTCAATTGTCTCTCGGGATTGGGGTGAATGTTTGTCAGCCGCGAAGAATTACTTCACTGTTAACATTTCCTTACAGTCCCAACACGCCAATATGCAACTTGCATAGGGACATGCTTTTTCTTATTGGATCAAGTTGGTAAAAAAATTAAGATGGCTTCACATATTATTGAATTAAATTTGAAGCAAATGGGTTGTCTCTTCTTCTGGTTGAAGAGGATATAGAACATGTAGATCCAAATTTGGAACGGAAAGTTGCCATTATGATCATATTTCTCATGCTACAATTAATTATATTTTTGATAAGATATGATATTTAATTGTAATAATATTAGTAGTATAGATATTTTGATTAGTTTGAATAATATAGATAGGTAGATCTGCACCAGATCATTGAAAGTATATTATTCAGTGTGTACCATCTATTAAATATCATGTTGAATAAAAAAAATACATGTATATGTTCAAATAAGTTCTCAATAGTAAATTGACCGTGATTTTATTTGTACATAGATCGTCCCTCTAGTTAAAGTTCCCATTCAGCTTATGGATTTTTTAAACACATTGTCCATAAAATATCAGTTATCATTCATATCAATTAAGAATTTACAAGCAAGCTCATATATTAACATAGGAATAAATTATATTTAGGAATTCATATATTGAAACACTTTAAGATCACCCAATGTATGGCAACAATTTCATGAAACCTCAGGTTTTGCCAATTAAATGAATTTGAAGAATTCACATGTGACATCTTTTAATCAAATGACAGATATTTGTTAGACAGGAATAAAATCTTTGAAAAATGTTATCACTTTTTATTGCCTTGGACTTGCAGTTTTGAACATATTTAACAATTGGCAGCTGTAGATATATTAAAAGAAAAATCCAGACTGACCAACTATGCGCAACAAAATCATAGTATAAATGTAGGTATTTTGAGCTCTTGCTTATTTTGGAAGAATATTTTTTGGATATTTTAATTTTTCTGAAATTATGTATGAAATTACTGAATAATGGCTATGTTACAATGTGTTTTGTATGGTGTTTTATTTTCATAAGCGTATGTATTGTTACGCCTGAAAACAATTCTGACACAAACAAACAATGTTTTAATTAGCTTTGTTGTACATAAGGAAGAACACTCCAGCTCCCTGTCTAGCAATCACTAGTTGATGCTTGCAGCTGAACACATAAACATGCCAATTACCTTTCTTGTCAACATATTTTCATGATACATAATACATACCGTATATTACCGGGTATAAGTCGAGAATTTGATACCAAAAATTAAGGGGTCAAAGAGGGGGGTCGACTTCTACACTTGGTCTATGTTTCAGGCCCAAAAATCTAGAGGCCAGGACCCATATTTTCGAAGCTCTCTTAGCACTAAGATAGTCTTAAGTCAATGTTAATGTATGGCACTTACGACTATCTTAGCGCTAAGAGAGCTTCGAAAATATGGGTCCAGGTGAGTATCTAATAAAGCTCTGTCAACATGTAGATCGTAGTATTCATAATTTGATTGGAAAAATAATAACACATACCGTGAGTCACAAGTTGTTTTTTATTGGTTCGTTACAACATATGTCTGAAAAATAAAGTACCATTTAATAATATTCAGGTCAAAACAATTGATAAATCGATCGACATCACTGCATGCTTACCAATTGCCGCTGTGTTGACTTTTCAGTCTTGGCCATGTAGACTTCTCACTCGGGTGTCAGTCAGCACGTGGTCAAAGGGGGGGTCGACTTATACATGAGATATAGGGTTTTGACCAGTATTTGGGTAGTTGAGAAAGGGGCTCGACTTATACGCGGGGTCGACTTATACCCTGTAATATACGGTAATAGTTTCTTCAAAAGGTGAAGATGTGTGTCTTTGCGAGGTCTCAAGTCAATGATATAGGTATACTTAACAAAGATATATGTTCACACAGACTCGACATAAACAGGACTTAGGTTTAACTTTTCTAAGAAGATTAGAGTTTGATATATTCTCTGGATATCAACAAGTCTGCTGGCCTGAAATAGACTCACATTTAAGTCTATGAATAAGGCTATACAGTAAACAAGTATACGAATTAGTACTATTTATTGAATATGAGACATTAGCTTCAGATATATTGGAATGGCAGACTCATTAGCTAAAATGTAAACTTATTTTTCAAGAGTCGATTATGTTAAGGTTTATTTTGGTTAAGGCTGAAACAGTGAAAGTGAAATAGTGTTCTTAGAGCTATGGTACTGACTCAATAAAGAAGTTACATGCCAGCTATTAATCAAATTAAATCTTAACGTAGGTTGAATTTGGAAACATCCCCTTGTTTTGTTCAACTTTTCTTGACACAACTAAGTTTCATAGAATCGAGTTGAGTTTGAATGATGCAAGTTCAAGCTGATGATTGCACTCATAAAATTAACAGTTTATACAAACCGAATTCTCAATCTCACACCAGATGGTATTGTGATTGATGGAAACTTGCATGCATTCTATCCCTAAAAAGTAATTCAGAGTGTATTAAAAACTCCTGGTGTGTTATTTTGTCAGAAAATTTTGTATTTAGATTAACTTCCTAGAAGGTCTGATTTGAAAAGCAATTCTGTTTCTATATTTGAATACATTTGTTATTACAGTAGTACATAAAACATTGACCTTTTTCATGTACAAACTACTATTGCATGAGTGCTGGTGTTACAAGCCACAAGCTGAATCCATTACTGTTTTTCCAATTGTTTTCATCTCTCTCTGCAAAGTTATCTTACAATCAGCACAAAGAAGATTTTGTTGATCTAGCCTGATATTTCTTATGTACATTGAGTTAAGTGAAAAAGTCCAATTCTTCATTCAGATGTGACTGCAAACCAGGGGAGCTGGAGACTCCCAGAATACCCAATATCAAATTTGGCAGTTCATTTTATTTCCTCAGTGATTGTGAGTGAAATATGATCTATCAGATTGTGAGGCAATGTTCTGGTTCTGGGCAAAGTAGAGGAGGCCAAATAACATTTTCACAGGCTCAACGGTGTAGGTCATTCACTTGAAATTGAAAATGTCAATTTTGCTAGGAATTACAAGGATATTGAGAGTCAATGGTGAAGTACCAGGGCTCTGCACCCTACACAGAGATATCAAAGAACAAAATGGAATCTTTCCTTGTCATCTCGTTTCAGATAAGTTTGTTTTCATCAATTGTGTTAGGTTTTGGTTTAGCTTGGTATAGTCAATGAATTGATGGTATTAAAGGGCACATTATAAAGAAATGTAAGGTGAGGGAGTTTGTCATGTTAAATTCTAATCGATCTTTTTCTATATAACACTAAACAAGAGATTGATATACATGTATTCAACAGGTTTGTTGTCCATATTGAGTTCAGTGTGCTGTGTAACTACCAATTTTGTATCACATCAGCAATTCACAATCCATACCTCAGTTTTCTGTTAGCTTAAATAGAAACATTGTATTTATACATGAAAAAAGGTTTTTCCTTTTCAAAAGCAATGAATGCAAAACTTTTAACATTTTCCGATATTTACTGTCCTTGAGTTTTGCGCTCATGGTTCAGAAAAACATGTTCAGTAATAAAAATTTTGCAATGCTAATTATGGAATATAGGATATCTGCAGTTTTTGGTGAAAGTGTCAAAAATAAAAAGTTAAACTAATGTCAACATGTTCCCTTCTTGACATTTACATTCGAGTGTTTTGAGCCTTTCAGTTCATCAATGTACTTCTTTACAGTCAATTTGAGGAATTTGTCCAAGTTTCAAGAACATGCTGCAGCAGGAGTTAAACCTATTTGCAGTTAGAGTCTGTAGAAACCAAAGATGACATCAGAATAGATTGGGCCCATCTATGAAGCAATCACTCACTTTGATTTCATTACCATGTTGAATGTACATGCCTTCATCTGAATTGCCAGTATTATTAATAGAAAAACAAAGGCAGTACAAACATGGAGAGTGATCCCTATCTTCATGTACAGCATGTCGAGAGTGTAATTCGTCTTTCTCCTGGACTTCACGTAATTCTCCTCGTGGACGGGAATACTGTCAGAAGGGAACTTCTCCTGTTTACATAGTAAGAGATCAAAATGAAGACTGGATGAAGCATGTTTCTCAAACATTAACTATCCAAACTTCATTGTTTTGCCAGGGCGAGCCTAATTCACAAATCCATACCAATCAGAAACAGGATTCTGTGGTGCTGATGGAGGCACTGCAAGCACTCCATGCTTTCTGGTTCTCAGCCTTATAAGTAGTCTCAACTTGTCCCAGTGCAGAATTATGCTGGTCTGAAATTGTATTTGAGATCCGCGCGTTCATGCATACAAGAATATGAACTTCAGATTAGGAAAAGTCGATTTGAGAAATGGAATACCCTTGTTCCGAACATGGTATGAAATATTCATGTGCAAATTTTCATTTATGCATAAATCTTGATTTTGCATTGTTCAATTCAGAATATTTGATATCTCTACTCTATCATTAGAGTACAAAAGAGAGTTAAGAAGAAATTCATCCAGAAATAGTTTTAAAAATCAATTTAGCATAAAATTGATATTTTGCTTCAATGATTTTGTCATTTGTGTTCTTATATTATTTTAAAATCATAAAATTTTCTGCACATTAGATTTTTTCTTTCATAAATATGTCTGGTTTATGAATAATTTTTAAGAAGATAATCCTGACAGGGCTGGTGAAATCTCTGAGGTTCAATCTTTGAAAATTTGATAGTTTATATAAGAAAGTATAGCTACCTGTTGGTGTACCAGCCTTATAATAGTCAAAGAAAGGGAGACAGAAACACAGAAAATATTAATTATTGATTATAGTAATACAAAATGTTCCTAATGGTCTTTATTTTAGACAAAAACTGATATTGAAATAATTTTTTCTAAAAGTGAACTAAAAGAAGAAAATTAGATTCTTGAACGTCTAATGACGATGTTACCTAAAACCAAAATGAACAGCTTAACCTCCCTACAACAAAGGACATTTATTTGCAGACAATTTCCATCACGAATGAGCTTTCCATTCATTTGAATTTGAAAGATGTAAATATTGCTGGCATTTCACAGGCAGGTTTTATGTATTTCAGCTTGCCTTTTGATGATGCAGAGTCTGTAGTCCATACTGATTACATTGGATACAGATCCAGCAAGTGATCCAGTGGTTATCTACTTAACTTATCTTCATTCTTTCTCTTCATCTTATATTCCTCTTTCAAATTGATTCGAGCAGTAAGAATGTTTTTTTTAAAAACCAAATGACTTTGAAATGAATGCCCCTATAGATATCTTTAAGCCTCTCTTAAAGAAATGCATCAGTTCTTTGAAAAATTACATAAGGTGATTTTCTCTTCTTGAGTAAGTTTTTGTAGTTGCTAATGACATCCTTTGCAGAGAAGACTTTTTGTCCTAGACTTTTTCTTTGATGAATTGCAATGTACCGTACAGATTGAACAATGCTCGTTGTAACATAGCAAGAGACCAGCAGAAGATCTCTGAAGTTATGTAACAAAAAAGTAAACCCTTTTGTACAAAAACTTTAACAAAATATAAGTTTGTAATACTATTTTCTGGAAAAAAAAAGATGTTGCATGTTTTAGCTTTATGATATATATCAAAGGAATGGTTGGGATTGAACTAACTTTGAAAGAAAGTTTCTGGCAATGTTTCTTTTTTTTCAAATGACATTGAAGTAAAATGTATATGAAGCATATCAGATGTTACGAAACTTGGTTAATGATAGGAAACACTTGGCAAAGAAACTTCTAAATAAAAAATGGAATTGTCAGAATTGCTGGAAAACCATCATCATGAGACAAATTACTACTAAGTTTTTTAATGGCTTGATTTCTTAACCATATTCCTCAATCATTATTTTCTCCCTATATTATTCAATTTTCTAATAAATATATCAATTGCCTAAATGTCTGTCTGTCCAATCTTCCATTTCTAAAATAATACTTTTTACTGTTTCAATGAAATTAAGCATCATATGAACCTAATAAAGTTTTCATTCTTGTCTTACTTCTGTTCTCTAGGTCATATCTCTGAAACTAAGTGCCGTTTACTGTCAAGGGACTTGCAAAATTGTCCTTTTTGTTCATTTTTGTGGGTAAAAAGTTGGCTTTATTTCATATTTATTGATCAAGTTTTGAAGTGGTACACTTTGTTGTGAAGGAATTTCAAGCATTGCATGTATTGGTTGTTTTTATTATAAAAATTTATGTTTTGACTATTTTCACGCAAGTGTACTAATATATGTAGTCTGTGTATCGCATTTAACATTGTCGTCTAGATTTTATAATGAGAGATAGACATTTGAAAGAAATTGTATTCTCGACTTTGTGGAAGATTTGAGATTTCTCATTTTCTGATGATTCTTGATTGAAAAAAATATATAAAACAAGAAAAAGGTCAACGAATTTGTCCAAGAAATAATTTCTCATCGTTATTGATCAAATGAGCCAGTATGAACAGCATAAATGCAAAAACATTTGCTCAAAGTTCTTTTCACAAAAAATATAGAGGATATTCTGAATATTTGTAATTTTTCGTCAAATATCATGTATATCTTGCTGTATGAAGTAGAAATTGATATTTTCAGAGTTTAATCAAGTATCATAAATCATATATGCATAAATAGGACTATTCACTCAATTTTCCACTAAAATAAATAGGCTGTACCATCCGGTTCATAAAGTTCAGGCATTGACTACTTTAACAAGTCCTAAAGCAATTTCATGAATGACCACGAGTATGAATAATAGCTTAGTGTTGCCCAGACAGTCTTTTATATCAATATATCTTCATGCTTTGTACTAAAGAGTTTCTCGAAATGTATGATCATGTATGGTTTTTTTGTTCTTTTAAAAAATTTAATTATCTCTTTTGACATTTTCAATTTACACATTTGGTCTACTGGTATGTTTGAAAATGATTCTCCTTATTATTTCATTGGAATGCTTCCATTCCCAATTTAGCCGAAAAGTGGCAATTCCCTTTAAACGCTTCATTTAAGTCACTTATAAATGACGTTTGAAAGAGAATTTATTTGTAGTGTTCACCGTACAAGATATTTAGAGAAAATTGTAGATAATTATATGGCATATATGGATTTGTTTTACCAGTCGATTTGATTTTACCATTATCACATATTAAAATGTTAATCATCATATCTATTTACACTTCTAACTTGTTTGAAATCATCAAAATGGCAAGATTGTTTAATTATAGATGAAATACTAGTGGAGTAATTGATTATCAGCTGTATCATTTCTATTAAATATGTTGGTATTTAAAATAATTATTTGTAATTTATTACTACTCCTTTTTTTAGCAGAAATGAGTTATGAATGTTGATGTTTGATATGTGAATGTAAAATCTCCATCTTAAAACATGATATGTCTCTTGTACACGAGATAGGATATATCTGATAGTCATACATTCTTAAAAAATGTGTAGGCGTACCTCTAAACTTCCATAATGATATAGGATGAGATATCGTTTATTGTAAATCAACACAGAACTATCATCTTGTGTAAGGAAAGATTTATTGCACATTAAATGTTAAGATGTTTGTTTGAAAGTGTTTACCACCATAGGTCATTGATCATGTGACACAAAGATAACAGTTATGAAGATAATTGTGAGAATAACAATTAACCGATCCTATCTCGTGGCTATCTAAGGTTGAAAGTACAGGATGAAGGAAGGGCTCTGTATGAGTGTGTGAGTAATGGGCAGGTTCAAGCAAGAATATCCTAATCCTAATCCAACAGTCAAAGATCTAGGCCCCTCAATTAAGTACTCCCAGTGTTATACAGTTACAGTGTCTTAGAATTAATATAATATTAATAATAATAATAGTCCATCTATATAGTGCATATATCCATGCACAATGCATGCTCAAAGCGCTGGTCGACATATTACCCCTGGTCAACGAGTACAGAACACTCCCTAAGGAGAATACAGCCGGCAGCTTGTCAGGCACTCAAGGTTCAAATTCTGACTACCATCGTATCATACCAGGTACCCATTTACTGCTGGGTGGACAGAGGCACACTTCGAACTAAGTCACTTACCCAGGATGACACCATAAGTCTCTCAACTTATATCTCAGTGTGGGGCAGGGAATAACCCTTCAACTCTCTGTTTATCCAGCAATGTAGCTGGTAACCCACCCATGCCGCGAGCCGCGCCCATTGTTGCTACTCACTGATAACGGTCGACTGAGCTATGCACAGGACCACGTGCCACCACTATAATATATTGTTTAATTAAACTCTGAACATCAAGGTTGTGAAATGTAGAACAAAGTGTGAAGATATCGAGTGAATCATAGATTAATGATATCAAGTAATACAAATTATATATAAACTATTACATTCGCATCATATAATATCTTAATTAAGACTAGTTGTCAGAAGATATCATCTGATGTGGCTGTATTATGTGATATAAAGATGTCAAGAAATATGAATCAAACAGTCCATAAAGATTAAAGATCCAAGCAAGACTAGTCTAGTTCTGGTTCCCAAGAGGAAAATAGGGTAATTCTTGAGAGGGATTGCCCCATACAAAATACATTTGTGAATTGCCACAGGGAATTTCAATGATGGATAATGGTAATTTATCCTTTCAAAACAAAACTCTTTAAATTTGACTCATAATTTGGATTTTTTTTCTCAATCATAGTGGGTGATGATTTTCTTATGTATCATTCGATCCTATAATTATTTCAATTATGATGCTTTAGTTCCTCATGCAATGCATTCTATCATCAAAAGCTTCACCATCCCTTTTAAATGAAGGGTTGTGTAATAGTGTGAAAACTGATGGTCAAATAGTTTTATGCTTTGTGACTCATGGAAGGTGCATTTGTCTTCTAATTACTGTAATTAAAACTAATGACATCCTGTGTGTAACAATATGTGAGTTGTTACGCTTGGTTTCAAAGTTTACGTATTGTTTCCGGTGATACACTTTCTACGATCATGGGCATGTAATGTGTTTAAATGATTGATTGTCTACTATAGGGAAATAATATTTTCCACTGAATGCATGAACAGCCGCTTGAGACAGTGTGTTAATTATGAAGAATTTGTAAAGAAAAGATACCCAATTGCCATGAATGGTCTTGAATAATATATGTAGTATTGTTTTCTGATATTGCCACCTGTCACAGTCATACCGTATGAACCTGGTTCACTCATTCAGCTTCAAGCATTGCACATACAGCGTGAGGTAAAGAGGTATTTTATATATGTTTATTTTATTCATTTTCTGTTTTCATATTTCACTACGATTTGTTATTTGTTAATATGTTCACAAGCAGCAGATGTTCTTTGTTTTCGTAAAAAGTAATAACATTTCTGATCTCTGAAGTGGAAACAATATTCAGCGAGCGCTTCGAAACTGATTCCATTATGTGATCCAGGTAGGTTCTGTTTTTGTGTTGTAGTTTAACAATGCTCAACTAAAATATCCATTTAAAAATGCCAGAGTATGTCGCTTTATCAATTTCTATATTTACGCTAATGAGTTTGCTGGCAAAGCACCAAGACTATTTTTTGCCATGAAGTATAATTCCATCAATTTCAGGAGGAAATTATGGTTACAACATTCCTCTATTTTACAACTTGAGAGATTTTTTTGTTCTTGTCGACTTGGAATGATCTTTACCGTTGGAGAAGGAATTTAAGATGAGTCCGCTGATTAGTTTGGTGAAAGTGACACTTGCAATAAACGTGTCACACCACTAACAGCTCTTGGTGTAAAACTGAATTGTTTTTGGGACATCATCATTGGACCGTCATTTGTGGAATGCAATTATTCAATTCATAACTCCTCTTTTTGCAACATAATAATATTGGAACTAAACACAATCTTTGTTTGTGCCTCAATCAATTATTTACAACACTTTTATAGATTGTGTGATATTCACTTTTAGATTTTATATCATAATACCTCTCAGAAAAGATCACATAATCAATTCTGCAATGCAGTGGTGTCAATGTGTAATTATTTTTATTTGCAAGTTAACTGGTGAGAGCACTGTAGTTAAATTAGAAGAATGATTGAATTAGTTTTCAATGTAAAAAGCAGAACACTCATGTGTGATCTATTAAAAAAACTTATAAAAGATAATAGAATCTCTTATTTAGGCGTCATTTACCAGTGCATGGAATAAGCTTGTACAGTAGCCTGGCTGAAAGTGTTATTTTGTCAATTTGCTAAAATCTCAAAGAGTTGCTAGACCAAACCAAAAGTAACCTGGTTTCGGGCCGTTTAGAGCCTTATTTCATACTTAGTATTTTAGCTACCAGAGAGGCAATAGGGATTGAAATGTAGGCCTATACATGTATAACAGTTCCACTACAATAAATTGGAATGAAATTGATAGAGATTTTGGCATGAGTTTCGTTTATATTGGTGTGGCAGAATGCTAATGATTAAGTTCCCAGTAGGATTTGAGATGTACTTTAATCAAGCTAATGGTAACGATACAGATAGTGGTATAACATTTATTAAGTAAAAGAGTCTTATCATCAGAGAGGAAATGAAGTTCTGGTGTTTCATATGGTAAGAAAAGTTCAATGTTGACTGAAGTTTTTGTGTAATAGTGGAATTTTACTGGCAAAAAAACAACAAAATGGCACTCATAAAGATAATGGTATGAACAAACTGAATTTTCCCTTCAAGCTGACACAAAGGTAATGATGTTTTGAAATTGCCCATGAATGTGGTTTTACTTTGAAAAAACACAAAAACAACCAGGGTCTAAGAATTTGTAAGATAATAACAAAAGATGGTTTTATAAAGTTAGTATGTAATGATATGAAATTCTACATATCTAGATTTGGCAACAAGAAAGAAAAAGATAAAGATCGATGGCTTTATGAGATGTAATTTTAGTTTTACTTCAAACCCCCAAAATATAGTTATCAAAAATATAAAAGTATGAAATTTGACATAACTAGGTTTTGGTTTAAGCTTCAAAAAAGTTAGGGATTATTAAGGATAATTTAAGAAGTTGTAATGTAAGTTTTACTCCAAATCACCAAAATATAGTTATCATAGATATAAAATATCCAACTTCACATAACTAGATTATAGTCCAAGGCACAAGAAACATGATGGTAAAGACTGCGGAAGGAAATTGTTTTGTTAAAGCTGCTAACAATAAGTGACAGGTTCATCCTCTTTAACCCCTGGACATTGATCTTACTCAATGGTCAGTCCCTTGTCAGTTGGAACCATGAGTTGGCCCCGTCAAGCCTTTTATATCAGTTTGTGGTATGGCAGTACCCTTGGGACGTCACAAAGACCCAACTAAAACTAATTTCCTACACAACTAAATGGACAGTGCTTGCGGAAAGCCAGGATGTTTCTCAAAGTGCTCTGGTTGGAAACCTCTGATGTTCTGATCAAATAACTATACACTATTGTACATCTGTGAAGTGACTTGACACTTTTATTTTTAAATATGACAGTACAATAAGTGTATTTATCTCATTATCATTTGTATTTCTATTTGCCCTGGATTATCCCTTAAATTAGCCCAATTTCTGTAGCACCAAGAAGGAAGGTGTAACAATATTTAATTCTTCCACAATAGTGTGATGGCCATGTTCTCTGCCCCTTCATAGAACAAATTGCGTATTGATGTTTAGATCTGCCACGCTCAGCCTTGTGCATTGATGCTCGTTCTGTCTGTAGGTGCCTGAGGAGAGGGATGGGGTGATATTTTGTGGTGGAGTCACCAGTTCTGGCTTCTTGGATTTTGTGCTTTTTGATAGGATTTCAAATAATGTATGTAGTTTAGTAGTAAATATGTGAGTGGTGTTGGTGTTGAACTTAATTGTATACAGCTCTTATAAACAAAAGAGGTCACAGTCACCCTTCTTTAGAATGAACAGGTCTGGCATGCTGAATTTGTGTAAATATGCAATGCCTCATAAACTATACAGAGCAAATGGCTCCATATAAAATGGATGTTGAATAAAAAGAGATGGTTGGCAATACAGATAGTCTCTCACTAATTTAGTGTGTCAAATCCCTTGCTAAAGTTGGTGTTAATCGCAATAATTATTACAGATAGCCCCTTTTGAGCTCATCAGGTCTGGAAAGTCTGATAGACTTATGGTATAGTGTTCAGAATCAGGCAGTAATAATTAACTTTTCGTCACAGGGTCAACAGCTTATAACACGATTTTTGTCTTCTTCTCCAGAACAAAAATAATGAGGAAGCTGAAGTTTCTAGTCTCTACACAGACTCCTGCCAATGGTGATTATAAGTTATGTTATTGACATATGACATGATTGAGCCCTTCTGGAATTCATTCCCTTCAATTGTAGATTTTGGGACACCTTTACTGATATTTACAGCCTAAAATCTTAATTTATAGTCGCCTTCTACTGTAAGCCCTACAAAGTTAATCTTATATGAAGGGTGGTACTTGGTCAATGTGGAATAAAAGTGTAGATTTGTTTAGCCTTTGGAAACTGCTTCCGGAAAATAAAGGTTTGTGTTCATATCGCCTTCTATTATATATCACATGAAGCCTGAAAAGCTGCAGAGCCAATGGTTCTATCTTTCCTCAAAACTCAATTATAATTCTCACAGTCTTATGATCTTCAATTTGTATTCAATTATTCAGATGTAAATGTTAAATGATGTGGAAGGAATATGATAATCACATACATATATAGGTAGATATGATTTACGCTTCTCAAAATATGAATAATTTCTCCCTCTATCAATATATCATTCCCTAATGCACTGTTCATAAATTCTGAATAGTAGATAAGAAGTATGTATAAGTGACTGTGCAATATTCGGTTACTAGATTAAGAATAGTATCCACAAATGAGTATAAACAAAACAACTTTTATCCAAACAGTGTTGTCTCATTGCATTGGAACTGTTGTTACAATTAAGCTCTCCACGTACAACTTCAAATACAACTATTCCAAGTAAAACTATTCCAAGTACAACAAATCCAAGTGCAACCACTCCAAATACAACTATTCCAAGTACACCTACTCAAAGTACTACTATTCAAAGTACAACTTCTCAAAGTAGAACTTGCCCAGTAAAACTGTAAGTACAACTTCATTAAGTAGAACTGCTCCAAAGAACAAGTACAACTACTTTTAGTAGAACGTCAAGTACAACTCACTTCTAGTAGAACGTCAAGTACAACTACTTCTAGTAGAATGTCAAGTACAACTACTTCTAGTAGAACGTCAAGTGCAACTACTTCTAGTAGAACGTCAAGTACAACTACTTCTAGTAGAACGTCAAGTACAACTACTTCTAGTAGAACGTCAAGTACAACTACTTCTAGTAGAACGTCAAGTACAACTACTTCTAGTAGAACGTCAAGTACAACTTATTCTAGTAGAACATCAAGTACAACTACTTCTAGTAGAACGTCAAGTACAACTACTTCTAGTAGAACGTCAAGTGCAACTACTTCTAGTAGAATGTCAAGAACAACTACTTCTAGTAGAATGTCAAGTACAACTACTTCTAGTAGAACGTCAAGTACAACTACTGCTTGTAGAACATCAAGTACAACTACTTCTAGTAGAACGTCAAGTACAACTACTTCTAGTAGAGCGTCAAGTGCAACTACTTCTAGTAGAAGGTCAAGTGCAACTACTTCTAGTAGAACGTCAAGTGCAACTACTTCTAGTAGAATGTCAAGTAAAACTACTTCTAGTAGAACGTCAAGTACAACTACTTCTAGTAGAACGTCAAGTGCAACTACTTCTAGTAGAATGTCAAGTACAACTACTTCTAGTACAACGTCAAGTGCAACTACTTCTAGTACAACGTCAAGTACAACTACTTCTAGTAGAACATCAAGTACAACTACTTCTAGTAGAACGTCAAGTACAACTACTTCTAGTAGAATGTCAAGTACAACTACTTCTAGTACAACGTCAAGTGCAACTACTTCTAGTAGAACGTCAAGTGCAACTACTTCTAGTTGAACGTCAAGTACAACTACTTCTAGTAGAACGTCAAGTACAACTACTTCTAGTAGAACGTCAAGTACAACTACTTCTAGAAGAATGTCAAGAACAACTACTTCTAGTAGAACGTTAAGTACAACTACTTCTAGTAGAACGTCAAGTACAACTACTTCTAGTAGAATATCAGGTACAACTACTCCAAGCACAACTGCAAGTACAGATAAAACATCAAGTACAAAAACAGTGCAATAGATGGAAACGATAACTGCTCATAATTCTATGTTTATTTATTCATTGTTCCTTTTTGTTTTCTCACCTACAGCTAATGTGCAGTGAACCGTAGATGGGAGTGTTTATCTTGGCATTGATCTCTGCACATAGATGATTTACTCATTGCCCTGTCATACGTTAAACCTCTGGGAGATGAGTGATCTGGGAGGGAACTTCCATACAATGTCGGCTGATGATGCATGAATCATCTCGTTCCAATTGTACTGTCATTAGAATCCTTTGAAGCAATTAGTTTCCAGTTATGTATAGAAACAAGATATTGATTGTGTGAGTTTGAAGTTTGGTTTAAATACGATGGATCCTAATTATATGTGTGTTTTCACAAATTTCAAGTTTTTGCAAAAATAAACAGTGAAATTTATTTGACATTATGTAAAATAACAAAAAAATTCAAAACCAGCAATGAAAGAACTAATGATGAGTAGCTCTCTTTCTTCTTTTTAAAACCAATTTTAATAACTGAATCAATTAATTCCAGTTTCATCATTATGTGTGTCTTTTTTTATAATACATGATAAGAATACATTTATCATGTAAAATTATTTTCCCCAGTGTCTGGACTATTTTTTTTGCCTCATTGATCTTTCTCTCATAATCTTTTGAGTAAGAATCCATGGGGACCGTATCAACTGTGTATGGATTTTCTGTGTCTCACTTTTTATACTGTTAAGTATGATAGAATAATTTTCACATGAGCAGACAATAGTCCGAGTGCACGCCGAACTTATAATTACCTCTTGTCTTTGTTATTTAAATCTTTATTCCATTATGACAATGTCATTAACTGAGAATCATAGTCTGATGTAAATTTCTGACATCCACCTGACGTATAGATTGATTGAAGACAAAATTGATGATGAAAGTAATGTATAGTTCAAGCAGTCAGGCTTATCATAGTTAGAGACAGGTTCTAGTTGGTAGTCAGGATCAATTCCTCATTCAAATGCAGGCTTGTGATCTGAAAACAGGACTCAGCTTAGATAACAGACAATCATACAGATTTATGCATATAAGAGAAAGTAAGATTGAAAGAGTTGCAAATTCATCATTTATAGGAACTTTCCGAGGTTTCAGAGTACAATGTAGAATCAGAATATTGTCAGGACTGGAAATAAGATGGGTACCAACATGGCGTGATGACATAATTTGTTCTGACAGAATAAACAGCAGGGCTGTGGAATCGGTGAACTCTCTGTGCCAGTGGGAGTGATGTAGAGAGATGGAGTTATTCTACAACTGAGCCTAGACTCCCTGCTTCACCTCACATAGGCATTGCATGCCTCTAACTATGCATGCGTAATTCCATAACTCAATAAATCTGTAATTTCTCTCAATATTGCATGAAGGAAACTTCTATTATTCTTGGAGAAGCTTCAAGCCAGCACGCCGCAGGTGAAGGCAACTCGTATTCTTCTCCAAGACTAACAATTCTCTCTAATGCTGCCAATTAATCCTGCAAGATCTTGGCCATGTCTGTTGAGGACATGCAGTTTGCAATTTGTGTGGCTAGGCCTCTGGTATTTAGATCTGTTCATGCAAAGATCATTTAGAGAAACTTTTTCAAGTGATTTTTTTCTATATAATAACTAATTTTAACTTTAGCAAAACAGGAAATTACAAGACTTGTTATGAATTATTTTACATTCTTCCAAAAAAAATTCATGTTTATTGATTTTCTGAAAAATATGTTGTTTTCACGTTGTTTTCCTGATCACAGCTTTTTGTATAGATAATAGCTGAAGTATTCAAAACTTATTCAGCATTTGAAGTGAAAAGTCGAAAGATGAATGTAAGCTTTCAGTGTTTTTGATATAAGAAAAGGGATTGTTTTTAGGCTAATCTCAATGTTCATCACAGCATTATTTCATGACATCTGGTGATGGGAATTATTCTGAAATATACATTTCAGACTCTCTTGTTGGTTACAAAAAAGATGTGTAATATATCTTAAAGATTTCAGTCCATCTATGACAGTAATGCATCTATAACAAGGCCTGTAGTTGGACTCCCACACTGATCTCTCAGAGGATGTATGTGTACTTCTTATGAATACCAATAGCTTCGTTTGGAATATGTGAAGACAAAATACAAATTCAACGCAAGTTCCACATATACAATGAAAAATGTTGAATTTTTTAAAAATTTACCAATACGATAAAATCAGCGTTTTGGAATGTTGGTTTTGTCAATATATTTTCAGTTCTATTGATTTCTGTATTCATTTGAGCTCTTCTAGAACAACATAAAACATCTTAAATTGCTATATTGCCAGCGCTCAACTTGATATATTGAAACAAAAAGTATCTTTTGTTCTCATAGATCTTGCGTGTCTGTCGTGCATGATGTGTGGTTGTGTAACAAAACATGATTGGTGTAATATGCATTGAGGCCTCCTCTGAGAACAACCTTCTGATTGTGCCATGGTGTTATCACATACACATGTCACTTAAAGAGAGAGTTCTACTGGAGTGGTTTTTGTGGAAACAAAATTCAAGGGGACATTCTTGTTTAAAGATGTAATTTATTAATACATTTCTTTAACGCAATACAGTTAAGACATATTACAGAGGGTAATATTTTCAAGACCTTTTGACAGTTTAAAAAAGACTAACATGCAATCATTCATAAATAATACAAAGTGAAGTGAATTAAGCCATTCATCAGCACTAAGAGTGTGGAAATTTTAGCTACAGCATAACAGGACATTGTCTAATGATAAAACATTTGTTACTTTGTGGATATTCAATTAATGTATGTATTTTATTGCTAAAAAGTTATGAAACTAGTAAAAATACAACATGTTTTTCATTTCAAGTAATGCAAAAAAAAGCAAGAGGACACATAATGCCAATAGAACAGTTACTTTAACAGAGCCATAACTTCCGGCCATCTGGAATTGCCAGAATTATGCCTGGTTTAACCAATGAATAGAGTAGAGGTTTGAAGTGGAGTTGGCCCAAATCTGTAAAGTTTGCACTTGAATGTGCCTTTTAAAGAAAGACATCTTGCACAAATACCAAATACATATTTTACACTGGCTTAACTCTTAACCTGGAGGTGCTGAGCCCCTATTCCCAGTAATCTAAGATGATCATAAGTCGCTAAGTCACCTAAAGGTTAAATAATGGGAGTTCAAATTAGCCTTTGTAAAGGTTGCTTTGTGAAGATGTCCCTGCTGGAATATTCTTGGATAACTTTCACTGAACTGGCCATCCTGTTTAATTCACTATGTTATCAACTTGTTCCTGTAAATTGGCCACTCAGAATGGTTTGGTTCAAAATCATGCAGCAACTCTTGGATCTGATAATCCTAAGTCAACTGGCCTAGTAGGCTGATTAAGGAAACAGTTGAGTGTTGTAGCTCATTCAGTCTTTCCTAACCATTCTCTCTAATTTTGTCAAACTATTTCTAACATGATATATAATTGCATATAATGTTTTCTCAAAATTGTCATTCTCAGTGTGAGAGGTAGATTTGTAGGTGTCGTGCGATGTTGACAGTTCAGACAGCAAGATGGTCGACCAATCCATCATTGTACCATATTTAAAACTTTATTTTGATATTTTTAGGTATTGCTACACCAATCAGATCACTTGAAGGTAATTAAAATCAAAATGGGCGCTAAATTGGAAATGGACTCGTGTGGCTTAACCGAACCATGTACATTTTTTGGACTCATTTAAGTGATTCTGGAGAAATAATTAGCGATTGGTAAGTGAGAGCACTTTATTTCAGTGAAAAATATTTAGCGATTGGTAACACTTATTTACCTTTTCGTGAGAAGACTTTATTTCAGTGAGAACGATGTGCTACACCCCCTTGCTCCCCCCCCTGCTCCTCCCTCTCCCCCCCCCCCTTGCTTCCTCTACCTTATAATATGATTGGATTCAACCTAGTTCCTGGCTCTCAAAGATATTTCACTTTCACAATTGGTTAGTCTTAGCTTCATCATCTAGCACAATGTTCTATTGTTATCAAGCTGATGTCTTTGTATGTGAATCCAAATGACACCCACATACATACTCTTTGTATGTGATTCTAGGCCTGGCGTACATGCTAGCTAGATTATGGAATCCTAGTGGAGAAGATGACTTACTTTTGTTTGACCATTTGGTTTAGCTCTTACCAATTAGTTTTATTAAGAAAGTAACTCTTTTATGAGATTCCAGGCTTGACCATTCTTGTGAGTGTGATTATGGAATCATATATATATATATATATATATATATATATGGAAATTTGTATAGCGCTGTCGTCCATTCAATTGCATGCTCATAGCGCTTGCCTGGTGCCTGGTTTAAGGACGAAACCATCATCTCAAGATATATCTTAACCTAATGTTTACGGAATAAGATATGAAATGATATGAAATGACGTGCCATTTGTCAATAGCTTCATATCAATTTCCAGAATATTTTAATACTAAAGCCTTTAAACTTAATGATCTATGGACAATATAATCTATTCTTGAAGAGGCAATGTATCAAATGTTTGATAACATATGATATGTTTATATTACACAAAATGTTTTAAGATAACCGATATTGGTGATATTTTGTTACGATTTGGAATGTCAAATTGGAAGTTCTAACCGAAAATTATTGATTGGATATTTGACCAGTAAGCATGCAGCTTATTTAAATGAGTAGAGCAAGGCACGACCATTATTCATGTCGTAAATCTCTTCATGCCTTTTAAATATTTTCATCTGAGGACAATTTGGGAATGAAAATATCAATTTCTCAGATATAGTGACAGTGTAAATCTCTATTAGTTAATGACACATCATCAATTTCATCCAAATAGTTTTATGTAACAAGTTGACAAATATTAATTTAAAAGTTAGGAAATGATTAAGTTTGAGTTTGAGGTTTTGACTTTCTGAATTACATTTCAATTTTCGCAAATGAATTGTCTTGATCCTATATTATTTACAAGCAATCTATTAAACCTTTTCCCCAACTTTAAATTGAAAAATGTTTTTTTATTATGGGGAATAGGAGGATGTAAAGGAGGAGGTTTCAGTTGCATCAGAAGTCTGTTCAGAAGCTGTGGATCTGTCTGCTAGGGAGAGTGTCAGCCCATGGCAAGAGATAAGACTCACCAGCCTAGTGCGGACCAATGTAATGACTGCATGTAGCGTCTAGCCTACTGGCAACATGGATCTAGACTCCAACCTTTTTACCTCCTTCCATGTTCATTATCATATCCAGTTTTAGAAATCCAATCATACATCTAGGTGAACACATCAAGATCAAGGCAATCTTGGATACCCTGGCCTGGTTTTTTGCTGAAACTGTTATGCTGCTATGGTTATGAATAAGAGAACAAGGTCTGCACCATGATTTTGTGGATTGAATTGTCAAATTGTTATTCGTGTCTTTCATTTTAACAGATGTGCAAAAGACACTATATTGAAAGAAATATAACCATATTGTTTTGGAAAACTTAAAGTTATTTCTTAAAAATATTAGTGTAAAAATTATTCATGATGTGAAAATTAATATAAAATCTTACATCTAAAATTTCTAAAATTTCATCTATAACAAATCGTCTTTTACTCTTATTGTTGCTGTTGTTAATTTAGTGGCATAAACATATATTATCTGAAATAATATTTAAAGACACATTTGGCCTTATCAATAAACGTTGAAGTTAATCATTCATGCAAGTGCGTTTGTAATGTATCTCAAGAGACTCAAATTGTATTGATCAGCTAGATGATTGTGTGACTTACGCATTATAATCCACACTCTGTGACAGTATTTTGTTATGCTGAACACTTATAATTGATGCAGAATAAACAGGGAAATGAGAAGATTAAGAGATAAATTTGATAAATGAGCCTAATTAAGAAACCATCCATCAGTTTTATTGGTCAAGTGTCCAAGATGACAAGACTGAACTGAATTTTTACACAATAAATTTCATTACGTTTGAACAAAATACGGGGACTTTCATATTATAAGCTAAAACAAATTTGATGGATTATGAACGAAAACAATTAATAGGGTTGCAAATTTATTTTGGCAGTTTGAGCATTGCAAAATTATGTTAGGTAGGATTGATTGTGTTACGGAGCTATGGAGACTTGAATCTAATGTCTGTCTGCTGATGTGTAGAAATTTGAAAGAGCATCGAGTCAGTGGCACAAAAAACGTCAACACGGGGTATAGAGGATTGACGGAGTGTCGACTGAACACCGGTGAGGAAACTTGCACCCTGCGTTCGTCTGGCCGAGATGGGGAGATGTACAATTACATCCTCTTGTCAGAAGACAGTAGCCAATTTACCAAGCTATCATCAAAATATACATTATTGATTTGTCAGACTCGTGAGGTGACTACAAAGATATGACTTTAATTAATATATTTCTGACTTATCTCCCTGGGCTGATGGAGAGGACTCCATGTCATTGGTTGATATCGGCCGGCATGCTTGTCAGTTTCTTTCTCTAAACTTTTGCGATATAAAAGAGCTTCTTGTAACCGCTGTGGTTGTGCGGCTAATGGTGTATCGCTCATTGTTGCTATCTCAGTTGTGATGAACACTTTAGGCTGTATGGCACTTCCAGATCGATTCACATGCCCTCTTAGAATCTAGAACACCGTCTGACATTGTTATTTACAGAAATCGAAAGCATGGACCCTCTTTTAAAGAATTTATTAAAGGGACACCGCTTCGAGGATAAATATGACATCAGATTTATATACCTATGCTGATTAACGTGTCTGGTAATGAGTCACAAACCCCCAATATCAGACGATTGAAGTAATTAGTAATAAAACTACTGCATGTAGACAGTGAAGCGAAGCGTAACTCGTTAGCAGACAAGTTAACCAGCATAAACAGATAAAAGTGATCTCATTTTTATCCTCGACGCAGTGTCCCTTTAAGAAAATAGTAAAGATTAATTGTAAAGCAAGATTTTTGGTTTTTAAACATTATATGACAACTATTCACATTCGTTTATATATATATACCTTTGATTAAATGTGTAAATATATAGTTTGGATAATATAATGCATTTGAACAGAAACTTGTCTTCTGCAAGAAAAGATTATTTTAACATGAATAAATTAACTAAAAGTTGTTACATTAATGGAATTCATCAGAAATTTGATATGTCAAATGTCATAATACTTCTAGACGTCATCGTTCATGCATGATCAAACCCGTTGCTAATTCTTAAAAAGTTTTGAACTGTTCGGTCAGTATAAAACATCAAGTTACAGATTTGAAGCTATAGTTTGTTCTGTTTGTGGTACAGACATGTCACAAGTCCCTCACAGAGAAGTGATCATTCTTGAATAATGAATGCATGAAGTGATTGTGATCTAATCAATTCCACTCCATGAGCAGTGTGTATTCAGAACTTCCCTTTCTTCCAGTGCCGGACTGAGTGAAGCCAGAACGCAGGCTCAATTGTCATGCTGGAGCAGCAGATGCCTGCAGTGCCTGCCACGAGCTCCCTGCTCCAAGAAGTGAGAGAGAGCTTTCATATCAATATGAAGAACAACACTTGAAGAGTGGAGGAACTGCATCAGCCAGTGTAGGTGTGGCAGGAGGATGTTTGTTCATTTGTGTCATGTTGGAGACATGTGCTTTTTCCACTGGATAGTTACCTCATCGGCAGTGGCTGCGGTGAAGTAGAGTTTAACATTACCGTGTCTGATGATAAGCATGCTCCTACTGGCTACTGTCTATCTCATGGGCTGGATTACACAGGTGCTAGCAGGTAAGTCAAGCAGTTTATTACATCTTTAACAGCACCAAAACAACACAGTTTTAAATGAGGCTTGCAATGCAGTTATGATATGAAGAAGAAGTAGTGAAAAAAGTATTGTTGTAATAGAAGTATCTTGGACAAAGTTTGTAAGTAATATGAAGGACTGTTGCTATATGGTTTGATAATCGTTTCTGAGAAATCTTTGTTCTGGAAGTAATCTTTACCTCTAGTTTTGTGTAAATCATAAATGTTTCACATGTATGAATAATCATTTCTAAATGTAACTGTTTTATGTCATATCTGTACTTCTATTTATTGTAGTTGATACACATCTCACGTGAATAGCTAATTATTACATGTGATATTTAATTTCATATCCATATTTGACTTTTGAAGTCTTTTAATATTGCATCAAGCAAGATCAAAGGGTATTTTGTTCAAAAAGTTGTTTTCATTGTTGAAAATACTTTTGATTGTGATGGATCAGTTTTTGTGAGTGTGTTAATGAGTAGTTGTCAACTCTAGCTCTCTCTCTCTAAAGCAGCAGATAGAGATGTATACTTTCATGTAGGGAAACAGGTATACTTTCATGTAGGGAAACAGGTATACTTTCATGTAGGGAAACAGGTATACTTTCATGTAGGGAAACGGGTATACTTTCATGTAGGGAAACAGGTATACTTTCATGTAGGGAAACAGGTATACTTTCATGTAGGGAAACATGAATAACTTCAAACAAGGAAACAGTAGGTCTATACTTTCAAAAAGGGAAACAGGTATACTTTCAAAAAAGTCTTAGGAAACAGATATACTTTCAACAAGGAAACAGGTATACTTTCAAACAAGAAACAAGTATACTTTCAAACAAGGAAACAGATATACTTTCAAATAAAGGAAACAGAAGGCCTATACATGTACTTTCAAATAGGGAAACAGGTATACTTTCAAACAGGGGGAAACAGGTATACTTTCAAACAGGGAAACAGGTATACTTTCAAACAAGGAAACATGTATACTTTCAAACAGGGAAATGGGTATACTTTCATGTAGAGAAATGCAAGCTCATCAGTGGTATATACTAAACTGAAGTCATCTTAATTAGAAGCTGATTTGTAACATTATCTGTCAACCATCAAATAATCACCGGAACAATCTATTACCCCCTGTGATATCATAGACAACATTATTGCTGTTGTTAATGCTCTTTGTTATCATGATTCCCTGTAAAACTATAATACAAGGGACATATTCCTGTAATTGAATTATCTCCATTTGGCATATGTACATTAATTCCTGATGAACTGCCATCCAGCATTCTCATTAGCAGAATATAGAATAGTATTAGTCTGCCGTACAATTTACTACTAATTAGATATATACAAGTCCTATATATATATTGTCTAATGCATGGAATCTCTAAGATTTAGGTTGATGGAAAAATTGGTTCCATGACATTACAAGAAGAGCTTATGACACCTTAGCAGATATTAGTTGAAAATAAATGTTTATGACTTGTCATATATTTAACATTGTACCTTATCGTCATACCTTGTCTCTTGATAGTCTATATTCAGCCAGTAACCAATCACTTGTAAACAAGTTTAGATTTCTGTAAATAGACCTCTCAGAATGTTAAGCGTTAAAATAATTCAACAGAAAAAGTGTTACATCAGGACACTTGACAGTTATTTGAAAGCATGATTGCGACGGTATCAGTGCTTATATTCTATACTTACGTATGTACCATGTTTTATCGCTTGACTGTTGTCTGTTGTAAAAATATCCCCACACTGAACTTTCTTTGAAGTCTTAATCACCATGTACATTTTAACTATGAATTGATATGTGACCTTTCTATGGCATACAGTCATTATTTAAATCCATATTGCATCAATAATTTAACATTTTGATATCATTCCATTTAAAAATCATAGTATGACATTTGTAATGACACATAATTCTGGCAAAGTGTGTTTATTGTCGCTTACGGCGTGGCGTGGTGATTCTTTCTCTGTCTACCCATCTGAAAGCATTTTGCAATTTTAACTTTTCTCAGCAGCATCAACTTTACTTGTGAACAGTTTACCTTTGGGTCATTATAGCTTATTGCTGATGATAGATATGTGAAACAAAATACTGTGGACGTTAAGAGATATTGTCATTATTAAATTTGTTATTTATTTATATTGATATTATTTTCTCATGTATCAGTCTTTTTATAGTTTCTTGGTTGTCAGAGTGTGTGCTATAGTCATAAGTTTAGTTATAGTTCTGGATTAAATTGTCATTCTGTTTTGAATAAGATTTATTACTATATTTTGTGAAAAACAATTTGTCTTTAGGCTTTTGAATTAGGATGTCAAAAGGCCATCTCTTGAAAGATATTTAGAGAAGTTGCAACAAAATTATATTAATCATAATAACGAATTCCAAATATGTTCAAAATTAAGGCAGCATCTATCCATGGTGTAATTGCTGCCTGATTTCTCAAAATGATATATGGTCGAAGATACGTATACCGTTTTGTATTGATCTGCTTTTGTCACACTTTTCAAACAATAAACCATCTTTCTTTGTTTATGTCAAAAGATGTGTCTTTCCAAGCCTAGAAACACAGCTTACGATAATTGGACCCAGGTGTTTTGTTGCTGTTGGTGCTTTTATGGAACAGCCTCTGTTTGTTTCCTATAAATCCTTGTGACACTTTCTAAGCTCCAATATTCCAAGGTTATATTTGCATTTCAGAGACATACAACTTATGGAAAGCTTTGGTTTTAAAAGTTCGAAATATGTATGCAAAAAAATTCTGGTATTGAGAAAAATATTGTTTTTCAAGAAAAGTTTGTGGAGACATATTTTATGTGTCAGTGTTATTCATTTGACCAGTGAATTGGAGTTCATATGCATGGAACAACTTTTGTGTTAATATTTCCAAATTAATTGAGGATACAGAATATTAGGAACCTTCCTATATCAATATCATATGAAAATAAGTATGAGCAGGTGATTTTTCTAATGTGTGTGAGTGTTGTTTATTTGACCGGTGAATTGGATGCGGAAGGTTATCATTGAGTAATTGAACTAATTCACCGCCGAAGGGAAGCTCATGCAGATTTCTTTTAAACAAGAAATAAAGTTACTGAAATAATTCACAATTTATGCATCACTGTACAGATAATACTTTGTTAATGCAAGACTGCACTTAAACTTCCTTAAGGAGTATCATGAAATTTCTGAGTTTAAAAAATATTATTAAAGGTTGGTTATCTGAAGAAAACCAGTTATCTTATGCTTCGAGGCATATGTAAATAATTTCTCCAATATCTTCTTGAAATTAAGATTTATTTCAAGTTCTGAAAAAAGATATGTTTAGTTAGTTACATAAGTTTGTTTCAAGAGGTAATTTTGGCCATTTGAAATGTTTGATTTACACATAGTTAGGTAGCTTGAAAGTAAATCAGATTCATATTTTTTAAATGAAAAAATGCCTTCTTTTACTGAAAGTTTCAATTCAACCTCAATATTTACAGTGTCAAACTAACATCTCTTGAACATTTGGAAAGTTGAGAAAAACAGAGATTACAATCTTTCTCTATTTTTTTTAGTAGAAAGGTGCTAAGATAAATACCATTTCAGTAATTATCATTTTCAATACTTGATCGTGTTAGAATAATCTTTCATAATATGACAATTTTATGCGTATTTGTATATGTGAGCATTTTTACTTATAAATACTTATATTGGAGCATGAAATGTGCATGGATAAAGCACTATATAAGAGCCCTATTTATATCAGTATTATTATTTTCTTCTTTCATTTTGAGCTATTTCATCTTGGTATTAGAGATTAAATATTGTGTTTAATATTTTATTTCATATAAGTAAACACATATAAAAAATATATATCTGGGACCTTTTCTGACATTGTTTTTAAATTGTTCTTACAAACCTAACCCACAGACATAAATACCCTAATCATCAGAATATGTAAGTGTCCCTAATTAAAATCTCAAACCGTGAAGAGTAACACCTAAATTCCACAATAAGGGCATGTAAATCATTAGTTATGTGAAATTTCATGACTATTGTTTTAGCCAAAAAGCCCATGCTGTTTGTCTTACCAAGCATGATCCCAGGTAGACAGATGTTCCAGAGGCGTGGATGACAAACTCAATTTACATCGTGATCTTTCTGAATAAGCTCCCACTCCAAAATGGTATCCTAACTATTTCCATCTTTGAATATTTTTAGCAAAGTCACCAGGGCTTTTATTAGGCGTCCTAATTTGTTTCGTTCTTCTCATTATAAAAAATGAATTACTGTCACCCTAAAACTCAATATGACCCAAATTTAGCTCTCAAAATGTGAATCAACTTCTAACAGGTTCAGTTCTTGCTTTTCCACAGAAAAGTTCAAACGTTCATCAGAAGTACATTTTTGCGACATATAATTTTAACTAAAAATATATGTGCTCACCTGCTTAGTTTAAAAAAGAAAGATGAGAAATAAATATTTTAAATCTGTCCTTACTTCGTGTAAGTAGAAAAATTTGCCTGACACAAGGATGTGTATAGATGTTGTATATGGATGAGGATATAACAAGTGGTACAATGTACAGGATTAGAGCAGTGGGAGCTCGTGGTGTCATGCATAACTGTCATTTGGTACAGCCATTGATCTTCCTCTCTCCCTCCTATCATTGGAGGAATAAAATGAATTGATGTTGACCTCAGCAGTAATGTCATCTTTTATGCTGGGATTGGAATGTGTTATTTGGTTTGATTACATAATAGAAGTGCAGTAGAGAGCCAGAGAGAGAGAAGGCCATGGGACCCTTGAGTGATTCCTATAGACCTGCTAAATGTCAGATGTCCCTGTCTTCCGTCTGTATTCTTCCTGCATGTGACCTCTGGTCGCGCTACAAGCATCAATCGATACACTCTCTCATAAGTGACACTTGCAAGACTCAACAATTATGCTACAAAGCTTTCTTACAGTAGAGGAATTAGCAGTGTGGGATAAGCAGCGAGGCAGTGTGTCGCTTCCATGACAGGCAAGGAAGCCATTATGAGTTCCAATGTATCCCATCTTTCCTTTTATTTGACTTCTCCATTGATTTTTTACTTCAACATTATGTTAAGACCAAAAATGTCCTCTTTTGAATTGGTAAATTAAGATGAGGTTCCTTTTTTAAAAATTTCATTCAGTATTTTTATTTTCAAATAAATTTATTTTGCCAAAATATGTTCTATATCCTATAATCTTGAGCATTTTCATTGATTATGTTTACTTTATCCAATTTTCTTTCTTGATGAGGCACATATATGTATTTTGATATTAATGTATTGAATATTCATGGATTCTTTCTGAGATCTTCATCAAGATAATTTTTCTTTATCAATAATATTTTAAAATCATATTTACAATTTTGGTATTTGTCTGTCAAATAAATATTGAATTTATCAGTTATTTTTTGTATCCAGAAATAAATTATTTAAAGAAATGTTTGATCTTGTTCAGTATTCACAGTTGACTAAATTCTTCCGATTAGTGAAAGTCTCTTCAGTTTGCCGAGATCAACTTCATCAAACTTTAATTTTTTATCAAACTTTTTTATCCAATGACCTTATAACAGATAGAAAATATCATTCAAAATGGAATCCACATTCAAAAGTTGTTGAGTTGAGTTTCTAGAAGAAGTTTGATCTTGCCAAGAGCTTTCTAGTGATAGTGCCTCGTGAGTGCAAGGTACAAACTCTTAGTGAAAGGTACATGTGTACTGTAATTGCAAGTTACTGTAAGTGCAATGTGTGCAAGGTACTTACTGTTAGTGAAAAGAACATACTGTTAGTGAAAAGTACATATTGTTAGTGCAAGGTACATACTGTTAGTGAAAAGTACATATTGCAAGTTCAAGGTACATACTGTAAGTGCAAGGTACATACTGTAAGTGCAAGGTACATACTATTAGTGAAAAGTACATATTGCTAGTGCAAGGTACATACTGTAAATGCAAGGTACATACTGTTAGTGAAAAGTACATATTGCAAGTTCAAGGTACATACTGTAAGTGCAAGGTACATACTGTAAGTGTAAGGTACATACTATTAGTGAAAAGTACATATTGCTAGTGCAAGGTACATACTGTAAGTGCAAGGTACATACTGTTAGTGAAAAGTACATATTGCAAGTTCAAGATACATACTGTCAGTGCAAGGTACGCATCATACTGTAAGTGAAAGGTACATACTGCTAATGAAATGGCTAATTGAACTTGACAGACAATATAATCATGTAGACCGGCGTTGCTATATTCAATATATTTTCTTCACCGTACTAGTATAAATAATGCTTTTCAACATGAAAAGCAACATGCCACTTCAAATAATTAATGTTATCACCTTTATAAATGAGGTGAGTTAATGCCACAAAAATCAATATTTCATGTCAGATTTCAAACATTCTAATCAAATGAACAAATCATTTGTCACATGTTCCATTCTTACTGGAGACAGTGTCGTTGTTATTCTATCGGGAAATTATACTATGTCCGGAATGGATTGTATCACCTCATGTATGATTCATCCTATGTAGCAATTTTCTTTGAAAGGTTAATATTCCTAACATGATTCAACTGTTGTAATGTCATGACAAAGTAGCTGTTGGTAATTACCATTATTGCAGGAGTTATTAACCGTTTGGCACATTCTTCAAGTTTAAGCACTTTTATGAGATACTTTGTTATTTAAAAGGAAGAAAATTACTTAGATGGCATTTAAGTGTTAACAGAATGATTATGTTGAAATCATTTCAACCATAGTTTATATACCTGTCTAACATGTGGAACTATTGTCCATAAATAATAGTGGATTTGAATGAACTGTTTCTTTATCATAGTAATGAAAATGATCATATTTGAACAAAAAATAAAACTTTAAAATGAAAATATTTATAAAATGCTAATTTTAACCCACTTTACGGTAAGCATGTTTGGATCAAGTGGTCCGTGGTTCGAATCTAGCCAGGAATTCAGCAACATTGTCTTCTGTGGAAAACTGCTCTACATGCAGTAAGGTTTGGGTGCAATGCGACACTGAATTTCAGAACAGTACCACCCATGGTTCGATAGTTCCAGCTGATGCTTGCAGGTTTCTTCATAATGCATACCCACTATGGTGTTGCAGGCTTTCGTCTTGCTATAATACTAGCCATAGCTATACGAGTGAAATACTCTTGAAAGCAGTGTTAAACCCCTAATCACCTCAGCTCACGTTAGCCATGCACTCACTGTTCTAACACCTCCAGTACGTCAACACGTAATTAGAATCTATTACATCCTTGACTTCCAGCGACCTGATAAAGCTCAATCTGAAACCAAACACCACCTGCTCCTGCTCTTTGAAAAAGTTTTATTATGAAATAAAAAATATTAATTTACAGAAAACGTTTTTTTTCTGACGCTTTCATTTACCAATTTGTGACCCTATGATCCCAAATATAACGGCCACTTCATCTCTCGGACTGTAACAGTCTAGAAAGCAAAAACATTTGTGTGGCCACTTTAGAGAATAACTTATAGATTTGTTAAAATCAATCCCTTATAGGGGTCACAAACTAAAAATATTTGTTTTGGGAAATCCATGCCTTTTAGATACTGAACAAACGTTACATTGTAATATTTGAGATCACACTGTCAGCAATAGTATAAATTCTTGTACTTTTTCGGGCGAGTCCCTTACAG
The DNA here is from genome assembly GCA_936450465.1 of Gibbula magus. Lineage (NCBI taxonomy): Eukaryota > Metazoa > Mollusca > Gastropoda > Trochida > Trochidae > Gibbula > Gibbula magus. The sequence continues at coordinate 62,694,829 of OW388289.1, read as the reverse complement.
GATTCGAACCCACACCCAGAGTATTAGGCACCAGCCGCCAGCATTGACTGTACAAAGAGGTGAATTAGGGTTTAACGCCGCTTTCAAGAGTATTTCACTTATATCGCGGCTGCTAGTATTATGGCAGGGAGAAAGCCTGCAATGCCATGTGGCTATGCATTGCAGTGAAACTGCGACGACGGCTGGAACTAGCTACCCATCGGTGATACTACGCTGAAATTCAGTGTAGCTGCACCAAGAGCTTACCTTTTCGGTCACTATGACTGTCCAAAGACTGAGTCGCTGCATTCTTCTTGGGTTTGTATGTGGGCAGAACAAAAAATGAAAATTAAATATCAACAAACGTGTATAAATAATCAAACAATCAATTGATGGCCCTCTTACAAATGGTGTTTTAAATTGCAGGGCTAATTTTACTCTGTGTTTTAGGGATATTTATATTGTATTATTAGGCCTATCTGCAGGAATGCTCTACGACTGCAACCGAGATCAATTGGGCATCTGGAATAGATTTAATATACTTGTATTTTATCTAAATTGATATTTTATTCCATTGCCTGAGTACTTCACTTTGTACAAAAATATTCAATATATATAGGTAATAATAGAACAGTATATATAGGTAATAATAGAACAATCATCCACAAAGAGAAAGCAATTTAGATAATCATTTTCCTATTCAATCTAGTAAAAGGAGATTGCTTCAACTATTTATGTAACAAGCATAGCAGTACATCAGTACCATCCATGTTGTTTCCAAACAGTGGTTGAAGAAAGCGGCATTGTGACGATGAACGTATCAGCATACTTTCTTCACATATTAATCCAATGTGATTGACGTTTGGGTGAAATTGCTTCAATGTTTTTTTTCTGTGCTGGTTTATTAACTTTCCAAATATTTCTAAACTTGCAGCTTTTATAACATATATGTCATGGTTTTTATGCCAATCGATTTTGTTCTTCCTGTTTCTCATTATCTATGCTACAAATCTGTCAGTGGTTTTGTATGATATCTTGATATTCAATGTATCCAAGTTTTAACTGAGAAAAATGGGTTGAAGCTTATGTGTTTTCATAAAGCCATGGGAAAGTAACTTTGACGAAAGTGATGATTTATTTGAAATAAAGAAAATTATTGTTTTGTAGTAAAAGGATTAAATAAAATCAATTTATGTACATTATTACATTATTGACACTCAATATTTTAAAATATTTTATATTAAAAATGGGAGACTTGCTTCATGCTTGATTCTCTGTCCATCACTGAGACATGTATTGTTAGACTTGTGGTTTATGTGAGAATTATAAGGGTTGATTCTGTGCCCATCACTGAGAAATCTATTGTGATACCTGTGGATTATGTGAGAATTATAAGGGTTGATTCTGTGCTCATCACTGAGAAATCTATTGTTAGACTTGTGGTTTATGTGAGAATTATAGTGGTTGATTCTCTGCCCATCACTGAGACATGTATTGTTAGACTTGTGGATTATGTGAGAATTATTGTACTTGATTCTCTGCCCATCATTGAGACATGTATTCTGAAACCTGTGGTTTATTTTAGAATTAGGGGTCGATTTTCTGCCCATCACTGAGACATGTATTGTGAAACCAGTGGTTTATTTGACAATATACCATATTCAAAATGAAACGTGCCTATGTTCACCCAGGAGTACAGATACCTTTAGGAACTGAAGAGATGTTGAAAGCAATGGATAGCCTTAGTTGTCTATAAACTCACAAAGGAGTTGAGAAGAGAAAAGAAGAGTAAGCATGCTTTAGAATGTGTATATTGGCAGATTATATGCATCTTATTGTCTCCATCACAATATTCTGAACTGATGTTCTTTATATATTTACAAATCATTAGTTACAACACCCCTTAGATTCAATTGCTTCGCATTAACCACAAAACATGAGTCTTGTTTTTCTATTCAAGGTATGATTATTCACAATAGTGATTACTTTTTATTGCAGACTCATACAACTTCAGGTTCATTTAATGAGAAAACAAAGATCTATTTCATTATTTTGCTGGAATTTATTGGTATTGTGACTAGTGAGACACTGAGTGCTGCAGATTACTGCCTGCCGCAACTAAGCACTAATAAAGTAATTGATCATATGTCATGTGGCACAGTGTGCAGTGAGCGAGGAAATTGATGGCAACCTTTACATGGTTTTGCTCTTCTTTCACATTGTCTCTGTGTGGAATGAATGCAGCAAATGTATGTGTTGATGGAGGTGTGTGGTCACTGACACCATGTATTATAGGCTCTCTGGAGACAGATACTGACTGGCGACCACTGTTCAAACACAGTAATGTGGATCAGCAATTAACCAACATTCATCATTTCCCCTTGATATACGAGTGCTTCCTGTCTGTTTATGACTCTGTAAAACTATCACCATTATGCTCAAGTAAAGTGGCCACTGCACTTTCACACCGCTGTAATCAGTTCATTGTTGTAATGATACAGGAAGATTCTTCACCCCATCACTAACTGTGGCTGCTGTGTACGAGCTGTTCAATTGGTAATAGAAGCTGTTTTGATAACCCTAGTTGGCAACATAGGTGATTTAATTATGAGCTTTTGTTATGTGGGTGCTTTTATCATAGCGCCGTACACTCCGGTATCAGACTGGAGAGATATTTCTAGTCTTTTGATGAGGAAAATTGCTTCTTCACATGAAAGGCCGTGCAACTAAATGTCAACTAGTTTGTAGAGAGTTAATAAGCTATCATCACTGAAGTGGCATCTTCGGGGAAGTTAGACGACAACCAATCATAAGCAAGTCAGATCTATTTGTTTGTGTCATCTTCAAAACCTGATTGGTAAATGAACGTTTGTGTACCTTTCTATGAGTTGCTATATCCATCGGCAAAACTTTTTAAAGGTCATCTGGCAATTTGGAATGACAAATATGTCTTAAATGAGAAATTTGGGATAAGAAACTAAATTTTGCTTTTAAGACAGTTAAATATTATTTTTCTCTATATTCAGTAGGTATTTTGTTGTCAGAAAAGGTCATCTAATTTTGATCAAAGAAGCATCTATAGCTTTAGCCATCAGAATCAGAGGGGATTCGGGTATAAAGACACTTTCAACAAGAATTCACTGATACTGTATTTGCAATTATTATTGCTGAGATAGAGGCTGCAACACCAAGGAGGCTATGCGTTGCAGTGAAACCTGTGAGAGATGTCTCTAACTAGTTATACTATCAGTGACACTGCACTGAATTACAACGTAACATTTACACCCAAACCTCTCTGCATGCAGAAACACCATGCCCAAGATAGGATTTGAACACCATAACTTGTCAACAACTTGCTGTTCACCCCAAGATTTCATCAAGAACATCCATGTTTGATTATTACTGCAGTTTTTCTTGGAGTCTAAAGTGTATAATTTGTGTATATGATATTGATGAAAATAATGAGATTCAACTTAGAATTATTATTGATAAATTTCAACTTCTCATCAAATTGAGTTGACATATTGTGAGGAGAAGGTTTCAACTCTGGTACCTCTCTATCCGCCGCTGTCCGTGCATCACAGCAGATTATCCGATAGAGAGGATGCAACATGTTTCATGAACACATTTATGTAGTGTTAGTTTCCCCTTTCCCCTCTTTTCCCTTACCTATCAACATGGTTGGTTCACACTATCATTGATGCAGGTGCAACACATTCCAAAACCTACTGTATGCCTACTGGACACATAATGGACACATCATGACACACACTGGACCCATACTGGACACTTACTTGACACATACTGGACACCCACTGGACACATACTGGACACATGCTGGACACTTACTTTACACATACTTGACACACACTGGACACACATTGGATACATACTGGACAAGTACTGGACACATACTGGATACATACTGGACACACACTGGGCACATACTGGACACATACTGGATACATACTGGACACACACTGGACACACACTGGACACATACTGGATACCTACTGGACACATACTGGATACATACTGGACACATACTGGACATATACTTGACATATACTGGACATATACTGGACATATACTGGATACCTACTGGACACCCACTGGACACATACTGGATACCTACTGGACACATACTGGATACATACTGGACACATACTTGACACTTACTGGATACCTACTGGACATATACTGGACATATACTGGATACCTACTGGACACATACTGGATACATACTGGACACATACTGGACACATACTGGACACATACTGGACATATACTGGACATATACTGGATACCTACTGGACACATACTGGATACATAATGGGCACATACTGGACACATACTTGACACATACTGGATACATACTGGACACATGCTGGACACTTACTGGATACCTACTGGACACATACTGGACACATACTGGATACATACTGGACACATACTGGACATATACTGGACATATACTGGACATATACTGGATACATACTGGACATATGCTGGACACTTACTGGACACATACTGGATACCTACTGGACACATACTGGATACATACTTGACACATAATGGATACATTCTGGACACATACTTGACACTTACTGGATACCTACTGGGCACATACTGGACACATACTTGACACATACTGGATACATTCTGGACACATACTTGACACTTACTGGATACCTACTGGACACATACTGGACACATACTGGACACATACTGGATACATACTGGACACATACTGGATACATACTGGGCACATACTGGATACCTACTGGACACATACTGGATACATACTTGACACATACTGGATACATTCTGGACACATACTTGACACTTACTGGATACATACTGGACACATACTGGATACATACTGGACACATACTGGATACATACTGGACACATACTGGATACATACTGGGCACATACTGGATACCTACTGGACACATACTGGATACATACTTGACACATACTGGATACATTCTGGACACATACTTGACACTTACTGGATACCTACTGGACACATACTGGACACATACTGGACACATACTTGACACATACTGGATACATTCTGGACACATACTTGACACTTACTGGATACCTACTGGACACATACTGGACACATACTGGACACATACTGGGCACATACTGGACACATACTGGACATATACTGAATACATACTGGACATATACTGGATACCTACTGGACATATACTGGAAAGAGTGGAGATGATCCTCCAATTAGCGTTCTGTGACACTCTCAAAGAATGTATGAACACTTCATAAAATCCTCTAGTTTTATCTCCTCTATTGTCATCTTTCAAAGTATATCTAGCTCTTTTAGAAGTCGTGTTGATAGTTGGGTCAATATTAATTAATTAATCAAATGGTATAACCGGAAGCACATCAATGTTTAATGAAGTGGTACTTAGAAAATGAAGGTCTGCTTAAGGTTGCCTCACAAACACAAAGGGGATTATTATGTATCAATATTAGCATTCAAAAGTTTCTTACAGTGTGTGCAGTGATATAATATGCATACAAATGAGGAATTGGACTTCTCTGCAGGAGGTGTTATTGATTTTTATGCCTAATAATTTTCTTACCTATTAATAGGCATACAAATTGATTTTTATGAATTTTATGTTGATGCTGTGAGGGGCTCTGTGAGCACATTGATTCTGTGTTTGAGTTCCATTGACAGAGGTAGTTTGGAGTGAAAGGGAGGCCGGACGTGGGCAGAGTTTGGGAGGGCCGGAGTCCCGCTGCTTTTGACGACCCCTCACTCACACTTTCAGCGCCTTCCACTCGCTGATCTTCACTTTGAGTGGAAATCGACAACTTCTGGTTATTGATTTGATAATAAAAGCTACATACAGGGATTAATTGATTCTAAATCTTGAGTGAAGGACCTCATTTGGATTTTTTTCGGTAGGTTACAAGAATCTCAGCGCCTTTTACTGCCCAAATTTATTATACGTCTTCCCCCTGCATTGTGTTCGTTGAACTGGACAATTCAAAATATTGATTCATCTTCAAAGCAAACATCTAGAGAGGGATCGGCGGCCCAATAATCTTAAGATGCTACTTTCCTGAAGTTATTTACCAAGCATCATAGAGGAAGCAGGCATGATGCAACCTTAGCTGGATCTTGTGCTAAAGACAGCCAGACATTAGACCTCCCGTCATTACAGTGTATTCAAGTAGACTAATTTGATGCATTGATTCATGATGAGGTTATTGTCAGCAAGGCCTCGTGAACCATGTAAAATGTTTATGAGCTAACTAACAAGGAGAAATAAATAACAAGATTTATAAGCAAATGAAGTAAATAATGAGCTGTTTCTTCCTATGAACCACTTCTTTCATTCCTGTGCTGGCACTTGGTGCATGTTGTAATCATTTTCCGTTCCAAAAATGATAATTATAATAAATTTTTATAATACTTTATAACCCTAGAGGGAATTTGTTATGAATTTTAAAAGAGTTGTGACAAAGAAATGAATTTGAATATTCATAGAGTGACATATACATGTATTCTGTTTATGTATATATATTTTTTTGTTAATTAATAACAATTGATTGTTTTATTCTTTCTGATATTTGATACAAACCATAGAAGTGATACAGATATATTTGTTTAAACCAGAAACTTACAGGACTGCTTTTCATTTAACCACAAACTAAGGATGATATATAATGAATTTCTAAAAATTACACTTTAAGATGAAATGTATGATTCCAACATATGATTTATTTAGAAATAAAAATAATTGTCTTAAAAGTAAACAATAACATTGAATGATAAATACTTGTTTATCCACAGCGGATTAAAAAGATTGAAGCAAAGTTACACACTGAGTCACGTAAACAGAAAAAATTATTTATTTATTCATCATCATGAACATAAATTTATGTATAATAACAATGAGTTTGTCACATTTACATTTTCATACTTTAACAAATTCATATTGATCAATTTCAGTTAATGTATGAATTGGATATCAAAGGCAAATTACTTGCAACAGATGTCCTTCAAATATGAAATATATGAATAGAAAATTATGTTATATGGATATCACTGTTTCTCTCTGTAAGTTATACATCTCTTCTTGCAATGCATGAGATTTATGGATAATTTCAATTACAATTTTATGAATAGTGGTACAAGTATAAATGTTATGATTTGATACATATGGTGTTATGTAGTGCAGAAAATGTTAATGTGAACTTAAAATGAACTAAATGTTAAATATTTTTGTGATAAACTTCATTTCATATACAAGTCATGATCACTGATTAAGTGTTTTCATGAGGATTTAGTTTCCAGACAGAATTTTATTCTATCAAATTGCCATTTGGCTTCAGGAAAATAATATAACAATTTCCATGAACCCAAGTTAAGAATTAATTTCAATGGAAATCACAATGATGTTTGTCAAGTGATCTGATTGTTGAAAGTGAGACAATTAGTGCACTTGTCAATGTATTAAATGTTCAACTGCACACGCTTATGGCAACCTTTTGCTCCTATTTCAGAACTGATAAATGGTATTAATTTAATTTCTTTAGATATTTCCAGTAAATCGGTCCAAGGTTCACTGCTAATAACTGTTGTGTATCAAATCATTGATTCAACATGAAATTATGATGTCAAATTGGAATCTGATGATTTAGAATGTAGAGCAAAGGTATTCATTCCAACAAAGTATATTTGTATATATTTTCAAGTACAGGAAAACTCATTTATCATCATATATCTATGTACACTTCGTGCAGCAATACAGGGGATTAATATTGATGCCATGTTCTATGTTTGTGTTGCACAGTGAATTTTGCTCCGTCTGTGTGTGTGTCTGTCCGTTCCTCCGTCTGTCTGTCTGTCTCTCTGTCTGTCTCTCTGTCTGTCTGTGATCACATCATTTCCGGGGCAGTACTTCAAAACTATAGCTATACTCGGCCAATTTTCACCAAATTTGGTATATTGCCTCCCAATATCATGTAGATGTGCCTTTTGGGGGTTTCAACTGTTTTTTTTCTTTTTCCATGGCAACAATTTTGACTTTGTTTATTGGAAGGGTAGAGTTTCTTTCTGGAGCAGAATTTTAAAACTGATTGATCAATCCTCACCAAGTTTTGTATACTTTATCTTATCTTTTCCAAGGCAACATTTTTTACATTTGTCTTTCAGAAAGGTTATAAGTTGAAGTGAATTGGGGGAAGGAGGAGACATTTGTTTTAATGAGCAAACACACGTTATAGTTTTAATTATATACTGCTAAAACTGAATGTTCAACTTATATGAGGACGGGGGAATAAGCCATCTTTCCTGATGACTCCTGTTTATTAATAAAGGAGTCAGAATTGATGTTTTAATAACACTGACAGTAACCCTTTTATCCATCCAATATAGGCTTCAGACCAGGGATGCAGATTCAAATTTTTGCTAGTCGGACATTTCATCTTTGACCCAAAAAGACGAACCCGGAAGTAACAATTTTTTTATGAATAAAGTATCAGAAAGTATTACTATTTGTTGGTTCTTCATTCATTGCATACTATTAAACATAACACGAAAGCAATTAACGATAACTATTTATTTATCATTAACATGCATAAAATGGTTCATAATTTAAAATCAATGTTTACCAACTACGATTTACCGACAGTGCTAGTTTGAGCGAGTTTACACAAGCGAGTTAACAAGCAAATTTGCGTCAAGATAGACGAGAAAATTCTAATAATTTAATTGCACATAGTTCATCAGAAGTTCAAATCATGGACCAAATGATATGTACCTTCTAAATAATCATTTTAAATTCAAAGGAACTCGTTTTCAATAGCGATATAATTTACGTAAACTCACAACTCGGCAGAGCACGTGGTCCAACTATTTTCCATACGACTATTTCCTATTCAAGATGTAGTTACGAATTTGAACTTATTCTAATAATAATTACTTTTATAATTTATTTGGAGACATATTTCGCAATTGTAAATGAATAATTATAAAATAAAAAGAACAAATGTAAACGCAAGAGAAATTGGAGTTTTTAAATTAGCGTACCTCTTTATAACGTGTGTCATCATGTAAAAGCGATCGCGTGTTCGTAGCGTCATACAAACAGTGTTTGACTACATAACGTCTCGTGAAATAATATTGCTAAGTATTCGTTTTTGATAGGTTTATTTATTTTGAATTTGTATAATAGCTTTACCATACATCGATATTTATCTATCATATTTTGTTACAATATGTTACCTATGTTTTATGAACGGGATATTATTAAATTTATCGAGATTCAAAGTAGCAAAATCTTAATCTGTAACAAATTCATGAATCACCGGTATGGTGAAGCCACACGTTCATGTAATGTTTATCATTGACAAAATTTGTTTACAATGCGATTTTAATCAAATCTTTTTCGTAAATAATGTTGTGAAATGGGTCATATCTTTCAGTCACTGAATGACACTGGACATTTCAATTAAATATCAAACGGTAAGTGTTTTTTCTGCCGACAATTATAATTTACTGAATATAATGACGATTGACGTCGTGCCTCGTGCTGTACTGAAGAATAAATGTGACTTCTTGACTGGATCAACATATTTCAATTGCATAAACAATTATGACTGACACAAGCAGGGCCGTTTGCCTTTATTTAATATGCTTGTAAGTTTAGTTTTCCTTTTATTTTCTGCAATCGGTCAACTGGTGTCCGATAGGTAAATTTTCCATTCGGTCAAACTGGATTTACAATCGGACATGTCCGGCAAATAGACCGATTTCTGCATCCCTGCTTCAGACATAATATTATTCAGCAAAAGAAGGAAAATCGTCCTAATACTAAGCAGCAAAACACCTTGCAGAAGGAAATCCAAACTCATTTCCGAAGGCTCCTCTAGCAGTCATCATGGCGTCACAATTATTTCATGGTATCTTTGAAAGAATCCTCACACACAAAAGCCTGAATAATATTTCTTCTGTTCAGTTCATTGTAAATAAATGATTTCAAGTTGTTTTGATGTTTTCATTGTATTATAAAACATATTTATGACAATTTCACTAAAAGCTGTGGTCTGTAGAGAAATAAAAAAAAGCCGATTGGTGTGAAGTCAACAGTTGAACCGGTCAAAAGTCACATATATATGCTCAGGACAACTGGTCAAAAGTTGAACTTGTCAAACGGTCACATATATATGCTCAGGACATTGTCCAAGTTTATGTGAGCAACTGCCAATATTTTTACTAAACTGCAAAACAGTGTATATGATAAACATAATCAAATATGTGCATTTTGATCATTTGTATTAAACTCAGATGTTGTGGAAGCGTAGGAACAACTCTTTCTTTGAACTCTATGTTCCTTAACTTCAATGACATCTTCTTCTTCAGTGTAAACAGTCCAAATGTGTAAGTTTGACATTCTTGTATGTATTGCAAAAATGTTATGTCATGTATATCCATATAAATTCTGTTTATGGTCTTATTTATACAACAATGTTTATAATTTCATGATCACACTGATAGTACCTAGGACATGAAGGAATGTTTCTGGTCGGTAAGAAACGGTTCACCTACATTGACAATGCATTCCTGGGAGGAATATGTGTTGTCATTTGTCATTTGTATGACGGCAATGGGTTTTGAGACAATATGATAGCATCATGCAATGATCTATGGTTCTTTCTTTCTGTAAGAACTCTACTGTTCTGTACTCCACAACACATCTACATCTACAAAGATCAGTAGCAAAGGAAGGAAGTTATATCTGAGCTAATCGAGTGTAGGTCTTCTCATGCAGTCTCTAAATGTGATTTACAGTTGCAGGTTAACAAGATAACCAATAACGAACGACCAATGGCAATAAAATTAACTTGCTGTGCTCTAAGCTTAACGACAACAATTAGCAGTAAAATGTTCTGAATACCATAGTCCATTATCAGGTACTTTGTGGTAGATGTGAGTCTTGATAGTATCACATTTATAAGTTGTTCCTCAGCTATGCTGTATTTATGGTGTCATTTGATCCCGTTAACTTGTAGTTATAGTCCCCTGTGTTGTCAGGAGGACAGATTGGTGTAAGTGTGTCATCTTGTTTAGTACTGATAGACATTCACATTTCCCAGGAGGTTGACATCAGGATACTCATCTAGGAGTAACTCTGTTTCGCAAACTTTAGTATTTATTTGCTCCTCATATGTAGATAAATGTTCACAACCATGAGATACCATGAGATGTCTTCTATAATGGAGGAGGAGGATAATCCGCCATCAGTACATGGTTCGGGGGTTATACCACCTCCATCACTTTGATGCAAGTAAACATGTCATTACCAAATTCTCCTCCTCCTTCTCTTCCTCTTACTCCTCCTCCTCCTCCTCCTCCCCCTCATCCTCCTTTACTCCTCCTCCTCCTCCTCCTCATCATCCTCCTTTACTCCTCCTCCTCCTCCTCCTCCCCCTCCTCCTCCTCCTCTTACTCCTCCTCCTCCTCCTCCCCCTCCTCCTCTTACTCCTCCTCCTCTTACTCCTCCTCCTCCTACTCTTACTCCTCCTCCTCCTCCTCTTACTCCTCCTCTTCCTACTCTTACTCCTCCTCCTCCTCCTCTTACTCCTCCTCCGCCTCTTACTCCTCCTCCCCCCTCTCCTCCTCCTCCTCCTCTTACTCCTCCTCCTCCTCCTCCTCTTACTCCTCCTCTTCCTACTCTTACTCCTCCTCCTCCTACTCTTACTCCTCCTCCTCCTACTCTTACTCCTCCTCCTCCTCCTCTTACTCCTCCTCTTCCTACTCTTACTCCTCCTCCTCCTCCTCTTACTCCTCCTCTTCCTACTCTTACTCCTCCTCCTCCTCCTCTTACTCCTCCTCTTCCTACTCTTACTCCTCCTCCTCCTCCTCTTACTCCTCCTCCGCCTCTTACTCCTCCTCCCCCCTCTCCTCCTCCTCCTCCTCTAACTCCTCCTCCTCTTACTCCTCCCCCTTCTCCTCCTCATCCTCTTACTACTCCTCCTCCCCCTTCTCCTCCTCCTCCTCTAACTCCTCCTTCTCTTATTCCTCCTCCTCCTCTAACTCCTCTTACTCCTCCTCCTCCCCCTTCTCCTACTCCTCCTCTTACTCCTCCTCTTACTCCTCCTCTTATTCCTCCTCCTCCTCCTCTTATTCCTCCTCCTCCTCCTCTTACTCCTCCTCCTCTTATTCCTCCTCATACTTTTTTCCAAAAGTTTTTTTACTTCAGGGTTCGTCTTTTTGGGTCAAAGATAAAATGTCTGACTGACAAAAATCTGAATCTGCATCCCTAATCCATACCATTGTTTAACAGCGTATAATCATTTAATGCCTGTCAAAATTTTTTGTTTTGTCTGAAAAAAAAACTTAACAGATGTATGTATTTACTACATGAGTCTAGAACATTTTTGTTCCTTTTGAAGACATTTACCATATTTTACTTAATATCCATACAATGACACATGACATGACACACATAATTTTGTAATAATCTTGGTTAAAGCATAGTAGTAAAGGTTTATTATTTTTTTCATTCAAAACATGTTTTATTCACTTCTTAAATGGTTCTGAATGAGTGTTAACAGTGTACTATTGAGGAGAAATTGAATCAAATACAATGATTGTCGTGATGCTGAATTTTTATAAATCTGTTATTGAAGTTTAGCTAATATTACAGGTAATTTTGAGTTATTTGTTGGAGTCATATTAACCAGATGAAACATTAAACTGAGAAAAACAATATTTGATCTTTTGCTGTGATGTAATATGCGGTAATATTGATAAGAATATAGTACTATGTCAACTGATTTCATTCCCTTGGGGACCCTAAAGAGTAGAGGTGGCCACACCCCAAAAACAAACTGTCATTGATTATCTTCAAATTGAGTGTTAAAGAGGTCTGTACCAACAAACGACAAGTCTGGTAAACTTCAAGCTATACTAAGGTCACAATGAGAGTTATAGAGATCTAGTGTTATATAGAGATTTATTTAAGATAAAGTCTTTAACTCAATCTCCAACCGTACAAAGCCTGATAAGCTACAGATCCCATGATTCTATTTATGTAATTGTTACCATATATGGAAGATTTTTTATTTCAGTTCCAAACATTTAAAGCATAAAAGATGATGAGAAAGTGCAAATTTCCTTCTCGATAGTTGATGAGAAGTTCATGAACTGAGACCTCCCTGTAGTGTAGAGACGCTAGTGATTGTATCCAGCCAACACGTCTCACTCGCTTCTTTACTAAAGAAAAAATTCTCTATTGTTACTTTGAAAATTTAATCAACAGCCGATGATGTTGGCTAAAGTTAGGACATTAAAAATGAAAGACAGATCCGAGTATAACTGTGATGTTTGATGAAAATCAATTACTAATGTGGAAATCTAATTCAATTTAGCTAAACGTAAGAGTAATTAGATTATTTAAATGAACCTTTGGATTGTCATTGTTGTCGGTGCGTCTAGTAATTTCAATAGAATGCTCTGTTGTAACTGATCACGTTCATTCACGAATATTGTGCCCAGACATGCAACATGATTGTTGTAACTTTCATAACCAGATTATAGTCGTGGGAATATAAGAACTATTCATATTGTAGGAGTTTATTATTGTTATTCAATATTACTTTTCATTGCTCACCTTTTCCACTCGTTCAATCTTGATGTGGATTGTTAAAGATGATACATTGAGAAATAATATATTTGTCTGACAATAATAAAAATGTTTATGATGAAAGTGCCTTATGGTGTATTATTTTCAGCTGATAAGGCAATGTTGTTGTTTAAACTTTGACTTTCAACGAAGGTCTATGAGAATCATAAGCATAGACACAGAAACATAATTTGAATTGTGCATGTAAAACTGATTTTTGGTTAGAATAAAATAGAATAAAACTTGCAATTTTAGCTCATCAGGTCTAAAAGGTCAGATGGGCTTATGGTATTGGCCGTCGCACTGAGTCCCTCCAGTGTCCGTCCACATTTGACATTTTCATCTTCTCCTCCAGTTGCACTTCCAAAGCTGAAATTTTGTGGGGAGGTACCTAGCACTGAGGGGATCAAAACTTATTGATTAAGTTCAGATTCCAGCCCCTCCTCCCCTCCCTCATCAAATATGGACATGGCAATCTTTTAAACGAGAAGAAACATATGAACTTATAAGGTCATAGGTCTATGGTTATACATATTCGGTGATAACCATGGTTTAGGTTTTTGGTTATACATTTCAGTGATAACCATGTTTCAGGTCTTTGGTTCTACAGTTTCTGTGATGTTTTGACTGTGTTTATAGCACACAGACATAAGGTGATTTAGTGGACATGTGGAAGGATTTTTATGGTGCCACTGTGGATTAGAGACAAGAAATGGATATGTGGATGTGTCATGTTGTCAGTAAAAATCACTGAAGCTTGATACCTATTTTACACAGGAGAGTAATTTATTGATAGACTGATAGTTTTTAATGAATTAAGTATATAAATGTGAAAATATTTTTGGCAACGAGAAATAAAATTTTAATCTAAATGTCTGCTTGTCGCTACATATCCCACCAATATATTTTTAAGCAAGGACAGACAGACATATGTTTTGTTATTTAATAACTAGGTGACATTTACAATGCTGTGCTTATAAAATAAATCGATGTTTTTAAAATTTCAAAAGAAAACTGGAAATGAAAAAAACATACATGTAGTCAAAATAAGTGTAGGTAATTCTTATATTTTGTAAAAGGTACATGTTATTTAGCAAAGATAAAAAGAAAATGAATTAATCAGTGTTTTGGTTTGCATCATTTGTTGTAAAGAGTTTTTTGTTATGAACTGTGATGTAGCAGTGATATCTTAATTAATCTTATGAAAACTTACAGTAAATCAAAAATTTTAAAATAATGTTCAGTGCAAACACTGAACAACACCATTATTGCTAAAGTCTTACTTTATGTTTAAGTTTACATTTATGGTTACATTTCTGTTGTGACCAGGGTCCATATTGATAAAGATTTTTACCATTAAGAACTTTTTTCACTCTTGGAATGTTTATGAATACGGCCCTGCTATATAAGAAATATTGTGCTGTTGGGTGACCTTTGGTTAAACCACAAATCTCACAAGTCATCAGTTCTCCAAATTCTCAGATTGGTCAGAAGAAGGCGATAAATCTTTTGATGATCTAGTGACCCTTCTTGGCTGAAACCAATCTGATGGCAGTATACTGAGCTATCTACTGAGCTTTCTACTGAACCACATGCCATCACGTGGTGTGTGGTGTGTGGTGTGTGATGATTGTGTAGGTAGGTAAGCAAGACGGACAAGTTGGTGGTAATCAATACTGGGTATTGGCCAGTATATCTTATAGATCACCAGCGACAAGTCACATCCTAAATATTTCAGTGAATCAATGGGCATGTTCGAGTAATCACTCTTTGGGGCCATGGGATGCTTACACTGATGCACTGCCCTCATCTCATACAGATTGTTGTTCGGCAAGATACTTGAAATACAACTTTTGTTTATAAGACCTAGTTTTATTGCAGTGTTTTAAAAGTAAAATATTAAGTACTTGTTTTGTTCTTTTTGAATTTTAGAAGATGATATTTTTGAAATTCCATATGCTGTAGAAGGTACAGTGGATTTCATCTTAACCGACTTTGTTTAAACCATGCACAAATGTTATTTGAGAGGAATTTTTATATGATGAAGGGTATTGAGATCAAAATGTTCATGTTTGTTTAAAAGAAAGTGTTGGAGAAAAGGAAGTATGCTATATAGTGTATGGGTCTGTCTTTGATAAAATAAAAATTGCAATGATAAAAATCTCTTATATCTTAATTTTTATAACAAGAAATGTTTGATCTCTCAAAAAATTAACATTTGGTTTGAGATTAAACAGTTTGATAATCTTTTATGTATGCATCTTTCAAATATATGTAAATTCATTGTGCATTGAACCACAAAGTATTACCAATGGTATACTGTTGTATTGAACATTGGAAACTAATGTAAGCAAGTATAGCAGTGAATCTTTTATGTAGGGAACATTTTAACTGTTACTGTGGCTCTTATAATTATTATCAAACAAAAATAAACAGGTAGAAAACATGTCAATGATAGGTTGATAAATCACTTCTGGGTTATTTCTATTTTTGGTTTATTTTCTTGAATTACGGTACAATAAAATTTCGAATAAGTTAATACTTTCCTTTGCAATATATCACAAATGTATTGCAATAATGCAATACACAGGAGAACACTTTTACACTTGAACAACAGAAGCAACAACATTATCACTGTTTATCAGTATATCAGAAAGCATTCCTTCAAAATAATTAATTAAATAAAAGAAGATAAGAAAACCTCGCTAAAAGATAAAGTTAATCTCTAAACCATGAAAAAGTGATAATACACACACTTTCAAACATCTGTATATATATCTGTAGACTCGGTCTTTGATGAAGCCTTAATGTTTGTATTAGTTTTGTAATCTTGAGGTGCAGTCATGTGTGAATAATGACAATCCATTCATCAACAGTCATGGTTCAGTGAATAAACCAATTATTAGCCATATCAGCAATACTGTAATTGGCATGTAAAGTAGCTACTGTACACATCAATCATGGTGTTATCAACAAGGAAGCCTTTCTTATAATGGTCGACTGATATGATACAGTTTGATAACACAAATTAATGTTACAAAGCAACTGTTCTAGATTTAAATTAATTATCGTTGTTGTGTATTGTTTCCTTTTGAAATCCAAAGTTTGCATTTAATTTGGAATGATATACAATAGCAAAAACTATTTAACTTCCTTAAAAATATTGTTTTTAATTTTTATCATACTCTTGTTTCAAATAATGAACTTTGATGTTATTGTCTGGGTAAAATTGTCGAGACTTGTCTCTCCGGTTGCCTTGATTTCTCATTGAAGGAATGGTTTGAGATATCAGCGGGTGTAGGTTTTTATCCAGATTTGAATGACAATCAATGTTTTGGTTTGGAATGGGTTCTGTCAATTCCACTTGCAATAGCTTCAAGACTTCTCTAGTGCTGCAAGCTCATAAATCAATTTAAATTAGTTTTCTGTGTTTTCATTCAAACATTTATTTTCTTCATTCATGTGAGTTGTAACTGTTATTAAGCCTGGTTCTCAAACGTCGGTTTAAGATGAAATGCAGCATATTATAGATCAGAAGACGTTTAAGACTTCATCCTTTACTCTTTGAATATTGGTAATGAATCTCAATGCTGAGCAATAAGCACCAAAGTGTTCACACTAGGGTGACTCCATTAATGTTTTCTGTTTATTGAATCTTAATTTAATCACATATGAAATTTGTGAACATTATCTAAACTTCTGCAGAAAGTTATTAGAAACACTTTGAAAATGTAAGTATGTGCATACACCATGCAATCACAGGCCCTTCCTCATAGTTATTGACATGCTAGAACAAAGAAAACCATATTTTTAAAGATAGCCCCAGTTATTTAAACGACACAGAGTTACACAGATTTGGAAAGACAGGAGCCTTTTGTCTACTCCTCTCACCTCCTTGACATATGACACGCAGTTGGTTAAAACGTTAAGTTTAGACATATACTTGGACGATTGACCTATCAATCACAATTCACGAAACTCATTTTTGCAAGACATTTTACCGACAGCAGATTTTAAGCTCAAAGTATTCATCCCTTGTATTCATACCAAAGATGTGGATGGGGTCACAGCAAGCGCTCTGATTGGTCAATGTTCAATAAACTGTGTACCAATGATCCATTTAGCCTGAAGGCACCAATCTACAGTAATCATGGAATTACAGTTTGGGTCATTCTGACACAGAACAAATATGGAGAGTCTAAAAGTGTCAAGGGAGAAGATATGTATCATGAAACATACATAAAATATTCAGTTCATGAAAACATGAGAAGGATACAATAACAATTAGTGCGAGTAACGTGTTATCATAAGCCCTCTATAATCATTCAACATTGAATACACATTTCTTTTTACGGCTGATGTTATCTCTTGAGTGAGATGTTAGGTTATTTTACTGTTTTGAAGTGATGAAGTGAATTGTGAATGATTTTGTTATTTTATCCTTTTCTGAAATTGATTTCTACAAAATTATGTGTTATAAAAGACTGTTTTGATATTTATGATGAATACAGTAAAACCATATTATCCAGACAAGAAAGGCAAAGTGCATCAAGAAAGAGATTCACAGGCAAAAATACTTATCAGAAATGAAAAATCAAGACAAATAATCATACAAATCATTACAATTCAACTGTTCTGTCAAAATTGATAATTCCTGTTTTATTGTTGTCTTGACACAAACTGCAATAGCCTATTCCTTACCTCATATTGTGGTAGAAATATACAGAAATAAAACAAAAGTTGGACTTTTAAACAAGATGAGAAACTGACAAAAATCCAATTATGGATGTTCTGGCAAATATTTCACTCTGATCTTTTCCATGAAGGATTTTGGTATTAGATAAAGTTCAACGAGTTGTGAAGAGGAAGGTTCTCGATGAATGCAAGTGAAAGGATGATGAGTTATTGATGAGTTTCTGTGATGTAGAGTAAACCCAGACCTCGGAACGTGACAGGATAATAGTGTTTACACTCGTCTTAGACTTGCATCATTTACATTATGAGGTATTTGTGTACATATTAGCATGGTTCACTGACATGAATGAGTTTCTATGTCATAAAACAGTTGTATCCTGAAAGTCTTTGATCTGATAGATTGTCTGTGATGTGAACAAAGAAAACAATTCATCAACAACTCCAAAGTTGATCAAGACTGTTTTTTTCACTCTAATCCTTTATCTGAACACAGTCTCGATATATCAATTTATTATAGCTTCAAAAACTTTAACTGTATATCCGGATATATCAATCTATCATAGCTTCAAAAACTTTATCTATATATCCGGATATATCAATCTATCATAGTTTTAAAAACTTTATCTGTATATCCAGATGTATCAATCTATGATAGTTTAAAAAACTTTATATGTTTATCCGAATATATCAATCTATCATAGCTTCAAAAACTTTATCAGTATATCTTGATATATCAATCAATCATAACTTCTTCAAAACCTTTATCTGTATATCCAGATATATCAATCTATGATAGTTTAAAAACTTTATCTGAAAATCTGGATATATCCATCTATTATAACTTCAAAAACTTTATCTGTATATCCGGATATATCAATCTGTCATAGCTTTATCTGTATATCTGGATATATCAATATATCATAGCTTTATCTGTATATCCAGATATATCAATCTATCATAGGTTCAGAAAACTTTATCTGTATATCCGGACATCAATGTATTATTCGTTCAGAAACTTTATCCTTAGAGAGCGTGAAGTGTTCTACATGCAGTAAAGGTGGGTTGTAATTCAATAAGTCTGTAAATGGGTTTATATTACATTCGTAGGTTTTAATGCAAGATATACTGGTAGCCATATTGGTGTTGCAGGCTTTTCCACAGGAATAATTAAAGTCCATGTGATTTTTGTAAAACAATCTTGAAATCTTGAACTAAAATTGGCATCCAACTAGAGCACCTTATCTCACCTTGTGTAATTACATATATCGAAAAGTTTTAAGGAAAAGCATGATCAAATGTTTTGTGTAACACTGAAAGCTAGTTAGCTGAGTAAAGTGAATATAGCCCAATGAGGCTCAGTTTGACCTTATTCACTAAGTGATAAGCTAATGACAAGCTCTGTTAGCTTCACGACATGACCGTTTAATTAATCAGTAGGTCTTGTCAATCTGTGTGTCAATATTGTACAGCTGGAGCCTCATTTACTGAATATGTCAGAATATAAGATTGAGCTATTAATCAATAATACGTGCATGAACAGGTGAATTGATGATGATCAAGTCCACAGATTGGAATATAGACTTGGAGTGAGGTCAGACTCTCATCTTTTCAGCTATAGCGTGCTCTGAGAAATAACCTCCTTCTCCATGTTATAATGGCTCAGAAGATAACATCTCGCTAAGAGTTGGTCGTCAGGCGGCAAGTCAGTCTCCAGAGTCAAATAGATCCGGGCCTGATATCTCCCTCGTTTATTGTCCCTTCCGGAGTGGACAACACACATTACTACTACAATATAAAGTATGCGCATGAACAGGTGAACTTTATAATGATCAGTTTGGAATAGCAATATTGTATGGAAAGTCTCAATCATAGCCCTTGAAACTTTTTTAAATCAGTTCTCAACACATAGGTTACAGTGAAAGTAAAGATTTTAAGTGTTTACCGTGAGACCCGTTTCCCATTTATGAAGCTATAACATCGTGAGAAGTAACATAGCACTCGTCTGTATTGCTCAGGAGATCAAATCTCTCTAAATGTTGATCATCAGGTCGTCTATAGAGTAGGGTAGTTCTCGAACTGATATTTATCTGGTTTATTGTCCCTTCCGGAGTGGACTACACAATTTGCTACTTCAGTATGATTTCCTGTAGGACTGTAGTCTACACCAGGACTATGAAGGCCCTTAAACGCATGATACACAGATGAAATTATTCCTTTAGCATGTATAGCAACTTAATACACTTCCATGTGGCTCAAATAGCAGTCAAAAAAATCAATTGAGGAAAATATAAAAGTATTGCTTTCATTGAAATAAGGCACGAATTTCATAGACTATAGTAGTAGTTGTCTCCTGCCTCATTGTGGAGCGTTGGACTCTGAAGTCTGCAGCGTTTGTCTGTCTTTCCTTCCCTATGTCCGTTCATCTGTCTTATTTCTATACAACAATATATCACATGAAGCATTACACCAAATCTTTTCAAATTTGGTGAAAGCTTATAAGAAAGAATACTACAGGCACCAGCAATTTAGTCTTGTTACACTGATATAGTATTACCATTACATGCAATTTGCCCAAATTTATTGACCACATTTTGTCACTATAACTCTTTCTACTTTTGTAATGTGATATATGAAGAATCAGCTTCTAACCTGAGTATGATATGAACCAGTAAATGTGTCTTATTTGATTTATTGTTAGCATCGGGGAGTGGGAGGGGGAGGGGGAGGGAGTGGGAGGGAGGGGGGATTGAATGGAGCAATGCCGTGTTAGTGGCGAACATTTGTTTGGTCTGAAAGTAACATGTCATGAAGAGATAGAGGTTACTTCCTCAGTAGAATTACCCATTAATCTGATTGAGTATCTATGTTCATGTAGTACTAGATTGATTGTTGACACCTATTCCAACCACTGTCAACTAATGTATTCAGAAAATATGTGGAATTTCAAGTGTCTGCTGATATATCACTTCCAGCTGTTCTCAGTGATATAATGATGATTTGATCGCAGTGAGATCAACAATGAAGAAATTGCCTTTATCTGACGTGATAAACAAATAATGATGAAAGGAATAAAACTTGAAATATCAATTAATGTTTATTTCATTTTGACTTAGTTACATGTAGGTAGAAATTATTATGAGAAATAATAAAGAATCTATATATGACATGCTTAGATTGTGAATGATATGAGAAAAAAAATCTATTTAATTAATGTAACATTATTCCAGAAAGAGCTGTGAATTAATTGATAGTAGCATAATTAACAATCATTGTTGTATTTCTTTTAACCATCAGTTGAATTCATTTGTTTACAGAACCCATTGATGTGTGGCCTCCACCAGAGCCTGAGTTTTTAACTGTTCAGAACAACATCACTGTGAGAGAAGGGGAGCTAGCTAAACTACCCTGTTCAATTCTACACCTGGGAACTAAGAAAGTTAGTAGTTCTTGGTTAACATAGTACATGCTAAAAACAGGAAGACTTTCTGGATAACAACTCCTTTATTAAAAAGTGTTTCAACATTAAAGAAAATGTTATCCAGAAAATCTTTCTGTTCTTATGAATGTCACTTCTAAATGCCCTTCAAAGACCTGGTAGTACCTTCTAATTGAGTAATATTCTGAGAATGTCTTTCAGTGGCGCACACCAAAACTGGGTCTGTGTTTGCGAAGCTCTCTGAGCACTAAGATAGTCATAAATCAATGTACACGTATGACACTTATTTCTATGTTAGTGCTGAGAGAGACCTGCAATATTACTTTAATGACTGCCATTTGTAATATGAAAATATGTATCATATAAATTTGTTTTGAGATTGATTATTATTTTAAATATGCAAATAGTATGTACATACATTATCATGGAACATCATCATGATAATAGATGCAGTGTCCATTCTCCCCCAAGGCAATGTCTCATGCAAAAATACAATGGCAAATCAAGAGGAAATGGGTTCAGGGGGTTCACCGCCTCTTTATAAGTGTGACCATCTATGTCATATATTTTCTTAAAGGGACACTGCGTTGAGGATAAAAATGAGTCTCATCTTTATCTCACTAAGATGATTAGAGTGTCTGCTAACGAGTTACGCTTCACTTCACTGTCTACATGGTGTAGTGTTTTTTACCAATTACGTCATTTGTCTGAATTCAGCGTCTGTGACTTGTTAGCAGACATGTTAATCAGCATAGGTAGATCCACATGATCTGGTTTTTACTCTCGACGCGGTGTCCCTTAAAAGAGACAAATATTTTAATATCCACTACCTTATATCATGATAAGAAGCTGGAAGAATGTTGATACTTTGTAAAACCTACGTTATAAAGCACAGACAGTGTTACTTGTTTAACAATTTTTAATATATTTGAAACACCAACAATATGCAATACATCCAGCCAATCTTGCGTCACAGATCAACGGTCTGAACCATAGTTTCGTATCACTAGGCTGTGCATATAACTACTGTCATAAAAGGAAGTTGTTTTGTTGTTACTGAGAGAATTCCCAGCAGAAGGACAGTTGAATAGTAGCCATTGCAAGGCAAATATTGATTTTATTACAAGCCAAGGCCATCAGTGTATCTGATGCCCTCTGGTTCAATCTCATTCCTCGGGTGAAATGGTTTTGCAGGCTTTCTACCTACAAGAACCGTTGCTTCTGAAATATTAACATCAACATTTTTATTTTAATAATAATAAGTCTTGAAATCAGCACTAAACCTCACAGCCAATAATTCTTCACATAATGATGAAAGATAATGAGAACATTTCTGCTATTGTCTTTTGGTGTTTCGGATCAAGAGGTCCAGGGTTCGAATCCCGCCAGGGGCACGGCAACTTTGTCTGCAGTAGAGAACTGTTCTACACGCAGTAAGGTTTGGGTACAATGCTACACTGAATTTCAGTGCAGTACCACCCATGGTTCGCTAGTTACAGCCAATGCTCGCAGGTTTCACTGCAATGCATAGCCATATGGCGTTGCGGGCTTTCTCCCTGCCATAATACTAGCAGCTGCGATAAAAGTGAAATACTCTTGAAAGCGGCGTTAAACCCCAACTCACCCCACCTCACCTCTGTTCTGTAATCTGTTACCTTGGTATTTTGTGCCCTCTGTCTTTAACTCAATGTTTAATTGTTTGATTGTTTGAAGGTTGGTTGGAAGAGAATTGATGAAGATCACATGACAACAATTGGAACAATGACATGGGTCAAAGATAAAAGTATTGTGGTTGAAAACAATGAGAAAAGTGAAGAGGTTTCCGATTGGAACATGCTTATAAAAAATGTGAAACCAAAGCATGCTGGGATATACGAGTGTCAGGTGACAACGCCAGAGAAACTGAGACGGAGAGTCCAGTTGAATGTGTTCGGTAAGATACGTTCTAATAGATAGAACTGTGATTATATGCAAGCAATACTGCATGGCTCAGAAGACTAGTTCTGTTGTCATTTCTGTGGTGAATCAATATGTAGATTAATGTTGATTAATGTTGTTGACTCATTTAAATAGTAAGCAGAAACACATATTTTGAATCCATTTCTTTATGACAATAAGCAAGCCAAAGGTTTCATTTAGTGATTTTAAGAATGTTTCGTAGTGTGTGTTTTAGAGCCTTCGTTAGAAAGCCTGATGAAGGAATAATGTTTCCAAACATGATGTTCTTCACAACATAGAGATTTAAACCAGGAAATAATGCTTTTTTGTTATTTTTCCTCTATTGAAAATGTTAACTTGAATGTTTCTTGACTCATATCATGATGCCTTGTTATAAAACAGATGCCAGAACTTATATATAAATATATCTATAGATAGGGACCATGAGACAATCCAACTTGTGTTGTAAGCAGAACTAAGGCTCTGTCTGTAAATGAGTCCTGGAATCAAATTTCAGTTATTTGGGAGAACTTCAACATGATTGACTGTCTCACTTTCTTATACTTTACATTGGTTGGTTTATTTACTTATATGTATACATATTGTTCAGTGGGTATATTATTACTGATACACCATCATACTGTTCTTAGATATGACATTCTCTATTTTGCAAGGATGTTGTATTTGTACCTAGTAAGTAATTGTACTGGAAAGTAAATGTGTATGTGTTTTTCTATTGCAGGTCCTCCCATAACAGAACCAGGTATGTTGTGTGCGAATACTAGATTTAGATGGTCTATGTGTTTGGTATTGTCTCAGTTGGAAATGGTTATTAAGCTATGACATTGTTCTGTTCACTGGTTCACTACACAAAACATATGTTTAGCTGTTTTATTTATCTTTTAATATTTTTAAAATTGTTAAGCTAAATGTAGATTACCAAGCTCACATTACTTCTTTTTAAAGTTTTGAGTTTAAACTGTGTCTCTGTTTTCATACTGTTTTAAAAATTAACTCTTAATATGCATCTATATCTTTTTCCGCACTAATAGGTAGATGTATTTTGCATTTTATTAAATTGACCCTTCTGGAATTCTTTCTCAATTAGATAATTGTTTTTCACATATATTCTTGGTCAACATCATGCTTACTGTTTTCATTTGTGCTTTTGCATTTATATTCACATTCTTTTTTAGTTTGTTTTGAACCAATCGTCAGTTTCTGCATGTTTTGTGAACTTGTTTTCATGAAAAATTGTAAAGAATATTATGAATAAAATTTTCTTGAAAGAACCTATCCTTTTTTACTTTACACTTGCCATTCATGTAAATTTTTGAATAATTTTATACCACATCCTATCTAATATGTTTGCATTTAGTTAACACGCTGTCACAGTCAGTCTATCTGTTCACTATAATCATTTCTTTTCCTCTGGTGAACTAAAATAATGTTTTTTATGTCTTTCTGAAATGCATGTTTTTGAGTCCACCAACTGAAATGTTGTCTTTTGATATTTTCAGATTTCTGAATTTAAAGAGAGGGTTATATTTAAGTAACTGCCAACAGGATTGTCCACTCAAATATGTAAACGTTTTAATATGTTTAATATATTTAAGATATTAGGAGTTAAAGGAGACCAGAGGGACAAGTCATCTTATGTTGTTTTTAAGGCATTTGAAAACATTCTTTTTAAGACACCAAATTGATTTGATAGGTACGCTCTTATTTAGTCCTGTTTATTTTCATGTACAAACATGTACATTTTAAATGTTACAGTTCCAAGGAATGTAATATTGTTTCCATCCTCTTTAAAATGTTTAATATATCCTTTCAGCCATATCAGTTGTGGGAAAAGAGTTTGTGGAGACAGGAGAAGATATCCGTCTTGTGTGTAATGCAACTGGTGGCCCACAGATTCCTGATGAAATTGACTGGTTTAAAGATGGAGATAAAATAGACACCAAAAAGTACTATAATATTTTGATAACAAAATTCAGGTCATTGGAAGCACGTTCCATGGTCAGTGAACTTATAATTGACCGCAGCACTGTGCGCGATTCAGGGACATACATTTGTCGGAGTTCTTCAAATGAGATTGATAGCATAAAAGTCACTGTTTTATTTGGTAAGTATAAACATTTTTAAAAATTAATTTATATGAGGTAGCCTTTGAAACATTGCTGGTAGACCTTTAAAATTTCTTTGAAACCTTTGTTGACAGCAGAGGTTGGGGGGGATACGGGGGTTGGGGGGATAGCGTAGTGGTTAGCCCATTCGGCTTCGGATCAAGAGGTCCGGGGTTCGAATCCCACCAGGGGCATGGCAACTTTGTCTGCAGTAGAGAACTGTTCTACACGCAGTAAGGTTTGGGTGCAATTTCTAGACTGAATTTTAGTGCAGTACCACCCATGGTTCGCTAGTTCCAGTCCATGCTCGCAGGTTTCACCGCAATGCATAGCCACATGGCCACATGGCTTGAAAGCGGTGTTAAACCCCAACTCACCTCACCTCATTAGTTGGGTGAGCCACTGTCAACTGAGGGATTGTATAACTTGTATAGATAGAATGGGAAACATGGGTTGTCATACTTGTCATGTCACTTTGTGACACAGACTTCATTCATGATATATGCCTTTGTTCACCCAGCAGAACAGTTGGATAGTCTGATAATCTTGAATGCCAAACACGGTTATAATGTAAGAAGCACTCTTAAAATCATTTATTTGCATCCAACAAAATGACATATTATTATATCTTTTATAAATATTCATGTGACTCTATAGACAATCTTAATTCTCAATGTAAGTAACATGTTACCATATATATGAAACATCCTTGTCAGTCTTTAGTAACAGTACTGTAAAAATCGTCATTCCATCTATATTTCCATGATGTCTTTCAGGTGACAGATCAAGATTAGAGCGAGGTGAGACTCCATGTTGTTTTGTGCAGATTGTTGTTGTGGTGAATGTCTTGGTGTTGTAAACAGCATGGACAACAGTCTGATACAGTGTTAGCACTAAATGGCTTCTACTCACATCGTGTTATCGATCATATGTTATCTTCCACGTGCATGGATGCAGAAGTAACTGATGAAAAGTCACTGAGATCAAAATCTTTTTGTGAATCTTATTTTGTACAATGTTTGATCTGTTATCTACCAGTGATCATTTTTCTTAACAACTTTCAACAGAGCATCTAGCAGTACATTCATTCGTAGCATGATTGATTAATACGGATAGAAGAAAATAGTAAAGCTTCACTAACATGATATCAATGTATGTAACCATTACATCATTTGGGTTTATTAGATAGACAATAGTTTATCAAGGGTAAATAAATATCATTCTCCAAACCAACAGCTATAGCATCAGTATCATTATAGTTTGAACAAGTCAAATTACTATATATATAACGTTTGAATATGATTTTGTCAATGTGATATAATGAATATGGAAAAGAAGTAAGACCATCCCCTGACGTTCCATTATTTATTTTCCAGAGCCACAAACAGTGGATGATAATGGTAAAGACACACAATCTAGAGTCTCTCCCCTAGCTTCTGTGTTTATTTGCTCCTCTTCCTCTCTCCGCCATCTCTTCATCTCTAGTTCCTGGTCAAACACTTAATCATATTTCCACTTGATTTCTCCCGATAGGAATTCATTGACTGAGTATTCAGAAAGGAAACAAACTGATAGATGTCCATCTCTGTCAGTGAACAACTTACAGCTACTTGAAGCTCCAAGTAGACCCATCAATGAAGCTTTCCCTGTTTGATCTCTTCCTCTATAGACTGTACCACTTTTGATTTTTATTTCATGGTAGTGGAAAGATTTTCTCCTTTAGTTTTTGAAGATTTATTTAAACAAATATTTAACATTAAACCGGAAGCCTTATTCTCATGTATATATGTTTATGCCTTACCATGGAAAGCTGACAAATTTACATCTAAATTTAGGTATCAGTGCTTTATGGAGTACCTTGTATTTCCTTTGACCTTCTACAAAATATAGATTGCATCATATGGTAGATCATTCTTTAAGTTTTATTTAGAAAATCAACTGTAAATTTTAAGACCTTCAGATTTTATTCATCATCATTTTAGGATATGCATGAAGTGTTTTATGTAGCATATGATTTCATTTGTTGCATTTGTTATTAACATATACTTACATGTACAAATCTATACAGTGCAAGGATACTGGCTTGAGTTTTGCTCTGTTTTTCTTTCTGGGCTGCAGTGCTAATAGATTTATGCCCTGTATATCTGTCTGTGTTCATGTTATATGGGTTGTAGGCTACAGATAATTTTAAAGGTTTTGTAAAACATATTAACATCATTTCACGTTATAGTTTATACATTTGCAGAATAGATAGGTGAAACAGATGAATTGTGATGAGAGACAAATATTCTGGATGAATAATGGTATCTGAGTACTTAATGCCACATGTTTATTCATGTTATTCACTTCCGAAGCTACTAAAGTAAACTCACAGTAACATTATAGTGTTGTTGGAAGATGTAGCAACATGTAGAAAGAGATGCATTTGTATCCTGATAAACTGACTAGGTATTGTAGTGAATTTAAGGTCTTTCGTCATCATTGAAACCTTTACAGCATTCCAAAACAAGACAATAGTATGTACATGCAAATTGATTGAGTAGAAGTGTTGCATGCCAGTACTTGAATCTGTGAGCCCTAGCATGACATTGTCAATCTTTAAATATGTTAGGTAATTTTCTATATGTCTCTCAAATGAACAATGATTGACAGATTCCTAATGGTTGTGCATGTATAGTTGTCAGTGTTACAAGGATTCTGATCATTGAATAAGATAAATATATTGAATGTTACAAGAGACTGGACAAGAGGCAAATTAATATGTTGAGATGTAAATGCCATTTGTCAAAAAACATTTTGTGTGTAAAATGCGTGCATTTTTTCATACTATCTCACTAAATAAAGTTTATTTTTGTAACTGCTAAACCTTAAAATATAGCCTTCTTTTTCAAATTGGTTAGTATTTTATTTGACGACGTCTCCGATAAAAAGTATTTTCAATGCAGCATGTGCACTGAATGATGCTATTTAATGAAATTATTTTTTGCTTGCAGGAGAAATGAACCAATTTCCTTGTGAAACTGTGAGTAATATTGACTCTTTAAACAGGATATTGCTTTATGTTTCAGGAACTCCAGTCAAGCTAGGAGTTAGTTGTGGAAATTGTCCTGTGATTTCCTGGATTTTGAGTCTTTTGGTTGTGTCTCATGTTTACCAGCAGGCTTATACGTAGCAGACAATGGAGTCAGCTTGGTAAATGACAGAATGCAGACAATCCTGTATAAACAACCAGACTGCCTGTTAATGATGTTGACTTCAGTTCAAATTGTGAAGCTGACACTGGAATCTGTTCTGATGGTGGACACTGAGCTGGTTCCAGTCAGCAGGAGGTGAATCTGACCACGGTTCCTGGTGCTACAATGTGCCTTTGTTGTCATTCTTGGGGAGCAATGTCTGCGCAATTCTGTCACACACGGCAGAAGACAGTACCCTTTCTGCATGTTACATTGCTGCGAGATTTGAAGAGTCTAGTTTGACAGAAGTGACAGCAATTTGATTTGGACTTTTGCATCAATCTTTTGTACATTTTGAAAATGTAAATACATGACACAAGAATACTTAAATAATCAAACTGTATGCATCAAACGTTTAACAATCAATCATTACAAAGAAGACATCTATTTGATTTTGACTTGCCCATCTTTGAATCTCTCATGTGGAATGGATACTGGGTTACTAGGAGAAGTCAGATGACTCTTTCAACAAAAATTAGAGTTATGACAGAGGCTGTTTTGTTAAACAAGCATACAATATATAAAGTTTCAGCAGTCACCTGTTGATGGAAGTGTGGCATGATGATAAATGTTTTTTCACAAATACTCACGACATAGGTCTCAGTACACTTTGCTTCATAAAATGACAGGATTTAATGTGTAAACGTGTAGCAATTTTTAAAAAAGCTTTTAGTTAAGAATAATGCATTCTAGGAAATATATTTATGATTAAACAGAACATGAAAACCATCTGGATTTGAACTCACCTGTGAAAGCAACTCTGAAAGTTTAATGTGGCTGCATTTTGTCTTGTTGCATTACAAAGAACAAATTGAACAAAATATACATGGTCTGTATTGGCAAATCATGAAGCATACACGTTGTGATATTTACTGTCAAAAGTGAAAAGAGTGTATTATATGCCTATATATGATGTATGATATGTATATATTTGTCTTTGTTAAACATACAAGTATCAAGCCTATACATACAAGAGCATACAGAATCATATGTACAGTCTATGTTGTCTGATTATTTTTAATGTTGCTGTATATTTTAGGGTTCATAATATATATATTGCTAAAATTTGAAATGCTGAATTAAGAATTATGTTTTGTCTCAGTGTTGTGTTATATGTTTGTAATACAAAATGTATTCAGTTCACTCCATTCTTATCAAAGCCAAGCCACACAGCACAACATTTTGAAGCTTTAAATTTACATGATTGCATTACATGAGAAGAGTGTTTACATGATAAAAATACCGGTATGCTGTAATTGTTGAGGAAACTGTTTTTATTTTTTGTTCATGTTATTATGCTTCATGTGTTGTGTGTTTTTGACTGTCCGTCCATTAATATGACATGTAAACTGTATTACAGTGAAAGTTCTTTGTAAGGCATTGATGCACATTTGTGACAACTGACATGACATTCATAACCATTTCAGTTCTCATGACTTTCGGAGAAATATTTTTATTAAGCTAAAGTAGTAATACAATCATGCCAATATAAACCTATACATTGTGAAATGTACGTAAATAAAACTTCTGAAAGCTAATTAGTATGATTTTGTCCATTGAATGATGAAATTATGTCTGTCATTGTGTGTAAAATATTGTTCTAGGATACTGTAATCATGAATTATCATTGTTCATTCACAGTGTTACTTCATGTCCAGGGACCCATCTACAGATGGATAAATGCTGATTAATTTAGTACTTCAATAAGAAATGGAATTTTATGAGATGTTTTCCTAACAAAAAGATATTACCAAAGGTTGATTTTGACATGTAACAGTTGTTTAACATAATAATTCAATTGCATAAGAAATTATGTATTCCAGAGTACACCAATTGGAAGTTAAAACGACTGGTTGTCAAAGCAGTCAGGTCAAAACTGACAAGTAGCATTTGTGACTTACATAACTGCTGGTGTTCTTTGCATATTTCAGAACATACATAGTTGAATTGGCGAAAACAGAATCCCTTCTTTTTATTAATGGATGAATACCTGTAGATAAATGAATCTATAAAAGATAAATTAGTACCTTTGTCAATATAAAAAGAAATGCTCAATATTTCCGATCACAGAGCAACGCATCCTGCAGGAGAATCTTTTAACTGTAATGTGTAAAGAAGACATGTTTGATAAATCAATGCACACTAGATTAAATTATGGCATGAACAGCTGAAAAAAGTCCATTATTTATCTTCACGAATTTGGGTAAACTAAAACCTTGCAATGTACAGATTTTAATCACTTTATCATTTGCTGTAAACCATTACTATCATATCTGTATTGTCCTCTGTTGAAATAAACCATTAGACCCTCAGGTGTTTGTCTTGTTTCCAATCGCAGGTGATATGCTTTGAACATTATGACTGTGTTGCTGCACAGTGGACTGGTGCAGTCTTGTGACCCAGGGAGACAAGTGTACAGCAAGACGTGTCCATTTACAGTGTAATTAGGACAATAAGAAGTTAATATATTATATACGTACAAGTTTTTATACGGCCGTTTGAGTCGCAGTGTAACAGAGGGCTGACTTGAAAAGGAGCACACAGCTCCATACGGTTTTCCGATATACAAAGTTGATTCAACTGAATCTGATTGCTTGGCAGAAAAAGAATTATTGTTTATTAATAAATATAAGACAAGACTCAATTCTAAAATGTAATGTCATTATCAATTCAATGTACATCTATTTCTATGCATTGTAGGCCCTATCTATGAATGTGACGTCATAATTACACTTTATGATGCATCAACCGACTCAACGTCATTCACCTGATGAGACCCGTGATGGTCGAAAGCATGCTTGTGAATTATGAATAAATCATCGTGATTTATTCGACAATTATATTTTCATATATATATGAGTTGTTTCTCACGTGAAGTAAGGTTATAAATAGAAAAGAGTAAACATCAGATGGGTTTGACTGGATAAGTCTTCTTTAATATAAAGAGCTTATTTCGATCAGTATACCGGTCTTTTCAAGTACTGAAAAGACCGATATTATGTTCAATGTCAATGAATCGCATATCTATAAGTAAAGTAATCATTCTCAGTGGTGCATATTTATCAAATTTGGCATAATGAAAAAGACAAAAGGGGTCAAATTTGGGGAATTACAATTTTATAAATTTTGAATATAAATGTTCATATATTGACTATATAAGAACAAATTCATCACAAGTATATTGAGTGAGTATAACAGAAATATATGATGCGTATTAGACCAAGTTCATCACTTACTGAATATTTAACAGAAGAAAATAAAAACTGTAGTTCTGAAAAGTTTGACCTCTGTTCACTTTAAAGATCTCTCCACTGTTTTATAATGAAATCATGCAAAATGATCCATCTAGTTTTCGCGTTGATATTATGATTCACAGACATATCAAATTATATGACATTTGCACTAAAATACTCTAGTAGGTGAACAAACTTTCGGTACGCAGCTGTATGTATAAATCTAAAAGTCCAAGTCGGTTTCAAATCATGTGATACATCTTTGAATATATGGAACAAAGTTCAAATGTAAGTGTGTTGGGGAACCATTGACTTTCAAACCATGTTCTGAATCTTCAAATGAAGGATACACCCTTACAATGTAAACACTATGTTGTTAAAGTAAACGTGAATTGAAGAGCAAATTCAGTTTAAACACACACTGTATCCGTAAATACACAATCTGTCACACAATAAATGCTCCATTTGATGAGGGAGTTAGCATCTAGCTTATCAAGCCTTTCTTATTTCTTAGGGGGCGGGATAGCGCAGTGGTTAGCGCGTTCGGCTTCGGATCAAGAGGTCCGGGGTTCGAATCCCGCCAGGGGCACGGCAACTTTGTCTGCAGTAGAGAACTGTTCTACACGCAGTAAGGTTTGGGTGCAATGCTACACTGAATTTCGCTAGTTCCAGCCGTTGCTCGCAGGTTTCACCGCAATGCATAGCCACATGGCGTTGCGGGCTTTCTCCCTGCCGTAATACTAGCAGCCGCGATATAAGTGAAATACTCTTGAAAGCGGCGTTAAACCCCAACTCACCTCACCTCACCTTATTTCTTAAAATTCTTTCTTGATAATTTAATTTATCTTGCATTTCACAAAGCTTAAGATATAAATGAAGAAGTGTTTGGTTCAAATGGATTAAACGCCATGTTCTGTGTCAAATCCTGTTCTACATATTACAACATATGCGTGGGATTTTGAAGTTAAAATGCAAAGTTAGTGTTAAATGAATGAAACTATTTTATGGTTTAAACATATTTATTTCGCCATAAATTACAAGAAGAAGGGCATTGGCCAACAAGCGCAGCTTATATTAAGGCCTTTCCCGATAACAGAACATAAAAAACAGCTTTGTGACATGTGACCGATGACGTAACAGTTCAGTGATTTAATAACCAAATTTACATATTTCATTTAACTTTCAATGCTTTGCCAAATCTACCCGTATTAATTATGAAGGAGTGGACTGACTCAATAATCTTAAATTTTCTTCCTTCGACATGTGTGCAGCACCAAAAAGAATGCACCTTATGGCATAACCTTTTGTATAAAAATACATATTATGTCTTATATCCCTGTAGTTGTACCATACAAAAAAGAAATGCCATGGATCTTCATAGAAATGACCACAAGAACAAACTGAATCAGGATGGACAGAACGATGGAAGCGGTGTGCATTCAGGTCTGAGCATTGTAATCTTAAACGACTATGGTTAATCTGGCATAACCGAGGTCCGTGGTATATATAACAAAATAAAATATGATTCGTTTGGTCAAGTTGACTTTTAAAGATACTTAAGGTTTCAGCGTTTCTAATATTCGTAGGAAGTTCATTCCATTTCTTTACAACATCGGGTAAACATGATTTAAGTTAAGTTTAGGTTCTACATTGAATTGTCTGTCTAAGTAATGAGTGTCTCGTATTTCGTATGGATATGTTCACTTGCGTTGGAGGTACTAACTCTGAAAGATAACTCGGTGTTAGTCCGTTACACATTTTATAAAATAATGAAAGTTTTTGGCGATGCCTTCTCTCCAACAATGAAATAGTTGAATTTTCTTCATAAATCTTTTTATGATTCGTTCCTCTAAATGGTTCGAAGTGCGTCAAGGTGTAAACTTTCTAGTAAATTTGCTTGTTCCTTAGAACAGTTATCGCATATTATAGCACAATAGTCATATTTGGGCAATATAAACTGTTTAAACATAGTTTCTAAGACTTTCCTATTGAATCGGTATTGAAAACTTCTTGATCAATTTACAAGTGGTGATATCTTTTGAGGCATTTCGGTTATTTGTTCATGCCAGCGACAGTCTTATTGTAAAGTAAGTCCTAGATGTTTATGACTCTTGACTTCACTAATTGAGGAACTACTCATCATTAAATCTGGGATTGCATTAGATTTTAGTTTACGCGATAAAGTTAAACTTTCTATTATATCAGGAATAAAAGTAACTTGCCATTTTGTTGCCCATGTTGAGATTTCACCTAAATCCTTATTCAATGTATATTATGTCGTTTATATATATCAAGAATAATAGTGGTCCAAGTACAGATCCTTGGGGTACACCTGCTTTAATTTCCTTGGGTTCAGATTCGCATCTATTTATAACTACTGATTGTATTCTATTTTCCAAGTAATTTTGAATCCAACAAGTAATTTACCATCTACACCGTACATGCTTAACTTTTGGATGAGTCCCTTATGCCAAATTTTATCAAACGCCTTATTTGTATTACAAAAGACAGCTCTGACTTCTTTTCCTTCATCCAATGCTTGACATGACGTTATAGAGATTATGTTAATTGATTTACTGTCGAGTCCCCAGCTTAAATCCTGATTGCAGGTTAGTTAGGAGATCGTTATCTATAAAATAATTGTATACATGCTACAGAAAGTAAGATGTCTTTAACTTCGGATTCACTTAAAACTGTTTCGGAGAGTCTAGTATCACATAATACAATGTAGTTTGGGTCCTACCAAATCTGCCGAAGGATTTTTTTCCTCGTAATCCTTTTTAGCTTTACGAATATCGGTAACAACGTTATTTCTATATTCTCGAAATTTAGCCCAATCAACATCATTTTTGCTTTTTGATGCTGTCTATTTCTATTTCTCATTAATCTACGAATTAGAGTATTCATCCATGGTTTATCGTGTTCTCTAACAGCAACTATTCGGTTAGGAATAAACCAGTCACAAATATTTGTAATAATATCTACATATCGAACAGCATTTACTGTTTACATCAAAAATGTTTGTAAGTTCAGACCAATCATAATTTACAAGGTTATCAAGTATCGATTGGTGATCATCGCAGTCATAATGTTATACTGTCATTTCGTTTGGCGTTGTCTTTAATACTAACAAAAACAGGACACTGACCACTACAAGTTGGATCCAATACACCTGAATCCGTCACAAAATTCATACTTTATGAGATCAATTATAGTAGCAGTATGCGGAGTGGTTCTTGTTGGTTTAACAATCAATTGTTTAATTCCAAACTGCATTTCGAGGTTTTCGATCTTTCTTTTCCCCTTTGTCAATGCATGTAAGTTAAAATCTCCAGTAACAATAAGAGGCAAGTTAAGATCAACTGCACTGCTGATAGCATTTTCGATTAGATCCCAATAGGTATTACTGTAGTCTGCACGATAAATGGTACCGATGAGATACGAACGTTGTTTAGTCTTAACTTTTACCCATAAAGCTTCAAGCCCTGCTATCTCGAGATCGTTCATAGGTTGTAAATGAGATGATTTTTTACATGAATGGCAACACCTCCACCGCGACCGTCGCGATCAAGTATGATAGGAACTATTTTACCACGCCATACACGTACTCTTTAACACGTGATGGTTATTGAACACAACTACACCCTGTTTGTCAATCCCCCTGTACATGAAAGTACCTGAATAAATATTGTTTAAACCACTACACGTCTTGTGGATGTTCTCTATCTCTTCTTGGAAGATGCAACATTATGATAAGCATTCGGGTTAAAATATTATGGTGTTCTTATTGTATATTTTTTGCGAATAATATTACTAAGAAAACATTAAACATAAGACGATAGCTACATTTCAAAATGCTGTCCATCCCAATGACAGCTTGTTCGTATTGAAATGGAATTATCATTTTCCCATTGGACATTGAGAATTTTAATATAATGTAATCAGATACCTTCGTTATCTCATTCTGTCTAACATTTAGATTCTGTTGGTTCAATTACAAATAGTTCGGTGTGATTAGAGAAGGGAATTGATGTAAATCCCTCGAATAATATTAACAGTTAATGCAATTCCTTATACTGGTCACAGTCTAATGGTTTAGGAAACGTACATTTAATACCATACTTATATTACATCTATTTGGAGCCGTTATATTTATGGTGCCTTGTTGATTGATAATCCCAGTTCTAATAAGAAGACTTGAGGCAGATTTAATTGCTCTTGAACTTATATATTGCTTTTTTCCATTCTGTTTAAGTGGTTAACACCTTTAACATATATTGTGAGAGATAAATATTTACAAAGGACAATTTGAATTCACTATTACAGTGTTTATATGCACTTAACTTAAGAAGTACATTCCCAGATAACACACAACTGGTGGACCACTGGTGGGCCACTAGAACCTGCTCCAGTGGCCCACTAGTAGTTTGGCCACTAGCGTTCATACCGGTGGGCCACTTGTTACCCACCAGTGGCAAGCCACCAGCTATCTGCCACCAGTTGCCCATTAGCTATCACACCGGTGGGCCACTTGCTACCCTCCAGTGGCAAGCCACTAGCTACCTGCCACTAGTGGCCCACTAGGGGATGTGTTATCTGGGATTAATTCATATTACATGATGAAAATACTGACACAACCAAAGACTACTCCGAAATGTCAGAAACAGAAGAAGACGAGTTACCAGAATATGAATCTCTCAAGTCTGTTATTGTTAAAATGAATGTCGCAATCTATGTTATTGTCTTCTTGGAGTTCAAATTTTACAAACAAACGGATAATCTCTGCATCTAACGAGTGATATTACAAAAATGTTGAAGCAATAAAGGACACATAACGGATAGTGCACAGGACCAAAACCAGTGGAATCCAATTTCCGGATACCTGCCGGATTCTCCCGTATCCTTACCCATTTGGTATCCGGGAATCCGGGAATCCGGGAAAATATTCTCTCCCGTATACCAGATCCGCCCATATTCTCCCGGAAATTTTTCCGGAAAGTATGTTTCTAAGAATACTGGAATCCGGACAGAATATCTTATCCGGATACCCTTCTAAGTTATTGGGTAATATTACTGTCTCATGTTGAAAAAGTGTTCACATTATTTTATGATAATTATAATGATAATAATAATTTATTACTATGTCATGCTGTTGCAATAAACTATATATACACAGCTTTACGCTACACATATAATAAAAACATTGCCTACTAGAGTCTATAAGACACAACTTTTACCTTATTGAACAACAGAAATACATAAATTAAAATGTTATATGGATATACATACATAAAGGCTAATACTTCTTGCATACTTTTCACCCAACTCACTCAATCTGATGCAGTGACTCATAGAGACTGTCGCATTGATTCACCCTAAAAGATGTTAACTGATTCACCGACCTTCATACACACTCATAATAAACTCTCCAAAACATTCAAACACACAATCTGACACTCCCTCATACATATCTCCACTCAGACCGACACACACAGACTCACCAACATATGATATTGTGCAAGGTACCAAAACCAATCAAATTTATGAAACAAAGTCCATTTTATAATGAAATTGCTTTCAGGGACATCAAGTATCATACACTGACACATACAGAATGACATACCTTCAGAATAAATTAAGGGAGACAACTCTGTCCCCGCACCTCACTGCATGCTGCTGATGTTTTTGTTCACAAACCTGTCTCATGTATTTACATTAAACAGCATTTATATATATATCAATATTTCATATCAATGTTTGTTACAATAGAATAGAGGGAGTATATTTATAATTGTTAAGTTTGTTCTTGCGTTATTTGCCGTACGTGGCTGTGAGTTAGCACACGATAGTAATCACGATCCTTATAATTTGTTTTTACCTTTATAAAGCTGGGCCCGGATTTTAAACAAACTTTTACAATACACATGAAACCAGTTTGAAATAAAGATAATGTAACGATGTCATTAATACGCATGCAACAGTAATTAAAAAAAGTTCGATGATTTTTATTTCAATTCTTTAAAGACCGATAATATACCAGTCATATATGTATGGCGTCTTGTCAGACGGATATATATACATATGTATATAGTTTCAGTTGCCAAGTCAGAATTTATCAGAACTTCATTACATGAAATTGAAAACTGACTCAATTGCAAAACATGCATCTTCTTACTATCATACATAATGCCAGTTTTTCACAGTCGATGTTATTATCGATTGAAATGTATGACAGAATATGAGAAATTAGAAAATGCAATGAAATGACACTTTTGTGTATGTGATGACATTAAACCCACAATTTGAATGTTCAGTAGCATAAAGGGAGTATTGGGTGTGATTAGATTTTATACATGAACAATAGAGGTTGTCACATTGTATTCTGTTCTGTGATTATCAATAAAACTATCTTATATGTATATCTGTTTGTCACTGCCATTAAATGGTTCCCCAAATATGGGCGTTGAAGGCATTATTAGTAAAACTGTTAATTCGACGTCTTCTCTGAAACCAGTTGACATAGCTAGGAAGCCAAAGTTGTAAGAATAACAGCATGGAGTCATGGAGACTTAAGTTTGCTCATTTGGACTTGATGCCCCCTCTAATGATGACAGGCCAGGGTCTTATTCCTCAAACCTTCTGGCGATTTCTCTTCAATTCAATTTATTGGTTTTTTTTTCAGTAAAAGGCCTTAGGCCCACGTACAAAAACACATTATATACAAAAAGAGAGAAACATCAGGGAGGAGAATAAATAAAGTTTACATTGTGAGTTAATTTGATAGTTAAACCTTAGAGCGTAAGAGAAGTGCATCTCTTATGAAATATGAGTAGGATAAAATAATTTCGAAGTTTTGACATTGTAAAACATTTTGCAGGTAATATACGACATGGTCAGGTAAATGTGGGATATATTTGCATCTTGATTTTTTTATATATTGGACATTTGAATAAAAAGTGCAATTCATCTTCAATTACATTATCTTCACAAAGCTTACAAAATCTACAACATCTAGGTATTCCTGCTCTTCTTCCAGTATGCTACAATTGACAGGGCACCTATTCTAATTTAAGTTATTCTTCATCGTGATTCTTTCGATTTAACAT
The DNA here is from genome assembly GCA_936450465.1 of Gibbula magus. Lineage (NCBI taxonomy): Eukaryota > Metazoa > Mollusca > Gastropoda > Trochida > Trochidae > Gibbula > Gibbula magus. Next base: position 62,655,410 of record OW388289.1, on the reverse strand, counting down.
GAAACAGGTATAGTTCTAAACAGAAAATGGTTTTAATATTGAAATATATGTCTAAAGATGAACTGCCATAAATGTCTGTAAATATGCTTTGTACATAACAATCATTAATTATACAAATACAAAATTATATAGAAAACCACTTTTGTTGCCGAACCTTGGGCTTTCCATACAAAATCAAATCCGTACGTAAACAATATCTTCTTAACATCCGAAGCCCAAATGTTACGACATTCTGCTTCTTGCTTATACATCATATAACACTGTTTCTGATACCTAGTTTCTTGTATTTCTAATTTTTTAAACCAAAATTCAATTACTCTTTGAAGGGTGTCAATATGTACATAGTTTCCTCCACATTCAGCAAGCACTGCAACATTTGAGCACTTATAACGCACACCAAGACTATATTTACAACATTGAACATGAAATATTTCAATAGTTTCCCATATGTGAATGTCTAAAATTTCTGAACCTTACAATATGGTAGGCTTCAGCTGTAACATTGCACATTGCTACGTAACTGTATGTATTTGGTTAATAAACAGTGTACCATCTTGTACTTTTTCGGGCCGAGTCCTATGGGGGATGCTAACCTAGGCCCTCAGAGTAAAGCAACTATCGCCAGCATTGACTGTACCAACAGCTTACCACACGACCATTTCGCCTTGACAATGGTAGTGTGGTAAGCTGTTGGTACAGTCAATGCTGGCGATAGCTGCCTTAGTACAAGAGTTTGTACTAATGAAGGTAGTGTGCTCCCAAATATAACCATGTTATATTTCTTCACTATCCAAATGGCAAGTATTTCTTCGACCTTTGTTCATGAATATTGCCAGATTTAAAGATACAATTGAATAACTTACAAACGTACGTTGTAAATATTTGAGAATTGTTTATGAGCATTTCCGTTATTCCATATTTTCCATATGGACCAGGATATATCTTTAACTTTAGGTTAAGAAGTGCTGTTTCAAATTCATTGGGGTTTATATCATGATTGAGAATATTGTTGTAATCATCATTAGTACAGTCATCACAAATAACTGGATAGTCAGCATGAGAGACAATATACTCCTTTGAGAATGTAATTAAATTGTCATCTATAATATTTTTACTGATATTCAGTAAAGGTCGAAAATAATCAATCCTTTCATCACTGTCGATGTAAGAAGATAGCTGCACAGACCGTTTACTAAAATACTGGACATGTGACGAACATGTTTTCTCTTCAGTAATGCTAGAAAGCTAAACATTGGAGCTATTAATAACTAATAACTAACATTATATTTGTGAACTTGATATCAAGCAAATTCCATGCCTCCAGCACTAATAGGAACATATCTGCATCATTTGATAGTTTACTGTGGGAATTTGTCAAGATCAGTGCAGGAGTTGTGATATTTATATGACCATGTGGTCGATTTTCTTTTCATTTAGTGTCAAGACTTGGACACGTGCACTGAGACTGACAGTGTCTCTGATACGTGTTTGTAAAATCATGGAAATATATTGTGCTTTATCTAGAGAAATATTTATATCCTTCTACATCAAACAATAAACATCCGATGAGCTACAGAGCCCTTAGCTCTATTGTACAATCGTAATAGGACAAACGAAACACAAAAGATCTGTAGATTCAATGAGTTGATTTTGAATGTTACTTCAAAATAAGGTAATAATAAAGGTAATTCCATGTCATATTACATACCATACACACTAACTCATAGAACACTGAAGTTAATGGCTTACCGTAACAAAATGATGAAGACCGATTTTTAATTACTCTCTAGCATACTTAATAAGTTCTGTTGGTTTAATTCAGCAAGGTTAACGGATATCAGTAGCATACGTCCTAGGGCTTTCAATTAACTGGAAATGTCAAATAATAAAATAGTATATACATTGTTTAATGTTTATCATTTAGAATGTAAAGAAAAAAATACTACAACGAATTGGAAACATGTTATATTTACAACTTTAATATTTGCAATTAAGTATTCACTGAATTAAAACTTTTACCCTGTATTGTTTAGAGTCTTTTAATGCAATATTGACATGTCCTTTAACAAATCTATCCATAATACACAAATCCAAAAGTTCAGGACAATAAAATAAAACTATTTACATTATACAATTATAGACTTCAGTTAAGGTGAATCAAATGGTTTATCGACCTCGGAACAGTTATGTTCACCGAGGCGATAGCCGAGGTGAATATAACTTTCCGAGGTCGATAAACCATTTGATTCACCGATAACTGAAGTCAATAGCCGACTCTTAATATTTATGCACAGCGGTGACCTAGATATCGAAAACGAGGCTAAGCCCGCAAGCTTCCAAGATGGCAGACGAAAATGCCGTGATGCAACGAGAGAATCCGACATCGTATTTCATGAATAGCTTTACTACTAACTCACGAAAAGTTTTCTACTTTTGCACAAAAGTTTCTTGCTGTTTTCTGAATTAGTCCGTGTTTAATTTGACAACGGTGATTAAAATTTTCATTCATAAAGTGCCTTGCTGAAAAGTCAAAGCATCGTGGAACGTTGATTCGCAGATATGAGTACTTGTCAAATATCTCAAATTTGTACAAAATCCATGTGATATTATACGATAAGAAACACAATTTTACGTTGGAAATAGATTTTGTGTTTTTTTGGAACAATCTATTATCATCTAGTCATATTAATGATTGATATATTCGTTTTTTTCTGCCGCTCCTACGTAATCTCTAACATTCGATCAACTTCCGGGAGGCTTGCAATCTCACAATGCGTCACTTGTGCAACTTTCCTACATAAACAGGTTTATTTATAGTCATATATCTATATAAAAACCAAAATAATAATATTCATCAATTTGATAAGTATTACGAGTTCACGCGCTATACAGACCGAACGGGAAATAGAATTGAACTTTTTCGATAGCCACGCCTGTACATTGTCCGTTGCAGGTCTAGGCCTCATATTGCATATAGAATTTAATAGATTTACAAAAGGACGTTCTTCAACTGAAAACACATTTTAATTTATAGTCTAAGTGTTTGATGTGATTAAGTATCTATGATGATTGTTATAGTTTTAACAATTATGTAAAAATTCTGTATTATTGATATTGCAAATACTTTGGGGGAAATGGGTAAAAGGTAAACTTTCAACTGCCCTTTTCATTGGGAAATACAATTCTACAAGTGCAAATTGGTTCCTGATTTCTTAAAGTAAAACATCACTCAAATAACAAAATTATATAATATATGTCTGTACCTTAAACCCTAATATCAATTTTGAATTTTATGGATATAATTAATATTCATATACATCTTAATCATGTTTTGGACCTGACTCAGAAATGTACATGGATTGATGATGTTGATATGGAATTAAGTTGATCAGTTTTGCTTTAGTAATGCTTTTATATTGAGTAGGGGGGACCATATAGAGGTATCCATTACTCAAATTGAATTATCAAAATTAACTACATTTTCATATTTTAAGAGTTTGGTTTGACTCAATCACATCGATACCTGACAAAATAAAGCTACACTTTGTAAACATATTAACAGTCTAATCTAATTATTATATTTTATCTCTGAAGGGTAGCATATTTTCAAAATGGTCAGATTCCTTTAGATATATAATTGCAGCAAATATTAATTAAGATAGTAGAGCCTTCTTTATGTAACTAAATATTATCTAAAACCCCTAAAAGATTAATTTTAACTTGACATGTAAATATTTCATTATTTTTTGTATATATTTTAGTTGAAACTTAGTTCTTTATCTAAAATTGACTTGACCTTTCTGTAAGTTTCCAAGGGATAAAATTGTTTATATATGTCTACAGCTTCAATGTTAAGAACATGAAAATTCTATAACTTATGGTCAAAGTTTCTTTTAATGAAACTTTCTATCTCATTTATGCCAAATCTATTCAGCATTACAAATTTACAAAATAAATCATTAATAATTTCAACCAATTATATATAATATGCCTCAAATCTTTGATTCATTATATTTTTACAAGACCTGAATAATGATGTACATATATATATATATATATATATATTTATATATATATATATATATATATATATATATATATATATATATATATATATATATATATATATATATATATATATATATATATATATATAAACTGACATCAGCACAATCACAAAAATTACAAGTAAACTTCAATCCATTTGTGTATATATATATATATATATATATATATATATATATAAACTGACATCAGCACAATCAAAAAAATTACAAGTAAACTTCAATCCATTTGTGTACATATATGGATACATAAATATTTAGGAATATTTCAATCCAGATGATATTTGGTTTTGATGGTGACCTTGTCATATTTTTCATCTTAATTGTCGAAATCATCTTTGGAAATCATACATTACAAATGTACCATGTTAAACAAAATATAAAATACGGCACATATTACAATTTCCCATGTAACATTGTTATTAACTTGAGATAATTAAAACTCTAATATTTAATGCATAATAAACTCAGATAATATTTTGTATACAAAATTAATTTTAGTTATTTATTTTCTTGATTTTCTGTAGAAATTACAGTTTTAAAAAAATCATGCAAGTGCTTTATATTAAAATTATATTAAATATAATTATAACTACTTACCCTATAATTGATTTATTCAAAAATATTCACTTCTGCCAGCATGAATTAAAGTAGCTATTTACGAAATTATAATTTTATTTTTACATTTAGGCCTACTGCAGTATAAGTTTTCACAGAAATCGGCATGGTAACAGAAACATGTTTTTGTCAACATCACTCATGTGGAGAGACACGGCATGCGATTGTTCATGTCGAGTATCTGCATGGCTACATCGAAGAAGTCGGGAAAATAAATAAGCCCACAATTTATTCATCATCACGATCCGATAGGGCTTACATCAATATCACAATCGTATTTAGTACTTTGAATCTAGATTTAAGTATGAAATTGGATATTCGTAAAAAAAAATCTCTCTTGATTTCAAGTTGAGCGCAAGTTTACTTCGGCAAACGTTGTTATCCGTTCAAATATTGAATTTACACCACACGTATTTTGAGTAAAATAAACATTTGAGATGTTGTTTCAGCTTTTAGTTCCGTCAGTAACTAGTGACAATGTTTGAAAGTGGTATAAAACGAACTTTTTTGGCGACATGTTACGAGAGAAAATCGCGATCAATCACTTCCGGGATCACGTTGTTCGTCCATGCGGGCTTAGCCTCGTTTTGGATAGCTTATGAATATTCATGACGTAATATTAAGAGAAGTCTATAACTGTTTTATTATATGATCCATGAAAGTCTCAATATTTTCCGAAAATTCATTAAAAAAAAAAATAAAATAAAATAAAATTAAAAAACATTTTTTTTAACAGAAAGTTCATTTTTTTCTAATTTTACTTGTAAACCTACAAAATAGATTTCGATTGAAAAAAAAAACATTATTTTTAAATAACTTAATAGAATACAAAACATAAATTAAATAGCGCTCCTCGCAAGCACCTCGCAGGGGTGATCTATTTTTAGCTCCAGGTCATTGGATTGTTATGTCGACCTCGCGTGACGTTTCCCGCGGTCAACATAACGTTTGATCATTGTCGATGACCATACGTCTCGGCCAATCAGAAAGCAGAACACTCGTCCATCATATAATAATAATCGTTACAACATTAACAATGAATAAACTAAATTGTCGTCCGCTTCAAAATGAGTATCATTACATGCAGATTGTGTAAACCAAATATTGGTGTGATCAGCGAGTCTGACCTTCACTAAACACGTGTACTGTAACTGATAGTCACTCTCACCAGGAATGGTTCCCACACATGCGACAGTGCCATTATATTCTTAATGTACCACGGATGACAATAAGAACAAAGAGATATTCAAAGGGCGAGTGGTTCATATACAAAGATCATAAGTATCGCTGCTCTTTGACCAATGATGTGATTATAGATCATTGTTAAGAGGAATGATAACTTTGTCTGGCATATGAAAACCGCTTGTTTGGATTGGAAATATGTTAAAAGTAATAACGAAAACTTGAAAACTGCTTTTTCGACCTTACCAAAAAGAAAGTAGATTTGTTCAGTTCAAATACACTTCGTGTAACGAAATCGGTTTTTCAAGTGTTTTGTTTTGCCACAGTGGCTGATATTTACGTTTAGTTAATAACAAAAAGTAGAAATGTCATTAATAAAAGATGTTGTCGACATAAATAACCTTCTTGGATATGAATTTGTTGACTCATAACTACTGTAGGACGTCCCAAAACAAACCCAAACTCGCTGTTTGACGTTCTTAAAACGCATGATTCTACGCTCCGTTTACATGCATTGTTTGCCCCCGGGGGCCAAGATACCCCCAGGGGCAAATTTGCTCCCAGGAGTCAATTTCATCATGTAAACGGTACACACAGGGGGTAAATATTTGCCCTATGGGGGTATTGAGGCAAAATTTGCCCTAGCTAAATAGGTGGAGCAAATCTGTTACCCCTGGGGGCAAACGCGTCATGTAAACGCTCTTGTCACATTTTCAGGGGGGGGGGGGGGGGGGGGGGGGGGGGGAATCAAGTTTAATATGCGGATACAGAAGTCCTTCACCGATACAACAATACATGAGTACATGACACAATTCATTCACTAGGGACAGATAATCTGAAATTCCGAGCACCTTGTTGGGTATTATTTTTCTTATCCAAGATAATTTCCATGTGTACAAATCGAAAAACAAGACTCAAATTCACTAAGACTAGTTTTACTCATGGTGCCCGGCTGCAGATAGTGCTTTACTTATGTCCCCTTTTGACGGATCAGAAGAGATTGTTGTTGGTCGAGATTATGTCAGCTTTGGCGTAAGTGTAGGCGTTCCGTTCCAAAGCATAACACTAGAACTACTTGACCAATCGAACTGCCTCTCCATGTCATATAGAAGTGTCTTATGGGTATTTCAAATTTTATTTGTTTTTGTTTCCTTTGAAACAATTTTGACTTTGTATTTTTGAAGGCTAGGGTTTGTTTCCGGAACATTACTCTAAAACTATACTTGACCAATCGTCACAAAATTATGTATTCTGCATCTCCAAATCATCTTCAATATAAATGTGCCTTATTGGATATTGAGCTGCTTGTCAATTCTATTTCTTTCTGTTTCCGTGGCAATAATTTTGGATTTAGTCTTCTCGAAAGATAGGGTTTGTGCTAAGTGCACAACTTTGAATTATTTTGTTATTCTAATGTGAATTGGAGGAAGGGGAGACACCTTTTGTACGAATACACTGCTTTGTAGGTACCCTCCATATTCACTACAATGTATTCAAAAAAGATTTCTGACAAATAAATAGTTTGTTTATTGTAAATATTAAATATTGATACGAGTAATCACTCAGTTTGAAGCAATTTGAGCTTGGTTCTCTCGCTGCTGAGCTGTGGCAGTTTGTAAGCTCTTGGCCATGAAATATGCGTTCTTTGCCTTGTCGAAACCTGTATATTTGAAGTACACTATCAACTTTTATATCATGCATATTTAACTGAAATGCATATCCGAAAATTGAGAGCTTGTAATAGGAAATAGATTCCAATAGTTTGCAGTAAGTTTATTGGTCACAGGACTATATGACTTTGAATACAATTTTTTTTTAAAATGTGCTATTCAAGGGCAGATATCTCAAGTTCCGGGCCGAAATGGAACATCAGTTGTTTATCACATACATTTATGTGTGTTACTCTTAGTAAAGAGCAGATTTCAAAGATGCATGCTGTCTAAAACTGATTCTTTGTGGCAGTAACCAAATGCACAATTTGTACACAAGGGTTTAGCACTCTGAAGCTATTTGTTCTTGTGAAGAAGTTGATTATGCAAATGTTTTACGGACGGACACCGGAAGTCATGATATAAAACATAAAATAATTTGCAAGATTACCCCAACACTTTTAGCCGCTTTGTAGAGGTGACCATGCTGCCAAAGAAGTGTTATCATGGTAATTCTTGGTGGGACGATAGCACAAAGTGACTCCTCAGTATTTAGAAAGGTTTGATAATGATGAATACTACAGTATTTACCCCCTGTCTTAAAACCCATGTGAACGCAAATTGATTTGCTCCTTGTCGTTGGGGTAAATTAGCCCCCGGGGCTATTTTATCCCTGGGGGCAAATAGGTGTCATGTAAACGCAGCTTAAGAAATATGAACAGATACTATTTCCAAAATTCATATTTAGTACAGTTGGGTTCTGATGACATCGATGATATAATGTTTATTCAGTCGTATTTATATATTTTGTATGGGGAGGTTCATTTTTGCACGCAAGAATTGATTATAATATCAATTATTTGAATACGCATTTGGTCACTCAAGCTAAAAACCGACAATACAAATTTCAGGCTATTGTTCAGGCATCCTGTATATTAAGTGTCATGGGATATTGATGTCAGCGCTATTTATTGTTTCAGTTCATCAAGGAGGTTAGTCATGTGTAAATATATAACGGCGATTTATTCTACAGCAGCTATGGTTCACAGAACACGACACAGATCAACCATATCGATAATACTCCGATGGGACTGAATGTGAGGAGCGAGAGAGAATTGGGACTACTGTATATTGGCATATTTTCATGATGGCAATCATGATTCCAATCATTTTAACAGCAACAGGGTTGTAACATAAGTTGCAACTGTAAAATGAATTTTGAATATCGAAATGTTTCCATTTGTTACGTTGCGCAAATTGCTTTCTGATATGAGTCATTGGAACTATATTGGATCTTCTTAATGGCGGCATTTCATGAATGATTTTATATATGTTTCAATGGGAGAAATTGAAGATGTAACTGTAGCCTGAGATGGAATCATGTTGTCACTATACTTCACTGATGAAGTGACAATGGTAACCCTGAATCAGCTGCCTTTCAGATTTAATAGAAGACGCACATCTTGGTTCTGCCCAAAGCTGAATAGATGCTGTATCATATCCTATTTTCGTCAGAAGAGCAGCATCAGTAATGTGCATTAGTTGAATAATTCATTATGAATGCCATATCAATATATAATTCTTATATATTGTATTATACATTAAAGGGGATTGTTTAATTTGTATGTGAGTATGTGTGAGTGAGTGAGTGGTGTATGTTTGTCCAAAAAATCCCACTCTGATAAGAGACCTTATTGTACAAGTGACCTCCATTTCCCTGGAATGGAGGTCGATTTGATGTAACAGGGGTGGATGAATAAAATATTTTAAAAAAAATAAAAATAATAATTAATTAATGAGAATTTCCAGTACAAGTCAATTTGGTATACCATATTTATATCATAGTTTATACTTTATAACTGATTTAGTTTTCTTTTAACTAGGAACAAGAAATAAGATAAATGTCTACATTATGGACATGTTTAATGTGAATCTATTTGAAATGAGAACTACTGCATACCCTTTGAAGGAATAACTTGAAGAGGAATTAAAAATTTGTTATTTTACATGAGATATTTGAACTGAATATGACTTGTGATAGCATAAGACTATAAAAGAAGTAGCAACATGAGATTGTGACACCACAACTTTTCATCTTCTTCTCCAGTACAGAAAAATAATTAATTGAAGGAAAAACAACATCTAACATATACATTTTACTGGCTGTGAGTCCAGTGTCTGCATGTTATGTAAATGCATTGTGTTGACCTGGGGGAAGGATGAAAACTGATAGTAACTGTAATGTTACTTCAAACTACTGTGCAGCGCTGTGTGAGACTGCTTTAATCTTAAACTTACTCTAAAAAAAATATTATTCATAGAAAATCACCATTTTATCAAATATTGAAAAGAAGCCTATAAGAAATGGTGAAAAAGAATTTACTAAAAAAAAATTCACAAATTTATTAAGTATTGAAATGGAGCCTATGAGAAATGGGATTTTCACAAACCTTGGCTCCTATTCATTATGTAATAATAATATTAAAACAATATAATGCAAAGGTCTATGATATTTATAATGAATGTTGATTAATGTGTAACCAATTTTGATAATAATAAAATTGATGACTTGGCAATGTCTTATAATTAGCAAGGGTCATGACCTAAAAAATTTTTTTTCACTTTCTTCTACAGCCCCAGGCCATTATTGCAATAGCCGACAGTGGTGAATTGTATGCAAAGAATTGTATATTCATTATTATATAATGTTTGTACGATATTAACAAATAGTATTATCTCGCCACCACATTATTATATGTTTGATACCAGCAAATTATTTCCAAGCTACAAAACAAACACTTGCACATATATTACACGGAAAACATCTTTGGCATGTATTAGCTTTGCATATATTGTCATACTAACATTTTATAACAAATAACATGTTTCTGTGCAACTTTGTGTTGCTCTTTCAACACATATATATAGCAGATTGGCAAAGTTGTGGTAACAAAATAGTTTTTAAACTGCTTTAATCGTTTCAGTACCTAGATTCTTATTACAACATTCCATTATCTGACCACTGCTATAAAGCCCACTCCATAACATAACCCACTTATAATCTCCTGATGAAGGCCATGGCTCTATTTTTCTAAAATTTAGTTACTGATTATTTCTTACAATTTTGATATCGGTGTTTCACTCTTTTTCAGGAAAAATAAAAGGACTGTGGGAACTATTTTGATTGATCAAATACATATAGTTGCTGTCAAATCTTTGTAAAGTGACAGTTAAAAGCCTTATTAATATGAAATGGTCTTGCCTCAACAAACCTGTACATCGAAAATATTATCATTGACATGTACATCCTGGTAACCAACCAACATATTCCCTTGCTTCTCTTTCAAACGTGATACAGAGAAGGAGAGACACGTAAGATGTAAGTATAAATGATGCTTCTACAAGCTTGTAAGTCAACTGCAATAACTCTGAATATACACATGTTTATCCGATTGCGTATTACTGATGTTTATCCCAAGCATGTGCGAATTTTATGAAAAATATAGTTTTAAAAATAAGAGAAAAGTTTATTTTAAAACACAAATACGAAATTCGGAACGGACAAACACAGAGTGCGCCACGACATGATTACTATACGATACTGATTACTATAAAAGAAAACTTAAAACAAATAAAAGAAAAGGCTATACCACAGGTACATTTCAGATATGTTTTACTTTACATATCATCTGATCCTGGATACAAACTCTGCTCTTCCATCCTAGTCAGGAATATAAATGTTAATCAGTTGTATATATGCAGGATAAGAATCAAGACATTTGACATTTGAATGCTTTTTAATAACGTTTTCTTCATCATATTATTAACACAAAAAGAGAATTGCTCAAAATGAACAAAAGTTGGCAACATGTTGTTTTTGTAATGAGAGTGGTTTTAATGTGAGATTAGAATGTCAGGAGACATCAACCTTCTATCGAACCTTCAAATTTGGCATACGATTTATATCTTTATTCATTGATATTTCTAAATAAATTTTCATTCGGTACATTATAGATTAATAAGTCATATTATCATTGCTGCAGCGTCATGTTTACATATCCAATATCAAGAATGTATCCCCGAATCTCACTTTATGTAATATGCTTTGGGAGTTGTGTTATATCAACAAATATAATTATAATCATAAATAGAGTCTCGTCTTCCCATTCCATGAATTGAGATGATTCCAAACTACATTTAACGTACGTAATCTAGCAAAATCACATGCTATGCTAATTATCATCTGCATAATATACAGGCGTACGCTTCATCAAATTAAAGTTATACAGATAACATATAATCAGAAAGTTTGTTTGCGGTACAGTTAAGTCGGGGTTTGATACAGCCAATATTTATTCGAGAAAAGATTTCTTGTTAGTTCATTTCAAAAGTTTCGTGTTACAAGTTTATGTCATTTCGAGATTTACTGATATGGTTATCAGTTTGCTCATGTCTGTTGGTAACCGAGAATATAATTTGCCGATTTATATATATTATTGCTTTCCAGAACTGACAAATTATTAACTGTTAAAGTCGATTCATATTTGTTTTGGACCCTGCTCATTTCAGTAAAATACTGCAGGAGACACGAACATTAGCTTCACCAGACAGCTTTTCCTAAAGAATAGTGTAGAAAACGAGCATACCAGTTTGGAAATATAAATACACATGCATCGGTTTTAGGAGCATTTACATGTAAAAGTTGAAAACAAAGGAACGGAAACATTTCGGAAATAACAAATGTTTTTATCGCAACCCAAGGAGTTAGAATATACTCCGAAACGTCGTCCAAGTTTAAAATTATGAAATCTTGCTTTTGACACATATAATCAGTTGAGTAATTCAGTTTCAATTTACCTCAAAATGATATCAAATATAGTTGCAAACGACGATAAAAGAATTCAGCGCATAAATGATGCAATTATATGAAATTTAATCAATTAGACATCTTGCCAATCTTATTGAGCATCTTCAAAACAAGTTGCACGTCTCCAGCACGTCTCTAGGATTATGGAGACCTATATTTCCCCATTCCACGTCGAGACGTTTGGATTCAAATTGGTCCTTTACTGCCAGTTCTCAAAATCGTATTGTCACGTCTTCACTGTAGGGGCTGCCTGATTGCAAAGTTTGGTTGAATTCGAAACAGCCATATTTGCTGGTTCTTGTGGGATGATAAAAAAAAACGGTAATAACACTACTGGTGAGGTTGTATTCAAGAAAATATTGCTTTTCACATGTGTATTAAGTTGACATATTCAGCTGCAGTATACTTCCAAAAATGCAACAAAAAAACAACAACAAACAAACAAAACATAATATATTTGATTGACATGACAATTTGCATGCTTACCCAATTATTTTATACATTCCAAACTGGGGTTAGACTGTGGTATATGATTTCATTAAGCCTACGATTTAAATGTCCGTTAGTGTGTTGGTAAGAAGTTGATACAATAAGGTTTCTTATAATATAATGGAGACTGTTATCGGTGCAATAAAGCAATCTGATAAAATTGGTATCCAAATCTGATAAATATGCAAAACAGGTCAGAGGTCAAATACACGAACTACTTTCGAAGAATTCTACTCTTTTCATGCGAATCCTAAAACAGTTACTGTTTACGAATCATTAAAGAGCGTAACCGGGAGTTTATCCGAATATTTCCGCTTGAAAGAATGGATATTTGAAAACACGTAATTATCTGATATGGTACACTATGTGCATTTATAGTTTTAACAATGTGAAGATAATTTTATAATTGTTTTAAAAATCATTCAAAACTTCAGTTCGCTTTTGACCAATATCATCAACAAGTAGCTGCAGTGTCCTGTGTATTCAAAATGAATCTCGATGTGTCAGTGTGTGGCATATCGTCGCGCCTAGTCGAACACATTAGCATTTTGGTAGCTCTTGAGGGATGAGTTCGTGGTATTGGGTACATAAATAGGTACTTATTGTCATAAAAAAGGAAACAACCCCACCTCACAAACAATTACCGTTAAATTGTGCTGTTATGCAGCAATCCGTATCAACCATGCAACGCAGCTTCCAAAACGTTGAAACTAGAGTTACTTTCCTTGTTCTAGTAACGTGACCAAGCGATTTATGAGTGCTTTTAAATTATTAGATAGGTACTTATGAACTAATTGTAAATATCTCTATGATCAAGAAATCATGGACCATCTGTTGATTTTTTAAAAGAATCGCGCACATCATGTTTTGAAATTGTTTTCATTAAGAACTATTTCCAGGCACTTCACAGCAATATATCGCCGATCACTTTGATGTACCTTCTATGAAATTACTCCGCTAAAACATGATCAATTCTCTTACAACTTTCAACACAACAAAACGCTTAATTTAATAATGACATTATATGATAATGAATTTATTAACCTCGTGTGTTTCCGTATCATTAATATAATATTTTTGGAATAAAAAATAATGTATTATGCTCGTAATTTTTTTTAATGTATTATGCGAACATCTAGCGAGCATAATACATTATGTTTTATTCCAAAATATGATACTAATGATTCGGAAACACATTTGGTTAATAATCTCTATATAAATGAACTTTGGGGGTTGTCTCACTATGTCGTGTCATTGCCTTCAGTAGCAATATAAGTCTATTATAACTGATAGTCACAACTCTAAAATGTTCGCAAGACATGCAAAGTTGACGTTTGTTCTTTTCTACCCTGATTATGACAACTGGTATTATTAGATATGTTTTGCATCGGTGCTCCCTTACTCTCCTTGACCAATCTATTGCTTTAAATTATGTATTTATGATGTTGCTTCAAAGGTAAATTATACAGTTATGTGAAAACATAATGTTACAAGTCAGACTGTATACTGGAACAAACTAAATCACGAAACTTTGAAAGTTGATGATGATAGCTGTTGTAAATAGCACATTAAATAATGAGTTACTGTCAGCTTATGTTATCAACCTTTTCATGACGAAATGTTTATAAAATGAAAATGTCAATATCATTTTCTTATCAATATGAAAAAAACATTTTCATTCCAGATGAAATATTGTATTAATCATTGTATATGAAATTTGTTTATAAAACATGAAATAAAATATGACTAAAATGACTCATATTATATCATTATTGGTATTATATGACATGAAGAGTTTGACATCTCTGGTGGTCGAACACAATGAAAAGTGAATTATATTCCAGTTAATGAAATTGTAGAGATTTACATTTAATGAAACAAAATTACGTGCATTCTTTCAATGTAATGCTTTCTCTACAGTAAATTGTATTGTAACTGATAGTCACTCTCATCGGGAATGGTTACAACACATGCGACAGTACCATTATATTCGTACGGAAGCGTATTAGTGTCACGATGAAAAAAAAATTGTGGATACTATCTCCTACGTAGGACTTAGTATCTCCTACGTAGGACTTAGTATCTCCTACGTAGGAGATAGTATCTCCTACGTAGGAGATAGTATCTCCTACGTAGGACTTAGTATCTCCTACGTAGGACTTAGTATCTCCTACGTAGGAGATAGTATCTCCTACGTAGGACATAGTATCTCCTACGTAGGAGATAGTATCTCCTACGTAGGACTTAGTATCTCCTACGTAGGAGATAGTATCTCCTACGTAGGACATAGTATCTCCTACGTAGGACTTAGTATCTCCTACGTAGGACTTAGTATCTCCTACGTAGGACTTAGTATCTCCTACGTAGGACTTAGTATCTCCTACGTAGGACTTAGTATCTCCTACGTAGGAGATAGTATCTCCTACGTAGGACTTAGTATCTCCTACGAAGGACTTAGTATCTCCTACGTAGGAGATAACTCTTATAATGCCTGGACCACTTTATCACATCTAGCGTTTTTCACAATTGTATTAAACACATGTATACGCGTATAGTGTATGTAAACTCTCGTGTATATGAAGAATGAAGAACAATGTTATGGATACCCAACTTATTTATTCTATGTAGGCGACGTTCTTCATCACCCCACTTTCTAGAATGCCCACACACAATATTGTGTATATCATATGATATATAAGTATATGATAGTATATATGACCGTTAAAAAGCTTTAAAGACGCTGTAGCTGTATTTTGTTTCTCAAATTTGCCATATACTTTACAGTTTAAACAATATATTGTTATTTTAGAGGGTAAGACATCGCGTTACACGATCCGATAAGCCTGCATCCATAGAAAAAGGTTATCCCTATTGAAATAAAATGATGCGACGTATAAAGCGACAGTGGTGTGGAACTCTTCAGTGTGAGAGGTAGATTTGTAGGTCATTTGAGAGTTCAGACAACAATATAATTGACTATTCTATCATGGTCCCATATTCAAAACTCTACTTTGAGTGTTTAGGTATCGCTGCAGCCGATGGCCACTCTAAGGGAAATGGACTCACATGGCTTAACCGAAAAATGTACATTCGTTGTAGAACTCTTTTTATTGATTCGGGGGTATTATTTAGCCATTGGTAAGACTTATTTACCTTTTCGTGAGATCAATGTTTTCATTAAGAAAAACGTGCTAGAGCGCCTTTAAGTATATATTTTATATATTGGTATCTATACAAGTAGAGTTGATTGAGTCATCATGTGTTATGCAATCCAGTATAGTTTTGCAGTTAACGATTATATTCAATAAACTGATATTAATTCAAAAGTTCACGGTAGATCTCTACATTGATTGCGATCTGATTGCGGTTTCCCTATTTATGTTTTGGAATATCAGTTTTAAACTCCTTCAATAATTCAAGTACAGTCAATATTTCCGTGAAATGAAAATCCACGGTCATTGCTAGCGACCTAATTACACTTTGAACCTGGTGTTGGACATTTGTTACACGACGTCACTCAAAACATTACTCAACAATAAAGGATCTCAGCTTCCATAATTAATTACCGTTAATGAATTTCTGTACTTGTGAATGTTATGAATGTACTGTACTGGAGAAGAATAGTTAGTGATTAATGTAAATTATGAATTTGTTTATATTGATTTATTTGCACATTTACACACTGATTAAATATCCATAATAAACTTCCAATATACCTAACCTATTTTGACAAGTATATTTACCATATGGGTAAATTAACCATCTGAAGTGAGGAATTTTAAAATCTACCTCAGTTGTTAAGTGTTCTTATTGTCATTTATAGAATGTCGTCATTAGAACGACAGTAGAACTACTGCTGATATGAGGTGTATACATCTAATTACATATTATTACTTACTTATTTGAATGGTATTTTGTAGGTTTGAAGTGAAATAGGGAAATTAATTTTGAATAAATGAGGTTGTTCTTATTTGACTTTCATTTCATTTCAATTCGAATCAAATGTTTAATGAAGTGAAATGATGTAAGACTTCTTAATGAGAACTTCGTAAATGTGAACAGGAATGGCGACTCGACTCGTAGTAATTTAGGTGCTTACTCATTTTTCAGGTCTGAAATATATGCTTATATTCGATTTCAAAGCAAACTTTTTGTAAAACAATCTGAGACCAAGAACACAAGACAAATAAACATATCAAATAGGTAGGAATGTGCCTCATTTAAGCAAAAAATATAACTTTTGTCAAAAGTTCAATCCTATGCCAGGACCCCTTTCAATGCCTAACAAAGTTTTATGTTGTCAGTTGTCTCCAAACCCTAACCCTTTAAAGGCGTTGGAGCACGCTATTCCTAATGAATTGAAAAAAGTGTTCTCACAAAAAGGTTAATAAATTTAAGTGTTACCAATGGCTAAATAACACTCCTGAATCAATAAAAAGAGTTCTAAAACGAATGTAATGGTTTGGTTAAGCCACTGGAGTCCATTTCCCTTCGAGTGGCCATTTTAAAGTGTTCACATGAAAATGGCCGCTCGAATGTGGTACAAGTGTTCTGACTGACGTAGCGAGAACTAATCACCCAATAATATAGTTTTTAATATAACACTATGACGATATTGGTCAACAATGAACTCTCATAATCGCATGACACCTACAAATCTATCTCTCAGACTGAAGAGTTCCATAAAATGCTTCCTTAATACGTCGCCCCATGTTCTACCAATACGGATAACCGTTTTCTATACATGCGGCCTGTCGGGTTGTGTAATAGGATGTTTTACCATCTAACGTAACACAATATTGTATAATCTATAATGATAAATGGCAAATCTGAGAAAAAAAATAATGTGCAAATAATTATAATTATTTGAAACTAACTCTTACAGTATATTCGCAAACTATCACTAACGAAAAGGACCCTAAGGGAGCAGTAACCGAAAGACAATATTCCCTTCATAACATTTCAAGTGAACAATACTTTATTTTGAAAATCAAGACGGAACTTCGAAATTACATGATTTAATCAGACTAACATAATTATGTTTATTATGAAAAAGACAAACGCAAGATGCATAGGTGTCTCAACAACTCGTGGATAAGTATGAAACGAAGTGATCAGTACTTTATCATGCTATCTCCTACGTAGGAGATAGTATCTCCTACGTAGGAGATACTAAGTCCTACGTAGGAGATAACCCTACTATGTCCTACGTAGGAGATACTAACTCCTACGTAGGAGATACTAAGTCCTACGTAGGAGATACTATCACCTACGTAGGAGATACTAAGTCCTACGTAGGAGATACTATCTCCTACGTAGGAGATAGGCTTACTATGTCCTACGTAGGAGATACTAAGTCCTACGTAGGAGATACTATGTCCTACGTAGGAGATACTAAGTCCTACGTAGGAGATACTAAGTCCTACGTAGGAGATACTATCTCCTACGTAGGAGATACTATGTCCTACGTAGGAGATACTAAGTCCTACGTAGGAGATACTAAGTCCTACGTAGGAGTTACTATCTCCTACGTAGGAGATACTAAGTCCTACGTAGGAGATAGTTTGACAGATTTTTTTTTCACCGTGACACTAATACGCTTCCGTATATTCGCAATGTGGCACGTATAACAAAAGGAACAAGTATAATAGTAATAGGACAGCTGGTTGATGTGAAGTATCGCTTAGTTTTAACTATCGGTGTGTCTATAGAACATTTTTTGTACAGACGAATAATACCATTATCTGGCATAAAATGACAGTGTTTAGTGTGTGGAAGTCATGTAAAATATAACAGTCCTTCAAATATAGCAGTGACGTTAACAATACTATTACGAAATCTTACGTTTATTTCTACATCAGCAACATTTTCCAACATTTTTGTTTTCAATAAGATCTCTATTTTTCAAAGTTTCTTTCACAAGCAAGTCATATTGCAACTTAACGTTTGTTATTTTTACAATCTCAATTTCAAGAATTCTTAAATGTTAAAACAACACTCCGCGCTCTTGCATTATTTTAAGTTTCTTGACGGATTTCCTTACTGTCTTATTTCAAGTAATTTACATAACGTAAAATGTTTTATTTTTAACATAGAAATCAAACATGCCAGTATACTTTTTTGACATATATTGATCAAATTTGATTATGTGAGCATCTTTTTCCAGCGATCTGATTGGTCGAGAGGCCATCACGTGACCTTCGACAGAAAAGCATATTGACTCCAGCCCGAGTCCGACCAAAAGCAATATTGACTTGAGTGACGTCAAACGATTGTTGCATGACGTCTAATTATTGTTGCATGACGTCATGCTATTGTAACCATGACGTCATCTGACCGTAGTTCTAGCTGTTCAAACCAAATTACATTTTTGACTGTATTTCATTGTTTTCTTTTCGTTCCTGTGTCAAATACATAATAAAACAATTATGGACTAGTGATTCGGTCAATACCTGTTTTTATAGAATGTTAGTCAAATTAGATGAACGTTTCTTCAGATACAGAATGAGTTTCATTACATGCAGATTGAATATACCAACTATCATTGGGTGATCAGCAAGACTGGCCTTCTCTACAGTAAATTGTAGTGTAACTGATATTCACTCTCATCAGGAATGGTTCCCACACATGCGACAGTGCCATTATATTCCTAATGTGCCATGTATGACAATAACAATAGGAACAGAGATATGTTCATAGGGCAGCTGGTTGATGTTCAAAGATCATAACAGCATCGCTTAGTTTTTACAATCGGTGTGTCTATGGAACAGTTATTGTACAGACAGCATTATCTGGCCTATAATGACAGTGTTTAGTGTACGGGAGTCAAGTAAAATAATATCGTCCTACAAACATAGTGGTAATGGTAACAATAGTATTACGAAATATTGTGTTTATTTCTAAATCCGTAACATTTTAAAGACATTTTTCAAGATGATCTCTATTTTTTTTAAAGTTTTTCACAAGAAAGTTATCGTACAGCTTAAGGGGACTGTAGCACGTTTTTACATATTTTATTGTTTCAAATTCCCCATTTATAATGTTAGTTTTACTATTGGTGACGTTATTTTAAAAATACATTTCATCGACTTATTTGACCGAAAAAACCTGCTGATGCCCCTTTATTTACAAACCAATTTCAAGAATTCCTAAATGTTAATGTTTATTGGCTTATTTGAAGCATCGTACAAATGTACATGAATTGAAAAGTTTTTATTTGTTACATAGAAATCAAATATTGATTACGGTATCCATCTGATTAAGCTAAAAATGGTTACTCGACCCCAATAACGGGCAATACGTTTTCGGGCTATTCCTCACGTATCGTTTCATTATGTGTCATTGGATACTGATATCAGTGATATTTAAAGTTTCAGTTTATCAAGGAATGTAGCCACGGGTAAATAACGACCATTTATTCTACAGAAGTTCAGGTCAACCATGTCTATAATATTCGATATGACTAAATATGAGGTGCTTGAAGGCTACTTAGAACTTTATTTGAATATCTTCATGATGGAATTTTAGCAATTATTTAAAAATAAACAGGATTGTAATAGATGTAAAATGTAAATGCGTTTTGATTTGCAATGTTTTTAGTAATGTTCGATCTACAACTGATTACTAAATACGAGTTGAATATCACACTGACAGAACATCTGGAATTAATTCACGCTTATTTACTAAGTCAGTCATTATTCTTATATTCTAATATGATGGTATATAGTTCGTTTATGTAAAATGCAAATAAATGTACCATCAATCTGATATAAACGAATTAGTTACAGTGAAAACTAGTTAAATAATTAATTTGTGAAACTGGCATATCTGCTCAGACAGAATTCCAAAGAGAGGTCAGCTGTCTTAATGAAGCTATATTGTGATGAAGAGGAAAATTGCCGCCGAAAGTCAATCTACTCCGCAGTAGAATGTGATAGATAATGTAATATAAATACATTAAGATCTCCTGCTTTTATTTGACATATGTCGCGCCAGTCCCTTTCATTGGCTAATCCAAAGTTTGCTGTCCAGCTAAAAGAAATTAGTAGAAAATGTATTAAAGACCTAAAATCAAACATAAATTAGCGAATTCATTTCTCATTCAAAATAGCAACGCGTTTGCTAAACTCTGCTACTACATTATCCTATTGATCCTTGTCCTTTGAAAGCAAAAAGGAATAAATAATACAATTCCAGAAAACGTGACATGTAAGAGATACTTGACGAAAGGTCATTTTAAAGAAAAAAAGAATTAAACAGAAACGTTTAGCGGATACTTATATTCGTTGGCTTGAGATTGGTCACATTATATCTATTACACTTATCTTCAAACTGAATTGTTTTTTGTGCTCCAGTCTAACTATAATTCTGGTTAAAAGGTTTTCATCCCTAGTTATGTCATACACATTGTTCGATAAATCACAAAGTTCGTTATCATGGCACAGTTGTTTTGACTAATATGTGAATGTATAGCCTAACTAGTTTATACTGAAAATTATCGTGTTCAAGTTCATAGTTAGATCTTTACTTCAGAAAAGGTCATTTAAGAAATTTAGGAGGTCAAAGATAATGTAATGGTCAGTTTGATTTCATCTTGCAACTGAAATTGTTGCCAAATATCTGACGGACATAGGGAATCAGTGAGTTAGCTCCAAAACTTTGCGATACGTTAGTAAGGATTCAGCCATTCGGCTTCCTCATTGAGATAGGCGTGTTTATTATTTGTATTATTTATTTTTCCGCAAGATTCAGCCAAAACGGCAGAAGCAAATGCAACTTAACTTTACAATCTGATAGCCCTTTATCTGGAACAGAACTGCGCAGCTTTTGGGCCCAATTGGAGCAGCCGTTAGAGGTCCAGTTCGAATCTAATTAACATGATAAAAAACATTGAAAATGCGCTTAGAGACTTGAAACTTTTTTTTTAAAGATCCACAATAACAATACGAGTAAAAAGGTAAATCATGACGAATTCGTAGGTCACGTGGTTTATCCGCCATTTTGAATATAGACACTTTTTACAATTTTTCGACCCCATGCGTCTTTGACAATCTTCTCCTCTGAATAGTTGAATCTCGATGCTGAAACTTGCAAACTTCAAATCTACAGCTAAAGCATTGGTGAATACATGGTGCTATTTTTCAAAAGCGCACATTTAATACTTTTTTTCACAATGACGTTTCAAAGTCAGGCAATTTTCGAAAATCGCAAACTTCAAAGGGAGCTAACTAAAAATCATACCCACCTAATTAAACGATTTCTTCAGGAGAGTAAGACAGGACTATGGTCTTTATAAATCAATGATAAAATCGTTCGCGAACAGTAATTTCCGGTCATAATAAAGAAAAACTTTAACATGGGGGAAATTTTTAAAATCCACTTGCAACTTTTTACAAAAGATGTGCAATACCAATACGAACAACAACAAAAATCATTACGAAGTTGTAGCTTACATGGTTTAGTCGCCATTTTGATTTTCTTTACAATTCTTTTTTGATTTTGAAATGTACATATTGGGTATCAATTTAGTTCTAGGGACATGCTAGAAACTTGTAACTTGTTTTTAAAAGATGCTCAGTAACATTGGAAAGATGTCTAAATTCATTATATTTCAAATAATTGAATCAAGTATGTGTTGAATCATTTCATCGTCGCTTGAGACTATATTTTGATTTACATTACCTTGGACCAGTAAACTTTTTCTCACATTTTAATCATATTTTTGTTACAAGTATCAGACAAATATATATTTTCACAACGTATATTTTTAACCTCCCATTATCCAGATTAATTAATTGAATGAAAAGGGTAATCAGTACAATTAGATAGTCGAATACAAATCATACAACTGTAAGATGAATACCTTCGGTATTCGATTTATCGTAATGTGGAAAGTTTTAATTCTCCATGTCTAGGCACAAATGTGATTCCAATGAATTTGTTAAACCTACTGACAACAACAGTTTATGTCCAAAGTTCATTAGATAATATAATTACCCTCTCTAAATAGAAAACAGCTATTATGTCTTTGTTTAATTATCAAGATCTCAACTTCAGCTGCTATCATTAGCTGTCACAGTAGAATTATTTATTGCATAAAAGATGAAACCAAGACGTGTTGGCTGGATACATCGCTGTGATTTCTACACTGCCAGGAAGTCTCAGCTATCAACTTTCAAACTAAAAAGGTAATCACAGTTAAGAATATATTTGCTTTGCTGTATAAATATCTTTGGAACTGATTTGGACAAGTTCTACTGAGGTTATTATATTTCAAACATTCGGGAAATCGTTCTGTCTAAACTAAATGAATGAACTAAACAACAGTTTAGCTTTCTAGAAGTATCGGCTTAGAGAATTATTCTTTTTGGCGTGGTATCTGTTGACCCAGCACCCAATGTTCAATGATTTTAAAAATTTACCCATTTGCTTTTCGAGATGAAGACAGGGTCTAGTTTTTATGACCTGGTGCCGGTAACTGCTATTTAGTGTCAAATGCTCACACAGTTTTAAATCTAAAATTCCCAATGGTCCTAGATCCTCTCTAACTGTTGGTTCATCAACATTCGAATCATATAGAAAGAGGATCGATGGACAGTCTCACGGACCTACGGACTCTTTGTCACAAATCGGGCTTAATTTTCATGCCTGTTGAATTATTTTGTTTTTACAATCATAATCAGTCATATCATAACCTATTCTTCAATTTAAGAACCAAGATACAGTTACCAAAAAACACACAAGAGTTAATATAGATTTTATCAATGAAACGATAATTCGATTACGTATTCCACAGTAATGTATGACAACCTCACGTAAATGAAATATAACGTTTATCAGATCAAAGATAAAGTCCAAACTCTTCAAATCATCAGGTTATGAAAATACAACATTCACAATTTATCAACAATCATATACAAAATATCTAAAACCCAACAAATCAAAAGTCAGTGTAAAATTCAACATAAATTCACAATTTAATCAAACACATCAAATACACATCCGTTTTCACAGTCCGGCACACTCCCATAAAACATTCATGGTACAAAATCCTTCCACCTACTCTAGAAGCTCGCCATGACACGCATGGTATCAGTCATAAACATTATGACACAGCTGTGACGCAAGCACAGCAAACATCCGCACATCAGTACGGCACTTCCGCAACACAAGTACGGATCAAGGACAAAAAGCTCCAGACATTCTGTGCTGGCTACACTCTGGTCCTCACACGACTTTGCACTGGGTTGACCACACCATACGCAGGGTTGACTGTCTAGGTCAAAGGTCAGGTCGGTCATCTGTAGATTAAGTCTATACTTGGATGCATCCAAACTTGTTAAACATTCTGTCCCTCAGGGATTGAAGACCCCCGCTACTTATTTACAGTATGATGTTTTCTCCAAACAGTTATTTAACACCTCACTGCGTAAATAGCCCCGGCCAACAACACCAATGCAAGTGACAGCTAGCCAGCTACCTTGCCTAATATATCTGAAGGTCATGCTTTCCATGATTTCTACCTGTAGCCTCGCTCAACCTTGGTTAGCTCCAGGCTTCGAGTTCTACTGGGTAACACATGAAGTTCGGTTCAGAACAGAACAGAACAGAACAGAACAGAACAGAACATAGGAATAATTTTGATTAACTGTGAAATGTTGCAAATCACATTTACCGCGAATTTTATAATAGAATGTTCACATGATACACTTTGTGTCATAATAAAAAAAATTACGAACACTCTTCATACTATATGAAAGTGCATAATTCATTCATCGAATTCATTCATATTCCAAATTCAAGACAATGCTTTAATTACGAGAGACCTTTTTACGATTGAAATATAAATTAAATCTAAAATTATTATTAGAATATCATCAACCTTTGAGATGATAACACAGCTTTTATATAAATAATTTCCCTTGAGGGTCAAAATGTAGCTGTTAAGTTGATTGACTCCTCTGAACTTGAAAATCAAAACAACTCGTTTTTCATATTTTGACAGACGAAGTCTTTTTTGAAAATTGATAACTAAACATAAAAGTCATGATTTAAATATCTGCAATGTCAATATCGAACACTTACATGTGTGTGAATCTTATTTGAATATTAATAATTAAACATAAAAATCATGACAAAAATTATAAAGACAATATCAAACACTTACATGCATGTGTTTAATAACGTGCTTTCATTCTAATATTATTTTATATCACTGATTAATCAACATTACAATGTGTAGAATACAGAGTATTTCATCATTCTGTTATTCAGATGGGTGAGTGCACAAAGTGCTCTTCTTACATTTTTCTTTTGTCATTTACGACTGTTTATTACTCACCGGATGTTCTGCATTGTAAGTGTGTTTAGTCAATATACTAAACTAATGTAATGCTGTACACAATGACAAAATGGTGTCTCAATCTTGGAAAGTTTAATTTCGTCACACTGTCTGCTGTTTTCCTTGATTAATTTTAGCGAGTAGTCAAGAAAATACTGAACTCCCCTCCATCAATTTTCATTAAAATTATTTTATGTTAAACTCTTTTGATGCCAATTTTTAAAACTCATTAAATGAAAATTATATTCCTTTTTATGAATATCAATACTCTCTTGGAACAAGCGTTTTGGGGTTGCAGAGTAAATATATATCCATCAAACTCAAAAGCTCTTTTGATACCAGATTAATCAACTCGATTTATAAAAATGGTATTACATTTAATGAATATCAATTATCTCTGAGAACACGCATTGCATATGCAAATCAAAGGTTTTAAAGACATACATACTCACACTTTGCGTTGAAGAAATACATAATCATGACGTATACACTTGGAAATTAATTAAGCAACACCCTAGTTTGTAAACTGAAATGTGGTGCTCTGGGATTGTTAGGATAAATTGAACGATATATCGTCCCAGATATAACAATTGGTTATTTAGCTACTCATTCACTGAAATAAAAATCCACCATATGCTAAAATTTTTGAAAATGTGAGGGAAATGTGAAGGTACTGACTTTTTACGAAACATCACTATTGTCCTGGCAGAGAAACTACACTTCAAAATTAGAATTGATTTATTGGAAACAACATTTTTGATACGAAGTTGACATTCACACACCAAAACATCTTTTATCATGCATGATAAGAAGCTAAACAGACATTAAACTTCCAGTCCCCTTTTTAACGATAATTGAGAAAATGCCTGCAACCATATCATCTGTGAATAAATTTGAGTTTTGTTTAGTTTATTAAACACTTCTACTCGCTTTAGATAAACCAATGCTGTATTGACCGTATTTGTTGATTAAGACAAGTTCATTGAAATTGACAGTTTCAGGATTTTGTGAGCTTTAACGAGTGACTTTTGTTTAAAAGCCAGTTAGTTAAGTGTAATCACTTCACTTGAAAGAATGACACTAATCACATTACAGCAACAAATATTGACTTTCTTTACATTTCTTAATGTAGTAAGTGCATCTGAAATATATCAGGAACATCTGACAAACAATAGAAATGCAGATATGAACTGGGACTGAAAACAATAACTCCTAGATGTGTATATTGACCTTATCTCCACCTCGAGGGAAGTGTCTCTCTCAACCTGCACTAAGCAAGATGGCACTTAAATCACGCTACTTAACATTTCCTCCTGAGAACACCAGGGGCTGTACTGAAAGTTACAGGATCAAATGACAGCATAAATACAACAGAGCTAAGTAACAACTCATCTTCATAAAGCACCTGATAATGGACTATGGTATTCAGAAGATTTTACTTTTAAATGTTGTTAAGCTTAAAGTGCAGCCAGCTTATTTTAATGCCATTGGTCGTTCGTTATTGGTTATCTTGTTAACCTAAAACTGTAAATCACATCCACAGATTGCATGAGAAGACATACACTCAACTAACTCAGTTAGCTCAGATATCACTGATATATATATAGTTGTCTTTGTTAAGCACATCGGTATAAACATACATACATACATACATATAAGAGCATACAAAATCATGTACAAAATAGATTTACAGTCTATCTTCTTTTATTTGATTTATTAATGTTACTCTATATTTTAGGGTTCATAAGATATACATTGCTAGATTTCCAAATGCTTTATTAAAAAAAAAATTCTGTCAGTGTTGTGGCATATGTTTGTAATACAAAATGCATTCAGTTCATAATAAAACAAATGTAATTGAAGGTCGAGGATATCAGAATAAAGATATTTACATTAATCATTACAACATTAACAATAAATAAACTATTTTAGTCCACTTCAAAATGAGTATCATAACATGCAGATTGTATAAACCAAATATTGACCGTGTCTCGTTGTGTGATCAGCGAGTCTGACCTTCACTTAACAAGTTTACTGTAACTGATAGTTACTCTCATCAGGAATGGTTCCCACACATGCGACAGTGTCATTATATTCTTAATGTACCACGGATGACAATAAGAACAAAGAGAAATTCAAAGGGCGACTGGTTCATATACAAAGATCATAAGTATCGCTGATCTTTGACGGATGATGTGATAATAGATCATTGTTAAGAGGAACAAAAACTTTTGTCTGGCATATGAAAGCAGCTTATTTGCTTTGGAAATATGTTAAAAGTACTAACGAAACCTTACCAAAAAGAAATTAGATTTTGTAAGTATTTGGTGAACACATATCTTGCTTCGCTCTCGTCAGAGTATGACACTTTTATTTTTCTGCCAGTTCAAATACACTTGGTGTAATGAAATCGGTTAGTTATCAATCAAGATACAATTGATATCAGTGAAAACTGATCTACCAACTGATTTATCGAACCCATATTACTCATCAAACTGAGACTTAAACATGGGTCAGTTATACTTAGAGACGGTATTTGATGACGTGACTTAAAATTCAGATCTTTTGCATTATATTTAGATTTGACCTTGCTACTAAATTTAGTGCACATTATTATTACTTAATTTAGTAGTATATATCGCCCGTGGTTTGAAATATATTGAATTTTGTATGAGGACGTTTCTTTTGTACGTGAGTATACTTTGTCAAATTATTGATTATTATATCAATAAATTGAAAACAGAAAGTCACTCAAGCTCAAAATCCATCAAAACAAATTTCAGGCTATTGTTCAGGCATCCTGTATATTAAGTGTCATGGGATATTGATGTCAGCGCTATTTATTGTTTCAGTTCATAAAGGAGTTAAGTCATGTGTAAATATATAACGGCCATTTATTCTACAGCAGCTATGGTTCACAGAACACGACACAGATCAACCATATCGATAATACAACGATGGGACTGAATGTGAGGAGTCGAGAGACTATTGGAACTACTGTATATTGGCATATTTTCATGATGGCAATCATGATTCAAATCATTTTAACAGCTGTAGGATGTAACAGAAGATGCAACTGTAAAATGAATTTTGAATTTCAAAATGTTTCCATTTGTTATGTTGCGCAAATTGTTATCTGATATGAGTCATTGAAACGATATTTGATCTTCTTAATGGTGGCATTTCATAAATGATTTTATACATGTTTCAATGTTTGAAGTGAGAGAAATTGAAGATGCAACTGTAGCCTAACGATAGAATCATGTCGTCACTATACTTCACTGATGAAGTGACACTGGTAACCCTGAATCAGCTGCCTTTCAGATTTAATAGAAGACACATTATTCTGAGGAAAGCGGAAAGATTTGTCCCTTTGAACCTGTTTTGGCAGATTTTTAAAATGTTTTTAATAATGTTACCTGTACTAGTTTACATTGATATTCTAACATTGTCTGTACGACAATGGAATTATGTACAAATGTAAATGACACTGTCGACTATCATAAAGTCTACTTTATCATGTAAACCATTTGATAGGGACAACACTTGGCTGATATCACATCAGTCATCATGACACTTCGTTTTATCATCATAGAAATATATTACCAGTCATATGCATTTGCATATATATATATATATATATATATATATACATATATATATATATATATATATATATATGCAAATGCAAATATGCAAATACACTTGCAGATTAACTATATTTTTTCCTACAAAGAGTGTTCTACAGCACTATTAAAATGAAAAACATGATATAAACTTCATCTGAGTTAATTTACAATACTACGTCCAGCCCTTTGCTCGTTTTGTTCTTTACGAATCTTTCATTTCACCCTTAACAAGTATAGACATTGTCGATACGACGTGCCAATGAAATTCACTTTATAGCCTGTCAACTTGCTTGACAAAGATCATTTTTAAAATTGACAAATAATTTTTCATTAATGGTTTAAGATAATTTGATTTTTGAGCGATTGTGTACACCACTGTATATGACATTAAACTGATGTCCAAAAGAAAGTTTTTCAATAGAAATACAAGTGAAATATGGTTACAAATTGTGTCCAGAAGCCAACTTCCATAAATATAATTCCACCATATGCAAAATTTATGAAAATGTTAGGGAAAATGTGAAGGTACTGAATTCCAAACTGGGGTTAGGCTGTGGTATATGATTTCATTAAGCCTACGATTTGAATGTTCAGTATTGTGTTGGTAAGACGTGGATGCAATAAGGTTTAATATATGAAAGATGGATGTTGTCTCATTGTGTCGTCTTCTTGTCTTTCACTAGCAATATCAGTCTATCATAACTGATAGTAACAACTCTAAAATGGTCGCACGACATGCAAAGTTGACGTTTGTTCTTTTCTATCTCAGATGATGACAAATGGTAGATAAGAGATATTAAGTTTATTTATGCATCGGTGCTGCCTTATTCTTTTCGACCAATCAGTTGCTTTGAATTATGTATTCATGATTTTGCTTCAAAGGTAAATTATACAGTTATGTGCACTCATAATGTGACAAGTATACTGGAAAAAATAAATCAGGGAACTTTGAAAGTTGATGATAATAAGCAAATAAAATAATGAGTTACGGTTAGCTTATGTTATCAGTCTTTTCTCAACGAAGTCTTAATTAATGGAAATTTCAACATCATTTCCTTTTCAATATCAAGAAATATTTTCATTTCAGATGAAGTATTGTTTTAATCATTGTATATATATTTTGTTTATAAAATATGAAATAAAATGTGACAAAAAAGACTCTCATGGTAATATACGATATTCGGAGTACAATTACGTACGTCTCTGTTTGTCAAATGGTCGACATGCTGATTTGTCCTTAGCTTTGACTGTGCATCGTTTGAGGGTTTGGAAAGAGAATCATAATCCTAAGATAATGATAATGATAAGAATTCCATTTAATTAAACGTATGAAGCAACCATCGTTATGTGATCGGTGACTCTGACCTTCACTTAACAAGTTTACTGTAACCGATAGCCACTCTCATCAGGAATGGTTCCCACACATGCGACAGTGCCATTATATTCTTAATGTGACACGGATGAAAATAGGAACCAAATATATTCATAGCTGGTTGACGTGAAAATAGCAATATATCACTTAGTTTTTACTACTGATGTGTTTATATAACAATTATTGTTCTGACGAATAAAACCGTTGTCTGGCCATAACAAAAGTGTTTAGGCTGTGGGATTTAAGTAAAACATTATCGTCACACAAATATAACAGTAACGTAACCAATATTACAACTAAATTTTGAATTATTTCTAAAGCAGTTACATTTTCAGACATTATGGTTTTCTGTAAGATCTGTATTAAGAAAAATATTTCATGTGAAAGTGATCTTACAGCTTAATGTTTATTATCATATACAATCAAACAGAAAGCAGCGACTTATTTTGTTGAAACCCCACTCCGATCTTTTGCATTATAGTCAGATTCTTGGCGGATTTGCTTACTATCTTATTTGCATTATTGTACATATACATTAGGTTTATTTTTAACATGAAAAAGAACGTGTCAGTGTACTTTGGATAAATATTGATTACCTATCCATCAAATAAAGCTGCATGTAGTTACTTAGCCTCAACAATTGGTTATACACTTTGCTATTCTTCAGGCATCATTTCATTATATGTCATTGGATACTGATGTCAGCGATATTTAATGTTTCCGTTTATCAAGGAGTGTAACCACGCGTACATAACAACCATTTATTCTACATCAGTTCACATCAGCCATATCTACAATTCCCTATGGGACTACATATGTGGAACTATATTGGTATATCTTCATGATGGCCTTTTTAAAAATTTTGTTTGATGTACAAATGATTACTAGATACGAGTTGAATATCGCACTGACAGAACATCTGGGATTAATGCACATTTATTTATTCATTCATAATTCTTAGGTAGACAATGATGGAATATATTTTGTTTTTATAAAATGCAAATAAATGTGCAATCAATCTGAAATGAACGAATTAATTACTTAAGAATAATTAATATGTGAAATTAACATTTCGGTTTAGATAGAATTCCAGAGAGAGGTCAGCTATTTTAATGAAGATATATTGTGATGAAGAGGAAGATGGTTCCCGAAAGTCAATCGTAACTCAGCAGTAGAAAGTGATGGATGATGTAAAATAGATTCACTAGGATCTCTTGCTAATATTTGCCAATCGTCGACCAGTCCATATCATTGGCTAATACAAACTTTGCTGTACGGCGAATAGAAATTAGTAAAAGATTTATTAAAGACATCAAATCAATCTAAAATTAGCACATTTATTTCTCATTCACATAAACATTACCTTTGCTAATCCTAATTGCTAATACATCATTCTATTGATCGTTGTCCTTTGGAAGCAGAAACGAAAAAAAGTAAGAATTACAAGTCCAGAAAATGGATCATGTGAGAGATAATTGAAGAAAAGTCTTTTAAAAAGATAATGAATTAAATAGAAACAGATACGTTTAGCAGAAAGCTACGCACGTTGGCTTGAGATTTGGCACATTTCTATTACACTAATCTTCAAACTGAATTGTTTTTTGCATTCCAGTCTTCATATACTTCTGGTCATAACGCTTGTCACCCTAATTATGTCATAAACATTGTTCAATAAATCACGTTATCATGACACTGTTTATTGACTAATATGAGACTTTAAATTGTTTGTACTGAAAACAAACGTGTTCAAGGTCATAGTTAGGTATTTTCCTTCAGAAAGGGTCATTTAAGAAATGAAACTGAATTTTCCATTTTCATATGATGAAACAAAAGCCCTTACTGGTAAAATTTTAGGAGGTCATATATAAGGTAATGGTCAGGAGGCTGTTGTTTATTATAGATATCGCGTGGGACCGTGTGTCCGCTCAAGGATGGTACTATTCCTTAGCATGCAATCAACCAGACTGTTAAGATCTGCTATGATCACGTTGTTTCAGACCAAACAGTGGCCCAGTTTGGGCAGAGAGGTAAGGAGAAGATCTATCTACCTCAGCTTCCTTTCAATTCTGTACCACATATGCTCTATTGGGGAGTTTGGCTGCCAATACCAGGCGGTCAACATCTACTTGCAGTAAGAAGTTGTCGATTACTGTTGCACATGGGGTCAGACATTGTCATCTTGCAACGTTTGCTCAAAACCTGGCGATAGGTTATTCACCTTCCTTACAATTCCTTGGGTCGGTAAAAGTTCTGTGTTTCCATTGAAATTCATGCCGTCTCAAACCATAACCTGACAAAGTCCATGGCACCTTCTATACAGTCATTTGTGGACCTTTCTCTTTCCCATCTGCGCACGCGCACACGTCAATCAACCGGATGAAGGAGAGAATGAGACTGGAAACTTACATGAACCATTGTTTTACTCTAATGTCACGGTGCTACACAGTTCACCGAGTATGTAGAAGGCTATGTCGATGTGTCAACATTGGTTGTCTGAGCGGTTTTCTTGCACCTTTACCACGTTGCAATAACCTCATGATAACCGTTTCCTGAGAAAGTTTCAGATTTGTTTTTCAGAGGTAGATCAAGATTGTTTCTTTGTAATTTTGTTATGCGCTGCACAATTCCTTTGCTTTGCTTACAGCAAAGTTGGTAAAAAAATAACGTCACGCCCGTCACGCCATTCCGACTGTCTCATTAAGAATTGCTATTGGTGTTGGTTTAGGCATTTTTCGTTAGATAGAAAAGTTTTCGCTGGGTGAAACTGACAGTTTCTGAAGTTTGTAGACTGAAGTTTGTAGACTTCTGATACAGAGTTACAACCTGCATTCCCGTCGGGGAACATGTAAATATCCTTAATCCCAAGATGAATTTTGATTATATGTCACAGTGGTTTACTACTTTCCCCAAGGATCATTATTCATGTGATCATACAGCAAAAAAAGATTTTTGCTTTAGGGATGACATTCGTTATGACGATGGATATTTAATGAATTTGTCGGTGTATGTTGTTACAGTGGAAGATCTGGTATAATGATGATAAATTCATTTGACTGTCTACAGGCAAAGTGAACATACAGTGCATATAAATCACTTCAGAGTTTTTGTTGACGCTTTAATGACCTGGTTGATCTGCGATATTTGATTGGACCCAAAGAAACCACTGTACTGTTTGGAGATATCAGAAGTTAATATGTGGGCTTAAGAATTAAATATTATAATACTTATTTAAACTCGTCTTCCTCTTTGTGAAGTGTTCTATAAACCTTCACAAATCATAGAATATTTTTACTTGATTAAATGAATAGTTTGGAGACAATTCTCAATTGTTATGTTTCAATTCAAAATCGAAAACTAACCTGATTGATGAAAGGCACTTAACGGTACAGATGTGGTTGAATTTGTTTTGGAAAATGATCTTCAGATGCAATGAACCTAGTTTTATTGATATTTTCAGTGATAAGAGTGACAGGCAGTTGGGTTATTGATGACTTTTTATAGAGTGTACAATAATATCAGAATGTGATATAGTAATATATAAAATCTTCTAAGACTTGTATCGTTTAGGGTTAGAGAAAAGTATATATAATAGATGCAATATATTATAGTTACAAATGATGAATTCAAGATGGTGGCAATCGTCGTGTTGTATTTAGGTGCAGTAATATAGAATTTAGGCCAATGTTAACCAATGTTAAGATGAGTATGTTGTATCCTCTCTAAGATTCCGAATTGTTTTCAAAGTTTATCCTTTAGCGACAGATCTACAAATCAGAGCAGTAATATTTCAATAACGATGTATCATTGTAGCAGCACCGCCGTTTTGAGATTCAAAGTAATCACAGTATAGAGATGGGGAATGATTATACAAATATACTAGTTGAGTACTACCAGATTCACATTGCCATGATACATCATCAGTTGAATGTACAATACCGAAACGTCAGGACTCAATAATGTCAATATGGTCGATTGTCTTGATAAAGCTTCAATGGTCATTCTACTCTTTTCAGATGGTCTAGACCTATATCAGTCCCTGTTTTATGGACTGTAAAATCTGCTCTGCTTGGAACACCCTATTAAAATACCTTTAATGCCACTTTTCGATGCACTCTTTTAAATAACCTTTGATAACACTTTCACTTATATATTTTAAGATAGGACATTGTAAAAATTGTAAATAGATGATATTATATGAGTGTCTATATCATACTATGTTTACGATACGAGTTCTGAATATTAGTATTTCCCGAGCGGGAGCGAAGGATATACCGATTATTTCAGGCACGAGGGTCTTAAAAAAAGTATAGCATAGACACAAATATCATATTCTGTTTATTACCGAAGTCGTGAAATTAATGAAAACACGCTAACATCAACTTTCAACAATAGGTTAGCGACCCGCCGTCACCGTCAAACCCATTTAGAACGCAATGACATAGACGGAGCGTGACGTCATAGCATTGTTTATCACATTACATCACCATGACAAATTGATGTTTTGCCTAGGGAATCGAATGAAAAATATGAACCCCGACATGATTTACCTCGTAGGTTATAATGAACTTATGTTATTTTATTGAAAATAGTCTGGGATAAATATGGGGCTGACATCCTTTTGACCATGAGTATACATCATCGCTCATTCTTAACCCTACAATGACTCTTAATTGTATGTAAAAACTGGTCTGTTAGGAGCGACGAAGCACTTAATCACAGTGCTATTTAAATACATCACAAGGCTTAAAAGATATATCTAAATGGTATAAATGGTAAATGAAACACGAAAAAACACATTCATGTTCAAGGTTATACAAGCTATACTAAAATAGAAACCAGAAATGGTAGGTAGGGGGTAGGGTTCAAACAGATATAGTTTTGTCATTATTGGAACTAATTTGAGGTCAAGTAGTAAACTGTTCACTTGCACAGCTCATCGTGCATCAGTTTGTTTCTTTTCTGAATAGAGAGCCAATGAACACTTACAAGGAAGAAATCAAACGGAAATACGATCAAGAGTTTAGTCAGAAAGTCAACATTAAGAGATTATTGAGAGAGAGGAAGAGGAGCAAATAAACACTGAACCTAGGGGGAGAGACTAGGACAATAAAATATGGGTTGTCAGGATATGATCTTACTTCTTTTCCGTAGTCTTTGTAACACACTGATAAAGTTATAGTTCAGATATATATTATATTATGCCGGAATAGATAAAGTTAGTCCAAGGAATCATCCCGAAGAATGAATTTGTGATCATGTAAAATGATAAATTGAGTCAATTAGAGCAACAAGTCTGATCTTTGCATTTGGAAAATACCATTTAAAGAAAATGTTTGAAACAAGCACATGGTAAAACAATAATTTTACATTAACGGTCGAAAAGTCGAAAACAATAAGTTTAAGATCATTCCCTTTTGAAGACCCTATGTTTTGTTGACATGGAAATTCATTTCTCTCCCACTTACCGTATTTCTAATACTGATAATTATTATTGTTAAGTGCATTGGTCATCATTCCAACATGAATACATCCAAAGATAACAAATATGCCATTAAAATCAGATACCTATGGCAGAGAATATATATAGGTTTTGAGAACAGTGTATAATTATTTTTTTATTTCAATTGGTCAACTTTATCTTTTACGGAATGACCAACGTTAATCATATTGAAATGCAAGTATGTGCAGATAACAACTCTATTGATTAAAGCCAATCGCATATTTCATTCACCAAATAGTTGTCATTAAAATCTGCCACTAGAGCTTACGGAGACTCCTTCAAACTCATAATGCTATAAGATTAAAATAGATTGAACATAATATGTTTAACACATATATAATAAATGCTTTGAAATGATAGGACACAATCTTCTAAGTGACCTTTGGCTTGTTTGTATTATGTTATCTATAACTACATGAACAGGCAAACATGTAACCCACAAATGATAAATCATAATTTTGGGAACACATTCATTTTTTTTTTCAATGATGAGGATAAATCTTCTCTGATTAGATAAATCAGTGTAGGGTTTATTTGTATGTGTATACGTTAGAATCCATTTGGTCAAAAAGAGGCCAGAGTTTCAATTGGTAACATGTCCTATTTCTATGGTTAAAACTGTATCTGGCACGATCTTTCAGCATTACATTACATTATTATCAGTGAAACAATTCTCTTATAATTAAGCATATGGACATGTAACTGTATAAAGGTACAACTTGAAATCTGTATAAAAACCTTTAAAACCTGTAACTACAGACTTATTTTATCAGATATATACTGATATATACTTTCTCATATCTTTTTAACTTTCCATATTTCTTATTAATTGAGTGGAAAAGGTTATCAGTAAAACTATATAGTAAAATACTCATCATACAATTGCAAGTGAAATATCTCTCGTTTTCGATTTATGGTTATTTTGTAAAGAACATTCCAAAAGTTCCAATTATGGCGTTGCATGTCTAGAAACAAATTGGGATTCTATTGGTTTCATTAGATAATATACTTACCCTCTCTGTCAGCTAAATCGAAAACAAATTCACATTACGTTTTCAGTTTCATCAAACACCGCTATTATATCTTTGTTTTATTATCAAGGTCTAATCTTTAGCCAGTATCATCGGCTGTTGATTAAATTTTCAATGTTACAATAAAATTATTTATTGCATAAAAGAAGAAACCGAGACATGTTGGCTGGATACATCGCTGTGCTTTCTACACTACCAGGAAGTCTCAGCTATCAACTTTCAAACTAAAAAGGTAATCACAGTTTAGAATAGCTTTGTTTTGCTGTATAAATATCTTTGGAACTGATTTGGCCAACATCTACTGACGGTATTATATTACAAACATAGAGACAACTCGTTTTGTCGTTTTAGAATATACTTAACACCAGTTCAGCTTTCTGGAAGTATCGGGAAGGAGACGGAATCTTTTTGGCTTGATATCCGTCCATCCTCAAGACCCCAAGATCAAGGGTCGTTAAATGTTTAAACCTAGATTAGCCTTTTCCAAAGTTTAATGTTTGAGAAGAAGACAAGATCAAGTTTTTATGACCAGGTCTTGGTAACTCCTATTTTGATGTCACATAGTCACACAATTTTCAATCTAATATTGTTTTTATAATCATAATAAGTCATTTCATAACCTATTCTTCAGTTTAAGAAAACAAAAGGCGACTGGTTCATATACAAAGAACATAAGTATTGCTGATATTTGACCGATGATGTGATTATAGATCATTGTTAAGAGGAATGAAATCTTTTGTCTGGCATTTGAAAACAGCTTATTTGCTTTGGAATTATGTTAAAGGTACTAACGAAACCTTACCAAAAAGAAAGTAGATTTTGTAAGTATTTGGTGAACACATATCTTGATTCGCTCTCATCAGAGTATGACACTTTCATTTTTCTGTCAGTTCAAATACACTTGATGTAATGAAATCGGTTAATTATCAATCAAGATACAATTGATATCAGTGAAAACTGATTTACCAACTGATTTATCGAACCCACATTACTCATCAAACAGTGACTTTAACATGGGTCAGTTATACTTAGAGACGGTATTTGATGACGTGACTTAACATTCAGATCTTTTGCATTATATTTAGATTTGACCTTGCTACTAAATTCAGTCCACATTATTATTACTTAATTTAGTAGTATATATCGCCCGTGGTTTGAAATATATTGAATTTTGTATGAGGACGTTTCTTTTGTACGTGAGTATACTTTGTCAAATTATTGATTATTATATCAATAAATTGAAAACAGAAAGTCACTCAAGCTCAAAATCCATCAAAACAAATTTCAGGCTATTGTTCAGGCATCCTGTATATTAAGTGTCATGGGATATTGATGTCAGCACTATTTATTGTTTCAGTTCATCAAGGAGTTAAGTCATGTGTAAATATATAACGGCTATTTATTCTACAGCAGTTATGGTTCACAGAACACGACACAGATCAACCATATCCATAATACTCCGGTGGGACTGAATGTGAGGAGTCGAGACCATTGGAACTACTGTATATTGGAATATTGTCATGATGTCAATCATGATTCCAATCATTTTAACAGCTGCAGGGTTGTAACAGAAGATGCAACTGTAACATGAATTTTGAATTGCAAAATGTTTCAGTGTGTTACATTGCGCAAATTGTTATCTCATATGAATCATTGGAATGATATTGGATCTTCTTAATGGCGGCATTTCATAAATGATTTTATACATGTTTCAATGTTTGAAGTGAGAGAAATTGAAGATGCAACTGTAGCCTGAGGATGGAATCATGTCGTCGCTATACTTCACTGATGAAGTGACAATGGTAACCCAGAATCAGCTGCCTTTCAGATTTAATAGAAGACACACATCTTTATTTTGAGGAAAGCTGAAAGATTTGTCTCTTTGAACCTGTTTTGGCATATTTTTAAAAATGTTTTTAATAATGTTACCTGTACTAGTTTACTTTGATATTATAACAATGTCTGTACGACAATGGGATTATGTACAAATATAAATAACACTGTCAACTGTAATAAAGTCTACTTTATCATTTTAACCATTTGATAGGGACAACACTTGGCTGATATCACATCAGTTAACATGACATTTTGTTTTATCATCACAGAAATCTTTTACTAGTATATATATAAAGGCAATATTTACAAATACACTTGCAGATTAACTTATATTTTCCTACAAACAGTGTTCTACAGCACTATTAAAATGAAATAATACTTTGTTAACATGATATAAACTTCACCAGAGTTAATTTACAATACTACGTCAAGCCCTTTGCTCGGTTTTGCTCTCGGGGTCAAATTGCACCATTACTTAAATAAACCTGAATTGACAGGAAGTAGATATGAACTGTTCCAAAATCACTAGGTGATCACTTGAACAACAATGGCGTGCTGAATGTTTCGCTGTTTCTTCTAATTTTTCTACAAGTTACTTTACTCTTTAGTTACTGATTATTGCTTACAATTTTGATATCGGTGTATCATTCTATTTCAGGAAAAATAAAAGGACTAGGGAACTATTTTGATTGATCAAATACATATTGTTGCAGTCAAATCTTTGTAATGCGACAGTTAAAAGCCTTAATAAATATGAAATGGTCTTACCTCAACAAACCTGTACATGGAAAATATGATCATTGACATGTACATCCTGGTAACCAACCAACATATTCCCTTGCTTCTCTTTCAAACGTGTTTCAGAGAAGGAGAGACAAGTAAGATGTAAGTATAAATGATGCTTCTACAAGCTTGTAAGTCAACTGCAATAACTCTGAATATACACATGTTTATCCGATTGCGTATTACTGATGTTTATCCCAAGCATGTGCGAATTTTATGAAAAATATAGTTTTAAAGATAAGAGAAAAGTTGATCAGAACGGACAAACACAGAGTGCGCCACGACATGATTACTATACGATACTGATTACTATAAAAGAAAACTTAAAACAAATAAAAGACAAGGCTATACCACAGGTACATTTCAGATATGTTTTACTTTACATATCATCTGATCCTGGATACAAACTCTTAAGCACTGCTTTTCTATCCTAGTCAGGAATATAAATTTTAATCAGTTGTATATATGCAGGATAGAATCAAGACATTTGACATTTGAATGCGTTTCAATAACGTTTTCTTCATGATATTATTAACACAAAAAGAGAATTGCTCAAAATAAACAAAAGTTGGCAACATGTTGTTTTTGTAATGAGAGTGGTTTTAATGTGAGATTAGAATGTCAGGAGACATCAACCTTCTATCGAACCTTCGAATTTGGCATAAGATTTATATCTTTATTCATTGATAATTCTAAAAAAAATTCTTTCGGGACATCATTATAGATACATAAGTCATATTATCATTGCTGCAGCGTCATGTTCACATATCCAATATCAAGAATGTATCCCCGAATCTCACTTTATGTAATATGCTTGGGGAGATGTGTTATATCAACACATATACTTATAATCATAAATAGAGTCTCGTCTTCCCATTCCATGAATTTAGATGATTCCAAACTACATTTAGCGTACGTAATCTACATGGTATGCTAATTATCATCTGCACACTATACAGGTGTACGCTTCATCAAATTAAAGTTATACAGAGAACCTATATAATCAGAAATTTTGTTTGCGGTACAGTTACGTCGGGGTTTGATACAGCCAATATTTATTCGAGAAAGTATTTCTTGTTAGTTCATTTCAAAAGTTTCGTGTTACAAGTTTATGCCATTTCGAAATTTACTGATATGGTTATCAGTTTGCTCATGTCTGTTGGTAACCGAGAATATAATTTGCCGATTTATATATATTATTGTTTTCCAGAACTGACAAATTATTAACTGTTAAAGTCGATTCATCTTTGTTTTGGACCCTGCTTATTTCAGTAAAATACTGCAGGAGACACGAACATTAGCTTCACCAGACAGCTTTTCCTTAAGAATAGTGTAGAAAACGAGCATACCAGTTTGGAAATATAAATACACATGCATCGGTTTTAGGAGCATTAACATGTAAAAGTTGAAAACAAAGGAACGGAAACATTTCGGAAATGACAAATGTTTTTATCGCAACCCAAGGAGTTAGAATATACTCCGAAACGTCGTCCAAGTTTAAAATTATGAAATTTTGCTTTTGACACATATAATCAGTTGCTTTTCACATGTGTATTAAGTTGACATATTTAGCTGCAGTATACTTCCAAAAATGCAACAAAAAAACAACAACAAACAAACAAAACATAATATATTTGATTGACATGACAATTTGCATGCTTACCCAATTATTTTTTACATTCCAAACTGGGGTTAGACTGTGGTATATGATTTCATTAAGCCTACGATTTAAATGTCCGTTAGTGTGTTGGTAAGAAGTTGATACAATAAGGTTTCTTATAATATAATGGAGACTGTTATCGGTGCAATAAAGCAATCTGATAACATTGGTATCCAAATCTGATAAATATGCAAAACAGGTCAGAGGTCAAATACACGAACTACTTTCGAAGAATTCTACTCTTTTCATGCGAATCCTAAAACAGTTACTGTTTACGAATCATTGAAAAGCGTAACCGGGAGTTTATCCGAGTATTTCCGCTTGAAAGAATGATATTTGAAAACACGTAATTATCTGATATGGTACACTATGTGCATTTATAGTTTTAACAATGTCAAGATAATTTTATAATTGTTTTAAAAATCATTCAAAACTTCAGTTCGCTTTTGACCAAGAGCATCAAGAAGTAGCTGCAGTGTCCTGTGTATTCAAAATGAATCTCGATGTGTCAGTGTGTGGCATATCGTCGCACCTAGTCGAACACATTAGCATTTTGGTAGCTCTTGAGGGATGAGTTCGTGGTATTGGGTACATTAATAGGTACTTATTGTCATAAAAAAGGAAACAACCCCACCTCACAAACAATTACCGTTAAATTGTGCTGTTATGCAGCAATCCGTATCAACCATGCAACGCAGTTTCCAAAACGTTGAAACTAGAGTTACTTTCCTTGTTCTAGTAACGTGACCAAGCGATTTATGAGTGCTTTTAAATTATTAGATAGGTACTAATGAACTAATTGTAAATATCTCTATGACCAAGAAATCCTGGACCATCTGTTGATTTTTTAAAAGAATCGCGCACATCATGTTTTGAAATTGTTTTCATTAAGCACTATTTCCAGGCACTTCACAGCAATATATCGCCGATCACTTTGATGTACCTTCTATGAAATTACTCCGCTAAAACTTGATCAATTCTCTTACAACTTTCAACACAACAAAACGCTTAATTCAATAATGACATTATATGATAATGAAATTATTAACCTCGTGTGTTTCCGTATCATTAATATAATATTTTTGAAATAAAAAATAATGTATTATGTTCGTAATTTTTTAAAATGTATTATGCGAACATCTAGCAAGCATAATACATTATTTTTTATTCCAAAATATGATATTAATGATTCGGAAACACATTTGGTTAATAATCTCTATATACATGAACTTTGGGGGTTGTCTCACTATGTCGTGTCATTGCCTTCAGTAGCAATATAAGTCTATTATAACTGATAGTCACAACTCTAAAATGTTCGCAAGACATGCAAAGTTGACGTTTGTTCTTTTCTACCCTGATTATGACAACTGGTATTATTAGATATGTTTTGCATCGGTGCTCCCTTACTCTCCTTGACCAATCTATTGCTTTAAATTATGTATTTATGATGTTGCTTCAAAGGTAAATTATACAGTTATTTGAAAACATAATGTTACAAGTCATATGGTATACTGGAACAAACTAAATCACGAAACTTTGAAAGTTGATGATGATAGCTGTTGTAAATAGCACATTAAATAATGAGTTACTGTCATCTTATGTTATCAACCTTTTCATGACGAAGTATTTATAAAATGAAAATGTCAATATCATTTTCTTATCAATATGAAAAGGCATTTTCATTCCAGATGAAATATTGTTTTTATTTTTATTCATTGTGTATGAATTTTGTTGATAAAATATGAAATAAAATATGACTAAAATGACTCATATTATTATATCATTATTGGTATTATATAACATTAAGAGTTTTACATCTCTGTTAGTCGAACACAATGAAAAGTGAATTATATTCCTTAATTAATGAAGTTGTAGAGATTTCCATTTAATGAAACAAAATTGAAATTGCATTCTTTCAATACAAGTCTGGCCTTCTCTACAATAAATTGTAGTGTAACTGATAGTCACTCTCATCAGGAATGGTTACCACACATGCGACAGTACCATTATATTCGCAATGTGGCACATATAACAAGAGGAACAAATATAATAGTACGCTG
The DNA here is from genome assembly GCA_936450465.1 of Gibbula magus. Taxonomy (NCBI): domain Eukaryota; kingdom Metazoa; phylum Mollusca; class Gastropoda; order Trochida; family Trochidae; genus Gibbula; species Gibbula magus. The sequence goes on along the minus strand of OW388289.1, from coordinate 62,612,330 downwards.
CTGGTTGATGTGCAAGTATCGCTAAGTTTTAACTATCGGTGTGTCTATAGAACATTTTTTGTACAGACGAATAATACCATTATCTGGCATAAAATGACAGTGTTTAGTGTGTGGAAGTCATGTAAAATATAACAGTCCTTCAAATATAGCAGTAACGTTAACAATACTATTACGAAATCTTATGTTTATTTCTGAATCAGCAATATTTTCCAACATTTTTGTTTTCAATAAGATCTCTATTTTTCAAAGCTTCTTTCACAAGCAAGTCATCTTGCAACTTAACGTTTGTTATTTTTGCACTCTCAATTTTAAGAATTCTTAAATGTTAAAACAACACTCCGAGCTCTTGCATTATATTAAGTTTCTTGACGGATTTCCTTACTTTCTTATTTCAAGTATTGTACATAACGTAAAACGTTTCATTTTTAACATAGAAATCAAACATGCCAGTATACTTTTTTGACATATATTGATTACGGTATCTATCAAATTAAGCTACAAGTGGGTTCTCTTCCTCCACAATAAGTAATACAGTTTCTGGCCTTTTCTTCAGGCATCATTGAGGGTTTTAATTTTTCCTTAAACAAGTCTAACACAATACGAAGTGAATCACAATCATTCGTTAATGAAATTATAGAGATTTTCATTTAGTGAAACTTCGAATGTTAGTCAAATTAGATGAACGTTTCTTCAGATACAGAATCATTACATGCAGATTGTATATACCAACCGTCATTGGGTGATCAGCAAGACTGGCCTTCTCTACAGTAACTGGCCTTCTCTACAATAAATTGTAATGTAACTGATAGTCACTCTCATCAGGAATGGTTCGCATGCGACAGTACCATTATATTCTTAATGTGCCAAAGATATGTTCATAGGGCAGCTGGTTGATGTTCAAAGATCATAAAAGCATCGCTTAGTTTTTACAATCATTGTGTCTATTGAACAGATATTGTTCAGACGGCATTTCTGGCCTATAATGACAATGTTTAGTGTATGGGAGTCAAGTAAAATAATATCGTCCCACAAACGTTAACAATATTATTACGAAATATTGTGTTTATTTCTAAATCCGTAACATTTCAAAAGACATTTTTGTTTTCAATACGATCTCTATTTTTTTAAAGTTTTTCACAAGCAAGTGATCTCACAGCTTAAGGGGGCTGTAGCACATTTTTGCATATTTTATTGTTTCAAATTCCCCATTTATAATGTTAGTTTTACTATTGGTGACGTTATTTTTACATACAATTCATCGACTTATTTGACCGAAAAAACATGCTACTGCCCCTTTATTTACAAACCAATTTCAAGAATTCCTAAATGTTAATGTTTATTGGCTTATTTGAAGCATTGTACATGTACATTGTACTTTTTATTCGTAACATAGAAATCAAATATTGATTACGGTATCCATCTGAATAAGCTAAAAATGGTTACTCGACCCCAATAACGGGCAATACGTTTTCGGGCTATTCCTCACGTATCGTTTCATTATGTGTCATTGGATACTGATATCAGTGATATTTAATGTATCAGTTTATCAAGGAATGTAGCCACGGGTAAATAACGACCATTTATTCTACAGAAGTTCAGGTCAGCCATGTCTATACTATTCGATATGACTAAATATGAGGTGCTTGATGGCTACTTGGAACTTTATTTGAATATCTTCATGATGGCATTTTAGCAATTATTTAAAAAGAAATCAGGATTGTAATAGATGTAAAATGTAAATGCGTTTTGATTTGCAATGTTTTTAGTTATGTTCGATGTACAACTAATTCCTAGATACGAGTTGAATATCACACTGACAGAACATCTGGAATTAATGCACGTTTATTTACTAAGTCAGTCATTATTCTTATATTATAATTTGATGGAATATAGTTTGTTTATATAAAATGCAAATAAATGTACCATCAATCTGAAATTAACGAATTAGTTACAGTGAAAACTAGTTAAATAATTAATTTGCGAAACTAGCATCTCAGCTCAGCTCAGACAGAATTCCACAGAGAAGACAGATGTCTTAATGAAGATATATTGTGATGAAGAGGAAAATTGCCGCAGTAGACTCCGCAGTAGAATGTGATAGATAATGTAAATTATAAATACATTAAAATCTCTTGCTTTTATTTGACATCTGTCGCGCCAGTCTCTTTCATTGGCTAATCAGAGGTTTGCTGTCCAGCTAAAAGAAATTTGTAGAACATGTATTAAAGACCTAAAATAAAACTTAAATTAGCGAATTCATTTCTCATTTAAAATGACAACACGTTTGCTAAACTCTGCTACTACATTATTCTATTGATCCTTGTCCTTTAAAAGCAAAAAAGAATAAAATATAATAAGAAATACAATTCCAGAAAACGTGTCATGTAAGAGATACTTGACGAAAAGTCATTTTAAAGAAAAAAAAACGTTTAGCGGATACTTATATTCGTTGGCTTGAGATTGGTCACATTATATCTATTACACTTATCTTCAAACTGAATTGTTTTTTGTGCTCCAGTCTAACTATAATTCTGGTCATAAAGGTTTCCATCCCTAGTTATGTCATACACATTGTTCAATAAATCACAAAGTTCGTTATCATGGCACAGTTGTTTTGACTAATATGTGAAAGTATAGCCTAACTAGTTTATACTGAAAATTATCGTGTTCAAGTTCATAGTTAGATCTTTACTTCAGAAAAGGTCATTTAAGAAATTTAGGAGGTCAAAGATAATGTAATGGTCAGGAGCCTTTTACTTAATATTGATTTCATCTTGCAACTGAAAATTGTTGCCAAATATCTGACGGACATAGGGAATCAGTGAGTTAGCTCCAAAACTTTGCGATTAAGGATTCAGCCATTCGGCTTCCTTATTGAGATAGGCGTGTTTATTATTTGTATTATTTATTTTCCCGCAAGATTCAGCCAAAACGGCTGAAGCAAATGCAACTAAACTTTACAATCTGATAGCACTTTATCTGGAATAGAACTGCGCAGCTTTTGGGCCCAATTGGAGCAGCCGTTAGATGTCCAGTTCGAATCTAATTAACATGATAAAAACATTGAAAATGCACTTAGAGACTTGAAACTTTTTTTTTAAAGATCCACAATAACAATACGAGTAAAAAGGTAAATCATGACGAATTCGTAGGTCACGTGGTTTATCCGCCATTTTGAATATAGACACTTTTTACAATTTTTCGACCCCATGCGTCTTTGACAATCTTCTCCTCTGAATAGTTGCATCTCGATGCTGAAACTTGCAAACTTCAAATCTACAGTTAAAGCATTGGTGAACACATGGTGACATTTTTCAAAAGCGCACTCTTATTACTTTTTTTCACAATGACGTTTCAAAGTCAGGCAATTTTCGAAAATCGTATCCACCTATTTAAACGATGTCTTCAGGAGAGTAAGACAGGACTATGGTCTTTATAAATCAATGATAAAATCGTTCGCGAACAGTAATTTCCGGTCATAATAAAGAAAAACTTTAACATGGGGGAAATTTTCAAAATCCATTTGCAACTTTTTACAAAAGATGTGCAATACCAATACGAACAACAACAAAAATGATTACGAAGTTGTAGCTTACGTGGTTTAGTCGCCATTTTGATTTTCTTTACAATTCTTTTTTTATTTTGAAATGTACATATTGGGTATCAATTTAGTTCTAGGGACATGCTAGAAACTTGTAACTTGTTTTAAAAGATGCTCAGTAACATTGGAAAGATGTCTAAATTCATTATATTTCAAATAATTGAATCAAGTATGCGTTGAATCCTTTCATCGTCGCTTGAGACTATATTTTGATTTACATTAGCTTGGACCAGTAAACTTTTTCTCACATTTTTAATCATATTTTTGTTACAAGTATCAGACGAATATATATTTTCTCAACGTATATTTTTAACCTCCCATTATCCAGATTAATTAATTGAATGAAAAGGGTAATCAGTACAATTAGATAGTCGAATACAAATCATACAACTGTAAGATGAATACCTTCGGTATTCGATTTATCGTAATGTGGAAAGTTTTAATTCTCCATGTCTAGGCACAAATGTGATTCCAATGAATTTGTTAAACCTACTGACAACAACAGTTTATGTCCAAAGTTCATTAGATAATATAATTACCCTCATTAAATGGAAAACAGCTATTATGTCTTTGTTTAATTATCAAGATCTCAACTTCAGCTGCTATCATCAGCTGTCACAGTAGAATTATTTATTGCATAAAAAACGAAACCAACGTGTTGGCTGCATACATCGCTGTGATTTCTACACTACCAGGAAGTCTCAGCTATCAACTTTCAAACTAAAAACTGAAGTTCTACTGAGGTTATTATATTTCAAACATTGGGGAAATCGTTCTGTCTAAACTAAATGAATGAACTAAACAACAGTTTAGCTTTCTAGAAGTATCGGCTTAGAGAATTATTCTTTTTGGCGTGGTATCTGTTGACCCAGCACCCAATGATCAATGATTTTAAAAAATTACCCATTTGCTTTTCGAGATGAAGACAGGGTCAAGTTGTTATGACCTGGTGCCGGTAACTGCTATTTAGTGTCAAATGGTCACACAGTTTTCAATCTAAAATTCCCAATGGTCCTAGATCCTCTCTAACTGTTGGTTCATCAACATTCGAATCATATAGAAATAGGATCGGTGGACAGTCTCATGGACCCACGGACTCTTTGTCACAAATCGGGCTTAATTTTCATGCCTGTTGAATTATTTTGTTTTTACAATCATAATCAGTCATATCATAACCTATTCTTCAATTTAAGAAACAAGATACAGTTACCAAAAAACACACAAGAGTTAATATAGATTTTATCAATGAAACGATAATTCGATTACGTATTCCACACTCATGTATGACAACCTCACGTAAATGAAATAAAAAATTTATCAGATCAAAGATAAAGTCCAAACTCTTCAAATCATCAGGTTATGAAAAATACAACATTCACAATTTATCAACAATCATATACAAAATATCTAAAACCCAACAAATCAAAAGTCAGTGTAAAATTCAACATAAACTCACAATTAAATCAAACACATCAAATACACATCCGTTTTCACAGTCCGGCACACTCCCATAAAACATTCATGGTACAAAATCCTTGCACCTACTCTAGAAGCTCGCCATGACACGCATGGTATCAGTCATAAACATTATGACACAGCTGTGACGCAAGCACAGCAAACATCCGCACATCAGTACGGCACTTCCGCAACACAAGTACGGATCAAGGACACAAAAGCTCCAGACATTCTGTGCTGGCTACACTCTGGTCCTCACACGACTTTGCACTGGGTTGACCACACCATACGCAGGGTTGACTGTCTAGGTCAAAGGTCAGGTCGGTCATCTGTAGATCAAGTCTATACTTGGATGCATCCAAACTTGTTAAACATTCTGCCTTCAGGGATTGAAGACCCCCGCTACTTATTTACAGTATGATGTTTTCTCCCAACAGTTATTTAACACCCCACTGCGTAAATAGCCCCGGCCAACAACAACAATGCAAGTGACAGCTAGCCAGCTACCTTGCCTAATATATCTGAAGGTCATGCTTTCCATGATTTCTACCTGTAGCCTCGCTCACCCTTGGTTAGCTCCAGGCTTCGAGTTCTACTGGGTAACACATGAATGTCAAGTTCAGTTCAGAACAGAACAGAACAGAACAGAACATAGGAATAATTTTGACTAACTGTGAACTTTTGCAAATCACATTTACCGCGAATTTTATAATAGAATGTTCACATAATACACTTTGTGTCATAATAAAAAAAATTACGAACACTCTTCATACTATATGAAAGTGCATAATTCATTCATCGAATTCATTCATATTCCAAATTCAAGACAATACTTTAATTACGAGAGACCTTTTTACGATTGAAATATAAATTAAATCTAAAATTATTATTAGAATATCATCAACCTTTGAGATGATAACGCAGCTTTTATATAAATAATTTCCCTTGAGGGTCAAAATGTAGCTGTTAAGTTGATTGACTCCTCTGAACTTGAAAATCAAAACAACTCGTTTTTCATATTTTGACAGACGAAGTCTTTTTTGAAAATTGATAACTAAACATAAAAGTCATGATTAACATATCTGCAATGTCAATATCGAACACTTACATATGTGTGAATCTTATTTGAATATTAATAATTAAACATAAAAATCATGACAAAAATATCTACTAAGTCAATATCAAACACTTACATGCATGTGTTTAATAACGTGCTTTCATTCTAATATTATTTTATATCACTGATTAATCAACATTACAATGTGTAGAATACAGAGTATTTCATCATTCTGTTATTCAGATGGGTGAGTGCACGAAGTGCTCTTCTTACATTTTTATTTTGTCATTTACGACTGTTTATTACTCACCGGATGTTCTGCATTGTAAGTGTGTTGAGTCAATCTATTAAACTAATGTAATGCTGTACACAATGACAAAATGGTGTCTCAATCTTGGAATGTTTAATTTCGTCACACTGTCATACATACATACTCACACTTTGCGTTGAAGAAATACATAATCATGTATACACTTGGAAATTAATTAAGCAACACCCTAGTTTGTAAACTGAAATATGGTGCTCTTGGATTGTTAGGATAAATTGAGCGATATATCGTCCCAGATATAACAATTGGTTATTTAGCTACTCATTCACTGAAATAAAAATCCACCATATGCTACAATTTTTGAAAATGTGAGGGAAATGTGAAGGTACTGTTGTCCTGGCAGAGAAACTACACTTCAAAGTTTAGAATTGATTTATTGGAAACAACATTTTTGATACGAAGTTGACATTCACACACCAAAACATCTTTTATCATGCATGATAAGAAGCTAAACAGACATTAAACTTCCAGTCCCCTTTTTAACGATAATTGAGAAAATGCCTGCAACCATATCATCTGTGAATAAATTTGAGTTTTGTTTAGTTTATTAAACACTTCTACTCGCTTTAGATAAACCAATGCTGTATTGACCGTATTTGTTGATTATTACAAGTTCATTGAAATTGACAGTTTCAGGATTTTGTGAGTTTGAAGGTACATACTGCTTGAACGAGTGACTTTTGTTTAAAAGCCAGTTAGTTAAGTGTAATCACTTCACTTGAAAGAATGACACTAATCACATTACAACAACAAATATTGACTTTCTTTACATATCCTAATGTAGTAAGTGCATCTGAAATATATCAGGAACATCTGACAAACAATAGAAATGCAGATATGAACTGGGACTGAAAACAATAACTCCTAGATGTGTATATTGACCTTATCTCCACCTCGAGGGAAGTGTCTCTCTCAACCTGCACTAAGCAAGATGGCACTTAAATCACGCTACTTAACATTTCCTCCTGAGAACACCAGGGGCTGTACTGAAAGTTACGGGATCAAATGACAGCATAAATACAACAGAGCTAAGTAACAACTCATCTTCATAAAGCACCTGATAATGGACTATGGTATTCAGAAGATTTTACTTTTAAATGTTGTTCAGCTTAAAGTGCAGCCAGCTTATTTTAATGCCATTGGTCGTTCGTTATTGGTTATCTTGTTAACCTGAAACTGTAAATCACATCCACAGATTGCATGAGAAGACAACACTCAATTAGCTCAGTTAGCTCAGATATCACTGATATGTATATAGTTGTCTTTATCATCCAAAACTGGGTTCCACAGGAGATATCGCTTGTATGAGATCAAGCGATATCTCCTAGGAGATATCATTTTGACAGTAGATTTTGAACAATGCCCTGTTGGCGTCAGCTACATGACATCACAATGATTTTGCATCATCAAGTAATGACATCACAATGCTATGACGTCATAACCACGATGACGTCACAATGCTATGACATCACAACACTGGAAGCCAAATGGCAGTTTTATGTTCAGATATTTTCATTTTTCATTAAAAACTAATGAAGAATGATTTTGGATGATAAATAGAATCTCACCCTCGTGTCTTCTGATATCAAATATATCAACACTCGTTGATAAAAGTCAAAATATCCTCGGCAAGCCTCGGATATTTGTAACTTTTATCAACTTGTGTTGATATATTTGATATCAGAAGACACTTGGGTGAGATTCTCTATTTATTAAGCACATCGGTATATACATACATACATACAAACAAACATACATATAAGAGCATACAAAATCATGTACAAAATAGATTTACAGTCTTTCTTCTTTTATTTGATTATTTTTAATGTTACTCTATATTTTAGGGTTCATAAGATATACATTGCTAGAATTCCAAATGCTTTATTAACATTTTGTTTTCTGTCAGTGTTGTGTCATATGTTTGTAATACAAAATGCATTCAGTTCATAATACACAAATGTAATTGAAGGTCGAGGATATCAGAATAAAGATATTTACATTAATCATTACAACATTAACAATAAATAAACTATTTTAGTCCACTTCAAAATGAGTATCATTACATGCAGATTGTATAAACCAAATATTGACCGTGTCTCGTTGTGTGATCAGCGAGTCTGACCTTCACTTAACAAGTTTACTGTAACTGATAGTTACTCTCATCAGGAATGGTTCCCACACATGCGACAGTGTCATTATATTCTTAATGTACCACGGATGACAATAAGAACAAAGAGAAATTCAAAGGGCGACTGGTTCATATACAAAGATCATAAGTATCGCTGATCTTTGACGGATGATGTGATAATAGATCATTGTTAAGAGGAACAAAAACTTTTGTCTGGCATATGAAAGCAGCTTATTTGCTTTGGAAATATGTTAAAAGTACTAACGAAACCTTACCAAAAAGAAATTAGATTTTGTAAGTATTTGGTGAACACATATCTTGCTTCGCTCTCGTCAGAGTATGACACTTTTATTTTTCTGCCAGTTCAAATACACTTGGTGTAATGAAATCGGTTAGTTATCAATCAAGATACAATTGATATCAGTGAAAACTGATTTACCAACTGATTTATCGAACCCATATTACTCATCAAACTGAGACTTAAACATGGGTCAGTTATACTTAGAGACGATATTTGATGACGTGACTTAAAATTCAGATCTTTTGCATTGTATTTAGATTTGACCTTGCTACTAAATTTAGTGCACATTATTATTACTTAATTTAGTAGTATATATCGCCCATTGGTTTGAAATATATTGAATTTTGTATGATGACGTTTCTTTTGTACGTGAGTATACTTTGGAAAAGTATTGATTATAATATCAATCAATTGAAAACAGATGGTCACTCAAGCTCAAAAACCGACAATACAATTTCCCGGCTATTGTTCAGGCATCGTGTATATTAAGTGTCATGGGATATTGATGTCAGCGCTATTTATTGTTTCAGTTCATCAAGGAGGTTAGTCATGTGTAAATATATAACGGCCATTTATTCTACAGCAGCTATGTTTCACAGAACACGACACAGATCAACCATATCGATAATTTACCGATGGGACTGAATGTGAGGAGTCGAGAGACTATTGGAACTACTGTATATTGGAATATTGTCATGATGGCTATCATGATTCCAATCATTTTAACAACTGCTGGTTTGTAACAGAAGATGCAACTGTAAAATGAATTTTGAATTGCAAAATGTTTCCATGTGTTACGTTGCGCAAATTGTTATCTGATATGAGTCATTGGAACGATTTTGGATCTTCTTAATGGCGGCATTTCATAAATGATTTTATATATGTTTCAATGTTTGAAGTGGGAGATATTGAAGATGCAACTGTAGCCTGACGATGGAATCATGTTGTCACTATACTTCACTGATGAAGTGACAATGGTAAACCAGAATCAGCTGTCTTTCAGATTTAATAGAAGACACACATCTTTATTCTGAGGAAAGCGGAAAGATTTGTCCCTTTGAACCTGTTTTGGCAGATTTTAAAAATGTTTTTAATAGTGTTACCTGTACTAGTTTACTTTGATATTATAACAATGTCTGTACGACAATGGGATTATGTACAAATATAAATGACACTGTCGACTGTCATAAAGTCTACTTTATCATTTAAACCATTTGATAGGGACAACACTTGGCTGATATCACATCAGTTATCATGACACTTCGTTTTATCATCATAGAAATATATTACCAGTCTATATGTATATATTAAAATGAAAAACATGATATAAACTTCATCTGAGTTAATTTACAATACTATGTCCAGCCCTTTGCTCGTTTAGCTCTTTCCGAACCTTTATTTCACTCTTAACAAATATAGACATTGTCGATAGGACGTGCCAATGAAATTCACTTTATAGCCTGTCAAATTGCTTGACAAAGATCATTTTTAAAATTGACAAATAATTTTTCATTAATGGTTTAAGATAAATTTTATTTTTGAGCGATTGTGTACACCACTGTATATGACAATAAACTGATGTCCAAAATAAAGTTTGTCAATAGAAATACAAGAATTTTCCATGAATGATAAATACGACTGAAATATGGTTACAAATTGTGTCCAGAAGCCAACTAACATAAATTAACTATTTTGAAACATTATCTCATATTTCTGAAAAACATAGCTTTTAAAACCGCCGATTTTACTGAAATAACATGATCTCATGAAAAGGTAAATGAGTGTTATCTTTCGCTAAATAATACTTCTTGATCGATAAAATGAGTTAAAAAACGAATGTACTTGGTTCAATTAAGCCATGCAAAGTCATTTCCCTTCAAGTGGCCCTTCGAAGGTAGTTCAGGTGATTTGACTGATAACACGATACCTAAACACTCTGCATATAGTTTTAATTATGGCACCATGATGGAATCATGTTGCTGTCTGAACTTTCAAATTCGCATGAAGCTACAAACATACCTCATACATTACTATAAACTACTGTCACTTTATATGTTGCATAATTTTCCTCCAATACAGATAACCGTTGTCTATGGGTACGGCTTATCGGTTGGTGTAATGAGATGTTAACCCTCTAACATAATAATATGTTGTATAAACTTTAATAATAAATGACAAATTTGAGAAAGCATAATTTGCGAAAAACGTGCTTCGGAGCCTTCAGATAATTGTCATTTTAAAATGTCCTTACAAATGGCTAGAAGACAGAGCACAGGACATTTTGCTCATTTTATGACGTCTTATAAATAATGCGTCAATGAATTAAAAATGAAATAAGGAACCTTAAGTCGGCAACATCCTTTATCAACCTTATCTCCACATTCAATAAAGTTTGAACATGTAAACCCGTTTGCCCAAAACCCCTTTTAAAATAGCAACACCCCATCTGTGTTTCCAGCGGTTAAAATGAAGCACAAAACTGAGTGAAATTTTATACTTCTTTGGAATATGTCAAGGAGGTAAAACGTCTACAATTATTACACAATCTGATCCATCATTTTCTAACATTTGAGATTCGTGTGCCAAACTATGGTTCTGAGAAAAAAATATAACTGTTGTTTGGATGATTACAGATGCTATGTAGGTATGAAATAAACATACAATGTATACTCTAATCAGGATCAGAAATACTCCTTGTCTGGTATCGTGACATGATATTGTCTCCCAGGAGAAGTCTCCAGTCGAACATATTATGGCAAGATTCACTGAATCAATCACACTTCCTACTGAGAACACCTGGGACAATAATCCAAGATGGCGAGATCAAATTGCACCATTACTACAATAAACCTGAGTAGTAGGTAGTAGATAAGAAATGTTCCACAGTCACATGGTGATCACTTGAACTACATTGGCGTGTTGAATGTTTCTTCTAATTCTTCTACAAATGTGGTTACTGATTAATGCTTACACTTTTTAAATCGATGTTTCGTTTGATGTCAGGACAATGGAAACTATTGTGATGGATCAAATACATATATAACAGTACATTTTGTTGTGGTCAAATCTTTATACATCCATGTTTTTTGTGACAGTTAAAAGCCTTATTCAATATGAAATGGTCTTGCCTCAACATATCTGTACAGGGAAAATATCATCGACATGCACATCCTGGTAACCAACCAACATATTCCCTTGCTTCTCTTTCAAACGTGATTCAGAGAAGGTGAGACGAGTAAGATGTGACATTGATACATGCAACCATCAATAAAACAACATATATGTGTACATATATACGAAGTGATAACTTTAAATTGTCGTTTCTGTCCAGAGTCAAGTATGTCAGTAGGCAATATCATGTTGACACATAACGATAGATTGACCCTCCATGGAGAACGTATCCGGACATAATCTAGATATGTTTCAGTAGTGAACTCCGATTGAATATTAAACAAGTGAATATTGTAATGATATCAATGAAAAGCGGCAATTTACTTCGAACAATATAACATAATTAACAAGATGTCTTCACATATTAGTCTAAGAGGAAAGGTTGATTGAGAAACCATCAAACCAGGGCTATACTTCAATACTAAACTCAACCATGAGCAAATTGTAATCTCGTGTGTCAAATTTCTATGACCATTATTCAACCAGGATACACATTGAGTTTGAATAGATGAACTGAACTGAACTGCTTTTTTGTGTAAGTGCACTAAGGTCTTTGTTTAATAATGAAGTGTTTATAAACTACATTGACGCTGTATAAAATGAACCATAACTTGATGACCAGCACTGGTTTAGGTCACGTTAGTCCCCTAGGCGAGATTAGCATTTCAAACCAATAAATATGTCAGCAACTATTTGATCAAAGTCTCCGTGCAACCATTGTTCAGTTATGAACTCTAATGTGAAATATCTCATCATATGAAAATAGAACCACGGATAAACATAATGGGTGTGGCACGTTATTTTTCAATTGTCTATCTATTATTATATTTTATGCAATATTTTGCTAGGTTGGAGGTTAGCGACCCAATGGCCCACATCCATAGAAAACAGTTATCCGTTTCTGAAGAAAATTGTGTGACCTATAAAGCGATAATTTTGTGGAACTCTTCAGTGTAAGAGGTAGATATGTCGCTCTCATGTGATATTCATGCGAGTTCAGACAGCAAGATGGTTGACCATTCCATCATTGTACACCATTTTAAACTATACTCTGAGTGTTTAGGTATCAGTCCGATCACGTGAACTACCCTTGAGCAGCCATTTTAATGTGAATACTTAAAGAGCCATCAAGGATGTTGATGAACATATCGGAAAATTGCCAAAAATCTATCTCCGTGAAATATAAACACTTAATTTTCCCCATTTTTTAGGATCCAAAATAAGCCGTGAAATTGCACTAATTAGTAACGGTATTGTCCAGTCTATATATAGATCCAGTCTATTATTTTCAAGCACAAAGCATTATGGTCTAGCTCACACACTGTAAACAAAGACAGGAAATAATAAAAAAAAAACATTTATGAGAAATGAAAAAATTTAAATATATAATTTTTGGCGGTTATTTATTTCCCATTTCATTTAATTATGTATACTACAGATACAGATTTGTTACAGATATTGGAGTAATTGTTTTACCCAACTAGGTATTTTGTTTGAATTTTATAATTAATGGGAGTAAAACTTTGTCGTGATATGCTGGTCTTATCTCAATAAAAAGTACATTAAACAGGCAATAATTTGTATATTCTCAGGAAATTTAGAAACATTGTTTGTAAAGCAATCATCACATTCAGTAATATATGACAAGGGTAACTTGCACGAGAAGCACGTGCAGCAAGTGCAGCACATGGGTTGTTTTGGCGACTTGCGCTAGAGACGAGCTATCACGCTTCGGAAACGATTGCTGTTGTCTGCTGTTGTGTAGTACGTTTTACGCAATAAAGGGGATTCTGTTTATATGACGTCAGATACCCTAAGCGCGCGCAACTTGTATGTGTACTTCTCTTTGAAATTAAATTGCATTACATTGTCGTGATATGAACATTACTTAACACATGTCATGTTGTAGATAACAGATTTCTCTGGCGATTGACGTTATAAGTATTTTTTCCACAAATTATTTTTAATTTGAAACACAAACATCCATGATGGCTCTTTAAGAATGGATGTTCGATGGGACATGTACTCGCATGGCTTTATCAAACCATGTACACTCGTTTATAAACTCTTTTATTGATTCAGGACTTGTATCTAGCCATCGGTAACACTTAAATGCCCTTTTGTGAGAGCACTTTCATTCGAAGAAAGACGTGCTACAGCGCATAAACAGCAAGATAACTAAATGAAAACAGCACAATGAAACGACTTTTGACCTGTGGAAAGCGTTAGCGTAGCACTAAAGATATCTTTGAAATTAAATTTGGTAGTACACTTCTTTCTGATTTTTGTGAGAGAATGCTGAATATGAGATTATATTGAAGGTGATGTTGTGAAAATGGTTAATATTATGGGTACCTTCTTGTCACTGATGAATTAACCAGAAGTACGATAGCATGAATAGTGACTTACCAGCTCGTAAGGTATTGACTCTTCCAGCAGTTCCTGGAGCAGTGCCTATTCATGTGGTTATCTTTTTTTTCACTACACCACATATGTCATCCTGATTCAAATGCCACAAGTGACAATGAATAAACATGTCAAATATCGAAGGCCTATCACTGATTAATCAGACATTATGCACATGGTTAACATTTTCAGAATATGCACTCGTACCAATGTTAAAGTCACAAGGTGTGACCTCAGCATGTTTCGTTGGAATAATCTCATGGTCAAAGACCTATACTAACCAATTAAAAGTTACGGTCAAAGTTAAATTCCATCAAGATCAATTTTAGATGGTAAACGAATATGAGTTTATTTTAATGGTCGTTTGTCAAAGTTTCAAAGATTTATACCCCACTTCCGGTCTCGTTGCTATGGTTTCTTTTGTTACAAGTGTAGGTGTATTAGCCGATACACCTACACTTTTTTCTCATATACCAAGACTTTTTCTGATATACCTACACGTTTTAGCAACTGAGAAATCAATGGAGTCAATTTTCTAAATATACAATTCTAAGTGATGATACTTTATAAAACGTTATATATGAACACATTAGACACCTGGGATCGAACCTGTGTCCTGTTGCTTTCTGGCCGAACGAACGAACCATTACACCTGAAACTTCGTACATTTGTTCATGACCAAATGAATAAGGTTCTTATAATGCATGATATAATATAAATTTCTGTATTTCTTTTTATATAAGAATGTTATTTAATTGTGGGTGCGAAATGTCTTAATATGCTGAAAGTTGCTTCGCTTTTCTCTAAACTTTGGCTATGTTGACATTAGCAATGCAGTTTATGGCGTAAGCTGTACATTTCAGCAAGATGCATGTGCGTCTGCGTTGACAATTCCGTCATTGGGACATATCAATTAGATTTCGAGCCCCAAACATGGGTAACCATACAACGCAGCACGAGCTGAGCGTACCCGAGAGTTATCACAGATGAGGCACCATTTGGGTTGTGCATTTCATACATAAAGCTTGTTTACAGCTGTATTTGTTTTAACATATTATGAAATAGTTTCCGTTTACACGCGATCGTAAGTGGGGTATAAGACAGATATACCCATACCCATAGCCAATGCTACCCTACATTCGATGCACGCGGAAAAGTATGGATATATCTCTCATACACAAGTTAGAGCCAACCTTGGTTCAACCTTAATTCTGAAATAGGAAAGTCATTTGCTCTAAGTTGTCTACCATAACATAATCTGATTGGTCCCAAACTCGCATATCTTATTACTGGTGAATATACCAAGCATGTTTCAGAAAAACATATGTTAAAAAATATGAATATGAGAAGTGGATTTCAACACACAAAGACGGACAAACACGGACTGACAGACTGCGCCACGACATGATTACTATAACTATACTATACTGGTTACTATCAACAATATGTAAAAAGACAATAGAATAAAGGGCTGTATCACAGGTAAATTTCAGATATTTTTACTGTACATATCATATGATCCTGGAAACATACTCTTAAACACTGCTCTTCTGTCCTAGTCAGACATTTGATAATAAATGTTTCTTCGTGGTATTATAAACACAAAAAGAAAATTGCTCAAAAGAGCAAAAGTTGACAACAGTTCATGTTGTTTAGGTTATGATGTGAATGCGAGTGATTTAATGTGAGCTTAGAATGCCCGGAGACATTAACCTTTTACAAATCCTTCATATTTGGCATACAGTTTATTTCCTTATTATTTGACATTTCAGAATCATAATCATAAGGTACTGAATTGCAAAGAATCATGTTTACATATCCAATATCAACAAGTGTTTGCCACTAACATGGCAATGTCCCCCGCCGGTGACATTGAGTTAGTAAGACACATCATTGGAGCTACTTTATATATTGCATTACTAGTAAAAAGTGCCATGATGATCAGCAAATTTTAAGACTTTGGTGCTTGGGTTCATGATATATCGTGTTAATAAGAGTTCTAAAAGTTGTAAAAGTGTTGTGGTGACCTTGAAAATAAGGTCAAGGTCACCAAAAATGTACTGGTGTCTGCGTCTTCCCATAATGTAGGCAGACACCAAATTTGAAGACTTTGGATACAACGCTTCATAAGATATCACGTAAACATGAAATGTGACGTAAGGACGGACGGACGGACGCCGCTGAATACGCCGCTGAAAACTAAAAAAAAACCCATAATATACACTTGAAAATTAATTAAGCAACACCCTATTTTGTAAACTAAAAAGTGGTGCTCTGGGATTGTTAGGAAAATTAAACGATTTTATCACCCATGACATAACAATTGGTTATTTAGCGACTCGTTCACTTAAATATAATATCACCATGTGCAAAATTTATGAAAATGTGAGGGAAAATGTGAAGGTACTGAATTCCAAACTGGGCTTAGACTGTAGTATATGATTTCCTTAAGCCGATATATACGATTTGAATGTTCAGTATTGTGTTGGTAAGAAGTGGATGCAATAAGGTTTCATATATGAAAGATGGATGTTGTCTCACTGTGTCGCCTTCTAGTCTTTCACTAGCAATATCAGTCTATTATAACTGATAGTAACAACTCTAAAATGGTCGCACGACATGCAAAGTTGACGTTTGTTCTTTTCTACTCAGATGATGACAAATGGTAGATAAGAGATATTAAGTTTATTGATGCATCGGTGCTACCTTATTCTTTTCGACCAATCAGTTGCTTTGACTTATGTATTCATGATTTTGCTTCAAAGGTAAATTATACAGTTATGTGCAATCATAATGTGACAAGTATACTGGAAAATAATAAATCAGGAAACTTTGAAAGTTGATGATGATAAGCAAATAAAATAATGAGTTACGGTCAGCTTATGTCATCAGTCTTTTCACAACGAAGTCTAAATGAATAGAAATTTCAACATCATTTCCTTTTCAATATCAAGAAGCATTTTCATTTCAGATGAAGTATTGTTTTAATCATTGTATATATATTTTGTTTATAAAATATGAAATAAAATGTGCAAAAAAGACTCTGATGGTAATATACGATATTCGGAGTACAATTATGTACGTCTGTGTTTGTCAAATGGTCGACATGCTGATTTGTCCTTAGCTTTAACTGTGCATCGTTTGAGGGTTTGGAAGGTGAATCATAATCCTAAGATATTGATAAAGATAAGATTTCCATTTAATTAAACGTATGAACCAACCAACCGATAGTCACTCTCATCAGGAATGGTTCCCACACATGCGACAATGCCATTATATTCTTAATGTGCAACGGATGACAATAGGAACCAAATATATTCATAGCTGGTTGACGTGAAAATAGCAATATGTCACTTAGTTTTTACTACTGATGTGTTTATAAAACAATTATTGTACTATTTCTAAAGCAGTTACATTTTCAGTCATTATGGTCTTTAGTAAGATCTGTATTGCGAAAATATGTCATGAACAAGTGATATTACAGCTTAATGTTTATTACCATATACAATAAAAAAGAAAGCATCGAATTATTTTGTTCAAATCCCACTCCGATCTCTTGCATTATAGTCAGTTTCTTGGCGGATTTGCTTATTATCTTATTTGCATAATTGTATATGTACATAAGGTTTATTTTTAACATGGAAAGGAAACGTGTCAGTATACTTTGGATAAATATTGATAACCTATCCATCAAATGAAGCTGCATGTAGTTACTTAACCTCAACAATTGGTTGTACAGTTTGCTATTCTTCAGGCATCATTTAATTATATGTCATTGGATACTGATATCAGCGATATTTAATGTTTCCGTTTATCAAGGAGTGGAGCCACGCGTAAATAACGACCATTTATTCTACATCAGTTCACATCTGCCATATCTACAATTCTCTGTGGGACTACATATGTTGAACTATATTGGTATATCTTCATGATGGCCTTTTTAAAAATTTATGTTTGATGTACACATGATTACTAGATACGAGTTCCCACTGACAGAAATCTGGAATTAATGCACATTTATTTACTAAGTCATTCATTATTCATAGGTAGACAATGATGGAATATATTTTGTTATATAAAATGCAAATAAATGTACAATCAATCTGAAATGAACGAATTAATTACATTAAAAATAATTAATATGTGAAACTAACATTTCGGTTTAGATAGAATTCCAGAGAGAGGTCAGCTATCTTAAGAAGATTTATTAATCACCCGTTGAAGATATCGCAGTGTAATAAATCTACCGTGTTATTACACTTAGTGTAATAACATCGCGTGCTGCCGGAACTACTTGCACTTGGTCACATGACCAAAGTAACATGACCAAAACAATGTCAGCTGTCAATCACAACATCTCGAAGTAGCATTATTTCAGACATTTTTACTTTTACAATTTCCTTTTAAATGACTATCGCAGCATTGATATCTAAATAATAAATAATTATACATATTAGTGGTCACAAGAACTTGCAGAGTATAAACAATTATTCTCACATATCTGACAATCAACATCGTCAAATCAGCGACTTGATCAACCGTCCAGCTGATGCGGGGTCACGGGAGTGCACTGTTGTTGACATTGGTCCAAATCGAGCAAGTTTTTCAAATTTGCAGCAAAGTACAAACACAAACACTCTAAATGTTAGCCGTTCTCAAATGCAATCCCTTGGTCCTATCTTTGCAGGACCAATAAACAACTCAGTGATCCATGTTAACTTTCATACTTCTTAAAACTTTTCAAACTGTTTCAAACGTTCGTGCCACACGAACAGCCACGCTTCTTTGAGGCGGTGCACAACTTGAAAGCTATGATACCACGCACTTAAAAAATAATCCCGAGAATTGAAATTTGTGATTCAAAAAGTTATGTCAAGTTGTTGTTTTTTCATTAAATATGATGTTTGGTTCGTAAAATCGTGTTGATCTTTAATTGTTTTAGATCGTTGTTCAGTGTTAACGTAAAACAGAATGACAGCAGCCTCATTACAATGTATTCATACGCGTGACCTAGTTATGCTGGCATAATGCACTCGAACCGGCCTTTCGTTTGCGCATTATTTTGTTAATGTTGGGTGATTAATAAATAAAATACTAAACTCTGTCCTGTTTAATAACATATTTATGAAACTCGTGAGATGGTATTGGTATTTAACTCGCTTTCGCTCGTTAAATACCAAACCACTCACTCGTTTCATAAATATGTTATTAAACAGGATATCGTTTATTTTTCTCTATATATTGTGATGAAGAGGAAGATGGTTCCCGAAAGGCAATCGTAACTCAGCAGTAGAATGTGATAGATGATGTAAAATAGATTCACTAAGATCTCTTGCTAATATTTGACAATCGTCGACCAGTCCATATCATTGGCTAATACAAACTTTGCTGTCTGACGAATAGAAATCAGTAAAAGATTTATTAAAGACATCAAATCAATCTAAAATTAGCGCATTCATTTCTCATTCACATTAACAAGACCTTTGCTAATCCTATTTGCTAATACATCATTCTATTGATCGTTGTCCTTTGAAAGCAGAAAAGGAATAACGTAAGAAATACAATGCCAGAAAATGGATCATGTTAGAGATAATTGAAGAAAAGTCTTTTTAAAAGAAAATAAATTAAATAGAAACAGAAACGTTTAGCAGAAAGCTACGCATGTTGGCTTGAGATTATAGATATCACGTGATTATTCATATTAATATCGCGTGGCACCGTGTGTCCGCTCAAGGAAGGTACTATTTCTGAGCACGCACTCAACCAGACTGTTAAGATCTGCTGTGGTCACGTTGTTTCAGAACAAACAGTGGTACCTGGTACCTCAGCTTCCTTTCAGTTCTGTGCCACACATGCTCTATTGGGTTCCTGCCCGAGAGTTTGGCTGCCAGTACCAGGCGGTCAACATCAACTTGCAGTAGGAAATTGTCGATTACTCTTGCACATGGGGTCAGGCATTGCCATCTTGCACTGTTTGCTCATAACCTGGCGATAGGTTATTCAGCTTACAATTTCTTGGATCAGTAAAAGTTATGTGTTTCCATTGAAATGAATGCCGTCTCAAACCATAACCGGACCAAGTCCATGGCGCCTTGTATACAGTCATCTGTGGACCTTTCTCTTTGCAATCTGCGCACGCGCACACGTCGATCAACCGGATGAAGGAGAAAATGAGACTGTAAACTTACATGAACCATTGTTTTACTCTAATGTCACGGTGCTTTACAGCTCACTGAGTATGTAGAAGGCTATGTCGATGTGTCAACATTGGTTGTCCGAGCGGTTTTCTTGCACCTTAACCACGTTGCAATAACTTCATGATAACCGTTTCCTGAGAAAGTTTCAGATTTGTTTTTCAGAGGTAGATCAAGATTGTTTCTTTGTAATTTTGTAATGCGCTGCACAATCCCTTTGCTTTGCTTACAGCAAATTTAGTAAAAAATATCGTCATGCCTGTCACGCCATTCCGACTGTCTCATTAAGAATTTCTATTGGTGATGGTTAAGGCATTTTTCGTTAGATAGAAAAGTTTTCGCTGGGTGAAACTGACAGTTTCTGAAGTTTGTAGACTGAAGTTTGTAGACTGAAGTTTGTAGACTTCTGATACAGAGTTATAACCTGCATTCCCGTCGGGGAACATGTAAATATCCTAATTCCCAAGATGAATTTTGATTATATGTCACAGTGGTTTACTACTTTCCCCAAGGATCATTATTCATGTGAGCACACAGCAAAAAAAAGATTTTTGCTTTAGGGATGACATTCGTTATGACGATGGATATTTAATGAATTTGTCAGTGTCTGTTGTTACCGTGGAAGATCTGGTATAATGATGATAAATTCATTTGACTGTCTACAGGCAAAGTGAACATACAGTGCATATCAATTACTTCAGAGATTTTTTTTTGACACTTTAATGGCCTGGTTAATCCGCGATATTTGATTGGACCCAAAGAAACCACTGTACTGTTTGGAGATATCAGAAGTTAATATGTGAGCTTTGAAATTAAATATTATAAAACTTATCTAAACTCGTTTTCCTCTTTGTGAAGTGTTCTATAAACCTTCACAAATCATAGAATATTTTTACTTGATTATAAGAATAGTTTGGAGACAATTCTCAATTGTTATGTTTCAATTCAAAATCGAAAACTAACCTGATTGATGAAAGGCACTTAACGGCACAGATGACACTTGTGGTTGGAATTGTGTTGGAAAATGATCTTCAAATGCAATGAACCTAGTTTAATTAATATTTTCAGTGATTGGAGTGACAGGCAGATGGGTTATTGATGACTTTATTTTACATAGAGTGTACATGGATATCAGAATGTGATATAGTAATTTTTACAATCTTCTAAGACTTGTATCGTTTAAAAACGAAAAGTAGAAGAAGAGAAGGGTATATAAAATAAATGCAATAAAGTATAGTTACAAATGATGAAATCAAGATGAAACCACCCTTTTTGTATGATACACGAGCTAGCTGGTGTAAATGATATTGGCGCAATGCCACTCTCAATCTCTCAATTATACCAATATACTAGTTGAGTACGACCAGATTCCAATTGCCATGATACATCATCAGTTGAATGGACAATACCAAAACGTCAGGACTCAATAATGTCAATATGGTCGATTGTCTTGATAAAGCTTCAATGGTCATTCAGTCCCTGCTTTATGGACTATACAGTCATCAAATATCAACTGTAAGCATCAGTACCCTCACCTGCTCTAAGCTCTGCTTGTAACACCCTGTTAAAATACCTTTAATGCCACTTTTCGATGCACTCCGTCTTTTAAATAACCTTTGATAACACTTTCACTTATTTGTTTTAAGATACGACATTGTAAAAAATGTAAATAGATGATATTATATGAGTGTCTATATCATACTATGTTTACGACACGAGTGCTGAACATTAGTATTTCCCGAGCGGGAGCGAAGGATATACCGATAAATTCAGTCACGAGGGTCGTAAACATAGTATAGCATAGACACGAATATCATATTTGGTTTATTACCGAAGTCGTGAATTTAATGAAAACACGCTAACATCCACTTTCAACAATAGGTTAACGACCCGCCTTCACCGTCCAATGTATTTAGAACGCAACGCCATAGACGAAGCGTGACGTCATAGCATTGTTTATGACGTCACGTCATCATGACAAATTTATATTTTGCCTTAGGGAATCGTATGAAACATATGAAACCCGACATAATTGCCCTCGTGGGTAATAATGAAACTTATGTTATTTTATTGAAAATAGTCTGGGATATATATGGGGCTGACATCCTTTTGACCACGAGTATACATCATCGCTCATTCTCAACCCCACAATGACTCTTAATTGTATGTAAAAACTGGTCTGTTAGGAGCGACGAAGCACTTAATCACAGTGCTATTTAAATACATCACAAGGCTTAAAAGATATATCTAAATGGTAAAAATGGTAAATGAAACACGAAAAAACACATTCATGTTCAAGGTTATACAAGCTATACTAAAATAAAAACCAGATATGGTAGGTAGGTGGTAGGGTTCAAACAGATATAGATTTGTCATTATTGGGACTAATTTGAGGTCAAGTAGTTAACTGTTCACTTTCACAGCTCACCGTTCATCAGTTTGTTTCTTTTCTGAATAGAGAGCCAATGAACACTTACCAGGAAGAAATCAAACGGAAATACGATCGAGAGTTTGGTCAGAAAGTCAACATTAAGAGATTATTGAGAGAGAGGAAGAGGAGCACATAAACACTGAACCTAGGGGGAGAGACTAGGACAATAAAATATGGGTTGTCAGGATATGATCTTACTTCTTTTCCGTAGTCTTTGTAACACACTGATAAAGTTATAGTTCAGATATATATTATATTATGGCGGAATAGATAAACTGTTGGTCGAGTCAGTCCTAGGAATCATCCCGAAGAATGAATTTGTTTTCATGTAAAATGATAAATTAAGTCAATTAGAGCAACAAGTCTGATCATTTGCATTTGGAAAATACCATTTAAAGTAAATGTTTGAAACAAGCAAATGGTAAAACAATAATTTTACATTAACGGTCGAAAAGTCGAAAACAAATAAAATAAGAATCCTAGCATGTTTATGCATATCATTAAAAAAAGGTTCAAAGTAAACATCATCACAACAATAAACGATAACAAGACGATAACTAATGGCAATCCCATCATTTACCAAGATTTATCAATAACAATAAATTGATACAGAGTATACAAAGATAGAATATCAATAAGTTTAAGATCATTCCTTTTTGAAGACCCTATGTGTCGTTAACTCATTTCTCTCCGACTTACCGTATTTCTTATACTGATAATTATTGTTGTTTAGTGCATTGGTCATCCTTCCAACATGAATACATCCAAAGTAACAAATATGCCATTAAAATCATATACCTATGGCAGAATATATATATATATATATATATATATATATATATATATATATATATATATATACATGTAGGTTTTGAGAACAGTGTATCATTATTTTTGTACTTTAATTGGTCAGCTTTATCATTTATGGAATGACCAACGCTAATCATATTGAAATGCAAGTATTTGCAGATAACAACTATATTGATTACAGCAAATCCCGCATTTCATTCACCAAATAGTTGTCATTAAAATCTGCCAATACAGCTTTCAGAGACTCCTTCAAACTCATAATGCAATAAGATTAAAATAGATTGAACATAATATGTTTAACACATATATAAAATGTTTTGAAATGATAGGACACGATAGTTTAAGTGACCTTTGGCTGATTTGTATTATATTATATATAACTACATGAACAAGCAAACATGTAACCCAAAATTGATGAATCATGACTTTGGGAACACATTTATTATTGCTTTCAATGAAGAGGATAAATCTACTCTGATTAGATAAATCAGTGTATGGTTTATTTGCATCTGTATAGGTTAGAATCCATTTGGTCAAAAAGAGGCAAGAGTTTCAATTGATAACATGTCCTATTTCTATGGTTAAAACTGTATCTGGCACGTTCTTTCAGCATTACATTTCATTATTTTCAGTGAAACAATTCTCTTATAATTAAGCATATGGACATGTTACTGTATAAAGGTTGAAATTGAAATCTATATAAAAACCTGTAAAACCTGTAACTACACACTTATTTTATCAGATATATACTGATATATACTTTCTCATATCTGTTTAACTTCTAATTAATTGAGTGGAAAAGGTTATCAGTAAAACTATATAGTAAAATACTCATCATACAATTGCAAATGAAATATCTCTCGTTTTCGATTGATGGTTATGTTATAAAGAAAATTCCAACAGTTCCAATTACGGCGTTGCATGGCAAATTGTGATTCTATTGAATTTGTTAAACTGCTGACAACGCGGGTTTATGTCCACAGTTCATTAGATAATATTATTACCCTCACTGTCAGATAAATCGAAAACAAATTCACATTACGTTTTCAGTTTCATCAAACACCGCTATTATATCTTTGATAAATTATCAAGGTCTCAACTTTAGCCACTATCATCGGCTATTGATTAAATTTTCAATGTTACAATAGCATTACTTATTGCATAAAAGAAGAAACCGAGACATGTTGGCTGGATACAGCGTGTGTTCTACACTAGTAGGAAGCTTCAGCTATCAACTTTCAAACTAAAAAGGTAATCACAGGTTAGAATAGCTTTGTTTTGCAGTATAAACATCTTTGGAACTAATTTTGCCAACATCTACTGACGGTATTATGTTACCAACATAGGGACAACTCGTTTTGTCGTTTTAGAATTTACTTAACAACAGTTCAGCTTTCTGGAAGTATCCTGAAGGAGACGGAATCCTTTTGGCTTGATATCCGTCCATCATCAAGACCCCAAGCTCAAGGATTGTTAAATGTATAAACCTAGAATAGCCTTTTCCAAGGTTTACTGTTCGAGAAGAAGACAAGATCAAGTTTATTTTTATGACCAGGTCCCGGTAACTCCTATCTTGGTGTCACATAGTCACACAATTTTCAATCTAATATTGTTTTTATAATCATAATAAGTCATTTCATAACATATTCCTCAGTTTAAGAAAATAATTCCTTTATACAGTTTCAATGCACGAGGAAAACTCGTGTTTTCAAGTAAAGATTATTAACAAACTTGTTGGGTCAGAACATACATTTTCTTTAGTACTTTCTGATAGCACACAATAGACACATTCTGGTCCCTTTATCAGATGAGGAACATGAGTGATGAATAGACTAGTTTTTGAATAGATGTGTTTAACTTTCCCCAAACTACTACTTGAGATTAGTATTCAGGCACATGTGAGTCATAGAACAGAACAGAACAGAACAGAACAGAACAGAACATATATGAATGGACTGACTCCGAAAGTTTGCAAATCACATTTACAATGAATTTTATACCAACATATTCACATGAGACACGCTGTGTCGTCAAAATGAATTATTTGATGGTGTCCCAAAGGACAACATACAAGAAAATTAAAAAAATCTTAGTCTTTGGTGTAGAATAATAAAATTGTGACCTCATAAAACAGATATATATATATTTCATAACATACTTTCTCTGGATATCTGTACTCCAAAATTTCCTACGTTATCATCAACAATATCTGTCATAATATGATACAGATTCACATTTACGAAGTCTCTTCATACTATATTTAAGTGCATAATTTAATCACCAAATTCATTCATATTCCAAACTCACGGTAATATTTTAATAACCAGACTAGATTTTACGATCCAAATATAAATCAAATCTAAAATTATTATGAGAAACTCCTCAACCTATGAGATGGTAAGGCAACTTTACTGATGAATTATTTCCCTTGAGGGTCAACATGTAACTGTTAACTTGATTGGCTCCTCTGAACTTGAAAATCAACGCGTATTTCATATTTTGAAAATGAAATCTTATTTGAATATTAAAAATTCAACATAAAAATCATGATTAGAATATGAGCAAGGTCAATATCAAACACTTACATGTATGTGAAATCTTGAATATTAGTAATTAAACATCAAAATAAATAAATAGAGGATATTTGACATTTCTCGTCAAATACCATGTATATCTCATCGAGTGAAGTAGAAAAGCATATTTTCACGAGTGGCGTTGCCACGAGTGTAAATAATCTATTTTTACTTCACGAGATGAGATATACTTGGTATTCGACGAGAAATGTCAAATGTTCTATTTATTAGATTTAACCAGTTATGTATAGTTTGAAAATGCGTTATTACAATGAAAGGACCATCCATGCTCCCCTTGCTTTATTACGGTCTTCTTATGACGTCATCCTATTGTTATGATGACATCATACGATCGAAAGTATTCTTTCACGCAGTAGAATAACATGTTATTTCACTCAGAGAAAATACGGCTTTAATTTTAACCGATAAATGCCGTATTTAACCACTGAAAATATAATAAATGATTAAAATATCTGATATCTAAGTCAATACCTTCATTAATGTGTTTAACATGCTTTCTTTTCAACGTCATTTTATGTTTGATTATTCCACATCAGAAACATGTAGATAACAGAGTATTTCATCATTCTGACATTGAGATGGGTGGCTGAGGAGGTTCTGCATTGTAATATTTAACTTATTAAACTTATGTAATGCCGCTGTACATATCACACTAGGTTGCAATGGTGACGTCAAGATGTAAGTACCAACGCCATAATGGTGTCTGAATCGGGCAAAGCTTATTTTCGTCACCCTACCTCCTGTTTTCCTTGATTAATATGAGCGATTAATAATCAAAGTACTAAACTCAACCCATGTTCATTAAACTAGCGAGATATTTGGTGTTAAACTCTTTAAATGAAAATGATATTACTTTTTTTAATGAATATCAATACTCTCTAAGAACAAACGTTTGAGAGTTGCAGGGAAAATATATTGAAGACACAACATACAAAATTTAGCACTGAAGAAACACAACTCAATGGAGTGCAAATCTCATTAAACTCAAATGATCTTTTGATACCATATTATCACCCCGTTTAACAAAATTGCTATTACATTTATTGAATATCAATGCTCTTCAATAACAGGCATTGGATATATGCAAAGCCACAGGAGCGTGTATCGCCTAGAAACAGCGTATGAAAGACATATACATATATAGACCGAAGGCTCGAAACCTGGATAAGGGCTACTCCAGGTCAAATGGATGTCAAGGTCATTAAAGGGCTGACACGTCGACTGCATTGGCGTTGATTTGAGACATAATGCCGTGGTACAGTCGGAGAAATGACATGTAGTTGTTGTTTTATTTTTTTACATCTGTAGTTTCACACTGCGGTTCGAATCTGCCGATTAGTAGGTGCTGTCAATTTTGTTTGAATAAATAAACTATTTTCAAAGGTGAGTTTTAGCTGATTTTCGTGAGCGGGGAAATTGGCTTGAAATTTTGGAGATAGCAAATATGGACTTGTTCTTGTCGCATACCTGTTTAAATAATGATCCGATTGTGACAATTTATAGCTCATTGTGAAGGGAAATCATTTAGCTTTCGTATCGTAGTCATCGACTGTGCCATTAAAATGTTTATGAGGCGTCATATGACTTTGAATGAGCATCGGGTGGTTTCGTCTTTACATCCCTTTCCTTTTATACAGTAATAGGGTAGGGTCTATATAGATATATGTCTTTCAAAGCTGTTTCTAAGCGATACACGCCCCTGTGTGCAAAGCAAAGGTTTTTAAGACACAAACCTGCATTTTGCAATTAGGAAATACAAAATCATGTATTAAATATTATGCAAATGCCACATCTGAACTATGTAGTAAATGCATCTGTAAAATATCAAGAACATCTGACAAAAAATTAGAAATGGAGATATGAAGTGAGACCGAAACACTCCTAGACATGTGTCGTGACCTCATCTCCATCACGAGGTGGGTGCCCCTCTCCATCAGTACTTAACAAGACGACACATTCACGCTACTTAATAGTTCCTCCTGACAACACCAGGGGCTATATATGCATGTTGACGGGATCAAATGACACCGTAAATCCAATACAGCTGAGTAACAACTTATAAATGTTATCCCATTAAGACTCCACAAAGCACCTGATAATGGTCTATGCTATTCAGAAGATTTTATTGCTAAATTTTGTCGTTAAGCTTTGAGCACAGCACATTATTGCCATTGGTCGTTAGTTATAGGTTATCTTGTTAACCGATAAATGTAAACAACATTTACAGACTGCATGAGAAGACTGATACTCAGATATCACCTTTTCAACTTATCTTTGTAGATGTGTTGTACGGTACAACACTACAGAATGAAGAACATCACATAAAGATATCATACTGTCCCAACCCAACCATATGATAAATAGCAAGACAGATTCCTCCCAAGAAATATGTGTTAGATATGATTGTGACCATTATGTTTCATTTTCTCCTCATCTGTGTAGATATGTTGAGTATAAAATGGCGCAGATGCTCATTTATAATGTCATCCCTCGCTATGGCAATTCAGCATACTAGTTTCATTCACTATTGAAGTTGTATATTTTTAGTAAGGTATAATTGGTTATATCTTTCAAAATTGCATGAAATGCAATCGTTGAAATCAATAACGGAATATTGAGACCATTTGGATGGATACAAATATACTACAGTAACAAGTGTCGGTATCAAATTGTATTAGTACAAGCTACAGAAGAACTAGTTATTTAGTGTCGCTGGCTTCCCATGTATAGCCTATTATTCAGGTCTATTGTAGTAATGGTGCAATTTGACCCCGCCAACCAGCAATGATAGTCACAGGTGTTCTCAGGAGGAAGTATCAGGAAGATTGATTTCATTTGATGTTGCCCTAATAGGTTCCACTGCAGACTTCTCTACGGAGACACGATCATGTCTCGATACTAGACAAGGAGTATTACTGATCCCGATTTCAATACACAGTGTGTATCCTGTCATAAAACCAAAAAAGAGAACCATTTTTTTTATTTCAGTAAACATATGCATACATATGAAATTCTATAATAACGGTTCCGTTTGTTACATACTTGTATTTTAATAAATGAATTATGGTAAATACAAGTATGTAACATATATATATATATAACAAATTGTATTTCAACAAGTTTACAGTCTTCATAGTAAAACGGTTGATAATATAATAACAACAAGCACACTGTTAGTTGTTTAAGAGAAACTGGCAAGTGAACAGTTAATTGCAGTATATTTCTACCAAAAAAATCCGGACTTATTTGGAATCATCAAACAATAAATCATGCAAGATAAACAAGATAGATGCCAATCTGATAAATAACCCAAAATGCTAAACGGATGCTTTCTAGGGCATGTTTTGACACAAATCTAAGTCCTGAAATCAATTAAAGTTGTCACTAAGCAACATAGGAAACTGTGGAACATGCGACCACTTAATAAAGGGACAATCAATCAAACTTTCAAACAAACGTTGCCCTTCTGTCAGCTTTACAGTGATGATCCTATGATGTGCAAAATAAAGGAAGAATTCTTTATTCAAAAACACTGTCCATCGTCAAACAGGTAGCGCATAACAATAAAATCAGTTCGATGTACATGTCCAGCTTAATGGCTTCAAAATAAGCGATTTTATAGACATTACAGTTTTATAAATTCATTTTCCATCAGCTGCGGATGGTCCTATTTCATTTCATAAAACGGAAATCCTTTATAACTTCCACCAGAACAGTTTTCCAAGTTACTACTTAGAGGGATAGTTCTATTTTCTGGCCGGTTGATTTGTGAACTGTGCCGATACATTCTTTCATTAAACGTCTTTCTGTCTTGCCAATGTACAGTTCATTAATTGCATCCCTCGCACATGATGATATATTTTAATGTGTTTTCCTTCACACAGAAACGTTTATCTTTATCTTTGAAGTTCGCGCCTTCTATGGTGTTTCTTTAAGTACAGCAACGTCCATCTCCACACTTAGAAACTGTAGGTTCTCCTTGGTCTTGCATCTCAAATCTTGAACGTGTGAGAATCCGTCTCAAGGTGGTTCTTTAGGGCGGGTCTTTTGTAATGGTCTTCATTTTTTAACTCTGTTCTAAAACCGGGAGCTGGCTATTGATGATGTCGTTGATCTGTTACGGGTTGGAGGTGTTGACGAGAGAAATCTCCCTAACATTAGTTTGAGAATGAACTGTTTCTTTACCTTTTCTAACTTGTTCACGGTTTAGCATCATTGCCTTTTCAATACAATTATTTACATGTGTTTTTCAGGATAGTTTAATTCCTTAAGTCTCTGTATCCGTCAGTCGTCTCATGATACAATTGTGCAGATTGTGCAATATGAAATATTTCGTTTTGTGTGTGAAGGGTGATATGAAGACACAAATTACCACATTGTGCGTTCGGGAAATACATAATCAAGTATTAAATATAGTTATCTAATAACATCTTCTGTAAAATATCACGAGTATATGACAAAACATAAGAAATGAAGACAACATGGGACTGATAAATACTTCTAGATGTGTATCATTACCTCATGGGAGATGTCCCTCATCCACCAGCACTGAAGAAGATGATACACTTAAATCACGCAACTTAATATTTCCTCCTGAGAGCACCAGGGACTATAACAGAAGGTTAACGGGATCAAATGACACCATTAATACACCATAGCTGAGTGAGTGAGTGAATTATTGTTTATCGACGCTTCGGCATTATCGCAGTCATTAGCAACATGGCTGAGTAACAACTTATAATTGTGACACCAATAAGATTCACATCTTCCACAAAGCACCTGATAATTGACTAAGGTATTCGGAAGATTTTACTGCTAATTGTTTTCGTTCATCATAGAGCACAACGCGTTGATTTTTATTGCAATTCGTCATTAGTTAGTAACCTGAAGCTGTGAATCACATTTACCGACTGCATGAGAAGACACGATTAGCTCAAATATATGCCTTTTCTACTTATCTTTGTAGATGATTGGCGCAGTAAAAAGTAGTGCTACAGAAAATTCGAATGATAGACGATTGCATGATGCTATCATATTGTCCCGAAACACACAGATATGTATGTATTGCAGTCATACAGTTGGTAAATGACAACACATATTCCTCCAAGGAAGTATATACCACTTATGAGAGTGACTGTTATATTCCATTTTTATATACCACTTATGAGAGTGACTGTTATATTCCATTTTTATATACCACTTATGAGAGTGACTGTTATATTCCATTTTTATATACCACTTATGAGAGTGACTGTTATATTCCATTTTTATATACCACTTATGAGAGTGACTGTTATGTTCCATTTTATCCGTATCTGTATAGATATGCTGAGTATAAAACCGCGTGGATGCTCATATGAAATGTTACCATTCATTATGGAAATGTTTACACCATGTAAGCTACATATCTTCAGTTCTATACTAGTAAGTAAGACTTCAAAATTGCGTTTAACATGTATTTTTATACCAAGTGTCGGTATCAAAATTACAGAAGAACAAAACAATCAACATTAAACAAAACATTTAGGTATAGCAGTCTCATGCATTTGCATAATCAAGTATTAATTCGCTGATTGCCAATGTATTAACTATTATACAGGTTTATTGTAGTAATGGTGCTATACAACCCCGCCATCTTGCATGATAGTCCCAGGAGGAAGTATTAGGCAGATTGATGTCATTGGATGTTGTCCTAATAGGTTTCACTAGAGACTTCTTCTGGGAGACAAGATCATGTCAAGATACTAGACTGGGAGATTTACCGATCCCGATTCCAATACACAGTGTAGTTGGTACATGTTGTCATTTAACCATTTAAAGGAGTACGAAAGTACGAAAGCCTACAAGGGCCAAACTCAGTGACAACATTTTTTTTTTTTAAAGTTGTAATTACAACTCTAAAAAGCTGTATATTCAAGTTTTAAAGTTGTGATTACAACTTGTAAAGGTGAAATTACAAGTTTTAAAAGTTGTATATTCAACTTTTAAAAGTTATATATTCAAGTTTTAAAAGTTGTATATTCAAGTTTGAAAGTTGTAATTACAACTTTAAAAGGTGTAATTACAACTTTAAAAAGTTGAAAATTCAAGTTTAAAAGTTGTAATTACAACTTGTAAAGGTGTAATTACAAGTTTTAAAAGTTGTATATTCATGTTTTAAAAGTTGTATATACAAGTTTTAAAAATTATACATTCAAGTTTTAAAAGTCATATATCAGAACGACTTTATCATATATCAGATCTACTTAGTCATATATCAGATCTACTTAGTCATATATCGGATCGACTTAGTCATATATCAGATCAACTTAGTCATATATAAGATCGACTTAGTCATATATAAGATCGACTTAGTCATATATCAGATCTACTTTATCATATATCAGATCTACTTAGTCATATATCACGTCTACTTAGTCATATGTCACATCTACTTTATCATATATCAGATCTACTTAGTCATATATCAGATCTACTTTATCATTTATCAGATCTACTTTATCATATATCAGATCTACTTAGTCATATACCAGATCGACTTAGTCATTTATCAGATCTACTTAGTCATTTATCAGATCTACTTAGTCATATATCAGATCTACTTAGTCATATATCAGATCTACTTAGTCATATATCAGATCTACTTTATCATATATCAGATCTACTTAGTCGTATATCAGATCTACTTAGTCATATACCAGATCTACTTAGTCATATATCAGATCTACTTAGTCATATTACAACTTTAAAACTTGAATATACAACTTTCTGAACTTGTAATTACATCTTTTAAAGTTGTAATTACAACTTTAAACTTGAATATTCAAATTTTTAAAGTTGTAATTACACCTTTAAACGTTGTAATAACAACTTTAAAACTTGAATATACAACTTTAAAACTTGAATATACAACTTTCTAAACTTGTAATTACACCTTTAAAAGTTGAAACTATAACTTTTTTTTAAAAATGTTGTCATTGAATTTGGCCCTTGTAGGCTTTCGTACGAAACCCTTCAAGGGCCAAACTCAGTGACAACATTTTTTTTTAAAATTACAACTTTAAAAAGTTGTTTATTCAAGTTTCAAAGTTGTAATTACAACTTGTAAAGGTGAAATTACAAGTTTTAAAAGTTGTATATTCAAGTTTTAAAAGTTATATATTCAAGTTTTAAAAGTTATATATTCAAGTTTTAAAAGTTGTATATTCAAGTTTGAAAGTTGTAATTACAACCTTAAAAGGTATAATTACAACTTTAAAAAGTTGAAAATTCAAGTTTAAAAGTTGTTATTACAACTTGTAAAGGAGTAATTACAAGTTTTAAAAGTTGTATATTCATGTTTTAAAAGTTGTATGTACACGTTTTAAAAATTATATATTCAAGTTTGAAAGTTGTCGTAGTTCCTTCAAAATACTGTAGCAGCGAAAATTTGCAACACTATACAATAATTGTTATTTCACCAGAATCAAATATAATGCTACATCTCACATCTTTTGTGTTTTGTAAGAAATATGTGCGCATCGCACAGGTGTATGAATCCCGATCTTTTAAAAGCTTAAACTTCTAATGCTCAGTTAGAACCCTGTAAAATGTAGTTTACCTGCCTCTGTGTAGGAGGCCATTATTGTATCTTCATTGTGGACTTTTGAAGGTTAAGAAGATAATTTAAGATGCTATTGTTCTACATAGAAAAATAGTGCTAGGTTGTTTCTTAGTGACATCAAACTGTAGTTTGTAGACGTATACAAGCAAAATACAAGTACAAGCACTTTCGCACTTTATTATGCACACATGGAATATGACAAGTCACTTTGATATTAATAGACACAGGCCTACAACATATATAATTCAAACTCAGTGGCGGATCCAGATTAGGGTGATTAGTGGGGTCTTACCGACTTCTGCCCCTTAAAACTTAAAACTTGAATATACAACTTTCTAAACTTGTAATTACACCTTTAAAACTTGAATATACAACTTTCTGAACTTGTTGTAATTACAACTTTAAAACTTGAATATACAACTTTTTAAAGTTGTAATTAAACCTTTAAAAGTTGTAATAACAACTTTAAAACTTGAATATACAACTTTAAAACTTTAATATACAACTTTCTAAACTTGTAATTACACCTTTAAAAGTTGAAATTACAACTTTTAAAAAAGATGTTCTCATTGAATTTGGCCATTGTAGGCTTTCGTACTACGAAGGAGCAATAAAACGTCTTTTGCCAAATTTATTTTTTCAAATTCCAATTGATAATGATATTTTTTGTCATTTAAATTAACTAAAATTTATTATTTCGAATTACGAAAACGATTCCCATGGTTTTACCGAACCATGTACACTCATTTTATAACTTGATTTTCCGAAAAGGGAAGGGTGTTTTACTATCAATGCCATTATTTTTCAAATACATTTCATCGACTTATTTGGGCGAAAAACGTGTTTCTGCCCCTTTAACACTAACTTTCCAATACCATTTGGATTTCACTACAAAGTCATTTAAACCACATTAAACGTAATGCTCGCACATCGTCCGTCGAGTACTGATACTGATACTGATACTGATACTGATATACACAAGATATCAGAAGAGTACCGACTCGTCCTTTCTATCTAGGGATGACATATTGGATCATGTGTTCAGGCTTGCATTTCATTAACTGTTTACATTTTATCTATGACTTTGAACAATTCCTTATACAGCTGCCTCAAGACCGGTGAAGCAATGCGTCACCTGGCAATTTTACTGTCTTGTTATTTGACATTAGAAAGATAAATGTTCAAATCTCTCATCTTCTATTTCATGGTTATTGAGTGTGTTTTGAACAGGACCGTGAATAGATAATTTGTATAAAACAATAATACCTTGGAAAGGTTCATTTGAACACTGCATAAAGAAATACAAACTTGTACATTGCTATCATTGTTCAAGGTTTCGTGCAATTTATTTTAGTGCGGAGAATACTGCGAATGGTTTCAGGACTGAATTGTTTTCTGTGAGACTAGTTTCTTATACATGAGTCGCTTAAAGGAAAGTTGTACATATTATGCCATGTATTGTCAATGCTTTTATGTCTTTACTTTTATTTTTTGTGAAATATTTGTACACTAGTAAGTCTTGTTTTTATGGCTTAAAATGGATTTGAAAGTTACAATTTGCCAAAGTAGATTTTTCATCGATTGTAATAATATTTTACAAATAAATACATGCACTTCTACATTTACAGTTTTCTCAACGTAACTCTTAAATATAAGAAAATACAACTCATATTATATTTCCTTCTTACATTCAGAGCAAATCACCAATAAAGTTTCTTCAATCTACCTTTATGTATTCTTTACAGTGGCAACCGGATAGAAATTCAACTAGGATTTAACGAAATCTGAAAACTGCTATACCGAAATATATTTTCTGCTGCAAGCAGACTTTTAAATTATGATACTTTGTGATAACCAAACAAAACCAAATCAATAAACGAAGAGCAAGTTTTTTTTTATATCTGCAGCTCTATTGCTATTGCTCAAATCATCTATGTGAAGTGAGGTATTTTCAAATTTCTTATGTAAACGTGAAAGAATTTGGTATGTTTGTTTGTCGTTGATTCATATTGGTAAAGATACCATTTCCACGTTGTGAAGGTGAACCTTGTCGAGATCAAGTACTAGAAGACAAAATTAGTTAAGCTAAATAACCTCCTCCTGTTCAACTTAATTACATGATCAATGTGTTTCAGGGATTAGCTAGCTCTCTACTTCATGTATTAATTACTTGATATCCACTGTACCTACTCCCTATGTGTACATCATGTTAAGTTTAAGTTATCTTCTGTACTTTGAACCTCCGTTCGACTGTACCATTTCGCTAGGAGCTCACACGGCTCAACATGGCTTGCCGATTGTCCTCGGCCATTGTCCATTCAAGTGTTTGACGTTCACTGGTGATCACCGCAATTGGACATACGAGTTCTACATCAATAAAACAGTCAATCTTCATTTTTCATCTCCATCTTCACTTCCTCTCTCGACTATAAATAACTATGTGCAATGACGTAGTCTTTTGCTTGTCAATTTATATTTTCTATTGTTACAATCGCAATTATCAAAATGTTCACTGATATACTTACAGTTGTATGTACAATAAGCATATGCTTCCTGTGATTTCACATCACATATTTTGAAGCTAGCATGATTTTGACAAATATGTTGATACAATCAATCTGTGCAGCAAGTCGATTTTATCTGTAGCTGTATAGATATGTAGAGTATGAAATCGCCCGAATGCTCATATAGAATGTCAACCCCTTGTTATGAAAAGTTCGATAATAGTTCATCATTAGGTCATCTCCTCGGCCATCGTCATTCAAGTGTGATGTAACTGGTGATCACTGTAGTTTGACATACATACATCAATAAAAATAGTCGATCTTCATCTCCATCTTCACTGCCTCTCTGGACTATCAGAAAGTATGTGCAACATGATAAATTATTCTACCTTTCATATAAAATGTATTAAAAGCAAGAATTAGATTAAAGAAATGGTTTATATGACACAATGTCCAATACACTGTATAAATATTTTGTTTCACCGATATAAAATGTGACAACATCAACTACAAAATGCTGAATGAAATGCGAGTGATTTTTTTGTATGAGTATGTTTTGATTACGAATCCCCGATTGGGACAACGTGGCTTTGGGTAAAGATTTACCGACAGCTGTAGTCTTGTGGCCTAGTACCCAGTTTGAGTCAGGAGACCTCGCCCCGCTGCGGTCATAGCAAAAATAAACAAGTCCACAGTCCTCCTTTAAGTTCTCTTTCGTAATTGACAACACCAACTCCTCCATCACTTAAAAAACTAAGAAAATAGTGTACATGTGATGATTTACCTGGGCTCTTTTAACAACAAGGGAGTGATTGTTTACTCTGCAAACATAGACAACTCCTTTTACACCTAGCCACGGTGCACTCTAGAATGGTTCCCTATGTTCACCGGTTTACTAGTCTACTTTGCTCACCAACAGTATATCGACAAGGTAAAAAGTAACATGTTCCCAGAAGCCAGACAATACAATTTGTTATCTATAAATAATCATAGGCATCATCCACTGCTTAAAGATATCAAATATAATATGTTTTTCTAATCATATACTACATACATCAAAGTGGAGGGAGATTACATTGGGGTAGGGAATAACTAACATGAAAGTTCATGTAAGCTTGGATGGAACAAGAATAACCAAACCAAGGACGTTATACTAGTTTTTTCTATTTGAGATTGACTTTAGCCAGATAGAGGTTATATTGACATTGAGAGGAAGACTTACGAAACTGAGACTAGACCTATAGATACTACAACGAACCTGTGGAACACTTACAAGAATATCAACAAGCACACTGTTAGTTGTTAAAGAGAAACTGACAAGTGAACAGTTAATTGCAGTATATTTCTACAAAAAATTCCCCGAAATCCAGACTTATTCGGCATCATCAAACAATAAATTATGCTGATCCTAGAACAAGATAGATGTCAATCTGATAAATAACCCAAAAGGCTAAACAGATGCTTTCTAGAGCATGTTTGGACACAAATCTAAGTCCTGAAATCATTTAAAGTTGTCACTAAGCAACATAGGAAACTGTGGAACATGTGACCACTTAATAAAGGGAAAATCAATCAAACTTTCAGAAAAGAATGCATAATGCCATTTGAACACGACCTGTGGTGCCTGAAATGTCGAATACTTTGTCACCAGTGACTGAAAAAAAACCTTGGCAAGAACATCTAAGGGCGAGGGTAAAGGTACACAAACAACGAATAAAGTACCTCTGTACACCCTTAAGTGAACACTAAGATTCCAGCGGAAAAGGGATGACTATACAATTCATTATGTTGCCCTTCTGTCACCTTAACAGTGATGATCCTATGATGTGCAAAAAAAAGGAAGAATTCTTTATTAAAAAACACTGTCCACCGTCAAACAGGTAGCGCATAACAATAACATTAGTTCGATGTACATGTCCAGCTTAATGGCTACACAATAAACGACATTACAGTTTAATAAATTAATGTTCCATCAGTTCCAGCAGCTGCAGATGGTCCTATTTCATTTCATAAAACGGAAATCCTTTATAACTTCCACCAGAACAGTTTTCCAAGTTGCTACTTAGAGGGATAGTTCTATTTTCTGGCCGGTTGATTTGTGAACTGTGGTGATACATTCTTTCATTAAACGTCTTTCTGTCTTGCCAATGTACAGTTCATTGCATCCCTCGCACATGATGACATATTTTAATGTGTTTTCCTTCACACAGAAACGTTTATCTTTATCTTTGAAGCCCGCGCCTTCTATGGTGTTCCTATAGGTACAGCAACGTCCATCTCCACACTTAGAAACTGTAGGTTCTCCCTGGTCTAGCATGTCAAATCTTGAACGTGTGAGAATACGTCTTCACGAGAGAAATCTCCCTAACATTAATTTGAGAATGAACTGTTTCTTTACCTTTTCTAACTTGTTCACGGTTACGCATTATTGCCTTTTCAATACAATCATTTACATGTGTTTTTCAGGATAGTTTAATTCATTAAGTCTCTGTATCCGTCAGTCGTCTCATGATACAATTATGCAGATTCTTCTTGAAAAGCAATAGGAGATATTTCGTTTTGTGTGTGAAGGGTGACATGAAGACACAAAGTACCACATTGCGCGTTCGGGAAATACATAATCAAGTATTAAATATAGTTATCTAATAACATCTTCTGTAAAATATCAGGAGTATATGACAAAACATAAGAAATGAAGACAACATGGGACTGATAAATACTTCTAGATGTGTATCATTACCTCATGGGAGATGTCCCTCTCCACCAGCACTGAACAAGATGATACACTTAAATCACCCTACTTAATAATTACTCCTGAGAGCA
Organism: Gibbula magus; assembly: GCA_936450465.1. NCBI lineage: Eukaryota > Metazoa > Mollusca > Gastropoda > Trochida > Trochidae > Gibbula > Gibbula magus. Next base: position 62,572,924 of record OW388289.1, on the reverse strand, counting down.
CCAGGGACTATAACAGAAGGTTAAAGGGATCAACTGCCACCATAAATACACCATAGCTGAGTGAGTGAGTGAATTATTGTTTAACGACGCTTCGGCAATATCGCAGGCATTAGCAACATGGCTGAGTAACAACTTATAAATGTGATACCATTAAGATTCACATCTTCCACAAAGCACCTGATAATGGACTATGGTATTCAGAAGATTTTACTGCAAATTGATTTCGTTAATCGTAGAGTACAACACGTTGATTTTATTGCAATTCGTTAGTTAGTAATCTGAAGCGGTGAATCACATTTATAGACTGCATGAGACGACATGATTAGCTCAGATATGTTCCTATTGTAATTATCTTTGTAGATGATTTGCTCAGTAAAAAGTAGTGCTACAGAAAATCCGAATGATAGACTGGTATTGCATGATGCTATCATATTGTCCCGAAACACATACATGAGTAATACTCATTGAGTATGTATTGCACTCATACATATTCCTCCCAGGAAGTATATGCCACTTATGGGAGTGACTGTTATATTCCATTTTTATATACCACTTATGAGAGTGACTGTTACATGTATGTTCCATTTTTATCCGTATCTGTATAGATTTGTGGAGTATAAAACCGCGTGCATGCTCATATGAAACGTTCCCCTTCATTATGGAAATGTTTGCACCATGTAAGCTACATATCTTGAGTTCCATAATAGTTAGTTTATGATTTCAAAATCGCGTTAAAGATATATTATTTTACCAAGTGTCGGTATCAAAATTACAGAAGAACAAAACAATCAACATCAAAATAAACATTTAGCTATAGCAGTCTGATGTATTTGCATAATAAAGTATTAATTCGCTGATTTCCCATGCATTAACTATTGACCTGGATAGAGCAAAAAAACAGATTCCAAATTGAACCGTTCAAAACGCAAAATATGTCTCGGATATCCTCAAAGACGAAATATGATTCTCAACCTTATTATAACAACAGTCAAGTATTATATATACATATCCAAATTAAAAGGATCTTTACCGCAACTTCATACAATAAAACAAGATTTAAAACATGCCTACGAAATTGACAAACTCATATGTTACTCAGAATGCAATTATTCGAAATTCACTAAATTCCTGTCCATATGCCTAAATCTATTTACCATTTAAAACGCGCCATTTTCCGCATATTTTTAAAAGATCAAAGTATATGATTGAAAAATCAGCATTAAAAAATAGGGGGTAGTGTGGATTTTTTCGAGATATGACGCCTGTAAGATAGTGGGGTGAAGTACATTTTTAACATGGGAGACTATGGGAAAATGAGAAAAAAACTGCGAAAAACCTTAAAATACTACATTTCTAGTATAAAACTTTTTTTACTTTTTTGATATGTTACAAAGTTCATGTTCCCCTACCGAAATCGATTAAAAAATATATATGGTAGTGTGGGTTTTTTTAAGCTTTGACACAAAATGTACCTGAAAACCTCCCTTTTTAGTCAAATTTAGGCCATTTATGCTGTTTAAGCACTTTTTAGAGGTTTTAAAGTCATATTTTCTTTATTTCATTTGCTTTTTAAAAGTCTGTAGGTCATGTGGAATATCATGAAGTAAATAAAAATGACAAAAAATCTTTACTTAATCATATTTTATTTTTGAAGTTCAACCGGAAGGAGCGGACATCCTTAAAAAAGAAACGAGAGAACTTTAAGTGAATTCTTGTATTTTTTTTGTTTTGCAGTAGTTCTGTACCAATATGTGTTTGTACTTCTATTGAAAACGTTTGTACTATGAATGTAATATCACATATATATGTCTGTGTATCTGAAAAAGTAATAAAATTATAAAAAAAACGTATTAATTATTATTCAGGTTTATTGTAGTAATGGTGCTATACAACCCCGCCATCTTGCATGATAGTCCCAGGAGGAAGTATTAGGCAGATTGATGTCATTGGATGTTGTCCTAATAGTCTCCACTAGAGACTTCTCCTGGGAGACAAGATCATGTCAAGATACTAGACTGGGAGATTTACAGATCCTGATTCCAATACATAGTGTTGTCATAAAACCATTTAAAGGAGCATAAGCAGGTTTTTGGCAAAATTTATTTTTTTCAAATTCCAATTTATAATGATAGTTTAAGTCATTTAAATTAACTTTAGAGGGTAAAACATCTAATAACACAAACCAATTATCTGACGTGGTAATAACGATGATGCGTATAAAACAAAAATTGCACGGCAGCCATTTTTATTGTGAACTCATTTTCTTATTTCGAATTCCGAAAACGATTCCCATGGTTTTACCAAACTATGTACACTCATTTTATAACATGATTTACTGAAGAGGGAAGGGCGTTTTACTATTAATGCCATTATTTTTCAAATACATTTCATCGACTTATTTGAGCGAAAACGTGTTTCTGCCCCTTTAACACTAACTTTCCAATACCATTTGGATTTCAGTACAAAGTCATTTAAACCACATTAAACATAATGCTCGCACATCGTCCATCGATCTGAATACTGATACTGATATACACCTTCACTGCTTCCTATCACCTTCAATAACTTCATTTCACCGCAATGCATAGCCACATGGCGTTGCGGGCTTTCTCCCTGCCATAATACTAGCAGCCGCGGTATAAGTTAAATACTCTTGACAGCGGCGTTAAACCCCGAACTCACTCACTCACTCACTCACTCAATAACTCACTTACTCAATAATTTCAGCCAATCAGCGGTCTTCTTAGATATTATTTCGTTCGATCTCTGTCCGATGAATTTATAGCCTTGTCACTGATTGACTGGAATAAAGTTTACCTGACATGACCTCTATGGGGTATTCCGATCAGAAACACGAGGAAGGTATGAGGTAAACCTTGGCGACGATTGTAAGTAAAACAAAACATATCCAAAACAAGGAAAAGTTAATTAAAATTAATCAACGTACGAATTCCCGAAACGTTAGACCTGCTCGTCCTCTTGTAACAATCAGCCACTGAACCCAATGACCATTTCCATTGTTTGATCGACCAATCATGTTCTGTCTAAATATATTGATGACGATATATTCTCCTCAAGCTTACAAGCAATACAAACACCAATTCGTGTATCCAAACTATGAATACATTTACAAGTGAAACGCCTACTTGATTTTTCTAAAAATGAAAGATGAAATACTTTCTGAACTATAATTAACGGTGGTCTCACTTTATGCTGAAACAATAATTAACATAAAAGTCCATTGAAATCGTGGAAAAACTGTGATTCGAGTCATTAACATTATGAAAACCACATCCAATGAAGATCGCTATTTCCGGTTTATTCACTTGCTCACCATTACCACGTACATCTGTAGCGTCATCACCATGTTAATGCGAATGCGTGTTTGTATTGTGGCTCGTGGTTGTGTGGAAATCTGTTTTAAAAGTTTTTCTGATCAAGCACTGATCTAAAACTGAACAATTTCTGTTGTCTCATTTCATCAATCGCCATTCCTTTCTGACATGACAACTTCTGAAACTTAAAATATTATGCAAAAATGGTGCAACTCTATAATGATGTAATATTGCTAAACTGATAATAATAGTTTTACGAAATCTGATAAGATATCTGGTAGGCGTTTATTTCGGCCGACAGTGAACACTGATTTGATATATGTAAAAAATAGATTACAGAGAAATCAGAAGAGTACATACTCGTTCTTTCTATCTAGGGATGATGTATTGGATAATATGTTGAGGCTTGCATTTCATCAACCGTTAACATACTATCAATGACTTTGAACAACTCCATATACAACTGCCCCAGCACTGCTGAAACAATGAGTCATCTGCTGCAAATATTCGCGAACATTAACTTGTTGTAACCTGTCTGGTTATCTGACGTTAGAAAGATAAATTTTTCAAAACCTCCTCTGTTTCATGATTATTGAGTGTGTTAACGAACAGGATCGTGAATAAATGTTTCAGTTTTATAAACCCTCAGATTTGTATAAAATAATAATACCTTGGAAGGTTCATTTGGACATTGCATAAGGAAATATAAACTTGTACATTGCTATCTTCAGGACTGAATTATTTTCTGTGAGACTAGTTTCTGATACATGAGTCGCTTCCAGGAAAGTTTTAATTTTTTTTTGTGAACAAGATTTTTTCCTTGGTTGTAAGAATATTTGATCTGTATACACTTGTAAGTCTTGTTTTTTATGGCTTAAAAATGGATTTGAAAATAACGATTTGCCAAAGTAGATTTATCATTGAATGTAGGAATATTTTACAAATAGATACATGCACTTCTACATTTACATTTTTCTCAACGTAACTCTTAAATATTTAAAGGATATCTTTCATATCAAGTTTTTGTCCCGAGTGAAATAATTTTGCTTTTTCTCGAGCCTTGGCGATAATTGACTGTAGTATTCAGAAAATTTTACTTCTAAATGTTGTTGTTAAGCTTAAAGTGCAGCTAGCTTATTTTAATGCCATTGGTCGTTCGTTATTGGTTATCTTGTTAACCTGAAACTGTAAATCACATCCACAGATTGCATGAGAAGACAACACTCAATTAGCTCAGTTAGCTCAGATATCACTGATATGTATATAGTTGTCTTTGTTAAACATATCGGTATATACATAAATACATACATATAAGAGCATGCAAAAGCATGTACAAAATAGATGTACAGTCTAACTTCTTTTGTTTGATTATTTTTAATGTTACTCTATATTTTAGGGTTCATAACATATACATTGCTAGAATTCCAAATACTTTATTTACATTTTGTTTTCTGTCAGTGTTGTGTTTTATGTTTGTAATACAAAATGTATTATTATTAGGATATTTATTTATTATTAGGATATTTATATAGCGCACATATCCATCCACTAGTGGTTGCTCAAGGCGCTTACATTGTTTCCCCTGGTCAATGGCATTCTTTCACCGTCCAATCATTTTTTCCAATTCAACTCCCTGGGGAGTACTCAACCAGCAGCCATATATGGCGCTCAGTTTAGGGACCATTCTATGCCTCACAGGGTACCCATTTCCAGCTGGGTGAACTGAGACAAATAGTCACAGCAGTTTGTCCAACACTGCTGAACGCTGATAACCGACAGCTCGGCGTATGCACGTGTTCATGTATCCACCATTCAGCCACTGACATGAATTCGTGGGATCTTTTAAGTGCGTAGTTTTTGTTGCACTACACACTAGGGCTCCAGGGTGACACTTATAGAGTTCTAACAGAGGTGAACTCTAGGTTTTTACACCTTGGCCTGGATGGGATTCGAAACCCGGACCTCAGCAACGTGAGACCGGCGCTCTTGCCGACTGAGCTATCCCGTACCCCTCAGTTCATAATACACACATGTAATTGAAGGTCGAGGATATCAGAATAAAGATATTTACATCAATCATTACAACATAAACAATAAATAAACTAGTTTAGTCCACTTCAAAATGAGTATCATTACATGCAGATTGTATAAACCAAATATTTAAGGTGTCTCGTTGTGTGATCAGCACTTCTGACCTTCACTTAACAAGTATACTGTAACTGATAGTCACTCTCAACAGGAATGGTTCCCACACATGCGACAGTGCCATTATATTCGTAATGTACCACGGATGACAATAAGAACAAAGAGAAATTCAAAGGGCGACTGGTTCATATACAAAGATCATAAGTATCGCTGATCTTTGACTGATGATGTTATTATAGATCATTGTTAAAAGGAATGAAAACTTTTGTCTGGCATATGAAAGCAGCTTATTTGCTTTGGAAATATGTTAAAAGTACTAACGAAACCTTACCAAAAAGAAATTAGATTTTGTAAGTATTTGGTGAACACATATCTTGCTTCGCTCTCGTCAGAGTATGACACTTTTATTTTTCTGCCAGTTCAAATACACTTGGTGTAATGAAATCGGTTAGTTATCAATCAAGATACAATTGATATCAGTGAAAACTGATTTACCAACTGATTTATCGAACCCATATTACTCATTAAACTGAGACTTAAACATGGGTCAGTTATACTTAGAGACGGTATTTGATGACGTGACTTAAAATTCAGATCTTTTGCATTATATTTAGATTTGACCTTGCTACTAGATTTAATGCATATTATTATTACTTAATTTAGTAGTATATATAGCCCGTGGTTTGAAATATATTGAATTTTGTATGAGGACGTTTCTTTTGTACGTGAGTATACTTTGGAAAATTATTGATTATAATATCAATCAATTGAAAACAGATGGTCACTCATGCTCAAAAACCGACAATACACATTTCAGGCTATTGTTCAGGCATCCTGTATATTAAGTGTCATGAGATATTGATGTCAGCGCTATTTATTGTTTCAGTTCATCAAGGAGGTTAGTCATGTGTAAATATATAACGGCTATTTATTCTACAGCAGTTATGGTTCACAGAACACGACACAGATCAACCATATCCATAATACACCGATGGGACTGAATGTGAGGAGTCGTGAGACAATTGGAACTACTGTAAATTGGCATATTTTCATGATGGCAATCATGATTCCAATCATTTTAACAGCTGTAGGTTGTAACAGAAGATGCAACTGTAAAATGAATTTTGAATTTCAAAATGTTTCCATGTGTTATGTTGCGCAAATTGTTATCTGATATGAGTCATTGAAACGATATTTGATCTTCTTAATGGTGGCATTTCATAAATGATTTTATACATTGTTTCAATGTTTGAAGTGAGAGAAATTGAAGATGCAACTGTAGCATAACGATAGAATCATGTCGTCACTATACTTCACTGATGAAGTGACAATGGTAACCCTGAATCAGCTGCCTTTCAGATTTAATAGAAGACACACATCTTTATTCTGAGGAAAGCGGAAAGATTTGTCCCTTTGAACCTGTTTTGGCAGATTTTTAAAATGTTTTTAATAATATTACCTGTACTAGTTTACTTTGATATTCTAACATTGTCTGTACGACAATGGAATTATGTACAAATGTAAATGACACTGTCGACTATCATAAAGTCTACTTTATCATTTAAACCATTTGATAGGGACAACACTTGGCTGATATCACATCAGTTATCATGACACTTCGTTTTATCATCATAGAAATATATTACCAGTCTATATATATATATATATATATATATATATATATATATATATATATATATATATATATATATATATATATATATATATATATATATATATAGTTATGCAAATGCAAATATGCAAATACACTTGCAGATTAACTATATTTTTTCCTACAAAGAGTGTTCTACAGCACTATTAAAATGAAAAACATGATATAAACTTGAGTTAATTTACAATACTACGTCCAGCCCTTTGCTCGTTTTGTTCTTTCCGAATCTTTCATTTCACCCTTAACAAGTATAGACATTGTCGATACGACGTGCCAGTGAAATTCACTTTATAGCCTGTCAAATTGCTTGACAAAGATCATTTTTAAAATTGACAAATAATTGTTCATTAATGGTTTAAGATAATTTGATTTTTGAGCGATTGTGTACACCACTGTATATGACAATAAACTGATGTCCAAAAGAAAGTTTTTCAATAGAAATACAAGTGAAATATGGTTACAAATTGTGTCCAGAAGCCAACTAACATAAATTAACTATTTTGAAACATTATCTCATATTTCTGAAAAACATAGCTTTTAAAACCGCCGATTTTACTGAAATAACATGATCTCATGAAAAGGTAAATGAGTGTTATCTTTCGCTAAATAATACTTCTTGACCGATAAAATGAGTTAAAAAACGAATGTACTTGGTTCAATAAAGCCATGCAAAGTCATTTCCCTTCAAGTGGCCCTTCGAAGGTAGTTCAGGTGATTTGACTGATAACACGATACCTAAACACTCTGCATATAGTTTTAATTATGGCACCATGATGGAATCATGTTGCTGTCTGAACTTTCAAATTCGCATGAGGCTACAAACATACCTCATAAATTACTATAAACTACTGTCACTTTATATGTTGCATAATTTTCCTCCAATACAGATAACCGTTGTCTATGGGTACGGCTTATCGGGTAGTGTAATGAGATGTTAACCCTCTAACATAATAATATGTTGTATAAACTTTAATGATAAATGACAAATTTGAGAAAGCATAATTTGCGAAAAACGTGCTTCAGCGCCTTCAAATAATTGTCATTTTAAAATGTCCTTACAAATGGCTAGAAGACAGAGCACAGAAACAGGACATTTTGCCCATTGCGTCAATGAATTAAAAATGAAATAAGGAACCTTAAGTCGGCAACATCCTTTATCAACCTTATCTCCACATTCAATAAAGTTTGAACTTGTAAACCCGTTTGCCCAAAACCCCTTTTAAAATAGCAACACCCCATCTGTGTTTCCAGTGGTTAAAATGAAGCACAAAACTGAGTGAAATTTTATACTTCTTTGGAATATGTCAAGGAGGTAAAACGTCTACAATTATTACGCAATCTGATCCATAAATTTCTAACATTTGAGATTCGTGTGCCAAACTATGGTTCTGAGAAATAAATATTACTGCTGTTTGGATGAGTATATATGCTATGTAGGTATGAACTAAACATACAATGTATACTCTAATCAGGATCAGTAATACTCCTTGTCTGGTATCGTGACATGATATTGTCTCCCAGGAGAAGTCTCCAGTCGAACATATTATGGCAAGATTCACTGAATCAATCACACTTCCTACTGAGAACACCTGGGACAATAATCCAAGATGGCGAGGTCAAATTGCACCATTACTACAATAAACCTGTAGTAGTAGTAGGTAATAGCTATGAAATGTTCCACAGTCACATAATGATCACTTGAACTACATTGGCGTGTTGAATGTTTCTTCTAATTGTTCTACAAATGTGGTTACTGATTAATGCTTACACTTTTTATATCGATGTTTCGTTTTATGTCAGGACAATGGAAACTATTGTGATGGATCAAATACATATATAACAATACATTTTGTTGTGGTCAAATCTTTGTACATCCATGTTTTGTGACAGTTAAAAGCCTTACTCAATATGAAATGGTCTTGCATCAACATATCTGTACAGGGAAAATATTATCATCGACATGCACATCCTGGTAACCAACCAACATATTCCACTGCTTCTCTTTCAAACGTGATTCAGAGAAGGAGAGACAAGTAAGATGTGACATTGATAAATGCAACCATCAATATAACAACAACATATATATGTACATATATACGAAGTGATAACTTTAAATTATCGTTTCTGTCCAGGGTTAAGTATGTCAGTAGGCAATATCATGTTGACACATAACGATAGATTGACCCTCCATGGAGAACGTATCCGGACATAATCTAGATATGTTTCAGTAGTGAACTCCGATTGAATATTAAACAAGTGAATATTGTAATGATATCAATGAAAAGCGGCAATTTACTTGGAACAATATAACATAATTAACAAGATCTCTTCACATATTAGTCTAAGAGGAAAGGTTGATTGAGAAACCATCAAACCAGGGCTATACTTCAATAAATAAAACTCAACCATGAGCAAATTGTAATCTGGTTTTTCAGATTTCTCTGACCATTATTCAACCAGGACAGACATTTAGTTTTAATAGTGGCATGAACTTTTACTAGTTGATATCACATGCTTTGTGTCATATCGCTTTTTTGTGTTAGAGCAAATGGTAGATAAGAGATATTAAGTTTATTTATGCATCGGTGCTGCCTTATTCTTTTCGACCAATCAGTTTCTTTGAATTATGTATTCATGATTTTGCTTCAAAGGTAAATTATACAGTTATGAGCAATCATGTGACAAGTATACTGGAAAAAATAAATCAGGGAACTTTGAAAGTTGATGATGATAAGCAAATAAAATAATGAGTTACAGTTAGCTTATTTAGTTTTAATTGTGGCATGAACTTTTACTAGTTGATATCACATGCTTTGTGTCCTTTCGCTTTTTTGTGTTAGAGCACTAAGGTCTTTATTTAATAAGGGATATTTAATAAACTACATTGACGCTGTATAAAATGAAACATAACTTGATGACCAGCACTGGTTTAGGTCACGATAGTCCCCTAGGGGAGATTATCATTTCAAACCAATAAATATGTCAGCAACTATTTGATCAAAGTCTCAGTGCAACCATTGTTCAGACATGAACTCTAATGTGAAATAACTCATCATATGATAATAGAACCACTGATAAACATAATGGGTGTAGCACGTTATTTTTCAATTGTCCATCTATTATTATAGTTTATGCAATATTTTGCTACATTGGAGGTTAGCGACCCAATGACCCATACCCATAGAAAATAGACATAACAATTGGTTATTTAGCGATTCGTTCACTTAAATATAATTCCACCATATGCCAAATTTATGAAAATGATAGGGAAAATGTGAAGGTACTGAATTCCAAACTGGGGTTAGACAGTGGCATATGATTTCATTAAGCCTACGATTTGAATGTTCAGTATAATGTTGGTAAGAAGTGGATACAATAAGGTTTCATATATGAAAGATGGATGTTGTCTCATTGTGTCGTCTTCTAGTCTTTCACCAGCAATATCAGTCTATTACAACTGATAGTAACAACTCTAAAATGGTCGCACGACATGCAAAGTTGACGTTTGTTCTGTTCTACTCAGATGATGACAAATGGTAGATAAGAGATATTAAGTTTATTTATGCATTGGTGCTGCCTTATTCTTTTCGACCAATCAGTTGCTTTGAATTATTTATTGATGATTTTGCTTCAAAGGTAAAGTATACAGTTATGTGCAATCATAATGTGACAAGTATACTGGAACAAATAAATCAGGGAACTTTGAAAGTTGATAATGATACGCAAATAAAATAATGAGTTAAGGTTAGCTTATGTTATCAGTCTTTTCTCAACGAAGTCTTAATGAATGGAAATTTCAACATCATTTCCTTTTGTATATTAAGAAGCATTTTCATTTCAGATGAAGTATTGTTTTAATCATTGTATATATATTTTGTTTATAAAATATGAAATAAAATGTGACAAAAAAGACTCATGGAGAACAATTACGTACGTCTCTGTTTGTCAAATGGTCGACATGCTGATTTGTCCTTAGCTTTGACTGTGCATCGTTTGAGGGTTTGGAAAGTGAATCATAATCCTAAGATAATGATAATGATAAGATTTCCATTTAATTAAACATATGAAACAACCATCGTTATGTGATCAGTGACTCTGACCTTCACATAACAAGTTTACTGTAACCGATAGTCACTCTCATCAGGAATGGTTCCCACACATGCGACAGTGCCATTATATTCTTAATGTGCCACGGATGAAAATAGGAACGAAATATTTTCATAGCTGGTTGACGTGAAAATAGCAATATATCACTTAGTTTTTACTACTGATGTGTTTATATAACAATTATTGTACTGACAAATAAAACCGTTGTCTGGCCCATAATAAAAGTGTTTAGGCTGTGGGATTTAAGTAAAATATTATCGTCACACAAATATAACAGTACCGTAACCAATATTACAACTAAATTTTGTATTATTTCTAAAGCAGTTACATGTTCAGAAATTATGGTTTTCAGTAAGATCTGTATTAAGAAAAATATTTCATGAACAAGTGATCTTACAGCTTAATGTTTATTATCATATACAATCAAACAGAAAGCATCAACTTATTTTGTTCAAACCCCACTCCGATCTCTTGCATTATAGTCAGTTTTTTGGCGGATTTGCTTACTATCTTATTTGCATTATTGTACATGTACATAAAGTTTATTTTTAACATGAAAAGGAACGTGTCAGTGTACTTTGGATAAATATTGATTACCTATCCATCAAATAAAGCTTCATGTAGTTACTTAACCTCAACAATTGGTTATACAGTTTGCTATTCTTCAGGCATCATTTCATTATGTGTCATTGGATACTGATATCAGCAATATTTAATGTTTCCGTTTATCAAGGAGTGTAACCACGCGTACATAACAACCATTTATTCTACATCAGTCCACATCAGCCATATCTTCAATTCCCTATGGGACTACATATGTGGAACTATGTTGGTATATCTTCATGATGGCCTTTTTAAAATTTATGCTTGATGTACAAATGATTACTACATATGAGTTAAATATCGCAGTGACAGAACATCTGGGATTAATGCACATTTATTTATTCATTCATAATTCTTAGGTAGACAATGATGGAATATATTTTGTATATATAAAATACAAATAAATGTACAATCAATCTGAAATGAACGAATTATTTACATTTAAAATAATTTATATGTGAAACTAACATTTCGGTTTAGATAGAATTCCAGAGAGAGGTCAGCTATCTTAATGAATATATATTGTGATGAAGAGGAAGATGGTTCCCGAAAGGCAATCGTAACTCAGCATGTAGAATGTGATAGATGATGTAAAATTGATTCACTATGATCTATTGCTAATATTTGACAATTTTCGACACTTCCATATCATTGGCTTATACAAACTTTGCTGTTCGGAGAATAGAAATTAGTAAAAGATTTATTAAAGACATCAAATCAATCTAAAATTAGCGCATTCATTTCTCATTCACATTAACAATACCTTTGCTAATCCTATTTGATAATACACCATTCTATTGATCGTTGTCCTTTGAAAGCAGAAAAGGTATAAAGTAAGAAATACAATTCCAGAAAATGGATCATGTGAGAGATAATTGAAGAAAATTATTTTAAAAAGAAAATGAATTAAATAGAAACAGAAACGTTTGGCGGAAAGCTACGCACTTTGGCTTGAGATTTTTCACATTTCTATTACACTAATCTTCAAACTGAATTGTTTTTTTGCATTCCAGTCTTCATATACTTCTGGTCATAACGATTGTCACCCTAATTATGTCATAAACATTGTTCAATAAATCACGTTATCATGGCACTGTTTTATTGACTAATATGTGACTTTAAATTGTTTGTACTGAAAACAAACGTGTTCAAGCTCATAGTTAGGTATTTTCTTTCAGAAAAGGCTCATTTAAGAAATTAAACTGAATTTTTCCTATTTATATGATGAAACAAAATCCCATACTGGTCAATTGTGAGGAGGTCATATATAAGGTAATGGTCAGGAGGATGTTGCTTATTATAGATATCACGTGATTATTCATATTAATATCGCGTGGCACCGCGTGTCCGCTCAAGGAAGGTACTCTTCCTAAGCATGCAATCAACCAGACTGTTAAGATCTGCTATGGTCACGTTGTTTCAGAACAAACAGTGGTAAGGAGAATATCTATCTACCTCAGCTTCCTTTCAATTCTATGCCACACATGCTCTATTGGGTTCCTGTGCGAAAGTTTGGCTGCCAATACCAGGCGGTCAACATCTACTTGCAGTAGGAAATTGTCGATTACTCTTGCACATGGGGTCAGGCATTGTCATCTTGCAACGTTTGCTCAACGATAGGTTATTCAACTTACAATTCCTTGGATCAGTAAAAGTTCTGTGTTTTCATTGAAATGAATGCCGTCTCAAACCATAACCGGACCAAGTCCATGGCACCTTCTATACAGTCATCTGTGGACCTTTCTCTTTCCCATCTGCGCAGGCGCACACGTCCATCAACCGGATGAAGGAGAAAATGAGACTGTATAAATTACATGAACCATTGTTTTACTCTAATGTCACGGTGCTATACAACTCACTGAGTATGTAGAAAGTTATGTCGATGTGTCAACATTGGTCGTCTGAGACGTTTTCTTGCACCTTAACCAGCAATAACCACGTTGCAATAACTCATGATAACCGTTTCCTGAGAAAGTTTCAGATTTGTTTTTCAGAGGTGGATCAAGATTGTTTCTTTGTAATATTGTTATGCGCTGCACAATTCCTTTGCTTTGCTTACAGCAAAGTTGGTAAAAAATAACGTCACGCCTGTCATGCCATTCCGGCTGTCTCATTAAGAATTGCTATTGGTGTTTGTTTAGGCATTTTTCGTTAGATGGAAATGTTTCCGCTGGGTGAAACTGACAGTTTCTGAAGTTTGTAGACTGAAGTTTGTAGACTGAAGTTTGTAGACTTCTGATACAGAGTTATAACCTGCATTTCCGTCGGGGAACATCTAAATATCCTAATTCCCAAGATGAATTTTGATTATATGTCACAGCGGTTTACTACTTTCCCCAAGGATCATTATTCATGTGAGCACACAGCAAAACAAGATTTTTGCTTTAGGGATGACATTCGTTATGACGATGGATAATTAATGAATTTGTCGGTGTATGTTGTTACCGTGGAAGTTCTGGTATAATGATGATAAATTCATTTGACTGTCTACAGGCAAAGTGAACATACAGTGCACATCAATTACTTCAGAGTTTTTTTTGACACTTTAATGACCTGGTTGATCCGCGATATTTGATTGGACCCGAAGAAAACTATGTACTGTTTTGAGATATCAGAAGTTTATATGTGGGCTTTAGAATTAAATAGTATAATACTTATTTAAACTCGTTTTCCTCTTTGTGAAGTGTTCTATAAACCTTCACAAATCATAGAATATTTTTACTTGATTATATGAATAGTTTGGAGACAATTCTCAATTGTTATGTTTCAATTCAAAATCGAAAACTAACCTGATTGATGAAAGGCACATAACGGTACAGATGACACTTGTGGTTGAATTTGTTTTTGAAAATGATCTTCAGATGCAATGGACCTAGTTTAATTGATATTTTCAGTGATTGGAGTGACAGGCAGATGGGTTACTGATGACTTTATTTTATATAGAGTATACATGGATATCAGAATGTGATATAGTAATTTTAAAAATCTTCTAAGACTTGATCGTTTAGGGTTAGAGAAAAGTATATAAAATAGATGCAATATATTATAGTTACAAATGATGAAATCAAGATGAAACCGCCCTTTTTGTTTGATACACGAGTTAGCTGGTGTGAATGATATTGGCACAATGCCACTCTCATTCCTGGTTTCAATCGTCGTGTTGTATTTAGGTGTTGTTGTATCCTCTAAGATTCCGGATTGTTTTCAAAGTTTATCCTTAAGAGAAGGACCTAAAAATCAGAGCAATAATATTTCAATAACGATGTGTCATTGTAAAAGCACCACCGTTTTGAGATTCAAAGAAATCAAAGTATAGAGATGGAGAATGATTTATACCATTATACTAGTTGAGTGTAAGCATGATGCCAGATTCCCATTGCCATGATACAAATAAATCCTACATTTTATGTGATTGAAAACCATGGGCTGTTGCAATCGATAAATCCCTAAAAACAACCGTGTCCTTATAATATTGTTGACATTGCTCTCATTCATGCCCATGGTTTATTAAACTGAGGCGTTTTGTCCATGGAAATCAACGTCTATGATCTAGGTCACTGGACATGACATATCATTGACTACCATTGAAACAGTATGTAGCAACGTGGCTGTCTTGCAAGAAGACCCGCGTTGTCTAATAAAAATAAGCTTCTACATCATCAGTTGAATGTACAATACCGAAACGTCAGAACACAATATGAATATGGTCGATTATCTTGATAAAGCTTTAATGGTCATTTTAATTGTTTCAGATGGTCTAGACCTGTATCAGTCCCTGCTTTATGGACTATAAAATCATCAAATATCAACTGTTAGGATCAGTACCCTTACCTGCTCTAAGGTCTGCTTGTAACACCCTATTAAATACCTGTAATGCCACTTTTCGATGCACTCGTCTTTTAAATAACCTTTGAAAACACTTTCACGTATATGTTTTAAGATAACACATTGTAAAAATTGTAAATAGATGATATCCCTTCATATATATTCCTTCAGGGTAATAATTGAAGCGATTTGAGCATACCTTGTGGAAATGGCGCAATATAAGTATGCACTTATATATATTATTATATGAGTGTCTATATCATACTATGTTTACGACATGAGTGCTGAATATTAGTATTTCCCGAGCGGGAGCGAAGGATATACCGATATTCAGTCACGAGGGTCGTAAACATATTATAGCATAGAGACAAATATCATATTATGTTTATTACAGAAGTCGTGAAATTAATGAAAACATGCTAACATCCAGTTTCAACTTTAGGTTAACGACCCGCCGTCACCGTCCAACGCATTTAGAACGCAACGCCATAGACGAGGCGTGACGTCATAGCATTGTTCTTGACATCACGTCACCATGACACATTGATGTTTTGCCCTAGGGAATCGTATGAAAAATATCAACCCCAACATGATTTCCCTCGTATGTAATAATGAAACTTATGTTATTTTATTGAAAATAGTCTGGGATATATATGGAGCTGACATCCTTTTGACCATGAGTATACATCATCGCTCATTCCCAACCCCACAATGACTATTAATTGTATGTAAAAACTGGCCTGTTAGGAGCGACGAAGCACTTAATCACAGTGCTATTTAAATACATCACAAGGCTTAAAAGATATATCTAAATGGTATAAATGGTAAATGAAACACGAAAAAACACATTCATGTTCAAGGTTATACAAGCTATACTAAAATAGAAACCTGAAATGGTAGGTAGGTGGTAGGGTTCAAACATATATGGATTTGTCATTATTGGGACTAATTTGAGGTCAAGTAGTAAACTTTTCACTTGCACAGCTCACCGTTCATCAGTTTGTTTCTTTTCTGAATAGAGAGCAAATGAACACTTACCAGGAAGAAATCAAACGGAAATACGATCGAGAGTTTGGTCAGAAAGTCAACAGTAAGAGATTATCAAGAGAGAAGAAGGGGAGCAAATAAACACGGAACCTAGGGGGAGAGACTAGGACAATAAAATATGGGTTGTCAGGATACTAGTGAATGTAAAATGAGTTTAACTACCGGTTCTTAGGCCTTGTATTCGTCGAGGTTACAGTGGCCGAATGGATAAGTTTTTGGAACAGGCAGTACTGGCGATTAGCACCTCACTTTGAGGGTGTGGGTTCGAACCCCGCAATGAACTCGCCCCGAAATACTCTAATAATATGTCCGATGGCAGACAGTCTGACACTTATTTTCATTGTCTAAATGACATGTATTTCAGAGGCATGTAGCCGTGGAAGTTGTGCCACTTTCCATCTATCAAAGAGGTACTGAATGTAAAAAATGTCACAATGGCAGAATAGATAAACTGTTGGTAGAGTCAGTCCTAGGAATCATCCCGAAGAATGACTTTGTTTTCATGCAAAAGGATAAATTAAGTCAATTAGAGCAACAAGTCTGATCATTTGTATTTGGAAAATACCATTTAAAGTAAATGTTTGAAACAAGCACATGGTAAAACAATAATTTACAGTAACGGTCGAAAAGTCGAAAACAAATAAAATAAAAATCCTCATATCATTAAAAAAGGTTCATAGTAAACAATATCACAACAATAAACGATAACAAGACGATAACTAATTGCAATCACATTATTTACCATGATTAATCAATAACGATAAATTGATACAGAGTATACAAAGATACAGAATATCAATACGTTTAAGATCATTCCCTTTTGAAGACCGTATATTTTGTTAACATGGAAACTCATTTCTCTCCCACTTACCGTATTTCTAATACTGATAATTATTATTGTTTTGTGCATTGGTCATCATTCCAACATGAATACATCCAAAGATAACAAATATGCCATTAAAATCAGATACCTATGGCAGAGAATATATATAGGTTTTGAGAACAGTGTATCATTATTTTTGTATTTTAATTGGTCAGCTTTATCATTTACGGAATGACCAACGTTAATCATATTGAAATGCAAGTTCTTGCATAACAACTATATTGATTAAAGCCAATCGCGCATTTCATTCACCAAATAGTTGTCATTAAAATCTGCCACTAGAGCATTCAGAGACTCCTTCAAACTCATAATGCAATAAGATTAAAACAGATTGAACATAATGTTTAACAAATATATAATAAATGCTTTGAAATGATAGGACACACTATTTTAAGTGACCTTGGGCTGGTTTGTATTATGTTATCTATAAATACATGAACAAGCAAACATGTAACCCAAAAATTATGAATCATGAATTTTGGGAACACATTCATTATTGTTTTCAATGAAGAGGATAAATCTACTCTGATTAGATAAATCCGTGTATGGTGTATTTGCATGTGTATACGTTAGAATCCATTTGGTCAAACAGAGGCAAGAGTTTCAATTGATAACATGTCCTATTTCTATGGTTAAAACTGTATCTGGCACGTTCTTTCAGCAGTACATTACATTATTATCAGTGAAACAATTCTCTTATAATTAAGCATATGGACATGTAACTCTATAAAGGTACAACTTGAAATCTGTATAAAAACCTTTAAAACCTGTAGCTACAGACTTATTTTATCAGATATATATACTGATATATACTTTCTCATATCTTTTTAACTTTCCATATTTCTAATTAATTGAGTGGAAAAGGTTATCAGTAAAACTATATAGTAAAATACTCATCATACAATTGCAAGTGAAATATCTCTCGTTTTCGATTCATGCTTATTTTGTAAAGAAAATTCCAAAAGTTCCAATTATGGCGTTGCATGTCTAGAAACTAATTGGGATTCTATTGAATTTGTTAAACCAACTGACAACGCGGATATATGTTCATTAGATAATATAATTACCCTCTCTGTCAGCTAAATCGAAAACAAATTCACATTACGTTTTCAGTTTCATCAAACACCGCTATTATATCTTTGTTTTATTATCAAGGTCTCATCTTTAGCCAGTATCATCGGCTGTTGATTAAATTTTCAATGTTACAATAAAATTATTTATTGCACAAAAGAAGAAACCGAGACGTGTTGGCTGGATACATCGCTGTGATTTCTACACTACCAGGAAGTCTCAGCTATCAACTTTCAAACTAAAAAGGTAATCACAGTTTAGAAAGCTTTGTTTTGCAGTTTTAACATCTTTGGAACTTATTTGGCCAACATCTACTGACGGTATTATATTACAAACATAGGGACAACTCGTTTTGTCGTTTTAGAATATACTTAACACCAGTTCAGCTTTCTGGAAGTATCAGGAAGGAGACGGAAACTTTTTGGCTTGATATCCGTCCATCCTCAAGACCCCAAGCTCAAGGGTCGTTAAATGTATAAACCTAGATTAGCCTTTTCCAAAGTTTAATGTTCGAGAAGAAGACAAGATCAAGTTTTTATGACCAGGTACTGGTAACTCCTATTTAGGTGTCACATAGTCACACAATTTTCAATCTAATATTGTTTTTATAATCATAATAAGTCATTTCATAACCTATTCTTCAGTTTAAAAAAACAATTCCTTTATACAGTTTACATTCACGAGGAAAATTCGTGTTTTCAAGTTTTTCGCCGAAGTAAAGATTATTAACAAACTTAAATATAAGATTACCATTCATTGTTTGCTCTGTTGGGTCAAAACATACATTTTCTTTAGTACTTTCTGATAGCGCACAATAGACACATTCTGGTCCCTTTATCAGATGAAGAACATGAGTGATGAATAGACTAGTTTTTTTAATAGATGTGTTTAACTTTTCCCTAACTACTCCTTGAGATTAGTATTCAGGCACACGTGTGTCATAGAACATGTAAGAATGGACTGACTACGAAATTTTGCAAATGAAGGGGTGCATTCAAGAAGGGCACATGTGCTATGTTAAATACATAGAACATGTGCCCTTCTTGAATGCACCCCTTCAAATCACATTTACAACGAATTTTATACAAACATATTCACATGAGACACGTTGTGTCGTCAAAATGAATTATTTGATGGTGTCCCAGAGGACAACATATAAGAAAATTAAAAAACAACTATATTTCATAACATACTTTCTCTGGATATCTGTACTCCAAAATTATCATCAATATCTGTCATAATATGATACAGATACACATTTACGAAGTCTCTTCATACTATATTTAAGTGCATCATTCAATCACCAAATTCATTCATATTCCAAACTCACGGTTAGATTTTAATAACCAGAATAGATTTTACGATCCAAATATAAATCAAATTTAAAATTTTTATGAGAATCTCCTCAAACTATGAGACGGTAAGGCAACTTTACTGATGAATTATTTCCCTTGAGGGTCAACATGTAACTGTTAACTTGATTGGTTCCTCTGAACTTGAAAATCAAACTAACGCATATTTCATATTTTGAAGATGAAATCTTATTTGAATATTAAAAATTCAACATAAAAATCATGATTAAAAAATGAGCAAGGTCAATATCAACACTTACATGTATGTGAAATCTTATTTGAATATTAGTAATTAAACATCGAATAAATAGAGGATATTTCACATTTCTCGTCGAATACCATGTATAAGTAGAAAAGCATATTTGGCGTTGCCACGAGTGTCACTATTCTATTTCTACTTCACGAGATGAGATATACTTGGTATTCGACGAGAAATGTCAAATGTTGTATTTATTAGATTTAACCAGTTATGTATTGTTAGAAAATGACGTTATTAAAATGAAAGAAGCATCCATGCTCCTCTTGCTTTATTACGGTCTTCTTATGACGTAATCCTATTGTTAAGATGACGTCTTACGATCGAAAGTATTCTTTCACGCAGTAGAATAACATGTTATTTCACTCAGTGAAAATACGGCTTTTATTTTAACCGATAAATGACGTATTTAACCACTGAAAATATAATAAATGGTTAAAATATATGATATCTAAGTCAATACCTTCATTAATGTGTTTAATGTGCTTTTTTTTTCAACGTCATTTTATGTTTGATTATTCCACATCAGGAACATGTAGAGAACAGGGTATTTCATCATTCTGACATTGAGATGAGTGGCTGAGGAGGTTCTGCATTGTAATATTTAACTTATAAAACGTATGTAATTCCGCTGTACATATCACACTAGGTTGCAATTGTGATGTAAGTAAGAAAGTAAGTACCAATGCCATAATGGTGTCTGAATCGTGCAAAGCTTAATTTCGTCACCCTACCTCCTGTTTTCCTCGATTACTATGACTGATTAATAGTCAAAGTACTAAACTCAATCAATGTTCATTAAACTAGTGTGTTATTTGGCATTAAATGAAATTGATATTACTTTTTTATGAATATCAATACTCTCTAAAAACAAGCGTTTGAGATTTGCAGGGAAAATATATTGAAGACACAACATACAAAATTTAGCACTGAGGAAATACATATCAATGGAATACAAATCTCATTAAACTCAAATGATCTTTTGATACCAAATTATCACCCCGTTTAGCAAAAATGCTATTTCATTTATTGAATATCAATGCTCTTCAAGAACAGGCATTGGATATATGCAAAGCCACAGGAGCGTGTATCGCCTAGAAACAGCGTTTGAAAGACATATACATATATAGACCGAAGGCTCGGAAAACTGGATACGGGCTACTCCAGGTCAAATGGATGTCATGGTCATGATGGCTGACAAGTCGACTGCATTGGCATTGATTTGAGACATAATGCCGTAGTACAGTCGGAGAAATGACATGTAGGTGCTGTTATATGTTTTTACATCTGTATTTTCACATTGCGGTTCGAATCTGCCGATTCATAGATGCTGTCAATATTGTTGGAATAAATAAACTATTTCAAAAGGTGAGTTTTCGCTGATTTTCGTGAGCGGGGAAATTGGCTTGAAAATTTGGAGGTAGCGATATATGGACTGTCTTGTCGCATACCTTTTGAAATAATGATCCGATTGTGACAATTTATAGCTCATTTTGAAGGAAAATCATTTAGCTTTCGTATCGTAGTCATCGACTGTGCCATAACAATGTTTTGCGTTATATGACTTTGAATGAGCATGGGGTGGTTTCGTCGTTACATCCCTTTCCTTTTATACAGTAATAGGGTAGGGTCTATATTGATATATGTCTTTAAAACGTTGTTTCTAAGCGAAAGTTTTTAAGGCACAAACCTACATTTTGCGTTGAGGAAATACATATACTCATGTGTTTAATATTTTGCAGATGCCACATCTAAACTATGTAGTTAATGCATCTGTAAAATAGCATGAACATCTGACAAAAAATTAGAATTGGAGATATGGAGTTGGACCGAAAAACTCGTAGAAATGTATCGTGACCTCATCTCCATCTCGAGGGAGGTGCCCCTCTCCATCAGTACTTAACAAGACGACACACGTAAGTCACGCTACTTACTATTTCCTCCTGACAACACCAGGGGCTATATCTGCATGTTGACGGGATCAAATGACACCATAAATGCAATGTAGCTGAGTAACAACTTATAAAAGTGATCCCATTAAGACTCCACAAAGAACCTGATAATGGTCTATGCTATTCAGAAGATTTTATTGCTAAATTTTGTCGTTAAGCTTTGAGCACAGCACGTTGATTTTATTGCCATTGGTCGTTAGTTATTGATTATCTTGTTAACCGATAAATGTAAACAACATTTACAGACTGCATGAGAAGACCGACACTCAGATATCACCATTTTAACTTATCTTTGTAGATGTGTTGTACAGTACAACACTACATAATGAAGAACATCACATAAAGATATCATACTGTCCCAATCCAACCATATGATAAATAGCAAGACAGATTCCTCCCAAGAAATATGTGTCAGATATGATTGTGATCATTATGTTCCATTTTCTCCTCATCTGTGTAGATATATGGAGTATAAAATGGCGCAGATGCTCATTTATAATGTCATCCCTCGTTATGGCAATTACGCATGCTAGTTTCATTCACTATTGAAGTTGTATATTTTTAGTAGATATAATTGGATATATCTTTCAAAAGTGCATGAAATGCTATCTTTGAAATCAATAACGGAATATTGAGACCATTTTGATGGATACAAATATACTATAGTAACAAGTGTCGGTATCAAATTGTATTAGTACCGGCTACAGAAGAACTAGTTATTCAGTGTCGCTGGCTTCCCATGTATAACCTATTATTCAGGTTTATTGTAGTAATGGTGCAATTTGACCCCGCCAACCATCAATGATAGTCCCAGGTGTTCTCAGGAGGAAGTATCAGGAAGATTGATTTCATTGGATGTTGCCCTAATAGGTTCCACTGCAGACTTCTCTACGGAGACACGATCATGTCTCGATACTAGACAAGGAGCATTACTGATCCCGATTTCAATACACAGTGTGTAAAACCAAAAAAGAGAACAATTTTTTTTTATTTCAGTAAACATATGCATACATATGAAATTCTATAATAACGGTTCCGTTTGTTACATACGTTTGTTACATAATTCATATATATATATATATATATATATATATATATATATATGTAAATAAATTTGTATATATAAACTATAAAAAATTGTATTTCAACAAGTTTACAGTCTTCATAGGAAAACGGTTGATAATATAATATCAACAAGCACAGTTTTAGTTGTTAAAGAGAAACTGGCAAGTGAAAAGTTAATTGCAGTATATTTCTAGAAAAAAAATCCCCGAAATCCAGACTTATTCGGCATATGCTGATCCTAGAACAAGATAGATGTCAATCTGATAAATAACCCAAAAGACTAAACAGATGCTTTCTAGAGCATGTTTGGACACAAATCTAAGTCCTGAAATCAATTAAAGTTGTCACTAAGCAACATAGGAAACTGTGGAACTTACGACCACTTAATAAAGGGAAAATCAATCAAACTTTCAGAAAAGAATGCATAATTCCATTTGAACATGACCTGTGGTGCCTGAAATGTCGAATACTTTGTCACCAGTGACTGAAAAAAAACCTTGGCAAGAACATCTAAGGGCGAGGGTAAAGGTACACAAACAACGAATAAAGTACCTCTGTACACCCTTAAGTGAACACTAAGATTCCAGCGGAAAAGGGATGACTATACAATTCACTCTGTTGCCCTTCTGTCAGCTTTAGAGTGATGATCCTATGATGTGCAAAATAAAGGAAGAATTCTTTATTCAAAAACACTGTCCATCGTCAAACAGGTAGAGCATAACAATAAAATCAGTTCGATGTACATGTCCAGCTTAATGGCTTCAAAATAAGCGTTTTTATAGACATAACAGTTTTATAAATTCATTTTCCATCAGTTCCAGCAGCTGCGGATGGTCCTATTTTATTTCGTAAATCCTTTATAACTTCCACCAGAACAGTTTTCCAAGTGGTAACTTAGAGGAATTGTTCTATTTTCTGGCCGGTTGATTTGTGAACTGTGCTGATACATTCTTTCATTAAATGTATTTCTGTCTTGTCAATGTACAGTTCATTGCATCCCTCGCACATGATGACATATTTTAATGTGTTTTCCTTCAAACAGAAACGTTTATCTTTATCTTTGAAGTCCGCTCCTTCTATTGTGTTTCTATAGGTACAGCACCGTCCATCTCCACTGTAGGTTCTCCCTGGTCTAGCATGTCAAATCTTGAAGTGTGAGAATACGTCTCAAGTTAGGTGGTTGTTTATGGCGGGTCTTTTGTAAAATGGTCTTCATTTTTTAAGTCTGTTCTAAAACCGGGAGCTGGCTATTGATGATGTCGTTGATCTCTTACGGGTTGGAGGTGTTCACGAGAGAAATCTCCCTAACATTTCTTTGAGAATGAACTGTTTCTTTACCTTTTCTAACTTGTTCACGGTTTAGCATCATTGCCTTTTCAATACAATCATTTACATGTGTTTTTCAGGATAGTTTAATTCCTTAAGTCTCTGTATCCGTCGTCGTCTCATGATACAATTGTGCAGATTCTTCTTGAAAAGCAATAGGAAATATTTCGTTTTGTGTGTGAAGGGTGACATGAAGACACAAATTACCACATTGTGCATTCTGGAAATACATAATCAAGTATTAAATATAGTTATCTAATAAAAAGTTTGTAAAATATCACGAGTATATGACAAAAGATAAGAAACGAAGACAACATGGGACTGATAAATACTTCTAGATGTGTATCATGACCTCATGGGAGATGTCCCTCTCCACCAGCACTGAACAAGATGATACACTTAAATCACGCTACTTAATAATTCCTCCTGAGAGCACCAGGGACTATAACAGAAGGTTAACGGGATCAAATGACACCATTAATACACCATAGCTGAGTGAGTGAGTGAATTTTTGTTTAACGACGCTTCGGCATTATCGCAGTCATTAGCAACATGGCTGAGTAACAACTTATAAAAGTGATCCCATTAAGACTCCACAAAGAACCTGATAATGGTCTATGCTATTCAGAAGATTTTATTGCTAAATTTTGTCGTTAAGCTTTGAGCACAGCACGTTGATTTTATTGCCATTGGTCGTTAGTTATTGATTATCTTGTTAACCGATAAATGTAAACAACATTTACAGACTGCATG
Organism: Gibbula magus; assembly: GCA_936450465.1. Classification (NCBI taxonomy): domain Eukaryota; kingdom Metazoa; phylum Mollusca; class Gastropoda; order Trochida; family Trochidae; genus Gibbula; species Gibbula magus. The sequence goes on along the minus strand of OW388289.1, from coordinate 62,547,532 downwards.
AGAAGACCGACACTCAGATATCACCATTTTAACTTATCTTTGTAGATGTGTTGTACAGTACAACACTACATAATGAAGAACATCACATAAAGATATCATACTGTCCCAATCCAACCATATGATAAATAGCAAGACAGATTCCTCCCAAGAAATATGTGTCAGATATGATTGTGATCATTATGTTCCATTTTCTCCTCATCTGTGTAGATATATGGAGTATAAAATGGCGCAGATGCTCATTTATAATGTCATCCCTCGTTATGGCAATTACGCATGCTAGTTTCATTCACTATTGAAGTTGTATATTTTTAGTAGATATAATTGGATATATCTTTCAAAAGTGCATGAAATGCTATCTTTGAAATCAATAACGGAATATTGAGACCATTTTGATGGATACAAATATACTATAGTAACAAGTGTCGGTATCAAATTGTATTAGTACCGGCTACAGAAGAACTAGTTATTCAGTGTCGCTGGCTTCCCATGTATAACCTATGATTCAGGTTTATTGTAGTAATGGTGCAATTTGACCCCGCCAACCATCAATGATAGTCCCAGGTGTTCTCAGGAGGAAGTATCAGGAAGATTGATTTCATTGGATGTTGCCCTAATAGGTTCCACTGCAGACTTCTCTACGGAGACACGATCATGTCTCGATACTAGACAAGGAGCATTACTGATCCCGATTTCAATACACAGTGTGTAAAACCAAAAAAGAGAACAATTTTTTTTTATTTCAGTAAACATATGCATACATATGAAATTCTATAATAACGGTTCCGTTTGTTACATACGTTTGTTACATAATTCATATATATATATATATATATATATATATATATATATATGTAAATAAATTTGTATATATAAACTATAAAAAATTGTATTTCAACAAGTTTACAGTCTTCATAGGAAAACGGTTGATAATATAATATCAACAAGCACAGTTTTAGTTGTTAAAGAGAAACTGGCAAGTGAAAAGTTAATTGCAGTATATTTCTAGAAAAAAAATCCCCGAAATCCAGACTTATTCGGCATATGCTGATCCTAGAACAAGATAGATGTCAATCTGATAAATAACCCAAAAGACTAAACAGATGCTTTCTAGAGCATGTTTGGACACAAATCTAAGTCCTGAAATCAATTAAAGTTGTCACTAAGCAACATAGGAAACTGTGGAACTTACGACCACTTAATAAAGGGAAAATCAATCAAACTTTCAGAAAAGAATGCATAATTCCATTTGAACATGACCTGTGGTGCCTGAAATGTCGAATACTTTGTCACCAGTGACTGAAAAAAAACCTTGGCAAGAACATCTAAGGGCGAGGGTAAAGGTACACAAACAACGAATAAAGTACCTCTGTACACCCTTAAGTGAACACTAAGATTCCAGCGGAAAAGGGATGACTATACAATTCACTCTGTTGCCCTTCTGTCAGCTTTAGAGTGATGATCCTATGATGTGCAAAATAAAGGAAGAATTCTTTATTCAAAAACACTGTCCATCGTCAAACAGGTAGAGCATAACAATAAAATCAGTTCGATGTACATGTCCAGCTTAATGGCTTCAAAATAAGCGTTTTTATAGACATAACAGTTTTATAAATTCATTTTCCATCAGTTCCAGCAGCTGCGGATGGTCCTATTTTATTTCGTAAATCCTTTATAACTTCCACCAGAACAGTTTTCCAAGTGGTAACTTAGAGGAATTGTTCTATTTTCTGGCCGGTTGATTTGTGAACTGTGCTGATACATTCTTTCATTAAATGTATTTCTGTCTTGTCAATGTACAGTTCATTGCATCCCTCGCACATGATGACATATTTTAATGTGTTTTCCTTCAAACAGAAACGTTTATCTTTATCTTTGAAGTCCGCTCCTTCTATTGTGTTTCTATAGGTACAGCACCGTCCATCTCCACTGTAGGTTCTCCCTGGTCTAGCATGTCAAATCTTGAAGTGTGAGAATACGTCTCAAGTTAGGTGGTTGTTTATGGCGGGTCTTTTGTAAAATGGTCTTCATTTTTTAAGTCTGTTCTAAAACCGGGAGCTGGCTATTGATGATGTCGTTGATCTCTTACGGGTTGGAGGTGTTCACGAGAGAAATCTCCCTAACATTTCTTTGAGAATGAACTGTTTCTTTACCTTTTCTAACTTGTTCACGGTTTAGCATCATTGCCTTTTCAATACAATCATTTACATGTGTTTTTCAGGATAGTTTAATTCCTTAAGTCTCTGTATCCGTCGTCGTCTCATGATACAATTGTGCAGATTCTTCTTGAAAAGCAATAGGAAATATTTCGTTTTGTGTGTGAAGGGTGACATGAAGACACAAATTACCACATTGTGCATTCTGGAAATACATAATCAAGTATTAAATATAGTTATCTAATAAAAAGTTTGTAAAATATCACGAGTATATGACAAAAGATAAGAAACGAAGACAACATGGGACTGATAAATACTTCTAGATGTGTATCATGACCTCATGGGAGATGTCCCTCTCCACCAGCACTGAACAAGATGATACACTTAAATCACGCTACTTAATAATTCCTCCTGAGAGCACCAGGGACTATAACAGAAGGTTAACGGGATCAAATGACACCATTAATACACCATAGCTGAGTGAGTGAGTGAATTTTTGTTTAACGACGCTTCGGCATTATCGCAGTCATTAGCAACATGGCTGAGTAACAACTTATAAATGTGATACCATTAAAACTCACATCTTCCACAAAGCACCTGATAATGGACGATGGTATTCGGAAGATTTTACTGCTAATTGCTTTCGTTAATCGTAGAGCACAACACGTTGATTTTATTGCAATTTGTTAGTTAGTAATCTGAAGTTGTGAATCACATTTATAGACTGCATGAGACGACATGATTAGCTCAGATACGTTCCTATTGTAATTATCTTTGTAGATGATTTGCTCAGTAAAAAGTAGTGCTACAGAAAATCCGAATGATAGACTGGTATTGCATGATGCTATCATATTGTCCCGAAACACATACATGAGTATGCATTGCAGTCATACAGTTGGTAAATGACAACACATATTCCTCCCAGGAATTATATACCACTTATGAGAGTGACTGTTATGTTCCATTTTATCCGTATCTGTATAGATATGTTGAGTAAAAAAACCGCGTGGATGCTCATATAAAACGTTACCCTTCATTATGGAAATGTTTACACCATGTAAGCTACATATCTTCAGTTCTATACTAGTTAGTTTATGACTTCAAAATTGCGTTTAAAATATATTTTTTATACCAAGTGTCGGTATCAAAATTACAGAAGAACAAAACAATCAACATCGCACGTTTTTTGCAAATTTTATTTTTTCAAATTTCCCATTTATAATGATAGTTTATGTCATTTATATATACTTTAGAGGGTAAACCATCTTATTACACAAACCAATTATCCGTAGTGGTAATAACGGTGTTGCGTATACAGCAAAAATTGCATGGCGGCAATTTTATTGTGAACACCTTTTATTATTTCGAATGACAAAAACGATAGCCGTGGCTTTACGGAACCATGTACACTCATTTGTAACTTGACTTTCTGAAGAGAGAAGGGTGTTTTACTATTGGTGACATTATTTTTCAAATACATTTCATCGACTTATTTGAGCGAAAAAACGTGCTACAGCGCCTTTAAACTAAACATTTAGCTATAGTAGTCTGATGTATTTGCATAATCAAGTATTAATTCGCTGATAACCCATGTATTAACTATTATTCAGGTTTATTGTAGTAATGGTGCTATACAACCCCGTCATCTTGCATGATAGTCCCAGGAGGAAGTATTAGGCAGATTGATGTCATTGGATGTTGTCCTAATAGGTTTCACTAGAGACTTCTTCTGGGAGACAAGATCATGTCAAGATACTAGACTGGGAGATTTACAGATCCCGATTCCAATACACAGCGTATTTGGTACATGTTGTCATAAAACCATTTAAAGGAGCAATATCACGTTTTTGCCAAATTTATTTGTTCAAATTCCAATCTGAGGGTAAAACATCTTATAACACAAACCAATTATCTGACGTGGTAATAACGATGTTGCGTATAAAACAAAAATTGCATGGCTACCATTTTTATTTTGAACACATTTTATTATTTCGAATTACGAAAACGATTCTCATGGTTTTACCGAACCATGTACACTTATTTTATAACTTGATTTACCGAAGAGGGAAGGGTGTTTTACTATCAATGCCATTATTTTTCAAATACATTTCATCGACTTATTTTGGCGAAAAACGTGTTTCTGCCCCTTTAACACTAACTTTCCAATACCATTTGGATTTCACTACAAAGTCATTTAAATCACATTAAACGTAATGCTCGCACATCGTCCGTCGAGTACTGATACTGATACTGATACTGAAATACACTACTTCCTTTCACCTTCAATAACTTTAGGCAATCAGCGGCCTTCTTAGATATGATTTCGTATGTCAGCTCATCTTCGAAGAATTTCTAGCCTTGTCACTGTGATTCGAGTCAATAACATTCATGAAAACCATGGTCAATGAAGATCGCTATTTCCGGTTGATTAACCTGCACATCGTAACCACGTACATCTGCAGGTTCATCACGAATGCGTGCTTGTATTGTGGCTCGTGGTTGTATAAAAATATGTTTCAAAAGTTATTCTAATGAAGCGCCGATCTAAAACTGAACAATTTCTGTTGTCTCATTTCATCAATCGCCAATCCTTTCTGACGTGACAACTTCTGAAACTTAAATATTATGCAAAAATGGCGCAACTTTATAATGATATAATATTGCTAAACTGTTAATTATAGTTTTTACGTAATCTGATAAGATATTTGGTAGGTGTTTCTTTTGGCCGACAGTGTGTCAATGAACATAGATAGATATTTGTAAAGAACAGCTTACAAAGAAATCAGAAGAGTACCGACTCGTCCTTTCTATCTAGGGATGACATATGGGATCATGTGTTCAGGCTTGCATTTCATTTACTGTTTACATTTTATCTTTGACTTTGAACAATTCCTTCTACAGCTGCCTCAAGCCCGATGAAGCAATGCGTCACCTGGCAATTTTACTGTCTGGTTATTTGACATTAGAAAGATAAATGTTCAATATCTCATCTTCTATTTCATGGTTATTGAGTGTGTTTTGAACAGGACCGTGAATAGATAATTTGTATAAAACAATAATACCTTGGAAAGGTTCATCTGAACACTGCATAAAGAAATACAAACTTGTACATTGCTATCTTTGTTCAAGGTTTCGTGCAATTTATTTTAGTGCGGAGAATACTGCGAATGGTTTCAGGGCTGAATTGTTTTCTGTGAGACTAGTTTCTTATACATGAGTCGCTTAAAGGAAAGTTGTACATATTATGCCATGTATTGTCAATGCTTTTATGTCTTTACTTTTATTTTTTGTGAAATATTTGTAAACCTGTAAGTCTTGATTTTTATGGCTTAAAATGGATTTGAAAGTTACAATTTGCCGAAGTAGATTTTTCATCGATTGTAATAATATTTTACAAATAAATACATGCACTTCTACATTTACAGTTTTCTCAACGTAACTCTTAAATATTAGAAAATACAACTCATATTATATTTCCTTCTTACAATCAGAGCAAATCACTAATAAAGTTTCTTCAATCTACCTTTATGTATTCTTTACAGTGGAAACCGGATAGAAATTCAACTAGGATTTAACGAAATCTGAAATCTGCTATACCGAAATATATTTTCTGCTGCAAGCAGACTTTTAAATTATTATACTTTGTGATAACCAAACAAAACCAAATCAATAAACGAAGAGCAAGTTTTTTTGTTTTTTGTTTATATCTGCGGCCCTATTGCTATTGCTCAAATCATCTATGTGAGGTGATGTATTTTCAAATTTCTTATGTAAACGTGAAAGAATTTGGTATGTTTGTTTGTCGTTGATTCATATTGGTAAAGATACCATTTCCACGTTTTGAAGGTGAACCTTGTCGAGTACTAGAAAACAAAATTAGTTTAGCTAAATAACCTCCTCCTGTTCAACTTAATTACATGATCAATGTGTTTCAGGGGTTAGCTAGCTCTCTACTTCATGTAATAATTACTTGACATCCATTGTACCTACTCCCTATGTGTACATCATGTTAAGTTTAAGTTATCTTCTGTACTTCCGTTCGACTGTACCATTTCGCTAGGAGCTCACACGGCTCAACATGGCTTGCCCATTGTCCTCGGCCATTGTCCATTCAAGTGTTTGACGTTCACTGGTGATCACCGCAATTGGACATACGAGTTCTACATCAATAAAACAGTAAATCTTCAATTTTCATCTCCATCTTCACTTCCTCTCTTGACTATCAATAACTATGTGCAATGCCGTAGTCTTGCTCTTCCACAGTTGTTGGAGAATCCGGGTTATTGCCAAGGTGAGTGTGTTACGTATATTGACATTAAAGTCGAACATATAAAACCCAAAATAAATACACAAGTGTTGATTGTACTTGAGTGTCAAATATTTGTCAAAATGTTTCCTAAGATGATCATTTATTTCTATCAGAGCTTTCTTCTTGGCTCATAGATATGGATATGTTCAACCAGCGACTAAATCAAACTAAAATTGCCAGAATATGAAAATCCAAAATATGTTATGCTGTTCTCAGTTTTCATTCTTGCGCCATGCAAACACCATACAGTAATAATTAACCACCTTCCTAAAGGCTACTATTTTTATTTTTCAATTTAATATTTATATTTATTTATAATTTTATATATTTTATATTAATATATTCTAAGTCCATCAATGAATAATGGAAAAACAATCGGACTTAGCATACATCTTTGTCTTATAGCAACTGGATACTCAAAATTGCTTGTTGTCTTTTAATCGGAGTGCTCACATCATTTAACTGACAAATACGCATTTGAATGCTTTGAACGTTTTGCGTCCAATGTAGAATTTTATAGAAAGTGTCAAAGCTTTAGATCTACCAACAGAAGCAAAAGCTTTCTTAAAGTATTCAGCCTACAATGTTCTTCTTTTCTTTCTTAAACACTTTTCAATGATCTTGTATAATGTAAATATGTGATCTACAGTGGAATAGCCTCTTCTACATGTAAATAGTGGTTGATTCCTCTGCTATGTTATTCATAAGATTTGCCAACTGCGTCCATTCAATATGGTGGTGTAACTATTACTTGAAATACTAAGAAGAGATATACCAATATAATTATCTGGAGTGTGTATGCCACATATACCTTGTTTATGTAAGGGGATAATGGTTTTCTTCATCGATATGGGAAAGTACATGTACATCTAACCACGGAGTACACTGACAGTTTGAACCTGTTCCTCAGTCTCTGTCCTACCACCCTAAGTTTATGCCATGGAACGTTGATGCGTTATCTAACAAACGTCATGATGAAGAATTTTAAGACTTCTTACTCAAATGCGATCTGATATGTTTATGTGGGGTTACATTTGGGTCAATGGATGCACCATAATTGCTAAACTTCCTGCACGGGGGAATAAGAAAAAAAATTCTTTCACTAAGTACCGAACTAAAGAAATCCCATTTTGAGGTTTCAAAAGATATGACCAAAAGGCAGCTATTATAAATGAGCGCAAGGAGACGTTGATGATATAATTCTAAAAGAACGGAAATTCTAAACCTACCATAAATATGTCTCATAAACTGCACCAAAGGTTCATGGCATTGTGTACCAATCATTTTGGAACTCCCAATCGAACCATCAGTACTCCCACAAAAACAGGCAGACAGTGTGAGGTTTGTAGTTAAAGATTCGATGACATAGACTCCGGTGAAATACATATCAAAATTGTAAAGTACATATAAGTCATCACGATAGGAGTGCGTTGTCTACATGGATGTTAAGACCCACACCATGCATAGGATAAGTGTCTGAGCATGTCAACGACGGATTCTCTAAGTGTTGAGTAAGCACATCGACATGGCTATGGAATCTACAATTTTATTATCAGTATACCATTTTGCTCAAAGAAGATGTACACAAGATTCTACTTTTCAGGGATTTACTTCTAGAGAAGTCAAAAACAAGTTCTAAAGAAACGAGAAATCTCAGTAAGGACAGATTATAATTCTGTCAAATTAAAGACCGGATATAACTAATTCGTTACTTTAATGACATGACCATTTATTATCATAAAATGTAGTCCTCAAGATCTTTAATTAAAGACAAGTGACACGTGTTCTTTAATAAGAACAGTAATGATAAACTGAATTTGACTGTGACTGAAATTTGATCATGCTGACCTTTATTTACTAACGATATACACTTACTTGTATTGTATCGGTACATTTCTAAAGGATGAGTTTAAAGTTCCACAATTATTTACTCTGTCTCATGTATCCACGGTATCATAGCGTCTTGTCAGCAGTTCTTTCAGTTCAAACAATAAGTGTAATTGAGGTCTTAGATTATGCTCCTTCTATACACATAACTCTGACTCAGCTCAGATAATCAGTGTTTCACCATATTCACATTTAAGATTTGATGACGACACATCTTCATCTGTTTTCATCATGTATGTTCTTCTTGTAAACAGTATGTCAGGTGATACATCTGCTATATCATCGGACTAAGAATGGTTGGTTTGAATTAAACAGTGCATTCATTGAGAAAAGGAATAGGAAAAAGTTCCCTAAATAAGAATACTCTCCCCTGTGTGCAGTGTGATTTATATGGCTTACACACAAGATGAAAGATAGAAAAGTGCTTCTTATTCAACCGTAAAAGTACCTATCATTTGCAATAAAAGAAATAACTCTTATGAAAACATAGAGACCGGTAGAAGTCCAATACATCCACCATACATTAGTAGCAAAATTGCTAATCTCTTGTGTCAAAACACAAAGTACTGACCTGAATTGTGTTATGTTGAAAGGATAAACTATTCAACTGGCATGTGAGACCGCCTGAAACTAAACTGACATCGTTAGCAAAACAACACATCAATATTTGTATTAGAGAACATGCCAATGCCATGTTTTACATTTTGTAACATTTCTACAATTCATTTGTGACTAATGAGGAAAAGCATCTGACATAACATACATCCCAATTACTGTGTATAATGTAAAAATATTGTATGCAGTAGTATAGCCTCTTCTTAATTTGCCCATTGCATGAGGCGTTCACATTCAATATGTTGGTGTAGTCCTGACTTAAATACTCAGTAGAGATATACATGTACCTCTTTATCTATCTTTATTGTGTATGTTACCGTGTTTATGTAAATGGATAATGGTTACCTTTGTCCATACTTCTGAGAATGTTCGGGCACTATAAAGCTTGTTTAACAACGATAAAAGGAATGGCATGAACATTTTCTTTTTTTATTATTGTCATTATACACAATTACCACTTTAGGTTTGAAATGATTACACCCTTTTCACCAGATATATACACTTTTGGAGCTCTTTTGCCCATACGATTTCGTAATTCTGTCCAAATAATTCAAAAGGTATTCTAGATTCACTTCTACTTGCTTTACTCACCTGTCATCTTTCTCCACAATATACATTTATTTCTATGCATATTTCTTAGAGTAAAATGTCTATTTGTATTTGTTATAGTTCTAAAGCACTCACAACTCCTGTGTAGTGACAATTTGACGCATTCAACTATTTGTTTTCTTTTCATACAACCAGTTGCTTGTAAAATGTATTCTTAGATGAAAGCAATTTCAGCATCATATGTTAACTGTTTCTATCAATCGATCAAGCATGTGCTGGTTATACTGAAGCTTGGCAAGACATGCCTGTTCATAATAAGTTTTCAATTTATATTTTCTATTGTTACAATCGCAATTATAAAAATGTTCACTGATATACTTACAGTTGTATGTACAATTAGCATATGCTTGCTGTGATTTCACATCACATATTTTGAAACTAGCATGATTTTGACATGTATTTTGATACAATCAATCTGTGCAGCAAGTCGATTTTATCTGTAGCTGTATAGATATGTTGAGTATGATTTCGCGCGAATGCTCATATAGAATGTCAACCCCTTGTTATGAAAAGTTCAATAATAGTTCATCAATAGGTAATCTCCTCGGCCATCGTCATTCAAGTGTGATGTAACTGGTGATCAAAGTAGTTTGAAATACATACATCAATAAAAAATAGTCGATCTTCATCTCCATCTTCACTGCCTCTCTGGACTATCAGAAACTATGTGCAACATGATAAATTACACTACCTTACATATAAAATGTATTAAAAGGAAAAATTAAATTAAAGAAATGTTTTATATGACACAATGTCCAATACACTGTATACATATTTTGTTTCACCGATATAAAATGTGACAACATCAACTACAAAATGCTGAATGAAATGCGAGTGATTTTTTGTATGAGTATGTTTTGATTACGAATCCCCGATTGGGACAACGTGGCTTTGGGTAAAGATTTACCGACAGCTGTAGTCTTGTGGCCTAGTACCCAGTTTGAGTCAGGAGACCTCGCCCCGCTGCGGTCATAGCAAAAATAAACAAGTCCACAGTCCTCCTTTAAGTTCTCTTTCGTAATTGACAACACCAACTCCTCCATCACTTAAAAAACTAAGAAAATAGTGTACATGTGATGATTTACCTGGGCTCTTTTAACAACAAGGGATTTATTGTTTACTCTGCAAACATAGACAACTCATTTTACACCTAGCCACGGTGCACTCTAGAATGGTTCCCTATGTTCACCGGTTTACTAGTCTACTTTGCTCACCAACAGTATATCGACAAGGTAAAAAGTAACATGTTCCCAGAAGCCAGACAATACAATTTGTTATCTATAAATGATCATAGGCATCATCCACTGCATAAATATATCAAATATAATATGTTTTTCTAATCATGTACTACATACATCAAAGTGGAGGGAGATTACATTGGGGTAGGGAATAACTAACATGAAAGTTCATGTAAGCTTGGATGGAACAAGAATAACAAAACCAAGGACGTTATACTAGTTTTTTTCTATTTGAGATTGACTTTAGCCAGATAGAGGTTATATTGACATTGAGAGGAAGACTAACGAAAATGAGACTAGACCTATAGATACTACAACGAACCCGTGGAACACTTACACAAATATACTGAGGCTAGACCTATAGATATTACAATGAACCCGAGGATCACTTACAAGAAGATAATGAGACTAGACCTAAAGATACTACAATGAACCTGAGACACACTTACAAGAAGATACTGAGGCTATATCTATATATATTACTGTGAACCTGAGGAACACCTACAGGAAGATATTGAGACAAGACCTATAGATACTAAAACGAACCTGATGAACACTTACAAAAATATACTGAGACTAGAGCTATATATATTACAATGAACCTGAGACACACTCACAAGGAGATACTGAGACTAGACCTGTAGATATTACAACGAACCCGTGAAACACGTACAAGAAGATACTGAGACTAGACCTATAGATATTACAATGAACCCGAGGAACACGTACAAGAAGATACCGAGACTAGACCTATAGATATTACAATGAACCTGAAGAACACTTACAAGAATATACTGAGAATAGATCTATAGATATTACAATGAACCTGAGGAACACTTACAAGAAGATACTGAGACTAGACCTAAAGATATTACAATGAACCTGAGGAAAACTTACAAGAAGATACTGAGACTAGACCTATAGATATTACAATGAACCTGAGGAACACTTACAAGAAGATACTGAGACTAGACCTATAGATATTACAATGAACCTGAGGAACACTTACAAGAAGATACTGACGCTAGACCTATAGATATTACAATGAACCTGAGGAACACTTACAAGAAGATACTGAGACTAGACCTATAGATATTACAATGAACCTGAGGAACACTTACACGACGATACTAAGCCTAGACCTATAGATATTACAATGAACCTGAGAAACACTTGCAAGAATATACTGACACTTATTAGACCTAAAGATATTACAATGAACCTGAGGAACACTTCCAAGAAGATACTGAGACAAGACCTATAGATATTACAATGAAAATAAGGAACACATACAAGAAGATACTGAGACTAGACCTATAGATATTACAACGCACCCGAGGAACACTTACAAGAAGATACTCAGGCTAAAGCTATATATATTACAATGACTATGAGGAACACTTACATGTACAAGAATATATTTAGACTAGACCTATAGATATTAAAATGAACCTGAGGAACAATTACAAGGAGATAATGAGACTAGAAGTAAAAATATATTGGTATAACAACGAACCTGGGGAACAATTTAAAGAAGATACATATGTTTCACCTATAGATATTACAATGAACCTGAGACACACTTGTTAGAAAATACTGAGACTAGATTAACAGAATTTTGATTCTTCATTTCTTACTTGTAAAATGCCTCGCATATATTTTGCATGTCAGTTAGAAAAGACACTCTGCATACATGTATCATGTCAAATATCTTAGTTTACAAATCAAAATAATAATAAAAACATATGAATATGTATTGTCGAATTTATAAATTACTAATATGATTAGATATATCAGACCAATAATTTCATAGTTTCCACAAACTTACCTTGATATAACTATTCCTTTACATACCACCACTGTTTGGCTGGTATGTCAGTCATTGCAGATAATATTCTGCTGACGCAACAGAAAATGGTTACTATGTGATTGGTGAATATTCGAATTCGTTTCAAAACCAAAATTAAGAAATTGTAAATCTAAATCTCTCAACCAAACTTATAAAGAGAAAGTATCCATTAAAGCATCACTGCAGGACTCTTTGATACTTTAACTGCTATGGTCAGATTGACAGTGCCGCTAGGAGACATGTGGTTGTTGGTCACCTCTTTTTGTATAAAGAGAAGGAGTGGTCATTGCATGTTCAGTGTGTGGCCGAAGTGTTAGTCGCATGTCCAGTGTGTTTCCTGGAAAAACATACAACTGACACATCCGATATACATAAAGGAAGATCCAAATGCAAACAGTCAATTCAAGTGCACATCACAGTGCAACTATTTATACAGACTTACCATGTTATAATCGTTGTTTCACTTGCTTAGTTAAGTGATGTCAGTATTTACATTGAACCATAGATTGTCTGCAGCTGAACAATCTTTGTGTGCATCAAATGCTTCAAACATCATTTCCTGCAATCTACAATATCAAACTACAGAACAGTCATTGAAAAAAGCTGAACTACACTAATTGTGAATAATTTTTAAGGCCAATGAAGTTAAGGGTTCTTCTAAAGGAGACTAAATCACACATTGATTATTGTATTTCTGTGTAATAAAAGGCTAGAAAGGAAGTCACTGAGCGCTCATTTTCTCTTATTTAAATATCATTCACCTCCACAATATTGCATTCTATACAGATAACAGCTGATTTATGAAGCAAGCAATCAACCTTCTTGTTAATGAAAGAGAGCACAGAATCCTTGAATGTACAAAGCCACTTATTAGATGATATTTTCAGAGAAATTAAACATAATGAGTAACTGGCTTCACTCTGTCCCTGTTCCTGGGGGATTTGCTTGTTTACTCCTTATTTATATGTTTCCAGTTGCAGGCTACTGGCCAACTTCTGTTGAAGTCATCAGTGTACAGTGTAAAGAAAACATGCAGTTTCATTGATATTTATCGGAAGGCAAGAGGAACATTACATTAGATTTAAACATAAATTCATTAGGAAAGTTAACCTAATGTCAAAGATATCCAAATTCAATCAACTCTTTGAAAATTTAAGAAATACATACACTTCCTTAGTAACACTAGCAGGAAGATCTATTTCTCCTCTAAGCATATATCACAAACTAATATGAACATCTGGAAAAACAAGTTAGTTCCTCTGGCGACTCATTATCTATTTGAAACCCCCATTACAGAGTTACCTCCCTTCTCAGACATTTGAAGCACAGCGACTGAGGTGCCATCACTGCAGAAAGTATTTTCACAACATCAGGAATTTATCATCAAAACAAAGTTTTCAGAAAGAAATATGTTTTCACAAAATCTATGTTGGATACTTTCAAGCATGATCTTAGGTTTGATCTGTTCTAGAGACACGTTTAGTGTTGAAGGACACGAGGGAAAGCTAAAAACAGCATGGCGGAATGTTGAAATGTGGGAAGTAGAATGTTAACACCAGCCGTCTATCTATGTATTTACATTATCAACCCAACACTCACACGTTGCACCTTGTTTGCAAAGTATACAAGCATTAATTACTTACTGTCTGACCAACATAATCTTCCATTATCTCAAACTGCCAGGTAACTCCACCCTTCCAGCTTCTCTTTAATTATCATATCGAGAAAATGTAGACTTAAAACATTGCTGTAAACTCTTGAAAGTGGTATTTAGTAAACGATTTCAGTACCTTTAAATACATTATCATTAAAAGTGTGTTGGAAAACAAAATTCTGATTTGTACTCATAAATGTTTAATCATATTTGTTGGTCTTATTTAGACATCTTCATAGAACAGGATAGTTTGACTCATGTAACTACAATAAAATCCAGTAATCAAAGATTAACCACTGACTTAAGATAGGCGTTAATGTTCTAGGGTTAATCTTAAACATATTTTGGTGTCACAAGATCAGGATTCACTAATACATCTGACCACAATTCTTAAACATTTTCTAAGATGTGAATCTAATTTTAGTTCAAGAAGAAAAAGTGTCTCGTTTTTAAACACATACAAATAGATTGCAATACACATCTTAAAGTAAGTAAGTGAGATGCCAAAGGAAAAACTGTTCCCCAGAAGTAACAATGTCGTATTATATCCAGTCCAGTAAGAAAATCATCTCAAAACATAGAGATTCTATTGATAACAGAGTAATTCCAATACAGAAGTCCAGAACCTTTTTATTAAATTTTAAAACTGTTTTAAGCAGCCACATTAAGCCCCTGATTCCAGTTTCTTTAACCAACAATCCACGATAGACCAAGGATAACTTTACTTGTCTTAAGAAACTACATTGAAAGGGCTTGGTATAATCCCATTAAAGTTTAAGCATGTTGTGTGACCAGACCAAGATTCAAACCCAACATAAAGTAGATACACTACCACTGTACTACCGAATCTGGTCACAATTTCTAATTTTTTCAAAGATATAATGTTTTTTCTTATTTTGAAGCACATGAACATAGATTGCAATGTACATCGTTAAATTAGGAAAGATGCCAAATGGATGAAGCCCTTCTCAAGAATTTCCCATCATTCTGTCAGAGACAACCTCAAATTTATTATTATATAGATTTTATCACGGAGCAATTTCATGCATAAAACTACACTATTTATAAGTGAAAATTGCAAACAAGTTAAGTCCTTGGTTATACTTAATTGAGCTAAATGAGAATTTTCTTCGAACTATCATCTAACTAACTAACTAACTAACTAACTAACTAACTAACTAACTAACTGATTATTACTTTTTCCAAACTGTTTGATATCTGTAACCATTAAAAATCTTCTTTTTTAAAATAATTTGAAATCATGTTCAAACTTTGTTCATTATTGAAAGCATGTACAAAAAACTGTGTACTCATAAACCATTTTAACTGGAAACAGTTGTCCATGAACCAAAGATAGTTTCACCTTCTCATATAAGTACGATTATAATCTCAACATATACACTTCTACACAATATCTAAGAAAACAGTTAGCACAGATAGAGGTTTATGGTATAAAGAGTTAATACCAAATTGGGTTTCACATCTGATGAACTAAGCATGCTTTGGTGCTGGTAAACTCAGATAAAATCAAAACAATAACATACGCATTCTTTTTCAGTACTTTGCTGATGATCCTGCCAGAAATGTGATGACCTCATATCCCGCCATGTTCAGGAAGCAAAGTTA
This sequence comes from Gibbula magus, assembly GCA_936450465.1. Classification (NCBI taxonomy): domain Eukaryota; kingdom Metazoa; phylum Mollusca; class Gastropoda; order Trochida; family Trochidae; genus Gibbula; species Gibbula magus. The sequence continues at coordinate 62,531,592 of OW388289.1, read as the reverse complement.
AACACGGCTCACGTGTAGGGTGACCTAGTGCCTGGCTATATCCTTTAGCAATTTTATCATGCAGTTATATGATAACCAAATGTCAATAAAACAAAAAGAAGATGTCAACAACTCAAAAAGGACAAACATTATGGATTTGTTCACAGTAGATTTTATTTATTCTTTCAGCACTGTTCAACAATAAACAATTTTATCTTGTTGTAAATACATGTTGTTATTTCTATAAAAAGCACAATTTACTGCCGATTTCCATAAAATTTTGACACCAAAGAATAGATCTTGTTTAATATGTTAAAGAACACCTATATTTGTTAAGACAATAACAAAACAAATCTCATTCAGGTTATTTACCTTCAATTGCTGAAATTTTTTTTAACGAGGCTGCTATTTTATAGTTATGTGATGAACCTATGACCCATTTACCTGATGAAGTTTAATGTCCCTCTCTTAAATGAGTAACTAACTTTATATAACAATATAACAGATTATTAACAATATTCATACAGGATTTATTGCATGTAGTTATTATTTGTGACTTTGTTAATTAAAGTTTTTATATCTGCAAAATACATATTTCCAAAGAGCTTGAAGCAGCTAATAAATAAATAAAAATGCAGATGACTTTAAGCTTTTTAATCACAGCACAGTTTTATATTCTAAGGTTAAAGACATACACATCAAACAATAAATTGACAAATAACACTTTTCACGCTTACATGTCGAACACCAATGCCAATGCTTTAAAAGTGTTTACATCAGATATGACAGAATGTCAACTTTAAAGGGGCAGTAGCACGTTTTTTCGCTGAAATAAGTTGATGAAATGTATTTGAAAATAATGTCACTAATAGTAAAACACCCTTCTCTTTTCGGAAAACCAAGTTAAAAAATTAGTGTACATGGTTCCGTAAAGCCATGAGAATCATTTTTGTCATTCAAAATAATAAATTGTGTTCACAATAAAATGGCCACCAATTTTTGCTTTATGCGCAACATCGTTATTACCACTACGGATAATTGGTTTGTGTAATAAGGTGTTTTACTCTCTAAAGTAAATATGAATGACATAAACTATCATTATAAATAAGAAATTTGAAAAAATAAAATTAGCAAAAAACGTGCTACTGCTCCTTTAAGGCGGCCATGACGATTCTCTTGCACTGATGTAGGAGAGTCGGGGTAATTGCCAAGGTGAGCGTGTCAGGTATCGAGGTGGACACTGCAGTTGGACATACATCTACTCCGTCATCAGCGTATCAACCTTCATCTTCATCTTCACTTCCTCTCTGGTCTCTCGGACGAAATTAGCAAAATCTTGCACTTGCACTTGCACTTGCACAATACCACATATAATTACAAACGTATTAATTGTATTTGGCTGTCAGATATTCCAACTTTTCTAAGATGAACATTTATTTCTGTAAGATATTTTGTCTTGGTTCCTATGGTAATGTTCACCCAGCGCCTTGGTCATACTGACGTTTCAAGTATTTGAAAATCCAAACTATTTAAAGCTGTTACCAGTTTTAATTTGTAAACACCTTCAGCGATACTCCACCACCTTCCGAAAAGGATACTATGTTTAAGGATTGGTTATACTATTTCGTAATTCTTTCCAAACTAGAATTAGAACCATATTCGTCTAGATTCATACAACGTCCTTGCTTTACTTTTCTGCGTTTTATATATCCATAGTCTACATTAACTGCTATGTAAAGTACAGCATCAGTTTTTGTTTGTCACAGTTCTAACATTTCTAAAGCATTTCTAGCTTCTATATTAGCTTTATGACAATCACAATCACGATATAGTAATTTTAACGTCATGTGTTACATCTAACCACGGAGTACACTGACAGTTTGAACCTGTTCTTCACTATGTGTCCTACCACTTTAAGTGTTTGCCATGGAACGTGGAGACTTTAAAGACTTCTTTTCAAATGCGATGTGATATATTTATGTAGTGTAACATTAAGGTCAACGAACGCGCACTATAATTGCTAAAACGCTTTTTTATTTTTTCATTTAGCACAGAACTATATAAATCCAAGCCTTTGGTTTCAAATGATGTGACCAAAAGGCAGCATGTCATTATAAATTAGCACGGAGAAGGAGAAGTTGATGAGATAATAGGTTCGTGGTATCGTGTACCAATGATTTTGGAACTCTAAATTGAACCAACGGCACTCCCATAAAAACGGGCAGACTTATCAACAGTGTGAGGTCGGTGACATAGAGTCCGGTGAACTATTTGGAACAATTTTAAAGTACATTTAATTATCACGATAGACGCGTGTTGGTCTATTTGAACGTTAATACCCACGCGATGCTTGAGTTAAATATCCGAGTTTGTCCATGACGGATACTCTGAGTGTTGATAGATCACATCGACGACAATATCCCAACAAGGGTCAAATGTCTCATTAACAGTATTGTCCTTCATAAAACACCAAAGCGTCATAATAGCAGGATATTTAAATCTGACTTGAACATATAATGTCAGGTTCAGATAAATATGTTCATTTGGGATACAACCTTTCAAATTATCAAAACAATTGACATATTGTCATATTCGATCACAGCGAGGAGTAATGACATATACACATTGAGGTGAGGTGAGTTGGGATTTAACGCCGCCTTCAAGAGTATTTCACTTATATCGCGGCTGCTAGTATTACGGCAGGGAGAAAGTCCGCAACGCCATGTGGCTATGCATTGCGGTGAATCCTGCGAGCAACGACTGGAACTAGCGAACCATGGGTGGTACTACTCTGAAATTCAGTGTAGCATTGCACCCAAACCTTACTGCGTGTAGAACAGTTCTTTACTGGCATGATTCGAACCCCGGACCTCCTGATCCGAAGACGAACGTGCTAACCACTGCGCTATCCCGCGCCTCATATACACATTGAATAGCACGGTACGTCTATACAGCAGATACAAACTTATGGGGTGTGTACATAACCGCATCGCAGAGTAAGGAAACATGTCTGACTCAGAAGAGGCTTAAATGCAATAGTCAATACAGTAACTTATATGGTCTTGTTTTCACTGTCTGGTGGGTTCTATTCCTTCTCAGAAAGCCTTGGACATGTTTACTAGGGGGCGACTAACTATCATATTATGAGTGAATAGTAAATTGTCACTTGTGTCAGTAATGTGAGTGCCAAATGAGTACATTTTATGATCTTATATGTACATTCCACTTGTACATCTTGTTTTGGGTTCACACTGTAGTCATTATTTCTTAATGCCCGATTAAATTCTCCTGTAATACTATGTGATAATATAATGTAGGGGGCGTCAAGCAGTGTTGCCAATAGTTAAACACGTTAAACCTTTTCCCTTAAATACAAACATGTAGATGGTGCTGTATAGGTGTTTCATTATTACATTCTTTATTACCCATAGACCCCAATATCAGCATGAGAGCTTTAACTCGAGGGTTGATACAGGATGGGATATGAAAAAACCCATGTCATACTATGTTTATCATATATTGCCACCTACGGTTCCAGTGTCAAGTCTGATATGGAGTTTTGCACATGGCGACGAGCCGATACAGGTTATCTACCCTTGACGACGGACTGATATAACAGGTTATCCGACCTGCTGGCTAATACAGGCTGCTCAATCAAGGGTCTATCATACATGCAACATCATACGTGCAATAAACACCACTGAACCTGCCGTGTATATGTAATATCACGAGATGAGATAAACATGGTATTTGTCAAGAAAAGACAAATTTTCTATTAATTATATGACCAAATCTTTGCATATTCACCGAAATAGACTTCCATTTACGTTAGGTCGGCTCCAGAATGAGCCTGTCGCCTCAGCAACAATGTGACGTCATGAACGTGTCATGACGTCGGAGCATTGTTTTATGACGTTAGGTCATTGTTATATCAGTCACTAGTGACTGATAACACGTTCCATTGTTATTTTCACTGGTGACTGATAACACGGTTTATTTTCATTGATAGATTCCGGTATTTCACCTGCAATCATATAATACTTAGAGGATATTTGGCTTTTCTTGACTAATACCATGTTTATCTCATCGAGTGAGGCAGAAAGGTTTTATATATAACTGTTCTACCTCACGAGATGAGATAAACATGGTATTTGTCAAGAAAAGACAAATTTTCTATTAATTATATGACCAAATCTTTGCATATTCACCGAAATAGACTTCCATTTACGTTAGGTCGGCTCCAGAATGAGCCTGTCGCCTCAGCAACAATGTGACGTCATGAACGTGTCATGACGTCGGAGCATTGTTTTATGACGTTAGGTCATTGTTATATCAGTCACTAGTGACTGATAACACGTTCCATTGTTATTTTCACTGGTGACTGATAACACGGTTTATTTTTATTGATAGATTCCGGTATTTCACCTGAAATCATATAATATAAATGTAATACTGATAATACTACATGTACACGTACATATCTACTTTCTGTAACTAATCTTTTATATTTAATTTGTCAAGGCCGTCAAAGGGTATCAAAGACTGTATTTCATGTACATGTTTTATAAAATCCTTTTCGGTGCAATGTTATATCATCAATAAAAGCATAGCAAACATCAATTTAAATGTGATCAAACAGCAACACATAACAAACGTAAAATCCTGTTTAAGTCAAGATTGACAAGGTTTTGTATGGAACCATGAAGATATTGGCCTCATGTCAACAAATTAGTCTCTTAAATGTGTAAAAGTCACTGAACAACTTTAAGTTGAACAAGTCTGATGTGTCAGAATTCAAGTGTAAGCCTAACCTGTTTCTACGTATACTTAAAAGGGATGACAATCGACTGAACAGATTAAACAAGTTGTAAATTTGGTCAGTTGTTATAACCCTGTTGAACATGTCTGCCCCCAAATGAAATCTTCAAATCAACCTACAGCTTTGTGTCCATTGGTTAATATGCCATAAGTCTGAAGAAATCCTAAGTGTAATGATAAGACTCCTCTGGGACTTGAGTGGTTATCGTAACCTTCCATTGTCACTACTCACCAGTAAGTCACAACTCTGATTAATGTTCAATGACCCTCCTTAAGGTCTTAAGTGGTGACTTGAGCTAATAACACCTTAGCTCTTGGCCAGTATAGTGTGACGAATTCTGAAGACTAATGGCCACAGTTCTTAAGGTATTACATGGTGATCAGAGCTAACAGCTTTGTGTCTATTGCTTCGTAAGGCACAAGTCAATATCTGAAGACCATATGTCAAGGTGCTCGGATAGCCATCAGGTTTGAAGCACGGTATTGATCTGGTTTATACACCCTTATTTCTTTACAAATTCCTCTTGAAGACTTCACACATTGCATGTTCCACATGATTTGATACAAATCACTTCTTTGTTGATTTTAGTCCCCCGAATCCCATTTCCTAACTTTATAGTGACGCTCCATTATCAAGTTACTATTACACACCGAAACTGATTTCTAGTCATGGCAGACGTATTTTGTATATACATTGTAAAATTGAGTTTACCCCTTGGGATGTTTTGAATTGCGATGTTCAAAAACATGTATTCATTAACTACCCTGTGCCAAGAAGAATTTGTACACATGCAATAACAATCTGAATTTGCTACAGTACCACGGTCACAATACATGTGAAAATCTTAGCTCTACTTGACCTTAATCTATACTGTTTCAATACTATGAATTTCACGCAGCAATATTTAATTGTATATTTCGAATAACATGGGGAGAAGCGACACCCGTTGTGATTCATATTTTATTTTGCTTTAATGGTTTAAACATATTTATTTCTTTAAGGAATTGGATTGGTAAACAAGCTGCCATAGCTTATATGGATACCGCTCCAATGTCGCTTTCATACTTACCAAAATACCATATGTTCTAATTTCAGGTTCACTCAACTTTCACATTCACTCCAAATTGCCAAATATATTATAATTACTGGTTTCCAATTGAAATCGAGCAACTTAGTTATGTGTATATATATATACAAAAACCTAAACGCAACGTTCTATATACACGACCTATTTAACATTAAAAGACACAATTTGTCTTATTGAGTATTGTAAATAAGTTTTGAATAGATGTCCGACTAATTGACGCGCTCCAAACGGGGTGCTATGTCCGGTTTTCAATCCGAAATCACTAATTTTACCTATATATAAAGTCGAGTATCATAAAGATAATAATTTTCGGCATCAGTCAATACGTCTCGATAAAATTACACCATTTAAAACGTTTGGCATTTGTGACCCCTAACAACACAATATATGTTCCTTTAATGATAATTCCTAGTTAGCAGCTCCGACTAAGTCGGAGCTGCTATCAGTTTTTGTGCAGTTTCCATCGCCGCCGCCGCCGCCGCCGCCGCCGCCGCGTTTTGTATTGGCTATAACTTTTTTCTTAATTAGGTTTTGAGAACTCATATACATAACTTCTTACTTATACCCCTGGGGAATTTTTTTGACATGTTCACATTCAAGGTCAAAGGTCAAGGTCACGAGTTCTGAAATCGCTAAAAAAATCCTTGTAAACACGATAACTTGAAAAATATTTGTGCTATCAGGCTCTTCTTTGCTGTATATCAACTATGGAGAAAGGCCAAGATTTGAAAAGGTTTTCGCTAACATCCGTCAAAGGTCAAGGTCATAGTGAGGTCACAACTTAAGCATGCTTTTGCAAAAATGTCTTATTTCAACTATTAACACTTTGAATCATTACATGATTGTGATACACAATGAAAAGTGATTACTGATTGTGTGACCTTGAATTTTAAAGGTCAAGGTCACGAGATAGGGTCTTGGTCACCAGTTCTGAAATCACTAAATAACTTCTTTCCAAGGATGTATCAACACCTCATATACATAACTTCTTACTTATGCCCCTGGGGAATTATTTTGACATGTTCATATTCAAGGTCACGAGTTCTGAAATCGCTAAAAAATCCTTGTAAACACGATAACTTGAAAAATATTTGTGCTATCAGGCTCTTCTTTGGTGTATATCAACTATGGAGAAAGGCCAAGATTTGAAAAGGTTTTCGCGAACATCCGTCAAAGGTCAAGGTCATAGTGAGGTCACAACTTAAGCATGCTTTTGCAAAAATGTCTTATTTCAACTATTAACACTTTGAATCATTACATGATTGTGATTCACAATGAAAAGTGATCACTGATTGTGTGACCTTGAATTTTAAAGGTCAAGGTCACGAGATAGGGTCTTGGTCACCAGTTCTGAAATCACTAAATAACTTCTTTCCAAGGAGGTATCAACACCTCATATAGATAGCTTAATTTCTTTCTTATACACCTGGTGAATGATTTTGACATGTTCACATTCAAGGTCAAAGGTCAAGGTCATGAGTTCTGAAATCACTACAACAATCCTTGTAAACGTGATAACTTCAAACTTTTTTTGTGCTATTAGGCTCTTATTTGGTATATATATGAACTATGGAGAAAGACCAAGATTTGAAAACGTTTTCGCTAAAATCTGTCAAAGGTCAAGGTCACAGTGATGTCAAAACTTAGGCATGCTTTTGTGAATCTGCCGTATTTTAACTATGAACACTTTGAGTCATTGCATGATTGTTATACGCGATGAAAAGTGATCATTGATGGTGTGACCTTCAAGGTCAAAGGCATGAGATATTGGTTAAGGCCACGTTAATCCTTTGATCAAATTTTGAAAGAAGAAATAGGTTTTAAGAACAAACTTGTGAAAAGTGACCCCAGTGATGATTAGTAATAACTCGAATAATGAACAAACTTTTGTTAAAAAGAATTCCCATTTTATTGATGCTGACGAGAAGGCGGAACAGGGAAAGGCGAGACCATAAGTTTCGGAGCTGCTCTGCTTTTGCGGTGTCCCGCAAACGCTAATCTAGTTTGGAAACAGAAATTAAAAAAGGGTTTTGCCGGTGAGAATGCTTTAGTTTCTTTTGAGTATCTTTTTGGTTCAAGAATTCACCTTTTTGAGCTTTGACCTTTACTTTTCATCAAGAAGACAAAATAAGTTTCTAAAAAGTATCCCTGTTGTGGGCGAGATGGCCATGAGATCTACAATCTATTATATTCATGTCCCTCTTCTCAGTGCAGCCGTATACAAGGTTTCTACTTTTCAGAGATTTAGTTCTGGAAGAGAAGTCAAACATGACCTAGAGAAACGAGGAAACTATCAATTCAAAAAGGACCGATTATAATCAGATTGTTGACAGGAGTTATTTGTATTGCCTTGGTCGATTGCCAGAAAGGCTAATTCTGTCAAGTTCACACAGACTACTTCGTTGCTTTCATGACATGACCATTTATTATCATTGAATCATTAATTAAATAAATGAAGTAGTTATACTGATGACAATTCTTCTTTAATGAGCACAGAAATGATATACGATTTTGTTAATGTGACTGAAAGTGTTTCTTACCGACCCTTATATACTAATGACGATGCAAATACGTGAAATGTGTCGACAATTTTTAAAGAATGAGTATGAAGTTCCTCAATTATTTTCTCTCTCCTTTGTTCAGAGGATCAGGGATCTGATAGTCGTGTTACCAGTTCTTTTCCTCAATTCAATTTCAGTAAATTGTATATGGTTTCTGTTTCTGAGGTAGACATAAGAGAGTATATTCCACAGAATATTTCTTTTACTTCAGATAACGTCAACTGCATCAATACTTTTGCTATGGAACAGACTCTTAAAGATTTCGTGCAGAGGATTCGTGTGAGCATTAACGCCATGAAATGTTTAACTCGCATCTTGGAGCTGAAGTATTATGATGTGATGAAAAATCGATTTCTCCGGTTTTACCACTGTCAGTTTGTATCTGATCTCGCGTCATAGCATTCTACAACATTTAACCAAATGAACCAATTCTGCTTATACCGAACAGAGATTGTGTCCTCTTGGTATAGAATATACATTTTGTGTATGTTTAACTTCTTCAAAAGTGTTAGAAAAGTAGGTCATAACAGTAGGTAACTAGTACTTTACACATGCGTTTTATTCCTCCACGGGGGATTTTGTACAACGTGGGTAATGGGATATGTTTTTTTTAAGGAGCATACATTCTGCAAAGATTGGAATACTTTTTTAAGCATGTTTAATTTTGGATGGAGATGGACAGGCTTTGTAAATAGTTCACATGTCTCTTGGTCTGATGGGATCTGTGGTGTACAGGATAGCAGACAGGTCACAATATCCACGTCAAGTTTACCATTGAGTTTATATTATTAACACCCAACTCAATAGGCCCGACGCACTACCTCCAACACTGAATGAGGTCGCCATTTGGAGTGGGTATTTTGAAAGTGCAGGAGGTCTTGGTTCGGATTTGATTTTGTCCTTCCATCGTTCAGCTTCGATGTGTGCTACTGCGTCTCTCACTGTCTTCTTCCACCAAGCTTGTGTTACAAACAAAAGTGGCACTTGTAATGAATCTGTCCACATATTCCGCCAGAGAGTATTTTCACAGGATAATGCATATGTCTTCTTCGCATCAGTTGGCAAGGCAGGAGATGTTTCTAGGTGTTGCAGAGTTGTCCAAAGAATTTCATATTCTTCTCATCGATGTAGGACTCCAGCGACGCCCAATCAAAACGAGCACTGAATATGTCAAATCAATCGTTGACCTTTTCTAAGGTAAGACGCAGGGCAAGAATAAGTCATGAACTGCAAGCAAATATTTGAAATGCAAGACCAAACCGTGTTGTAAATTGTCTTTTGAGATACTTGGAACCAGCAATCGAAGTAGAAGATCGATCGGCTCACACACTCTAGAGCGGGTAACTTGTCTGTTAGATGATTTCGAGTACAACTAACATATTGCATCATTAGGCCCTAGGTTTTCGAGGATGGCTGATGGTGTTTTGAATTCATACCATAATAACTCGTCTCACAATTCCCGACTGGCAAGGGCGGCTGTACATCAGAATGGGTTTGAAAAGCTTCCTTATCCTCCATACTCACAATAACTTTTCCAAATCTCAACCCAGATAACACAAATCTGGTGGGCCACTAGTAGCTGCTCTAGTGCAAGTGGCAGTCAACTACCCACCAGTGACAAGCCACTAGCAATATACCACTAGTGGCTGTGTTATCCGGGAAAACAACATAGCTGTGGATGATTCGCTTTGTTGACAATGACGAGACTGGAAGCTACTGATAATGAGTATTTGACAGGGGCTCAAGAAAAGTTTATTGCAATCGACCTTTGTCGTGTAGTGTGGGCCTTTACAAGTTATACTAAACCTTAACACAAGTAAACAATACCCAAACATGTTTTACATGCTTTTGGCTATTTTTTAGTGTTTTCTTTAAGGAAAGCGTGACACAGGGACATATGATCAAGGCTCGCTTCTATTCTTGTTGCTGGCAGGAAGTACTCCTAATACGAAACGTGCATGTAAGAAGAATAAAGTCATAAAGTCAGAACTTACTGATCAGGAGGTTTAATGAATCAACTATCTGAATAAAAAAGCCTCCATTTGAAAATGATACATAACATAATATAACATAAAATAACATAACATAATCCCGTCGAGCATTATGATCGATAGAAGTTTTATCTAATAACAAAGCTTTGGCATTTGTGAAGATAGCATTTATAAGTTTGATAAGTTGAACAAAAGAGTACCTGACGGGCACACTGGTTTGATCAGAGGTAGTAATGAGACGTCACACTGTGATCATGCCTGATGAGATAATGAATGGCATCCAGCTTAACATAACAGTTGCACTTAGTTAAAATACCTGACACTCATTATCAGTTGAGATAAAGTGAGAAACAACTACGTAAATGGTGTATTAATTCGATGTTTTATTAGATGAGCGTACGTCTTCACTGTTTTTGTAAGTGTTGATACTTGAACATTAATTTGCCCGCACTGTCAAATATTAAATCTGGTAATTGATGCAAGTGTCTTGAGCTATGGCATATACGTATTAAAAAAACATTGGTTTCCAGCTGTCACATCATTAACATAACTTTCAAGTTACAAATCACAATGTGTCTATACATGCAGTGCTGTAGATGATTTCAGGGTATATGCAGAGTGCAGACATCCATCGCAGTTGATACCCTGGAGATTATCTGGGATGAGTGCTTGTTTGTGGTCGCTTACCTCAACACTATGAGAATAATAATTATAAGAGTTCTATCAATGCACAGACAAATGAAAACATTCCAATAAGTTTACATCGCCAGGATGTGTAAGATGATAACGGTACAATAAAACAAATACCATTAATCAACTTTCTGGTTTTGTCAATCTAAACAAATTAATCTCAAAACTGTGCAAGAGTCCTAGAAAATGTTGGACACCTTTGAACCAATTTGCTGAATCCGTCTGGCTCTAAGAGTAAGTCGATCAATCAATGATTCGTCTACACATAAATGAAATGAGAATCTACTGAACAGATTGGAGTAGGATTAAATGTGGCTAATTTTCCAAAACCTCATGAACATGTCTGCCCTAAGATGAAGCAGTCAAAATAACCTGCGGCTTACAACCTTGTGCCTATGGTTAGGCGAGCCACAATGATTGCGACGAATTCCAAAGTCTAACACCTTTGTGTCTATTGGCCAGTAAACCACGAGTCAATCTCTTATTCACCATAGTTTAATACTCTTCGGTAAATATCTGGCTTATGAGGTCATTGAAAACCTTCCAAGCCGTTCCCACAAATGTAAGTAGTAACCATATGTTTTCAGTACCATTAGACAATACGAACACTTACACACGTATACCGAAATATTGTTATCGGTCCTCACCAAAATATTGAAAGTCATTTCGGGTAAGACAATACAAAATGAGAGTAAACTTTACCCTTGGCTCTAACTTTTGACTGGTCCAGTAATACTTCTTTGATACTTGATTTGTGTATCCCTCATAAACCGTTGAAATAAAGTCACATATATCAACTTCTTACCTTCACTTTAACGTCTGATTGGTCAGTGAATACCAGTGATACTTGATCAGTAAGTAAAACTGGAACTTAAACCGCAAACAATTGGTACCGTGGAAAACAGTTTTAACTGTTTAGAGGGCTGATTAAGGTTCAGTTACAAAAGTGACAACATGAGACCGTATGTGGGCACTAATTGAAGGTCAGTTGTAGCTAACGAAAATCCAATCAGATCAATGGGGAAAAAAGCCACCAGATGTCTGGAAGTCTGTTGGACAAAGCATACATTGTACATGTTGCATTTAATATGATTAAGGCGAAAGTTACAAATAGAATTGACTTGAATGAAGGTGTTTACACGGAAGGAGTAAAATATATGAAGTATTTATAATGATATAATGGACAGTAATCTTTCAATAGAGAAGGTATGATATCAAATGGTTAATGAAACGGTCTGTTCCCCATACCAACACTACTAATAGAATCATTAATTTTCTTCGTTTGTGTCAGCACATCGTAAATGGACGAGTATGTTGTCTCGAAATTAATTAATCTGTCTCTAGGTTTGGGCGATCCGTGGGCAGACAAAGTCTTATCAGTATATCTTTCAGTATAGTTCCATCAATGGATTTAGTTTTGACCATGTACAGGTTTTCGTGACTAGATTCAGTGGGCAACTCAATATCAGCTCAGAAATCCAAGTGTCTCAACATGATGACAATATAACTTCATGCCATGTTCAGGTGGACTGAATAAAGAATCTCGCCCATCGTTCAAATATCAAATATACTCACGTGCAAAAGAATCTTCCCACTACATATTACAAACTAGTTCCACCCACAAGCTATACTTTCCACTGAAACAGAGTTACATCATGCATTCAACAGTCAACTGTACTTACTTTGGATTTTCAAAACATTATCTGTTCAAATTTGTGGAAAAGACGCCTTTTAAGAAATTGTTGTTTTGAAATAACCTTAACTAGACGAGATAAAAGCGATTTTGGCTTGTTTGTGACGTCCTTCAGTAATGATGCGTTAACGAATTTAACTCCAAAGAACATTAATTTGTGTCGACACCATCTTTCATTTATTACATTTCTCCACAAAGCAATTATAAACTTAAACACCTAACATTGTAGAAAAACACATCTTGAAAAAGCGATTTTATTTGTAGCATGTGTTTTCGAACACCTTTAAAAACAAGCAAAAAATTGAGCGTGGCTCACGAATACCCCCGACTGTTAAAGTTTGACATTTTTATTTTACTTAACGAGAGAGGTATTGATAAGATTTGAAATGTATTGCTAAGATTAAACTGTTTGTGAAAAGGGTAGGATAAGTCTCTTCATGTAAAAAGTTGCTTTAACTAAAAGTAGGAATAATATTAACTTGAAAAGGTAGGGGTAACCATATTTTGGAAATTAATCCATCATAATGATTCATTCGAGTGACTTGAAACAACAGGTACATGGAAGCACACCCCTGTAGGCACAGTGAGGGGTAATCAGTAGTTTATGACTGAAAGGAAAGCAAATTTTACTTTTCAAAAAATATAACCAGTGGAAATATAAAATAGTAAAATCAACAAGAACATAGGAAGTAGCTTATGATGAAAGTTACATGAACGGAAATGATAAAGTCAACAAATCACAAAACAGAAGTAGCTTCATTCATTCTAGCTCCGAATATGACGAAGTAAAAAAATACAAAAAAACGCCAAAAATTAAAAAATTCATCAATTCCGTTTAAATTTCGAACTGCATCTCTCCTAGTGGTGAAGACGATATGTACCAAATTTGAAAAGGATGAGACGAATAGTGTTTCTGTAATCGATCGGACAAAATATGCTAAGAAATTGACTAAGTTAAAAAAAATATAAAAATTCGCCAAAACTTAAAAGATTCACCAATTCCGTTTACATTTCACACTGTACCTCTCCTATTGGTGAAGCAAACATGTACCAAATTTGAAAAGGATGAGATGAATAGTTTTTCTATAATCGATCGGACTAAAAATGCTCAGAAATTGAATAAGTTAAAAACTAAAAAAATCGCCAAAACTTAAAACATTCACCAATTCCGTTTAAATTTCGAACTGCACCCTTCCTAGTGGTGAAGAAGACATGTTCCAAATTTGAAAAGGATGAGATGAATAGTTGGTAATACTATATAAAAAGGTCGGGGGTACAATCAAAGTATCACGCTGTGAGTATTTCTTCACAAAACAGGTCTCTCAAAAACACTCCAATTCTAATTTCTGCGACAACAGAGGTTCGTTTTATACTCTCTTAAAACAGTGGGACGTTTCTTTTGCACATGAGTATATATCAACACGAGTGGCTTGCCGAGAGTATTTGACTTTTATCAATTAGTGTTGATGTAATTGATGGCAAAACGCAAGAGGGTAGGATTTTATATATCATTACTTTCAATGAACAAGAGTGCTCTAAGTAAAGAGGTTTGTCCTATTGTTGCACAAACTATTCCCCAACTGAACAGTTTAAAAGTGAGGGTAATTTGCAATAGATTACATCTTACAACCTAGATCTACATTTACTATGATAGGTCTTTGACATCGTCAGAATGATCTAGTGAAAATAGGTAAACATGTCATATAATGAAGGCCTATCACCAAACAATAAAAAGTATGGTTATGTTAATTTATTTTTAGAAAATACGTCCTACATCAAGGTCAAGGTTATAATGTCAATTTTATGACCTCAGTATATCGCATTGGAAATATAACAGTTTCAAATGCTGACGAATTAAGAGTTACGGTAAAGATTAGAGTTCCAAAAGTTGTGTCTTCAATCAAGGTCAAGGTTAGAAGGTAGGGTTGGTATAGCCTATACATAGCCATGTATAGCCAACATTATCATGCATTGACCAGTTTTATGCTCTATTGGAGAGGAAATATTTCTATGATGCTATTATCAATGTCATTGTAAAAACTGGTTATATTTTATGTGCGCTTACTTCAATTTTGTAATGTATTTGTAATATGGGTCTTTTTATACTGAATAAAACATGTATGCCAAATATTTCACACCAACTACACAATGCTGGGATAAATACCCGCCCATTTATAAACAGTAAACAGAGTGTCAGCAGAAATGCTACAAGTTCTGTAGTGATTTTACTTATCCGATATGTCACCCTAGAATATGATTAAACGTCAATTCAGGTCTGCAAAATATAACCTGGCCTCGATTACAACCCTGGACTCGAATAGAACCCGGGACCTAAGGGGACCTAGAGGGGTGCTGAACGAAATAGAACCCCGGGGTTGTATTAGATGAAATACGGTAGTTTGCTTTAAATCAGTGAGTAATAAGTAAAATACTAGGTTTCGTTTGATATTGTTTTAGGAAGCTACTGGAGGGAAGGCCTATTGGTATCAATGTATACTCCAGGGTTTACCGCAATGCATAGCCACCCAAACCATGCTGCAAGAAGGACAATTCTCTTGAGCAGGCCCCAAGCCCCTGGCGAGATTCGAACCCCAAACCTCTTCATCCGAAACCCAACTAGCAAACCCGACCCAAGTTTCACGTAAACCAAAACAAATTAATCTAAGAGAGTAAGGTTCAGTTTAGTGTTTAGACACATTTAAATCAATTTACTGCACACGTCTAGGTGCAAGAGAATGATAATGAATCACTGTCTACACAATTAAAGGAGACGAAAATAAACTGAACAATTTGGTATTGGATTTACTGTAGCAAGTTTTCAAAACATCGTTGAACACTATGATGCAGTTTAAACCCCCTCGTTATAGACTAAGGCTTCGCAAATATCGTACTTCTTTAAACCTCAGTGTATTTGTTTTATGACTGCTTCCTTGTTGACTTATGATTATGGTTCTTTAAAATCTTTATTTCCTAACTTTGTAATGGTTGTGTTATTTTTACGTAGACTTTATACATACTGAGATTTATTCAGGTTGGCTGACGTCTTTGTATCAGTATTGAACAATCTGTTTTATTTTCCCCAAGGGCCTAGATTTTCGAAGCGTTAAGATCGTAGACCAATGCTAATTATTACATCCCACTTAGACCTCGTTGCCCCTAGCAACCATTCTTAAAAGTGTCCTGTTCATTGTCCAAACAGTTTATTTTTAGATTATAAGATTAGATACAGTTTATTAACGACAATGACAAAGATTAAGTTAAACGTAAGATGAAGACGTAAACAAACGAACTTATTTGATGTAATACTCAATACGGTTGGGACTAAAATACTTGAATCAATTGATTGACTTTTGCCAAAAGATGAACTAGAAAGAATAGACCCAAAAAATAAATTTGACTTTAATATATTTTCTACCACAAATTCACAACAGCCGTAGTGTTTAGAAAGTTATGTTAGAAATAATAAATATGGTAGGTTTGAAGCATAAAAAATAATATTCAATTACGGAAATATACAAAATAAACGATTTGTAAGAATGTTCAAGTTAACTAAATATTGCAAATCCAACCGATTTTAATTCTATTTGGAAGTCACCTTCAATTTCCAATGTCGCAGAGCCACGCTTATAAGCCGACCTCATTATTCAGAAGCAATCTAACAATTGACAAAAGTGACAGTTCGTCGCAAATTACCCGTATGTTCGTAAATTGCACGGACCTGCACGATCTTTGAACATTTAGTTCGTGCGCCTAATTTGACACGCGAGATTCACGTGCTTAAATCGGTCATGCTTAAAAGTACATCCATTGTGTTGTTGGGGGTCAAATATGCCAAACGTTATAAAGGGTCTTATTTTATCGAGAAATACCAACTGTTACCGAAAACTACCATTTTAATGATACTCGACCTAGTATATTGTCGATATGAAGGGATAAGTATTTATTTCTGATCGAAAACCGGACAATGCACCGCGTGTGGCGTGCGCCAATGAGTCAAAGGTAATTTTGAAATCTTATTTAAAACAGACAAAATAACAAATTTGGGTTGATAATGTTCAATAGGTCATATAACTAATGTGCATGTAAATAGGACGTGCACTTTCGGTTTCTGCACATGCATAATGATATTACTCGATTTTAATTGGAAACTAGTAATTATGATATGTTTAGCGATTGGGGATGAATATGCAAGCTGAGTGAATGTGTTTGTCTTGTAAACTGCACATATGGTGTGTTGGAACGTATTGAAGCCAAATAAAATTTTATGAAACACGATGGATGCACCTTTAACATCCGTAGTACTACGCAATTCATTCATACATTTAAGGGGCCACAACAAGATTATGATATTTTACATTATTTAAAAACTATTAATTGTTCATGTTATTTCACTCGAAATAAGTGAGATGTATGTCCGTTTCTACCATAGTTTCCTCGTTGTATCGGGAAATAGCAGGATGGTTGTCCTCGAGGGGCCTCTCGGACAAACTGTCCTGTCATTTCTCGATACAACTCGGAAGCTATGGTAGTAACTATTATTAATGAATACATATGAAACAAATCAACCAGCAACAAGTTGAAGGCTTGCACTCTAAATTCGTTTAGGTTATAATATTTGAAAGGTCAGTTTAGTTCAAGTGTAATGAAAGTTTCATAATAAAACGAAAGGATTATCGTCTCCGAATGGAAAACGATATTTTAAATGCGCTGTTGCACGATTTTTGCATATTTTTTTCTCTCTCAAATTTGTCATTTATTATTAAAGTTTATATAATATATTGTTACACTGGAGGGTAAAACATCTCATTTCACGATCCGATAAGCCGTGTACATAGAAAACGGTTATCGGTAGTGGTAGAAAATAATGCGACGAATAAAACAAACATTTTGTGGCACTCGTCAGTGTGCGAGGTAGGTTATATGCGATTTTGAGATTTTAGACAGCAATATTTTGACCATTCCATCACTGTACCTTATGGAAAACTCTATTTTGACTTTTTAGGTATCGCCACATCAGTCAGAACACTTGTACTACCTTTCAGCGGTCAGTTTGTGCTCGATGGGAAATGGACTCTCATGGCTCAACCGAACATGTACATTCGTTTTAGATCTATACCCGTGGGCAAAATAAACTATAGGTACAACAACGCAAGATATGTTAATCAACGAGTGATGAACACGACTGAAACATATGACACAATGTCTCTTAAAGCAAACGTAATCTGTAATTTTTTGAAACAGTATCTGTTCATAATTCTGAATTCTGATTTAAAAATCGTCGTTATAGAATCTCCTTTAGCAGATGACAAAGTGAAATACACTTGAAAGCGGCGTTAAACCCCAACTCACTCACTCACTCAGATGACAAAGGGCTGATTAACGTGCATGTTAAACTTGTCAGTGGGATATCCCAAGATCCATTCACTAGATTATCAGCTTCTTCTAGGGAAGACAAAGGGTTGATTATATTTTGGTGACCATAACATTTTCATATTTTTCGACATGTTTTAAAAGATTGTTAGTGGGATCGATATCACAATAACTGTTCATTGGATGTTCATCATTATCTTACACTAATGGTTCTTTTATAGAAGATTCAGGACTTTAAATCCAGGATGCATTGTTGCTGTATGATGTCAAGACTACTATTATTATCCCCCGCCACGAAGTGGAAGGGGGATATAGGTTTGGGCTCCGTCCGTCCGTCCGTCCGTCCGTCCGTGCGTCCGTCCGTCCGTCCGTCCGAGATGAAGGGGACAGCTTTTCTCAGAAACCACTGAAGATACAATAACCAAATTTGGTGTGTACCTTCAGAGCATTAATACCTTGATGGAGTTCGAAAATGAGAACCGTGCACATATTTTTTCAAGAGTTATTGCCCTTGTTCCGTATTTTTGGACTCTGTTCATAGTATCACTAAAGGGGACAGCTTTTCTCAGAAACCACTGAAGATACAATAACCAAATTTGGTGTGTACCTTTAGAGCATTAATACCTTGATGGAGTTCGAAAATGAGAACCGTGCACATATTTTTTCAAGAGTTATTGCCCTTGATCCGTATTTTTGGACTCTGTTCATAGTATCACTAAAGGGGACAGCTTTTCTCAGAAACCACTGAAGATACAATAACCAAATTTGGTGTGTACCTTCAGAGCATTAATACCTTGATGGAGTTCGAAAATGAGAACCGTGCACATATTTTTTCAAGAGTTATTGCCCTTGTTCCGTATTTTTGGACTCTGTTCATAGTATCACTAAAGGGGACAGCTTTTCTCAGAAACCACTGAAGATACAATAACCACATTTGGTGTGTACCTTCAGAGCATTAATACCTTGATGGAGTTCGAAAATGAGAACCGTGCACATATTTTTTCAAGAGTTATTGCCCTTGTTCCGTATTTTTGGACTCTGTTCATAGTATCACTAAAGGGGACAGCTTTTCTCAGAAACCACTGAAGATACAATAACCAAATTTGGTGTGTACCTTCAGAGCATTAATACCTTGATGGAGTTCGAAAATGAGAACCGTGCACATATTTTTTCAAGAGTTATTGCCCTTGTTCCGTATTTTTGGACTCTGTTCATAGTATCACTAAAGGGGACAGCTTTTCTCAGAAACCACTGAAGATACAATAACCAAATTTGGTGTGTACCTTTAGAGCATTAATACCTTGATGGAGTTCGAAAATGAGAACCGTGCACATATTTTTTCAAGAGTTATTGCCCTTGATCCGTATTTTTGGACTCTGTTCATAGTATCACTAAAGGGGACAGCTTTTCTCAGAAACCACTGAAGATACAATAACCAAATTTGGTGTGTACCTTCAGAGCATTAATACCTTGATGGAGTTCGAAAATGAGAACCGTGCACATATTTTTTCAAGAGTTATTGCCCTTGTTCCGTATTTTTGGACTCTGTTCATAGTATCACTAAAGGGGACAGCTTTTCTCAGAAACCACTGAAGATACAATAACCACATTTGGTGTGTACCTTCAGAGCATTAATACCTTGATGGAGTTCGAAAATGAGAACCGTGCACATATTTTTTCAAGAGTTATTGCCCTTGTTCCGTATTTTTGGACTCTGTTCATAGTATCACTAAAGGGGACAGCTTTTCTCAGAAACCACTGAAGATACAATAACCAAATTTGGTGTGTACCTTCAGAGCATTAATACCTTGATGGAGTTCGAAAATGAGAACCGTGCACATATTTTTTCAAGAGTTATTGCCCTTGTTCCGTATTTTTGGACTCTGTTCATAGTATCACTAAAGGGGACAGCTTTTCTCAGAAACCACTGAAGATACAATAACCAAATTTGGTGTGTACCTTCAGAGCATTAATACCTTGATGGAGTTCGAAAATGAGAACCGTGCACATATTTTTTCAAGAGTTATTGCCCTTGTTCCGTATTTTTGGACTCTGTTCATAGTATCACTAAAGGGGACAGCTTTTCTGAGAAACCACTGAAGATACAATAACCAAATTTGGTGTGTACCTTCAGAGCATTAATACCTTGATGGAGTTCGAAAATGAGAACCGTGCACATATTTTTTCAAGAGTTATTGCCCTTGATCCGTATTTTTGGACTCTGTTCATAGTATCACTAAAGGGGACAGCTTTTCTCAGAAACCACTGAAGATACAATAACCAAATTTGGTGTGTACCTTCAGAGCATTAATACCTTGATGGAGTTCGAAAATGAGATCCGTGCACATATTTTTTTCAAGAGTTATTGCCCTTGTTCCGTATTTTTGGACTCTGTTCATAGTATCACTAAAGGGGACAGCTTTCCTCAGAGACTATTTAAAACAGAATTACTCAATTTGGTGTGATGCTTGAGGGCATAAATATCTTGATGGAGACTAAAATAAGAAGCATGTGATTATTTTTCCACAGTTATTGCCCTTGTTTTTTATGGAGTTAGTTGTGTTATTGGTGCCACATAGGAGACATGCTTCCACGTAGCGGCACCGGTAACATATAAAAGACTGCACTTATTTGTGTGTGCCTTATTTAAATCAAAATCTATGTGGTGATGATTTCCTGCTGAATGCTTTATCTCGCACATCCCTAACATCTGATCATCACTTTTTTCTCTGTCTTACTTTGACCAAAATTGTACTTGTATGGTGATGGTTCCCTACTGAATGCTTGATATAATTCAAATCCCTATCACGTCATCATCTACCATCTAGTCCTTCTCATACATGATCATCACATTCTCCATAGTAGTCTTTTGTATGGCTAAATGTCTCCTGATTAATCACCCTTCTTTACTTTCAGACCCTCTCCTGAGTCAGTTTCATCAATGAATAATTTGCAAGGATAAGTTTCTGTTATTCCTAGGGCAGTTGTTTAAGTTCACCATGCTCTGGTTTGCATAATTTCCTTTTTCTTTCAGATTTTTACCTCTCTAACCTCAGTAGCAGCTAGTGCATGATAGAATCTTGCATGTTGTCATGTTTATTTGCACCAGCATAAATGTCAATGATTTGTTTAGATGAGGTTTAATTACATGAAGCCAAGAAATCTTTTGAAGAGCTTGTGGAGTCTGGACTCAAATTGAACTCATTCATGCATGTATGAAGGATAAAACACATGATACACAGAAAATTTGCAGTGGGTTAAATTTATGTTAGTGATGTTCCAAATCACTGAAACATATCTTTTTTTGGTTAATGTATGTATATATTTGAAAAAATTTGTGGTCACAAAATATCTTTCTTTTCAGAGTGATAACTAGACAACATGCCAAGACTTAGAAGACGGAGCCTTCTCCAAAGAGTTGAACACAAAAAGACTTTAAGAAGATTGGAAAGGACAGTGATACCAATAAATGTGCATGACAGGCTATTGGGACTCATATCTGCAAGCCATCATCAAGGATCTGAGATATTCCCGGAGACAAGTAGAGGGAAACAATGTTGTGCCATGTCCTTTATAAGTATATTGTTCTCAGCTGTTATTTCACCATCAGAGTGGACTGTTGCTCACATGGACTCCATTTTGCAAGAAGGAGACAGACTCTACCATTCTCTACCCCACAATTATGACTATATTGAGTATTCTGAACTGCCTGTCCTCTTGCATAGTGAATCAAGGAATGCAACATTCCAGTCAGTGATTGGTCAGCCAATCAGTGGATTACACTCATGTAGGGAAGTTGTTGCTCTCAGGGAAGCTCTTCAGGAAGGATGCTGTGGACATACTGGATGTCTTCTCACCACACATTCCTTTACTATTGCTGTGATCCAAACCAACAACACATTCATGGTCTTTGACTCACACTCACGGAGCCCTTTAGGTCTTCCAACAGCAGATGGAACTGCTGTTTGCATCCCTGTGAACAATCTAGAAGATCTCGGGTCACATATTGCCAATTTGTATCAGATTGTAGTGCCTGAACAATTTGATGTAGTTTCTATAGACACAAGACCTCTTTCAGAACCAAATCCACTGCCATCTGTTAATGAGACACCAGATCGGATGACAACCTACTTCCAATTTCAAGCTGAACAACAAAACAAGAAAAGAAAAACTCTACATGATGGCGCTAATCTACGTACAAACAAGTCAGGAGATCAAGAATATGTAAACTGCAGAGCTAAGATGGCCAACAGAGCGACTCGTGATAAGGGAGTTCTGAAAACAATGGATGCAAAAAGAAAAGAAATCAAAAGGAACAGTAGGACAGAAGTTGAAATTAAACAGCAAAAATTACAGGATGCAGCTAGAAAAGCAAAAGCAAGAAAAGAAATGACACCATCTGAAAAGGCAGCACAATATAAAAAAGATACGGCCCGGAAGAAGAAAGAAAGAGAAGAATTGACACCATCTGAAAAGGCAGCACAACATCAAAAAGATACAGCCCGGAAGAAGAAAGAAAGAGAAGAATTGACACCATCTGCAAAGGCAGCACAACATCAAAAAGATACAGCCCGGAAGAAGAAAGAAAGAGAAGAATTGACACCATCTGCAAAGGCAGCACAACATCAAAAAGATACAGCCCGGAAGAAAAAACATCGATCCAACTTACCTGAAGATACCAAGAGTTTACATAAAGAAATAAACTCACAAAGGATGAAGAGAAAACGAGAAAACTTAACTGAAGATGAAACCATTAAGCAGCATCAAATTGATTCAGCTAGGAAGAAGAAAGAACGGGAAAACTTGACTGAAGATGAAATCATTAAACAGCATCAAATTGATTCAGCTAGGAAGAAGAAAGAACGGGAAAACTTGACTGAAGAGGAACAGATTAACCAATGCCAAGCTGATTCTCAAAGGAAAAAGAATGAAAGAGACAATAGGAGTGAACAAGAAAGGACTGTCATTAAGGAAATTGATAGAACAAGAAAACAATCTGTGCGACGCTCACGAAGTAAAGAAGAAGATCGCCGTTGCAAGAACATTGATGCTGTGAGGAAGTCTCTGTTCAGATCCACATTAACCAATTCAATGAGGGAACAAGTCATGGACATAGAGACTGAAACTGATTCAATCAGAATATGTCTACATCCAGCTGTGAAAGAGGTTTTAAAGACATTTTTTAAAGTGGTTGCAGAAGGACCTACATACAGGTGTGTATCATGTGGAAGGATGATGTATAGAAGTGCAGTTGTGAAGTTCCATGAAAACAAATATGATGAAGACATTCTACAAACTGTTTTGATCCCTCCCATTGAATTGACGCTTCAAAATGATTTCATCTGCACAACATGCCACAAGTACATGAAGCAGAACGCTGTCCCTCCTCAAGCACAGGCCAATATGATGAGAGTACCACCAGTTCCTCACATACTGGAACGCTTATGTGATCTTGAAAAGCAGTTGATATGCAGAATTCTGCCGTTCATGAGAATTGTAGCCCTTCCGAAAAGTGGACAGCATGGTTTGAAGGGTTCAGTTGTGTTGGTTCCTGCCAATCTTGAAAAAACTGCAGTAGCCCTCCCCAGGAATATTGCTGACAGCCAGATTATTTCTCTTTCTCTTAAACGCAGGATTTCAGATAAACATTGTGTCACAAAACAATTGATTCGTCCTAATTTTGTGAATGAGGCTTTGGACTATCTCAAACATAATAACATTCATTATCAAAACATTTTGACGAATCGTCAGTGGGTGTCTGACAGCATTACTGAAGATCCTGAGTTGTGGAATGCTGTGGAGGCTGAAGAAGTATTGGATGAACTGCCGGAAGAGGAAAGGGTAACTGAGCCTAACAGTGAAAGTCCCAAGGAAAGTTTGACAAAAGAAAATGATTCCGTAACAGATTCAGAAGATGAAGTTGAGAAAGATATGCCACAACAGGATTTGCAAGAGTTACAGGAGTCCCGGGGCATCAACTGCAATACCCTTCTGTATCCAGAAGAGGGACCAACTGTGCACTCCAACCAGATTCTGAATCTAGCACCTGCTGAAGGACAAATCCCTGTTTCAGTGTACCAGGAGTCTAACTGGGAGGCAATGGCATTTCCTTATTTGTTTCCAGATGGGAACTTTTCCTTTTCTCATGAAAGATCTGTGAGACTAACACCAAAGAAATATGTTAATGCCAGATTACTTTCAGTAGACAGGCGCTTTGCTGAAAATAGTATATTTTCCAATGTTTGCACTGGATTGAGTTGAAGACTGTGAAAGACAGTGTCAGTATGTGCTTGAAGAAGTTACGTCAGGGTGACATTAGTGCTGGACAACTGAACAGTCCAGAGAGGATCACACAGTTGATGAAAGATGACGAAGCATATGCTTCTTTCAAGAAGGTCAGAGGATCACCACAGTACTGGAAAGATATGCAGTTTGATATGCTTGCAAAAGTTCGCCAACTTGGTCCATACACATTCTTCATTACTGGATCTGCTGCTGAATTCCACTGGCCTGAAATAATACAAATTGTTGCCAAACAATATGGAAAGGATCTCTCTTTTGATGAAATCAAACAAATGGACTGGTGTACTAAAAGAAGATGGATTGCTAGTAACCCTGTGACTGTTGCAAGGCACATTGATTACATCTTTCGTCAACTTTGGAATAAAGTGATCCTCAGTGGGGTGCACCCAGTTGGTCAAATACTGAACTATGATGTCAGAAAAGAAATTCAAGCAAGAGGCACAGAACATTTCCATTCTGCAGTTCATGTCAAAGATGCTCCCAAGCTGGATCATGATCCTGACAAGAAAGTTGAAGAGTACATTGACAAGTACATCTCTTGTGGTGTCCCATCAGAAACTGAGGATTCAGAGCTGCAAGATCTTGTGCTCAGTAGACAACGACACAGACATACAGGTACATGCAAGAAAAACAAAAATGTTGCCTGCAGATTTCACTATCCAAGACCTCCATCAAACAACACAGTCATTGCTCGTAAACCAGAGGGTGAAGATTCCAAGTCAAAAATCTCCTGGGCAAGATCAACTATCTTGAAAGTTCTTGAGGCCTTGACAAATAGCCCAAACATCGATACAAATTTGATGGATGCGCTGAAGAAAGTGGGTCTTACTGAGGAGCAGTATAACCAGGCATGCCAGGTTTCATCAAAGCGTACTACTGTCATCCTGAAAAGAAATCCTTGTGAAATCTTCATCAATAATTACAACCCAATTCTTCTGAAAGCACTGAGAAGTAACATGGATATTCAATTCATAACAGACATTTGGGCATGCATAGCCTATCTCACTTCTTACATGTGTAAGCCAGAGCGAACAATGTCCGAACTCATGAGAAAAGCTGCAAAAGAAGCTAATTCATTACAAGAGAAACTCAACAAGATTGGCAATGTCTTCTTGAAGTCAAGAGAAGTGTCAGAACATGAAGCCATAGCCAGGTTGTTAGGACTTCCATTACGTGACACAAACACTGCTGTTCAGTTTGTGCAAACAGGACTTCAATGTGAACGTACCAGAATGTTGAAGCCTCCAGATAAGATCTCAAAGCTTGATGATGATGACAGAGACGTGTTTCTTCCAAGCATCCTTGACAAGTATCCAGCACGACCAGACAGCCTAGAAAGCTTGTGTCTTGCAGATTTTGTGGCTAATTATTCACCTGTCTCCGAGTCCCAGTCACAAGATAATGATGCTGAGGCGGCAGATGGAGATGTTAGCGACAACTGTCAAGAAAAAGGCAAAAAGTTAAACAATGATATGGGAACCATGTATAAAAGGCAAAAACCATGCGTCATCAGATATCATTACATCTCTAAAGAGAGAGACTCAGAAAGATACTACCATAGACTTCTGATTCTGTATCTCCCATGGAGGAAGGAAGAAGAACTGTTGAGTCAAGGAAGCTATGAGCTGAAGTATTCATCAGTGGCCTCTCAGTTACATGAGAAGATTTCCTCCTATGAACCAAATCAAGAAGAACTTTAAGTTGCCATGGACAATTATGACAGCAACATGGAAGTGGATCAGGAAGTTTGGGACAGACTGGCACCACAGATGGAGCAGAACAGAGATGAGGATGCTGAAGAGACAGAAGCTGGTGGCTCACTGGATCCAGAGTTGATTGAGAATGTCAGTGACGAAGATATCTGCAGTGTGACAAACAATCCGACTTCAAAGAGGAACTATTCTGTATCTTCACAGTTGCGATTGGAACCTGACAACAGATATTTCTCTCTCATTCAGAGTCTGAATTCAGAACAGAGAAGAGTTCATGACTTTATCTTTGACTGGACAACAAACTGTAGACAGTCTGTTTTTACAAAATCTCCCCCAGAACCTTTCTATGTGTTTTTAAGTGGTGGTGGTGGTGTTGGAAAGAGTCACACAATACATGCTATTCATGAGACTGTTGTTAGGGCTTTACGGACAGCTGGAGATGATCCAGAAAAACCCAAGATACTGCTCACAGCCTCAACTGGCAAAGCAGCATCAAATATTGGTGGAACCACTCTTCATTCTGCGTTCAGCTTGCCAGTTAGACAGAAAGGACAAGCTTATCAGTATATCAAACCGTCTGCACAGAAACTGAACACAATGCGTGCCATGTTTGTGAATTTAAAGATTGTTATAGCTGATGAAATATCAATGTTTGGCGGGCAAGCCCTCTCCAATCTGAATTGTGTTTTGCAAGATATCTTTGAGTCCAAGCTTCCATTTGGTGGCATCTCAGTGCTTGCTGTTGGAGACCTCTTACAGCTGAACCCTGTAGGAGACAGACCGGTATTTGCCTCTTCTTCTCGAGGATATGAATCGCTAGCTGGATCAATATGGCAGCAACTTTTCAAGCTGTATGAACTGAAAGAAATTATACGCCAACAAGGTGATCCTGAGTTTGCATCCCTTTTAGCATCACTGAGAGTTGGAGAACATACTAAGGCTCATGTGGACACTCTTAAAACCCTTGAGAACAACAACATACCTGAAGACTGTGTGTCGGTCTTTGTGACAAATGCACAGGTGAACACATACAACCAGATACAGCTTCACAAACTTACAAACCCATTAGTTGTGATAAAGGCTGCCGACACCAAGAGAGACTTTCACACTGGAAGAACAACAGTGACAGTTTTGAGTGAAAACCCTCATGATACAGGAGGCTTGCATTCACAAATCACAGTAGCAGTTGGTGCTAGATATATGCACACCAAGAACACTGATATAGCAGACATGCTAGTGAATGGTGCTACTGGTACAATTGTCCATCTTGACTTAAGAGAAGACAGACCTTTAAAAGGAACTATATATGTTAAGTTTGATGATTGCCGTGTAGGAATGGAAGCCAAGAAATTAAGTCCTCGTCATTTGAAGCATGCTGTACCTATCACCGCTGTAGTGTCGAGATTTGCTGTGTCTGAGAAAGCTTCTTCAGTTCAAGTGGAGAGAAAACAGTTTCCAGGAACATTAGCGTGGGGCCTTACTGTACACAAGTCACAGGGAAGCACCTATGAACAAATGGTTGGAGACATGACTTCACCTGGATCCAGATTTTCAATGAACCCAGGCCAAGCTTACACCATGTTAAGTAGAGTCAAGTCAAGGCAAGGACTTAAATTGGTGGCATTTGATGAAAAGAAAATCGTTGTCAACAGGAAGGCTTTAGAGGAAATGAAGAGGTTAAGATGCTCAAATCTGCTTGCATGGAAGTACCCATACGAGATCGCATCTGACTCTCATATAGTTGTCATTCACCTGAATGTACGATCTCTGAATGCCCATTATGCAGATATCAAACATGAGCCTTATCTAGGAACATCTTCTGTGCTCTGCTTTACAGAAACACATGCCAGTAGAAGCAGTGTGTATCCCCTGCTAGGATATCAGTGCCTCTCTGCTCCAACAAGACATGGCATTTCCATCTATGTGTCTGAAGAAAAAGCTCCTAGGTCCTCTTTGCTTCAGGTGTTCGACAACGAAAGTCTAGAAGCCCTTGTTGCAGTTGTGGATGGAGTTTGTATCACAGCAGTCTACAGTCCACCAAACTCAAGATGGGACAGTCTTTCAAAATATCTGGACAGGCTTCTAAGATGTGTTATTCCTCAGAGTGACAAGACCTTTGTAGTGGGAGACTTCAACAGAAGTTGGTCAAGAAACAGCTGTTTGACAGAAGTATTCTCCAGCCACAACCTAAAGCAACACATCACAGCACCAACACATCTGTTGGGAAATACCCTGGACTTGCTTTTCACAAACCTAGAGGACCTTCACACATTCCAGATGCCAGTGCACTTCTCAGATCACCAGCTCATAGGTGCACACATTCCCCTGGAACGTGACCACTAGATAGATTCCAACTCAATAACACACAGGTAACTGCTAATAATAGTTCAGTACATGTTTTCTGTGAACACTTAACAACGACTAACTCCATCAATGAATTTACTGATATATTATATATATATGTTATATTCTAGCGTTGTATCATTTACTTATGTAGCACATTTAGTGAACGAATGTGAGTTAAAATAATAATCACTCTGGCGGGGGATGTTGATGACTATGTCTTCTTGTTATTATTAGTAAGACAAGAAAGCCATATTTCACTCTCCTGGTTGAAGAGATTCCAAAACTACATGATTTTTTTTAGGAATTATGAACAGATATCATTTTAAAAATTACAAATTAAGTTCAATGAGATTTTAGAAACATGGTATAACATCATTCGTTGATTAAAGTATATTGCGTTGTTGTTTATTTTGCCCCTTACTGTAGTTACATCATGAGTAAAATAAACTGACAACCATCTGATCATGTGTCTGGAAAACACACCTTTGAAATAATTGTTCTGAATTAATCATCTTTTTGGCATGTCAAATGACGTCTTTCAGCGATATCAACGAATTATAGTCCAAGAAGTTGAATTCGAAAGCTCAATAAGAAGGTACATACAGTTGTCCAAAAGTGAAACGCAACACTATTCACTATTAGAAGCACGATTTTATTTTCGTTGATAGTTTTCAGAAGAACATAATGATTCCATGTTTGTGAACAATTGCAGCTGGCATTCTGAGGTCAACATACTTGTTTCCAACATATTTAAGCTCTTGTCTCCTTAAGTGAAATCTCTTTAAAGCTGGTCTGGTGATGTCTGCTCTCGACATCCTTTTCGTACTTTAAAACTTTATTATTCAACAAATTTTCATTCATAACAGCTCAGCTCTGTGCTGCGTCAGTTGTCAGCTCTTGGCCAAAGGCCAAACAGTATGAGAGAAGAAATATTATTAAAAAAAAACTTAAATATCAAATATAGCTGACATTGCAGAATACCATACACAGGAGACGGTTTCAAGTGTTCAACCTGAGTAATTAAAATCATTTCAACTTAGAATTTCCAAAAGAGAATCATAAATCCGAATCATCTGCTGATACCAGATTATTCCCAAGTGATACAGATGTAAGTACTTGAAATGTTGAGGTTGAAATAAAAAAGAACCTGTCTACAGTTGAAGACAGGACAAATACGCACATTCTACATTAAAGTTTCATATTGTAAGTGCAGTAGGTGAGTGTAGTGTCAAAATATATCTGGAAGTTCTCTGTAGACATATGTTAAATATCAAACCAACTCAAATCTGTACCTTTAATGTACTTTATATTGTCAATGAATATGTGACTTGCAGTCCCATTAGACTGCTCAATGTAAAATATCACCTCTGGTCTGTATTGAAGGTAACTTCAATAAAATTAAAACTTTTTTCTAATTCTTAACTATCAAATAAACAAGTAATACTCTTCTGGTCTGTTTAAAATAACAAAAGAGAATACCAATGAAAACAAACAATATGTACACGAATATCCATTAAATTAAGAATGACACGTATGTAACTAAAAATGTGCAATGTGTCCAACTGATTGCAGAAATCATTTTCATCTGAATACTTTCAAACTTTTCACAAATCAGTAACACTACTTTCATTCTTTAATGTCATTCATGCTTTTGTCTGTTCATTGTCTGTCTTTAATTGCTGTTCTGTTTCAATGTCACATCGCAAATGTTTTTTTTATTTTCCTATTTTAACTATCATGCGATTCTATGTCCATGTCAATCAGTGATCAATATTTCCTTTTCCTATTCCTGTCAGTTTGTCTTTGCTTCTGATTTTCTATTTCTGATTTTGATGATCGAGGTGATGATGATCCCTAATTCGGTTCACAGCGGTCATGACCTTAATACCTATTTTTTCCTCTTCTCAAGAACCAATGGCTTTAAAAATCTGAAATGTTGTGTACGTATGATATATACATGGTATGTTGTGGATTTGTTGAACCGGTGACCTAAAGGCCACAGTGGTTATGACCTAAAAACCTATCATACTCTTCTTCTCCTGTACGGAAAGCTCATGAAAGCTGAAATGGTGTGCTCCTTAATCAATGGAGATTCTAAATTGATTTGGTGACTCTGTGATCCCAGGTATAGGAAACAGGGGTCAGGACCTAAAACACACTGTTATCACCTCCTTCTCAAGAACCACTGGATTAGAAAGTAATCTTGTGTACAGACTCTTCAGCCAATGGGGATTATAAAATGTAGATATGGTGACCCCTTGTGAACCTGAAGCCCCAAATATAGGTCACAAGAGTCACGACCCTAAAAGCTAAAAATGTTTTGTACAAACACCACAGCCATTTAGGATAATTATTTGTGCATTTAGTAACTATCTGGCCCAATATAATGGCCCCGGGGGATTCGTTTGAACGAGCTTGACCCCATCTATTGAACAATTTTCCACTTGACATAAGAGCAGAACAAACATTGGCCACTTTTAAATCTAAGCTCAAAACATTTGTAGTTAATCTGGCATTTCAGTGACTCTTACAATTACCTCAGACACTAGCGCGTTTGAGCGGCTTACGCTGGATACTAGCACTTTACAAATGAATGTATGTATGTATGTATGTATAAGTCTATCTTTGTCTTCTTCTCCACAGGGCTCATGACTTATAATTATATACCTTTTGATTATCTTCTCATGAATCAATGGCTACAGAAAGACTTCACCCATTTGGGATTGCTAACGAACGTCTGATGAGCTCTATTACCACTGGCTCTATTTTGTAAATAAGTAAACTTGTCAGGAACAATATGATAACTGTGTTACCTACACTAACATTCAGGTCTGAGTTGCCAAAGAAGTAAGATTATAATCTTGAACATTTTTAATGCAGTGTTTGGTTAACTTTCTCATGTAACAGCTATGTTCTCATCACTTCCTATTCTTCATCACAGAGTCGAAAAATGCTTCAGTAATCTGATCGAATTTGGCATAGGAATCCGAGTACGTGTATTGTGTCAAGATGAAATTCTTGTCTAAAGCGAGGATACACTTCAGTCTACCATGGTATGAAAGAATCTTGAATTCTTCAAATGTTTATTTGAAAAGTGATGATGTTGAACCAGACAAGATTGATGGTGTCTGAATAAATTGGTGAGATGAAATTCATGTGTAAAATCGGGATTGCAGTTCAGTATGCGCTTGGCATGAAACACTCGTGGATAGTTTAAATGTCCATTTAATAAGTCTGAATGAACTTGACATCGACATGATTAATGCATTGCCAGTAATCCACGAATGAGTCAATGCTTGTACAATCGAATTCACCAAATTGATTGAGACTGGAATAATAGAAATAAGAACAGTTCAAAACCCGCGCTGAAACATGTGTAACATTTCACTATTAAAAAGAGGTCATTTTCATTATGAAAGGAATGGTTGTAGTGTTTTATTACAACTCTCTTCAGTCAACTAAAACATAATACAGAAAACGGTGTATCATTAGAGAATTTTGGAAAGATAAAAGCTATTAACACAGTTTAACCATGGAAACTGAAGACAATATAAAAATAGCAACTATGATAATGTAACAGGTCTGAATGGCAAGAAGCCAATTGTAGAAGAGAAAATCAGACCAACTGGAGTTACAAGTAGTCATTGTTCACTGACACAGATCAACATCCATCAGTTTGTTTCCTCTCTGAATACTGAAGAAATAAATACGTCAAGTAGGAATATGATTAAGTGTTTGATCAGGAACTAAAGATCAACAGATGATTGAAAGGATAGAGAGAGGAGCAAATAAGCAAGAACACTTGAAATGATCTGGATTGAGTAGCTCTACCATGATCAATCAATTTTAAAATTTCAGTAACATTGAAGTATCACAAAACTTGTTACAAAATTATATATCAGCCCACCACTTTCACTGTGCGGGGAAGTATATCAAAACAAAATGCAAGTAAGACCAGATTTTAGGTTGAACGCTTGTTTGTCAGGAAATGCACCAATGAAATCAAAATGATGTTAAAATGTAGAACATACTTCGCTTGAATTACTTTAGTTGAATTATGACATCTATCTTTAGATTCCAACTTTGCCATGACTGCTTAGACAGGAATTTATGTCTGTAAAAGGACCACTCTCTGCAAATAGATTTATGTCAAGAATAATGATGACTTGTTTTTATCGTTAAGCCACATAAATACCACAACACAACAAGTTATGTCAAATCTAAAACAATACTTGTAATATAATGTATTCCCTATAGGATAAGCCTATGAATATGAATGTTTTTATTTGCTTCCGCACAGAAAGATTCTCTTAATTGCAACTTCTGGTATTTTCAAATTTCACTGTAAACTGATGAATGTGATGACCTTGAACTGTGTGTGTCCATAAAGTGACATGGAATGAAATATCTCATCTAACAAAACCAAAGCGATTTTCTTATCATATAAACATAAATACTTAAACATATCCAGTTAACATAAACGAAGCAATAACTACATCTAAAACTGCTGAATTACCCTTATGTACTGTATCGTGTAACCACTGTGTATAAATGGAATCTACATTTATCAACATATATTAAATAATGTTTTGAATATATTTGAGAATCCCAAGCTATGAATACCCAATGAATCATTGTCTTCTGCAAAAAATAGTACATCCTTTTTCATCAGATAGCAGATGCTATGAAACTTTGACCAGCAAATAATCTGTAGCATAAACATAGTTTAAAGTTGTTGCAAAGTATGTATTTCAACCCAGTGTTTTGTTGAAATACACAACTACATATAACATATTGCTTCATTCATTTATCTAGGACAACACAGCAAAATGTCAAGGTAGTAAGTCAGGTGGCATATAATGTTTAAACCATGTTTAAGTGCAATAACAAACTGCAGGAGCAATGCCATATTTCGTTCAGAAGCATCCACATTTCGTATTTTATTTTGGAGCGAGTACATAGTTTGATAATTTTGAACTCCCCCTGCTGAACTTCATGTAATACAAAAAATTATGTCAATGCCATATTTTGAACACTAAAAATGTCATAGGGATTTGTTTAGAATATGAAAATACATGTATCCTTGTTTTAACAATCTTTCTTTAAATAGCTCTTTATTGCACGGACAAACAATGAGTGAAGGTTCCTTTGGTGTATATAATACACGAACCCACGAGAAATTTGTATTGAGAGTGATGTACATGTATCTAATGTTAACGTTATACTTCATGTGCGTTATCACAACACGAATGGAAGATTTACCTTGATGCATAGCCAATGTTAAAACTGGTGGTCAGCAAATAGTGAAAGTAGTTTTTATGTTAACATTATGTACCAATGGTCACACCTTGCAAATAGATTATTTATCACATGAGTTATTTAAAATATGTGAAATTATGACAAGTGGATTTTATAACAGAAAAAATCACCTTTAATGTGTTCAAGTTTATGGGCACAACCGTTCCAAGTTATTACGTTGCTCTGAAGAGAGATGCAATTGTAAGCTAGAGTAAGAGTAACTCTAAATCAGGCCAATAACAATAAAAACAACATTTTATGAACCTTTAATAGGTGAGCTATGAACTGGATTTTTTTCTGCAACATGTATAAATATAAACCTGTGAAAGCACGTACAGTAGACACATAATTTTATTCAGTAGTGAGGCCTTAAGCCCATTTTCAGGCACATACATTATTAACAAGTAATGTCTTTATAGCTGTTTTCCAAATGCATAAAGCGTCGTCTCAGCTCACAGCATCATCAGCACACCATATTCACTGTAATCATCCTCTCTGGGTACAGCAGGTACAGCCTGAGGTTCTTCTTTGTCAAAGGTTACAGGCCGAAGTTCTTTTTCAATATTTGTTTCCTCATCATCCTCAACAGTTACTACATCATGACGTGTATCTGCTGCAGTTTTTGATACCAAAATTAAAATGAAAACCTCAGAATTCTAGACTGAGTTGATTTGAGTTGTAATTTGTTATGGCAGCAATTGCAATTTTACCAGCGTCGATCTCTTTATAGCCTCCGTACACAAAAAAACGGAAGTACAAAAGAAAGTTAACACCTCCGTTTGTTGTACCATATGTTTGATTTCAATTACAAATATCTGTATGTTTTTGACGCCGTACTCTAAGGTCATTTTATATATTCCTTCGGCATGTGCGAGAAATGAGACCATGAATATGTATTCCGACATCATATTCACTTCTGAAATTTGATTTATTATGCAATTACAATTAACCTTCAAACAGTCTGCATTCAAAACATTATTCAGTTGCGGGCTTTACATTTATCGCTTACAAGGTTACAACATATTGCCTTTTGTCTCTACACCGTCTGTCACAGTAATGGTGCATTATTTCTGCTAAACCCCACTATAACATCAAAGCGAGATAACGTTGTAACATCATTTTCCACATACATTGAACACATTATTACAAATGAAATATCACTCTGAGCTTGTCAGACAGACAGACAGTTTATTAGCATATGTGGTCCGGAGACCAATAGTGTAAAATGTAAATACATATAACACAGTTGCAGCGCCACCATGTAGTAAGACAAAAATACAATGACAGTGTACATAAACAAAATATATGGTTAGTTATTGTACACTTGCTCTGTTTCGGTTTATATGATACAGTTATAGAGCTAATGTGTACAGTAATTGTACGTCGTTCATTGTTAATAAGGCACAAATGTTTTCTTCTGTTGGGTGCTTATACAAATAAAGAGGTAAATATTTACATCTTAAACATGAATATTGTGGACATGATATGTATCCTCTGTGAGATTACAATAGCTGCATGTGGTAATTTCATTATGTGGTTGTTTAGAAAATCGTGCTGCTTTAACCCTAAAGTTATGTCCATTACATCTAAATATAGTTACAATTCTGCGTAGATGTATAGATGTTAAAGAAGATAAATACAATTCAAGTAGTTGGAATGTTTTAAACTCAGCATAATAACTGATACTACTTGACGAACATCATGGAACAATTCCTGCTGGTATATATCTTAACACCTTTGCTTAAACAGTTTTAAAAATGAATCTCTATTTCCAAAATCATGCGCGATCCAGACGTGGCAAAAAGAAAACATTGAAATAATAATTCACGTACAGATGAGGCCCAATTACTATCTCCCGTATCATCTAATTTCTTTAAAAGTTCGTAACTGTTTCTGGATATTCTATCATGGGGTTGTCTTATCGATCTTAACCAGAATGATATTGCCCGACAACGAGCATTGATGAATAAAGGGAAACGTCCACATTAAGCCAGGATAATCTTATTAGAAGCTTTATATCCGAATTTTAAAATGAATTTACAAAATTTAGTATGTACTTTTTCTATATTCTTGTCACTTTTAAATCCCCAAACCTCTGATCCATACAATAGGATCGATTGGAGAGAGAGTGTATTCAATAATGAAGCTAATAAAAATAAAGTTTCTAAATAGAAAGTGACAAAGTAATACAAAGTAATACAAGTGAACTAGCGAACAGAGCGATATATAAAGTTTGCACTGTATGATATCATCGTGTTATAGGTTAATAATTGTTAAATGTACAAATGATTTTATTACAGACCATATTTGGGCCTTATTAGCTCAATTAAGGAACGCAATCAATCTGATCATGCTGAAAAAGTCAGGATGAAATTATTAGGAGCGATCGTCAAACTTGCCTTATTCATGGTTTACTTTTATATTCCATTAGTTTTTGGATGAATGTGTAAGCCACTAACAGGATACTTATATTTATTAAGGTAATATAGGGTAAGTAGAGACTATAAATCAGGTCAATAATTGGTTGCCAGATTAAGAAAGACAGTTATAATTAGCCCGGTTAACTCGACTGCATGTTGTTATACTGTGTGGTTGGTCTCAGAATGTGGGCTGGTCTGGAGTCGTTCACAACTATTTGATTAAATACTTATTCAGAGTGTTGTTCATGAATAAGGCCATCCACCCTTTGCAGTAGTACATTTTGAATATAGTAAGATTATCTCACAATGCAATGCATTCTTCTCCAAGTGTTACTGACAATATTATCACTATTTCGACGCCGGAGAACATTAATGTGTGTTTCGAGACCTCGTTCTTTTACAATCAACTGATCCTATATTTTCTTTTTGAAACTTTAATCATGATTTGTAAATACCACAGTTATCCGTGTTATTAAGCGTTATGGCTTTCATACCAAGTTCAAATACATACCCTTTATTTTGGCATCATTCCAGAATATATGGTTTGAACTGAACCTTTTGACGAAACTCATACTTAGGACGTCTGGTGTCTCGTTATATATAAGGATTGATAGAATAAGAAGAAAGTTTTACAGAAAGATTGTTTACACTCACCGCTTCTTTCTAAAGACTCAGACAGAAAACATTTGATTGTAGGGTCGGCCAGTCCATTTCCTCTCAATGAAAACACTAATTTCAAACCCTTAGTAATCATTGTGATTTAGTTATACTCATGGAGACAAAAATATGTTAACTTTTATAGATATTGCACCAAATGAAACAACTTGAGTTGTTATGGCAACAATGACAATTTTACCAGCATCGATCTCTTTGTAACCTCCATACACATATATACTGAAGTACAAAAGAGAGTTTACACCTCAGTTGGTTTTATCATGTTTCATTTTCAATTACAAATATGTTATTTTTTCGACACTCTACTCTAAATCTGAAACCGCAGGCATTTAGTTATCAGTTAAGGGAACATTTTATGTGGTATTAAATATTTTTGCAAATGTTAAATTTATACATTCTTTCAAAATTAACTTGGATAATACACAACTGTTCATCGACATATAAGACACATTCTATGTGCAAATCAATAAATATGCCTCATTCTGCACACATTTCAAAAAATTATAAACATGATAGGGGGCATGTTGGTTTAAATTTTATTTCTTGCCCCTGTCTACATTAAACAAAGATATTGTAACTAAATACTTAATCAGTCACCAATGTCATTCATTCATTGTGTTAATGTATCCTGGCATATCAAATGCATCTAATTTCTTGTGAAGTATTGAATTAATATACTTAAGGCATACACCCAAGGGAGCAAAAGAAACAAGACCTTATTTTCAATTGAGTCAAACATAAAATATTTCTGCCCAATATATCTCATAAAGATAGAACACAATTTAAGTCACAACACTTTGGTTGCTGAAATTGCTATTTCAAAGGGGATTTTGGACATGATGTTTGGTATTTAATGTAAAACCTGATGAAATATGGAAAATATGCTAGTTCAAGATGTTATCGGCACAATGTACCTTTATGGACTTTATGGAGGCATTGTTGCTGCATGATGTCATAAGACAGCCAGAAAGCCATATTTCCTCTCCTACTTCGTCTGAATAGGATATTCTAAAACGAAGATATTTTTAAAAGGCCGTGTTTTAAAGAATTGTGAAGTATATAGATACGTGTAGATAAAGTTAAAAAAACACAAATCAAGTTGAGTGAGTTTTTAGAGACATGATGTAACTGTCTTTCAGTCGTATTCATCACATGTTGAATAAAATATCTTCTGTTGTATTACCTGTAGTCTCCCGTGTCCCTAAGTGTAATTGTCCCCCGCTGCAACGCGGAACGGGGGACTAT
The DNA here is from genome assembly GCA_936450465.1 of Gibbula magus. Classification (NCBI taxonomy): domain Eukaryota; kingdom Metazoa; phylum Mollusca; class Gastropoda; order Trochida; family Trochidae; genus Gibbula; species Gibbula magus. The sequence goes on along the minus strand of OW388289.1, from coordinate 62,493,403 downwards.
GTATTCTGCAGCGTCCGTCCGTCCGTCCGTCTGTCCGTCCATCCGTACGTATGTCACATATCTTGTTTTCGCGATATCTTATGAAGCATTGCATCCAAAGTCTTCAAATTTGCTGTCTAATGTGGGAAGACGCAGACACCAGTCAATTTCGGTGACCTTGGCCTTATTTTCAAGGTCACCACGACACTTTGACCACTCTTTGAACTCTTGTTAAGGCGATATCTCATGAAACAATACATCCAAAGTCTTCAAATTAGTTGTCAGCCTACATTAGGGAAAGACGCAGAAACCTAACTCTAACTCTAACTCTTGTTTACCCGATACATCTTGACCGTTTGGACTCAAAGTCTTCAAACTTGGTATCAGTGTACACTGGGGGATGACGCAGACACAGGGGATTTTGGTGACCTTGACCTTTTTTTCATGATCACTACAAAACTTTGACCACTTTTCGAACTCTTGTTATCACCATTTATTATGACCGGTTGGACCCAATGTTTTCAAATTAGGTGTCAGCCTATATTGGGCCAAGACAACAGTCGATTTTGGTGACCTTGACCAACCTACATTGGGGGATGACACACACACCAGTACATGTTGGTGACCTTGACCTTATTTTCAAGGTCATCACAACACTTTGACCACTTTTAGAACTCTTATTAACACGATATATTATGAACCTAAGCACCCAAAGTCTTAAAATTTGCTGATCATCATGGCACTTTTTACCAGTAATGCAATATATAAAGTAGCTCCAATGATGTGTCTTACTAACTCGATGTCACCGGCGGGGGACATTGCCATGTTAGTGGCAAACACTTGTTACAGCATGTCTCTAGAGTCAACAATTATCTTTCAAACGTTATCTAGACAACGTGCTTTGAAATAAGTGTTGTTTTGGAATCTCCAAAATAAAGGCTAGATAGCGTATAGGACACTGACATTAGACAGTCAGCTATTTCTGACACGTTAAATGAAGTCTTACAACAGTGAATCATCATTTCCAACAATATCAAACTATATTTATCCATGGTCATGACATCACTCTATTGTGTTATCAGTTGATTATTATTTACGAATGTGCAGTTCATTGACTGTCCCAGTCAGGACGGGTGTTAGGTTTTGACATTTTCAGTAATGGCTAACCAAGTACTTTTTTCGAGTTTGATGTATTTTATCTTGGTGTAATGCATCAACCTGGATTCGAACATGCAGTCAGCGCTTCTAGCCATTAGGCTACGAGACGCTCATATTCAAAACTGGTAAGGCATGTAGACAGCATGGAAAGGCAGAGTTTTAGCTGTCAATCACATCGATTCGTTGAAAGTTTTGTGCTGCACGTGCGTGAAAGAATCCATTTTATGAGAGGGTCGTAGCTACTTGTACCATATTCGATCAATCAGCACGAAATTTAACTAATTTGATTGATCTTGGTGGCTCGTAATTGAAATATATTGTTTCAAATGTAAAATAATCACATATGCAAGTTTCATGACGTCATACATCGATTGAGATGGAGAATGCATTTGGAGCAGTGGATTCGTTTTAACGAATCCACTGCTCCTAATGCGTTCTCCACTACAGAAAGTACACACAGTCGCCCAAAAAAGAAACGCAACAGGTAAAATTAGGGGATTTCAATATTGGAAGTATGGCAGTATTATTTGGCTTGGTGTTGGATGTTGATTCATATCACTGAACAGTGACATCTGCTAGTCTTACGAACATTAACCTATTTGTTTCCAGCAATATCTAAGCTGTTGTCCCTTTAAAATAAAACCTTTATAAAGCTGGTACGGAGTACTTTAAGAATTATATATTTTGCATATATTCATATATAACAGCCCAACTCATTTCAAAGTTAATATTTAGTTATAAAAAACAAATTTATTTGTCATTTCAAATTATTCGTCATCTTCACTGACTATGGATAGGTTTGTCATTTTCCTGATATGGTTTTACATATATCATGACGTGTTCTAAACAAACTTAACACAGCAGATAAAAAACGGGTTTTACAGCTCAGCGATGCAGCAGTTGTCAGCTTTGGATCAGGCTACACAACACGAGAAAAAAGATAGTGAACACAGCAGAATCGCATGCACAAGAGACAGCTTAAAGTGTTAACCAAACCATGTCAACTTAAACTTTCCAATAACCTGCTAATACCAGATTCCTCCCAAGTGATACAGATGAGGTACGTACTGAAATTTTAAAGTTAAAATAACAAAGAACCTGTCTACAGTTGAAGACAATAAAATAATAGGTACATTCAACATTACAAATCTTTCTTTTAAGTGAAGTAGGTTAATGTAGTGTAAAAAATCATCTGAGTGTTTTTTGTAGGCATATGTTGAAGATCAAATCGACTTTTAAAGCGTATTCATATTTGAACTTGAAACTTGAGATTCCACTGTGTATCGTATTATTTATCATATCAATCATCACGGAAATGAAAATAGCGCTTGAAAATAGAACAATGCAAACTGATAAATTTAAACAAGGTCACCCTTTGATAGCTGTAGCTTGCATTGTTCCAAACGTAGTGTTGAGACGCTATCACTTGGAAAGTGTCTCAATATATATAGTTCGTGAAATAATAATGTGCTCGATGTAAGGATTCATATTGATGTAACGTTATGAATAAGATCACATGAAATCTTTGGTATTTAGAAAAGACTTTATTTTGAAAAGACTTTATTTATCTAAATATTTAGTTTCAAACAATTCATATTTGACACAATTCCGGGGCTTGAAATTACTTGTTGCATCCAAATGCTATTACTTATACAGATACACGTAATTAATTCATGAGTATTGACATTATTGCTATATTATTATATATATATTATTGCAATGATGAGAAAACGTACGACAAGAATTGAACATTATTGATATCATAGTATTGCAATGAAGCTGTAATGCATTTTATATTATCAATGAATATACTTTTGTAGACTGCTCAGTGAAAAACATCACTTCTAGTCCTTCAGTCATATAATATGGAGATAACTTCTATAAAATTTGTATTCAGAAGACCATGTAAATTATTTTTTTATAGAGTACAATCATCACAACGATACACAACACGTTATTATCATAGATTCATAAGAATGATTTGATATAATTAAGTAGAATATGATATTGATATTCAACCTCTTTAATAGCATACTGCGTCACATTTGTATATGTCATTTTACTGTTTTTAAGAATATAGTTATATTGGAGGTCTGTTGAAAATAACAAATAAGATTAACAGAGAGACAAACAAGATGTACACAAAAGAGTTAAAAGAATATCCATTAAATGGTACTAAAACTGTTCACTTTGTCCAAAAGATTGCAGAAAATGTTTCACAAATCTGCAACACTCCTGGGAGAGGTGCAGTTCCGAATTACAAGGGATATAGAGAATTAACGTTCAATTCCTTTCATACTCTTACCTCGTTACCTCCTCCCTTTCTTCTGTAAGACGGAGAGACAAATCCGTTTTAGGTCTGTTAAATACATATTAACCTCACCTGTCATATTTCTATCTATTTTATTATGGTATTATTTTCTTATGTTAATTATCCTTTCAAGGCCATACATAATATCCCTGGGACATCCTATAGAATATCCTTGGCCTTGACAGTAGACTTTAACGTGAACATTTGATATTCAACCACAGAAAAAATCGAAAATTAATTTTAAGTTAAACTATCATGATTAACATGATGAGATTCAGTGGATCCATTTGAACCTTAAACTGGACGCTCTACCACGGGACCACGAAAGACCTAGCAAAGAAATTTGTAACCTTTTAACAACTCTATCTATAGTCACGTTTCATGCACCTAAAAAAACAATAGTAAAGGAGACACGCTCTTTTGCGAGATGCAACAGTCCCCCCTGTGTTAGTGCAATACTTGTTTCAGTGTTCACGTTTCATCACCATGGCTATGTCATTTCATATGAAATACATTTCATGATTTATAACGGATTTTGATAACTTTGTTGTCTTTTCCTTGTATGCGGTTCTAGATGATCGAGATCACGATGAAACCTAATTCGATTCACAGGGGTCAAGGCCTCAATACCTATTTTATTTTCTTCTAAAGAACCAATGGCTTTAAAAAGCTGAACACATACTCCTTACATAAATGATAAATTGTAGATCTGGTGAACCTGTGACCCCTATTAAAGGCTACTGTAGTAAGGACTTAAAAACCTATGTTCATCTTCTGCTCAAGTGTGAAAACCTCAAGAAAGCTGAAATCTTGTGCACAGACTCCTTAAGCAGTGGAGATTCTAAATTTGATTTGGTGACCCTGTGGTCCCAGATATGGGTTCCAGGGGTCAGAACCTAAAAAAATAATTTCCGTCTTCTTAAGAACCACTGTCTATAGAACGAAAGCTGAAATGTTGACTCTTCAGCCAATAGGGATTATCAGTTGTATATATTGTGACCCTTTGTGAACCTGCGCCACCAAATGTAGGTCACAGGAGTCACGACCAAAAGCTGAAATATTTTGACAAACTCCACAGTCATATGCATTAGGGATAATATTTTGTGGATTTGGTAACTATTTGGCCATACATAATGGCAAGGGGAAGTGGTCTAAAAGTCTCTTTATGTCTTCTTCTCCAAAGGGGTCATGACTTAAATACCTATAGCTATTTTCGGAGCACTTCCAGAATCCCTCACCAGAAGTAAAGTCATAAAGTAATACAGGTACCTGCCTTCGGCAGTAAGCTGCGTACGCAGTTTTCTATATATAGAGAAGCAGGCGACAGCGGGCTGATCTCCGTAAGAAGATATTTAAGGCCAAAATAGAGGTCATTTTCGTGTTCGAATTTTAAACACAGATTTTTAAATTAGACGAAAACATCTATCCAATCGTTTGTAATTAAAAGGAAATCCCAATGGTCAATTCAATCTCACGTGTGGAATGTCACATATCTTTCAAATAAGGAAGTGACAGGATATGACGTTGTGTGACGCAATACCTCATGTGACCTTGGAGATTCGTCCCCAGATCAATGATGATTGGAGAATCTGTGTCGCATCATTGTTTGTAAACACTGATTGCAATTTTTAGCTTGACTCTCAAAGTGACAGCTTGTAAATTTGTGCTTTGGAGTCGCTATGGTAGGACTGGATGATTCGTTGGTGGATTTTGTTGTTGATAGTCGTGTGTGGCGTACGGGACCATTACTAGTGAATGTGGAACCAGAGCGGAAAGCTAGGAATAGGAAAGTGCCTGTAGGTTTATGAAAGCAGACAGAGCGTTTTCCATTACTGCCGGATTGTATTTCGACTAGCTGGGTAAGTTCGTATGGGAGAGATTCTAAAGTTGCTTCACGTGCTATAACTATTGAGTGGCTCTTATTCAATGTGTTAGTCATGATTAGAGCCAGGCTTGCGTGCATTGTGTAAGAATCGTGGGTTACTTCGTAACCGTGCAAAACGCTCAATGAACAGGTATGGTACAGTGAAACGACTTTTCCAATCTTACCTTTACGAACATATCTGGCGAGTCAAGGTAGAACGGAGTGATGGGAAGTTTTTCATGCTTCCCTAAACGAAGTAGCACGACAGTATCCTCTAGATAATCTTCCTGGTGCTATCCCTCTGCAGTGACATTATCCCGCCCACCGACTTGAAACTGATATAGCCCTCAAACATCTGCCACGTTTGGTTCTCACCAAACACCATCACGCATGTTTTTGATAAGTAGATGTTGAAACTATACTTACATTAACATGCATGTCGTGCTTGGTTGAATTACGTAATGACAACAGATCATCAAGAAGAAAAAAAAACCAAAAAAATAAAAATATAATGAAAGAATGTTCGCCTTCCCCTGCATTCTAAAGAATCAATGTCGCCAGAAAGCTGAAATACTGCGTAAAGTTTTCACCCAATTTGGTTTATAAATTGTAGAATTGTTAACGAAAGCCAGATGAGATGTATAGCCACTAGCTCTACTTTTTACATAAGTTTTGTCAGGAACAATGTGCAAACTGTGTTCCATAAATTCTATTTACATTCAGGTTTGGGTTACCTAAAAAGCAAAATTATAATCTTGAGTATATTTAATGCAGTTTTTGGTTAGCTTTCTCATGTAACAGCCATGTTCTCATCACTTCACAAGTTGCATCACAGAGTTGTCAAATGCTTCCCTAATCTAATCAAATTTGGCATAAGGATCCGATCATTGTGTCAAGATGACATTCATGTCCAAAGTGAGGATGCACTTCAGTCTACCCTGGCATGAAAGACTCCTGAATACTCAAATGTTTATTTGAAAAGTGATGATGTTGAACCAGACATGAATATGTTGTTGAGATTAAATTCATGTGTAAAATCGGGATTGCAGTTCAGTATGCGCTTGGTGAAGCACTCCTGAATAGTTTAAATTTTCATTTAAAAAGTCTGAATGAAGTTGACACCGACATGATTAATGTATTGCCAGTAGTCCATGAATTAGCCAATGCTTGTACAAGCGAATTCACCAAATTGATATCGACTGGAATACTAGAGAATAAGAACATTTTATAAACTGGCGCTGAAACAAGTGTAACATTTTCCCTATTAAAAAGAGGTCTCTTCAGTTAACTAAAACATAATACAGAAAACGGTGTACCACTAGAGAATTTTGGAAAGATAAAAGCTATTAACACAGTTTAACCATGGAAACTGAAGACAATATTAAAATAGCTACCATGATAATGTAACAGGTCTGAATGGCAAGAATTCTTGAAAATCGATCAGACCAACTGGAGATACAAGTAGACATTGTTCATTGACACAGATCAACATCCATCACTCTATTTCCTCTCTGAATCCTGAAGAAATAAATACGTCAAGTAGGAATATGATTAAGTGTTTGATCAGGAACTAAAGATCAACAGATGATTGATATGGGGAGAGGAGCAAATAAGCAAGAACACTTGAGGAAATGATCTGGATTGAGCATCCTTACCAGATCAATCAAGTTATTTAAAAAATTTCAGGAACATTGAAGTACCACATAACTTGTTACAAAATTATATATCAGCTCTCCACTTTCACCCTTAAGCAGTGCTTCTTACTCACTACTGTGTTGGGAAGTATATAAAAACAAAATGCAAGTAAGACCAGTTTTTAGGATGAACGCTTGCCAGGAAATGCACTAATGAAATGAAAATGATGTTAAAATGTAGAACAGACTTCGCTTGAATTACTTGAGTGGAATTATAACATCTAACTTTAGATTCCATCTTTGCCATGACTGCTTAGACTGGAATTTATGTCTGTAAAAGGACACACGAAGTACGCTGTCTGCTCTCTAAGACTACATTCATTCAAGTGCATCAAAACCAACAACTGTTTTTCAAATTCGTATTCACTCTTTGCAAATAGATTTATGTCAAGAATAATGAGTGTTTCATCGTTAAACCACATAAAAGCCACATTCCAATTTATGGCGATTCATATCGAACCAATCAGATATGGCTTCATCTTATTGAGCTTTTATTTCAAGGGTTGAGCTTTCAACAAATGGGTTGACTCATGATAAGAGAATGCGTTTGCAACTGGTTGATTGTCAAATCTAAAACGATACTTGTAATATAATGTATTCCCTATAGGATAAGCCTATGAATATGAATGTTTGTATTTGATTCCGCACAGAAAGATTTTCTTAATTGCAACTTCTGGTATTTTCAAATTTCACTGTAAACTGGTGAATGTGATGACCTTAAACTGTGTGTGTCCATAAAGTGACATGGAATGAAATATCTCAACTAACAAAACCAAAGCAATTTTCATATCATATAAACATAATGCATTAACATATCCAATAAATGAAGCAATAACTACATCTAAAACTGCTGAATTACCGTTATGTTCTGTAGCTTGTAACCACTGTGAATAAATGGAATCTACATTTATCAACATATATTAAATACTGTTTTGAATATATTTGAGAATCTCAAGGTATGAATATCCAATGAATCATTGTCTTCTGCAAAAATGATTACATCCTTTTTCATCAGATAACAGATGCTATGAAACGTTGACTAGCAAAGAATGTGTAGCATTGTTGTTGCAAAGTATGTATTTCAACCCAGTGTTTTGTTGAAATACACAACTACATATAACATATTGCTTTATTCATTTATCTAGGACGACACAGAAAAATGGCTAGGTAGTAAGTCATCTAGGTGGCATCTAATTTTTAAACCATTAACTTTGAATGCACGTACAATATATTGTATTCAGTAGAGAGGCCTTAGGCCCATTATACAGGCACATATATTATAAACAAGTAATGTTTGTATAGCTGTTTTCCATATGCTTAAAGCATTTCCACGTTCAACGTCGTCTCCTTATCACAGTTCTCATATCCATCATATTAACTGTAATCATCCTCTCTGGTGGCAGCAGGTACAGCCTAAGGTTCCTCTTTGTCAAAGGTTACAGGCCCAAGTTCTTTTTCATTATTTGTTTCCACATCATCCTCAACAATTACAACATCATGACTCGTATCTGCTGCAGGTTTTGATACCAACATTAAAGTGAACTAAAGCCTCAGAATTCTGGACTGAGATTATTTGAGTTGTAATTTATAATGGCAGCAATGGCAATTTTACCAAAGTCGATCTCTTATAACCTCCGTACATATATAAACTCAAGTACCAAAGAAAGTTTACACCTCCGTTTGTTGTACCGTATGTTTGATTTTCAATTACAAATATCTTTATGTTTTCGACACCGTACCCTAAAGTCATTTTATATATTCCTTTGGGATGTGAGAGAAAAGATACCATCAATATATATATATATATATATATATATATATATATATATATATATATATATATATATATATATATATATATTTGACTTATAATGCAAATACAATTAACCGTCAAACAGTCTGCATTCAAAACGTTGTTCAGTTGCGGGCTTTACATGTATCGCTTACAAGGATACAACATATTGCTTTTTGGCTCTACACCGTTCGCCATAGTAATGGTGCATCATTTCTGCTAAACCCCACTATAACATCATAACGAGATAACGTTGTAACAACAATTTCCACATACATTGAACACATTATTACGAATTAAATATCACTCTGAGATTGTCAGACAGACAGACAGTTTATTAGTATATGAGACTAATAGTACAATGTAAATACATATAATACAGTTGCAGCGCTACCATATAGTAAGACAAAAGTACAGTGGCAGTGTACATACACAAAATATATGGTTAGTTATTGTACACTTGCTCTGTTGCAGTTTATATGATACAGTAATATGGTTAATTTGTACAGTAGTTGTACGTCGTTCGTTTTAATAAGGCACAACATTTTTCTTTTGTTGGGTGCTTATATAAATAAAGATGTAAATATTTACATCTTTAACATGAATATTGTGGACATTCAAACACTACATGGTATTCACCCTCTGACAGGTTACAATAGCTGCATGTGGTAATTTCATTATGTGGCTGTTATGTGCAGCTTTAACCTTAAAGTTATGTCCATCACATCTAAACATAGTTAAAATGCTGCGTAGATGTATAGATGTTTAAGAAGATAAATACAATTCAAGTAGTTGGAATGTTTTTAACTCAGCATAATAACTGATACTACTTGACGAACATCATGGAACTATTCCTGCTGGTATATATCTTAACACCTTTGCTTAAACAGTTTTAAAAATGAATCTCTATTTCCAAAATCATGCGCGATCCAGACGTGGCAAAAAGAAAACATTGAAATAATAATTCACGTACAGATGAGGCCCAATTACTATCTCCCGTATCATCTAATTTCTTTTAAAGTTCGTAACTGTTTCTGGATATTCTATCATAGGGTTGTCTTATCGATCTTAACCAGAGTGATATTGCCCGACAACGAGCATTGATGAATAAAGGGAAACGTCCACATTAAGCCAGGATAATCTTATTAGAAGCTTTATATCCGAATTTTAAAATGAATTTACAAAATTTAGTATGTACTTTTTCTATATTCTTGTCACTTTTAAATCCCCAAACCTCTGATCAATACAATAGGATCGGTTGGAGAGAGAGATTATTCAATAATGAAGCTAATAAAAATATAGTTTCTAAATAGAAAGTGACAAAGTAATACATATACAAGTGAACTAGAGAACAGAGCGATATATAAAGTTTGCACTGTATGATATCATCGTGTTATAGGTTAATAATTGTTAAATGTACAAATGATTTTATTACAGACCATATTTGGGCCTTATTAGCTCAATTAAGGAACGCCATCAATCTGATCATGCTGAAAAAGTCAGGATGAAATTATTAGGAGCGATCGTCAAACTTGCCTTATTCATGGTTTACTTTTATATTCCATTAGCTTTTGGATGAATGTTTAATCCACTGACAGGATACTTATATTTATGAAGGTAATATATGGTAAGTAGAGACTATAAATCAGGTCAATAATTGGTTACCAGATTAAGAAAGACAGTTATAATTAGCCCAGTTAACTCGACTGCATGCTGTTATACTGTGTGGTTGGTCTCACTGGGGTCGTCCACAACTATTTGATTAAATACTTAGAGTCAAAGTGTTGTTCATGAATAAGGCCATCCACCCTTTGCAGTAGTACATTTTGAATATAGTTAGATTATCTCACATTTCAATGCATTCTTCTCCAAGTGTTACTGGCAATATTATCACTATTTCGACGCCGGAGAACATTAACGTGAGTTTCGAGACCTCGCTCTTTTACAATCAACTGATCCTATATTTTCTTTTTGAAACTTTAATCATGATTTGTAAATACCACAGTTATCCGTGTTATTAAGCGTTACGGCTTTCATACCAAGTTCAAATACATACCCTTTATTTTGGCATTATTCCAGAATATATGGTTTGAACTGAACCTTTTGAAGAAACTCATACTTAGGACGTCTGGTGTCTCGTTATATAAAAGGATTGATAGAATAAGAAGAAAGTTTTACAGAAAGATTGTTTACACTCACCGCGTCTTTCTAAAGACTCAGACAGAAAACATTTGATTGTAGGGTCGGCCAGTCCATTTCCTCTCGATGATAACAATAATTCCAAACCCTTAGTAATCATTGTGATTTAGTTATACTCATGGAGACAAAAATATGTTAACTTTTGTAGATATTGCACCAAATGAAACAACTTGAGTTGTAAGTTGTTATGGCAACAATGACAATTTTACCAGCATCGATCTCTTTATAACCTCCATACACATATAAACTGAAGTACAAAAGAACATTTATACCTCAGTTGGTTTTATCATATGTTTCATTTTCAATTACAAATATGTTATTTTTTCGACACTCTACTCTAAATCTGAAACCGCAGGCATTTAGTCATCAGTCAAGGGAAACTTTTATGTGGAATTAACTATTTTTGCAAATGTTAAATTTATACATTCTTTCAAAATTAACTTGGATAAAACACAACTGTTCATCGACATATAAGACACATTTATGTGCAAATCAATAAATATGCCTCATTCTGCACACATTTCAAAATATTATAAACATGATAGGGGGCATGTTGGTTTAAATTTTATTTCTTGCCCCTGTCTACATTAAACAAAGATATTGTAACTAAATACTTAATCAGTCACCAATGTCATTCATTCAAATGCATCTAATTTCTTGTGAAGTATTGAATTAATACACTGCATACACCCAAGGGAGCAAAAGAAACTAGACCTTATTTTCAATTGAGTCAAAAATAAAATATCTCTGCCCAATATATCTCATAAAGATAGAACAAAATTTAAGTCACAACACTTTGGGTGCTGAAATTGCTATTTCAAAGGGGATTTTGGACATGATGTTTGGTATTTAATGTAAAATCTGATGAAATATGGAAAATATGCTAGTACAAGATGTTATCGGCACAAGGTACCTTTATGGACTTTATTGATGCATCGTTGCTGCATGATGTCATAAGACAGCCAGAAAGCCATATTTCCTCTCCTACTTCGTCTGGTTAAGGATATTCTAAAACGAAGATATTTTAAAAAGGCCGTGTTTTAAAGAATTGTGAAGTATTTAGATACGTGTAGATAAAGATAAAAAAACACAAATCAAGTTGAATGAGTGGTTAGAGACATGATGTAACTGTCTTTCAGTCGTGTTCATCACATGTTGAATAAAATATCTTCTGTTGTATTACCTGTAGTGTCCCGTGTCCCTAAGTGTAATTGGTAATTGTCCCCCGCTGCAACGTGGAACTGGGGACTATGTATTCAGCGGCGTCCGTCCGTCTGTCCGTCCATCCGTACGTATGTCACATATCTTGTTTTCGTGATATCTTATGAAGTGTTGCATCCAAAGTCTTTGGCGTCTGATGTCGGAAGACGCAGACACCAGTCAATTTTGGTTACCTTGGCCTTATTTTCAAGGTCACCACGACCCTTTCACCACTTTTCTAACTCTTGTTAACGCGATAAATCTTGACCGTTTGGACTCAAAGTCTTCAAACTTGGTATCAGTCTACAATGGGGGATGACGAAGACACCATAGGATTTTGGTGACGTTGACCTTATTTTCATGATCACTACAACACTTTGACCACTTTTCGAAGTCTTGTTATCACCGTTTTCAAATTAGGTGTCAACCTACATTGGGCGAAGACACCAGTCGATTTTGGTGACCTTGACCGTTTTTCAAGGTCACAGCGACACTTTGACCAGTTTTCAAACTCTTGCTTACGCGATATATCATGGCCGGTTGGATCAAATGTTTTCAAATTTGGTGTCAACCTACATTGGGGGATGACACACACACCAGTACATTTTGGTGACCGTGACCTTATTTGCAAGGCCACCACAACACTTTGACCACTTTTAGAACTCTTATTAACACGATATATCATGAACCCAAGCACCCAAAGTCTTAAAATGTGCTGATCATCATGGCACTTTTTACCAGTAATGCAATATATAAAGTAGCTCCAATGATGTGTCTTACTAACTCGATGTCACTTGTTACATCATGTCTCTAGAGTCAACAATTATCTTTCAAACGTTATCTAAACAACGTGCTTTGAAATAAGTGTTGTTTTGGAATCTCCAAACTAAAGGCTAGATAGCATATAAGACACTGACATTAGACAGTCAGCTATTTCTGGCAAGTTAAAAAAGTTTTTCAGTAATGGCTTACCGAGTACTTTTTTCGAGTTTGATGTATTTTGTCTTGGTGTAATGCATTAACCGTGATTCGAACATGCAACCCTTCGTTTGGTAGTCAGCGCTTCTAGCCATTAGGCTACGAGACGCTCATATTCAAAACTTGTAAGCCATGTAGACAGCATGGAAAGGCAGAGTTTTAGCTGTCAATCACATCGATTCGTCGAAAGTTTTGTGCTGCACATGCCTGGAAGAATCCATTTTATGAGAGGGTCGTAGCTACTTGTACCATATCCGATAAATCAGCACGGAATTTAACTAATTTGATTGATTTTGGTGGCTCGTAATTGAAATATATTGTTTCAAATGTAAAATTATCACATATGCAAGTTTCATGACGTCATACATCGATTGAGATGGAGAATGCATTTGGAGCAGTGGATTCGTTTTAACGAATCCAATGCTCCTAATGCATTCTCCATTACAGAAAGTACACACAGTCGGCCAAAAAAGAAACGCAACAGGTAAAATTAGGGGATTTCAATATTGGAAGTATGGCAGTATTATTTGGCTTGGTGTTGGATGTTGATTCAGCACTGAACAGTGACATCTGCCAGTCTTACGAACATTAACCTATTTGTTTCCAGCAATATTTAAGCTGTTGTCCCTTTAAAATAAAACCTTTATAAAGCTGGTACGGAGTACTTTAAGAATTATATATTTTGCATATATTCATATTTAACAGCCCAACTCATTTCAAAGTTAATATTTAGTTATATAAAACAAATTTATTAGTCATTTCAAATTATTTGTCATCTTCACTGACTATGGATAGGTTTGTCATTTTCCTGATATGGTTTTACATATATCATGACGTGTTCTAAACAAACTTAACACAGCAGATAAAAAACGGGTTTTACAGCTCAGCGATGCAGCAGTTGTCAGCTTTGGATCAGGCTACACAACACGAGAAAAAAGATAGTGAACACAGCAGAATCGCATGCACAAGAGACAGCTTAAAGTGTTAACCAAATCATGTCAACTTAAACTTTCCAATAACCTGCTAATACCAGATACCTCCCAAGTGATACAGATGAGGTACGTACTGAAATTTTAAAGTTAAAATAACAAAGAACCTGTCTACAGTTGAAGACAATAAAATAATAGGTACATTCAACATTACAAATCTTTCTTTTAAGTGAAGTAGGTCAATGTAGTGTAAAAAATCATCTGAGTGTTTTTTGTAGGCATATGTTGAAGATCAAATCGACTTTTAAAGCGTATTCGTATTTAAACTTGAAACTTGAGATTCCACTGTGTATCGTATTATTTATCATATCAATCATCACGGAAATGAAAATAGCGCTTGAAAATAGAACAATGCAAACTGATAAATTCAAACAAGGTCACCCTTTGATAGCTGTAGCTTGCATTGTTTAAAAAAATTCATATTTGACAACATTCCGGGGCTGGAAATTACTTGTTTCATCCAAGTGCTATTACTTATACAGATACACGTAATTAATTCATGAGTATTGACATTATTGATATACTATTATATATATATTATTGCAATGATGAGAAAACGTACGAGAAGAATTTAACATTATTGATATCATAGTATTGCAATGAAGCTGTAATGCATTTTATATTGTCAATGAATATACTTTTGTAGACTGCTCAATGTAAAACATCACTTCTAGTCCTTCAGTCATATAATATGGAGATAACTTCTATTAAATTTGTTTTCAGAAGACCATGTAAATTATTTAAATGAATTTTTTGTTATAGAGTACAATCATCACAACGATACACAACACGTTATTATCATAGATTCATAAGAATGATTTGATATAATTAAGAAGAATATGATATTGATATTCAACCTCTTTAATAGCAAACTGTGTCACATTAGTATATGTCATTTTACTGTTTTTAAGAATATAGTTAAATTGGAGGACTGTTGAAAATAACAAACAAGATGTACACAAAAGAGTTAAACGAATATCCATTAAATGGTACTAAAACTGTTCACTTTGTCCAAAAGATTGCAGAAATTTGTTCACAAATCTGCAACACTACTGGGAGAGGTGCAATGCCGAATTACAAGGGATATGGAGAATTAACTTTCAATTCCTTTCATACTCTTACCTCGTTACCTCCTCCCTTTCTTTTGTAAGACATCTGCCACGTATGGTTCTCACCAAACACCATCACGCATGTTTTTGATAAGTAGATGTTGAAACTATACTTACATAAACATGCGTGTCGTGCTTGGTTGAATTACGTAATGACAACAGAGCATCAAAGAAGAAAACAAACCAAACAAATAAAAATATAATAAAAGAATGTTCGCCTTCCCCTGCATTCTAAAGAATTAATGGCGCCAGAAAGCTGAAATACTGCTTAAAGTTTTCACCCAATTTGGTTTATAAATTGTAGAATTGTTAACGAAAGCCAGATGAGCTGTATAGCCACTAGCTCTACTTTTTACATAAGTCTTGTCAGGAACAATGTGCTAACTGTGTTCCATAAATTCTATTTACATTCAGGTTTGGGTTACCTAAAACGCCATGTTCTCATCTTTTCACAACTTGCATCACAGGGTTGTCAAATGCTTCCGTAATCTGATCAAATTTGGCATATGGATTCGATCATTGTGTCAAGATGACATTCACGTCCAAAGTGAGAATGCACTTCAGTCTACCATGGCATGAAAGACTCCTGAATACTCAAATGTTTATTTGAAAAGTGATGATGTTGAACCAGACATGAATATGTTGTTGAGATTAAATTCATGTGTAAAATCGGGATTGCAGTTCAGTATGCGCTTGGCATGAAGCACTCCTGAATAGTTTAAATTTTCATTTAAAAAGTCTGAATGAAGTTGACACCGACATGATTAATGCATTGCCAGTTATCCATGAATTAGCCAATGCTTGTACAAGCGAATTCACCAAATTGATATCGACTGGAATAATAGAGAATAAGAACATTTTAAAAACTGGCGCTGAAACAAGTGTAACATTTTCCCTTTTACAAAGAGGTCTCTTTTTATTATGAAAGGAATGGTTGTAGTGTGTTATTACAACTCTCTTCAGTTAACTAAAACATAATACAGAAAACGGTGTACCACTAGAGAATTTTGGAAAGATAAAAGCTATTAACACAGTTTAACCATGGAAACTGAAGACAATATTAAAATAGCAACTATGATAATGTAATAGGTCTGAATGGCAAGAAGCCAACTGTAGAAGAGAAATTCTTGAAAATCGATCAGACCAACTGGAGATACAAATAGTCATTGTTCATTGACACAGATCAACATCCA
Source organism: Gibbula magus (assembly GCA_936450465.1). Taxonomy (NCBI): domain Eukaryota; kingdom Metazoa; phylum Mollusca; class Gastropoda; order Trochida; family Trochidae; genus Gibbula; species Gibbula magus. The sequence continues at coordinate 62,476,937 of OW388289.1, read as the reverse complement.
TCAGTTTATTTCCTCTCTGAATACTGAAGAAATAAAAACGTCAAGTAGGAATATGATTAAGTGTTTGATCAGGAACTAAAGATCAACAGATGATTGATATGGGGAGAGGAGCAAATAAGCAAGAACACTTGCGAAAATGATCTGGATTGAGCATCCTTACCAGATCAATCAAATTTAAAGTTATTTTAAAATTTCAGGAACATTGAAGTACCACATAACTTGTTACAAAATTATATATCAGCTCTCCACTTTCACCCTTAAGCAGTGCTTCTTACTCACTACTGTGTGGGGAAGTATATAAAAACAAAATGCAAGTAAGACCAGTTTTTTGGTTGAACGCTTGCCAGGAAATGCACTAATGAAATCAAAATGATGTTAAAATGTAGAACATACTTCGCTTGAATTACTTTCAGAGTGGAATTATAACATCTAACTTTAGATTCCATCTTTGCCATGACTGCTTAGACTGGAATTTATGTCTGTAAAAGGACACACGAAGCACGCTGTCTGCCCTCTAAGACTCCATTCACTCAAGTGCATCAAAACCAACAACTGTTTTTCAAATTTGTATTCACTCTTTGCAAAAAGATTTATGTCAAAAATAATGATTGTTTTATCGTTAAACGACATAAAAGCTACATTCCATTTTATGGCTATTCATATCCAGCCAATCAGATATGGCTTCATCTTGTTGAGCTGTTATTTCAAGGGTTGAGTTTCAACAAATGGGTTGACTCTTGATAAGAGAATGCTCTTGCAGCTGGTTGATTGTCAAATCTAAAACGATACTTGTAATATAATGTATTCCCTATAGGATAAGCCTATGAATATGAATGTTTTTATTTGATTCCGCACAGAAAGATTTTCTTAATTGCAACTTCTGGTATTTTCAAATTTCACTGTAAACTGATGAATGTGATGAATTGAACTGTGTGTGTCCATAAAGTGACATGGAATGAAATATTTCAACTAACAAAACCAAAGCAATTTTCATATCATATAAACATTATACATTAACATATCCAGTTAACATAAATGAAGCAATAACTACATCTAAAACTGCTGAATTACCGTTATGTTCTGTAGCTTGTAACCACTGTGAATAAATGGAATGTACATTTATCAACATATGTTAAATACTGTTTTGAATATATTTGAGAATCCCAAGGTATGAATATCCAATGAATCATTGTCTTCTGCAAAAATGATTACATTCTTTTTCATCAGATAGCAGATGCTATGAAACGTTGACTAGCAAAGAATGTGTAGCATAAACGTAGTTTAAAGTTGTTGCAAAGTATGTATTTCAACCCAGTGTTTTGTTGAAATACACAACTACATATAACATATTGCTTTATTCATTTATCTAGGACGACACAGCAAAATGGCTAGGTAGTAAGTCATCTAGGTGGCATCTAATTTTTAAACCATTAACTTTGAATGCACGTACAACATACACACAATTGTATTCAGTAAAGAGGCCCTAGGCCCATTATACAGGCACATACATTATAAACAAGTAATGTCTGTATAGCTGTTTTCCATATGCTTAAAGCATGTCCACGTTCAACGTCGGCTCCTTATCACAGCTCTCATATCTATCATATTAACTGTAATCATCCTCTCTGGTGGCAGCAGGTACAGCTTAAGGTTCCTCTATGTCCAAGGTTACCGGCCCAAGTTCTTTTTCAATATTTGTTTCCACATCATCCTCAACAATTACAACATCATGACTTGTATCTGCTGCAGCTTTTAATACCAAAATTAAAGTGAAATAAAGGCTCAGAATTCTAGACTGAGATGATTTGAGTTGTAATTTGTTTATTGCAGCAATGGCAATTTTACCAGCGTCGATCTCTTTATAACCTCCGTACACATATAAACTCAAGTACCAAAGAAAGTTTACACCTCAGTTGTTGTACCATATGTTTGATATTCAATTACAAATATCTTATCTATGTTTTCGACACACTACTCTGAAGTCATTTTATATATTCCTTCGGGATGTGCGAGAAAAGATACCATCAATATATATATATATATATATGTTTAATAGAACCACTATAATTAAGAGTAAACGGCAACCAAATAACTTGAAAAAAATAATCACTAAAGCAAAATTCAGCAACAATGACAATCAAGCTGAGGTTTCAAAATGTCAAGATAAGAGATGTGGTACCTGTCCAATTATTATTGAAGGTCAAAAATTCCAATTTGAAAATGGACAACATTTTATTGTTAAACACAACATGAATTGCAAATCTAAAAATGTAATATACGCAATCCTCTGTCCGAAATGCAATCTCACTTATATTGGACAAACTTCCAACCTTCAAGCTAGGGTACGAGTTCACAAACAGCAAATCAATAATCCTAATCTCCGTCACCTAAAAATTAGTAAACATATAGCAGACTGCAACAATGGAAACTTTCTTATTTTTCCATTTTATAAATTATTCTCCAATTCACAAATTACAAATTTAACATTAGAGACTAATGAAACATTTTTCATAAATAAATACTGCCCATCACTGAACAGTTAATTCACACGAGAAATTGATTGATTACGACTCCATTGTTTTACATGTAATCAAGGACACACAATGAACTCGTTAACCCTCAGAGACCTCATTGTCCTGGAGTGACACCCAATTGAAGACCTCGAGGCAATTCACGAACATGATTGAAAGACAATGACTGATTTTGGTGTCAATACATTGACGTGTTAAGATGTTGAGCATTACAACATGCTATTGTTTTTGTTCATACATAAATATGCAATCTTCCAAATGTTAACCATACTTGAAAAGACCGATATAAGGGTCGAAATGAGCTCATCGTATTGTATTAAAGAAGATTGATCCAGTCAAAACCATCTGATGTTTACTCTTTTCTATATATATATATATATATATATATATATATATATATATATATATATATATATATATATATATAGAAAAGAGTAAACATCAGATGGTTTTGACTGGATATGCAGTATATATATATATATATATATATATATATATATATATTTGACTTATAATGCAAATACAATTAACCTTCAAACAGTCTGCATTCAAAACGTTGTTCAGTTGCGGGCTATACCTGTATCGCTTACAAGGATACAACATATTGCTTTTTGGCTCTACACCGTTCGCCATAGTAATGGTGCATCATTTCTGCTAAACCCCACTATAACATCATAACGAGATAACGTTGTAACAACAATTTCCACATACATTGAACACATTATTACGAATTAAATATCACTCTGAGATTGTCAGACAGACAGACAGTGTATTAGTATGTGAGACCAATAGTACAATGTAAATACATATAATACAGTTGCAGCGCTACCATATAGTAAGACAAAAATACAGTGGCAGTGTACATACACAAAATATATGGTTAGTTATTGTACACTTGCTCTGTTGCAGTTTATATGATACAGTAATATGGCTAATTTGTACAGTAGTTGTACGTCGTTAGTTTTAATAAGGCACAACATTTTTCTTTTGTTGGGTGCTTATATAAATAAAGAGGTAAATATTTACATCTTAAACATGAATATTGTGGACATTCCAACATTACATGGAATTCACCCTCTGACAGGTTACAATAGCTACATGTGGTAATTTCATTATGTGGCTGTTATGTGCAGCTTTAACCTTAAAGTTATGTCCATTACATCTAAACATAGTTAAAATGCTGCGTAGATGTATAGATGTTAAAGAAGATAAATACAATTGAAGTAGTTGGAATGTTTTAAACTCAGCATAATAACTAATACTACTTGACGAACGAACATCATGGAACGATTCCTGCTGGTATATATCTTTACACCTTTGCTTAAACAGTTTTAAAAAGGAATCTCTATTTCCAACATCATGCGCGATCCAGACGTGGCCAAAATCACATTGAAATAATAATAATTCACGTACAGATGAGGCCCAATTACTATCTCCCGTGTCATCTTATTTCTTTAAAAGTTCGTAACTGTTTCTGGATATTCTATCATGGGGTTGTCTAATCAATCTTAACCAGAATGATATTGCCCGTCAATTAGCATTGATGAATAAAGGGAAACGTCCACATTCACCCAGGATAATCTTTTTAGAAGCTTTATATCCGGATTTTAAAATGAATTTTTAAAATTTAGTATGTATTTTTTCTATATTCTTGTCACTTTTAAATCCCCAAACCTCTTATCCATACAATAGGATTGGTTGGAGAGAGATTTAATTCAATAATATTACAGACTAAAGTGACAAAGTAAAACATATACAATTGAACTAGCGAACAGAGCGATATATAAAGTTTGCACTGTATGATACCATTCATCGTAATATAGGTTAATACTTGTTAAATGTGCAAATGATTTTATTACAGACCATATTTGGGCCTTATTAGCTCAATTAAGGAACGCCATCAAACTGATCATGCTGAGAAGGTCCGGATGAAATTATTAAGAGTGATCGTCAAACTTGCCTTATTCATGGTTTACTTTTATATTCCATTAGTTTTTGGATGAATGTGTAAGCCACTAACAGGATACTTATATTTATTAAGGTAATATAGGGTAAGTAGAGACTATAAATCAGGTCAATAAGTGGTTGCCAGATTAAGAAAGACAGCTATAATTAGCCCAGTTAACTCGACATGCTGTTATACTGCGTGGTTGGTCTCAGACTGTGGACTGGTCTGGAGTCGTTTTCAACTATTTGATTGAATACTTATTCAGAGTGTTGCTCATAAATAAAGCCATCCACCCTTTGCAGTAGTAAATTTTGAATGTGGTAAGATTATCTCACAATGCAATGCATTCTTATCCAAAAGTTACTGGCAATATTATCACTATTTCGACGACGGAGAAGATGAAGGGGTGTGTTTCGAGACGTCGTTCTTTTACAATAACTCATCTTTTATTTTCTTTATAAACCTTTATTCATGATTTGTTAATGCCACAGTTATCCGTGTTATTAAGCGGTATGGCTTTCGTACCAAGTTCAAATACATACCCTTTATTCTGGCATCATTCCAGAATATATGGTTTGAACTGAACCTTTTGACGAAACTCATACTTAGGACGTCTGGTGTCTCGTTATATATAAGGATTGATAGAATAAAAAGAAAGTTTTACAGAAAGATTGTTGACACTCACCGCGTCTTTCTAAAGACTCAGACAGAAAACCTTTGATTGTAGGGTCGGCCAGTCATTTCTTCTCAATGATAACAATAATTCCAAACCCTTAGTAGTCATTGTGATTTAGTTATGATACTCATCGAGACACAAATATGTTAATTTTTGTAGGTATTGCACCAAATGAAACAACTTGAGTTGTAAGTTGTTATGGCAGCAATGACAAGTTTACCAGCGTCGATCTCTTTAATACACAACACGTTAATATCATAGTTTCATAAGCATGATTTGATATAATTAAGTAGAATATGATATTGATATTCAACCTCTGCGTCACATTAGTATATGTCATTTTACTGTTTTTAAGAATATAGTTATATTGGAGGTCTGTTGAAAATAACAAATAAGATTAACAGTGAGACAAACAAGATGTGCACAAAAGAGTTACCAGAATATCCATTAAATGGCAATAAAACTGTTCACTTTGTCCAACAGATTGCAGAGAACATGTTCATCCGATTACTTTCAAACATTTAATTTTTCACAAATCTGCAATTCTACTGGGAGAGGTGCACTGCCGAATTACTAGGGATATGGAGAATATATAGATACCTTATCATCCAAACTAACCAACGAATTGATATGCATCTGCAACGCGAACATACCAAACAAAACGGTACTGATCAGACCTAGGGACCTGCTTTGGATGAACAACGAAATACGTTCACTAATCAGGAGACGAAATAGGCAACACAAAATAGCTAAGAGGAAAAATTGTCCGTTCGAATGGCAAAAATTCAAATCTCTTCGAAATAAAGTAATATCCTCTGTACGCAAAGCCAAAAAATTGCATACAAATAGAATTGACGCCGCAATAAGTGAATCAACTGGAACCAAAACTTGGTGGAAACTGGTTAAGAATTATTTGCAAAACAAATCGGCCAAAAAAACGTGTCATTTAATTATAGACGATGATGTTCTCTATGATGATCCAAACGAGGTTACGGAAATCATGAATAGATATTTCACTGATCAATCTCAAGTTATAGATCCTGATGACGACCCCCCTTCACTTGATGCACGTTGTAATAGTACCCTAACTGATATAATATTGGAGGTCGGGGAAGTCAAGGATATATTACTATCGGTAGATACTACTAAAGCAACAGGACCTGATAAAATCGGAAATAAAGTTCTAAAAACATGTGCTAATTCAATAGCTCCAATCCTAACTAAATTATTTAATCTGTCATTGAAATTGGCCAAATGTCCTGCTTCGTGGAAAGAAGCGTACGTAATCCCTATTCATAAAACGGGCAACATCTATGACTGCTCAAATTATAGACCAGTTGCATTAACAAGTTGTGTAGCTAAAGTATTCGAGAAATGTATTTTTAAATATGTAAATAATTACCTAAGAGATAATAACCTCCTCTCAAATCTTCAATCTGGATTTACCCCGGGTGACTCGACAACTAATCAACTGACCTACCTATATGACTTCATAGCTAAAGCATTAGACAATGGAAAAGAAATAAGAGCGGTATTTTGTGATGTTAGCAAAGCGTTTAACAAAGTTTGGCACAAAGGAATAATCCACAAATTAAAGTCATATGGAATTGATGGAAATCTATTAGCTTGGTTTGAAAGTTATCTAAATGACAGAACCCAGCGAGTAGTAATTAATGGGTATACATCAAATTCCCAACACGTTTTAGCAGGAGTCCCTCAAGGTTCTGTTTTGGGACCCCTACTGTTCATAATATACATTAATGATATTGTAGATGATATTGATAGTAATATTAGACTATTCGCAGACGATACTTCCCTCTACGTTATTATTGACGATCCTAATACAGCGGCAAACTCTCTAAATAATGATCTATTGGTAATCTCAAATTGGGCCAAAAAATGGAAAGTTTTGTTCAACCCTAAAAAAACAAAATCAATACAGTTTAGCAGAAAAGTAAACAGAAGCATCAAACCTGATCTCATAATGAATGGCGAAACAATACAAGAAGTAGAAAATCACAAGCATCTGGGCTTGACCCTCCAAACAAACTGCTACTGGGATATTCATATAAACTCCATGATTAAAAAAGTTAGTCCTTTGATAAACTGCTTACGAAGTCTTAAATACCGCCTATCGCGTAAAAGCTTGGAAACTATCTATAAATCCTTCATCATACCAATTTTCGATTACTGCAGTCACATTTGGGACAATTGTACTCAGGAACAGTGTAATATGCTAGAAAAACTGAATCTAGACGCGTTGAGATCCATTTGTGGTGCAGTTCGTGGTACAAGTCATGACAAGTTATATGCAGAAACTAACCTAACACCACTGGCGGAACGCAGATATATTTCTAAACTGACAACTTTTTACAAAATGAAGAACAATCTCGCGCCTCAATATCTCAGCGACCTTCTACCTACAACACCTAGTACTCATGACTACAATCTGAGAGAAAACTCGTCCGTGCGAACTATTAAATGTAGAACGGCGACATACGCCAGATCATTCCTACCCGATACAATAAAACTGTGGAATGCACTAAGTCCAGAAATTCAAAACATTGATACCTTATCCAGATTCAAGAATTCAATTCGCAGACCCAAAATAAAATCTACTGTCTTCGACCTTAGTTATGGCTCAAGAATTTGCCAAATTATCCACGCCCGCCTCAGGCTCCATTGTAGTGATTTGAATGCCGATAAGTTCAACAGACATATTATCGATAGCCCCTTGTGCGCATGCGGTCACCCAATTGAAAATGCTGTACACTATTTCTTCACATGCAGTAAATACACAGGCTTAAGACAGGAATCATTCTTCTATATTAAAGGATTCAGTATCGACACAGTACTACGGGGATGTACATCACTTACAACTGATGATCTCCATAAATTATTGAAATCTATCCATACTTATATAATAAAATCTGATCGATTTGAAACTTTATGAGCACTTTGATATTGATTGCTAAAGAAATGAATTTATATTCAATCATTACCATTATCTTTGAAGCTGATCCATGTATATGATATGTTCAAACCAATCTGTATTTATTTACGAAGATATAACTGCACTGGAGCGGCCTTTAAATAAGTTCATTGGAGCTTGTTGGCCTATCCATTCATGTATTTTTCATGAATAAAATATGTTTAAAACATATGGAGAATTAATATACAATGCATTTCATACTCTTACCTCGTTACCTCCTCCCTTTCTTCTGTAAGACGGAAAGACAAATCCGTTTTAGATCGGATAAATACGTATTAACCTTACCTGTCATATTTCTGTCGATTTGGAGGTTATTCTTTTTTAGGTTAAATATCCTTTCAATGCAATACATAATATCCCTGGGACATTCTATAGAATATCCCCGGGACTTTCTATATACTATCCCATTGTGTACCCTTGGCCCTGACAGTAGACGTTCACTTGAACATTTGATATTCAATTTTGAAAATTAATTTTAAGTTGAAATTTCATGATTAACATGATGAGATTCGAACGTGAATCCCTTCGAACCTTAAACTGGACGCTCTACAACAGGACCATGAAAAACCTGGCAAATTTTGTTTTAACCTTTTAACAACTCTATCTATAGTCACGTTTCATCCACTTAAAAACAATAGTAAAGGAGAAATGCTCTTTGTGGTGTGCGAGATGCACAAGCTTTTTGCGAAAGTCGAACAGTCCCCCGCTGTGTTAGTGCAATACTTGTTTCAGTGTTCACGTTTCATCACCATTGCTATGTCATTTCATAGGAAATACATTTCACGATTTATAACGGATTTTGATAACTTTATTGTATTTTTCTTCGCTTTATATGAGAGATATAAAACTCTCCCTCGGTGTTGGTTGAAAATGTAATGTTATTGTTAATTGCAAATGTTATTTTCCTATTTTGACTATCAGTCTTTGTATGCGGTTTTAGATGATCGAGATCATGATGAAACCTTATTCGATTCACATGGGTCATGGCCTAATTACCTATTTTATTTTCCTCTAATGAACCAATGGCTTTAAAAAGCTGAACACATACTGGATTTGGTAACTATTTGGCCGCAAATAATGGCAAGGGGGAAGCGATCTAAAAGTCTCTTTTTGTCTCCTTATCCAAAGGGGTCATGACTTAAATGACTTTCATTTTCTCAAGAATCAATGTCGCCAGAAAACTGAAATCCTGTGTAAAGTTTAGTAATTGTAAAATTGTTAACGAAAGCCAGATTAGCTGTATAGCCACTAGCTCTACTTTTTCTACTAAAAATAATAATTCTACTAAGTCTTGTCAGGAACAATGTGCTCACTGTGTTCCATAAATTATATTTCCATTTAGGTCTGGGTTACCTAAAAAGCAAGATTATAATCTTTGAGTATATTTAATGCAGTTTTTGGTTAGCTTTCTCATGTAACAGCCATGTTCTCATCACTTCACAATTTGCATCCCAGAGTTGCCAAATGCTTCGGTAATCTGATCAAATTTGGCATAAGAATCCGATCATTGTGTCAAGATGACATTCATGTCCACAGTGAGGATGCACTTCAGTCTACCATGCATGGCATGAAAGACTCCTGAATACTTCAAATGTTTATTTGAAAAGTCTGAATAAAGTTGAACCAGACATGATTGATGGCATCTGAATATGTTGTTGACATTAAACCCATGTGTAAAATCGGGATTGCAGATGAGTTTATGCTTGGCATGAAACACTCTTGGATAGTTTAAATTTTCGTTTAAAAAGTCTGAATGAAGTTGACACCGGCATGATTAATGCATCGCCAGTAATCCACGAATTAGTCAATGCTTGTACAGTCCAATTCACAAAATTGATTTCAAACGGAATGAATGAAATAAGAACATTTTAAAACCGACGCTTAAACATATGTAACTTTTTCCCTCTCAAAAAGAGATGTCATTTTCATTATGAAAGGAATGGTTATAAAGATTTAGTACAACTCTCTTCAGTCAACGAAAACAAAACCAATTTAAAAAAAAAACAAAAAAAAACACTATTAACATAGGTTAACCGTGGAAACCGAAGACAATATAAAAAATAGCAACTGATATTGTAATAGGTATCAATGGCAAGAAGCCAATTGTAGAAGAAAAATTCTTGAAAATCGATCTGACCAACTGAAGGTACAAGTAGTTATTGTTCACGGACACAGATCAACATCCATCAGTTTCTTTCCTCTCTGAATACTCAGGCAATAAATACGTCAAGTAGGAATATGATTAAGTGTTTGATCAGGAAATAAAGATCAACAGATGATTGATATGGGGAGAGGAGCAACTAAGCAAGAACACTTGCGGAAATGATCTGGATTGAGTATCCATACCATGATCAATCACTGTGTGTATCAATAAATTAAAAAATTTCAGGAACATTGAACCCATCAGCCCACCACTTTCACCCCTGAGCACCGCCTCTTACTAACTACTGTGTGGGGAAGTATATGGTTTTGCGTAAAATAAGATGCTGGTAAGACCAGTTTTAAGGTGGAACGCTTGCCAGGAAATGCACTTTTGAAATCAAAATGATGCTAAAAAGTAGAACATACAATGTACTTCTCTTGAATTATTTGAGTGGAATTATAACATCCTTCTGTTCCCTGACAGCATAGACAGGAATGTATGTCTGTAAAAGGAAACACGAAGCAAGACGTGTCTGTCCTCTAAAACTCTATTCACTCAGGTGCATCAAAACCAACAACTGTTTTTCAAATTCATATTCACTATCAGAAAATAGATCTATTTCTAGAGTAACGGTGACTTGTTTTGTATAAAAAGCCACAAAACAATTTATAACGATATGGCTTCATCTATTGAGCTGTTATTTGAAGGGTTGAGTTTCACGTTTCAAAACAAATGAGTTGAATCATGATATGTGAATACTCTTGCTGCTGGGTGATTGTAAAATCTAAAACAATACTTGTAATATAATGCATTTCCTATAGGATAAGCCTATGAATATGATTGTCTTCATTTGCTTCTGCACAGAGATATTTTTTTTATCAATTGCAACATTTTCAAATTTCACTGTAAACTGATGACTATGATGACCTTGAACTGTGTGTGTCCATAAAGTGACCTGGAATGATATATCGGATGCGATAAATATTTTTTCTGTAATCAATCGGAAAATGTAGCTCCAAAGATGACTAAGTAAAAATATACAAAAATTCGCCAAAAATTAAAAAATCCACCAAATCATGTTCTAACTTCGCACTGCAACCATCCTAGTGATGAAGAAGACGTGCCAAATATGAAAAGGATGAGATGAATAGATTTTCTGTAATCGATCGGACCAAAATGTTTTCGGACGGACAGACGAAATCATTGGAATTACTAGATACCCCCAACCGTTGGTCAGGGATATGATAATGTACTGAATATATTTGAGAGTCCCAAGCTATTAATCCTAATGAATCATTGTTTTCTGCAAAAGTCGTTACATCCCTTTTCATCAGTCTGTCTCAACCTCAGAGTCAATCGCTGGTAACTTTAATATGGTCAGGGTCGAAACTTAAATAATGTTCATCTCATGAATGCTGCTCATAAACAATTCACACTGACACTGTCATGATGAAATGAAATGTCCCAACTTTCATTTTCAATGAATGTTGGGCACATGTTATATCTTTTGTATGAGAAACATTTTAACCACAATCTAAAAAATGTCTGTAATAACTTGAACTAATTAACTCCAATATTAAATTTAAATTCAATTGTTATGATTTTTGGATATGTGTATGCCACTTCGCTTTACCTAGATTTCACCGATGTTAAAACCGAAGGTTTTATTATGCAGCGTGCAATCTGTTGTCACACGTGACTACTGATTCTAAATCTCATCATATACTGTGAACGTAATCGTATATTGTTGAGCAATTTATACTTGATAGCGTGGCTATTTGCTATTGAGGTTTGCACTCTGGCGGCATTGAAATCATTTCCATTAGAATATATTGCTTTTGTGTTGTTTTCTAAAGTAGATTCATGGTATTTTTTTGTATATTACACCATGCTAGTTGATGCAATACAATGAGGTTACAAAACATTTTGGACATTTGGCCTGAAATGATATAAAGGGACAATCTTGTAATGTCAGAGCAATTACATAGTGTTCCCGAAAACTTGTTTTCCTTGCCTGACGTTGTGTCAGGCAGCTGTACAGGATCTGTCTCACAATTTAAAAGATTGTCTGACAACAGTAGCATGTCAATTGATCACTGCAGTAGAATATAAAAACTAAATATTGTCTGATTTACCTGATGTAATAATGATCGCTTACAAATTGACAAACAGTTTTAAAGAGGCCTTTGGTCCTTAATACAGGAAAATACATTATAATAACATGTAATGTCTTTATAGGTGTTTTCCAGATGCATAAAGCACTTCTACGTTCAAGGTCTTCTCCTGATCACATCTCTCATATCCATCATATTTACTGTAATAATCCTCTCTGGGTGCAGCAGGTACAGCCTAAGGTTCCACATTATCAAGGCCCAAGTTCCTTTTCGATATATAATAATTAAATATCACTTTTTGATTGTATTCAATAATGAAGCTTACTGAAATATAGTTTCTAAATATAATTTCTGCACTTTTGATCAAGTGACAGAGCAATGCATATATACCACTGAACTATAACAGAGCGCTATATTACGTTTGCATTGAATGATAGTATGCACTGTGGTATATACTGTAGGTTAATTGTTAAATGTGCAAATGATTTTATTACAAACTAAAGAGGGGCCTTATTAGCTCCATTAGGGAAAACCATCAATCTGATCATGCTGAGAAGGTCAGGATGAAAATATTACGAGCGATCGTCAAACTTGCCTTATTCATGGTTTACTTTTATATTCCATTAGTTTTTGAATGACCGGTTAATCCTCTGACAGGATACTGAAGGTAATATATGGTAAGTAGAGACTATAAATCAGGTCAATAATTGGTTGCCAGATTAATAAAGACAGCTATAATTAGCTCAGATAACTCGACATGCTGTTATACTGTGTGATTGGTCTCGGAGTGTTGACTAGTCTGAAGTCGTTTACAACTATTTGATAATTTGAGGTGTTCATGAATAAGGTCATCCACCCTTTGCAGTAGTACATTTTGCATATAGTAAGATTATCTCACAATGCAATGAATTCTTCTCTAAGCGTTACTGCCAAAATTATCACTATTTCGAAGATGAAGGGGTGTGTTTCGAGACGTCGTTCTTTTACTCTGAAAAGGGATCATTTTCTTGTACAAATAACTCATCTTTTAGTTTCTTTTTGAAACTTTATTCATGATTTGTAAATACCACAGTTATCCATGTTATTAAGCGTTTCGTACAAAGTTCAAATATACACCTTTTATTTGGGCATATTTCCAGATTATATGCTTTGAACTGAACCTTTTCATGAAACTCATACTTAAGACGTCTGGTGTCTCGTAAGATATAATGATTGATAGAATAAGAATACAGTTTTTTCAGGAATATTGTTTACACTCACCGCTTTTATCTAACGACACACACAGAAATCACTTGATTATAGGGTCAGCCAGTCCATTTTTTCTCAAAGAAAACAATAATTCCAAACCCTTAGTAGTCATAGTGATTTAGTTATGATACCCTTGGAGACAAAGATATGTTTAACTATTGTAGATGTTGCACCAGATGAAACAACTTGAGCAACAATGACAAGTTTACCAGCGTCGGTCTCATAAACTGAAGTACAAAAGAAAGTGTAGGCCTCAGTTGGTTTTATCATACATGTATGTTTGATTTTCAATTTATTTTCGACACTGTACTCAATATCTGAAAACTGCAGGCATTTAGTCATCAGTCACATTCTTCCAAAAAAACTTGGATAAAACAGTTAATCGACATATAAGACATATTATGGGTGCAAATCAATAAATGTGCCTCTTTCTGCACACATTGCAAACATTATAAACATGGTAGGGGTCATGTTGGTCTAAATTTTATTTCTTGCCCTTGTCTACATTAAACAAAATATTCTAACTAAATAATTAATCAGTCACCAATGTCATTCATTCAAACTATGGATGAAAAGTATTAGTGTATCGTCCAACTTAAGGGAGCAAAAGAGACTAGACCTTAATTTCAATTGAGCCAAACACAAAATATTTCTGCCTGATATATCTCGCAGAAGATAGAAACAAATTTAAAATCTTATGAAATATGGAAATACGCTAGTATAATATGTATCTTTATGGACGTTATGGATGCACCGTTGCTGTAGTGTATGATGTCATAAGATAGCCAGAAAGCCATATTTTCTCTCCTATCTCATCTTGTTAAGGATATTGAAAAACGACGATCTTTTTAAAAAAAACGTGTTTTAAGAATTGCGAGGTATATCGATAGATACAAAATTACAAATCAAGTTGAGTGAGTTTTTAGAGAAATGGTGTAACTTTCTATAAGTCGTGTTCATCACACGTTCAATAAAATATCTTCTGTTGTTTTACCTGTAGTCTCCCGTGCACCTAAGAGTACATGTAATTATATCATGTGTTCATGAGTCAAATAAATTAGCAACTTTCTTTCAAACGTTATCTGAACAACGTGCTTTGAAACAAGTGTTATTTTGAAATCTCCTAAACTAAAGGCTAGATAGGATAGTGATATAAGACAGTCAGCCATTTCTGTCATGCTAATTGAAGTCTTACAACAATGAAATAAAAAATAAGAATGTACACACAGTCGTCCAAATAAAAAGAAACGTGAGTGAGTGAGTGAGTTATTGTTTAACGCCGCTTCGGCAGTATTGCAGCCATTAGCGGCGTAAAAAGAAACGTAACGTAAGGTAAAATTCGGGGATTTCAATATTTGAAGCATGGTAGTATTATTTGGTTGGGTGTTCAGAAGAGAAACAAAATGATGAATGTTGATTCATATCAGCGAACAATGACATCTGTTAGTCTTACGCAATTAACCCATTTGTTGTTGTCCCTTTAAAATAAAGCTAGTATGGAGTACTTTAAAAATTATATATTTTGCATATATTCATTTATAACAGCCCAACTCATTTCAAAGTTAATATTCAAAGAGTTTTATTTTTTCGTTTAAAATTATGCGTCATCTTCACGGACTATCGATAGGTTTGTCATTTGCCTGATATGGTTTTACATATGTCATGATGTGTTCTTAACAAACTTTACACAGCAGATAAAAAATGGGTTTTACAGCTCAGCGATGCATCAGTTGTCAGCTTTGGATCAGGCTACACAATAAGAGAAAAAAGATAGCGAACACAGCAGAATCGCATGCACAAGAGACAGCTTAAAGTGTTAACCAAATCATGTCAACTTAAACTTTCAAATAACGTGATGATACCAGATACCTCCCAAGTGATACAGATGATGTACGTACTGAAATGTTAAAGTTAAAATAACAAAGAACCTGTCTACAGTGGAGGACAATAAAATAGTACGTACATTCAACATTACAAATCTTTCTTTTAAGTGAAGTAGGTTAGTGTAAAAAATCATCTGAGTTTTTCTGTAGCATATGTTATAGATCAAATCGACTTTTAAAGCGTATTCATATTTGAACTGGAAAATTGAGATTCCATTGTTAATCATATTATTTAACATATCAATTATCCCGGATAATACGTACTAATACGTACAGTCAACATTAAAACTTTTTCTTTTAAGTGAAGTTGGTGATGTAGTGTAAAAAGTCATTTGAGAGTTTTCTGTAGGCATTTGTTGAAGATCAAATCGACTTAAGGCGTGTTCGTATTTGAACTTGAAACTTGAGATTCCATTGTTAATCATATCATTTATCATATCAATCATCACGGAAATGAACATAGCGCTTGAAAATAGAACAACCCAAATTGATCAATTTAAACAAGGTCACCCTTAAGCATTGACAGCAGTAGCTTGCATTGTTCCAAACGTTGTGTTGAGACGTTATCACTAGGAAAGTGTCTCAATATAGTTGGAGGAATGTAAAAATCAGAGGCGTAGTGTTGATGTAACGTTATGAATAAGATCACATGATATCTTTGGTATTTTGAAAAGACTTTATTTATTTAAATATTTAGTTTCAAACAATTCATATCTAACACCATTCCGAGGCTGGAAATAACTTGCTGCATGCAAATGCTATTACTTATACAGATACACGTAATTATATTTCATGAGTATTAACAGTATTAATATATTATTATATATATATATATATATATATATATATATATATATATATATATATATATATATATATATATATATATTATTGCAATGATGAGAAAACGTACGACAAGAATTGAACATCATTGATATCATAGAATTGCAATGAAGTTGTAATGCATTTTATATTATCAATGAATATAATTTTGTAGACTGCTCAATGTAAAACATCACTTCTGGTCATATGACATAGAGATAACTTCTATAAATATTAAATTTGTGTCTGTTTAATCTATAAAATTTGTATTCAGAAGACCATGTTAATTATTGTTTTTATAGAGTACAATCATCACAACGATACACAACACGTTATTATCATAGATTCATAAGAATGATTTGATATAATTAAGTAGAATATGATATTGATATTTAACCTCTTTAATAACATACTGCGTCACATTAGTATATGCCATTTTACTGTTTTTAACGACTTTTTAAGCGTATTCATATTTGAACTTGAAACTTGAGATTCCATTGTTCCATATTATTTATCATATCAATTATCACGGAAACATAGCGCTTGAAAATAGAACAGCGCAAACTGATTAATTTAAACAAGGTCACCCTTTAGCATTGACAGCAACAGCAGTATAGTTGGAGGAGTCAAGATATTAAATAACTAGAAATATGTGCATGTGATGCACTGTGATGTCCCCCGCTCCAAGTTTCAATCCAACCTAGTCATATTACCCTTATTTTTCACTTATGCTAAGCACTAAGTTCAATACTGCATTAATAACGAGAAATAAAAAATTCAGCAAAAGGAACCACTCTATCACTAGGTCTAAGCAAATACAAAGTTTCGTAAAGAAATACTTGATAGATTTTGAAATAGAGGCCGGAAAACGTCCCTACCCCCAATATGCACTAAGTTGAAATTGTTGCCATGGAAACAAGTAAAAATAAAAAAATAAAAATAGGCCAAAGTAGCAAAAGGTACCACTCTATCACTAGATCTTAGCAAATACCAAGTTTGGTGAACAAATATTGAACGGTTTTGGAGATAGAGGCCGGAAAAGGTCCCTACCCCCAATATGCACTAAGTTCAAATTGTTGCCATGGAAACAAGTAAAAATAAAAATTCAGAATAACCAAAATAGCAAAAGGCACCACTCCACTACTAGGTCTAACCACATAATAAGTTTCATAAAGAAATACTAGATAGATTTGAAATAGAGGCCGGAAAAGGTCCCTACCCCCAATTTGCACTAAGTTCAAATTGTTTCCATAGAAACCAGAAAAAAAAAATTCAGAATAACCAAAATAGCAAAAGGCACCACTCCACTACTAGGTCTAACCACATACCAAGTTTCGTAAAGAAATACTAGATAGATTTTGAAATAGAGGCCGGAAAAGGTCCCTACCCCCAATTTGCACTAAGTTCAAAATGTTTCCATGGAAACCAGAAAAAAAAAAATTCAGAATAACCAAAATAGCAAAAGGCACCACTCCACTACTAGGTCTAACCACATACCAAGTTTCGTGAACAAATATTGAACGTTTTTTTAGATATGGCCCGGAAAAGAAAGCATTTCGGAATAACGGAATAACGGAATAACGGAATGACGGAATGACGGACGGAGGCGAAAACATTATGTCTCCCGAAAAAATTTCGGGGGACATAATAACGTGACCGATGTAAACATTCAGGGGCGTAGTGTTGATGTAACGTCATGAATAAGATCACATGATATCTTTGGTATTTTGATAAAATTTTATAGGAAGATATTTAGTTTCAGACAATTCATATCTGACACCATTTTGAGACTGGAAATAACTTTTTGCATCCAAGTGCTATTACTTATACATATACACGTAATTAAGTTATGAGTATCATTATACAGATTGAATGTTAATAAATATTAACATAGGAAAACGTACAACAAGAATTGAAC
This sequence comes from Gibbula magus, assembly GCA_936450465.1. Classification (NCBI taxonomy): domain Eukaryota; kingdom Metazoa; phylum Mollusca; class Gastropoda; order Trochida; family Trochidae; genus Gibbula; species Gibbula magus. Next base: position 62,458,662 of record OW388289.1, on the reverse strand, counting down.
ATTATTGATATCATATTATTGCCATGAAGCTGTAATGCATTTTATATTGTCAATGACTATAATGACTGCTCAATGTCAAATATCACTTCTGGTCCATCAGTCATATAACATGGAGATAACTTATTAACAAATGAAATATTCGTACAATTTAAGTTTTTTTTGTAATTACATGTATATTTGCTTAGATTGTTGTATTCACAAATACGCATTATTTATAATAGAGGTGGTCTGTTGGATAGGAAGATAACAACAACTGTTTCCCCATATAAGTCGACCTCACTATACGTCAGTGATAACACCCTGCATTTCTGCTCATAATCAGTTTAGTGCTTGCTACAGAATGTTTTGTTTGTTTCATGAATACGGTTCCATAAACTTAAAATTGAACTTCTAAAACGTAAAAGTGCAGAACATTAATGAATTCTAACATTTTAGTGTAATAATAACCCTTTATATACATAATACCTCTTTTAAGGGACAGATATGAAGTTTCGTATCAACAACTTTTTCTCAGTTTTGAGTTTTGTTAGGTTTTCCTCAAGTTAAAAGTTGAATATAAAGTAAAGTTAGTGTTATGAAAAAGAAAAGCATTTGCTATCGTCAATATGACTATTGCAGAAGGGATGAACTTGCTAAGAATGAATCAACAACACTGTCAGTCTATATAAGTGTGCAATCATCACTGTGGAGAGCTCAGCATGCACTAACATTATCGTCACTAATTAAGCAAATCAGTCTTAATTTATCATGTTGCCTAATTAACATCTGATTAAGTCATTTTTCATCTAATTATATGCTGCGATCTATGCACAATTAACAACCATTTAGGACAATGTAGGGATCTCTGGTGTAACAAAAAAATGCAAAAGTTGTATTGAGAAGACCATGAAAGTTATTTTGAAGAGTACACTCATCACAACGACACACAACACGTTAATATCATAGATTCCTAAGCATGATTTGATATAATTAAGTAGATTATGATATGGATAGTCAACCTCTTTCATAACATACTGGTTCACACGAAAGGGCTACACGAATATCCATAATTAAGAACGCAACTTTTGTAACTAAAACTATTCACTTTGTCAGACAAATTGCAGAGACAATTTTCATCCGAATATATTCAAACGTTTTTCAAATCTGCGCAACTAATGGGAGAGGTGCAGTGACGAATAACAAGTGAATTTGAGAATTATTCTTCAATTCATTTCATACTCTATCTTGCTATTCTTTCAGAAATCCTCTTTCTTCTATAAGATGGAGAGGCAAATTGTGTGGATGGACACATATAATTACATAATAAATTATACAAGTTTATTACACTCTCGTTGAAGATACTACTGTTGTGAAACATTGAAATGTTATTCAACACTGTTGTGAAACATTGCACGTGAAAGCGATCGAAGTCGGGACTACTTTCCAGTAGTCACATGGCTTTTGGGATAGCACTGGATTTCTAAATACACGGTTTATCACATAAAGTCTTATGATTATATTGTACGGACGCTTCTATCACAATTCACTGTCAAACAGTATCACTTGGTTGATTCAGAGTTAGTTCCCTTGACATGTATAATCACGTTAGCGCTCTCGCGATTTGACCGCCATTTGCATGGCTTTGTCATGCAACTTGACGTAGTCTAGATTTTAAATTCATAAGGAATAAACTTCATGTTCAACCCACGAATCATGTGACAATCGTCAGTTGAGTATTAATGTGACTACATTGTTATCCTTATACTTATAGGTACGTTTTGATATTTTCTTCTCCTTTTTTGCGGAATGGGTTTGATTGTTTAGAATGTAAACAACTGTAACTTCGTGTCGACACGTAGGCCTAAGTTTCAAGGTTGTGGAGGCATCGTTCACGTCTGTCTGTTGTTACAGAGGATACCATACCAAGATATATGAATAAAAAATGCTTCAAGGTAACTGTCAATGTTGATATAGGCCTAACATTTTAACGTTCACTAAAAATGTCGGAACTCCATTTTCAGGCCTTCTGTTAGCAATTTGTGCCGTCAATGTTAACTTCATCGGCAACAAAGACACTGATCCCCACAATTTCGCTAGATAAAACTATCATCAGAACTGTATGCAACTTTACTCCCCAGTATCATTGTCATCTGGGTGTTACAGATCCTATTTTGGCAAAGCAACCGCAGCTACGTGCAGCTGTTACTAGCCTAACTGAATCGCGCTTGAAAACAGTCGCATTCCGATGACGTCACAATCACCTGACATCATTATAAGATCTAGCGAGATTAATACGATGTTTTTGTTTACTCGCCAGTTTACGATTCTTATCGTTTCAACATAAAGACAATGTAATGAGTGTTTTGAAATTGTTTTGTTCAAAATTGAAACTGTTATTAAGGGATATTTGCTTGGTCTATTTTTGGTGTTTAGTGAGATGGCGTTATGCGTCCATGGTAAGAGATGTACCCCTACGCACATCTACATGAATGAAGAGTGAACTTTAATTACATATTTCATTAATTTAGAGCGTGTAATAAATAAAATACTAAACTCCGTCCCGTTTAATAACATATTTATGAAACTCGTGGATGGTTTTGGTATCTAACTCGCTTTTGCTCGTTAGATACCAAAACCATCCACTCGTTTCATAAATATGTTATTAAACGGGACGTCGTTTAGTATTCTCTATATATTAATTTGAGCTTTATGAAGTGATGTCAACCTTATGTTGTAATGATCCACATCAATTTGTCACTAGATTCTGTCACGGGTAGAATTAAAGGGATCGAACAAGTAGGGAAGGGTATCAGTGAAACACGCTCACGTTTTGGCTTGTTTTCTTTCCTTCACAGTCAGTCTTTCTCTGTTATTCTGTTTCCATTTCATCTTGTAATGCCCTTCTTTTTTATTTGATCATTCTCAGTCTTTATTTGCTATTTCGTTTCGATGTCACATTCCTCCAAGAATCAGGGAAATTTGCTGTAACGTTTTTATTTCTTATGACACTTAGAAAGTGTGTGAAAAGTTTTGTTGTGTATACTGATAAATAGGATTACAACATTTTTCTTTATCAAAAGACAACATTAATGGATCTTCATTGGTGATGAGGACAAAGAAAGTGATAGCAATTGACAACGGACCACAATCCCGTCAGACTTTAAGGATTGATAAAGAATAATTAATTGGGACATGAATGTCTGAAGGCGTATCAATACAATAAGGAGTTTTAGACTAAAATCTGGTCGTCTTTCTGATATGTCATCAAATAATGAGTATTCACATAATGAATTCTTATTCCAAAATGGTCATTCAGTTCATGTTGAGGAATATCATCTCCTGCACTCATGCATTGCTATACGATACGTTTGGTATGTTAAACTGAACTTTGAATCGGCTGACACACGATCAATAAGTCAAATTGGGACATCTCTTCTGAGAATCTCTTCAAGTTCAAACTGACATCACATACTAGAGACTGTTCATTTGGGGTAAAGTTGACGTTCGACTGCCTTCCTCTGTCCCTCTGTATTTGTAATCTGATCTTGTCAGGCATCTTAGGCGATCTCTGTCTGCAGCGAATGTCCTCATCCGGGAATAGAAGACAACTTTATTAGCATCAACATCAACACAATGCGAATGCCTTTAGTTCTGACAATTGGTTATTGCTTGGGGCATGTGGCAAGTTAAAATCGGTCGATTTTCGACGCTATATAACAGTTGTTATACGTTGTCTTTGTATCTTTACAATTCTTATGACCAATGAACAGAGCTGTAGCAAATTATGAACCACGTGACACTGTGTAATCCGAAATAATTGGCACAAACAAATGTGGAATTTGATTTTTCTGTATATGTCATATCAACAGAATTTCTCCTTATTTTGCCATAAGAAACTTTAATAAACTTGTTTACCTTAATTCAAAACAATATTACCAAAAAGTAGCGCTTTTGTAGTAATTCAGTACATGAGTTTGCATTCCAGGATCGGAAACCAAAATCCATTTTGATAATAACTAGAATGGTTTAGGGGGCATGTTCAATAACGTAAACGCTCAGCGCGCATGTTATGTCCCGCCTGGATTGTAACTGTACGTACGAAGCTGACGGTCTGTTTGTGGTACTCTTGAACAAGTCTTCCAATATTGTTGACGCCATTGGCTTCGTATTGTACAGTGAATGCATTGAACTACAACTACACTCGAGATTCTACAAACGAAACATGTGTCTTCTGTAAAAAGAGCTGAGAGACAGCTATATTGATTCGGGGGACGAGTCAATTCGGTTCTTATTACAGGAAATAACTCGTTTGAACTCTAAGTATTCACCTGAAGTCTAAAGTTCTTTATTCATGGAGAAGAAATCCCAAAGGAACTACTGACGATTTACAGCTTAGTTCGGTGTTGACATTCATCTTCTTGGCCTGCAGTTATTCAAGCAATTCTTCTTACTTACTTATATACGGAGATTGTACGAGCAATTTTCAACGGAGCTGTTCTCTCATTCGGAGCGATACTTCGTACATTCAACAGTTATGTACTTCAATGTCACTTATACAAAAATGTTAGCACAAACTCTTTGAATATATTGAATTACATGAATGATCATTTCATATATAATTGCATATGTCTTCCATTTTGGACAAAGTGTTTGTTGGTTTCATTGAGATGAAATAGATACTATAAACACCAAGCATCCTAGGATGATGGTGAAGCAAACACAGGAGACAGTTCCCAGTAACATGGTTGTTCAACATGAGAGATATCAACTTTTCATGTCAACAGAAGAGATGGACCACAATAACCTGTCGACATCAGACTAACAAAGTGATATAATGATAAAGGAACATGCGTTTATACTGACATAACTTCTAACGTGTTTTAGACTAAACAATGTTCGCAGATATTCTGTCAGTATCTCTATTAGAAAAGAGCAATGATTTGTCTTTGGAATGTTGTCCACTAAACGAATATACATTTTTTAACGTCAACGAATGAGTGGATTTATATTTTAAACTGCAACCTACATGTATATAACTAGTTCATGTGAAATAGCTGTAATAGGTTTGCCAAAAAATTTCATAGCATTGGATTTGTATTGCTAAAAAGTTCTTATAAGTTTTATCAAGGTGATTGCATTTAGACAAACATGGTTATAGTTCTAGTTAGATTAGCTTCATTTGAAAAATAAAACATTTAAAGGTATTGATTAAATCACAAACAAAATAATTCTTCTCAGAAGCTGACTGTCATTATGAACATAATACTTGTGGGAATATGAATTTGTTTTCGTCTAACAAAAAAAAAAAACTCAAATAAACAATGGTATTACGAGCACGATTGGGCATATTTATCGGTATAATCACTCATTTGTGATGACATAGAATATCAAAATCATATCATATATCATACTGTCTGTTAACTAATTCATCAGATATATCTATCAGCGCAGGGATATGATATAACTCGAAATATGATGTTATCAATTTTAACGTGGTGATGTAGAAGTACACACAAATATCTGAATGCAACTTGTCATGCATTGTGTCCAATCACAATGCAAGTCTTCCCTTCTTACATGTCATTATTAGAGCATCATTATTTGTTGATTGAAAGGTAAAGCATTGGGTTTCCTGACTTCTGTCAGTTTTGACGCTAGTTATGTAACAACGTTTATTAATGAGTTTACTGTATTGTGATATTTGGGTATAATAATGGTTCTTTAACTTTTATCAATGGTGTATCTAAACTTTAAAATTTATGTATTTAAAATCAATGAGCGACGTCAAGTTATAATCTATTCTTTTGATGATCTGTAAGACAAAGAGTTTCAAAGGCAAACAAATTGGATCTCTCTTTCCAATGATGACATTATCTGCCTAGCCCACGACGTCAAATTACCCGGCATTAATTTAGCTTATTAACCTCAATTCTCATCATGTGCCAAATTTGAGATCAAATCAATAAATAAGAAACAGCAATTGCCCTTAATTGCCTTCTAAAGATCATAACTTCACATAGTCTTAAGGCAATGGATTCCTGGTCCATACTTGCTTTTATTCTGAGCAACATACGAGAGAGAAACCATCACACAGAGTTAACATTTAAGTGTTATTTGTCATTGATATTATATCGACTCTGATATGACTTAAAGTTATCCATTATGAGGTGTGATTTTGACATTTTTAACTTATGAAATTTGATTTTAAATTTACATTTTGCATATGTAGAGCCTAGTAGTGGTGCGTGTACTTTGTTCAGAACGCAGGTTCAGATCTTCATCTTAACTTGGTTAACTGACATGTTCAGCATTGGTTACAATAGCATGGTATATGATGTTAAAACTCGACCAGGTGTGTACAACTAAGCATTACTGTTAAATTCCACACCTTTGCTACATTTAAGTGTTGAACTAAGTGTCAAAACCAAACCATACCTTGCAACAAGCAAAAGATCACCCCTAACAAAGAGCATATGTTATGCTATGTTACAATTGCAAACTGGAGATTCCAATCAACTTTTATATTATCAGAGGAATTACCTTGACAGAATCGTGTCAAATGAAATATCAAATGATAAAAATCTCACATTAAGTTGCATGAAGTCGAATGAAATATTCAACCTCACATAAAATATCGATTTTCATTCAGCTTCGTGTGAAACAACTTCAAATGAGAAAAATATGTCAAACTAAGAGTTTAACGAGTTTAAAGTCTAGAATCCCTAAATCCAAATGCATAACATCCATGGGAAGATATCAAGATACCCAGGATACCCAGTACTCTCCCTATGCACATTTGAAGCACTTAAATAAACATATTTATGTATATTAACTTGTTTTGTGTGTTCAGTACAAAGGTTACAAATATTTTAGGTATTTAAGTATGTTCTGTCTAAGATCAAGGAGAACGGAACAGTTTTGAGTAGGAATGTTAATGGCTTTAGCAGAAAGGTATTCTGGCCTTCCGACCTTATATGGGATTCGGGCTCCACTATCAAAAGCGAAAATGTACGCATTATATGATCAATATTCTATGGACAATGCGGTATTAAAACGCCCCGCGTGTTTATCCCTCGGTTGTGGGTTTTAAATCACACCTTTTGGTATGTTTTATCCTGTACATAAATCATACGGGGTGCACATAATCATAAAATAAACAAAACGTTTTCCAGTTAGGATAAAAATGTATGACAGTGGTGATTTTAAGGCATATAACGTGTATTTGTTTTTTAAGGTCTATGATAGTAAATTCAATAGTGATTCAATCATGGCTTAGTATTGCTAATAAAACATTTATAACAAAATACAGTATATTTTAAAAACAGCTCCGCATCGGACACAGACATTCAAACAACCTTCAACCAACAAAACTGGTAATATAGGCGATTTGTCAATCCAAAACTAACCACTCTAACTATTCAGAAACGACATTTGTATTATTCAGTCACACTTCCTGTTCATAAGAACCCATAAACCTGGTGGCACGTGGTCCTGTACATAGCTCAGTCGACCGCTTTCAGTGAAGTTCAGCAACAACGGGCGTGGCTCGCTGGATGGGTGGGTTACCCGTGTAATTGCTGAATAAAAACTTAGAGTTTGAAGGGTGATTTCCTGCCCCACACTGAGACATGAGTTGAGAGGCTCGTGGTGTCACCTTGGGCAAGGGACTTTATTCGAAATGTCCCTCTGTTCACTCAGCAGTACAATTGAGTACCTGGTTTGGAAGTTAAGGCAATGTGACTGATAACCTTTGAGCGCCTTAATACATCGAGCCAGTCTGTCAATCAAATTTCGCGCATGCGTGAGTTCAGCCAATGAGAGCAGCGATATCGGAAGGCGGGACTGTCAATTTCATTTCCGTGGACAAACATTGCGCAAAATGCCGGTCAAGCGATGCTCTTACGGGTTGTGCAATTCTGATTCCCGTTATCCTATCTTCATCCCGGGGATACGTTTTATACCGTTCCCCAAACCCAAACGATCCAGGGAGAAATTTATGCGCTGGATTAGGGCCTGTGGGAGACCACACGAACAGTTAAATGTTCACAACATCGGCCATGGCATTTACGTCTGCTCGAAGGTAGGAATTTGCACGGTTTCTCGCTATTTTGATCTCTGGAGTTGATATTATGAAGTAATGACAGCTTCGGTTGCCTGATGGAAGCTATTCCTTGTCAATATCAATATCAATGTCAAGATGATGTCTTTTTAATGTTGTCCTCATTTTTACGGGTTAATTTAAGTGTATATGAAACTAAAAATATTGGTCGACAGCTGCTGTGTCAAATTAGTCAAAAGTAGGGGTCAAGCAATCTTCCTTTGCTACGTATTCTAATTGTTACAAATAGACATGCTAAGTAAATAACTTCAGGGTTGTTAAAAAATATATTTGTTTTGCGATATGATCTACGAAATATTTAAACTGACAAAGTTACAGTTATCACTTGATCGTGTGTGTACTAGCATAACATATTGTTTATCCTTGCAGCATTTTGTTGAGGAGCATGGGCCAACAGATAACTACCCTGACCCCATACCGGTTGATGGAGGAAAGGATGAAAAGGAAAATGGAGTAAGAAATTTACAGTCCACACATCTTTTTTTTATTGCTTTTGTGAATTCAATATTATGGTAGATTCAAAATATTTCATCAGGTCACATCAAGTAAGCATTGTTAAAATACATATCATTATGTCTTAGCCAAGTATTTATGTGAAAATTTAGCAGCTAACGGTGTAAACAATTACTTTCAACCTGCAGGCTCATGATATAATTGAGATAAAACTTAAAGAAAAGTACAACTGTATTTCAGGAGCAATGCCACAGAGTCAGCCAACATCACTGTGTCAGAGGCAGACACAAGTAGTACACAGGCAGAACATACCACTAGTCAACCCCCACAGACTATGGAATCAGAACCAGGTCCTCTCTCTGCCTCTGTGTCAATTCAGACCCAGTGTGACCCAGTCCTGACACAGACTGCAGCTACACAAACAGAGGAAACAGGTAAGAGTGATAATGGAACATATCATATATCTGTCTTTCTTACATATATTCACTGTAGCTTGATAAATCCCAATATTCAATTGCTCTTTATTTAATAATATTTTTTTTTAAACTATTTAAAAATGTATAGCTCCAAGGATGACCTTAATACTTGTTAATATAATGAAAGGTAAAAGTAAGGAAAGTTCCCAAAAGTATATGTGACTGTAATGTAATGTAATATGTAACATACCGGTATGTGGTAAATAATAACATCAAATTTAACAAATGTCATGTAAACATTTTAAAAATGCAGCAGCCAGAGCATAGTAAGACAAGATATTGACATAAACACATCATGAAGAATTTCTTAGAATTATTGGCAAAGCATAGGTTTCATAAAAAGTGCAAAGCTTTTGCAAAATGTTTCTCTAGGTTTGGAGATGAGGAAGTATTTTTTCACTGAATGAATCTCTTCTTGTGTGGACAACATAATAACAAAAGGGTCAGGTGACTTGAGGTTTAACGCCGCTTTCAAGAGTAGTTCACTTATATCGCGGTTGCTAGTATTATGGCAGGAAGAAAGCCCGCAACGCCATGTGGCTATGCATTGCGGTGAAACCTGCGAGCATCGGCTGGAACTAGCGAACCATGGGTGGTACTGCACTGAAATTCAGTGTAGCATTGCACCCAAACCTTACTGCGTGTAGAACAGTTCTCTACTGCAGACAAAGTTGCCGTGCCCCTGGCGGGATTCAAACCCCGGACCTATTGATCCGAAGCCGAACACGCTAACCATTGCGCTATCCCGCCCCCTAACAAAAAGGGGGCACCACTTATGAGTAACTGTCCGTGAATCTGTATGAAGTGGTCATCCTCTTGATTAACAGTCAATTTATGTAACTGATCCTCTTTCAAACAAAAACCTTGAAGTGTTTGAGCTGCTTCTTTCAATGTCATATCTCTGGCTGTGTAGGGACACTTAATTTCAAGAACTCCAGTTTGCCCCTTCTCACACACCTTGCCATCTGGAGTTGCACCCAGGAAACTTATCTTAGGGTTAACAACCAGTCCGTAGTCATGTACATGTACATTTGGATTCTTCTCTGTAAAGGACCGTTTCGCACTGTCTTCATTTGACTTTCCATAAGATGTTAGAACTGAACTAAATTGTCGTTCAGTTAAAATGTTTTGTACAAATTGTCAGTGACCAGTCTCTGACGTTTGACTATTCTATGGAATTGCGATGCTGTTATTCGGTTGTTTCTTTCAGCAAACCATTTCATGTCATTGCTCTGTCTTTTTGTTGAGTTTTCAAGATCAACTGCCTCCTCTTGAGTAATTTTAGTTGCAGACATGTTTGATAACTCCTCTGATATGGGCAAATGTGATGGAAGTGGGAAGGTGGTGGTTCCACAGCTTGGCATACTTGGTGTCAGAGTTTCATGTGTTTCCTTGTAAGAGTCCAGCTGCAAATTGAATAATTACACTATAGACATTCAACAGTATGTGTTCCTTAAGGTACAGGTCCTTTTTATTTAGCAAAACTTGATTTTTATTTATCTGAAAATATATGTTATATATATTGATTCCGAATATGTTTTTTCCACAGTCTACTCAGAAGTTGATGTCCTGGCCAAACTTCATCTTAGAAGAAGAAATTGCTGAGAAAGAAAAGATGGCGTTCAATCCGGATAATGTGAAATCCTCCAAGATAAAAAATCTTTTCCAGTATTACACAGGATTATCATATACAATTTTGCTGGTGCTATTTACATTCCTTTTTCCTGCTGGAGATAACCAAGTTCAATATTCAGAGAAAAGGAGTGATATAAAGAGCATTACAAATCATGATCAACTGTTTCTTGTACTTTGCAGACAAAGGAATGGTTTCCATTTGAAAGATATTGCAATTCGCTTTTCACTATCTGTCCAGTCTGTTAGTGTTATTTTCAATAGCCTCATTCATTTCATGTATTTGAAATTGGGATATATATCAGTATGGCCACATCGTGATGTTATCATTGAAAATATGACTCCTGATTACAGGAGAGAATTCCCTACATCAATTGCTATCATTGATTGTACAGACATTAAAACTCAGAAACCATCAGCATTTGATAGTCAATCTCAATGTTACTCTGAGTATAAGTCAAACACAACATTGAAAGGCTTAGTAGCTGTTGACCCAAGGGGGTCTGTTATGTTTGTATCACTTCTTTTTTCAGGTTCCATATCTGACAATGAAATTTGTAATGACAGTGGATTTTGCTCACACCTAAGTAAGTTGAAGGAGAAGGGATACATTATTGATGGAGATGCCATAATGGCTGATAAGGGATTTCGTATTGCTGCTAAGTTGTCGGAAATGAGCATTAATTTGAATATCCCGCCGTTTGCTTCCTGTACTTCACAGATGTCAATTGGAGACGTCGCCGAAACAAAGCGCATTGCCGCTCACAGAATTCATGTTGAACGAGCAATAACTAGGATAAAGAATTTCAAGTTAGTAAGTCGAAGAATCCCTATTAGTCTCTTTCATATGATTAATGAAATTTGGTTTGTTTGTGCAACTTTGACTAATTTTCTACCAACTTTAGTGAGGAAATAGGTATATTTTAGCAAAATATATGAAAATATTTCTGCTCACATGATAAGTAAGTGAACTTCCAAGTTGAACAGGTCCCAGTTTGAGTGTCTCCTGTGGTGCTGTGTCTGACAGTAAGTAGGAGAGTGGTGTGTCGGTCATTCTCCTCAGCTTGTGGAATTCTGAATTGTAACACTTTCCATGTTTATATGTCTTTTGTACAATGGTGAATCAATATTAACAATCTTAATTAAAAGGTGTTGGTTTTCAAAATATTCTGACATATCTTGATATATAATTATTAAGATATCACTTTGTGTACATTTATTAGCCATCATTTGTCTTCATCTGTATCTCAATTGACACTATTAATACATATTTTAAATATTTTTGGTCATTGTTGTAATTGTTGTTATACAAACCTTCGTTTCGACAATTTTGCCATCACTGGCTTTTTTTTGTGTGTGGATTGGTTGGTTTAGCCATATCCATACTGACAACAGGGGCAGGCTTTATTTTGGATCCCCTTGGTTTGTGCCACTGCTGGGGAAGTGAGGTGACAGATAGGTCACCGGGTACCTCATTCAGGCCCATCTTTTTGTAGTGGGACAGGGTGTGTACAAGACCCACAACGTGAGCACATGTACCTGAAGCCCTATAGAAATATCATCCTCGGTCACCCATGGTTTTATATATGCTCCGTTACTCTCCACTACATCGCCCATGGGAAACCTTATCACAGAAATCTGTACTCAAATTACCCGCCCTTGGCCGGCGTGAGCCAATCAAACTGCTACGCAGCTTGGACCTGCGAGCCAATGACAATTCATATCACTTCATTTCAAAGCAAGCGAGGTCATTGTGTTAGCCATCCGTCACCGGTTATCTCCCTTGGCCATTTCCGTCTTATCCCATTGAGCATTTTCTTTGGTTACTGTCTTCGTCACTCTGGCCAAGGGCGGGTAATTTGAGAACAGATTCCCCTGATAAGGTTTCCCATGGGTGATATAGTGGAGAGTAACGGAGCATATATAAAACCATGGGTAACCGAGGATGTAGAAATATAGGAGAAAGATGAAAGTACATTACCTGTATGTAATCATGCAGTTGGCAAGATATATGATTTGATTTATGCAAACTAGGCCTATAGTATAAAGTAATCAAAGTTTTATTGTTGTGATGAGATTAAATATTTATTACAATAAAACCAACCAATATATCACCTTAAAATCCAAATTAATATTTGTGTTTTATTCCCAATATGAATTATTACTCTTTAAATCGATCTGAGCGACACTGCATGACGTGCTATGACATTGCATTATTCGTCTGACTGGCCTTGACCTGTCAAATTTACGCAAATTAGCCATGTGCCTCATTCATTGTTGACAATCACATATAAAGTTGCTAGATCACTCGAGAAAGCATATTTATCACTAACCCGGCCTGACAAGTGCAGTGGCTGGAGGAAAAGCATCTATCTGCTTCCCGAATCGTCAGGTTGACCGTGTGAGGTGACTCGGATTTCTGCATCGATCGGTACGAAAAACAGCGCACATCGGTCTCATTCTCACTGACATTGTACAGTTTCACCCTGAAAATATAGCCTAATACAAAATAGGAATAACATCGCGCTTTAGATCTCTTTGTCAGCGTCTGAGAACGGAAATAATCGAGACTTATGTCATCGCTGACAAAATTGAGTTTCGCGGGGCGTGACGCCATATTGCGACAACTTGTCCCCCCTAAATATTCAGCCAATCACGTCGCCGGGGGGCGGGGCATATCGCTCTCGACTGGATCGGTGGGATTGGCAGCCCAGGTTGCATACTCCAAGGGGAGTTGAGAATGAAAAAAGGAACGACATTGGTCCTTATACCAGGGTAATAACGTGAATTTATAGCGCCACTGAGCATCTAGACGGTGGATATTAGGCGTTCTATAAATGAATTATTATTGTTATTATTATTATTATTATTATTATTATTATTATTATTATTATTATAAAGAACCTATAAGGATCGATAAAATGTGGTTGCTTAAAAGGGGAAAATGTATTTTGGTGTTGATACTTTATATCATTTCAAAAGAAATGGCACCTTAGAGAAAGTAGAATTAGTGTTTTACGGAAGTCTTTTGCAAATAAATAACGGATATTTAGCATAACATAAGAATCATTGAAGGTTGGCAAAATCAATTTCATACTAATGAACATATTACGTACTCAAAATTATAGAGTCTTTTTCAATTATGTTTTCTCTTAACCCAACATATAACCTTTTAAGCTAATACAAGAGGTTAAATCACTATAGATTGACGTTATTTCGAACGTAATGATGACAGTGTTTACGCGCATTACTAAAAACTTCAATAAAACTGATGAATCAATGCCCGACATGCAATATAAAAGGTGATGTGATTGTTCCAGCTTCTAAGGTTACAGGTCTGTAGGCGCCTGTTAATCCAGTTATGGTATGGATATCGACACTAGTTTATTGCTGTATTATTTTAGCTAATCTCTAGAGTCTATTGCAGTTGTAATGGGTGTCATATAACAGTTACATATACTAGACAGCCGTCCAGCTGAAATAAATTACAGAGATATTGAAACCATTAGTAAAATCATGATAGAGATACTGTGTTAGTTTTAACGTCCCTGTTTTAATGTAAGCATGTTGAAGTGTAATGTTGTAATATATATATGTAGATGAATTAGGGGTCCCTTTTATCCCCAATACTTCTATCAGAATTATGTATAAGTGGCAATAAAGTATGTAGAACAATTATGTGCAGCCTGATTGACATCAACAGATCAATAAAAACATGTTAATAATTTTCAAGTTTTCTCAATTAGAAAATATGATACAACACATGAGCTAACTTACAAAACAAGTCCATCTTTTCCGTTCAAATTAGCATACATCATGTTATTCTTGATGGTTGGTGATAGAAAAGATTAGTCAGATATTTGATGACGCATCGTTGCTGTAGGATGTCATAATACAAGCCAGAAAAACATATTTCACTCGACTCAATGGCATCATTTTATGATTCCAGTTTTGTTGATATTTATCTGCTTGAATACTTTGATGAATTAGTTCGCATTTTTTATATTTTGAGTAAGCCATGCTTAACCGTCCAAAGCTAAGAGTAAATTAATGATCGAGTTAAAATATCAGAGTATCAAATTTCGAAATATTTGTATGATCATAATGATACTATATCTTTAAGAACAAAACTGTTTCCTTGTTGTCCAATGAATGTAAATTCTCCTTTTTATTGGTACCATTTCGACCATTTAATAACACATATTGAAATTCTGTCATACATCTAGTAGTTTTAATCCCTATGCAATAACTATTTTATCTTTAAAGGTTCTAAATGCTAAATGAATACCTTTCATAATCTACACCTTCAGGCGGTAAAGAATCACTGGAATCATGTTCGATAAAACACTCCGTGTTGCCTTTACCAGAATTGGAATTTCCCACTGAACAAACGATGCATCTTGAATTTTCCGGATTAAACATAAACTATATCATCTTCTCTCAAGGCGTCCGAACCCTGAAAGTCCGTCATTTCTGCCCATCTTTAAACTCGCATTATTGCCACCAAAAGTTTGTTTTGTTCATACATCTTAAAATATATAAAGTGTTGATTTTAATTTTGGATGGTGAATGTTTGTTGTTGTAGTTATTAGCTTGACTTTAAAGAATAGTGTATAATAACTAGATATGTTATTGCATGAAGGTTAAACAGTTTATTATTCAACCTGATTACTTCAACTATCAATTGCTGAATTGTATATATGTATAACAAACTATAAACATACACAATTTACTTGCTAAATTGAAACGAATTAATCAGGCAAATTATACAAAGTCAAACAATACCTAAACCATAGTTAATGCACATGCTCAAAATTAATCATTGGCTTTCTACTTGAGGTCTAAATAAAACATATTCCACCAATAGGGCAAAGTCATATGCTGGTTCAACATAACATACGTCTCTACCGTTCTGAAATATTGAATTCATAAACATTCTTTATTAACTCGCGTGAAACAGAAACATCGTCTTCAATATACAGGAGTAACATAATGGATTAAAAAGCCAAATAAACTACATTTGAATTGTCAAAACATTATATGTTATTATTTCTAAAAAAAACAGCGTATAAGAATCTTCGTTTTGGAATCTTTTTAACAAGACTAGATCGGAAAGTCAGAGGGCTTTTGGCTTATTTTATGACATCCTACAGTATAGATAATCAACACATTTAAGTCGCTGAAGGTCTTTTATGTCGACAACATTTTTTAACAATTAAATTAAATTTAATACATTTTAAACTTTTAATGTCAAACAGTCTGGTCATTCTGGCTCCTTTGCAAGTGTCTATCCAATACATTTGAAATCCACGTTCTTTTGCTTTAATGAGATATCAGTTAATTTGTCAGAATATATTAACATTTGTAAAATACGCAGACTAAGTCTGGTCTCTCCACTCTAGTTTGCTTGACATGTTTGATTTTGTACTCAGCTTATAATTCTTTGAACTGTAACATTTGCTTTCTGTCTGGGCAAATTTTACTTTATTTTAGCTTATTTCTCCCCATATAGATTATTCAAGTCATTGTTTCTCTCTTAACCATTGTCACAAATTTCTCACTTCTAGCAAAATCAAGTAGCGTTTACAAATTGTAAAATACCTATTTGTCTTTATATCGGACTGACTTCCGTCTTGTGAGAAATATATGCAGATACCATAGGTTAAGGAATTCCAAACTCTTCTCAAACATACCGAATGTTGAGTGTTAAAGTGATTACACAACTAATATGAAACTAATCAGGATTCTCTATTTCCACTTGATTACTATGATTCCATGAGAAGAAATTACTTTAAAGGTGAGCTATTCTTCATACCAAAAGATGCATATATCTTAACATTGATATGTAAAGCAATGCACACACTATAAGAATGATTGATGACATATTTTTTGTACATTTGAAGATGATTTATATGGTCATCATTATCATAACATATATTTATTCAGACCATGCTTAAAGCGCACATAAAAGGGAGGAAATATCAACAGTCATAGTTGGAAAGTCTTTCTGAACAAGTGTGTTGTTGAGATTTGAAGGTGGGAAAGTGACTACAATCTCGCAGATTCTGTAGATGTTTGTTCGGGACCAATAGAGCTGTATAGGCAAATGCTCTGTTTCCAAACTGAACTGTTCTGGATCTAGGGACCTCAATCATGTTTTTTGTTTTGTTAACATGCGAACGGGATGGTGTTTACAAAGAAAGAAAACTGGATAAATATGTAGGGACAGTTCCAGTGAGACACAAAAAGACAAGGCAGGTCAGTTTAAACTTACTTTTAAAGTTCACATGCAACCAATGTAGAGTGTAGATGATTTGAGTGATGTGATCGTTCTTTTCAGATCTTGTAACACTTTGGTTGTTAACTATTATGTTATTATCATTACGTTGTCATTCGCAAGATTTTATTCGAAATAATGTATAAGTGATACAACACTTTTTAAAGCTCATGTTTTAATGGATATTTAGTACAATAAAGTATAAACACTGGTCCTTTAGGGTTAAATTGGCACTCTTTCCTTTCTTGTCTTATTCAAACTACTATTCTGGATAAATATGTAGGGACAGTTCCGGAGAGCTAGAAGAAGACAAGGCATATACATTTAAACTGAATGCTAAAGTTCACGGGCAACCAGTGAAGAGAATAGTTGTGATGTGATCATTCCTTCTGGATCTTGTAACAGTGTGATTATGAACTATACTCATGGTAAAAGTTGCATTTGAAATAAATCCTACTGAATCCAAATCTACCCAAAATCGTTCATGGAGTCTCATTCGCACACAATACGTACATGGCAAATATTTTATAGTTTACATCATGTGTTTGTGCCATTTGATTTCGAAAATACCATAATATCGAACAATATTAATTGTCCATGCATTTAATTTGCTAAATAAATTTTCTGTTTTTGTCTGATTTTGGGTATATTTGGATCCAGTAGAATTGTTTTTTCAAATGCAACTTTTACTTATTTATTATAACCGAAATAAGAACACTCAAGCACTGTAACAATGGACCAATGCCAATATCTCAAGACATAAGGAATGAACTCTTTTGGATAAATTTCATTTTTCGGATATTTTCCTTTCTTTGGTGGAGAAATAGCAAATGCTCAAGAACACTAAACGACATCCAGTAGTTACATGATTTACCAAAAAAATAATCGAAACTGATACGTTACGTTGTTTATAAAACATTTCATTCCTATAACTATTAGGCGGTGTCAACCATTTTTACCATGATTAAATTATTATCGTTATGTTGTCATTCGCAACAGTTTAAAGAGAAATACATGTAGGATTAAAATGGCACCCCTTCCCTTTCTCTGGTTTATTCGAACTTATATTCGACTCTCCGGCGAAATCTGGAAACGGTCAATGTTATTTGCACATAGTTGACCAAGGATCAGAATGCATTCACTCGATAATCTTAACAGAGAAATGTGTAAGGAAGCAATTGCCATTTCCATTCATATATATCTACGATTTAGCTTTTATGTCAATTCGCTTTCAATCAATTCGCTCGTCGTCTGAATAAGACGAAATTAATCATGTTGTTCTATTATGAATATTTTGTTGGCGTCCACTGTAGCTGCATACAATAAGAGTCAGTAACAGTAGCATAAACTATGCTTAGGAAGTAACAATACCTCTTTGGACTAATATCAGCCCCTAACTGCAATAACGTAACTAGTGCACTTTTGTCATTAGTTTAAGCTGATGATGTTATTCTTATTCCTTATACTACGTTCGGTCTTCAATGCATAAAAATGTTTTACAATAGTTTTGTAATATTATGATTACAAGAGAATGAATGTTCGAGAAACTGTAGGTTTTTTTTTTATCCAAAATCAAGTTTTTGATTTTATTATGGAACAATCTTATCATAGAAAACAGTCTACTCTAATAAGAAACAAGTTTCGGGATACCATGTAATTTATAATGTTTAATAACATACAAACACGAGACAAGAGATGTTCGTGTCATTTGATTGGCGCAGGAAAAGGGAGAGGCGAGTAGTCCATTTCCATTATTATTACATCACTCACTAAACATACAGATTTATACGTCTGATCGAGAATCCTAACATATGCTCATTTTGTTGTATTTGTATAAAGATAACATCAAAATATATCATCCACTTAGTTTTGCATTATAGAAAGTATCATAAATGGCCAATGAGCTTTGTTATATCATATAGCTTCGAAGCAATATCGTGTGAGAAGTGCTTGTTGTGATCGTTTATTGGGCTATGAACCCTCTCAAACTCAGAATACTATCAAACAAAGTCTGCCTTCGATCAAAGGGTTGGAGTCCACTTATTATTCTGATAAATAAAGATACCGCCCCATGACATTAATAACCACAGGGTGCAATTATTGTGGTTCCTTACTTATTGATAGATGTATCTCCACAAATACGGTTCAGACCATTTGACAATCTCAAGTGTATTTTCTCTCAACCACTGACGATAAATCATTCAAAATTGACTAATACTTCTGAACGGATCCTGCAACTGAAGGTTCCGATTAAAGTGTCTTTATTATTCAATAATATAAATGGAAGACACTGTACAAATACATTCAGAATTTTAAATAGTTATATTGAAACCTTTTTCGTAATTCTCTACTTATGCTATAATGAAATGAGTAAATGCCATAATTACCTAATGAACATAGAGAATACTTACTTACTTACGTCCCGTTTAATAACATATTTATGAAACGAGTGAGTGGTTTGTATTTAACGAGCTACCTTTCATTTACTTAACTTATGTAACTTATATATAACTTATAACTTATAGGTGTTGGCAATCTCGAAATCAGAGGGGCCGTATTAGTACAATTCAAATGTCATTTTTTCAAAAAAGGGTGATGTAAATATATAAGTGTGTATGTGTCAAGCGTTACTGCATATAAACCAAGGTAACATCGTATTCTCGACAGAAGACATTGCATGGATTGTTCTAACCCTAAGTTTGTGTGAAAGAAATGTACAGGTATATATGAGAACTTGTAAACGCTATATAAACAAAAGAAAAAGAAAATATTGTATTTGTAAACTGTATCCCCATCCAAGTACAATGCTAAATATTGCGTTTATATTCAACAGTGCATTGCGAATTAACATGGCAATATGTTGTAATAATTTGTGATTTAACTGCTAAAAAGAGTAGAGAAATTAATGATAAAGTCGGGTGGACATGGCGGTAGCTCTCAATATATTTAGTACGTATTCTACCATGACATTTCTTGATACTCGATTCTGATTGGTTCTCCAGAAATATCAAACGTGATCAATTCTGGATTGAACCTCCTCTCATTTTAGCGCCGCTTCAACGCATAGTAACGGATCTACCTTGTGAGGTCGCAATCTATCCGAACAAACGGCCGATTCTAAAGTGTGCTCTACTTATGGAAATCAAATTAACTGATACTAATCAAATTAATCTTTCCTGTAGCGTGTTTTAGAGCTACATTAACTGGTAGATTAGCAAGACAAACATCGTCAGTAACAAGATCTTCAAATAGCGACACTTATGCAGTTTAGAAAGCGACCAAACGCAATGACGCAATGGTCAGCCGGATCTGAAAACCGAGCGTAATGTTTTGATGCAAAATAAGAAATACATGTCATATCATCTGCACACCTGCGTGTATAACTAGAATGTGCATCCCTTACCCGAATGAGACAGTTACCCACCTCACCTGGATCACTTCATTTTAATAAATACAAGTCCACAAGCTCGTCATTCACAGCTGCTGGCAAACAGTAGCCATTTTGAACGTCGCATGATATGTTTATGGGGGTTATTCCAAAAAAGCGAAATACGAATCTTGATTTTGTGAACACGAATGTTGGGAAAACAAAATTAAAACTCCCGTAATAGACACGTATATTAGATTTTTTTAAATGGTTAAAGAGAACTTACTACGCGTTCGGTTTCAATTTTAAATTTACTCGCTATCAATCCAGTATAACATGTCAGTAGGTTTATCTCCTAAATGATTTATACGTTAACATATATATATATGAAGGAGGTGATATTCGTCTTCAATTACATTTAAATTGCAAATTGTGCATATTCTTTTCTCATTTTTGGACAGTTTTATATCTACCTGTTTCAGTGAATAAATCATTAAATGACCATCCGTATCTTGTCAGTGATGTTCCACGTGAAAAGTACACATCGTTGAAAAGATCATTTTTTAAACAGCCAGGTTTTGCAATGGCCGTATTGCTCTCTGACTTTCATGACTCTCATGACTCCATTGATTCTTCTGACTCATCTAGCATGTCTTGAGTCATCTCATCTTGGCATAAAGCGTAGACACCGTTCACGGCAACCAGCCACCATACCAGACCTTGAACAGGCACTACAGAGGGAGTTTTAACATTCTGACGTCTTACATTTATAATGAGGTGTTCTTGCCTGCATTGGCTGTAATGAATTTGGGGTTATGCCTCGCAAGTCAAAACTTGCACCAGTTTCCATCACTGATACATTTGAGATTTGCTGCATTTCCATAACATTTTAGTGCTCGCGGGTCAGAGCCCACTCTGAATTTCAGGTGCAGCGCGAGTTAAGACTTAGAGAAAGTTGGATCAGAGAATGCTATCATTTCGATCAATGAACATTTAAAAATCTACCCACAATCGACATTCAATGTATCACAGAATTGTGAAGTTGAAATAAATCCCTAAATTATACGTTTGTTCAATTAAATTGCTTGGGCAAAAGCAGTCTGCATATTGTTAAATCTTATCAATATTGTTTTGAAAGTTAAACGTTAACTTTCTCACCCAAACTTGCATGTTTGAAGCAAATAAATTCATTTGTTAAAAACATATATTAATTTCATTGCAATAAACTTTAGAACGTCATTCAGGCTAACGTATGCGCAAAGTTATTAATCACCAATTCTACAGCAAACTATTGATTTATACATGTACATAAACCAATGTTGGTGGTTGGTACGAAATACATTTTTAAATTGAATAGTGTATACAAAGTAGATATAAGTATTAGTCATAATATACGTTCATGTGTTTTTGTGTATCTATTGTTAACGTTATACTGATGCATAACCGAAGTGGAAACAGAGGCCTTGAAATATCCTTCATGACAGCACCATGTTTAAAGACGCCATGGCGGTTTCAATGTTGTAAACTTAATCCCGATCCATTTTGCACCAATGAACAAACTGGGTTAACGGATTAGTCACCACAGCAGCAACAGTGGGAATATTTACAATGTTGACAAGTAAAACATTTTACAAGAAAAGGCAAATTTATTTTTTGAAAGTATGGGCATTGACAAATTAAGACTATTAACCAAGTATATTTCTGTATCATGAATATAATACATTTGGAATAAACATTGTATTGTGCGAGCCTTGGGCCAACATAATACATATTTTTTGTATTCCAAATATATTATATTAATGATACAGAGACACACGAGGTAAATAATCTTTTTGTCATATAACGGCAGTATTGAAATAATAGCTTTGAGGCAAATCTGATCAGAGAATAGACCCATGTTTGCGGAGTAATTACATTGACAGTACATCAAGGTGAAGATCATTGTGTAGGCGAAATATGGTTGTGAACTTCCTGAATATAGTCTTTGATTAAGCATGTAACAAAATACGATGTACAAGAGTTAAGAATAGATCCCACATTTCCTGTTTACGATGAATTTTTCAATAAGGGCATCATTTACTAATGATTAAAAAATATCCTCATAAACCAATGGTCACGTATTGGTAGCAAGAGCCAGATAAATAATTTCTAGTTACAATGTTTGAATACTGCTTTTATTGGCTCATTCGTCTTGGTGAATAGTTATATGCTCCATGAATAAATATGAACATGTGTTTGAATGTACAAAAACGTAGTAGCTGATAATAAAATATATAGGTCCTCATTTTCATTTCCATGTATATGCTTATATTCAATCACAGGCAGAAAATGTTTGGTTACCAATTTTAACAGATACTAAACAATCTATTTGTTATTGTAAACTTTTTCCCAACTGATTGAAAGAGGGATTTTAAAAAGTTGACAGCATTTTACTGGGAAAGATGCAAATAGATATTGAAAACATTGTTGTTATTGTCAATATATTGCGAGCAACAAGACTCATTCAGGCTCACATTTCCATTCATTTATGTGGATAAGAAGTACGGTATAGTACACAGACGAATGCTTAAAATCAACTAACAGAAATTTTAAAGTTAATGTCATGTATATGAACAGTCAATAAATAACGAAGCAGCTTTGTTTACATGTATTTTGACAAAATGATGATGTAAGGCATAGTTCAGTATCAAGCGCCAACAATATCTGTATTAAATTTATATAACAACATTAACAAATCAGTATTTTGTACTGAAGAAGCATTGATGTTAGGATAATGATCCAGATTTGATGAACACACTCGTATTCCATTATTTGTCATCCTCAATCATTTTGCTTTAGAATTCAGCAATGTAAATTAAATAAGACATGACAGACCATATTGGAGCTCAATTAAGGAAAGCCAAAACTCTCATCATGCTGAGAATGTCAGGATGAAACCATTATAAGTAATCGTCAAACTTGCCATATTTCAAGGGCTTTGCTATTACATTCCATTAGCTCTACGGTGGTTGTTTACTCCATTTACAAAATGCAGTAAATTTATGAAGGTAATATAGAGACTGTAAAACATGTCAATAATTGGTTGTCAGATAAAGAAGATGGTTATTATTAGCTTAGTTAACATGCGATCTTCCTGCTTTACTGTGTAGTTGGTCTTCGAGAATGGAGTCGTTTGGAACATTTGTATCTGATTGGATTCCTCAGAGACAGAATTTCAAGCAATATTTATTCATTCCTGAATCGGTCCAATGTTATAATGCATGTTGATACATAGTATACTTACCTCAGTATACACTCGTATTCTGTCACTGCTTTAATTGTAAATATTTCGAAACAAAGTTTAGGAACAAGGAAATATTGTAGTGATTATTCTTTGTGTGGTCATTTCATCATAAAGTCGACTTAAATGACAATATTGCAATAAGATATGTACATTTTGATACTAATACTTATAATGATTATCATTCAAATTGTTACAATGCAGCAAAGTACTTACCGAATATAAACACTGTTAAAAAGCTTATATAGGAGTCTCTTGAGTTAAAACACATATAACAAGTCCAAATGTATACCCATTATATTGGCTTCATTATAGAAAATAGAATTGAACTTTTCATTTCTCACGAATCCTATATTCATGACGTCTTTAGTTTCATAATATGCACGACATGGTAAGATAAAACTGAAATATTTCAAAGCATGTCTTATAGCAGAAAAGCTCAGACAGAAAAGTGTTGATTGCAGAGTCGACATCTCCTATTTTTAAACAAAAAAACTCGAAAGTTTTGCAGTCGTTGAGATTTAATTCTCATACTGATAGAGACGTATATGTATTTGAAATATTTTCCGTATTGCACATACATAATTACAAATTATTTCAGTGTAGTAAGGAGTCCAATGTCGAATGTACCAGCTTCAGTGTCTAAGTCAAGACTATGGCTTCTGATATGTTATATGGCATGACCAGTACATGTCCTGTTTTCTGTAAATATGACATAACAACGACTTAAATTACGTTTTACTTATTTTATGCATTGTATATACTTCATATAAACTAGATATTGCCGTATCTCAAATATTTTGCTTCAATGAAATATAACTTTACTTTGTTTATTTATTTAGAAGCAATTGGCTTTATGCAGAAGAAGGTTAATTGCACAAAAAAAGTAATGAATGATATGCATATATATTACGGACTATCCAAAAATTCACGCAGCAAAATGTGAAGTATAAAACAATATGGCTACAAATCATGTTATGATGTGTCAAGTCCTGATTTAACACTCAATCATATATGTACTTAGTTCCTCCAACTTAGTATTCATTGGCTAGGTATTCATAAAGTAGTCAAACTAATGGACGTAGATTTATTACAGAAGATTTTGCCTTGCAAATATGTAACATCTTTAATCTCAGAGGATGGTCTCTTTTGTTAGCATCAAGGTATCATTATCAAAGTTTTTAAAATATTTTAACCTTATAAGCCATTCGAATTTTTTTTTAAATTTGTTTATCTTTGTTCATGGATCAGATGTTCCATACATCATGCCATTGATAACATTTTTTTAATTCATTTTTTATTTCAAATTGTACCCAACACTGCATATCATAATGTTCTTAATAAACTTCACCCAGTATCGTCATTTCACTTCATGGGATAGCACAGGGGATGAAATTGGATTATTGATTTCTGCACTGCAACGACTGTCAGCTTTTGATCAAAGGGCACACGTTGGGATCAAATAGATACTAAATACAAATTGTACATTATCTGTAGCTTGCATAATAGAATAGCATACACAGGAGATAGCTTCCAGTGTTCAACCTGACTGATTCAAATCATGTCAGCTTGATAAAAGGATACATCACAATTACATGCTGATACCAGCATAGTCCCAAGTGAGCTACAAGTCCGTAATTCATTCGGGAGTTCTCTGTAAAAATAAGTAAAAGATAAAACCAAGTGAAACTTGAGACTCTATGACACGTTGTTCATCACAAATAACAAAAACCAATCACCAAACTGAAGAGAACGAAAATTCAACTATGATAGAAGATCAATACATTTGAACTTCAGAAAATGTTTACATTTCATCTAATTGGCACCATCATAAAACTTGAAATGTAATTTTATTACTATTCAAACAAACTCACCTATAAATTATGAATATCAAATTTCTATTTTAATAATAGCAAAGGAAAATGTGTAATGAATGAAGCTACAATCTAACTTATAAATGTCAATGCATAAATGTTTACTTCCACGTGACTGCTCAATTTAAAGAAAAAAAACCCCACATAAAACAAAAAAAACAATTTGCCATATGTCCGTGAGTAGCGAAGACTACTTCCTTCAGTGTTCTCTTTGTTACCATCTATATCCAAACTGAACAAATCAGAAGTACTTAATCTTCCTTTCGATAAATGTGGACTTTGGCCTTGATATATACGCAGTATAAATATTTATTAGTTAAAGAGATTATGTTGCTAAACAGCTGCCATTAATTATTATTATAGACGTCTTACCTACTTACAAGTCAGTATTGAAACATTTATTTTTCTTTTCGTAACTTGTTTTGTTTAAAGCCATGTTGTGAGTAAACTTGCTGCTTCTGTAAATACGTTTTACATCAATTTGATTAGTTTTGTTACTTTAACTTTAAAGTGTAGAATATTAATTAAATCAACCATTGTAGAATCAAAATGAAGTTAAACATTCCTGGATCTTAACCCTTTTCTTTTTGATTGCACCTGTTTGCTTCAAGTTAAATGCAGGCCTTTAGCATTATAAGGTGAATGGTTCAATGATTTTTAATCACCATTATGACTATTGTAGAGGGGATTAAATTGTTAAAATTTTATTAGAAACGTTAACGAACTTCAAGTGAATCAATAACACTGTCAGTCTATATAAGTGTGCAATCATAACTGTGGTCAGCCGCGAGATACATGTCAGCTCTGCTTGAAGCGCTTGTAAAATCCCCAAATAACATAATGTGTTGTCAGTGCAGCATGGCCAAACATTACCGTATCTAAGTAGCAAATTAAACCTAATTGATCATGTATCCTAATTAAGATACATGTATGATTAATTATTCACCACATTATAAGTTGAGAACCACAGACAGTTCACCAAGATCTAGACCAATGTAGCCATGTGTACTGTAAACAATAAATACAAACTTTCCAATCAGAGGACCATGTTAATGATATTGCAGGAACAATTACAACACCAGCACACCCGCTGCCATTGTCATAGATTCCTAAACATTGTTTGATATAATCAAGTAGGCTATATGTAGACTGCTGTTTATATACTGACCTATTTTGTATGTACATACATACGTTAAAATAAAAAACAAACACACACCCAATGTATTGTAAATGGCTCGCTGTTACCTATATCACCTTGTACTCTAATTGAGATTCACAATTTCAAGCATGGGACTTAAACTATTCACTATTTTCTAGGATTGTAATATTGAGGCCCTTGACTTTAACGAGGCACTGAAGAAGATTGGATTAAACAAAGTGCGAAGAAGTATCAACAAATAACAAGTACAAATGACCAGAACACGTTCATAAATTAATTAATATGTGATGACTATTATTTCATCCTTATTGTTGATTTAATTATCAACAGCATTGCTACTTTGGTGTTACAGATACGACTGGTCCTTGTTTTGCATCAGTTGCACAGTGTACTCAGACAATAAACTGGAAGGCTTGATATCATAATACATATGTTCCA
The DNA here is from genome assembly GCA_936450465.1 of Gibbula magus. Classification (NCBI taxonomy): domain Eukaryota; kingdom Metazoa; phylum Mollusca; class Gastropoda; order Trochida; family Trochidae; genus Gibbula; species Gibbula magus. Next base: position 62,431,608 of record OW388289.1, on the reverse strand, counting down.
CGGCACTGTACAAATACAATGGTTTAAAAGGTGGAATTATTGTTATAGCTTTGCTGGATTTGTACATCCCTTGTATCAACTTGGAAGGTCATTGCTGAAAATGTTGAGCATGAAAGAATTTGGATAATTTCTAAATAAGTAAACCTAGCTTAAATAACAACGACTTATTTAAAACTTATTTTTGTAAGTTTGGATTCCTTGTGACACATTTGATGTAATCATGTCTTGAAAACTGAGCATCATCGCATAAATGTTCATGACATGAATTGAGGTTTTGTAGTTTTGAAGGTTTCTGATGATGTTTACGAAAAAGAACTTTGACAGTACTCAAAGTGTTTTTCATAAGAGCTTGCTTGTATATGATACAGTTCTATATTCATTCTCTTTATATGAAATTCCTGTTTATTTAAAAGTATGTTATACATGTATATCATTGTTTTTATGTTGGTTGCCTCGTATTGTACAAGCACTGAACTACAATTACATAAGAGTTTCTCAAAACGAAACATGTCTCCACTGAGAAAGAACTGAGAGACAGCTTTATTGATTCGAGGTAGAGTCTGATTTTTACAGCAAATAACTTCTTTGAACTAAGTGTTTACCCTAAGTCTATATTTCTTTATTCATGGATATGAAATCCCAAGGGAACTAATGACGATTTACAGGTTAGTTTGATGTTGACATGTGTCTTCATGCCCAGGAGTTAATGAAGCAATGCTATGTACCGTCAATGTACTTCAATGGCATATGTTAAAAACTGTAAGCATACGTATTGAATGTATTGAAATGAATCAATAATCAGTTGATCTATAACTTTGCCTTTTTTAAATTTACGGAGGTTCATTATCTTAATTTATCATATTTTAGTCAGTAGAAAACAGTTCACATCCAGTGAAAACCTGGGACTATACATTTTAAGATGACTTATAGTAACGTATTTGAGGGGCATGTACAACATACAACACATTCACCACCCCCGCCCCCTGATGAAGGAGTAAACATTTAAGACACACCGTCGTGTACATTAACAATACAAAAGTTGATATCAAGACATATTGTTTTCTTTTGATTTTGATCTGCGAATTATATCCTGGATCTTCTTCATCATTAGATACAACAATACTTGATTTGATGAAAAACCTTGATAACTTTATAAAGAACCATTCAGAACATTCATACTTTAGTCCAAAGTTCCATCTTATGTTGAGATATGTACACATGATTTAAGTTATTAAGGTAGATATTATGATTCACTTTTGAAATCATCAGCATGTTACATGACATAATATTTATGGTCCACATTTTACACTTTAATTCACCTTAGAGCACGACAGCTGAAATTGGGTTAAATACATAAATTTTTATTATCAATCATTGATATGAAATACATACTATCTAAACATCAAGCGTCCCAGGATGATAGTGAAACAAAAACAGGAGACAGTTTCCAGTAACTTGGTTGTTCAATGCAAGTGATATCTACTTCTCATTTCCAAAGGAGAAATGGAGCGCAGTCAACTGCCGACATCAGAATAACATAGTGATGCAATGAGATATGAAGTTTCATTTATGCTGACATAACTTCTATCATGTTTTAAACTAGACAATTTCCACAGATATTCTTTAAGTATCTCTTTTGGAAAAGACCAATTGGACCCATCAGCTGATGTCATCTTAAAAGTCAAAACAAACAATCACGTGACAAATCACGTGACGAGTCAAAATCTCAGGTCAGTGACAAACATTTCTGTCACAAAACTGACCTCATCATTGGAATCGGAGGTCAATGTACACATATATTTTTCAATCACATGATGTGAACTGGCCAATGGTATTCTTACAAATTTAATAGAGGTATAATGAACACATATGTTGGCTGCCGTCATCTCTTATGTAATACCAATGTTGGTTTAGAGAGCGTCAATCTGCACTGAAAACATACATTTGGACCGGATTTGAGTGTCAGAATAAGGCATATATGGATGTCGGATAAGAGGAAGTTTCTTATATCATGTGGTAAGGGACAGATTCAGGACAAAATGATTATGTCGATTTAGAGGGGATGTTGGATTGGAGGGATGTCGGTTTGGAGAGAGTCCACTGTATATTGATCAGCGCAATGACAAGTATGATATAACTCGAAATATGGTGTTATCAATCTTAACGTGATGATGTAGAAGTACTCTAAAATATCTGAATGCAATTTGTCATGCATTGTGTCCAATTATTTCATCACAATGCAAGTCTTACCTTCTTACATGTCATTATTAGTACATCATTATTTGTTGATTGAAAGGAGAAGCATTGTATTTCCTTACTTCTGTCAGTTTTGACGTTTGAGTAGTTATGCAACAAAGTTATAAATGTGTTTACTGTATGGTGGTATTTGAGTAAAATAATGGTTCTTAAACTTTTATCAATGGCTTATCAAAACTTTCAAGTATATGTATTTCAAATCAATGAGAGACGTCAAGTTATAATCTATTCTTTTGATGATCGTTAAGACAAAGTGTTTCAAAGGCAAACAAATTGCATCTCTCTTTCTAATGATGACATTATCTGCATACCATGATGTCAAATTACTTCGCATTAATTTAGCTTATTAACCTCAATTCTCATCATGTGGCAAATTTGAGATCAAATCAGATCAGATCAACATACGAGAGAGAAGCCATGACACAGAGTTAGTTAACATTTCAGTGCTATAGGTCATTGATATCATATGGGCTCTGATATGACTTAAAGTTAACAATTCTGAGGTTACATGTGATTTTGACACTTATAACTTATTAAATTTTATTTAAAATTTTAAGATTTTGCATATGTAGAGCCTAGAAGGAGTGCGTGCACTTTGTACAGAACGTAGATTCAGATCGTCATCTTCAGCTGAACTTGGTTAACTGACTTGTTAAGCATTGGTTACAATAGCAGGGTATGTTATGTTAAATATCTAACACGACCAGGTGTTTACTACTAAGCATTATTGTTTTCCACACCTTTGCTACATTTGAGTGTTGAACTGAGTGTCAAAACCAAACCATACCTTGCAACAAGGAAAATATCACCCCTTACAAAGAGCATATGTCATGCTATGTTACCGTTGTAAACTGGAGATTCCAATCAACATTTATTTCATCAGTTGAGTAACTTTGACAGCAACATTTCAAATGGAATATCAACTGATAACAATCATATATTACGTTGCATGTGGAATAACGTGGAATGAAAAAGGTCAACCTCTAATAAAATATTGATTTTCATTCAGCTCTGTATGAAACAACTTCAAATGAGAACATCTGTCAAAATAAGAATTTGAGGATTTTTTTTAAAGACTAGAATCCGTAAATCCCAATGCATATCATATGAGATATTGAGATACTCAAAATATGCAGAGTCGAGGATAATCAGTACTTTTCCTATCCACGTAGATGCGCAATATCTCAACATACATACATTTATGTTTATCTTCAAATAATGATCCTGTTGTAACGTATGTATCAATGAAAAGACCTGGCATGATTACATAACTTAAATTAGGGATGGCTATTCAACCAACATACAGGTGTAAGAAGCATGGCTAAATATACAAGTTTATATACATTTGTATGGATGATACACAACAACATGTAAGAGAATAATATATCTTAAAAAATACAGAATAAGAACAAGCAGACAGAGTCGGCCATATCCCCCGCCTTTGGGAAACTTTATTGAAGAATAGTTGTTGAATAACAGTGACTATGAACCTTTTTTCAACTTACCAGTGCCCAGTTATAAGCAATCTATATTGGTCATACATTTAATCTTACTCTCCTGCAGATTGTAACATTTCAACTTGAGCCCAAAGTATCTTACAGAATTGAATGAGATGAGTTTCTAACTTCAGAACAAACACAAGAGTTCTTACCATGAGACTCTAGTGAAAGGTGGCCCAGACAATGTGATGGTCTGAGTAAGGCACTGGGAATGAATGCAAATAATAGTGATAAATAAATAAAAAATTATGTTTTGTTTGAAAGGGAGTCTTGTAGTCATACACAATATTTAAATCATGATCATCCTGCTATATCAGGTTATTTTATCAGTATTAGGCTCGTACAATCTCCTTATAGCCAGGATGGATGATGATATGTTTCATTTGTTGGCTCAGCAGGGCAGGGATGCCACTCCCTGTAGGGTTTGTAACATATCAAAACAACCTTAGCCTACCCAATATAAGGTTTATTGCAACTGATGGTTATCGTTTGCTGATGATCAAGATGAAAATAGGTTTTTTGGGTTGTGAGCAAAGCCAAGTAGTTTGGACACAAAATTTCAGCTTCTTAGACCACATGGTTCTGGAGAAGAAGACAAAATGGGAAAAGTTTACAGACGGACTGACGGATGGACGGTCGGACGGACGCTAGACGGACGGACGCCGGGCCATGCCATAAGCCCATTGGGCCTTTAAGGCCAGACGAGCTAAAAATACATCCATGACAGTTTTTGAGTTCTGCTCCGGAAATGAATTATTAAGTTATGTATCCATGTACATGGTTAAAATTAAACAAATTAAAAATTGTGAAGAAGTTGTAAACCCCAAAAGGCACATCTAAACATGATGATTGTTCCACACACCAAGTTTCATTGAGCTATGTCTTATAGTTTTCGAGTTCTGCTCCGGAAACGAAATTCTAAGTGACGTTTTCATGGAAACGGTTAAAAAAATAACTCGAAGAAGTTGAACACCCCAAAAGGCACATCTACACATGATGATTGTTCCACACACCAAGTTTCGTTGAGCTATGTCTTATAGTTGTCGAGTTCTCCTCCTGAAACGAAATTCTAAGTTACGTTTCCATGGAAACGGTCAAAAAAATAACTCGAAGAAGTTGAACACCCCAAAAGGCACATCTACACATGATGATTCTTCCACACACCAAGTTTCGTTGAGCTATGTCTTATAGTTGTCGAGTTCTCCTCCTGAAATGAAATTCTAAGTTACGTTTCCATGGAAACGGTAAAAAAAATAACTCAAAGAAGTTGAACACCCCAAAAGGCACATCTACACATGATGATTGTTCCACACACCAAGTTTCGTTGAGATATGTCTTATAGTTTTCGAGTTCTCCTGAAACGAAATTCTAAGTTACGTTTCCATGGAAACGGTCAAAAAAATAACTCGAAGAAGTCGAACACCCCAAAAGTTTCATTGAGATATGTCTTATAGTTTTCGGGACGGACGAACGAACGGATGGACGGATGGACGGACGGAGCCCATTTCATTACAATTCATTTTCTTCCACATAAGAACATAAACATGAACTTTGATGGGATATTTTCAAAGCTAAGATATATCAAAGACTGAAAAAAGACTTTTGATCTCGTCTTTACAATTTGCCTGGGCAGTTTTTGAAGATCGGTGAAGATTTGTGTCAGCTTGAAGTAAGTCCTTTTCATAGCAATTTTTCTTGATGCATCATTTTGTACAAACAATATACAACATGACGGATATTATACCTGAGTTTTCCTTGACTGCATTACGAATCAGGGCCAACGATAACAGTCATTTTCTTTCACCCTAAAGAAAAGAGACTAGAAATCCTAGATTGGCTCAAATTACTCCTTCACATCATTTCGTTTGTTAATATAGACAAATGTCAAAGTCATCAAATATTGATGTCCACTGTCAAACAATAACACGCTATGTAATCGAAAATGCCAGGCATGTCAATGACAATGTCCGTCTTGCTGTAATTCCTGCACGATCTGAAACACACGAAATAATGAAGTACTTAGAAAACAGTTGTCCGTCCAGAAATCTGCTTATAACTGACACATGATTGACGATACAGTATTTAGTTTGAACCCTTGACAGCATGTTTGAAGAAGTATGTCCGGGTTTGAATCTAGGTGAAGGCTACAATGTAGATACTTCATCCACATTGCACTCAGTCCACCAAACTATTTATATGTGTACCTGAACATGAAAAATACGGACCTTTAGCGGTAAGTAGCTGTTTATCAACTGCTTTTATTTTTGTAAGCTTCATAAAATCACATGTTCCATTTTCATTAACTTATTGAGTATTAAACTATGATGTAGATCAGACTTATGACACAGTTTCACATGGGTGCCCCACGTAGAATATCAGATCATAATAACTTATATGTGATAAATCATCATGCACATGATATATTAAATATTTCAAATTGAAAAAAATGTTATGATGTTACGATGGTACGATAATGATGTACTTCTTTCTAAAAACAAACGCAGGAAAGCAGAAAGACTTGGAAGTACATCAACAGATATAGAGACACGAGAGAAATGCAACTACCATGCAGATTCTAAAGTCAAAAAGTGATTATTGTCACTCACAAGTGGACACATGTGCCTTCTCTTTACACTTCTTGGGAAGAAGAAAGAATGTGTTTTGCCGCCAACGGAATATTATGCTTCCCTTGCTGAAAACTTCAAGTCTTCTGGATAAGATTGAGAAGATTCGAGCCTCGCTTCAGCAACAGTTGTCAACTCTTGTAAGTCCATACTTCTCTTTGACAAACTTCTCTTGTGAGCATCTCTCTTGTTTTGAGGAGTTCACACAGGAAGATATTCTTAAAATCACCAAGGACTGTAAACCAACAACATGTGAGCTAGATCCTTTACCAACTAAGATTCTGTTGACTCATTTACAGACAGTGTTGCCAACAATAACTAACATAGTGAATATGAGCCTGAGGAGTGGATATTTACCTACTTCGTTCAGGAAGGCGGTAGTCAAGCCAAGCATAAAAAAGGACAAACTGAAGACATCAGATTTAAAAAACTATTAACTGGTCTCAAACTTATCTTTCCTTTAACAAATTCTGGAAAGAGCCATGAAAACTAGGATGATAGATCACATCTCAAGACACTCACTACTAAACAAATACCAATCAGCATACAGATCCGGTCACAGTACTGAAACAGCTTTGGTACGAATCATCGATGACCTTCAAGTTGCTGTGGAAAGAGGAAATGCTGGTATCATAGTTCTTTTAGATCTATCTGCGGCCTTTGACACGATCGATCATGATAACTTGATTCAGAAACTCCATCATCGTGTTGGCCTGGATGACATGGCACTACGCTGGATGAAGTCTTACCTCTCTGATCGATCTCAGGCGGTCATAGTCAATGGAGCAATGTCAGAACACAGCAGACTGAAGTATGGTGTACCTCAGGGGTCTGTACTTGGGCCAATCCTGTTCATACTATTCACTGGAGAACTAGGTGCCCTCATCACAGAATGCGATGTTGCTCATCACTTTAATGTATGACAACTTCAGTCCTCTAAGCTCGCAGGATTATGTAAACAACATGGAAAAGGGCATCGACAGTGTCAAATTGTGGATGAATGAAAACATGTTAAAGATCAATGATGATAAATCTGAAGCTATGATGGCTGGGACAAAGAATAGCCTAAACATCATCCAGCAATCCTCCATTGGGAGGCCAGATATTAACTTCTCTACTAATGTGAAAAACCTCGGTGTGACACTTGATTCAGAACTCACAATGGATACTTTTATCAACATTACTGTCAAATCATGCCAATACCACATTCGGAATATTGGCGCCATCCACTTCCAAAAGATAGTGCGCACACGTTGATGAGATCCCTAGTCCTCTACATATTGGACTACTGTAACTCAGTTCTCTCTAACTCAAGCAAACAGCAGACGACAAGACTGCAACGAGTTCAAAATAAAGCAGCAAGAATTGTGACGAGGACCAAAAAGACTGACCATATTACACCCGTGCTGCAGCAACTACATTGGCTACCAATTGAAGCTCGGATAGAGTATAAAATCCTATCTCTTGCCTTTCAGTGTTACAACCAGGCAGCTCCAATATACTTATGCGAGCCAAACAGACAGTAATGTTCTTCTGATCAATGTCTGCTGTCTGTCCCCAAAGCAAGACTGAGGGGTTTCGGAAAGAGATCATTCGCCTTCAATTTCGGCTGTGTTGTGGTATGACCTTCCCTTGCCAATAAGGAAATCAGAATCACTGGACTCGTTTAAAAGAAGCATCAAAACATTCCTTTTCAAGAAATACCTATGTTGACATGACATATCTTCCATCTGTAGCGCTATGAGCATGCACGCAGTGAATGGATTTAAGCGCTATATAAATGACCTTATTGGTTGGAGGCGCAAACCGCCTCCAACCTGATACGCAGTTGGATTTCACGCTATATTACTGTTGGAATATTCAAAATAAACTTTCGACCAATCATGCTTGGCCTCTTCATACTTTGGAAAAAGCATATGACCAACGAACATGGCTGTAACAAATTCGTAACCACGTGACCATGTGGGTTATCCGAAATAATTATCCCCTTTTACTGCGAAAAGAGATTTTGTCTAAACATCTAAAATAGAAACGACCGTTATGTTATTCTGAGTCTGAATGTTAGTAAACATAAGATTTTTCAATTCAAAGCCATTTTACACCTCCATGAGAGGACATGTACCAATTCAAGTGCATAATTTCGCACTGCAGTTTCGGAAAATCCAAGAAACTTTACAAGCTAATGTTATACGCGCGGAGCAAGCATATACTAAACGATAATAGTGGTTGTCAATCAACACACCAACCTTCCACTCAGTTATCAATATTTTCAATGCCAATCAGACTTGCATAATGGTAGACCTACTTAATGTACTGTTATTGAATTAATGATAGTGAAGCTTGTACATGTATAAGCACATATTGGATAGAACCATATTTATGTCCAAGCTGATAGCACCAAGCATGAGAATACCGGGCCATTATCCTTGTATTAAAAATGGTCCATATACCTTCCTTCCACAGATAAACATAATATGCTTCATAATCAATCGAATTGGTACACTTTAAATTTGCAAATGTTTAACAAATGGTTGACTGCGTGTGTCAGGGAAAATAGGCCTACATATTCTTATTGCTGGAATCTAACAATGACACAACTGTCAACAACGTTTTGATCAATTTCATAATATAGGCCTACTTAAAAATCGGAGCAAAAGCACCCGGGAGTTGCGCTTTAAAATAAATCGGGGAAGTTGAATGTTCACTTTCATTTTCAAATGATAGATTATATATAATATTTTTTTTTTTTTATGAATAAATAATGTATGTAAATTGAAAAGCATATACACAACTTAAATGATCGAGGTAAAATTCTTTTATTTGCGACTTTTGAATTGAATAACTAATTGTGTGATTATTAATCAAAGCTTTTACCCCCCAAAATGACCATAATGCAGGCTTCATTTTGCTATATGTACATATGACATACATATCCTTTTTATAATATATTTTAGCCTTAACAAGATGCCTCCAACCATGCCTTTTTAAAGGCTTTTCTTGTTATTATTATTATTATTAATCAATCTTTATTGAACATTTGTAAAAATATTTTAACAGTTGCAAAGTTGTTTCGAAGCTTATAATAAGATAATTAATTCTGAATTTAGAGTACCTATCATTTTATGATTTGACTAAAGATAATCACTTTATATATTCCTTTTTTGCAACATGAACATTATTTTGGCATAATTAAAGGAATATTTGAATGAAAATGACAAGACGATTTGAAAGTATGATTCCGAAAGGAACGACAACTTGATTAGATGTTGCTGTTTAACGTCAGTTGTCAATGCAGAGACAAATCAAACACTGCATCAAACACTGAGGAATATCATACTGGTGTATACACGTTCCCGTGAGGATACACGACACCGGTCGTATGATGATTCGCTGCAACAAGGGTCATGTCAGTGCACTTCTATCCTTCTCACCCAAAACCAAAAATAAATTATTCATCTGATGTCTGATTTCATAGGATAAACTTGAGTCATGCATATGTCATACAGCATGCATCATGTCATGAATTTCAAAACTGTTTATTAGACAAACGCAAAGAAATATGCATGTATGCCTGAAACATGTAAGATGCAAATGTTTGTTCAGCACAAAGGTACATCATGTACAAAACAAAATCAGTTACCAAATGTTAAATTCACGAAGAGAAGCATTGTTATCGATCAACGATTGTAAAAAGTTTATGTCTTCCTCTGAATGATGTTTAAATCATACATGGACCAATCAAAGATGAAGGGTAATATATTACATAAATCAAACGGGATTCACATAAAATAAAATCGAAATTTCCAGCTGGGATATAAATGTATGACACACAAAACACGACATGATAAACTGTATTCGTAGGAATATAAAGTGCATTTGCTTTTTTGAGACTATGATAGTAAATTTGATAATGATTCAATTACTGCTGAGTATTGCTTATCTGATTTCAAATTAAAAAAATATAACAAAACAAAATATTTAAACCAGCTTAGCGTCACACACGTTCAATTAAATTCAACCAACAAAACTAGTATAATTCAATAGTCAGTAAATGTTACACAACGATAAGGAAAACGCTTAACAATATATACACAGGTCTAGACGACAATTCAATTGTTAAATGAGGGGTAATTAGTTATTGTCGCGACAGCGCAGTGGTCACTCAGTTTTGAAATCAAGTATTGAGCCGCGGAGAAATTGAAATATAGAATACTTAACCAATGGTAACGTGATAATATTTTTATGCAACGAGTGAATAGAATTCGGTATCAGACGAACGAAAGTGAGTAAAAAAGTAGTCAACATAAGAACCAGCTGATCGGAAAAACGCGTATGAATAACAATCAGTAAAAACAAAATAGATCGGTATTTGGTTGGTGTCTACACACACATGATATACGCCGATACACATATAAAACAAAAATCATTTTGTTTAAATAGTATTTCATTTTAAAAAATTAACACTAACAAGTAACAAAGGCTCACCGGAATGTTTGAACGATATGTTATCGCACATATGTGTAACCAACTCGATCATTGTTATTTTGACTTTTGCCATACTGATATCTGATATTTTGGCAGGAATACTGAATGACTCGACCAATAAACTACTTGTCAAACTTTGTAAAAGATGGAAGCTTTCGAAAAATCAATGAGGTATATGACATCATCGGTCATAAATCTGTTGTACATACCAATGTATTCATAAACTCCATGACTGTTTCTTTCAAGTGTTTTATAATTGCACATTTACCCGTGAACAATAAACACTGAACAATTGATGTACATGATCAAATTACAAAATCTACATAGATGTTATCTCTTCTTATTAAAGGTATGCCCGACAGGTGATTACATACTCAAATCGCATGTAAAATAATGCAACTATATCGGCAAAACTGATCACAGATAATCAATACTGCAACTCTAATGTCTTCTTGTTCTATTTCAGTTATACCTTGAAAAACGACCATTTAGTTGAACCGTTTCAATTGTTATGTCTTACAAAACTGGCTCGTGAGATTTTCACTAGGATTGATAAGTCATCTTTATTTCCTCCATAAGTATAAAAAAGGTTTTGCACACAAATAATAAATGTACAGTTTTGTAAAAAAATATTTGAAAATAAAAAAGAGTCACATACCAATAACATCACTTTCTCCCCTTGTGTCCTGTCTAAATAACCCAGTGTTGTCCAAGAACCGAGCAAATCATGGTCAGAAAATATTCCTTCTTCGTTTTGTTTCCCTTAATTCTACAAAATCAAATCATCTGTCTTATAAAATGTGTATGACATTATGACATGTATTGGTATGGGTATTTTTACGATTTGATTCGGCCGTCTTAAAATTTAAACAGCCACCAACTACAGAGAAGTTTTAACGAGTAATAAGGCTTTCATAACACCATAATTATTATCTATCTATCCTGTATAAACAAGGATTGGGCATCCCAAGTAAAGAAGTTTTTATTCTCTATTGGTTTTGGAAACATGTATATTCAAACATGGTGTGAGGAGATCTCTTTGTCCAGAAAATGCTTCTATTACTCAATGTTTAAAAATGACCTTTCTACTCAAATATATCTATCATGTGTTGGTTGATATAAAGAAATATAAGCAATCACTAGTAAGATTTCGATGCTCATCTCATGATTTGGCTATTGGGAGTGGCAGATATAAAAATGTTACAAAAGAAGACAGAATATGTACATTATGTAGTATAAACGAAATTGAGAATGAGTACCATTTCCTTCTCATTTGCCCATTGTATAATTCATTACGTAAAAAGTCTATTAAACGCTACTTCTATGTCCATCCAAGTACTATAAAATTCATTAGGCTAATGAGCAGTACAAATCAAATTATATTACAAAATCTTGCTTTATATATTCACAATGCAATGTATTATAGATCAAATACTACAACATCTTAAACATGTAAATATATGTTTATTCTCATGTTATATGCATATGTACTATAGGCCGGAGGCCTTTTCAGTGCGAAATAAATATTGATTGATTGATAAAAAAAGAACCCCAAAAACAAGGAATACAAGTAATGATGAATAGTGATGTTCATAAATTCACACAAACGCTACAAAGTCGCAGAAATGTACATTCAAATAACACTTTATCTGAGAGGAAATTCTTTTTTTACCCGTGCAAACGTGCATGTTAATACTGTTTAAGATGACACTAATGTTATGCCACGTTACGTTCTGACTCCTTACTTTGTGGACGACAGTGCTGTAGAAGGTATACATGAAGTATCTGAACATACATGTAGGAATACATTGAAATAATATGCGTTGTTAACGTTTGAAAAACAAATAAAAAATCAGGTAGTAAACTAAATTTGGACCGAATACGGCAGATTTCAGTTTCACAGTCTATTGTGATTAAACTTCTGCTGTACTGCCGACATGCAGACAATGTCTACAATCCCTGATCGCGGTTTGACTGCAATCTGAATGCAGTTGACCGCGGTCTGACCGCAATCTGAATGCAGTTGACCGCGGTCTGACCGCAATCTGAATGCAGTTGACCGCGGTCCGACTGCATTCTGAATGCAGTTGACCGCGATCAGAATGCAGTCAGACCGCGGTTTTCAGGTAACTAATTCTGCAAGGGTCTGTAGTCGATGTATCAATCCAAAACTATCCACTCTTATCATTTAGAAAAAAACATCTTCATAATTCAGTCACATTTCGTGAGGATTGATAACATGTGGCTGCTGAAAAGGGGGAAATGTATTTTGGTGTTGATATTTTGTATATTTCAAAAGAAATGACACCTCAGTAAAAGTAGAATTGTATTTTCGGATGTTTTTTGCAAATACTCAAAACAGTTAAAATAATCACAAACTTTTCACATCAAATTATAGAGTCTTTTTTCAAGTATTTTTTACCAAACATATAACCTTTTTGGGAAATGCAGAATACGGTTTGTTTCTTTTCAGATATATACTTCTACTGCTATCAACTCCCTGACTACATCATATTTCTCTTGTCTCTTCAATTGAAATTATTTTCAAATTATATGATAAAATGGAAATCATAATTGCTTGTTTGTGAACGAATTCTGTTTCGTGTATATCCTTTACATAAATAATGACACAATAAATATCACATGTTTGGAAAATCCAACCTCTGTTCAATATTCAAAATCTCCTAAAATAAATTAACCAATGTGTGAGGTTATAATACCAAAACATGCAGAACCATGTTTTCGTTTCGGAAGTTCATTGTTTAAAAGGAACAAAAACTAACACGACAAGTTTAAACACTATATATTGATGCTGCCTACGAACGAAATGATTATTACAGTGTTTACATGCATTACTAAAAACTCCAATAAAACTGATGAATCAATGCCCGACATGCAATATAAAAGGTGATGTGATTCTTCCAGCTTCTACAGTTACAAGTCTGTGGGCGCATGTTAATCCAGTTATGGTATGGATATCTACACTAGTTTTTTGCTGCATTATTTTAGGTAATCTCTAGAGTCTAATGCAGTTTTAATGGGTGTCATATAACAGTAAGCGATACCATACAGCCGACCTGCTGAAAGGGATTACAGTGATATTGAAATCATTAATAAAATGTTAACAATCATTCTGAAGAGCATGAAGCTTAAGAGGGATAGTGTGTTAGTTTTTATTTTGCATTTTTAAGCATGTAGAAGTGTTGTGTTGTAATGTATATGTGAATGACTTGTATTACCTATATTCCTATCAGAATTATTTTTTTCAAACGCATGTACACCACAGTAGAAACGATTAATATAAAATACGATTTAGGAGTTTGCTATACTCCTAGTTCGTCATATCTTTCACTTTTTTGTTATTTCCATTTTTCATTTCAACGTATTTGTGTAGATCAAACCTAATGAAGTGCCTTTATCTTAAACAGATAAGGTTCCAATTGGCTCAATGTTAAGCCCAAACTTAGAGATTGAAGAATTGGAGTACCTAGATATTTTATCTTTACATGCTTTAAGCTGTTATGCTTTGAGGTTATTTTACCTCAGAGATATGAACTATGAATATGAAAAAAGCCAGAAATATTTATATGTATAAGTGGCCTTGAGGCCGTTTGTTCATTATATGAAGTTTGTAGAACAATTATGGGCCATCAGGTTTTCTCAATTTAAATATGTGGTACAACACACGAGCTATGTTATATATTAAATCAACCTTTTCCGGTCGAAGTAGCCAAAATAATTTCATTCTTGATGGTTGGGGATAGAAAACATTAGGCAGATATTTGGTCTTATTTTTACGCATCATTGCTGTAAGATGTCATAGAGCAAGCCTGAAAAACATATTTCATCGCCCTATCCCCCCGGTTAAGGGTAATTCAAGCAGACAATTATTCTAAAGTCGTTTTTCAGAAATATGAATAGATTATGTTTGTAAAAATGAAAATTTAGTTAACTTTACGAGACAGGGTGCAAATATATTTCAATCTTATCTATCCCTCGTGGATTGGAAAGTCTTGCATTTCAATTTATATAGTGTCTTTTGCCCCTTGGTGTTTTTAGGACACATAAGGAGTAGGTATTCATCTTCTTAAGATTGGTTACAAAGGCAAATTGGGTATTTACTTTGTTTTCATACATCATGCTTCATGGATATTGAAGTAATGATCGTTACATCTGAATTTCGCAAGCACGCGCCATAATATTGGTCATTTAATTTATTAACGGTAAACTAATACAATAATTACAGGCTATATAAAAAAACTCGATGGCATTATTCCATATAACCAGTCATGTTGATATATATCTTGGATCCTGCTTGATTTCTTGGATGAAATATAGTTCATATTTTTTAAATTTTGAGAATTCCGTGCATTACAGTCCAAAGTCAAGAGTAAATTAATCCACTAAACAACATTATTCCCTTGTTGTCCAATAAATGTAAATTCTCCTTTTTGTTTGTACCATTCAGCCTATTTATCAACACATATTAAAATTGCTTCATACATCTAGTAGTTTTGATCTCTGTGACATAACTATTTTATCTTTAGAGTTTCTAAATGCTAAATGAATCCTTTTCATAATCTACACCTTCAGATGGTAAAGAATCATTTGAATCTTGTTTTCTATAAGTCTGCTTGGTTTTTATAGCGACATTGGGATCTCCAACTGAAACAAACGATGCATCAGGAATTTCCCAGATTTAACATAAACTATACAATGTTCTCTCAAGAAGTCTGATCCCTGAAAGTCCTTCATTTCTGCCCATTTCTAAACTCGCATTATTTCCACTATAACTTGTGTTTTGTTCATGTATCTTAAAAGTATATAGTGTTTGTATTATTTAGAGAGGGAGAATGTTTGTTGTTGTTGTTGTTGTTTTAATTTGCCTTGAAATAATAGTATAGCACAACTAGATATGTTATTCCATGAAGTTTATAAGTTGAATCAACTAGATTACACCAACTATTAATTGCTGAACTTTCATGTATAACAAACTGTAAACATAGACAATGGTCTCGCTAAATTGACGTGAACCAATCAGACAAGTTTGGTTTATTTACCAAGGTCAAACAATACATAAACCATATTACATGCACGTGATTACACACAAATGATCAATGCCTTTTTCTTGAGGTTTTAATGAACAGACATTCCACGGACAAGGCAAAGTCACTTGTTTGTTCAACATAACATAGGTCTCTATATTTCTGAAATATTCTCTTTCATAATTCGTTATTGATAAATTTACGCGCAAAAGAAAGATATTTTAATCCACAAGTGATGAATACCACCCAGATTGAGTCACATCATGTCTTCGAAAGCCAATTAAACAAAATTTGAACTGTCAAAACATCTCTTCATATCTCTGAAAAACATGTTGTATACGAAGTCTTCGTTTTGGAATCTTCTTAACAAGACTGGATCGGAGAGTCAAAATTACTTTTTTGGCTTATTTTATGACGCCCTTCATTTAAACTACTTCAACAAATGTAAGTCTATGAGGGTCATTTATGTCTACAACATCTTTTAATAATTAAAGTTTAATGCAAAAGATTGTGGTCAAAAGCCAATTGAAAAAAAGTGATTTCGACACCCAAAGTGTATTTGAACAGATATGAAAATATAAGTATCATACTCTAATGTATGAAATGGTGAGTACTCCTCAACAAATGACTATCCAATACATTTAAAATCTACGTTTTCCAGCAGCAGATTTGTACTCTGTTTACAGGTCAGTTTATGTTTTACGTCTATTGCCTCATGGGGATATCAGATAATGTGTTAGAGTGCGTTAACTTCTGTAAACTATACTGATTAAGTCTGGATTCTACAATCTATTTAGTGTTATGTGTTTGATTTTGTACTCAAGGCACAATCCCCTTTGAACTGTAACATTTGCTCTCTGTCTGGGCAACTTTTACTGTTTAAGCTTATTTCTTTCTGTAGTTCCTATTTATGAATTGTAGAGTAGATTCGATCAAAAAGTTTCGGAAAGCTTAGTTCAAAATACTCTCTGCCCATATAGATTACTCAAGTTATTTCTTCTCTCATAATCAGTGTTACAAGCCGTCAAAATTTCTCACATGCAAAATCAAACAGCACTTTAAATTTTTTAAATAACGCATTGTCCTTATATCGGACTAACTGAGAAATATGTGTGGATTCCGAAGGTTAAGAAACTCCTCTCCCTCAAAGGTTACGTAGGTTACGTAGGGAGAAGGTGAATGTAATGATGTACCCAATTCTATAATATTATTTCACACACACACATACACACACACACACACGCACACACACACACACAGCATTATAAGTTAAAACTGAATTCACGGGCACTCAGTATTCTTTTATATGGACATCACGCAGATTTGAGTTTTGTGAACGGATTGAACGGGAAGGTTTGTACACAGAAAGAACACTGCATAAATATGTTGGGACAGTTCCAGAGAGACAGAAAAAGACAAGGCAAGTCAGTTTAAACTTAGTTTTAAAGTTCATAGGCAACCAATGTAGAGTGTAGATGATTTGAGTGATGTGATCGTTCTTTTCAGATCTTGTAACAGTTTGGTTGTTAACTTTTAGGTTATTATCATTACTTTTTCAGTCGCATGATTTTATTTCAAATAATGTATAAGTGATACAACACGATTTAAAACTCAAGCTTTAATGGATATTAAGTACAATAAAGTATAAACACTGGTCCTCAGGGTTAAAATGGCACTCTTCCCTTTCTGTCGCTTATTCAAACTGACATACTATTCTCTAACGATGTCTGGAAAACGTAGATGTTATTTGTACTTTGTTTTCTAAGGCTCAGTATGCATTGACTTGATGATCTAACAGAGACACAAACTTATGACGGTAAACGTATGTCAGGAAGCAATTGCCATTTCTATGCATATATATCTACGATTTAGCTTTTATGTCAATTCACTTTCAATCAACTCACTCGTTAACTGAATAATAACAATAATGATGAACACAAGTCCGTTATTTTTAAAAGGGGGGTATTTTAAGGTATTATTTTATGGTATTGATTTCAAGCTATCTGTTATTACAAGTGTTCAAAATGTTAAAGCGTTAGAAGCTAAATTACCTCTGTAATTTGCAATGGCATTGGCCCCAAAGGATATCGAAATTATTCCTTGGCTTTGTCCTGCCAGGAACACCATTCATTGTAGCATGCAGTGATGCAATGAGTGGAATGCAGTGAACGGGGAACATTTATGCAAAATGAATGAATATGATGTTTGACTGTACAAAAACGTAGTTGACAGTAACAACATATAGTTCCTCATTTTATTTCCATATGTATGATTATATTCAATTACATGCAGGAAATGTTTGGTTACCAATTTTAACAGATACTAAACAATTTACTTCTTATTTTAAATTTTGTAAATAATTGGAAGAGAGATTTTCCAATATGACAGCATGTGACAAGGCAAGAGACAAATCGATATTGAAAAAATAAAGAAGCAGCTTTGGTTACATGTATTTGGATAAAATAACAATATCTGTATTAAAAATATGTAACAACATTAACAAATCAGTTTTTTTGTATCCAAAAGCATTGGTGTTAGAATAACGATCCAGATTTAATGAACACACTCGTATTCCTTCAAGCTGAAAATGCATTAACCTCAATCTTTGGTTTTAGAATTCAGGAAAGTAAATCAGATAAGACAGTTCTTGACAGTTTCATTACAGACTATATGGGAGCTTAATTTGCTTAATTAAGGAAAGCCATGATTCTTATCATGCTGAGAATGTCAACATGAAACCATTAACAGTAATCGTCAAAGACGCAATATTTCAAGGGCTTTGCTTTTATATTCCATTAGTACAACGATGGTCGTTTAATCCATTGACAAGATGCAGTAAAGTTATGAAGGTAATATAGAGACTGTAAAACAGGTCAATAATTGGTTGTCAGATAAAGAAGATGGTTATTATTAGCCCAGTAACGTGAGATCTTCCTGCTTTACTGTGCAGTTGGTATTCGAGAAATGGAGTCATTTGCAACTATCTGATTGGAGTCAGAATTTCAAGCAATATTTATTAATAAAGATGAATGATTGATTGATATTCCTGAATCAGGCCACTGTAATAATGCATTTTGATACATAGTAGCATGTCTTCACTATAAACTTGTATTCTAATACACACTGCTCTTATCTTATTGTTAATATTTCGAAACAGTTTTCACGAGAAAGGAAATAGTGTAGTGATTATTCTGTGTGTAGTGATTATTATTGTGACAGCAAATCGTCCTAAATGACATCAAAGTATTCCAATTTGATATGTACAATTTGAAACTGATACTTATAATGATAATCATTCAAATGGCTACACTGCAGCAGAATACTTACAGAATATAAACACTTCTAAAATGCTTATATATGAATCTCTTGATTTAAAAAAAAACAAAAAAAGTCCACATTTATACCCATTATATTGGCTTCATTTTAGAATATAGAATGGAATTTTCATTTCTCACGAATGTTATACTCATGCCGTCTTTAGTCTAATAATATACACCAACTAGTAAAATAAAATTGAAGTATTACAACGTTTGTACATGTCTTTTAGAAGGCTCAGACAGAAAAGTGTTGTTTGCAGAGTCGACTCCTATGTTTAAACAATGATGTCGAACGTGCTACAGTTGTTGAGATTGAATTCTTATACTCATAGAGACATGTATATATTTGAAATATTTTCCGTATTACATCTAAAAAATTACAAATTATTTCAGTTTTGTATGGAGTCCAATGTCGAATTCTGACATGTTATATGGCAATTACCAGTACATATCCTGGTTTCTGTAAATATGTGTCAATGTGCAATTAGGTTCATCACATAACAAGGATACCTCACATTACGCTTTACTTATTGTATGCATTGCATAAACTTCACATAAACTAGATATTTACGCATTTCAAATATTTTGCTGAAATAAAATATGAATTTACTTAGTTTATTTTTTAGTAGCAATCGGCTGTATGAAGAAGGGGATAATTGTGTAAACAAGTAATGAATGATATGCTTATATATAACGGATTATAAGACAAAATTCACAATATAGCTAGAATATATAACATGTGATTGTGTGTATATTTGACCTCTCTGTATATAGCAAAACAGCAGATTGAGTCCGCCTCAACCTTAGTTAAACAAAGATATGATTGTTAAGACGCAACTTGTTAAATGTGACATGAGGTGGGGGTGAGTGTGGGTTTAACGCTGCTTTCAATATTATATTTGATTTATACCACGGTTGCTAGTACTATGGCAGAGAGAAAGTCTGCAACGCCATATGGCTATCCATTGCGGTAACACCTGCGAGCATCGACCGGAACGAGCGAACCATTGGTTGTACTACACTGAAATTCAGTGTACCTTTGCACCCAAACATTACTGTATGTAGAACAGTTCTCTACGGCAAACAAAGTTGCCGTTCCCGTGGAGGGATTCGAACCCTTGACCTCTTTATTCGAAGAAGAACAAAGTAACCACTGTGTTATCCCGTCCACGAAATGTGACGGAATATAACAACATGGCTTCAAATCATTCGATAATGTGTCAAGTGCTGATTAAACACTCCATCATAGCTGTACTTAGTTCCTCCAACTTAGTATTCATTGGCTTGATATTGATAAAGGAGTCAAACTAATGGACGTAGATTTATTACACAAGCTTTTGCCTTGCAAATATGTAACATCTTTAATCTCAGATACTGGTCTCTTTTGTTAGCATCAAGGCATCATTATCACATTTTAAAACATAGTTTAACCTTATTAGCCATTCGAAAAAAAATATGTTATCTTTGTTCATTGATCAGATATTCCATACATCATGCCATTGATAACATTTTTGTAATTTCTTTTTTATTTCAAATGTTTGAAATTGTACCCAACACGGCATATCATAATGCTCCATATAAACTTCACCCAGTTTCATCATTTCACTTCATACAATAGCACAGAGGATGAAATTGGTTTATTGATTTCTGCACTGCAACGGTTGTCAGCTTTTGATCAAAGGGCACACATTGGGATCACATAGATAATAAATACAATTTGTACATTATCTGTAGCGAAAATAATAGAAAAACATACACAGGAGATAGCTTCCAGTGTTCAACCTGGCTGATTCAAATCATGTCAACTTGATAAAAGGACACATCACAATTACATAATGATACCACCATAATCCCAAGTGAGTTACGAATCTGTAATTCCAGACATCGAAAAAAGTGCAGCTAAAATGCATTCGGGAAATTTTAGAGTCTGTGGCACGTTGTTCATCACAAATAAAAAAATCACCAATCTGAAGAGAACAAAAATTCAACTATGATAGATGATCAATACAATTGAACTTCAGAAAATTTGAACATTTCATCTAATTGGCAGCATTATAAAACTAGAACTATCGTTTTCTTACTATTTAAACAAACTTAACCTATAAACTATGAATATCAAAAATCTATTTTAATAATAGGAAAGGAAAATGTGTAATTAATGAAGCTATAATCTAACTTATATATGTCAATGCATAAATGTTTACTTCCACGTGACTGGTCAATTTAAAGACAAAAACCACATGGAAAAAAACCCAACCTATTTATGATAATAACAGTATATTTATAATGCGCACATATCCATGCACAATGCATGCTCAAGGCGCTACACAATTATTACCCTGAAGGAATCATACTTTCGGTGCCGCCTATAAAGCGCTCCTCGTGATCGTATAGGTCCATACATTCCAATGTCCAGGTACCAATTTGTACAGCTGAGTGAACTGAGTGCAATTTTGATGGAGTGCCTTGCCCAAAGACACAACACAGTATAAGGCCCAGGTCACAAATGTTTGGTGTCTCCATCGGGATTCGAACCCGGAATGTAGGCGTAAGAGGCAGACATGCTACCCACTACACCACTGAGCTCCACATGCTTTCATGCTGACATATTTGCCATAGGTCAGTGAGTAGAGAAAACCACTTCCATCAGTGTTCTCTTTGTTACCATCTATATCAAAACTAAACAAATCAGAAGTATTTCATCTTCCTGTGGATTAATGTGGACTTTGGCCTGGATATATACACAGTATAAATACTTATTAGTTAGAAAGATTATTTTGGATAAACAGCTGCCATTAATTATTCTAAATGTCTTACCTACTTACAAGTCAGTATTGAAATATTTATATTTCTTCTCGTAACCTGTTTTGTTTTAAGCCATGTTGTGAGTAAACTTGCTGCTTCTGTAAATATATTTTACATCAATTTGATTAGTTTTGTTACTTAAACTTTAAAGTGTAGAAGATTAATGAAATCAACCACTTTAGTATCAAAATGAAGTTAAACATTCGTTTTGAATACAGATGGATCTAAACCCTTTTCCTTTTGATTGTATCTGTTTGCGTCAAGTTTAATGCAGGCCTTAAGTATTATAAGGTGAATGGATCAATGATGTTTACCATCACCATTATGACTATTGTAGAGGGGATTAAATTGTTAAAATTTCATTAGAAAAATTAACGAACTTCAAGTGAGTCAATAACACCGCCAGTCTATATAAGTGTGCAATCATAACTGTGGTCAGCCGTGAGATCAGCTCTGCTGGAAGCGCTTGTAAAATCTCCAAATAACATAGCGTGTGGTCAGCGCATCATGGTCTAACATTACCGTATCTAATTAGCAAATCAACTTAATTGATCATGTATCCTAATTAAGTTACATGTATGATTAATTATTCACCACGTTATAAGCTAAGAACTAACCACAGTTCACCAACAATCTAAGGCAATATAGCCATGTGTAATGTAAACAATAAATACAAAATTTCCAATCAGAGGACCATGTTAATGATGTTACGAGAACAATTACCAGACCAGCACAACCCCTGCCATTGTCATAGATTCCTGAACATGGTTTGATATAATCAAGTAGACTTGTTGTGGGTATTCCATTTCTACTACAGTACATATATACAGACCTGTTTTGTATAGACATATATATGTAAAAACAAATGCGATGAGCAATGAAAACAAACACACACAATGTATTGTAAGAGTTACAATGATATTCATAATATCACCTTGTACTCTAATTCAGATTCACACTTTCCAGCATGGGACTGAAACTGTTCACGACTTGCTAGGATTGTAAGACTGAGGACTTTTACTTAACGGGGCATTAAACGAAGTACAAAGTATCTACAAATTAGGTACACATGGCCAATACACGTTCATAATTGATTAATATTACCCATACAGGTTATGATACACATATGATCATTTTTGTGATATTCGCACATGTGCTCTTTAGTGATTCTCAACACTGATTGGTCAGTAGCCAGAGAATGACATGACGATTGGTTGACGGTACTACTTTCTTGTTTCATTGATAAATAGAACGTGCCCAACTCGGTCACACATCTCGATTTTAAAATTAAAAACAGAGATAAAGAATATAAAAATATTTAGTTTATTACATGTTCTATATTCGAAATTATAATAGTTATTTATCTACATTATTACTATAATTGACACGTTCTTGGCGATTGTTTTAAATAATTTCAACGGCTTCACGTTGTCGTTGTTATTTGTAAACAAACATGGCTGCCAACAGAGTAAAATATGATCAGTTCCGTACACGATAATGTTCAATCCATGAATAATTAGATCTACCTAACCATCAAAGAGAGACAAAATCAGAAAATATTGAACAATCTATGCACTTTTCTTGTTGTTTCTGAATCAGAATAAACGTGCAGAATGAGATCAAACCTGTCGTTTGACATTGGGAGTGCAGTTTGCAGCTCATCACGCAACAATCGAAATAATCTTTCACCAGGGCGTCCCTTTGCACGCGGTGTACCTTCATTCGGCATCTATTGCAATAAATATTACAATAGTACAGACTTCCTGGGTCAAATCTTTCGGTCTTGTATTCTTAGAATTTCCATTGACTTCACCGTCAGTAGACGATTCGGATAGCAAGTTTATAAGACTGCTTTATTGCATCGATAACACCCTCCATTATATGATAAAAATGTATCTCATTTTGTTATGTTTGTTGCCTCGTATTTTGCAAGCATTCAACTACAATTACAATAGAGTTTCTACAAACGAAACATGTCTCGTCTGAGAAAGAACTGAGAGACAGCTTTACTGATTCGAGGTAGAGTCTGTTCGGTTCTTTTTAAAGCAAATAACTTCTTTGAACTAAGTGTTTACCCTAAGTCTATATTTCTTTATTTATTGACATGAAATCCCAAGGTAACTACCGACGATGTACAGGTTAGTTTGGTGTTGACATTTGTTTTCCTGCCCAGGGGTTATTGAAGCAAAGCTGTGTACCGTCAATAGTTCAGTACTTCAATGTCATATGTTAAAACATGTTAGCAAACGTATTGAATGTATTGAATTAAATAATCAGTTGATTTAACTTTGAGTTAACTTTGCCTACTTGAAATTTCTGTCAGTAGAAAACACTTCACATCCATTAAAAAACTGTGTCTATACATTTTAAGATGACTTTTATTAAAGAATTTAAGGGGCATTTAGAACAAATAGAAAAATAGAAAAACCTTGATAACTTTATAGAGAAGCATTGAATCATTCAGAACATTCATATTTTAGTCCAAAGATACCTGTTATGTTGAGATGTGTACACATAACGTAAGAGATTAAGGTAGATCTTATGATTCACTTTTGAAATTATCAACATGTTACATGACATAATATTTATGGCCCACATTTAACACTTTGATTCATAAGTTGTTATTATCGATCATTGAGATGAAATCTAAACAGCAAGCGTCCCAGCCCCCAGGATGATAGTGAAACAAACACAGGAGACAGTTCCCAGTAACATGGTTGTTCATTGCGAGTGATATCTACTTCTCATTTCCACAGGAGAGATGGAGCACAATCAACTGCCGACATCAGAATAACATAGTGATATAATGCTATGGGAACTTGCATTTATACTGACTTAACTTCTATCATATTTTAAACTAGACAACTTGTAGATATTATTTCAGTATCTCTTTTAGAAAAGAGCAATTGGTTTATGAAATGTTGTTCACATTATACATTACGTCAGCGAAAGACTGGTTTTATATTTCAAACTGCCAATTATATATAGTTCACGTTAAAGATTTTTAATAAGTTTTGTGTTTTCTAAAATTATTCATAAAATTCTATATGTATGAAGCAAACTAATAAGTTGTGTCAAGGTGATCGCATTTAGACAAACATGCTTGTAGGTCTACTTAGATAAGCTTCATTTAAAAAATAAGACACTTAAAGACATTGAATAAATCACAAACAAATTAATCTTAACAGTTCTTCTCAGTTACTGAATTGTTCCAAAATTACTTCGCATTGATTAAGCTTATTAACCTCAATTCTCATCATGTGGCAAATTTGAGATCAAATCAATAATAAGAAACAGCAATTGCCCTCAATTGCCTTCTACAGAGCACAATTTCACATAGTCTTCAGGCAATGAAGTCCTGGTCCATACTTAGATTTATTCTGAGCAACATACGAGAGAGAAGCCATCACACAAAGTTAACATTTCAGTGCTATAGGTCATTGATATCATATGGGCTCTGATGTGACTTAAAGTTAACAATTCTGATGTTACATGTAATTTTGACACTTACAACTTATGACATTTTATTCTAAATTTTAAGATTTTGCATATGTAGAGTCTAGTAGTAGTGCATGTACTTTGCACAGAACGCAGGATTTTCATCTTAACTTGGTAAAATGACTTGAGATCGAGCATTGCTTACATTATCGTAGCATGTTATGTAAAAACTCTTTCACGAACAGGTTTTTACAACTTAACGTAATTATGTTCCTGCGTGTTATAGAATGTACACGTCTAATGTAAGAGACCGATGTCACTATTTCACTATTGATGGCGACTGTCAAACAATAACACGTTATGTTATCGAACATGCCAGGCACATCAATGACAATGTCTGTCTTGCCATAATTCCTACACGATCTGATACACGGGAAATAATGAAGGACTCAAATAACGGTGTCTATTCAGACATTTCAGCTGGTTGTACTG
Source organism: Gibbula magus (assembly GCA_936450465.1). Taxonomy (NCBI): domain Eukaryota; kingdom Metazoa; phylum Mollusca; class Gastropoda; order Trochida; family Trochidae; genus Gibbula; species Gibbula magus. Next base: position 62,405,647 of record OW388289.1, on the reverse strand, counting down.
TTGTATCATCTGCTTAGACCTGACACATGACTGACCACACAGTGTTTGTGTAACCTTTGACAGCATGTTTGAAGAAGTAAAACACAAAAAAAGTAACGAGATCTCGCCATCTGGAAATTGGAGTGGTAATATTTTCAAATCAATAAGTGTTCTTGAATATTCAAGTTTGTCCACCTTTATGTTATTATTTGTTTCCTTAAACTTTCTTGATTTACTAAGCTGGAAGCTGCAATATATTATATGTTTATATTCATATTGTATGGGTAAAGTCAACTACATGTATTTTTGTTACTAAAGCTACATTTGATAAATTTTGAAATCTTCCACATGAATAATTCCACATTAAAATTTAGAATTGCCTTTTTGTTTCAGAAACATGTTTAAGTTGCATACAGTACAATGTGTCTGCTGTTATAATTGTTTACTTTAGTCTTTTTTTCACCACAAATATAAAAAGAAACATCTGCCTATCATTACATGTTTTTCGTGAATCACATATGTTTGTCAGTTGTCATATTATATAAATCAAAGTAATGACCAAATTACAATCAGAAACTTTTCGCCTAAACATCAAATATGGAAGAGGCACCAAACACGTATTAATCAGATGGTCAGTCAGTCATTCTAAAGATAACTCATTAGTACATTAGTATTCATTGGCTTTGTTAATTTATTAAGAAGGAACACAGGAACATTTGTAAGATGAACTGAAGATCATGTGTTTAGTTTTATCAGCCAGCGTTATTATTTACAGAAGTTGTACTGGTGAAAGAAAAACAGGTTCACAGGTTCATCTTTTTGTCATCATGCACATATTGTGTTGATTACATTTTTTTTAAGATAGTCTTCTTGTATGAGGATTAAATACTTTTTCAAGCAAGTCAACTATTTCAACAAAGTTAATGGCCAACCAAACCAAATTACGTCCCTTGGACACTAAGTCGCCAGGTGGCGCCAGCGACAAGGGTCCTGAAGTGACCTTGTTTACATGTGTGTTCAAGGACGACAATGCCAAGCTCTTGATGGTGTGTCCCAGGTTGTTGTAACCGCTGGGGATTTAGATTTCCTCGTGTCCCTAAAGTGCGAAAATAATGGATCGTGGCTATTAAGCGTTGCAACAATGGCAACATAGGAAAGCTGTTGGAACCATCCGATCACAGTGTGGTTTGTCGAGACCATTTCTCCGAATCCGACTTCGTTTCTATCACTGCTCATGGTAAGTTGAATGTAAGATTATTCGTTTGATGAATTACTAGCTAAAAAAATTAGTTCGCTGATTCAAACATTTTGCGTGCTGCCGTAAATTTTTTCAAAGTGTCGTACAAAGAAATTATTTTGTATTTACATATTTTCTCTTGCTAGCGGAAATTCAGAGTCCACTATGAATGTTAGGTGCAGAGCTCCACTATTTTAGCATGGGAAAGTTAAGGAAATGTTGCAAGGCTTAAATTGACCAATCATGGAGACTTGCACAAGTTATGCCTTGCAGAGGGAAGTTAGTTTACCCCTATGATAGGTACAATGTACCATGGCACACACTTCATATTGAACTGTATGTTGTGTATTATGATCAGGTTTGCACCTTCTCCAGTCAGAAATGAAAATGGATCATAACGGTAACTTGTTTTATCATTATAAATGTATGATACAGGTTTACCACCTGTTGTATATGTACCAAACGTTCAAATGTCAAGGGCATGTATACACTTGGTATTGCTGTTTCACAACAGTCTTTAAAGTTATATCTAAAATCAGTCAAACAGGGAAACTTACGTTTGTACAATTGGTCTTGATCCCTTCAAATATGGGCGTGGAAAATGTCAACATCAAACAATACAAAAACTGATGAGCTACAGAGCCCATGGTTCTATTTGTTTATTTACTTAACCCATTTATGCATGACGTCCCATAAATTGGACGCTAATTCAAGGATCTGGTTCTCTGTTGATATATAAGATAAATATTTGCTGTAAGCTGTTTTTTAAAGGGAAGATGTTGTATTTATATGTCAACCAAGTTAAATAGTTGTAGATTTAAATATGGTTAAATCTGACAACCTGAAACAGAGGAGATACTAATTTAGCAAATTGCCAAAGTTTGAGGTACTACTGAATAATTGAACTTTCCAGTTGAACTCAATTGATTTGTTTTTACGGTTTTTCAATGTTAAATAGTTTAAGTAAAAATAAGAGTTTCTGTCAACTATATTTTTTTCCATGCTCAAAGTTTTGTCAAATTAGCGTCCCACATATGGGACGACATGCACAAGAGGGTACAGGTTTTTTGGTGATTCACAGAAATTATTTTTGTGGCGAAATATAATTTCTTGTTTTGATATTTATTGGAAAGGATGAGTGGAAGGGTAATAAAAAAAATTAAAAATTTATAAGTGACTGACTAACCCTCTGCTGACGTATATCTATATTGACATATCAGATTTTTCTGGTACCACAGATTATTTTGAAGATGAGGACGGTTTTAAGGAGGAAATGAGTAATCAGAGCATTGCATGTGCTAACAGTATCCCATGAAGAAACAAAAGTTGTGGTCAATATTCCTTTTCCCGCTCTCTGCAGAAATTTTAAATGGTTGAATACGATATATACTACGTTTTTCACGCATACATCGATTGATTGCTCTGCTGTAGTACACCTGTAATCTGAAATTCAGAAATGGTTTGCATTTCAGAAAGAGGAAGTCCCGAAGATGTTGTCCAACCAAAATTTATTATCTGTCAAACAATTTGTTTTTTTCATGTGCATATAAAAAACCTGTACCCTCTTCTGCATGACGTCCCATATATCATCAAAATAACACGGAAAAAATTATTTGAGGTAAAAATAACCATTGATTCACTTCATTGCAAGTTATGAACTATAAATTCTCACAATTAAATGACAATCTGAAAGGTCATGCATAAATGGGTTAATGATATTTCATACAGGCTTTAGTTTTCCTCACATGAAGCAGTACAAATGTGGATATTTAAGTACAGTCATACCTTGTTATCCATGTTCAAGAAATAAAGATAAAATATGTCACTTACTGCATGAGTATGTTTTTTTCTTTAACAGCTTATGATTATCTGATTGTTATAATGTTCCCATGATCCTGAAAAATGTCATTGATGAAATTCAATGTTCTAACAGTTTTGAAAGGCATATCTTGAGTAATCTTTGAAATAGAACCTGTCAAGCACAGCACTCTTAAAGTAAGTCTCATAAAAGTACTTTAATTTGGTCCCCATTCTTTCAATGAAAATGTCATTTCTCAACAAACAGATCCAATGAATATCCACTAAAGTGAAAACAATAAAAATACACTGGGTTCTGCCTGTGCAAAGTAATTGTCCTTGTATTTGATTAATAGTAGTCTTTACTTTCATCAAGTTTCAATTGTCCATCAACTAGTTTCAAATATGGCACTGACATCTCTGAGATCATCCTATTTCGGGCTGAATATGGACATTTAACTTCAATGATATGATCTTCACCTCCGGAGACGCAGCAAGATAAGGAAACTCTATACACACAAACATTCCACATTTAGTTTTCATCTCGGTCAGGTTTTCACATTTCTTTATGGCATACTGTTCATACTTTCTGCCGTGTTTTATAGATGCAGCAGGTATTTCTTGTATAGGATTTGTGAGAGATCTCGCTAGACTGTGAGGATCTGTCCTGTCTGTTGCACAGCATACCCTTTTGAAAGTTGATGAAGTAAGTCTTAAGGCATGTTGATCTCTCCACAAGTTGGATCTTGTCTGGTCTCTTGTTGCACTCTCTATAGCTGATATGTCCTCATCAGAAACATTACACAACTTGTTCATTTCGAGCCACTGATCTGCCAATGCTTGCCTGTCATAATCATGATCAGAATTAACAGCATACGTATGTGTTTGCTGGTTGAAACAATTGTGAAACAGGATAACTATTAACTTGTGGGTGGTTCATCCAAACGGAGCGAAAGCGATCTGTGTAACCGTCCACTTTCTTTTATTTGGCAGGACGGGGATCAACACTCATTCCCTTATCCATGCTATCCCATGAATGCAAGTCACATGCTTTTGACTGCGCTTCCATTGTAGGGTTTGCTTTGATGAAATGTCTGAAGCCTCTGTGTGCATGTCTGCTCAGTCAGTATATCTCCACTTGTAGCGAACCTGTTGATGGCGTAAAGTGTTGAACGGATGTGCTTGCAGTGGGCTTCAGGTCCTTGGCCAGATGCACATTCACATTGACATTCCACAATGACACCATCACCATCAATACACACATCAATCCGATATGAACAACGCTTTTTTCATTTAAGCTTTACACTCAGACTTGAAGTAGAATAAATCATTGTATTTAGATATTCTGAGGTATTTCAGAAATCTTGAGTTGTACAGGTGTTTTGCTTTTGTACACACTTTGGTGTTAAACGACTCAAGATAAAAAATGTAACGCTTGATATGCCACTGCTGGTATTTTGTTATCAGTGTTGACATCTTTATAAAACTCTAGGGGAGGAAGACTCATGATGTATTCCTCTTCAAGGACTGGTTCCCTTCCAAAATTAGCATTTCTGTCATATGATTCAAGCCTGAAATGAGGGGAAATGTGTTGGTAAAATTGTTTTTTAACTCGTTCTCTGCATTAATTCCGATATATTCAAAAGGACATGCTCATCAAATAAAATTGAAATATAACAAGTAAATAATAGTCTCTACAGGTTCAACTTGTTCAATATTTCTCAGAATTTACTAATATAAATTTCATAGTTCAAGGAAAACTATGATTTTGAAACAAATTCAGTCGGAATGAATAAATTCAAATTTATATCGTCATATCCTATTACATCACGACATAACAAGGCTTTAACATAATTGAGAACGCTGATGACAATGCCATGACCTCACAATGCAATAATGCTAATGACGTCACAATGGTAAGGCCTCGCCTAGACTGCTGCTGAAGACGCTGAATTGCAGTTTTTTTTAATCTGATGATATGTTATGTTTTTAGTTTTAAGGATTGCAGAACTAGTCGACCGATGATTAGATAAACGACTAGACATTCCTGTAGTCAAATTATAATATAAACCAATGTCTATTACTGTAAAAGTCAAATTAGGATGCTAGGTTTTGTCATTAGCATGCAGTAAAAAAGTTAAAACATGAACGCTGACAGCTGAATAATTCTATTAATTTAGAAATGTTATATTAATGCAAATTTTGCAACATACCTCAACATCTATGATTCTGGCAGTATTAAGTTGATTATAAAAATATACGACAGTGGGAACAAAGTAATGCCTCTTCAGTTATCTCTCTGAATTTGGGTTTGAGTGCATTTTATGTAAGGATAAATAAGTTACAAAACTTTGAACCATTTAAATTATAAACTGAGATGTTTTATAACTGAAATATTTTTGTACAATAATAAGTAACATCATTTATATGCCAACATTACCTAATCTTTTACCATGTAAATTGACTCCTACCAAAATGAAAGTGACAAGGCGAACCCTACTAAAAATTAGACCATTCCACTAAGACCAACAAGAAACTAGGTCAACACTTTGACTGTTTCCGAAAATGTTGGTTTTCATTTGTTATGATCAAGGAATGTTTTTCTGCATTTGATTATTCATATCTGCATAAAATTGATTATCAAATTCTTTATAGTTAAACTGACAGTAATTAAAAAGCCAAATTTAATAAATTTTTGTCTAAAATTTTGCATTGATGTCCGAGGTGACATGTGTTTATCATATTCATATCTCACAGCAGTTACTTCCCTTGGCAATTGTAAATATACGTATGACAGCCTGAACTTTTCAGCATGTATTATTTAGAACCATGAAATGAGCTGGTACACACTCTAAAACAAAATTATCAACCGAAGGTAAACTTTTTATCCGTCTACGAAACCAGAGGTTCCTAATGTTTACTTTCAGTTGTGAGGGTGATAATTTTTAGTGCATGTATTACTTAAAATAATATTAACACATTTTTGGATGCTCAAACAATTATATCACAATTAGTATGGGAAAAAACTGTCATTATTTATCGGAAAAATGCACTGTTATATTTCGTGTGTAGGCCCCACTCTACCGTCTACGGTGAATACATTTATAAAGCCGACATACCGTTCAATCAATTCCACCTTTCTTCCCGATTGCCTTGCTTCTCGCTTGCATAATTCTTCTTTGAGTTTCTTCAATGTCCAGCTAGCGTAAGCCATGATTGAGAAATGATTTCAAAAGCTTCATAAATGCATTCATTGATTAGATCTAGATAGCCTACAACATTCAAATGATGACGCGGTCGCTACTTCCGGGACCCGAAACGTTCACAGCGCCGCCCTGCCTTGAAGGGGAGATAATGCAGCTTTGGTTCCCCATTGGAGACAATTCATCGTCTTATGCAAATATTAATATTTTATATTTTGACAAGCTTTGCAGATAAATCCCTTTAGATGTTCATTATATTCCTTTATAGACTTTGTGTGTAACAAATACGGTGGAATACATTTGCATAGTGATGTACAGTTCATAACCTTTAATATATTAAACTACGTTACATACACTTACATACAAGCTAGTGTTCCATTTCCATTAACATAAACTTATTGAGTCTTGAACTATGATGTAGATCAGACTTATGACACTGTTTTACATGAGTGTTTCCCGTAGAAGTTGTTATATGTCGAGAAAATTTATAATAGTAACATTTATTTGATAAAATTTAAAATTAAAAAAATATTCAATCCTCGTCAAACAATCTTAAAACTATTTAAACGGTTGCAAATATGTTTTGAAGCTCATGCTTTTGAATTTACATCACTTTATATATTTCGTTTATGCAACATGAACATTATTTTGTCATAACCCAACGAATATGTAAATGAAAATGACAAGAACATTATAAACTATAATTTAGAACTGAACGACAACTTAATTAAATGTGGCTGTTCAACGTCAGTTGTCAGTGCAGAGACAAATCATACACTTCATCAAACACTGAAGAATATCATACAGGCATATACCCGTCCTCATGAGGATACAAGACACCAGTCACATGATATTTGACTGATGCAAGGGTCATGTCAGTGCACTATCCTTTCAGTCAAAACCAATGATAAGTAATTCATCTGATGGCTGATTTCATAGGATAAACTTGAGTCCTGCATTTGTCATAATACACCGTGCATCACATCATTTATTTCAAAACTGTGAATGTATGCCTGAAACATATAAGATTGAAATGTTTGTAAGCAAAGTAATTCCTGAACTGCTCAAAGGTACATCATATACAAAATAGTTACCAAATGTTAAAGGCGGGGACATCATCGGTTACCCATGGTTTTATATATGCTCCGTTACTCTCCACTATATCACCCATGGGAAATCTTATCAGGGGAATCTGTTCTCAAATTACCCGCCCTTGGCCAGCGTGACGAAGTCAGTAACCACAGAACATGCTCAATGGGATAAGACGGAAATGGTCAAGGGAGATAACCAGTGGCGGATGGCTAACACAATGACTTCGCTTGCTTTGAAACGAAGTGATATGAATTGTCATTGGCTCGCAGGTCCAAGCTGCATAGCAGTTTGATTGGCTCACGCCGGCTAAGAGAGGGTAATTTGAGTACAGATTCCCCTGATAAGGTTTCCCATGGGTGATATAGTGGAGAGTAACGGAGCATATATAAAACCAATTTTATAAATTTTTCTGGATTGACCTTAATGAAAGCCTGTTAAGATCTCTCAACTCCGCTTTCGAAAAAGGAGAGCTATCAGTAAGTCAAAAGCAAGGTTTGATAACATGTATACCGAAAAAAGGAAAAACAAAAGAGTCTCTAAAAAACTGGAGACCAATCTCCCTTTTAAACGTTTCATATAAAATAGCATCCGCAACAATCGCAAATAGAATAAAAACAGTACTCCCGACAATAATAAATGAAGATCAGAAAGGCTTCATGTCAGAACGATACATCGGTGAATGTACGCGCATGATTTACGATATCATTGATTACACTGAATGCATGGAGATACCCGGTTTATTACTTTTAATAGACTTTGAAAAAGCATTTGACTCAGTTGATTGGTAATTTATTAAAAAAACTTAAAATTATTTTGGATTTGGTCCATCTATCCGACGATGGATTGAATTATATTATACACACATTCAATCTAGTGTAACAGTAAACGGTTTTTCGTCTGAGTTTTTTTACCTTACAAGAGGATGCAGGCAAGGTAACCCATTATCCCCTACATTTTCATAATATGTGCCGAAGTTTTAAGTATAATGTTACGAAATAATAAGAATATAAAGGGAATATAGATAGGCAACACCGAATATCTCTTATCGCAATTTGCCGATGACACATCTCTTGTACTTGACGGAACTGAAAAATGTCTTCAACATACTCTCAAAACCTTAAATAAGATCGCATCGTTTTCTGGTCTTAAGATAAATACAAGCAATACTCAAGTTATATGGATAGGGGCGTTGAAACACTCACACAATATCCTCTGCAAAAGTTATAAACTAGACTGGAATCAACGCGATTTCACTATCCTTGGCATATCCTTTACACATAACCTGGCCGAAATGGTGGAAAGGAATTATAAGGACCAACTGAAAATGATCAGAATTATAATGAATCAATAGTTAGGAAGAGATCTCACTCCCCTTGGAAGAAATACAGTTTTAAAAAGTCTGATTCTTCCAAAATTAAATCACCTACTTTCAATTCTTCCGAACCCAAGTGATAAGATCATTAAAGAATTAACCTGTCTATGCTTTAACTTTATATGGCGTCACCAAACAGACAAAATGAGTCGTAATGAAATAACACAATCACACGAAGACGGCGGAATAAGAGTACCAAATATAAAAAATACAACTTTAGCACAAAAAGTAGCATGGATTAAACGACTCTTCAAGTCAGAAGATGACAACAAATTAAAACAACTATATGTACAAAATGTAGCTCCAAAATCTGAGCATTATTACCTCAAATCACAAAAGTATATTGAAGAAAAGATCCTTACACCGAGGACAAACCCTTTCTGGCGAGATGTACTCAGAGCTTGGGGATTATTTATCAGCAAAAAAGGTTCAAATGTTAATGATGTCAACGATATTCTTTCCCAACCAATCTGGTGTAAGGAAAATATTACAATAGGCAAACAGGAAATATGCTATACACATTACATACAACACGGAATAATATGTATAAATGACATCCTGGATGAACAAGGACAGTTTCAAAACTTCGAAACGTTCACAAATTCTTATAAATGTAAAACACATTTTTTAACATATGCTAGTTCAGTCAATCAAAGCTTATCTTAAAAATAAAAATCTCGAATTATCAAATAAACTATCCAATCCCATCCTGCCATACTTCATATCAGACATCGTAATACCAATTAAAGGATGCAGACTATTCTATAATATGTTTCAGAGCTCTGCCAATGGTTACACATATAAATACAGGCAGAAGTGGGAAAAGGATTTAAATCAATCTATTACTTCTAGAGAATGGGCCGAAATAAATAAGACGCCATTTTCATCACATCTCGGCACAAAGCAAATTTGGTTTCAATACTCCATCATACATAAAATTCTCCCTCTGAACGATCTCCTATTCAAAATGAAACTGAAAGACACAAACATATGTACCTTCTGTAAAGTATCTCTAAAAACTATAGTTCACATATTCTATGATTGTCCGAGTGTGAATAACATCTGGGACAGAATCAAGACCTGGATGGAGCAAAAAACAGATTCCAAATTGAACCTTTCAAAACGCAATATATGTCTCGGATATCCTGAAAGACGAAATATGATTCTCAACCTTATTATAACAACTGTCAAGTATAATATATACATATCCAAATTAAAAGGATCTTTACCGCAACTTCATACAATGAAACAAGATTGACAAACTCGTATGCTACTCAGAATGCAATTATTCGAAATTCACTAAATTCTGGTCCGTATGCCATAATCTATTTACCATTTAAAACTCACTGCAACTTCGTGAATTTCAAATGCCAGGTTTAAAAAGAAACGAGAGAACTTTAAGTGAATTCCTGTATTTTTGTTTTGCAGTTGTTCTGTACTTATATGTGTTTGTACTTCTATTGAAAACGTTTGTACTATGAATGTAATATCATATATATGTCTGTATATCTGAAAAAGAAATAAAATTATAAAAAAATATATATATAAAACCATCGGTAACCGAGGATGAGACAGGGAAGGAAGCATAGTTATCGACCAAAGACCCTAGAAAGGTTTGATTGGTATGAATGGTATGTAAATAATACATGGGCCAAAGCCGAAGGGTTATATGTTACATAAATCATACGGGATTCACATTAACATAAAATAAACAAAATGTTTTCCAGTTTAGATATAAATTTATGACATTTGTGATTTGAATCGCAAAAACATTAGTTATTTCAGGACTATAATAGTTAATTCAATAGTGTTTCAATTATTGCTTATTATCGCTAAAACATTTATAACAAAAAGCAGCTCCACATCCGACACAGACAAAACGAGTAATATAGTCGATGTATCAATCCAAAACCACTCCAACCAGTCAGAAACAAATGTACATTATGTACTGATAACATGTGGCTGCTAAAAAGGGGAAAATGTATTTTGGTTTTGATATTTTGTATAATTTCAAACTAAATTTCACCTTAGTGAAAGTATAATTGTATTACCGGTCGTCTTTTGCAAATAAATTACGGATATTTAGCATAACATAATTTGATTGAAGTTGGCAAAATCAATTTCATACTAAAGAACACATTATGCACACAAAACAATTAAAATAATCAGAAACTTTTCTCATCAAAATATAGAGCTTTTTCAATTATGTTTTCTCTTTAGCCAACATATAATATTTTTGAAAAATGCAGAATACGGGTTACTTTTATTTAGATATATTGTTCTAATTCAAAATACCTGCAATCGACTTCATCACGTTTCCCTTGTGTTTTCTAATAAAATTATTTTCAAATTTTATATGACGAAATGGAAATCGTACTTGCTTGTTTGTGAACGAATATCATTTTGTGGATATCCTGTACATAAATGATGACACAATATATGACGTGAAAGGAAAATCCAACCTCTGTTCAATATCCAAAATTGCTAAAACAAATAAACCAATGTTTGTGTTTATATTACCATTAGACAAAACAACACATGCAGAACCATGTTGTTTGGGGCGTTAATTGCTTAAAATGTATAAAATAAACACTATATATTGACTCTGCCTACGAACGAAATGATAACAATGTTTATATGCATTACTAAAATCTCCCATAAAACTGTTGAATCAATGCCCGACATGCAATATAAAAAGTGATGTGATTGTCCCAGATAGTTTATAGCTGCATTATTTTAGGTAATCTCTAGAGTCTAATGCAGTTGTAATGGGTGTAATTTAACACTTTGCAAAGCCATACTACTGAAACGGATTACAATGATATTGAAATGACTGACAAACATCCTGAAGAGCATGATAGGGACATTGTGTTAGTTTTTATCTTGTCTGTTTCTTTTTAAGCATGTTGAAGTGTAATATATCTTTTGAAACACATGTACATCACAGTAGGAACGATTCATATAAAATACGATTTAGGAGTTTGTTATACCCCGTATATTGTCGTATATCACTTATTTGTTATTTCCATTTGTTTTCATTTAAACCTATTTGTTGAGAGCATAGCCTAATAAAGTGCCTTTTTCATAACATATAAAGGTCCACAATTGGCTCAATGTTGAGCCCAAACTTAAAGATTGTAAAATTGCAGTACCTAGATATTTTAAATTGATATGCTTAAAACTGTAATGCTTTGAGGTTATATCTTACCCCAGAGATATGAACTTTAATAAACCCCAGAAATATGTATATGTACAAGTGGCCTTGAGGCCACTTGTTCATTATATGAAGTTTGTAGAACAATTATGGGCAATCTGCTTGACATCAATAAATACATACACACAATGATCAGGTTTTCTCAATTGAAAATATGTGGTACCACACACGAGATAACTTATATAACTTATCAACCTTTTCCGTTCAAGGTAGCCAACATAATTTCATTCTTGATAGTTGATGATAGAAAACATTAGGCAAATCTTTTGTCTTATTGATGATGCATCGGTGCTGTAAGATGTCATAGAGCAAGCCAGAAACCATATGTCATCGTCCTATCCCCCTGGTTAAGGATACTTCAAGCCGACGATTATTCTACATCCGTTTTTCATAAATATGAACAGATCATAATCCTAAAAAGTAAAATTAAGTTGCCACTACGAGACAGGGTGCAAATATACTTCAATCTTATCTATCCCTCGTGGATTGGAGTATCTTGCATTTTTTTTAAATTTGTATAGTGGCTTTTGCCCCTGGGTGTATTTAGAGCATATAAGAAGTAGATATTCATCTTCTTAAGAATGGTTACAAAAAAATAAAAAAAATACATAGTGTGTTTGCATTATTTAGGGAGGGAGAATGTTTGTTGTTGTTGTTGTTTTAGTAGGCCTTGAAAGAATAGTATGGCACAACTAGATATGTTATTCCATGAAGGTTTAAATGTTGAACCAACAAGATTTCATCATCTATCAATTGCTGTACTTTCATGTATAACAAACTGTAAACATAGACAATGTTCTCGCTAAATTGAAACGAATATAACATACAAGTTTGGTTTATTTACCGAATCAAACAATACATGAACCATATTACATGCACATGCTTACACACAATTGATCAATGGCTTTCTACTGGAGGTTTAAATGAACACACATTCCACCGATAAGGCAAAGTCACTTGTTTGTTCAACATAACATCGTCTCTACATTTCTGAAATATTCTCTTTCTTAAAACGTTATTTATCAATTTATGCGCAAAAGAAAGGTCACCACACACAATATAGGATATTTTAATCCACGAGAGACGAATACCACCGTAATTGAGTTACATCGTGTCTTCAAAACCAATTTTAAACTGTTGGAATATTCTTAACAAGACTGGATGAGAGAATCAAAATGACTTTTTGGTTTATGTTATGAAGCTCTACATTTAAACTGCGTCAAAAAATGTAACTCTATGAGGGTCATTTACGTCTACAACATCTTTTAAGAATTTGATTTTAATGACCAAGATTGTGGTCAAAAACGAATTGAAAAATTTCGACACCCCAAGTGTATTTGAACAGACATGAAAATATAATTATCATACTCTAATGTATGAAATGGTGAGTACTCCTTTACAAATAACTATCCAATACATTCAAAATCTACGTTTTCCAGCTGCAGTTTTTTACTCTGTTCAGGTAAGTTTATGTTAGAATAGTTTTATGTTTATTGCTTCATGGGGATATCAGATACTTTGTTAGAATGTGTTAACTTCTGTAAAATATACTGATTAAGTCTGGATTCTACAATCTAGTTAGTGTTATGTGTTTGATTTTCTACTCGGGGCACAATCCCCTTTGAACTGTAACATTTGCTCTCTGTCTGGGCAACTTTTACTTTGTAAGCTTATTTCTCTCTGTAGTTCCTATTTATGAATTGTAGATTAGACTCGATCATAAAGTTTCAAAAAGCTTAGTTCAAAATATTCTCTCCCCATATAGATTACTCAAGTTATTTCTTCTCTCGTAATCAGTGTTACAGGCCGTCAACATTTCTCACATGCAACATCAAGCAGCACTTTAAATTTTTAAAATAACCATTTGAGACTATTGAGATATATGCAGATTACGAATGTTAAGGAACTCCAGTCCTCACAAAGGTTACGGAAACATACCGAATGTTGAGTGTGAAAGTGATTACACAACTAATGAGAAACTAGTCAGGATTCTCTATTTCTATCCAAGAAAACACTCCTATTACACTTTATTACTGTGATTGTGTGGAATGGAATTACCTGGGCATTCAAAGGTGAGATATTCTTTCTATCAAAAGATGCATATACCTAAATCTTGATATGTAAAGCAATGCACACAAAATAAGAATGATTGATGACATAGTTTTTATTGGCCCTTGCACACACCCAATCAGACAGAGGAAGACATAGCATTATAAGTTTAAACTGAATTCACGGGCATTCAGTGTTAAGTGTAGAGGACTGGAGTGATGTGATCATTCTTTTTTATGGACATCACGCAGATTTGGGTTTTGTGAACGGATTGAACGGAAGGTTTGTACACAGAAAGAACACTGCATAAAAATGTTCCAGAGATACAGAAAAAGACAAGGCAAGTCAGTTTAAACTTACTTTTAAAGTTCATAGGCAACCAATGTAGAGTGTAGAGGATATGAGTGATGTGATCGTTCTTTTTAGATCGTGTAACAGTTTGGTTGTTAACTATTAGGTTATTATCATTACTTTGTCATTCGCAAAATTTTATTCGAAAATATGTAAAAGTGATACAACACTATTAAAAGCTCAAGCTTTAATGGATATTTAGTACAATAAAGTATAAACACTGGTCCTCAGAGTTAAAATGGCACTCTTCCCTTTCTGTCGCTTATTCAAACTGACATACTTTTCTCTAACGATGTCTGGAAACCGTAGATGTTATTTGCACTTTGTTTTCTAAGGCTCAGTATGCATTGACTTGATAATCTAACAGAGACACAAACTTATGACGGTAAACGTATGTCAGGAAGCAATTGCCATTTCTATACATATATATCTACGATTTAGCTTTTATGTCAATTCACTTTCAATCAACTCACTCGTTGTCTGAATAATTACAATAATGATGAACACAAGTCCGTTATTTTTAAAAGGGGGATATTTTAAGGTATTATTTTATGGTATTGATTTCAAGCTATCTGTTATTACAAGCGTTCGAAATGTTTAAGCATGTGACGCTAAATGACCTCTGTAATTTGCAATGGCATTGGCCCCAAAGGATATCGAAATTATTCCTTGGCTTTGTCCTGCCGGGAACACCATTCATTGTAGTATGTGCCTTTCATGAACCATGTAGTGATGTAATGAGTGGAATGCAGTGAATGGGGAACATTTATGCAATATGAATGAATATGATGTTTTTTTACTGTACAAAAACGTAGTTTACAATAACAACATATAGGTCCTTATTTTATTTCCATGTGTATGATTATATTCAATTGCATGCAGGAAATATTTGGTTACCAGTTTAAACAGATACTAAACAATCTATTTCTTATTGTAAATTTTGTAAATAATTGGAAGAGAGATTTTCAAATATGACAGCATTTGACAGGGCAAGAGACAAATCGATATTGAAAAAATAATGAAGCAGCTTTGGTTACATGTATTTTGACAAAATGATGATTTATGGTATATTTTCAATATCAAGCGCCAACAATATCCGTATTCAATTTATATAACATCATTAACAAATCAGTTTTTTGTACGCAAAAGCATTGATGTTAGAATAGTGATCCAGATTTAATGAACACACTCGTATTCCATTATCCTCCAAGCTGAAAATTCATTAACCTCAATCTTTGGTTTTAGAATTCAGGAAAGTAAATCAGATAAGACAATTCTTGACACTTTCATTACAGACCATATTGGAGCTTAATTTGCTCAATTAAGGAAAGCCATAACTCTGATCATGCTGAGAATGTTGGCATGAAACCATTAACAGTTATCGTCAAAGATGCCATAATTCAAGGGCTTTGCTTTTAGTTTCCATTAGAACAACGATGGTCGTTTAATCCATTGACAAGATGCAGTAAATTTATGAAGGTAATATAGAGACTGTAAAACAGGTCAATAATTGACTGTCAGATAAAGAAGATGGTTATTATTAGCCCAGGTAACGTGAGATCTTCCTGCTTTACTGTGCAGTTGGTCTTCGAGAATGGAGTCATTTGCAACTATCTGATTGGAGTCAGAATGTCAAGCAATATTTATTAATAAAGATGATTGATTGATTGATATTCCTGAATCAGGCCTGTGCAATAATGCATTTTGATACATAGTATCATTTCCTCACTATAAACTTGTATTCTAATACACACTGTTCTTGTTGTGAATATTTCGAAACAATTTTCAGGAGAAAGGAAATAGTGTAGTGATTATTCTGTGTGTAGTGGTTATTATTGTGACAGCAAATCGTCTTAAATGACATCAAAGTATTCCAATATGATATGTACAATTTGAAACTGATACTTATAATGATTATCATTCAAATGGCTACACTGCAGCAAAATACTTACAGAATATAAACACTTCTAAAATGTTTATATATGAATCTCTTGATTTAAAAAAACAAAAAAGTCCAAATTTATACCCATTATATTGGCTTCATTTTAGAATATAGAATGGAATTTTCATTTCTCACGAATGTTATACTCATGCCGTCTTTAGTCTCTTAATATCCACGAACTAGTAAAACAAAATTGAAGTATTACAAAGTTTGTACATGTCTTTTAGAAGGCTCAGACAGAAAAGTGTTGTTTACAGAGTCGACTCCTATTTTTAAACAATGATGTCGAACGTGCTACAGTTGTTGAGATTGAATTCTCATACTCATAGAGACATGTATATATTTGAAATATTTTCCGTATTGCATCTAAAAAAATTCAAATTATTTGTTGTATGGAGTCCAATGTCGAATTCTGACATGTTATATGGCAATTACCAGTACATATCCTGGTTTCTGTATATATGTGACAATGTGCAATTAGGTTCATGACATAACAAGGATACCTTACATTACGCTTTACTTATTTTATGCATTGCATAAACTTCACATAAACTAGATATTTACGTATCCCAAATATTTTGCTCAAATGAAATATGAATTTACTTAGTTTAATTTTTAGTAGCAATCGGCTGTATGAAGAAGAGGATAATACACCGATCCAGTATAAGCCCCGCCCCTTCAACGCGATTGGCTGAAATATTAGGGGGGACAAGTCACAGGCTCAGAGCGAGCCGGGCCGCGAATCTCAACACGACACACGATATGATTTCGGCTTTCGATGAGGTGGAAATTGTTTGTAGATATAAATTATGTAAATATTATAAATAAGAGATAAATTTTTAATCCATAAACTTGTATTTTATCAAAACTCATGTTGTGTTTGGAATATTGAATCAGCTACGAACAGAGCGATCGATGTCCATTCAAGCTCGATCATTTTGTAAACAAACACGTTTTGAGGTACACATCCTTCGCTTATAAATGATTATTATCCATGATATTTCCAGCTTAATATTAACATGAATTTTATGGATTTCATGAATAATCATCTAGTGCAGCTCTACTCCTTTCAGTGAGAAAAACCTCGGAAGCTAAGGGCTGACATCAGCAGAGGTCAAGGTCGCTTTCACTTGTTGACAGTTTTACTACTTGAAAATTCAGAAAAGCAGCCTCTCGATATTTATTTGTAAAATAAAGATAGATTTGGTTTCAATAACATAAATTATATTCAAAATTTTGAATTCAACTACTGATCTTAGATTTATGACTGTAATTATGTATTTTTAAAAAAAATGTTTGTGTATTAGGCCATTGTAGGCCTACCTTTTCTGGGAAAATAATATTAAACCTTTGTCTACAGGTCTTCAGATACACATGATTTTCTTTGTTTAAATACGCAATTATCTGTTCATGCCTTCATTAATTAATAATCTAAGTACTCTTTTTAAAATATTAGACACATAATTTGTTTTTAAATACAAATGATTAACAGTATATTTACAACTGTTTGAGAGGCATTCTAGAAGCTGATGTGATGAGAAGACAAATATTTTATGGATGTAAATAAAGAAGTTGGTCATCCATAATATATTTGTTTTCTTCAGTATATTTACACAATGTAAATTACAAGGCAGATGATGCATTCACAAAAAATGCTGGACTAAACTTATACTAATATAAATGAAATATAATTGAAAACATTTTTTTTAAAACTAAGAATTATCATACATTTCAGTTTCAAGATATGAAAGCAAATTTCTGTCTATATCACTGCTGGGCCAACATATTATAAATGAGTGTCACATTTATTGAACCTGGATTTTGGTATATTCTGTCTGTAAACTTTTCTAAATATGTCATTAATCATGAATACATTTTGAGAAAAGAGTAATGTTATATGTGCACATTAGAGCCCTGTATAGAAATGAATAGTTTTATTTTGATAGAATAATATTTCTGAAAACAAATAACATAGTTTAATTTCAGCTGAATACATTGGGTAAATGACAGTTTGATTCATTATATTTTCTCCTGATAAACAGATGATTATTTGTTACAACTGATTTTGTATACACTTTTATAAATCATTGATAAGGTTTTCACTACAACTTATCCTCCTGGAGACAGACAGTTTGAAAAGAAAACAGTCACCCATATATATTTGTTTATCATTTAGAAAGTGTCTGATTGTATCCTCTGATCTGATACATCCTGAGCATGAAAACTGAAAAAATAGGTTTGAACTATGTTTAATTATAAAATGCTAAGCTTGTATTTGACATTCAATATTTTAAGTAAGTATAATGTGGATTGAAAGGTAATTCTTTATCCCGCTCTTTAAAACATTTAATATCTCATAACCTCCTACTTATTAATAAAAGTTTGTTATTTTGTTTTTAAATGGCATAATTTTGTAAAGGCAATTAATGTCTCAAACAATTGTAAAAAAAATCATAGCCTTTAATATGAGTTATATGGGTATATGTATTGACCAGATATGAACTTGGTGATGATGAAATGAAAGCTATATAGTTTGAAGCATGTGTAAAATAGACAACTTGAAAAACATCAGCAAAATAAATATTACAGTTTTCCACTGAAAGATGAACATAATTTCTTGGTATTTAACTATTATGTATCAATATTTTTTTAAAAACCCATCCTGCATGCATGGATATTTATTATCCCAATTGTTTTTTTTAAATGAACTTACATATCCATGAAAATTATATTTAATACTGCAAACTTGTCCGTTGTGTGATTACATCAATTATTAAAAAAAATAAGACATATAAAATACCCTTTCTAGCTCGTACATACACCACGTATCTAATTTACATTGCAGAGTACAAGTACAGCACAACGTACGTTTGACAAGGTTTGTTTACTTGGTGGTAGATTTTTAAAAAAATGTCAAAATGTAAAGTGTTATATTTTATGTAAGAATCTAAGCAAACTTCGAAATAAGATTGTTTTTAAATCTTGAGGTCCTAAATATCTATAATCAAAACATTGTTTGAACTGTCATCTTGCTAAATTTACGTATGGGAGATTTGAAAACTGTATAATTTGTGCAAATTCTCACCTAAGAGCAGACGTCAGACACGCTAGTGTTTATTTATTGGATGATGAGTGTTTTCCACGTTGTCAGCGATTCAAAACGGCAATAATTTTATCCTCACATAATAAGAAACCACCATGCCGTTAAATAAATACATTAAAGTTAAAAGGAACGTCAAGATGTTTGGAAATCTGTGCAACCACCGAGCTATCGCCAAAGCGGTTTGTTTGTCCCCGGAAGTAAAATTAACAAAGCCGCGTGATAATATCGCCGCTCTGATTGGCTGAAATTACGCATGCGCAAAGTTTTGGATCGGTCTATTGTGTAAACAAGTAATGAATGATATGCTTATATATAACGGATTATAAGACAAAATTCACAATATGGTAATTAAGAGTAAGATCTAGCTAGAATATATAACATGTGATTGTGTGTATATTTGACCTCTCTGTATATAGCAAAACAGCAGATTGAGTCCGCCTCAACCTTAGTTAAACAAAGATATGATTGTTAAGACGCAACTTGTTAAATGTGACATGAGGTGGGGTGAGTTTGGGTTTAACGCTGCTTTCAATATTATATTTGATTTATATCACGGTTGCTAGTACTTTGGCAGGGAGAAAGCCTGCAACGCCATATGGCTATCCATTGCGGTAAAACCTGCGAGCATCGACTGTAACGAGCAAACCATTGGTTGTACTAGACTGAAATTCAGTGTACCTTTGCACCCAAACATTAGTGTATGTAGAACAGTTCTCTACCGCAAACAAAGTTGCCGTTCCCGTGAAGGGATTCGAACCCCGGACCTCTTTATTCGAAGAAGAACAAAGTAACCACTGTCTTATCCCGTCCACGAAATGTGACGGAATATAACAACTTGGCTTCAAATCATTCGATAATGTGTCAGGTGCTGATTAAACACTCCATCATATCTGTACTTAGTTCCTCCAACTTAGTATTCATTGGCTTGATATTGACAAAGGAGTCAAACTAATGGACGTAGATTTATTACACAAGCTTTTGCCTTGCAAATATGTAACATCTTTAATCTCAGATACTGGTCTCTTTTGTTAGCATCAAGGCATCATTATCACATTTAAAAAAATATTTTAACCTTATTACCCATTCGAAAAAAAATATGTTATCTTTGTTCGTTGATCAGATATTCCAAACATCATGCCATTGATAACATTTTTGTAAATTCTTTTTTATTTCAAATGTTTGAAATTGTACCCAACACGGCATATCATAATGCTCTATATACACTTCACCCAGTTTCATCATTTCACTTCATACAATAGCACAGAGGATGAAATTGGTTTATTGATTTCTGCACTGCAACGGTTGTCAGCCCTTGATCAAAGGGCACACATTGGGATCACATAGATAATAAATACAACTTGTACATTATCTGTAGCGAAAATAATAGAAAAACATACACAGGAGATAGCTTCCAGTGTTCAACCTGGCTGATTCAAATCATGTCAGCTTGATAAAAGGACACATCACAATTACATGTTGATACCAGCATAATCCCAAGTGAGTTACGAATCTGTAATTCCAGACATCGAAGAAAGTGCAGTTAAAATGCATTCGGGAAATTTGAGAGTCTGTGGCACTTTTATTAAAGTATTTAAAGGGCATTTAGAACAAATTCCAGTAACATGGTTGTTCATTGCGAGTGATATCTACTTCTCATTTCCACAGGAGAGATGGATCACAATCAACTGCCGACATCAGAATAACATAGTGATATAATGCTATGGGAACTTGCATTTATACTGACATAACTTCTATCATATTTTAAACTAGACAAATTGTAGATATTATTTCAGTATCTCTTTTAGAAAAGAGCAATTGGTTTATGAAATGTTGTTAACATTATACATAACGTCAGCAAAAGACTGGTTTTATATTTCAAACTGCCAATTATAAAACTTGTTCACGTTAAAGAGTTTTAATAAGTTTTGTGTTTTCTAAAAATATTTATAAAATTCTATACTTATGAAGCAAACTAATAAGTTGTGTCAAGGTTATCGCATTTAGACAAACATGCTTGTAGCTCTAGTTACACTAGCTTCATTTAAAAAACAAAACACTTAAAGATATTAAATACATCACAAACAAAATAATCTTTATAATTGTTCCCAAATTTTCTCGCATTAATTTAGCTTATTAACCCTCATTTCAATTATGTGGCTAATTTGTGATCTAATCAATAGATGAGCAACAGCAATTGCCCTTAATTGCTTTCTGCATAGTCTTCAGGCAATGGAGTCCTGGTCCATACTTAGTTTTATCCTGAGCAACATACGAGAGAGAAAGCCATCATACAGAGTGAACATTTCAGTGCTATAGATCATTGATATCATATGGGCTCTGATATGACTTAAAGTTAACCATTCTGAGGTAACATGTGATTTTGACACTTATAACTTATGAAATTTTATTCAAAATTTTAAGATTTTGCATATGTATAGTCTATAAGTAGTGCATGTACTTTGTACAGAACGCAGGATCTTCATCTTCATCTTAACTTGGTAAAATGACTTGGTTGCTTACATTATCGTAGCATGTTATGTAAAAATCTTACACGACCAGGTTTTTACAACTTAGTGTAATTATGTTCCACACCTTTGCTACATTTGAGTGTTGAACTAAGTGTCAAAACCAAAACATAACTTGAAACAAGCAAAGATCACCCCTTACAAAGAGCACGGGTTATGCTTTGTAACAATGGCACACTGGAGATTCTAATCAATGTTTATGTTATCAGTGGAGTCAGTTTGACAGTTACGTGTCACATAGAATATTTCAATTTATAAAAAATCTCATATAAAGTTCCATGAAGTGGAATGAGAAAATCAACCTCAAATAAAGTATCGATTTTCATCCAGCTTCGTCTGAAACAACTTCAAATGAGAAAATCTGTCAAAATAAGAGTTCATGGAGTTTATGTCGACAATATGTAAATTCCAATGCATCTCATACGCGAGAAGATATCATGACACTCTCTCTCTCTCTCTCTCTCTCTCTCTCTCTCTCTCTCTCTCTCTCTCTCTCTCTCTCTCTCTCTCTCTCTCTCTCTCTCTCTCTCTCTCTCTCTCTCTCTCTCTCTCTCTCTCTCTCTCTCTCTCTCTCTCTCTCTCTATCTATCTATCAATAGAAGAGGATTCGATATACCTGCACTTACAGTCAGGGAAGTTATGTTTTTCTCCAAATAGTGATCAGGGGAAATAATGAAGGATATAATGATATATAACGGTGTCTATCCAGAATTTCAGCTAGTACTGTTGTATCATCTTCTTAGATCTGATACGTGTTTATTAACCTTTGACGGCATTTTTGAAAAAGTAAAACACAAAAAAGAAACGAGATCTCGTCATCTGGAATTGGAGTGGTTATATTTTCAAAACAAGCTCTTTGTTTGAAGGGGGAAATTACTGTAATAAGTATTCTTGAATATTCAAGTTTGAATCAAGCGAACGTATGTCCACCCTTATGTTATAATAAAATTTTGTTTCCTTAAAATTTGAAGGTTTTAGATTTTTTGGTTAGTGTTTGTGAGGGGTCAACAAAATGTGATGATTTACTCTGATGGAAGCTGCAAGATATTATATGCTTATATTTATATCGTTTCCTGGGGAAAGTCAACTACTTTTGTTACTAAACCTACATCTGTCATCATGTACATATTGTGTTGATTTTAAAATTGAAGATAGTCTTCTTTATTCAGAATTTACCTTTGGTTGAGGATTTAATACATTCTCAAGCCAGTCAACTATTTCAACAAAGTTAATTAGAGACAATTCATCGTCTTATGCGAATATTAATATTATATATTTTGACATACTTTGCAGATAAATCCCTTTAGAGGTTCATTATATTCCTTCATGGACTTGTTTTGCAACACTTACATAAAATCTAGTGTTCCATTTTCATTAGCAAAAACTTATTGAGTCTATGATGTAGATCCTACTTATGACACATGAGTGTTTCTAGTAGTAGTTGTAATATGTTGCGAAATTATATCATAGTAACTTTTATTTGATAAATCATCATGCACATAGTATATATTTCATACTCTCATATTAGGTCCAACATATATTATTCAATTCAAACATTCTTAAAAATATTTCGATGGTTGCAAACATGTTTTGAAGGTTATAATCAGATCAATAATTTTGAATTTACAATACCCATCATTCTAGATTAAACTAAAGATAATCACTTTATATATTCAGTTTATGCAACATGATTTTTTTTGGTCATAATCCAACGAATTTGAAATGAAAATGACAAGAAGATTATAAACTATAATTTACAACAGAACGACAACTTAATTTGAGGTTTTTGTTCTACGTCAGTTGTCAATGAAGAGACAAATCATACACTGCATCGAACACTGAGGAACACCATACAGGCATATACCAGTCCTCGTGAGGATACAAGACACCTGTTACATGGTGATTGGCTGCTGCAAGGGCCATGTCAGTGCACCTCTTTCCTTTTCAGTCAAAAGCAATAATAAGTAATTAATCTGATCTGAGTCCTGCATTTTTCACAATCCACTGTGCATCATGTCATGCATTTTAAAACTGTGCATGTATGCCTGAAACATGTTAGATTCAAGTGTTTGTAAGCAAAGTAATTCATGAACTGCTCAAAGGTACATCATTTACAAAACAGTTGCCAAATGTTAAAGGTAGGAAAGGAAGCATAGCTATCGATCAAAGACCCTAGAAAGGTTGATGTCGTCCTCTGAAAGGTATTTAAACAATACATGGGCCAAAGCCGAGAGCTTATATGAAAATGTTTGTACTATGAATGTAATATCATATATATGTCTGTGTATCTGAAAAAGAAATAAAATTATAAAAAATATATATATAAAACCATCGGTAACCGAGGATGAGACAGGGAAGGAAGCATAGTTATCGACCAAAGACCCTAGAAAGGTTTGATTGGTATGAATGGTATGTAAATGATACATGGGCCAAAGTCGAAGGGTTATATGTTACATAAATCATACGGGATTCACATAAACATAAAATAAACAAAATGATTTCTTGTTTATATATAAATGTATGACATTGGTGATTTGAAACGCAAAAAGATAAGTTCTTTTAGGACTATAATAGTTAATTCAATAGTCTTTCAATTATTGCTTATTATCGCTAAACATTTATAACAAAAAGCAGCTCCGCAACCGACACAGACGTTCATTCAAATTCAACCAACAAAACGATTAATATAGTCGATGTATCAATCAAAAACCACTTTAACCAGTCAGAAACAAAATGTACATTATGTACTGATAACATGTGCATGCTAAAAAGGGGAAAATGTATTTTGTTTTTGATAATTTGTATAATTTCAAACGAAATGGCATCTTAGTGAAAGTATAAGTTTATTATTTTGTTTATATTTAGCATAACATACTTGTTTGAAGTTGGCAAAATCAATTTCATACTAAAGAACACATTATGCACTCAAGACAATTAAAATGATAAAAAAAAATATAAATATAGAGCTTTTTCAATTATGATTTGTATTTATCCAACATATAACTGTTTGGAGAAATGCAGAATATGGGTTTACTTTTATTTAGATATATATTCTACTGCGAAAATACCTGCAATCGACTTCATCACGTTTCTCTTGTGTCTTCTAATACAATTATTGACAAAATGGAAATCGTACTTGATTGTTTGTGAACGAATACTGTTCTGTTGATATCCTTTACATAAATAATGACACAATATATGACGCGTGTTAGGAAATCCAACCTCTGTTCAATATCAAAAATTGCTAAAACAATGTTTGTGGTTATATTACCATTAGACAAAACAAAACATGCAGAACCATGTTGTTTGGGGCGTCCATTGTTTAAAATGTATAAATAAAGACTATATATTGATTCTGCCTACGAACGAAATGATAACAGTGTTTATATGCATTACTAAAAACTAAAAACTCCTAAAAACTGTTGAATCAATGCCCGACATGCAATATAAAAGGTGATGTGATTGTCCCACCTTCTACAGTTACAGGTATGTTGGCTCCTGTTAATCCAGTGATGATATGGATATCTGCACTAGTTTACTGCTGCATTATTTTAGCTCATCCAAAGAGTCTAATGCTGTTCTAAAGGCTGTCACATAACAGTAAAAGATACTACACAACCGTATTGCTGAAACAAATTATAGTAATATTGAACTCATTAATAAAAGCATAACAAACATCCTGAAGTGTATAATAGGCATTGCGTGTAAATTTATATCTTGCCTGTTTCTTTTTAAGCATGTTGAAGTGTTGTGTTGTAATATATATGTGGATTGCTTTTATTACCTATATTCTTATCAGAATTATTTTTTTTAAACAAATGTACACCACAGTAGGAGCGATTCATATAAAATACGATTTAGGAGTTTGCAATACCCCTAGTTCATCGTATCGTTCTCTTATTTGTTATTTCCATTGTTTTCATTTCAACGTATTTGTGTTGATCTTAGCCTAATGAAGTGCCTTTTTCCTAAACAGATAAAGTTCCACAATTGGATCAATGTTAAGCCCAAAATAAAGAATGCAGAATTGCAGTACCTATAAATTTTATATTTATATGCTTAAAACTGTTATGCTTTGAGGTTATCTTACCTCAGAGATATGAACTTATATATGAAAAAACACAGAAATATTTATATGTATAAGTGGCCTTGAGGCCATTTGTTCATTATATGAAGTTGTAGGACAATTATGGGCAATCTGCTTGTCATCATCAGATAAATAAATACATGCTAACAATGTTCAGCTTTTCTCAATTTAAATATGTTGTCCAACACACGGGCTATCTTATTTAAAAAATCAACCTTTTCCGTTCGAAGTAGTATACGGAATTTCATTCTTGACAGTCTAAGATAGAAGCATTAGGCATATATTTGTCTTAATGATGACGCATCGTTGCTGTAAGTTGTCATAGAGAAAGCCAGAAACCACATTTCATCGTCCTATCTCCCTGATTAATGATAATTCAAGCAGACTATTATTTAAAAGATTTGTGTAACATATTTACACTCATGAACCATTTCTTTCTTGTTATTTCATCTTCTAACATTTCTGTCTTGTCCAGTACCTGTCATCTTTTTAAGAAATGTAATGTTATATATTGTACATAACAAGGAGAGGATATCCTAAGTTGGATAACTTGTTCCCAATCCGTTTCATCATGAACAAAATGTGTTTAAACTTAAATATGTTTGTCAGAAATAGGAACAGGTTTCAAAAACTTAAATCTAAATTAAGTTGACTTTACGACAGGGTGCAAATATATTTTAATCGTATCTATCGGTCATGGTTTGAAATATCTTGCATTTTAATTTGTATCTTGTCTTTTGTCCCAGGGCGTATTTAGGGCAAATAAGAAGTTCACAGTACGAATGGTTACAAAGGCAAATTGGGTATTTAATTTGTTTTCGTACAACATGCTTCATGATTGGATGTTAAAACACAAGAAACCAGGTTTCTCTGAGCACATAACTTTTTATGATATTGACATTCAAAGAGGGGTAACCTTTCTTTTGGCGTTTTGTGTACTTACATGTTGTAAAAACAAACTCCCTGGAATTATTTCATGATATCAGTGTTGGTTATATATATCTTGGAAGAATCTCTACTTGAAGACTTGGAAGTAAACATTTCATATTGTTTATATGTTGAGCAAGCCATGCAGGCCTGTCTTAAGTCAAAAGTAAATGATCCACTTAAAATCACAGTATCAAATATTGAAATAATTGTAAAATCATAACGACACCATATCTTAGTCAACAACACTATTTTCTTGTTGCCCAATGACTGTCAATTTTCCTTTTTTATTGCTACCATTTCGGCCATTGAATAACACATAATAAAATCGCTTCATTTATCTAGTAGTTTTGACCCCTATGACACGCCTATTTTAACTTTAAAGGTTCTTGATGCTAAGTGAATTTTCATCATAATCTACATCTTCAGTTGGTAGAGGATCACATGAATCGTGTTCTATATAACACTGCTTGTTGCCTATAGGAACATTGGGATCGCCAACTGGAACAAACCATTTATCAGGAATTTCTCGGGTTAGACATAACTATACAATCTTCTCTCCAGGAGTTCGAACCCTGAAAGTCATGCATCTCTGCCCATCTCTAAACTCGCACTAATCCGACCATAGGATTTGTTTTGTTCATATATCTTAAAGGGGCAGTAGCACGTTTTTTCGGTGAAATAAGTCGATGAAATGTATTTGAAAGATAATGCCACCAATAGCAAATAGCCCTTCTCACCACGGAACATCAGGTTAAAAATTAGTGTACATGATTCGGTAAAGCCATGGGAATCGTTTTTGGTCATTCGAAATAATAAAATGTGTTCACATTAAAATGGCCGCCATGCAATTTTTGCTTTATATGCAACACCGTTATTACCACTACGGATGATTGGTTTATGCAATAAGATGTTTTACCCTCTAAAGTAAATATAAATGACATAAACTATCATTATAAATGGGAAATTTGCAAAAATAAAATTTGCCAAAAAACGTGCTACTGCCCCTTTAAATATATATAGTGTTTGTATTATTTGGGGAGGGTGAATGTTTGTTGTTGTGGTTTTTAGCTTGTCTTGATTGCATATATAGCACAACTAGATATGTTATTGTGATTTTTACTGCTAAAAAGAGTAGAGAATTTTATAATAGTAAGATGGACATGCCAGTATCACTTCAGATATTTATAACGTAATGAATAATCATTAACAAATTAGAAAAGGGTGCTAATTGTACATTTGAATTTCAAAGTGGACATATTGTTCCCTCCTTTTAACATTACATCTATCTCTTTCAGTAAATATATCATGAGATGAACATCAGAATATTGCCAGTGATCTCTGTTTTATGTTAACACGTGATAAATACACTTCGTTGAAAAGATCTTTTTTTTAAACATCCAGGTTTTACCATTATTGGCATGCTCCCCTGACTCCACTGCATCTCTTGAACCATCTCGCTATACCGCGTAGACACGGTTCTGACGTCATACCTTTTTATTTATTTACTTTATTTACTTAACATGTCAGTGCTAGCATGGTAGAGCCAACTATGAAGTGCAGGTGCAGCGCGAATTAAGACAGTTGGACCAGAGAATGATATTTTTTCGATCCATGAAAATTTCAAAATCTACCAACAATCGACATTCAATGTTACACAGAAGAGATAACTTGAAATAAATCCCCCAATTACACGTTTACACAATTAAATTGCTTTGGCAAAAGCAGTCGGCTGATTGGTTAAATTTTATCAAGATGGTTTGAAGTTAAACCTTAACTTTCTGACACAAACTTGCACGTTTTAAAGCAAATGAGTTCATTAGTTGTATTGCAAGAAACTTCGAAACGTTTTTCGGATTCACGTATGCACGAAGTTATCTACTATGTTTCAAAGGCAAGTGAATGATATCCTTTGTGATTATAGAAGAATAATAACTTGAGGTTGAAGGCTGTCAATCAGTAGAATCCTCTATGGATAATATATACATATTAACAGCGATCATTCCTGAGATAATAGATGAATGTAAATTATATATCAGAGTATCATTTTAGGTCGGTTATTTCATACCCAATTCTGGCCATGGGACGGGTGTATGTCACATTGTTGTTTTTATTTTATCTTAATAACACTAGTCTCCTAAATTAACTGAACATAAACATACTATACCCTCAATTATACTATTTTTTACTTATATGAATTTGTTGTCAATTGACTGTTCGGCCTACATCATGTTT
Organism: Gibbula magus; assembly: GCA_936450465.1. Lineage (NCBI taxonomy): Eukaryota > Metazoa > Mollusca > Gastropoda > Trochida > Trochidae > Gibbula > Gibbula magus. The sequence goes on along the minus strand of OW388289.1, from coordinate 62,376,534 downwards.
GCAGACATGCTCATTTTGTAATAATAATAAAATAATAATAATAATAACTAGGATTGACGCGTCAATACTTAGGTCTTCAAGACTTCTCCTTGACCTTGAACTCAACGTTGGACTCGCGGTTATTCACCATTTTCTCTGCTTTAAAATGAGCTATCAAACATGTCTCTATCTTCAGTAGCTTTTTTACAAAAATTCTGCAAAGACAATGACCCTCTGAAAATGAAGAATTCAAGAAAATACTCTAAAATGCGTATTTTCGGACCCCTATAAGACATGTGCGATGTTTTAAGCTTAACTATAAACTTGTTGATGAAAGGGGGAAACATAAAAGTTGTTGTTCTTCAAATTGTTTATCCTTAGGTGTTAATAAAATGCCAAAAGCATCCATAGTTACAAAGTTATGATCCTTTGGACTTTGCTGAAAATGGAAATTTTCGAAAAATGACACTCGATCACACTTGTTACTCATAAAATACGATAGAAACATGTTTCACATTTATTCCCCTTAATAAACATGATCTCTACTTCAAAATGAGGTATTAAACATAATTATATCTTAAGTGGTTTACGATCAATAATTCTTCAAAGAATATACTCCTCAAAAATGCTCAAAATCACAAAATTTTGCTTTTTTGGAAAAACTTCCAAATTGTGCCCAAACAATCAATTTTTTATATACTCACGGGCAAAAGAAACGTCACCACATTTTGAAAACATTATAAAATGAAATATTGATGTCGGAGAAAATAGATTTTGTATGTATTTGGTAGCCACATGTTTTCTTAAGAAATATTCACAATTTCATACATCAGAGTATGCAATTTTTATTTTTACATCTGTTCAAATTGACATGGGGTGCTAAAATCGTTTTTTAAAGATGTTTTTGGCCCACAATATTTAGTATTTAAGTTTAAAACATTGAAAAAGCAGCAATTTAATTAACTTAAGATATCCTCGACATAAATAACCTTCTTTGATTTAAATTTGTTGACGCGTCTTTACTGTAGGACGTCTCAAAACAAGCCAAAACTGGCTTTTTGAGGCTTCTATCTCGTCTAGTTAAGGAGATTCCAAAACGACCATTTCTTAAAACTTGTGTTTCTCAGAGTTATGAATAGATAATGTTTTGAAAATTCATATTTAGTATTGTTGGGTTCTGAAGACATGGTGTAACGCTGTTTCAGTCGCATTTATCGCCCGATGATTGAAATATCTTGTATTTTGTATGGGAACGTTTCTTTTGCCCGTGAGTTTATGATATTAATGTGTTATGGAATTGTTTAGCTGATTCTTACAAGGAGATTGCAATAAATTACTTTGATATAGGTGTATTTCAAACAGAGTTATGTCTCTTTAAACATGGGGCCGAAAAATTTACATTTAAAAAAGGACCTTATTCAAGGACAGATAATTTTAGTTGTAGGACGAAATTCAAAATTTTGGCTTGTTACATTGTTGACCCTTCATTTAGCTTTAAAATGAGCTATCATACATAGCTGTATGTATTTCGGTGATTTAGAAGAAAATCTTTGAAGATGCGTACCCTCAAAACCGCAAAATTGCACAAAATTTTCAGTCTTTTCGAAATAGCAAAACATCTATTATTACGGCCCTAATCAATGGGGAATGTTGTTGCCCGCATTTTGGTGTAAGTTTTGTGAAATTATCTTTCTTAGTTTTCGAGCTATTAAGGTTTGAAGTTTTGACTTCAAGGGGAGATAACTCAAGAAAGAAGTCGAAAATCCAAAATCGCCCTTGTTATTTTTGAGAGAAGGTCACGGGCTCTCAACTTTCATGCAAATCGAACAAAGAATAACTTCAGTATTTTCCGTACAAGAAAAGTACACAAAATAATAATAACTAGGATTGACGCGTCAATAATTAGGTCTTCAAGACTTCTGCTTGACCTTGAACTCAATGTTTGACTCCCGGTTATTCACCAATCCTCTGCTTTAAAATGAGTTATCAAACATGTCTTTATCTTCAATAGTTATTTTACAAAACTTCTCCAAAGAAGGTACCCCTCTGAAAATGAAATGGACCCCTACATGATCTTTCTCACGATTAAGACAAACTGGTTAATATTTTCATACTAAGGTGTGACATATAAAATGTTGTGCTTTAATTTCCAATTCAGGAGATGTTATCATCATTAAGATTGCATACATAAGTAAGTAAGTAAAGAAAATACTCAAAAACGCTTCAATTTGGACCCATGGACAACGTTTGCTTAACTATCAACTTTTTGATGAAAGAGTTCAACAGAAACGTTGTTGTTCTTGAAATTGTGCATCCGACGGTGTAAATTCAATTTTAATATCTTAATTAGTTAAGCAGTTATGACTCTTTCAACTATGCTAAAAGTGACGATTATCGAAAAATGACAATCTTCTATGACTTGTCACATATAAACAATGACAGATACGTGCTCGACAAAAATTGTCCTTAATAAATAATGGTTTTACATCACAATGAGCTATTAAAAGTCTTCATATCTTCATTGGTTCTTGATCAATAATTCTCCAAATGCTATACCCCTCGAAATTGCTCAAATTCCCAAAATTTTACTTTTGGGGGAATACGTCCAAATTGTGCCGAAACTATCCATTTTTATATGATAATGATATGATATGGAATTGTTTAGCTGCATATAATAAAGAGCTTTCAATAAATAACTTTGACATTAGATAATGTGTAAAAGAGTTATGCAAAAGGCACTTTTAAAAAAAGATGATTTTCCAGGTTCGATTACGAAAGTTCTAGGGCAAAATTATAAATTCTGGCGTCGAACGTTTGTGCACAGTTCATTTAGCTTCAATATGAGCTATCACATATAGCTGTATGTATTTTCAAAGACGCGTACCCTAGCTCACTGAGAAAGTTCACACAAATTTCAGTTTTTTCGAAATACAAAAAAATCTATTCTGCCGGCCGACAGGTTTTGATCTAGAGCTGAGGTTGATAGATTCATATAAACAACATTCTTTCAGCTTCAAAATGATCTTTTGTATGAGTCTCTATGTATTGCCGATCTCGAGTACAAGATTTTTGAAGAATTGTACCCTGAAATCCCTAGAATAGCGAAAACTCTATTTTTACGGCCGAAATCCGTTATTGCTCTATTCAATGAAACACATCGTTGCCTACATGTTGATGGTAATTTTGTGCAATTATCTTGATAAGTTTTCGAGATAATCTTGAAGACCTAAAAAGGCCATAGTAATAACAATAGGTCTTCCAGACTTTGTCTTGAAGACCTAAATAGTTCTTATATAGCACAACATCTCCCTAATTGGACTCAACGCGCTTTCAGCTCTGGAGTAGGTGAAAGTTAATCAGTTGTGAATGCTTGTAAGAAAAGGTATGTTTTGAGGTCAGTTTTAAAGTTTTCTAGGGTATACAATTAAAACATCGAGGATTGTTTAAAATAGTTTTTTGGGTACTGGTATCTCATGCAGCAGGTGTTGAAAACAATTGAAGCAATTAATATGAGGGATAGAAACACGAAAGAGACAACGAAAAGGACACACCAGCAGAATAAAATCACATTTTTGCCAGCATTACATCCATGAAATCATAACATCAAAAAAGGTTAGATTTAATTTGTAACAGATTCGTTAACTAATTAACTGTTAAAACCATTCATAAATTAAAATAAACAAATTATCTAACTATGCAAAGATTTACCATTCATATACATTTATACTGGTTTCAAGTTTATTATAGTAGCTTTAATGAGATATTACAAGATATATCATTTGATTACATATTCCCAAATCCATGTCAATCAACCAATCAAATTAGGCATAAGGCCATGGCTACATTTCAGTTTTACAGAGGGATACATGTTTGTATAAACGACACATAAAGTAATGTACAATAAGCTATTTGAATAATTAATAGGAAAATAAAATATTATTGATGTGGAGGAGATCTTAAATCGTTGCATAGTGTATGCGTATAAACGGTTATGTTTTGGACAACATCCGGATTGTCAATTGATATGAGCATATTTATGAATAGTGGGGTTTTAATTTGTGAAATAATTTTTTTTGTAAATACAATCATTTTAAATTTTAAAAATATTTAACCTAAAACATGGAATACAATTTATTTTAAATAATTGTGTTGCATACAATACATTATCTATTTGATCTGGGTTGGTTAATATGTAAGTTGTGAAAAACATCTCCAAATTGATTATTTATTTTTGTCTTAAATTTAACTTACATTTCAAAGGGCTCCCCACATCCAAAACAGGTAATAAATTCAATGTTTATTCAGAACAGACAATTTGTTAATTACAGAAAATGAAATATATTAATTCATCAAATGTATGGATCAATATATCACATATGAATGGCATGAATTTGATGGATATTTAATTTACCCATTATTATAAATTCCATTTAAATACTTCCATGCTAAGATATTAAAATAGTGTCAATTGGACAGTTCTTAAACAAAAATTCTTTATTATGTCCCTCATTATTTTCATTGAAAATCTCATTATGTAAGGCAAACTGGGGATTTTCTCTCACAGCTTTTTCCATAGTCTAACACTCAGACTTTGTGTGTATTCTTAATGGTGATTTAATTGTGTTTCATAAAATTTTATATGGCTTGTATACGTTCCAAAACATCATATGTGCTGTTTACAGTACAAATAAGTTCACTCAGCTTGAATTTTCATTCCCTATCGCCAAATACATCATAATTACTAGTTTCCAATTAAAATCGAGTAAACATCATTATGCATGTGTTGATACCGAAACTTCATGACCAATTTATATGCACAGTAGTTTTATGACACATTAAACATTTTAAACCCAAATTTGTCATTTTGTCTGTTATAAACAAGATTTCAAAATTACGTTTGACTCATTGGCGAGCGTCAATCGCGATGCATTGTCCGGTTTACGATAAAAAATCACTACTTTTACCTTCATATCATAAATATACTGAGTTGACTATCATCAAAATGGTAATCTTTTGTAACATCCGGTACTTCTCTATAAAGAAACACCATTTATAACGTTTGAAATACGTGACCCCTACCAACATAATGGATGTACCTTTGAAAATATCACCATTTCATTAAATATTGAAAAGGAGACATGGGAACTATTCGTTTATACACCAATCGGGTGATGATTCCTTCAAACATCGTTTATTTACGACCAATACTCATGAATAAGACTGTTTACATGGCTGAATTACTTTAAAAAATATTTTAAAACTATGCGCTGCAAATGTTGAAGCAAGTGGGTGCACGCTATGGATCTTCTGGTCTTTCTGCCTCCACTGAATATTCATGAGCTAGCCGCCGCGTGACCTTTTCGCAAAAAGGGGTCTATACATTCCTAAAATGAGTATAATTATATACAAAGTGGATATAAGTATTAGTCATAAGACAAGTTCATGTGTTGTTGTGTATCTAATGTTTACGTTATACTGATGCATAATCGAAGTGGAAACAGAAGCCTTGAAGCATACCTAATGACAGCACCGTGTTTAAATAGCCATGGTGGTTTCAATGTTTTAAACTTAATCCCCGATCCATTTTGCACCAATGAACAAACTGGGTTAATGGATTAGTCACCACACCAGCAAACGTTGGAGTATTTACAATGTTGACAAGTAGAACATTTTACAAGAGAAAACTCTACTTTATTTTTTGTTGCAATTTTTAATACAACTGTTCTAAAGTTTCGAGTTGAAGTTATTACAATGCCATTGAACATAATTAATAAACTATACATAAGAAAACATGCACATTGACAAATTGAGACTAATAACCAAGTATGTTTTTGTATCATGAATATAATACATTATGAATAAACATTGTATGCGAGCCTTTGGCGAACATAAAACATATTTTTGTATTCCAACTAAGTGATATTACTGTTACAGAGACACACGAAGTCAACAATCTTGTTATCATATAGGTAGTATAGAAATTATGGCTTCGTGGCAAATATGTGGCCCATTTTTGCTGAGTAATTACATTGACAGTACATAATAAAAATAATAATATTTTTTAAATAAGGGCATCATTATCTTATAACTAAAAATATACCCTTATAAATCGCCTGATGTATTGGTGCAGCAGTAAGGTAAGTAATTCTAGTTACAATGTTTGAATTGTACGTTTATTGGCTCATTCATCTTGCTGAATAGTGATTTATTTCAGATTAAACGGTAATTATTTGCGATTTGGGGTTGTTTCCCATATATCAATGTACCTAATAACGCATGTTCATCCATCAGAACCACTAAATGTTTTCTTCTTTGAGAGGCATTTTAGAAGCTGTTATGATGAATGAGAACAAGTTCTATGGATAGTCAACTTCTTTATTGATATGAGTGCGACTTTTCGATGCAGATACTAGCACCATTATCATTTTCATGACAACCAGGAGAAATATATACAATTTTGGTAATTATGTTTTTACATGTGATCAGACTGATGTACATCTCGTAGTTGTAACAATATTGTTAAGGAGAGAATGAGTATACACAAGAAATTAGGTCGATGTACATTGATGTGATGATGGACAATATATATACTGAGGAAGCCAGATGAGCATATTGAGGATTACTGGTGATTGGATGTAATTAGATTAAAACAGGATTAAAGCGATTGATGCTGATTGCTTCTTTCTTGATTTGAAGTCACTGCAGTTTACCTTTAATGTGCTGATGTTGTCCCACAGGATTGAGTTATTACAACATTTCGTAATGTTAAAGCGTGTGAGGTCATCTTAACCTTCAATAGAGATTTCGGTAATTTGTCTCTGTAATTATTGTAATAATTGCATTCGCATATGACCCCAAAGGATAACGAACATATAATTTGTCATGCCGAGAACACCATTCATTCTAGTATATTCCTTTCATGAATCATGCAGTTATGTAATTTTGGGAGTGCAGTGAACTGGGAACATTTATGCAATATCAATGAATCTGAACATGTATTTGAATGAACAAAAACATAGCTTATAACATGGTTATATTTGGGATAACACTACCTTCAATAGTACAAATTCTTGTACTTTTTCGGGCCGAGTCCCATCCGGGATTCGAACCCACGCCCTCAGAGTAAAGCAACTTTCGCTAGCATTGACTGTACCAACAGCTTACCACACGACCATTTCGCCTCGACTTCGAGGCAAATCCCGAATCCCGGATGGGACTCGGCCCGAAAAAGTACAAGAATTTGTACTATTGAAGGTAGTGTTATCCCAAATATAACCATGTTATATTTCCTCACTATCTAAATGGCAAGTATTTCTAATAAAAACATAGCTGATAATAATAATATATATGTCCTCATTTACATGTACATGTATATGATTATATTTAATTGGAGTCAGAAAATGTTCTACTAAACTACTACTACTGTACTAAACAATCTATTTCATATTGTAAACTTGTTCTAACTAACTGGAAGATATATTTTCAAATATGACAGCACGTGGCAGGGCAAGAGACAAACATATATTGCAAACATACTTGTTAAAGGCAGTTAATTGCGAGCATCAAGGCTCATTTAGGCTCACATCTTGATTCATTACTGTGTACGTGAAGTACCGTTTATTCATGAAGTACACGGAAGAATGTTGAAATCAGTATATATCATTATGTCATTTATGTATATGAACACTTAATTACAAAAATGAAACGCCTTTGCTTTCATGTATTTTGACAAAATAAGGATTTACGGCATATTTTAGTATTCAGCGCCAACTCTGTATTCCATTTATATAAAAGCATAACACATAAGTGGTGTGTTTGAAAAAACATTTATGTTATGATAATGATCGAGATTTGATGAAAGTTTTGAGATTGAATGAACACACTCGTTTTCCATTATCCACCTAAGCTAAAAAAGGCATTAGGCTCAATCCCTTTATTTTAGAAGTCAACAGAGCAAATAAAAAACGTTACCTCTTGAATATGAAAAATGTTTCATTACAGACCATATTGAAGGTTAATTTGCTCACTTAAGAAAAGACATAACTCTGATTATCCTAAGAATGCCAGGATGAAACCATTGAAAGTGATTGCCAAACTTGCCATATTTCATGGACTTTTCTTTTGTATTAAATTAGAGCTTGGATGGTTGTTTAATCCATTGACAAGATACAGTAAATTTATGACGGTAATATATGGTAAGTAGAGACTATAAAACAAATCGATAATTGGTTGTCAGATACACATTATAGTTAGTATTTCCTCTCCAAACGTGAGGTCTTCCTGCTATAGTCTGTGGTTTGTCTCAGAGAATGGAATAGTCAGGGGTTGTTAGCAACTATCTCACTGTATCCGAGTGAGAATCAGAATCAAAATTTAAAGGAATATTATTTTTTTAATCAGGCCATCGTCGAAATGCATTCTGAAACATATTCACATTATGTCACTGCACACTTATTTCTAATGTCACTGCTTTTATTGTAAATATTATGAAACAACTGTCAGGAGAAAGGAAATATTGCATTCATTGTGTGACAATTGTGACATAGACCCATATTAAATACCCTATTTGATATAGTATTGCAATCTGATATGTACAATTTGAAACGTACATATGTTGCTTATGATGATCATCATTCAAATAGTTACATTATGGAAAACAAACTTGCAGAATATAAAAACTTATTTATATACGAGTCTGTGGATTTTTGCCTTTATATTGTCATCATTTCAGATAATATGATTGAATTTTACTTTCTCACCAACTTCATACTTGTGACGTTTGTTGTCTCAAATATTTAGGAAATTAATAAATAAAATTGCAATATAAGAAAACTCTTTTTTGAACAATAATGGAAAATGTTTAGCCGTCTAAATCTACCAGCTTCAGTATCTAGGTCAATACTATTTGATAACCTCTTTAATTGAGTAATTGGGGAAAATGTCATGACAACATTCAGAATATGGGGATTAAGAGAAAAATGTACATAGCATGTTTATTAAACTTTCTACTACACGGTTGCTTGTTTAATTATTCTCTATAATTACAACAATATAACAGCATCCAGTGTACATTAAGATACGATTATCTAACAGAGAAGTAGTAAAACGACATGACTACAAATCACTTGAGAAAGTGTCAAGTTATGATTTAGCACGTCATCACAACAGTACTGAGTTCCTCCAACTTAGTATTCATTGGCTGTATATTTATAAAGGAGTCAAACTAATCGATGTACATTTATTTCAGAAAATGAAAGCTGTTTCCAATCCAACGTGTGCCTATAAATACATGCGTTCGGTTCCAGTCTTTCACAGATATATCAACATCTTTAATCTCAGATGATGATCTGTTTTGTCATCTCTCTAAGGCCTCGTTATCGCATCTTTTAGAAATATTTTAATTTCAGCCTCCATACAAAAACAACATGTCGTAACCATGTTCATTGGTTAAATATTCCATAGCTCATGCCATTGATAAATTGATTTTAATAAATGTCAAAGTATTTGAAAATGTACCTAACATTGTGCATTTGTATGCCATGTCAGCGAGTTTCAGTTTTCTGACTTCATGCAATAGCACAGTGGAGGAAATACAATAATTGAATTCTCCATTGAAACGGTTGTAAGCTTTTGATCAAAGATTATGATAAATACACCTTTAAAAATAGCGAACATAATATAATAGCATACACAGGAGATAGCTTCCAGAGTTCAACCTGACTGATTCAAATCATGTCAACTTGATAAAAGAATACATCGCAATTACATGCTGACACCAGCATAATCCCAAGTGATCAACGAATCTATAGTTGCAGACATCGAATAGATAAGTGCTGTCAAAACGCATCGGGGAGTTCTCTGTAAAAAATACGTTTAAAGATCATACTGAACATGTTTGAACATGAAACCAATTTGTGGTGGAAATTGCAAATATGACAGAACTGAAACTATATGATACAACCGAACTTCAGAAGACCAGAAATTTGTTCACCATTCTACAGTTGGAAATGACTATCTTATAAAATTGTATTACTTATTTAAACAAACATAACAAGTGAATTATGAACATCATTTAATTGTTTTGTTTTAATAGTAGCAAAGTAAAGTGTAGAAAATAAACAGCATGATGTTAGACATTATCATTATGAAGCTGTTATCTAGGTCTTATATGTCAATGTATAAGTTATACTTCAACACAACTGCTCAATTCTTTAAAAAAGACTTGAAGACAACTTCCATCATTCTTCTGTCTGTTATAATTAACCAGATTTATTAACATCACTTCAAGGGAATCAATAAAACTGCCAGTATATTTAAGTGGGCAATCACCACTGTAGTTAGTCCAGCATGGTCTGACATTACTGTAACCAAATAAGCAAATCAAATTTATTTATCAATAAGTATGATATTATGTAGTATTCACCCCTAATTAACCATGATCCAGGGCGATGTGTATTGTAAATAATACAATCATAAGTTTAAATCAGAAGACCATGCAAGTGATTTCAAGAGTACAATCACCATGCCGGCACACCCCCTGCCATTGTCGTAGATTCCTGAACATGGTTTTATATAATCAAGTAGACTATGTTTTGGGTATTCCATTTCTACTACAGTTCATATGCTGACCTATTTTGTATATACATATATATGTTAAAAAGTATATTTTAAAAATGCCATGAGCAATGGAAACAAACACACGCACAATGTATTTTAAAAGGCTACACTGATATCCATGTAACCTTGTACTCTATACATTCATAAAACATGCTAGGCCTTTGACTTTATTGAGTCACTAAAGAAGGTTTGATTAAAAGAGTGCACGAAGAAATATCTACAAATAAAAACAGTACAAATGGCCAATACGCGTTCTCAAATTGAATAATATGTAATGATGATACAGTCAAGCCGCGATAATCCGGCCACCGATAATCCGAATCTCTGTTTCCGAACAGTAGGAAGATGTAACCAAACTAATCTCTTTAGTAGTCCTCAGTACTCAGTAATTCGAACATTTCACTCTCCGAATGTTTTTGATGAAAAACGGTAGCGTTCGGATTATCGAGGCCTGACTGTATTATTATTTTATCCTTATTGTTGATTTATCAACAGCATTGCTACTGCGGTGTTACAAATACGACTGGTCCTTGTTTTGCATCAGTTGCACAGTATACTGTACTGTACTGTACTGTACGGCACTGTACACATACAATGGTTTAAAAGGAGGAATTATTTAATGGCTTTGCTGGATTTGTACATCCATTGTATCAACTTGGAAGGTCATTGCTGAAAATGTTGAGCTTGAAAGAATGTGGATAGTTTCTAAATATGTAAACCTAGCTTGAATTATAACGACATATTTAAAAAAGAATATCTTTTGGATTCCTTGTGACACATTTGATGAAATCATTTCTTGGAAAATCTTCTATGTTGTATAAGAAAACGAACTTTAACAGTACTAAAAGTGTTTTCCATAAGAACTGGCTTGTATATGATACAGTTCTAAATTAATTTTCTTGATATGAAATTCCTATTTAGTCAGAAGTATGTTACAAATGTATCTCATATTTTTTTTTATATGTCGGTTATATTGTTCACGCATTGAACTACAATTACGTACATAAGAGTTTCTACAAACGAAACATGTCTCCTCTGAGAGAGAACTGAGAGACAGGTTTATTGATTCGAGGTAGAGTCTGTTTGGTTCTTTTTACAGCAAATAACTCCTTTGAACTAAGTATTTACCCTAAGTCTATTTATTGTTATTCATTGATATGAAATCCCTAGGAAACTACTGACGATGTACAGGTTAGTTTGGTGTTGACATTTGTCTTCGCAGCCAGGGGTTAGTGTAGCAATGATATGTACTGTCAACAGTTATGTACAGCAATGTCATATGTGAAAAAACGTTAGCACAAACGCATTGAGTGTACTGAATCAAATAAATGATCAGTTAATCTAAACTGACAAAACGCTACCATCTCGCATTACCAATAAATTCAAACCTGATCGCATGAAAACTCATTGCCAAAATGCAACAATGATTGTTTTCTAATGAAATGTGGTATCCAACTGAGAGTAACAACGCCCCCGGGCGACCGGTATCTGTGCACGTTTTATCTCGGAAACCGATTCCTGACTGTGACGTCATCAGTGGCGTTTGCCTTGGGTCACCGTGTAATGTCCTATGGTATAAAGGCTAAAAGACTTTTCCAGGGATAGATCTTGAAAACAATGTCAACGAAGACTGAGATGGACACGGACAGTTCGACGTTGGCAGTGAGTGAAAGAGGGTGCTTTTCTCTGACGAAAGGCGATTCTTTCTGTTCAGAGCAGATGGATTTGTATTCGAAAACGACAACACCCTCTAACAAACCGACAACAACTTGTTCAAGCTCTGCAAGAAGAATGACGGCGCATTCCAAGTGCTAACGTCAGACATCTGCCCTTCTCCATGCGAACTTTGACTTGGACGCGCTGTCCAATATGTTGTGTAACATCTGAATCTTATTTGTTGTTGATGGACTCTAGAGAGCTGACATTTTATGTGCAGACTCCTTAGCCAATGGGGATTCTAAATTGTAGATTTCGTGACCCCGTGACCCCAAATGGGGTCACAGTGGTCACATCCTTAAGAACCTATTTTCATCTTCTTCTCCAGTCCCAAAAGGTCTAGAGAACTGAAAAGTTGTGTGCAGACTCCTTGGCCAATGGGGATTCTAAATTGTAGACCTCTTGACCCCTTGACCCCAAAAGGGGTCACAGGGGTCACATCCTTAAAAACCTATTTTCATCTTCTTCTCCAGTTCCAAAATGTCTAGAGAGCTGAAAAGTTGTGTGCAGACGCCTTGGCCAATGGGGATTCTAAATTGTAGATTTCGTGACCCGGTGACCCCAAATGGGGTCACAGGGGTCACATCCTTAAAAACCTATTTTCATCTTCTTTTCCAGTTCCAAAAGGTCTAGAGAGCTGAAACGTTGTTTGCTGACTCCTTGGCCAATGGAGATTCTAAATTGTAGATTGTGTGACCCTGTGACCCCTGTGTCTTTTGTATTTATTCCACAGTAGGGGTTTTCATCTACGGTTGCGTTTCCTTTGCTCATCAGTTTATTACTTTGCCTATTTGAAATTTACGAAGGTAAACATAACAAATTTCACATCCATTGAAAACCTTGTCTTTGGGGGGCATTTAGCACATAGAACAAATTCACCACCCCCTGATGAAGGAGTAACCATATATGTCACACTGTCGTGTATATTCACAATTTAAAAGTTGCTATCAAGAAAATATTGTTTTCTTCTAATTTTGACTCATACAATTTAAAGCTATTATAAATTTACATCTACATATATATTCCAAGTGTTCTTCATCATAAGATACGACAATACATGATTTGATGGAAACCTTGATGAATTTAAAGAGAACCATTGAAACATTCAGAACGTTCATATTTCAGTCCAAAGATTCATCTTATGTTGAGATATGTACACATAATTTAAGATATTAAGGTAGATCTGATGATTTACTTTTGAAATCATCAACATGTTACATGACATCACATTCATGGCCCACGTTTTACACTTTATTTCACCTTATAGCACAGCAGTTTAAATTGGATTAAATACATAAGTTGTTATTTTCATTGAGATGAAATAGATACTATCTAAATACCATGCATCCCAGGATGATAGTGTAACAAACACAGGAGACAGTTCCAAGTAACATGGTTGTTCAACATGAGTGATATCAACTTCTCATTTCAACAGGAGAGATGGAGCACAATAACCTGCCTACATCAGAATAACATACAGATATAATGTTATAGGAACCTGCGTTTATACTGACATACCTTCTATCATGTTTTAGACTAGACAATTTGGCAGATACTCTTTCAGTATTTCTTTTACTAAAGACCACTTGGTCTATGAAATTGTCCATTGTCGAGGCAAAATGATCGTCTGCTAAGCTATTGGTACAGTCAATGTGGTGATAGTTGCTTTACTCTGAGGCCGTGGGTTCGACTCGGCCCGAAAACGTACAAGAATTTGTACTATTGAAGGTACTGGTATTCCAAATATAACCATGTTATACTATGAAATGTTGTTCACTAGTTGAAAAGACATAGTCAACGAAAAAACTTTTTTTTATTTCAAATCACCACCTATAAAGTAGTTCACGTTCAAGAGTTTACATAAGTCTTGTGTTTGCTCAATATTGTTCATAAAAATCAAGGTTTTGTCAAGGTGAATGCTTGTGGCTCTTGTTAGATTAGTTTCATTTAAATATATTGAATAAATCATGAACAAAATAATCTGAAAAGCTCTTCTCAGTTGCTGACTGTGGGAATACGAATTTGATTTCGTTTAATGAACATAACTCACATAACCAATGATACTGGGCATATCATTCGGTATAATCAATTATTTGTGATGCCATCATATATCAAAATCATATCATACATCATACTGTTTATTACCTAATTTATCAGATAAATTTAGCAGCACAATTACAAATATGATATACCTCGAAATATGATGTTATCAATCTTAATGTTAATCTTAATGGTGATGTAGAAATACACTAAAAAAAACTGTGTGCAATTTGTCATGCATTGTGTCCAATTATGTCATCACAATGCAAGTCTTACCTTCTTATATGTCATTATAAGAGCATCATTAGTTGTTGATTGAAAGGTAAAGCATTGGATTTCGTGATTTCAGTCAGTGTGGACGCGTGATTAGTTATGTAGCTGTTTAGTAATATAAATGAGTTTAATGTATGGTATTATTTGAGTATAAAAATGGTTCTTATAAATGGCTGTCAATTTATAATTTGTTCTATTGATGAGCTGTAAGCCAAAGCGTTAGCAATTGGTAAAATTCAAAAGTCAGTGTCACAGGTAATTGATATCTTATGGGCTCTGACTTAAAGCTAACCTTTGTGATGTGATTTTGACACCTGTAAGTAATTTATTCGAAATTTTAAGATTTTGCATATGTAGATCCTAGTAGTAGTGGGTGTACTTCATCTTAACTTGGTAAACTCACTTGTTTAACATTTATTACAATAGCGTAGTATGTTATGTTAAAACTCTAACACTACAAGGTGTTTACAACTTAGCATACACCTTTGCTACATTAAGCGTTGAACTAGGTGTCAAAACCAAAACATTACTTGCATCAAGCAAAATATCACACCTTACAAAGAACAAGTGTTATGCTGTGTTACAGCTGCAAACTCGAGATTCTAATCAACGTTTATTTCATCAGTGGGTAACCTTGACAGCAACGTGTCAAATGGAATATTTCAAATGATAAAAATCAAATATTAAGTTGCATGACGTGGAATGAAAAAGGTCAACATCAAGTAAAGTATTGATTTTCATTCAACTACGTGTGAAACAACTTCAGATGAGAAACTCTGTCAAAATAACAGTTAAAGGAGTTTAAAGTCTAGAATCCGTAAATCCCAATGCATATCATACACGGGAAGATATCCAGATACACAAAATACGCAGTACTCTTCCTATCCAGAGTCGAGGATGCGAGATACCTGCACAAACACTCAGGGAAGTGATATTTATCTTCAAGTAATGACCCTGTTGTACATGTATTTATCAATGAAAAGTCATGGCAGGTTCAAAGGACTTCAATTAGGGATGGCTATTCAACTCACAAACTGATTTCTTTGATTGGCATACGTACTGGTGTAAGAAGCATATCTACAAATAAGTGTACATATATTTTTTTCTGATGATACACCATCACATGTAAGGGTATAGGGTATCTTAAACAAATGCAGAAAAATAAAAACGATCGTTCGATTGGTATTTCAATTTTCATTTGTGTCGAATGGAATAAGCTGTCTAAATGCACATTTGAAGCATTTAAATAAACGGGTCGAGGTATATATAGTTTGTTTTGGTGTATTTAGTACAAAGGTTACAAACAGTTCAGGTATTTTGAAGTATGTTCTGCCAAAGATCAAGGAAAACATAACAGTTTTGAATAGGAATGTTGATAGCTTTAGCAGATACATCCTCTAGCCTAAACTTATATGGATTCGGGTTCCACAATATGAACCTGTACGCAAATAATTATCAAAATTACATATATTTATTGGGAAATATAAGAAGACGTTTCTCTGGATTGCCGCTCAGCCTCCTAAAAAAACACTTCATGTTTGTTTGAAATTTCAATAGGTTGTGATCAGTTTCTATAAGTATTGGATATATCATGTAAAGCCAATACATGTTTTTTTCTCCAAATAAGATGTAAAACAGAAACATCGATAGGATATGTTCAAAGATAAAACCTATCAAAGACAGAACAGGAAGACTTTGTGGATAACAACTTCTTTAATGTGAAAATACACGACGTTTCGGAGTACATACTCACTCCTTCATCTGGTGGAATGTAAGGAAATAACAAAATATGATACATTTATATAGCAAACAAAACAATGGTGAGGAAACTAGATCAGGGAGATTAACATGCATGATACTGGTGTACAATGGGGATTGGTAATACAAACATGAGAGGGGTAAAGCATGAGAATGGTATACAATGAGGATTTGCAATACAAACATAAGGGAAGCAAGTACGTGAGTGGTGGATAAACAATGGCCCGTAAGCTTTATTGAAGATGTTAATAAACACACATGATGAAACGAGGCCAATTGGCTTTATTGAAATTACAAACAATAATTACAGTTGATTGGAAGAGTGACCAATTGTTTATGTGGGTGGCTTTGAAGTTGTTGCATGATGTTGGAGCTGATAGGTGTTGATTGGTGGGGACCCCTCGGAACGTTTTTGAAAATCGGTGAAGATTTGTGTCAGCTTGAGGTAAGTCATTTACGTAGCAATTTTTCTCGATGCATCATTTTGTACACACAATATACAGCATGACGGATATTATATATATATTATAGAGTTTTCCTTGAATGCACTACGAATCAGGGCCAATGATAACTGTCATTTTCTTACACCGCAAAGAAATGAGACAAGAAATTCCAGATTGGCTCACTTTACTCGTTCACATCATTTCGTTTGTAAGTATAGACCCATGTTAAGGCCGTCCACTATTGATGGCCACTGTCAAACAATAACACGCTATGTTATCGAGAATGACAGGCATGTCAATGATAATTCCGTTATGCTATAATTCATGTGCAGGATATGATACACGAGCATTACTCAAAAAACAGTTGTCGGTCCAGCAATCCCAGCTGACACTGCTGTACAAGCTGCTTATAACTGACACATGATTGACGATGCAGTATTTAGTTTGAACCCTTGACAGCATGTTTGAAGACGTGAAACAATGAAGTTACACATCTTCTGGAAATTGGACTGGTACTATTTTCAAAACATGCTCTTTGTTTGAAGAGGGACATGAGTGTAATAAGTGTTCCTGAATAATCAAGTTTGAATCTAGCGAACTCATGTACACATTTATGTTAAAATTTGTTTCAGATTTTTTAGGGGTACTGAGGGAAACTGAATCAATCAATATGTCATGAAAATGTTATATGAAAATATAAATATTTGCTATGCTTGAACTTGCAAGATATTGTCGGCTTATACCTGTATTGTTCCTGGAGGAAGGTCAACCTTTTTGTCAATATACTTGCATTTGATCAATTATGAAATCTTCAACTTAAAGTTCCACATTAAATTAAATAAAATTAAATAAAATTACATTTCCATTTCCATTCTGGTTTACAAACATGTTTAAGTTGCATACAGTACAACGTGTCTGCTCTTATATTAATTTGGTTCAGTCTTTATTATCAACACAAATTTAAAAAAATCACACCGATATCTGCCTATCATATCGCGTTTTTCATGAATCACATATCTTTCTTCAGGTTTCATGTTATATAAAGCAAGGTAATGACCAATCTACAATAATATTGTTTCACCTAAACGTGCTCATTCGAGAGAGGCACCCAGACACATATGTATTGATTAGAAGGACATTCGTTCTGTTCCGTTATGTAAAGATAACTCATCGTTACCATTTGTATTCATTGACTTTGTACACTGAGGTACAAAAGAAACTTTACACGTCAGTTGTTTTTATCTTATGTTTGATTTCAATATACAAATATCTTATGTTACCGAAGTTGTACTCTAAAACTGAAAAGTACAGGCGTTTAGTCATCAGCCAAGGAATAATTCTATGTGGTTTTAATTTTAGTTTTTTGTAATAAATTCTTCCAAAATTATTTGGATAAAACACAACTGTTCATCGACATATCAAACATCTGCTAAGTGAAAATAAATAAATGTGCCTCATTCTACACACATTGACAACATGATAATCATGGTAGGGGTCATGTTGGTGTAAAAATTGAGTTTATACCCCTTGGTTCTTTCAGGGACTCTAACTCTGCATGTTTGAAAAAAAAACGAGTATGATTGTTTGCCAAATCAGTCAACATTGAACATTAAATAATATCCTGGTTCTATCATATCAATTTGTTTTGTTATTTTTACTGTATGGGTGAAACAATAGGGTGTAAAGTTTCTTTTGTATCTCAGTTCATTAACTTATTTATTGAGATTAAACACAGGAATATCAGTAAACTGAACTAATGATCAGTGTTTTGAGTGTTAAGTTTTCCTTCTTACATTCACAGAAGCTGTAATGATGAAGGGAACAGATTAGTTTTATAGTCAACTTCTTTATTACAATGAATGTGACGTTTCAAACGCCATGATCAAGCAAGTGATATATAACTACGTAAAATAGATGGTTGACTATCCACATAACTTGTGTTTCGTTAGTCCCGTTTTTATCCAAATAGTCTTCTTTATTCAGCATTTATTTTTGTATCAAAATTTAACACTTTTGCAAGCAAGTCAAATGTCAATTATTTCAACAAAGGTAATTGGAGACACCCATCGTCTTATGCGAATATTATCATTTTATATTTTAACAAGCTTTACAGATAAATCTCTCTAGAGCTTCACGATATTCTTTCATGGACTTTTTGGGTAACAAATAAGGTGGGATGCATATGAATAGTGATTTTGTAATTATACGTAAACTTCATAACTTTAATATTATAAACCACATTACATACATCTAACTGATTAAGAAAAACGAAAGCGTATATGTCAATGAATAGCATCAGTTCATCGTCTGATCTGACATACCCACGTTACTGAATTTGTAATTTATCCTAAAATATTATATTTGAGTAGATGTATATGGCCTTTGTTTTTAAATTCAATACGTAACAATCACTTAATTGGTACCATTGATATAATCCTGACTTTGGTCAACATGGATGTGAAGGAAACTGACAAAAAATACTTAAAACTGAAATTCAGAAACCAATGTGATTACAAATTTCTGTTCTACATCATGTGTCATTGCAGAGATAAATCAATGCCTAGTAAGACGGTGAACAGTGTTGCAAAACACCTCAACGGTGGTTGTCTTTGGGGAAAACTATATGTCTAAAGTAAGTGTTGCAGACATGTGTTAACAGAACATATACGGAAGCAGCTAGTATTATTGAGTGAGTGAGCGAGTTATTGCTTAACGCCGCTTTGGCAATATCGCAGCCAAAAGCGGCGAGTAGTATTATGAAAGAGGGTCGACTGCAATAGCACTGTGGCTGTGAACCTAGTAAACCCTTTGAGCTGGAATAAGCACATTGGTGATAAATTGGTGATACATTGTGATTGTGGTGATAGCATTAACCGAAGCCTAAAATAGTTCTAAACACCAATCAACCGATCATCTCATATTAAATTTTACTTATTGTAAACGTTAACTGAAGTAATGAGCAATCCATTTGTATTCGTAAGCCATGTTTAGTAAATCGTGGATAAAATATTTTTTAACTATATTTTATATGGTCTTGATATATTTTGGATATTATAAACTCATATGTTGTAAATATTGTAGTAATAACCTGTTGAAATCATAAGTGGATGCTTATATTCACTATTTACGTGAGCACCTTTTGAAAGCATAACGCGGACTTATTCATCATACTTTCATATTGGAGCGCAATGATGTAATGGTTAACATTCAGTCTCGCGCCAAAGGTCCGTGTTTGAATCCCGGTGGAGGCTATCATGTGGATTCTTCATCCATATTGCACTCAGTCCACCAAGATATTTAAATGTGTACCTGGACACGGAACGTAGTGTTAAGGACCCTTTTTTCTCAACGGCTACTATCATTGTTAGGCACATAAAATATAAATCATTTTTAAGCTATATGATGTAGATCAGACTTATGACACATTTTCACATGAGTGTTTCCCGTAGTAGTCGAATATGTTGAGTAAGAATATCCTAATAACTTTTATACGATAAATCATCATGCACATGAGTAAATATTTCATACTTTCATATTTAGTTAAAAATGAAAATCTTATTCAATTAGATCATCTTTTCTGAATTTACAATGCCTATCATTCCCGTACAGTAATCGCTTTATATATTCCTTTCATGCAACATGAACATTATTTTGTCATAACCCAACGAATATGTGAATGAAAATGACAAGAAGATTTGAAAGTATTATTGTGAACAGAGCGAGAACTTGATAAGATATGACTGTTCAACGTCAGTTGTCAGTGCAGAGAGGTATTATACAGTGCATCAAACACTGAGGGATATCATACAGGCATATACCCGTCCTCGTGAGGATAGAAGACACCAGTGAGATGATGATTGGTCATGTCAGTGCACTTCTATCCTTTTTGGCCTAAACCAATTGTGAGTTATTCATCCTATGTCTGATTTCAAACGATGAACTTGTGTCATTCATTTGTCATACATACATATGTACACCATGCATCAAGTCATGTATTTCCATACAGTTTATTAGACTTACACAAAGAAATATGCATGTGTGCCTGAAACATGTAAAAGCATTGACATCAATCAAATATCCAAGAAAATGTTCTTCTTCTGAAAGATATTTCACCAAAATATTGTGGTCTCACGAAAACGTAGAACGTGTTACCAATGGCTAAAAGATACTATTGAATCAATAAAAAGAGTTCTATAACGAATAAACATGGTAAGGTTAAGCCATGCGAGACCATTTCCCTTTGAGCGACCATTTTAACATGTTCATGAAGAGTTCCACAACATTGTCCCTTTATATGTCTGAAAATGTGATTCCTGATATTTTGTATAATTTCAAAAGAAATGTCACCTTAGTAAAAAATACACTTTAAAATGGTGTTTTCCGATATTACAGTGTATGCAAGACTTCATCACATTATTTTCTATTGAATTTAATCTCAAATTATTTGACGTAATGCAATAGGAATTGTTTTCATGTGGACATTTAGTGTTTTGTGGATAACGTTTATATAAATAATGACAAAATAAATGTGTGGTTTTATTAGCATTAGCCAAAATAAAACATGTAGAACGTTTTGGGTGTCCATAGTTTTATAACACCCAACAACACAACACACAAGTTTAATCACTATAGATTGACGCTGCCTACGAACGAAATGATTACAGAGTGTACATGCATTACTAAAAACTCCCATAAAATTGATGAATCAATGCCTGAAATGCAAAATAAAAGCTGATGTGATTGTTCCAGCTTCTACAGTGACATGTCTGTTGGCGCACGTTAATCAGTGATGGTATGAATATGAGCACAAATGTATTGCTGCATTATGTTAGCTCATCTCACGAGTCTAATGCTGTTATAACGGGTTTCATATAACAGGAACAGATACTAGACACCCGTCCTGCTGAAACAACATTATAGTGATATTGAATCATTAATAACATCTTGACAAACATCCTGTCGAGCATGATAGGCAAAGTGAGTTAATTTGTATATTGCCGGTTTCTTTTTAAGCATATTGAAGTGTTCTGTCAATGTGTTGTAATATATATGTGGATGACCTTTATTACCTATATTCATATCAGAATTATTTGTTTACACCACAGTAGGAACGATTCATATAAAATACCATTTCAACGTATTTGTGTATATCATAGCCTAATGAAGTGCCTTTTTCATAAACAGATAAAGTTCCACAACTCGCTCAATTTTAAGCAGAAACTTAAAGATTATAGAATTGCAGTACCTAGATATATTACATTTATATGCTTAAAACTGTTATGCTTTGAGCTCATCTTACCTCAGAGATGCGTACTTTAAAAAAAAGAACATTTATATGTGTCAGTGGCCATTTGTACATATTTCAACGTCTGTACATATATCCCCCCTGGTTAAGGATAATTCAAGCAGACGATTATTCAAAAGCCGTTTTTAAGAAATATGAATAGATCATGTTTGCAAAAAGTAAAATTAAGTTGACATTACGATACAGGGGGCAAATATATTTCAGTAGTATCTATCCCTCGTGGATTGGAAAGTCTTGCATTTTAATTTGTATAGTGTCTTTTGCCCCTTGGCGTATTTAGGAGAAATAAGAAGTAGGTATTCATCTTCTTAAGAATGGTTACAAAGGCAAATTGGGTATTTACTGTGTTTCATACATCATACTTTGTGAACATTGGGGTAGTAATCATTACATCTGTCTTAGTTAACGCATGCTTTAATTATGATGATTTAATTTCTAAACGGTAAACTAATGCAATATTTACAGGCTGTATAAACAAAATGGATGGCATTATTTCATGAAACCAGTCTTGTTTATGCATATTGATTGAATACTTAGAAATACAGTTCATATTGTTTATATTTTGAGCAAGCCATGCACGACTGTCCAAAGTCAAGAGTAAATGATCCATTTATTAACACATATTAAAATTGCTTCATACATCTAGTATTTATTGTTATCCCTATGAATTAACTGTTCTATCTTTAAAGGTTATAAATGCTAAATGAATCCCTTTCATAATATACGAGGGGCGTTCAATAAAAATATCCCCCCATAGACTTCTACTTTACTGAAAGAAACGAAACTTGGTACAGTTATTAGTCATTCTCTACACAGGCACCACACATTGTGACACGTTTCTCAACCGAAATGCAGCCTTCTAGGCCTTTCTTGTAAGGCTGCATACAAAAAGTCAAATGTTTCTCGGGCACATTTTATCCAAAGTGATGATGGTAGGTAGGATTTTATTTTTAATTTTTTGCTGGAAAAAAAATATGATGCGGGAGAAGTACATTTTATTTTTCAAATCAAAATATAGCCTGTAAGTGGCAGAAGTATTAAAAATGGAAGCACATCCGTTCCTGCAGACCCATACATTTGTTGGACAAATGGGATTTGGGGATTTACCAAAAAAGTGATGCGGATCCAAATTCTGCGCTTCCGTCCGAGCTACACGTGGGTTATGGACAGGAGCAGGCGGACACCTTTAGCGAGCAAACCGCGTATCTCGGTTTTGATAGCTTTCCGCATTTTTTTGCAGTATACTAGCATAGTATGCTCCAGTAATGATTACACCATGCGGATCCAAAAATACGGTGAGCATAACCTTGCCTGCCGAGGGCTGGACCCGTCCCTTTTTTGGGGGTGGTGACTGAAGATTCCACTGCTTTGACTGGATTTTACTTACAGGGTCATAGTGATGGACCCATGTTTCATCCTGTCTGATTAGTCTGTCGAAACAGTTATCCTGGTTTTCTTTGCTCATTGCTAAAAGAGCCTTTGAGCAGTCGACTCGTTCCTGTTTTTGGAATGGTGCAGTCGGGGTATCCACCGAGCTGACAACTTCCGCAAGTGCAAATGGTCATGAATGATTTTCTCTACAGACCCCAATTATCTTGACATTTTGGGCAAGTTGATGGACAGTAATTCTTTTAAAATTGCAGCTTTCACTTGCCTGATAGAGTCATCATCAATGGCTGACAGGGGTCGACCTGGAATTGAAGCTGTTTCCACGGAGGTCCGACCACACTTGAACTGACGATGGCAGTGTTTGACAACGTCATACGATGGGGCATCCTCTCCATAGGTTTCTTTCATCTCATCAAGAGTCTCCTTCAGGAATAACAACCTGATAACCGCTCCGTACTCAACAGCCTCCATTTTTACACCTTACTCTACTCTAAGACCTCTGCTGACAAAAAGAATGAATGTTTTAAAAGTATGAGACATCACTTGACCAATGTGAAATTTCTACTTCTTCCGATAAAGAGAATTATGTCAGGGAATTTCGTTATTGAACGACCCTCGTACACCTTAAGATGATAAAGAATCACTGGAATCGTGTTCTATATATATAGGTAACTCTATGAATCTCCATCTAACATATGCTTCAGGAATTTCTCGGATTAAACATAAACTATACAATCTTCTCTCAAGGAGTCTGATCCCTGAAACTCCTTTATCTCTGAACTCGCACTAATCAGACCATATACAATTATAGACTGGTATTGACCGAATTCACCCGTCCATAATTGTTTTATTATGAAACGAAAGGAAACAATGCAATACAGTAAAAAATGTAATTTGGTTTGAATAGCTTGGACTACTATAACATGAAGAAGGAGGTGATATTATTACATTTGAAATACAAAGTGGACATATTCTTCTTCTTTTTTGACAGTAAATAAATCATGAGATGAACATCGGAATCTCGGCATTGATCTCTTAAACTGTATTATGTTAAAACGTGATAAATACATTTACATCCAGGTTTTACCATTATTGGCATTCTCCCGTGACTCCCCTGACTTTAAAGCATATCTTGAACCATCTCTCCATACAGCGTAGACGCGGTTCACAGCAACCAGCCACCATACAACAGCTTTAACAGGCACTATGTAGGGAGTATCAAAGTTCCCCAATGACACCATCTGACGTCTTACCTTGTTAAAGACATGTTCTTGTCTTCATTGGTTGTAATGTAATGGGAGTCACACCAAATACTGACATCACTTCATCGGAGAAAGACCAATTTTCAACCACTTGTAACCTTTAACCTTGCTTCCTTTCCTTTACATTTCAGTGCTAGCATGGCAGAGCAAACTATTAAGTTAAGTTGCAGCGCGAGTTAAGACCTAAGTTAAGAAAGTTGGACCTGAGAATGGTATCATTTCGATCAATGAAAATTTCAAAATCTACCCACAATTGACATTCAATGTAAAACACAAGTGTTAAGTTGAAATAAATCCCTAAATTATACGTCTGTTTATCTAAATTGCTTGGGCATTTTGGTTTGCTGATTGGTTATTGTTTTTGGTTTAAATGTTAAGCCTTCTGACCCAAACTTGCAAGTTTCAAAGCAAATGAATTCATTTGTTAACATATATGAATTTCATTGCAAGAAACTTCGAAACTTTGTTCAGGGTAATGTAATCGTGAGGTTATTTATCAATCATTCTACAGGAAACTATTGATTTATACTTTAATCAATGTTGAAAGTAGGTATCAGATATATTCCTGAGTAAGTTAGTAGTATAAATATTAGTCATAAGATAAATGTGTTTTATGTGCATCTAAAGTTAACGTTATACTGATACGTAATCAAAGTGGAAACAGAAGCATTGAAACATACTTAATGACAGCACCATTATTAAAGATGTGCAAAACCCATGGTGGTTTCAATGTTGTAAACTTAATCCCTGATCAATTTTGATAAAGTTTTGAGATGAGGGATTAAACTGTCATTATAAATATTTACTAAACCTATTTATAGGACAATATGCGCTTTGACAAATTAAGACTATTAACAAAGTATGGTTCTGTATCATTAATATCATACGTTTGAAATAAACATTGTATTATGCAAGCCTTTGGCGAACACAATAAATCATTTGTTATTCCAAATATGTGATATTAATGATACAGAGACAAACGAGGTTAATACTCTTTTTGTCATATAATGGCAGTATTGAAATAATGGCTTTTAGGCAAATCTGAGTAATTACATTGACAGTAAATCAAGGTGAAGATCACTGTGAAGGCGAGATATATATATATATATAATAACTTTATTCATTTTTGTTCATGTTCATACACATTCAAACATGTAAGGCAATAAATCAACAGTACAGTATATTCAATCCAGTGAAATCAATCGAGAAAACAAGAGATATGGACAAAAAACATATGTAATTAAAGAACAATTCTAAATTCTGGTAATAAATATTCTTAGGGTGCACATGTACATTACTTGTTTGTATATGATGAAAATTGGTCAGAAATGGGTCTTTGTTTTGTTTTTCACTCAATTTGTTGAGAACAATTTGTGGCATGATGACCAGAATGACATGAATTTTGAATAATTACATGAAGTATACGCAGAGAATTTGTCTATGTTATATAATAATAATAATAATAATAATAATGAACTTGTATAGTGCCTAACTTCCAATTATACAACTGCTCAGCGGCGCTTTATAAAGTCTGGGATAGTTCATGGGAAGTATTGTCTGAATAGATAGGTCTTTAGCTGGGTTCGAAAGTTCTGGTAGTCGGGAGCTGATCGTATCTCTATGGGAAGGGAGTTCCACAATGTTGGTCCTGCAACAGAGAAGGATCTTTCTGCTAAGCGAGTTCTTGTTGCAGGGATGGACAACAGGAGTTGGTATTTGGATCGCAGAGTCCTGGTTGGCATGTGTGTCTGGATGAGGTCTTTGAGATAGGTTGGTGAGGCTGCGTCGTTCAGGACAGAGAAGATGATGCAGAGAAGTTTGAATATAACTCGCTGTTGAACTGGAAGCCAGTGGAGATTGTACAGTACAGGAGTGATGTGAGTGTGCTTTGCAGAGCGTGTTACGATCCGTGCCGCATGGTTCTGGATCAATTGCAGGTGCTTATGTGATGTAGTCTGTGCAAGGAGGGAGTTTCCATAGTCGAGTCTAGAGGTGACGTATGAATGGACAAGCAGTTTGGTTGTTTCTTCGTCCAGATATTTTCTGAGTTTTCCAATGTTTCTCAGATTATTGTTTGCAGATTTTGCAGTGACAAGTGCTTGTCGGTCACTTGACATGGTACTTTCAAAACACACACCAATGTTCTTCATCTCTGACACAGGTGTTACTGTGACGTCGCAAACTGCGAGTGGTTTGGGGATGATCTGCTGAAGCTGTTGCTTCGTACCCAGGATCATGTACTCGGTCTTATCCATGTTCAGCTTCAGGAAGTTACACTTCATCCACTTTCCAAGTTCAGATATACATGCTTCAATCAAGGCCTGAGATGCTGCGAGATGAACTGGTTTAACAAACAGATACAGCTGATTGTCGTCGGCGTATAGATGAAAATTCATGTCAAAGTTTCTGATGATTGTGCCTAAAGGATAGATGTACGTTGAGAAAAGAACCGGTCCAAGGACAGATCCCTGTGGGACCCCATGCTCCAGGGTCCGTGTCGGTGAGTATTCTCCATCCACCTTCACCTGCATTGAACGGTTGCTGAGATGTGATAGGAACCATTCAAGAACAGTTCCTGACAATCCAAAAGTGTGCTCGAGCCGTGCCAGAAGGATCTTGTGGTCAACCGTATCAAAGGCTGAGGAAAGGTCAAGCATAACAAGGAGAACAACGTTTTGTTGGTCCATTGCTCTCAGGATGTCGTTTTGGACACGTAGTAGAGCGGTCTCTGTGGAGTGTCTTTTTCTGTATGCTGATTGGAAGACTTCACACAAATCATGCTTCTTCAGATGTTGATTCAAGCGGGTTATATAAGTTTCGAATATCGTTTTTCATGTACAGAAGGTTTGGTAATATGGTTTGTTGTTTTGCTTTAAATATATTATATTTTATGATTATCAAAATCAGGTTTAGAACATTGTTTCTGCTTTCAGGGTATCCGAGAATAACAGTTTCTTTTGACAAATGTAATCTGCATTGTGTCTTTACCTCAATCCAATCAGCTATTTCTGACCAGATACGTGTTGATATTTTGCATTCATACATTAAGTGGAGCAGAGTTTCGGCGCTTTCCCCACAGAAGTCGCATGCATCATTATCTTTGTAGCCCATTTTTGTCAATAACGCATTTGTGGGTAGGATCCTATGTATCAAACGATACTGGAACCACACATGGTTACTAGATGTGTGGCATTTGTGAGTTATCAGTTATCTTCTGTGAGACTGCAATCTAAATCCTCTTCCCATTTTGTTTGGTAGCTTTGTTTATTGTCATTTTTATTTTCAAGTTGCAGTATATCGTAAAATTCTCTGCATCCCGTTTTATTACCTATTAACTTTTCAAGAAAATAAGGTAATATTGGATTCGATTGTTTGTTGTTTAATACTTTGTTTTGGAATTTTATGTAGTATTTGACTGCTGCAATAATACCTGCATATTCGAGAAAATTTGTCTTCACATCGAACTGTTTTGTAACAGTATTTATATTAAGATGTTTTGCCAGTCTTTTTACATATATTGGTTTCCCGTTTACCGTTATGTTAGCGTTATGCCACAAAGGCTGTGTGAGTATATCATTTGCGTCTTTTATATTATTTCCTTTAATCGTTAAAAATCTACCAGATGCCTTTAGTACATCTCTCCAAAAAGCGTTTGTTCTCACCGTTATTACTTTTTCATTAATATATTACTCACATTTTTGTATTATGTTTGGTAAGTAGGTTGATGTATTTTTATGAAAAATGTTTGTTCTTAAAACGTTTGTAGTGTTATGAAGACGTGACATAATTATGTGTTATATATTTTGGGCTCGTTTACCCCCCATTTCCAACGTGTTAGTTAAAACATTACGTTTTATCTTATCTGGTTTATTTCTAAGTAGGCGATATATGGTTGTGAACTGCCTAGAAATAATCCTTAAATTATGCATTTAAAAAATATGATGTACGTCGCTCTTTAGGTATTGGGAATAGAGCCCTTATTTCCTGTTCATGAGGAATTGTTCAATAAGGGCATCATATCTAATGACTAAAGAACTCTGATAAAACAACCTGTGACGTATTGGTAGTAAGAGCAAGAGAAGTAATTCTAGTTTCAATGTTTGAATTATGTGTTTCATGGCTCTTTCGGCTTGCTGACTAGCGGTATATTTCAAAATAAAAGATACCTACGGCAATAAAGCACAGGCGGTCAATCGGACCGACAGCGTGCTTTATGAGACAATAAAACATGCTTTGAACATGATTTTAGACGACAGTGAGAGAGTCGCCTAGCAAATGACGTTATATTTTACGTCACTTTGATTGTTCAATGCTAGGGAATGCGTTCTACGATGGGAGGCATTAATATTTTAAAAATAAAGTTTAAACAAACAACATATATCTCCACGGTTTTTTATAGAAAAGGGAGTAACTATTTAAGGGCATCTCATATAAGAAATAGAAAACTCATCTCATCATCATATTGCAGACAGATATTAGATAAGTGAACTTGTGACTGAAACTGCTGTTATTATTGAGTAAAATTGTATGCCCGGTGGATTTCAACTGGCGATTATCCTGTTTTGGCACTGCATGGTCATAATAATAATATTAAGTTACAACTGCACAATTTGTTTTGTCATTTCTTAAATCGTTGTTTATGAAACAAATCATGTATATTTTGATGATTTCAAGCTACCGGTCTCCGAGAATGAAATAATCAGGACTCGTTTGCAATGATCTCATTTGATACCTAAGAGTCAGAATTTAAAGGAATATTTATTCATGGATCAAGCAATCGTGGTAATGCATTTACATACATGGTCAAATTACCTCACTGCACACTTGCATACATGCAAATGCCACTGCTTTTATTGTATATAATTGAAGATATTTTCAGGAGAAAGGAAATATTGTTGTAAATAGTCCGTGTGTGACCATTGTGACATAGACTCATATTGAATTACCAATGAATTACCAATGTTTTATAGTATTGCAATGTGATATGTACACTTTTAAATTTATATATATTGCGTATATTGGTTATCATTCAAATGTTTACACTGCAGCAGGTGATTAACATAATATAATCATTTCGGCTTTTATACGAGTTTTCAATAAATATCAAGTTTAAATGTATACCTTTTATATTGGCATCATTTCAGAATATATGATTGAACTCTACTTTCTCAGAATCTCATACTTGTTTTCCAATAACATGTCAATGAAAAAGTAAAATTGAAAAAGGTTTTTTTTTTCAAAGAACATGAATTTTGAGAGAAAAGCTCAGACAGAAAAGCATTGAACCTGGAGGCCTGTTCTTTTGAACAATAACAAGTTTTTAGCAGTCGTTCAGCTCGATTTATCATACTGATAGAGACGTATATATATTTTCAAATATTAGACACATCACTCCTGATATTTGTTGTAAGAAGTTCAATGTCGAATTTACCAACTTCGGTGTCAAGGTCGTAGGGGTGACTATTGACCCAAAGAGACTATTGCGATAGCGATAGTCTATTGCCACTTACTATTGCGGTAGCGATAGACTATTGTAACTCACTATTGCAATAACTATTGCGATAGGGTTTCTTGTACAAATACGCAATAATTAGCTAGATTTATTATAGGTTTTAGTAGAAATGTTTAATTGATGTAAGGACTATGGAAGCCAAATCAGTAAAGAAATCATAAATGAAAAGACTTTTGTCATTTTGCTATTTCCTATCTCCAGTTGACATTCTAAAATTAAAAATCTTGAATTAAATGCAGTGAGGCTTGTGTAAATCATTCATAATTAAGGGAAATTTAATAGTTCGATAGTTAACCTTCCTATTGCGATAGCAATAGTGTTTTTGTATATACTATCGATATAGTACTATTGCCAAACCAACAATTGTGATGGATCGATAGTTCGATGTATTGTTACACCCCTACAAGGTCGACTGTCAGGTCATGCCTTACGCTTTAGTTATGCTTTGGATATATACTTAGGG
This sequence comes from Gibbula magus, assembly GCA_936450465.1. Classification (NCBI taxonomy): domain Eukaryota; kingdom Metazoa; phylum Mollusca; class Gastropoda; order Trochida; family Trochidae; genus Gibbula; species Gibbula magus. The sequence continues at coordinate 62,345,777 of OW388289.1, read as the reverse complement.
AAAACAATAAGGGGTCGCATATTTCTTTGATAATGATATCAAAATGCCTTAACAGTTTCAATGACAGTTATCTTGCTCATCACCTGAAATTTAGCGCCAAAAACACCATGTTCATCAAGATGGGTTCCTAAATATCGTGCGTTTTTTCATCATTGGTCGGGTATAAAGGGCAACTGCAGTAGACGTAAGTCAGTATTGAACATTTTCTAAAAATGGCAAGACAGTACTTGACTTTGGCTCAGAAATGGCAGGCAATAGGTATGGTGAGATTATGCCACTCTCTGCGAGAAGTTGCAGGACACTTTAAAAGTCAATCAGTGTCTTATCTCGCCTGTGGAACCTCTACCGTCAGACTGGTGATGTTACGATGAGGAAAGGTCGGGAATGACCTAAAAAGACAACACCTTGACAGGACCGAATGATCGTGCGACGTGCCTTGCAGGTACGGGTATGTGACCGACCTGTACGAAACTGACTAAAGGCAGCAGGTTTAAAAAGCAGAGGATTTTTTGTCGGCATAGGGATGACACAGCAGCATCAGCAACGGAGACTGGAGTGGGTCCATCGACATGGTGTTGGACAGCTACGTCATTGGCGTTACACCATGTTCAGTGACGAGTCTTGACGTTGCAGACGTTGCAGATGACGTTGCAGATGACAGAGTACGGGTTTGACGCCGCCGAAATGAAAGCGGAGCACAATCAAACAACATGACAGATACGGTGGTGGGTCAGTTATGGTATGGGGCGGCATCCCATACGATAACGGAACATAATTTATTCGCCTTGAAGGACGTCTGACAGGTGTTCGATACCATGACGAGGTCTTAGATCCTGTGGTCGAACCGCTTGCAAGGAGAACAGTGCGGCGTTTTGAGCTCCAACAGGACAATGCTCGTCCCCATACGGCTCATGTGTCAGCTCATTTTCTGAGGAACAATAAAATCCCAATGTTGCCTAGGCCTGCTAAAAGTCCGGACATAAACCCTATTGAACATTTATGGGATGTGCTGGTTCGATGGGTTCGTGGGAGGCGTTTTCCACCGCAGAATTTGGAGATCTCTTCCAGTGTCTGCAGCAGGAATTGTGTGATATTCCGAGAGCTACGATAAGAAGACTGATTGGTATTATGAAAAGACGTTGCCAGACAGTTAAAAGAGCACGGAGGGGGCATAGTCGATACTGACTTTCTTCATTTGAACTGATAACAATGATACACATCTTTATACAATGATATGAATAAAATCTGTGACAACCTGTGATTTCATGCGATCGCTTATTTTTTCCCTTCAGTATACTTAAAATGCACTACATATTGACATACCTTCAAATATTTTCTGTAATTAATTATGAATGTACATACTTTCCCAATGACTGTATGAAGAAAAAGGTTAAATGGGGAAATGTGATGCATGATATGCGTATACATGACGTCTACATATATGGCATTTGAGAGCAAGACCTTCCTACCTAGCATGCCTATCGTACAGTATCATTAACAACTACACACTTGCTTGTTTATTTATCATCTATATTTTACAGCAATACAACATAATCTTAACCTTAGTCAACACGCAACTTGGTTAAATGCGACATGGGAAAAGAAATAAAGGATATTGCTTCATATCATGCGATGAGGTGTCAAGTGCTGATTAAACACTCCATCATATCTGTACTTAGTTCCTCGTACTTGGCTTGATATTCATAAAGGAGTCAAACTAATGGACGTATATTTATTACAGTAATATGTAACATATTTCATCTCAGATGCTGGTCTATTTTCTCCGTTCTCTAAGGCCTCATTATCGCATGTTTGTAGATATATTGTACCGCATGCACCATTCGACACTAACATATTTTAGCTAGTCCATTTATCAGATATTCCTCACGTATAACTCACATCATTAATAATATTTTTATAATTTATTTTTTAAATCGTACCCGACAAGGAATGGCATGTTCGTAATACACTACCCCAAGTTTAAGCATTCAACTTTAAACAACAGTACAAAGGAGAAAATTGGATTATTGATTTCCGCACTGAAATGGTTGTCAGCGTTTGACCAAAGGGCACACGTTGGGATTAAATATATAATAGATACAACTTGTACATTAAATAGAGCGAACGTAATAGAATAGCCTTCACAAAAGAGTTCAACTTGACTGATTCAAATCATGCAAACTTGATAAAAGGATACATCACAATTACATGCTGATACCAGAATAATCCCAAGTGAACTTCTAGTCTATGATTCCCGACATCCCATCTGCATCTGGGAATTCTCTGTTAAAATACGTTAGAACATGAAACTTTAGACTTTAACACATTGTTTATCAAACAAGACACTAAACCAGTCATTAATTTGTGATAAAAGCTGCAAACAGAATAAAAAATCAGATCATAGAAGATAGATACTATTGAGCTTCAGATGATTTAAAATTTAATCATCTAATTTTACACCATTCCAAAACTTGAAATAGTTGTTCGTGTCTAATGTTATTACCTATTTTTTTTTAAAAAGCTCAATAAATAAATATTTTCTATTTTATCATTAAGAAATGACAACTGTACAAAATAAACAACAGCATTTAAATTATAATTGTCATGAAGCTATAATCAATGGAACATATGTCAATGCATTAATATTTACTTCCTCTTGACTGTTAAGTAAAAAAACACACAGAAAATAAACAACAACTAAGACTAAATTATCTCTCTGTTATCATCTATATCCCATACAAATGGCCAATACCTGTTTATTAAATGAAAATAGGTCATGCTCAATTAAATCTTTTTTCATCATTGTTGATTTATCATCATCAATTACGAGGAAATACCTCCAATTCGTGCTGTATAAGTCAAACAATCTTTATTAATGTATATATTTTGCAATGCTACTTGGGTGTTACATATCCTTGTCTTGCTCAATTACCATAACTATCACTCACACAGTGTTTTCCGCAAATAATAAAACTGGACGGCTAGATCAAATTAATCTTGTGTACCATGGCACCCTAAAATTAGCATTGTTTATCAATATCTCTTTGCTAGATTTTTATTTTCAATGTATTATCCATGAAGGTCATTGCTACAAAGGTTCAGCTTTACTGACCGTGTATAGTTTCCAAATAAGTATACCTGGTTTGGTAAACTACAATATATTCAAATACAACATAACTTTCGTTTGTAGTTTCGACTCTTTGTTACACATAGAATGTAATTATTTCTAAAAAAAAAAGCATCACCACATGAATTAATGTTCTATGGGAAGTTGAAGTCTACTTTAATGACAAAATAAAAGTTAAAAACAGTTTTTAAATTCTTCTTTTTGATCTGAAAATGCTTCTGGAGAAAAATAACTTTAATTGTACTTAAAGTGTTCTCCCACAAGAACTGGCTTTGAAGTATATGACATTAATTTTCTTAATAAGAAAATCCTATTTACTTAGAATTACGTTATACATGTATTTCATACTGTTGACGTCAGTTGCCTCGTTTTATCTAAGTGAATGCAATGAACTACAATTACGTGTCTCCTGTGCAAAAGAGCTGAGACGCTTCTGTAATGATTCAGGGTATGAGTCAGTTCGATTATTTTAACAGCCAAAAAACTATTTTGACCTCTGAGTATTCACCCAAAGTCTATATTTCTTTATTCCTGGAGAAGAAATCCGGGTGGAACTACCGCTGATGTTAAGCTAAGTTCGGTGTTGACATTCGTCTTGGTGCCCTGGGGTTCGTGAAGAAATGTTAATGTGCCTGTCATAGTCGACAGTAATGGGCTTCAATGTAATAATGTTTACAAACGCAAGCAAAAACTAATTAATTATATTTTCATTTTTGAAATAAACATACAGCTGAGTAATTATATACTGGCGTATTACCAAATCAAATTGTTATCAATCATTTATTAATTAATGAAGAAAGGTACATAGCATGTAATCACTTTGCTTTATACATATGTGATTGATTAAGTATTCAGTGGTGATATAAAGTATCATTGAGTTAATCTGGGCTAAGAAGTAGTTCGATTTATATAGTGGTCAGCGTGTCCATAATCGTGTCCTTACCTCGTACGGACACTCACAGTTGAAATGTTACTAAACTTGGTACATATGATCACTGTGATGACTGTGATGTTGTTTGCAATGTTATGTTATGCTGATTTGCTCTTATATGTTTCATACCATCATTTGCATAATTAATGCACATTTTCGAAGTTGCTTTCATTCGTTTTCTTGTGATGCTAGAACACGTGTACACTAATACTTAAAGGACACTTACTCTCCTTAAATAGGACATGTTAGTTCCACCACACTGTAAATATGTACATTCTTAGATCTAAGACCTTCATATACATTTATAGTTTACGGTTTCCATGGAAACATGACCTTAAAAGCGACTATAAGGAATTAGTTCACTCGTTTTGTCTGAAACATATCCCAATGTAAAGATGTAGAGTCATGGCATTTTTCTCACATGTCAACATCTGACGTAGATCTGAAGTATGTTTTGTGGTTCTAATCAAGTTATGACTTTGTACAATAGCTGCAGAACTGTCATTTTGTCTTTTCTGAAGTGCATCTCTGACACTTCACGCATTGCTTTCATAAAACTGCAGTGGCATGTTAATCTGAAGAACATTAGGTTGATGAAATGGTTTGACAATGGTCACGTTTTGCTATTTCCATTTGTTGACTATGCATTCCACATACTGGTGCAAGAAGCATATCTACAGATCAATGGAAAATAGATAAGGTGAGAACCCCCAATCATTGGCAAATCCAAGGCTACAATATCAAAGACAATAGATAGAAACTTGTCATAATAACACATAGGGGATATACTCCTTCTACAACAAATGTATACAATAAAAAACGAACGGTTGTTTGGTGTTTCTAGGACAAGTGTTAGCCTTGACTTATTTATTACAGTATTGTACGGCATCCCAATGTAACCAACAGTAAAACACTTGGTTTGATTTAGTTTTAGATGGAGCTCGTTTAAAGGATACCACCAATTCAATCTTTTTAAACATTTCCAATTGGCATTGTTTATAATTACCATCTATTGAGATTTGGTACATGAGCGTTAGTGATTCTATATTCTTATTATAAAAAAACACACAACTTATTTTTATATTTGTGTATGCACTGATATTTAAACGACATAAGAAAATTGGTGGTCTTGTTGATCTCCTCAAAATATGCACTCCCTATACAGCCCTGTATAAAATGGAATGTACTTGATATAATTATAAGTTTAACACTGGACAGATTTAGATCAGTACGAAATAGCATAACTTGCCACATGTATAACCCATTAACTCATTTCATGCATGTTCTTAGATGTACAAAATTAAAAACTTTGACTCAATATACGTATTCTAACATAAATAATATCCAAAACACCTTTAACATCAGTTAGCTGTAGATAATACTAATGAACTCGAGATTTTAACAAAATAATACAAGAAAAACGATATTTAAAAAAAACTCATTTGAATATTTCTGAATGCGCAAATTATGTCACCCAATACTTCAGGACAGTTCCTCTTTGCATTCATCACTCTACTTACGATTCATCCTGTCTCAATGATCTTTCTATCAACTTCTATCAAACTTCAATCATACGTCATAGTGGCACTTGATTTCTCTAGGTTTGATATTCATTGGCTGGATATTCCGAAAATAAAGTAAAACCGATTTATGATGGTTTGAGTCAGTGAACAATGACAACATCCACTCAATAGTCTGTCAAACTTGATAGTCTTTCTTTCTGATTTCTGGTGTCAGGTATTTCAAGTATGTGATCTTATCTCTGAATACCATTTCAAATAATCCTTTCCCCGAAATAACACAGATGTATATATCACATCAATATGGATATATATTCAATTCAGATCCAATGTATCCATTTCAAAGAAGTCTTCATTTTTTCCAACTGTACGATGACAAACCGTGGTTTTCTTGTCAGAAATAAACTGTCAAGAATACGTTTGAATTCCCATAAACAGGATTAGAAACCATTATAAGGAATCCAGATATCAGGACCGACAATGGAAATAGAACTATTTTAGCATTTATAAACATATTAGTGCATACATGATGCAAAGTTGATGTATTCAGGATATTCATATACTAATATGCAAACTCCACTCCACAATATAAACAAATTAAAAATAAAAAAACCTTCATCTTCAATCTCAGAAGATTGTATTGGCCTAGAAGAGAGCCAGAAGCACCCCGGAAGTGTCCACCTATTTCAACGTCCGTTCATAAGAACTCATGTTGCTCACAGCTTGCCAATCTACCACAATGTTTTCACATATTGTGCACTAACCCAACTCACCATTGATGTTGAACACTCGTGGCATACCTTATCATTTTATAACATCCTGATGGGGTACCTTCAGCACTATGTGTACAACGCTGAAATTAGTGTGCCCTCTGCTTAATATTGGTATTATAAGAGGATTTTTCGTTGATTTCCTTTGGAGGTAGAGATGACATCGCATTTGTTTTCACGTTGTGATAGTAACCAACATCATTTAAGTTTCAAAACTTTAACTTTTGTTAACATCGATGATAGAATATGCTGGTATAGTCGTGTAACTTGTTTTCTAAGATGCCTCGCAGTTATAACAATAAAAAAAAACAATGAGGCAAATGAGACAATAAAGTTCTTATGTTGCCTGTATGTGTTATTATGGCGTCTGTCAATTGAATGACGTTTCCACTGTTCAATACTGTCCCCCAAGAAATCAAGTGTGCCCATGGTAACGTACAACAAATGTAACGTTGCGTCTGCCGTCTGCACTCCTACATCGCAACCAATACAATGTGTACTCCTTGCCATGGTTTGCAACTTCTGCAGTCACTCAAAATTAGCCGTGGTACAATGAACAGCAGCTTTTATGATAGCAACAAACATTTAAATTAGGCCAAAATTAGGCATTATAACGTTTAGACGTTATCAAGCTGAACCCATTGTTTGGAATGTTAGTCACTTGATTAACCATATATGGATAGTAAATGATCGCAGGATATGAATGTTTGAAATGCTAATGTTTTTGAAACCAGCCATGTTTATTTCTTATTTTCTTGTGAAAACAATGAACCAGTTGACAAAAAAAACAATATTCATATTAAATCAAGGAACAAAATGTAATTTCAATATTAAATCTATTGAATCAAACCAATGAAATGTCTTTTTAACTTAGCGGATGGGTTTTATACACGGAATAGCATTCCGTTGGCCCTGTTCATGGATAATTAATGTAAAACAAATAAACATTTTATATTTATAGTTCGAAATTATTGGAAGCAGAATGTAAACCTATATGTGACCATGTGGCATCTTAGAAAAGAAATAAAGTTTGCTGTACCCAAATGTGTTTTGTAATTAAGTACAGTTTTGCCCTGAGCTATTATTAGATCAAAGCACTAACGTCCTTGGTAATTATAGTAACTGTAACTATAATAGAAGACGTGCAATTTGTGGGTTACAGAACATTTTCAATGACCCTCTAGACAGTAATTACTTGCTGATACAAAAATAGACACAGGTGGTTTGGGGACGTGTGACTTCATGCACATATGAGCAGATCAAGACAGACTTCTATCTTTGAAGTTTATTGAGTTCTGTTTGTTCTGAAATAACCAGGGTCTTTCTTTTGAAAACCCGTTTATCTTTCAACTCCATCAGGTGAACAATTATCCATGTAAGGTTTATGATAATTCATTGGTCAAACTAAATAATGAATACAGGAATATCCACACTAGTGAAAGACGTCTGTGAATACCATTAAGAACCACTCGTGATATGAAACCCCCCAAATCAGTGATGACACCATTCAATAAGTTTGATTTGCCATTGTTCTTTACATTATTAAAGTCACATTTCATCTAAATTCGGCGGGGGGAGAGTGGGGTTGGGGTACATCATGATTTTTCCATGCAATGTTTGCATATAACCCCATTATGGAAGAAAGAGGGATTTTATAAAGTTTAGATACGTGCGATGCAAAAAAAAGACTTGAACATAGAATGAAATATTAAAAGACAAACACAAATACGATTCATCTGCAAATGAAACTATCTTGATTAATAATGTAGATGTTCAGAATCAGGGTGATTATATTAAGAAATGAAACTTCGTTATTGCAATTAATACAAGAAAACGGATGAAAACTGAATTGTTGAATTCATTGTAAGTTGGTTTCCATTTAATGAAATCTTTGAATGCAAATTTCCAGAAATGGAAACAACCATGAAACTTCACTTGATAGATACGGAAAAACTAAATATTATAGAATTCAAAATGAATTCTAGTTGGAAACCAGTTTGCCTAGTTTCAGTGGATGGATACCAAGTAGATACCCCAATTACCGAGTTTACGGTTGGTTTCGAGATTTAAGGATTATCAGTCATTTTTGCTGTGGAACTTCCAAAGTTACATGGATCGTTACTGTCACTGTTATGTAAATGTGAAGCCCTGATTAAGACTAAGGTTTAGCACAAATGTTTTCATAACTAATAGCCCATTTGCTGTCGAGTACTTTGAAGTTTTCTGAAAGATAAAATCCATATGAGTCTGTAAAACATAAATACACCATTAACTTCTAATCGAAATTTAAATGAGAAAAATAATGTTTGTTTAATCATTAGAATTTCCAAATCACTTTATCCGTTTTTCTGCAAATGGAAATATCTAGTTCAATGTTCAGCAAAACTTTTGGCCGTAAAAATACTGTAGCTTTTTAGTATTTTACATCAAAGGTTTGAACTTTTCCCATGATGTAGCACACTTCAGCTGAGATGCATTGGTCAATGTAAACTCTAATCAGTTGAACATTACAGCAAAAATTATAATGTTCCAAATGGTTCAACGTATTCAAATTTGATTTATAATGTTATTCCACAACGCTGCTCACGACATGCATAAGAGTTCCTCATCACTGGATAACAGTTAAATATTGAGAAATAATATCCTTAAAATGGTATATGGTCAATCCAAATTCACATGAATCAATACTTCATACTGTCTTATATTGTCCGAACATGTTTTTTAAAAATCTTATTTAATCTTAACTATGTTTTCTAATTAATTAAAGTATTCTCATTTCACCATATCGATCATTCTTGGGTGAACGCATATCTGTCGTTAATCAACGTAAACGTACAAAAAGATGACACGAACATTTGACATTGTAGTTCCAAAGCAGATTTATTATAATTAACATGTCTGTTGTACATCAGATGTCAATACAGAGATAAATCAACTCCAGATCAATAATTGTGCATGTTGGAAAAACATAACACCGGCAGATAACGTCCTCTTGAGGCTAAACGACACATGTTACCTGACTATTGACACGTATATTGCTGACCTATTGCAAGGGTCAATTGAATATTTAGACAATAACTATCTAGTTGCGGGGAATGACAGATTATCTTTCCCTCGATATACCAATTGTGTAATTTTCAAGCTTTGGCCAGAGAATTGGTATAAGGAGGAAAAGATAATCTGTTATTTCCCGTTAGGAGTTGTTTTTTGTTAATATTTGTTTACCAATATAACAAATTAAAATGGGTAATGAGTTATGAACCCCTGCAATATATCCTAATCATCCACATTTCTTTTCAGAACAATGTAACTTTTAAGGAACGGTTACATGGTTGCTGATAGAAGGTATTTTCAATTTTGTATTTTGTATATATGTATTTTGTGTAATATAAAAATAACATTTTATCATTTTTATAACTATGAAAATAAGTACCAAATTATGAAAGTTAAGACTCAAATATATGAGAGATTACAATACGCTTTAACCAATAATAGCTTATCCTGTAATATAAACTTGAAAAAAACAATAATTCTAAAATGTTATGAAATAAGTAATTCAATTAACCAGTCGTGACACAGTTTCGTGTTTTGTGACAGTTCTTGTAACCAATAGTTATATGTGATTTCATCTTTCCTTCAGAAAAATACTCGTTTCTGGTTGACTAACGGACGTTACATTATTCCCTATGTAACTCGTCAGTCTCACGGTGTACACATTTCGTTCATTGTCATAGTCACATCTCTTAGCTAAGAATAGGTGTCGCATTATGGTCAGAGGAAAATTGCGCACACGGTGTACCTAGTTCTGAACAGTTCGAACAGTTGTTTATGGGCCTTTTAATTACAGGGTTACTTTTCCAACAATTGCTGCTTGGTTTGGAAACAAAAAAGACATTTTACGTTACTTCCACACTCAATTAAACTAAAATTAACACGTTTTAAGGCATTTACATGTTAATAATGCGTTACAGGACTTTTAATATTTCAATCGAGACGGATGACGCTTATGTATAGTGTCAATGTTGTTCACACAATATCCCCTTACCTGTCACCGGCAGTCAAACATAACATGTATATTATTATGCTAGTTTTTATTGACATGACAGAAATATAAATAAGATGTTAGCTTCTCTCTCTCGGGTAATAGGTTTGATGTACCATCTTTGTACCACTGCCATCCCACGCCTAAAGGCTCGGGAAACACTGGTACAAAGATGTACATTAGACCAAATAACGCTCGAGAGAAGCATATATAACTTAAAATATAATTGATATACAATTTTAGTGCGAATCATTTAAACCATACTTCCCCCAGTTGGCTACAAGTTTAACATATATATCAAGAATGACAATTTGTGTTTACATTTTCCACCAATGAAGCACAATAATTTGAATATTTATTTTAATTCCCAGAATAATGACAGATTAAATTATAATCTTGGACGAAACGAGGACATTTCAAGAATGCATTTGATTATATCTTATTTGATTATGAATAATTATTATAATTCGTTTTCGTCTCAGATTATATATTCTATATTTATCGGTTAAGGTTTATGGTTATACTAGTTTACAAATCTACAATTTTAATAATTAGAGGAAACCAACGTATCTGTTTCAAGTATAGCAACTATAGCTTGCCATATGTGGATCAACTAAATACGTCAATAAAATGCAAACTTTTAAACATGATTTCACTGCTATATAAAAGACATACATGTATCTATTAGGCTTTCTTTGAATAATACATTTTCCGATGGTCGTTAGTTATTATTATTGACAGAAATAAACTAAGTATTTGCACGCATTACATTATTCTCAAAACTCAGTTAACCTTCGTATTCATCTTTCCTTTCTCAGAATCAAATAACATCACATTATACATCTGCAGGTGAATTTTAGGAGCAACACGCAGTGCTATGTAATATGTAGCTTTAAAGTAGTTTGATTGATGCAAATAATGTCTATCATTGAATATCAGATACTGTGTCAGAATGTGTGAACGTCTGTGAAATACGATGATTACGTCTGGCTGCTGCTGTTATATATTGGTTTAGTTGTGTGAAATATAAGGGCACAAAGCCATCAACGAACTGTAAACTTGAGCCCTTTTGTATTTGTTAGAGTATATTTTATCTCATGTCATTTTGAGACAATTTTAAATGATTTTATACTTCATTACATCAATTTCAATTACACATGGATAACCATATAAGGAAAATAACTTGCACGCCAATGTCAATCAATATATTTCAATATAACAATACTGTCTTCACTTACATTGTATGTACACGCTAAAGCAGCAAAATTATGGGTGAGACCTGTTCTTCCTCTAGGTTATGACTCCAAATGTGGTTCACTTGTTAACCCCCGGTTGAAACCCAAGGGGGTTATTGTCGTGGCGCAGCCCATCTCTCTCATCTTCTATTTTCTCTGTTATGAGAGGGGATAGCGGCGAGCCCATTGGAAGTCCGTGGATTTGCTTGTACCAAATGCAAGTATCCCTACCATCCATCCACTCCTGTCGGAGCATATTATCCGAGGAGTCCCCACCAATCAACACGTGTCAGCTCCAATCACCATGCAACAACTTCAAAGCCACCACCATCAACAATTGGCCTCTCTTCCAATCAACTGTAATTATTGTTTGTTTTACAATTTCAATAAAGCCAATTGGCCTCCCTCGTTTTATCATGTGTGTTTATTAACATCTTCAATAACGCTTACGTACATACAGGCCATGGTTTATCCACCACTCAAGCACTTACTCCCCTCATGTTTGTACTGCAAATCCTCATTGTATTCCATTCTCATGCTTTACCCCCTCATGTTTGTATTATAAATCCCCATTGTATACCATTCTCATGCATGTTAATCTCCCTGATTGAGTTTCCTCACCATTGTTTTCTTTGCTATATAAATGTATCAAACATTGTATTTCGTTATTTCCTTACATTCCACCTGATGAAGGAGTGAGTATGTACTTCGAAACGTCGAGTATTTTTATATTAGAGAAGTTATCCAGAAAATCTTCCTCTTCTTTGAAATTGAGGCAATTTATATAACTATTTCACACTTTGACAAGTACCCTTTATTCAAAGGAAAAGAAAGAAAAAACTAAGGGAGTCATTTAATTTATGTTTCACATTAATGAGAATCATTTCCTCAATGAATACAGTTTATTGCTTTTCTCAAACACGTTACATCATATTTAAAAGTGACAATTACTATCGTTCTCAAGAATGTAAAAGTGTAGTTTAAACCCAAGAAACCTCATCATTTTATAATTCCAAAATCATATGGTGTGACATCTATTATTTAGTTGAATTGTTGACAAAAGGTTTGATATTGTAAATCTCTCCATTTCTGGTTATTCACCAGTGAGGATTATCTTATGAGTCGATGTTATGTTGGTAATAAATCTTTCATTTGATTAATTTCCAATCGAAACGGGAAAATTTACTTTCGGAATACTATGTTTCTTCCTTAATGTTGATAATGAAATTTGCAATTTAGCTTTGACCTATACATAAACGATTGAGTTAATTAGTGATGATGTTAGGCAATGCGGCTGTGATTGAGTCAGTCCCCTTTCATCTTTATCTTTATTTCAAAATCTTACATGAAACAGTCAATGTCAGAGGGAAAATAAATGTCCAAAGACACGATTGGATAGGCTATTAAATTTGAAAATATTTAACAGCCATCTTCATGTTTTACATCAAAAGCATACAAGAAAAAAGAAAGCTGGCATAAAATCGCAATTGAAATTGGAAATGAGATGAGGCATTTGCAGTTTGCACAAGAAGATTCATAAAAGAGATATCACAACATGAGAGTAAAATACCTATGATAATTACTTGTTTTCTGATATCAGTTTCAATTGGTTTTGCAATATTTTGAAAATCCGACAACATAGAAATTAATTAAGCAACACTCGAATGTTTGTCCTCAGCAAGTAAGGAAATAGTCTGACACTACTGTCATGAAAGCTGAGTACAATCACGCACAGTGGTCGTGTATGATAACATGCTGTATTATAGTTTATGCATGTGATTCATAATGAGGAATTTTATTAAAATGTTGGTTGTTGGAGAGTTTGATGAAGTTCCGTTCTATTTTAAGTTGTTAATAGAGGTTTCAAAATGAAAAATCACAAACAGTGTACAATACACCTGCTTCTAATGACTCCAGTGTATCTACGAATTCGTTCCAAATGAAGCTGCTGCCACAAACAATATAATGTAACCTCCAAATCAGCAACATTATGTGGATGAGGTTCCATTCTTTGCATTACCCCTCTTCAAAATGACATAAACGGAAGGGATGTTAAAACTTTATCAATGATACCACTGGTGGTTAAATCGACGGCTCTAACAATTTTTCTCAAAAGTAAGAATAGACGTTTGAGTAAATCCCTTTTAGTGCATCTACTTTACTTTAGTTTACATAAGATATAATTAGTAAGTTAGTCAAAATATAACAAATCAACACAATTTCTCCATTAATACGTTTTACAGTAATTTTGCAGGTAAACAACTCACAATTGCTGGCTCGTGGACAAACATACAAGTTTTCAATCATTCGTGAAACATTTACCTTTTGTCATTTCAAAATTGTTTTACTGGCATACTGTCACACAATGACCAAGTCACGGGATACTCACAGAAACTTTATCAGGACTATTTTTTACTCAAGTTGCCATGCAAGTTATCTCAATGCAAGTGTTCTCTTGTATGTATTGTTGCGCAGAGTGAATCAATACTTTTGCCACATAGAGAGAACTTGGCAAGTACGAAAGGTGATAACTGGTACCTCTTGTCATGATAGGTTCACCCAACAGATAAACATTTACGGTTTTCAATAATTTGGGTCATGGTAACGTCAATGTGATTGTTTCAGGACTTGATTTATTGTCTGAATCATAACTTTCCACCTTTGAAATTATGTTATTAATTATTTCCTCTTAAATTAATCTGCAATGATATTGTATATATTGTGTTTTGTAATCATCCCCATTAAGGAAACATGTTTGAGAAACTGTTGATATTTCTCATCCAAAATAAAGTTATTGATTTTATTATGTAACAATAAAAAAAACCAATCAACTGTCATATGGAAAAGTTTTTGGATACCATGTAATTTATAATGTTGAATAACACGCAGGAGAAAAGAGATTTTCATCTCATTTGATTGCTGCTTGAATAGGAAGAGGCGTGTAAGTGTAGTCCACTGCCATTATTATTACATCACTCGCTAAACATACAGATTTGTTCGTCTGATCGGGGAACCATCTCATCCTAACATATGTTTATTCTGTTGTATTTGTATAAAGATAACATCAATAGTTATGATCCACTTAGTTTTACATTGCAAAAGGTATCATAAAGGGGTTTTGTTATATTATACATACTACGAAGAAATATCTGATGCTGTGAGCAGTTACTGTTTAGATCGTTTATTGGGCTACGAACCCTCTCAAACTCAGACTACTATTAAAGGCGCTGTAGCACGAATTTGTTATTGAAACTGCTCCCTCAACAATTTAAATAAGTGTTACCAATTTCTAAATAATACCCAATCACAATAATACTAAATCAATAAAAAGAGTTCTTAAACGAATGTATGTCGGTGGGTTGAATGTGTTCACATTAAAATGGCAAAAAGGAGGTAGTCAAGTTATCTGATAGATGTACGATACCTATACACTCAGAGTAGATAATTTAATATGGTACAATGATGAAATGGTCAACCATCTTGCTGTCTGAATTCTCACGTTCTCAGGATACCTAAAAATCTACCTCTCACACTGAAGAGTTTCAGACCACTGTCACTTTATACATCTCACAATTTCTTTCGAATACGGATAGCCGTTTTCTATGGATATGGCTTATCGGGTCGTTTAATAAGGTGATTTATTCAATAACGTACCAAATGGCAAACATAAGTAAACATAATATGCAAAAAACGTGCTTCAGCGCCTTTAAATAAAGACTGCTGTACAGGTTAATCACGACATGTATTCAGAAATAAACCAGTCAAGGGGGGAAAAGATCGGAGGGATCAGAGGATTGGAATTCACACATGGCTAAAATAAGTAAACATAACAGTGCTAGACATTTATCAACATACTCGTATGATGCAATAATTATGTTACCTTAGTTATTGATAAATGTATCTACACAAATACATTTAAAACGAGTTGACGATCTCAGGTATATGGCATGCTAGCAACTGACGAAAAATCATTCAACATTGACTAATACCTCAGAAAGGATCCAACATTGAAGGTTCTCATTAAAGAGTAACCTATGTAACAATCCCAATATCGACAAAAAACCTTTAATATTTCTAGCCCTTATATTAGAGACAAAACTTACTTAACATGTACATGACAACTGTCTTTCTGTTAACGCTATATAAACAAAATAAAATGACAGTATTGTATGTGTGTATTGTATTGCCATGGTGCCAAAGAATATCAGAATCCAAACTGGCAGTGACACACTAAATGGATTGGGAACTTTTCTCTCTCTAATCTAACAGCTTTAGCAACATGAAAACATATATAAAACTGTGACTGAAGTCGATGTATGAAATGTAACGTCCAAACAATCTAAATTAATGTTTTGCCAAGTGCATTACCGTGCTATAAAATGTCAGATTAATAATTATTTTAACAGTGGATTTAAAAGGGGAAAATAGTTACAGCAATCCTATCTAAGAAACACAAACTCATTATTTCAGACTGAAAAGGCCACAGGCCAAATGTAAATGCATCAATTATGCATACATACATACACACATAACTGTACACTACAATAATAAACAATGTTCATAGAGTCTGAAGATTTAACTTTTAGTGCTTGCGTAGCAGACCGCACTATGAAGTTAAGTTGCATCAAGCCACTACACTAACACAGAACAGTTAAGGACATCCAGCAAGGCTTAAATCAGACAGTGTTTGACACTGCCGCCAGTTATGGCGCGCAAGAGTTGAAAATGTGTAAATTTCAGTGTAAATTTCAAAATATACCTCCTATCGAAATTCAATATAATGCCATAAATCCATCAATTATACCCCCGTCAAACGGTTGGGGTATCTAGTAATACCAAAAATTTCGTCCTTTCGTCCGTCCGTCCGAAGACATTTTCTGTTTGATGATATTACAGACAAACTATTCATCTCATCCTTTTCAAATTTGGCACAGGAGAGCTGCAGTACGCAATTTAACAAGATTTGGTGAATTTTTTAATTTGTGGCAAATTGTGGTATTTTGGACTTACTCTGGCTGAAATTTCTCATGTAACTTTTATTTAAAGCTTCTGTGTTGTCATTTGTTGACTTTTCTTTTTTATTTTTCCACAGGTTATATTTTGGAAAAAGTTTTTTTTAATTTCCTTTGAGTCATACACTATTGTACATCCCTCACTGTGCTTACAGGGTGTGCTTCCATGTACCTGTTGTTGTTTCTACTCCAATGTTGAAAGTAGGTAGGAAACACATTCTGATAATAAGTATAAATGAGTCTTGTTATAACTAATAAGATAAAGTCATGTGTTTTTGTGTATCTTATGTTAACGTTATACTGATGGATAAAGTGGAAACAGATCCTTGAAGAATACTTCATGTTAGCACCATTTTTATAGCTGAGCAAAACACCAGAGTGGTTTCAATGTTAAAAATTTAGTCCCCGATCTATTTTGATCCAATGGACAAACTCGGTTAATGGATTAGTCACCACACCAGCAAACGTGGGAGTTGCTTCTGACAACCCTTCTAAAGTTTTCAGTTGAAGTGAGCAAAATGCCAGTACTAAACTATATAAGAAAATATGCATATTGACAAATAAAGGTTGTCACTCGAGTGTAGTTTGGAATGGTCAATATCATGCATTAGTAATAGACATTAAATCTCACAATATGTGGCGTTTATTCTTAATGCAGGATATATATAACATCCCAAACACTACGAGCATAATAACTTTTAGTAAACAATGTAATTCTTCATTCAATGTGCGCAAAAATGCTTGCCAACATTCATTCCAAATGTAATGTTTAATTTAAATGCATGTGTTGATATATGTGGTGTAGTTACGCTCAAAATAAAATGACATAAAGTTATTTCTCATAAATTTGTTTTCAGTTAACATACGTTTCATTATGGCCTAAGCTCTTTAATTCTTTAATTTGTTTCATAATATCATGTTTTTCAAATGAAAATATGTTGAACATCGCCCCGAGTAATTCGACCTCGCGTTCCTTTACCTCCATGTAGTCGTATCTATCGAATGTAATGCCACATTAAGATTAACTTTTTATTTTCCAATCCCCTTTATATAAGTTACATGTATGGAACAGTGCAGATTGATATTAGGTAAGTGCATATGTGACGCTTAGTTTACTATTTAGTAACATTGGACGCTTGGCAGATTCATGATTTTTCATGTACAAAACGACAGCTAATAATAACAAAATGTAGATATTTTGTTGTTAAAAAGTACTATCCATTTTCTTTTCATGGGTATGATTATATTCAAACGTAGTCAAATTAAAACAATGTTCAAAATGAATGTTACATATATGAACAAATTGTAAAAGGTGAAGTCGCTTAGGTTTCATGTATATTGACGAAACGATTTAAAGCACAATCCAACATGTGCCTACATGTATTTGTTTCCAGTTATATCAAAAGCCTGTGCCTCTCAAATATATAACATCTATAATTCAATCTCATTTACTAGTCCCTCGCCAAGGCATCATTATCTTTTTAATATCAGCCATCATTCGAAAATAACATATATTTTCTATGTTCATTGGTAGTATATTCCATAGCTCATATCATTGATAAAATATTTACAAATGATTACTTCTTTTTAAAATGTCATTTATTTGAGATTATACACACCAAGGTATTTCATGATGTTCTAAAGAAACTTCACCGAGTTTCAGCATTCCACTTAATGCAATAGCACAGTGGATGAAATTGGATTATTGATTTCTGCACTGAGACGGTTGTCAGCTTTTAATCAAAGGGCACACATTGGGATCAACTAGATAATAAATGCAACTTGTACATTAACTATAGAGAACATAATATACACAGGAGATAGCTTCCAGTGTTCAAGCTGACTGATTCAAATCATGTCAACTTGATAAATGAATACATCACAAGGACATGCTGATATCAACATAATCCCCAGTGAACTATGAGTCGACAGTTCCAGACATCGAAGATATGAGTGCAGTCAAAATGCATCAGGGAGTTCCCTGCAAAAATACGTTGTAGATCAAACCGAGTTGTGTTCATGCTTGGACATGAAGCGGGAGACTCTATAACAAGTTGTTCATGACAGAAAAATTAAACCAATCACCAAATTGTGGTTGCGAATAGAATAGAGTTTCCATTTCATGTAAATTGGTATCATTATAAAACTGGAAATAGCTGTTCGTATCCAATTTAGAACTTGTTCAAACGAACATAACATGTAAATTATGAATATCATATATTTATTGTTTTTAATAATAACAAAGGAAACATTATACAAGGTGAATAGGACAAATTAAATGTGTTATTGTAATGAAGCGGTAATCTAGGTTTCATATATCAATACCTAACTGTTTACTTCCACGACACTCCTCAATTTAATGAAAAACACAAAGAAAAAAAACTATTTGTCATATGACATTACGTAGTGAAGACGATTTCCATCAGTCTTCCGACTCCATCAGTCTGTTACCATCTATATCACAAAATTAATGTGGAATTTGGCCTGGATAGATATATACACACAGTATAAATCATTATTAGTTCGAGAGATTATGTTGGATAAACAGCTGCCAGCTATTTAATACCAACTGACATTTCACGTGTAAACATTAAACATGTATATTTCCGTTCATAATCAGTTTACTTTTAAGGGATGTTTCAAGTGAACTTGCTGCCTTTGTAAATGTTTTTTTCCATTAAATTTATTATTCTGGTTTGTTTCTGTTTGCTTCAAGTTTAAGTCAAGCCTTTATTATGATAAGAAAAATGAGTCAGTCATCCTTTTATCACCATTACGACTACTGCAGAAGATATTAACTTGTTAACACCTAACCAGAAAATTTAACAATCATCAAGTGAATCAATAACACTATAAGTCTATACAAGTCTATATTAGCGCCATGATATACCTGGATATAAACGCCTGTACAAATACCCAATATTATTATAATTATTATTAAGGAGTCAGCCATTTGGCTGAATCCTTATTGTTATTGGCGTGTTGTTTTTTTTGTTTTTGTTTTTTTTTATTATTCCACCGATTTTGTGACACGCGTTCTGAACTAACGGCCTGACCGATTTCTCTGAAACTTTCAGGGATTGTAGCCTGTGACCTAACTTAGATCCTAACGGAGTCCGATTCTGAATTTTCCACTTCTTTCGTGAGTTATCCCCCCTGAAGTTGAAACTTTAAACCTTAATAGCTCGAAAACTTATCAACATATTTCTTTCTTCCTTCATAAAACTTTCACCAAAATGTGCACAACAACATTCCCCAAAGATTAGGCCTATAGCGGTTTTTGGCCGTAATAATATATTTTTTGCTTTTTCGAAAAAACTGAATTTTGTGTATACTTTTTCGGTTTTGAGGGTACGCGTCTTCAAAAATCTTCTTCTAAATCCCGGCAACACAAACAGCTATGTGTGATAGCTCATTTGAAAGCTGGATAAACGTGTAAAAGTTATCGAGACAGAATTTTGAATTTTGGCTTAGAATTCGAGTAATGTGCCCTTGTATTTGGACCTTTTCGAAAAGTTCATTTTTCGGCTGCATGTTCAAAGAGGCATAACTCTGTAACCAATTGATTTATGTCAAAGTTACTTATTTCAATCTCTTTATAATAACTTCTTTAACAATACCATAACATATCATGATCATGTGAAAATTGATAGATTAGGCAAAATTTGGACATAATTCCCAAAAAGTTAAATTTTGTGATTTTGAGACCTTTCGAGGGGTATCTTCTTTGGAGAATTTTCCTTCGTAAACCACTGACGATAGAATAATGTTTTACGGCTCTTCGTAATGTAGACATGTCTCTGATGAAGAACAATACATTTCAATCGCGTATCTGTCATACTTTATGTGTGACAAGTCACAGAACATTGTCATTTTTCGAAAATCGCCATTTTTAGCAAAGTTCAAAGGATCACGACTGCTTAACCAATGACGCTATTGAAATTATATTCGCACCTGCGAATAGCCAATTCCAAGCATAAAAACTTTTAAGTTGAACCCTTTCATCAAAAAGTTAATAGTTTAGCTTCGAACATCGGAAAAGTGGTATAGGAGTCCGAAAATAAGCATTTTTTAGTATTTTCCTGAATATTCAAAAGAACATGAGGCATTAACCATGTATTAAACATGGAAAAATTGGGTCTAAATAATCCTATAGACTTGCTAGAGAGTTGCAACTTGTTTTGAAAGATGCGCAATAACATGAGAAAGATGTATCAACTGCTTATATTCCAATTAATTGAATCATTTACGCGCTGAATCTGTTTAAAGTCGCTTGCGACTATATTTATCATTATTATCACTGCGCAATCATCACTCTGGTGATCTCAGCATTGTAAGAATGTAAGTATTTACAAATAAAAACACATAATTAGCGAATATGTGTCCATTAATTGACAAATGGGTCATGATGATCTTATTATTTATCTTTATTATTGATTTATCATAATCATTTCTTCTTCGGTGTTACAGAAGTGGCTGATTATTATCGTTGTCAATGAACCATACCAGTCACACAGTGTACTCAGATAATAAACTGGAAGGCTTGATATCACTAAACATGTGTCCCCGACACTGTATAATATACAATGGTTTAGAAAGGATGGACTATTATAATCTCGTTGCTGGATTTTGATATCCAATCCCAATTCCCTGAAGTCATTGCTGCAAATTTTCAATGTGGAGGATTGTGGATAATTTCTAAATAAGTAAACCTAGCTGGATTACTACTGAATAAACAAGTACAACACTTTGTTTTCCACTGTAATTTTGGTATCATTGTAACACATTGGGTATAATTATTTCTAAAAAAGATCATCATCATCTATCATCAAATCTATAATATTTTAATGAATGAAGCTTTGGTTTTGGAATGTTTTTATTTGGTTTTAAAAACATTTTGGCGAAAAATAAATTTAATGGTAATTAATGTGTTCTACAACTGGAATTGTCTTTGAAGTATATAATACAGTTCAACATTAATTCTCTTTATAAGAAAATCCTATTTACTTCGAATTACGTAATACATATATCTCATATTGTTGACGTCAGCTGCCTCGTATTGTACAGGAAATGCAATGAACTACAATTACACAAACGAAACATGTCTCCTCAGAAAAAGAGCCGAGACGCTTCTGTATTGATTTGAGGATGAGTCAGTTCGGTTCTTTTAACAACAAGGTACTCTGTTGACCTCCGAGTGTTCACCCTATTCTTATTCATGGAGAAGAAACTCGTAAGGAACTACTGCTGATGTACAGCTTTGTTTCGTGTTGACATTCGTCCTGGTGTCCAAAGTTGAGTGAAGCAATGTTAATGTACCTGATGTACTCGACAGTGATGTACGTCACTGGAATAATGTTAGCAAAAACTTATTTAATTTTCAGATGTGAGTGATTATTATATATATTGAGTAATTATTTGCTGTCCACATCAAATTGTTATCATAATCATTTATTTAGGAGATAAACCTACTGTGTTTGAAAATCAGAGACAGTTTATACTGGTTTGATAGCAAATAAATTGAAAATTGGAAACGAACGCGTAACGAGAAGGTTTATCTCGTTTCTACCATGACTGTTTTACCACGGGACGGCACGGCGTGAGCTCCGAATTACGTTCGAAACATCCAATTTTGACAACAGCAGCGATTTCGTACAAAAATATTGTTGTTATACACAAACTTTTCTCCCATAAGTTCTCTTTAACTATTAAAAATAATCTAATATACATGTCATTTATTACAGGAGTTTAAATTTTGTTTTCCCAACATTCGCATTCACACAATCAAGATTCGTTTTTCCTGAATTCCGCACTTTTGGAATAACCCTCATAAACATATCACGCGACATTCAAAATGGCTACCCGTTACCGTAGCTGTGAATGGCGAGCTTGAGGACTTGTATTTATTAAAATGAAGTGTTTCAGGTGAGGGTAATTGTCTCATTCGGGTAAGGAATGCACATTCTAGTTATTGAAGTAGATGTGCATGTGATATGACATATTATGTATTCCTTATTTTGCGTCAAAGCGTTTCACAACCCGCTGACAACGCAGCATTTGCTCGCCATCCGAACTGCTTTAGAAGTGTCTCTATTTGGAAAGATCATAATACTGACGAAGTTTGTCTTAATAATCTATCATTTAATGTAGCTCTAAACACGCACGCTACATGGAAGATTAATTTGATTACTATACGTTATTTTGATTTCCTCAAGTAGAGCATGTTTTAGAATTGGATAGATTGTGACGTCACAAGGTGTAGATGCAACAATACACGGTGAAGCAGCGATAACATCAGAGGAGGTTCAATCCAGAATTGATAATTTTTTATTTTGCGGGAGAACACATCAGAATCGAGTATCCAGCAATGTCATGGTAGAATAATGAATTAATAAAGGTAAATAGCATGTAATTTACTTTGCTGATTAAAGTGGTGAGTGGTGACACAAAGTGTCATTGAATTATTGTATCCCTTTTACGAAGTGGTCAAATGTATATGGATGTCAGCTCATGTCATGTCAATCGTTGCGTCTTCAGCTCACTCGGACAATAATAGTTCAAATGTGACTAAACTTGATACATATGATCACTGTGATGTTCTTTGTAATGTTAAGCTATGCTGATGTGGCTCATATGTTTCATACCCACATTTGCATAATCAATGCAAATTTTCTTCAGTTTCTTTAATTAATTTTCACGTAAAGCTAGAGCACTCATACAATAATACAAATACTCAATTAGGACATCTTTGTACAACTAATCTGAAAACATGTCAACTTTTCGACCACAGACCTTCATATTAATTTACTTTTTACGATTTCCATAGAAACATGACCTGAACAGTGACCCTATGAGGAATTTCTTTTGTTTGAAGCACATCCAAATATATAGATGTAGTGTCATGGCATTTTTCTCACATTCACACCTTGCTTTCGAGATATTGAGATGTCTGCATAACCTACACATTGATCAAACTTGTTTGGGATAGGTTTTATGATTAAGTTATGAAATCATCAACAGGCGCACATTTAACACTATATTTCATTTATATAATAGCAAAGCAACTCAAATTAAATCATGTACATCATATGAGTTGTCTGTTTTCGATTAAACTGTGTGCATCGACATGTCGCATATATACTTTGAGTCTAGTAATAGTAAGTATAATTGTATTGATAATGGAACCGTGATGTCGTGCATATTAAATGTTTCATTCATCCTCAACTTACGATGTCATTTGCAGTTTTACAGCTTAAATGAACAGAGCTGTGAATAACAAATAAAGATTTCCTGGATAACAACAATTTAACATTCTGTATAAATGTTCCTAGCTTGTTTTACCCCACATTCCATCTGATGAAGGAATAGCATTATGATGAGCATATTCTCCGAAACGTCGTGTATCTACACATAAGAACATCTTATTTGTATTCCACTTCTAAATGTCCCTCAAAGAGTTATGTGTGTATTAGGAGAAATCCGTTGCATACAATTATTCAAGTTTAGTTAGTTTTGGGAATTGATCTTTATTGGCAAATTATTTATTATTGAGACAGAACAATGTAATTACAAAAAACACAGCATTTATTTTGCTTGAAAAATCATTATCATTCAGATTTACAAAGCCAACAATTCCACACAATGAATCAACACTTATGTAAAGCAGCCTCATGTACCAACAACAGGTTTTAGAATTCAGGTGACAAACTCTTTTACTTGTTCATGTTACACACAGCAGACTCAAATCAATTCAAGAAATACGCGAAATACTGAATTGATGTTTTTAGCAGTGGCGTTGAATCAACCTGTCAAATGGAATATTTCACAGGATAAAAACATCAGAGTACTACAGATTGACTAAACATTTCAATTCCAAAGTTTTCCTCAGGATGTATGTCATGATCAGCTGGGCGTAACTTAACATTGATTTTTAAATTATCTTAAATGGAGCGTGTATAATTCATAATGCGTGACATATACACCTGAGATACCAGTCCTATCTGAAGCAGTGCTCCATGCCCCAGTATTATCAGAACATGTGTCTACCTGACAAAATGACCCAGATGTACTAGTTGATTTGTCACTATTTACTAATTTAATTGGTTGGCTATGCAATTCACTCTATTCTCTGAAAGAAGTATGTTCACAATCCCACGGAGAAATACATATATGATAGACGTCACAAACGTAGAGATCAATTGAAGAAATCTTTTGCAAATCCCTAAGCAAATACCCAGAAATATATACTTGTCATTGTAACACATACAATAATCCAACATGAACAATACATTTAGAAAATGAATAATGAACAGTTGTTAGGTGTTTCTAGGACAAGTGTAAACCATCAGATATAATATGTTTAATACAATATGGGACGGCATCCCGTCGTAAACAAACATTTTGATTGCTTGATTTAGATGGAGGCCGTTTAAAGATACCCCCAATACAATTAAATCAGTAGGAATGAATAAGCGAAGCCAAGAGAGTACTTGATTAGGACATTGGAACATGAGGGCTACTTATTCTGTATTTTAATTATCCCAAACACACATATTATTTCACCCATATTTTATTAATTTAAGTGTGATGCTTATATTGGCGAATAAGTGAGAAAAGTTTGTTTGAAGTTGTCAGATAGAAAAGGATAAACACATAATCATACTTAGTGGGACAATTGATTTTAGATGCCCCAAGTTAATATAGTTACCTACTTATCGCTAATCAACTGTAACTCATCAATATTATGAATACTGTTAGACCAAAAGTATGCTTGAAATATTTCTGAATAACGACACAATTGTTTACAGTAATACATCTCTGCTCTTTTATTGTTTTGCAACAGCCTTGTTATCAACATACTGTGACGCCTCTTGGCTCATTATGTACACGCAATGCATTGAACAGACACGACTAAGAATAAAGAAAATATTTAAGAGAAACATGGTTAAAGAACACAGTCAGACACATATATTTTGATTTGAGGGTCAGTCAGTTCGGTCGATGTTACGACAGCTTAATCTTCCTTGCCATTAGTATTGATACTTACTCATGGAAGAGAAGACATGACTGTAGGTAAAATGCTTTTTAAAAAATTTAGGCAATTTTGTTTCTTTTTATAGTGTAATTTTCAGATAAATGATGAGAAAATACACCTTTCATCGAACCATGAAGAAATAAGATTCTTTTCTGTAAAATGTTCACTAAAGCAGGAATGTTTATGTTTAGTATTATACCAGAGACGTTGTCAATCAAACGTTCATAATATACTTTTAACAGTAGAATCATTTGCATACACCCATAAAACATAGCATATCTAAAACATTATGAATATTGCAAAATAATTATTTACCAAATGTTAACAGCATCAGCTCCTAGTCGCGCCAAACCTGTAACATCAGTCATCCCCATTTATTATGGTGCTTTGTTTAGGTGCTAATTGTTAGGTTATGCCATACATAAGATCTGATCACTCACCATGTTAAAGAATACACCATTCAATATGCTTAATAGTGTAATGTATCGTTTATGTCTAAATGTCTTTCAAAGGTGGCTGAAAAATGGGTGTTGTAACATTTCTGATCGAACACACTGACTGTTATATGATAAATAGTTGTCAATGATTGATAATTATTGACACATTGTAATGTTTATTGAACCTTTGAATTTATAACCAATGCTTTTAAATGCATAGTAACATATGTCCTTTCTTCTAGAGATTCAAAGACATAATTCATGTTATCCAGAATACTTTGGATTTTGAACCTACAGAAATTTCAGAAAAAAAGACTCCAGTCGCACTGTGGCTATGCATTGGTATTAAAATGGCAAGCTTCGTCTGATAAGAAAACTAGTCCTCCTGCGGTGAATTTCAATAGCACTGTACCACTTAACATTGTAATTCTCCTAGACACGACAAAGATTTTCCATTCCCTAATTTTATTTTTAATACTTACTCAAAGGAGTAAAACATATTGCCGTTAGAAGTATATGGGAAGAAGGTACTTAGAAATAAAACTCACTTTGGTATCATTGTGAATATTGTGAAGATCAACTGGTTCCATCAAACACTTCGTTAGAATGACACTTTATTTCTCAAGGATTAGCATTCATTGGCTGGATATTCTCAAAAGGAGGTATACTGATTGATGCTAGTTTGAGTCAGTGAACAATGACAGCATCCACTCAATTGTCTCTCAAACTTGATAGTCTTTCTTTCTGACTTCTGGTGTCAGATATTTAGGTATGTGATCTATCAGCAATCACATCAGTATCAACTTCACCAGAAAAAGGTCTATGAATAAGATGGAAGACAGAGGGGGCACATGGGAACTTGTATATTGACAAAGAGATTTACATCGTGACACATCTCGGCAGGCATTAAAGATAAGATGGGCAAGTGTTACACGACCTTAATATGCAGTGAATGTGTGTGGTAAGATAAGTTGGGCAAGTGTTACACGACCTTAGGATGAAGTGAATGTGTGTGGTAGCATTTAAACGCTCAGTTTGAAATAAACAATCGAATTGACCAATGATTAATGTGGTAAGAGGTGTCACTAGAAGAAAGTGTATTTAATACCGTATCATAACCTCTTAACAGCAGGGTATTCCTGTTGGTACATGTGATGCAAACAAACGAATCAACAAAGAAAGAAATGTTAAAAAATAAAGATGTAGATGCAGGTGACCGGAGATGAATGCACAGAATCAGGAGGATACTATTGAGAAAAGGAAACCTCGTTATTGCATTGATAATGAATACAAGGAAACATGTGATCGACATGTCATTAGTTACTTCACTGAATTATTGCATTCATTGTATGAATACTGTTTTTGTGGCAACATGAATTATTGAGTTGAACTTGTTCTCATTCAACGATGTATTAATATTACAAAAAGTGCTACTTAGAGACTTTCAGGCTGACAGACATAGCTGTTTTATTTACATCTCACTCGCACAAATATAAATACACAAAAGTGATGTTAAATCATATAAAAGCGACCACCCGCCAAGCGATTTATGAGAGATGGTAAACCATATAAAATATAATCTGTATAATCTAAAAGCATATAAATACATACACTAATAAAAAATAAAATATAAATATAAACATCATTATTATTTGTACAGTATTAAACGCCTATATTCTAAGAGGTTACTACAGGTTTTGACTGTCTGAGAAATTCCACTAAAATTGGGTAGTAGAGTTAGATATCTCACTTGGTTGTCCATGTGATCCCTATCTTACTTGACTCATTCATTAACAACAAACGTGTTTTACGAAACATTAACGACTGCAGGTATTTACAATACTGTAACCGTTATGTAAATGTATAGGCCTGATTAAAACTAAGAGTTATCTCAAATGTTTTTCTTAACTAATAGGCATTTCTTGTTGAGTAATTTGAAGTAGATTTTTAACTAAACTTTTCTGAAAAACATAATCCATATTGCAATCACAGAGTCTGTAAAACATAAATGCACCATTAAATTCTAATTTAAATTCTAATGAGACGAAACAAGTTTGTTTAATCGTAAAAACTTCCAAATCACTTCATCCGTTTTTCTACAAATGGAAATATCTAGTTCAATTTTCTGCAAAACATACTTCTGGCCGAAAAAATACTGAAACGTTTCAGTATTTTACATCAAAGGTTTGAACATTTTCCATGATGTAACACACTTCAGCTCACATGCATTGGTCAATGTTAACTCTTACAGTTGATCTATTACACCAAACAATATACTGCTTCATATCCTTCAACATACTCAACTTTGATTTATCATGTGATTCACAACGCTGCTCACGACAAGCATAAAAGTTCCTCATCAGTAAATATCGTTTAGATACTGAGAAATAATATCATTAAAATAGTACATGAACAATCCCCTTCCTAATGAACGATTACTTCATTCAGTCATATATATTGTCCGAAAATGTTTTTAAAATCTTATTAAATCTTCAATGTCTTTCAATTAGTTACACATCCTAAATGCACCATATCTATCATTTCTTGGGTAAAAGCATAATTTGTTTTGTAGCATCAGTTTATGTTGCAATATTATCATGTTGTCGTTATTGTCAACGTAAACTACAAAAAGATGACAAGAGCATTTGAAATTGTAATTCAACAGAGAACCACAACTTTATTTTACATGGTTGTTCTGCACCAGATGTCAATGTAGAGATACATCAACTCCAGATCAATAACTATGCATGTTGGAAAAACATAATACAGGAAGATAGCGTCCGCTTGCGGCTAAAAGACACGCGTAACCTGACTATTGACACGAATATTGTTGACCTATTTCAAGGACCGATTGAATACTTAGATAATAACTAGCGAGTGACAGGGAATGACAGATTATCTTTCCCGAGTTATAGCAATTGTGTAATTCTCGAGCTTTGGCCAGAATTATATAACACATTAAAATTGGTCATGGGTTAGAACCCCTGATATATATAACCTAATCATCAACATTTATTTGCAAAACAATGTACATTTTAAGGGAAGGTTACATGACTGCTGATAGAAAGTTTCATCAACTATTTATTTATCATTTATAATTATGAATATAAGTAAGAAAGTATGTAAGTAAAGACTCAGTTATATGAGAGATGACAATACACATTAACACATAATAGCTTATCATAGCATATACACTTATATCTTACAAAAACGTAAGATTATGCCTAAAGTGATTTAATTAACCAGTCGTGACAATTAACCAGTGTTTCCTGACATTGTTACCATCAGTGATATATGGTACTATCTTTCCTTGCAGAAAAATACTCGTGTCTGGTTGGCTGAGGGGCGTTACATTTTGATTATGTACCCCGTCAGTTTCACGGTGTACACAGTTCATGTACCCCGCTGCAATAGTCACAGCTCCTGAAAGTGGGTACCGTATCTTAAGATGACGTTATACAATTACAGACGGTATACAGAGTTTTGAACAGTTCGATCAGTTGTCGGATCAAGAAGTCCGGGGTTCGAATCCCGCCAGGGGCAGGGCAACTTTGTCTGCAGTAGAGAACTTACACGCAGTAAGGTTTGGGTGAAATGCTACACTGAATTCCAGCGTAGTACTACCCATGGTTCGCTAGTTCCAGCCGATGCTCGCAGGTTTCACCGCAATGCATATCCACATGGTGTTGTGGGCTTTCTCCCGGCCAAAATATTAGCAGCCGTGATATAAGTGAAATATTCTTGAAAGCGGCGTTAAATCCCAAATCACCTTACCTCATTTCACAAGTTGTGACTTAAACAAACATATCTTCGTTTAACTAAGGCTGAGGCGGACTGGAATCTGCTGTTTTGCTGTACAGAGAGAACAAATAATTACAGTCATGGAGTTACAGCATGTTATATATAGGTGGATCCAACTCTTAATTGCCATATTGTGAATATATATCTAGTCCGTAATATATAAGCATATCATTCGTTACTTTTTAACGCAATTAGCCTTCTTCTTCACACAGCCAATTGCTACTAATTAAACTAAGTAAAAAATGATATTTCGTTGGTGCCAACCATTTGAGATATGTCAATATCTAGTTTATGTTTTTCCCTGCCATAATACTAGCAGCCGCGATATAAGTGAAATACTCTTCAAAGCGGCGCTAAACCCTAACGAGCCCAAGTTTTGAATTTCGTCCTAGAACTTCAGATATGAATTTCGGCCTCCTGTTCAAAGGGAAATAATTCTGTCAGAACTGAAGATACTTATTGCAATCTTATCCAAATACGTTACTTCACATTTCTGTTTATAATCTATATCATATACAAGTTGATAGTTTGGCCACAATTGTCACATAATTTCAAGAACAGCAACTTTAATGTTGAACCCATACCTATTTATAGGGGTAAAAAAAAAAGAGCATTTTTGAGTATTTTCTTGAATATTCAGAAGAACATAACGCATTTATTATGTATGCAATCTAAATGATGATTACATCTAATTAGTTGGAAATTAAAGCACAACATTTTGTATGTTACACCTTATCATGAAAATATTAACCGTTTTGTCAAAAACATGAAGAATATAATGTAGGGGTCTAACAATAAGTAATTTTCACATTTTCCGAGGGGTGTTTTCTTTGGAGATTTTTTTTTTTAAAAACTAATGAAGATAGAGATATGCTTGATAGATCATTTTAAAGAGGAACAACTGATAAATGAAATGGAATTTAGGTCAAACCTGGGGTTTAAGGTCAAGCAGGAGTCCTGAAGACCTAAGTGTTGTCCTGTGGCAATCCTAGTATAACTAGAAAAAGCAGAGCAGCTCCGAAACTTTGGGTCTCGCCTTTCCCTGTTCCGCTTTCTCCTCAGCATAAATAAAATGGGTATTTTTTTTGACAATTTTTTTTTCATTATTCAAGTTATTCTAACAAGAATCATCACTGGGGTCACTTTTCACAACTTTGTTCTTAAAACCTATTTCTGATTTCAAAATTGGATCAAAAGATTAACATGGCCATAACCAATATCTCATGACCTTGAATTTTAACCTTCAAGGTCACACCATCAATGATTACTCTTCATTGTGTATAACAATCATGCAATGACTCAAAGTGTTCATTGTTAACATAGGCATATTCACAAAAGCACGCTTAAGTTGTGACCTTGCTGTGACCTTGACCTTTGACAGATTTTAGCAAAAACGTTTTCAAATCTTGGTCATTCTCCATAGTTGATATATACCAAGTTAGGGCCTGATAGCACAGAAGTTGTTGAAGTTATCGTGTTTACAAGGATTTTTGTAGTGATTTCAGAACTCATGACCTTGACCTTTGACCTTGAATGTGAGCATGTCAAAATATTTTCCCAGGTGTACAAGAAAGAAGCTATATGAGGTGTTGATACCTTCATGGAAAAAAGTTATTTAGTGATTTCAGAACTGGTGACCTTGACCCTATCTCGTGACCTTGACCTTTAAAATTCAAGGTCACACAATCAGTGATCACTTTTCATTGTGTATAACAATCATTTAACGATTCAAAGTGTTAATAGTTGAAATAAGACATTTTCGCAAAAGCATGCTTAAGTCGTGCCCTCGCTGTGACCTTGACCTTTGACGGATGTTAGCGAAAACCTTTTTAAATCTTGGCCTTTCTCCATAGTTGATATACACCAAATAAGAGCCTGATAGCACAAATATTTTTCAAGTTATCGTGTTTACAAGGATTTTTTGAGTGATTTCAGATCTCGTGACCTTGACCTTTGACCTTGAATATGAACATGTCAAAATCATCCACCATTTTTATAAGAAAGAAGCTATGTATATGGGGTGTTAATACCTTCTTGGGAAAAGGTTATTTAGTGATTTCAGAACTGGTGACTTTGACCATATTTCGTGACCTTGACCTTTTAAATTCAAGGTCACACAATCAGTGATCACTTTTCATTGTGTATAAAATCATTTAATGATTCAAAGTGTTAATAGTTGAAATAAGACATTTTCGCAAAAGCATGCTTAAGTCGTGCCCTCGCTGTGACCTTGACCTTTGACGGATTTTAGCGAAAACCTTTTCAAATCTTGGCCTTTCTCCATAGTTGATGTACACCAAATAAGAGCCTGATAGTACAAATATTTTTCAAGTTGTCGTGTTTCGGGGAATTTTTTTAGCGATTTCAGAACTCGTGACCTTGACCTTTGACCTTGAATATGAACATGTCAAAAAAATTCCCCAGGGGCATAAGTAAGAAGTTATGTATATGAGTTCTCAAAACCTTCTTGGAAAAAAGTTATAGCGAATACAAAACGCGTCGGCGGCTGCGGCGGCGGCTGCGGCGGCGGCTGCGACGGAAACTGCGCAAAAACTGATAGCAGCTCCGACTTAGTCGGAGCTGCTAATTATACTTATTGAAACCGAGCACTTACATGTAAGTAAACAATTTCAGACTATATGTACAAATGTGAAAAATTCATTACCCCCCTCGGTCAGTCTGGTATGTACTACAGAGAGTATTATGATTGTTAGGGTTTCTACGGTTACAAGTTGGCGCTTGCTAATCCTACAATGGTATACATACGAGCACTTATTTATTGCTGCATTGACGTCGTGGGACTAACCTTCGTGCTTACAGGAGTCATATAACAGTAGTTAATACTACACATTCGTTCTCCTATGAACATAAGTGAGGCACTTACATCAGATTAATACATTGTTCACAAATAAACGTATTTATTTATTTTAGTTTTATTTTAGTATACAAGTAGATGTCTCGTGTATCCGACATTTATGTCTTATTAACATTTTGACATGAGGCTACAAGGTTTACATATCTACAATAACAAACAAATTTTTACATTTTCAACATTTAAGTACAGTAATTTGAACATTTCTTTTGATTCTCAAAATGACAGATATGATTTAAATTCTTAGTATTTGACGAAACGAGGACATTTCTAATATACATGTGAATGTCGATTATGTCTCACATAAATGCAATATTTAGACTAATTATTATATTTATATTTTTTCGGCCCATATTTTTCCCGCTATTCATCGGTTTATGTTTATGATTATAAAGGTAACACATTTTATAATTATAAACGACTTTTAAATGAATTAAACCAGGACACAGTTATCCAACGAATATGTTTCAGGTATAGCAACTATAGTTCGTGGTCAAGTCAAAATAGGGAGCTAGCGTCGATAAATTGCAAACTTTAAAAAATGATATCACTGCAATATAAAAGACATACATGTATGTTAGGCTTTATTTGAATAATACATTCTTCGATGGTCGTTAGTTGTCTCCCGCCACGAGGAATGGGGGTCTATGTATCCAGCGGCGTCCGTACGTACATGTACGTACATCACATTTCTTATTAACACAATATCTCAGGAAGTGTTGCATCCAAAGTCTTCAAATTTGGTGCGGTCCACATTGTGGGGAGAAGCAGACACAAGTCGATTTTGGTGACCTTGACCTTATTTTCAAGGTCACCACGACACTTTGACAACTTTTCGAACTCTTGTTAACGCAATATCTCATGAACCCTAGCACCCAATGTCTTGATGTCAATGTCAATGTCATGCTGATCATCATGACCTTTTTAACCAGTAATGCAATATATGAAGTAGTTCCTTTTGACCAAATGATGTGTCAGTGGCAAACACCATGTTAGTGGCAAACACTTGCTATTATTACCGATAATAATATACTAATCGGTTGTGTTCCTCACAGTTTTCTCAAACTTAATTAATCATCCAATTTTGAAATACAATGTAAAGATTCCGCTTCCCTTACAAATGACATCGCATTATACAAGGAGCAACGAGCAGTGATATGTAATATGTAGCGTTTAAGGTTGTTTGATTGATGCGAATATTGCCTATCATTGGATATCAGATACTGTGTCAGAATGTGTGAACGTCTGTGAAATACGATGATTACGTCTGGCTACTGCTGTCATATATTGGTTTAGGCGTGTGAAACATTTCATCAGGGCACAAAGTCACTGATGAATCTGTGTACTGAAGCCGTTTTTATCTGTCAGGGCATCTTTAATCTCATATCATTTTGAGACGATTTTAAATACATACTTCATTGCTTCAATATAAATTATTTGGATTAACATACATCTGTAACGAAAGTAAAACATAGCAATATAGCATTACTGTCTCCACGTATGTACAATGTAAATGCTAAAGCAGCAGAATTATGGGTGAGACAGTGTTTCTACCCCTAGGCTAAAATATGAGTCCAAGTGTGGTTCACTTGGTTTCACTTGTCCTTGTTTCTATTGTTTGAAGGTGGACAGTAAATCATCTTTTTCATTGACTGGGTATACATACAGTTGGAAGTTTATATGTGGCAGGAAGCAATTGTCAATTGTTACGTCATCTGTACTGAACGTCATCTCTACTGAACGTCATCTCTACTGAACGTGTCTCAAGTGAACGTTTTTTGTACTTGTGAATGTTTATAATACTGGACATTGCTTTGAACTATGCTATGTTTTTCGTACACAATATTACATGTAAAATTATTAAACGAAGATAGTGTCTTGAATTGCACCAGTTGAAAATGTATTGCATTAAAAATACACTTATACAACACATGCACATAATTCCACTTAATATGGTGATGATCAGATTGATTATCATAAACTGACAAGTACATTCTTGATAATACACTCTTTCGACACACGTTATAAAGTCACAATTACATCATTATGAGACAAGTATGGGTAGAGATTCCACGTATTTCATCGTGTTAACGTTTATTGACGCTGAAACAACTGGAAATACTACTTTTAAAGATATTAGCAGTTATGTAGCGATTCTATTTGAACCGCTGTCAGAAATTGTCCAAGAATATGCCCATCGATTTTATTATTCATCTGCAATAAAAAGTTATTGACGTGATGCAGTTGATGATGAGTTCGCTCTCGGCAACATTGATTTGCAAATGAAAATGAAGCAAGTGCTCCCTTTATTTGTCAACTGAATAAACAATCACAACACTGTGAACAAGGAAGAGTAAATACTATTCATCTTGTGAATTTAAAACCATATGCATGTACCTGATGATATGATACATATGTCAACACAGCATATTTCACACTTTTGCAAGTAACCTTT
Source organism: Gibbula magus (assembly GCA_936450465.1). NCBI lineage: Eukaryota > Metazoa > Mollusca > Gastropoda > Trochida > Trochidae > Gibbula > Gibbula magus. The sequence continues at coordinate 62,310,541 of OW388289.1, read as the reverse complement.
TTACAAAGAGAAGGGAAAATAATAACTTTCGGACAAAGTAGCATAACAATGTACATGTAAATTTAAATTATTTTCCACATTACCTGTCACTTGTTAAGTCGAAATGTTGGAAAGAGGTCTGGAAATGAACTCTTGTTTTCTTTATGGATATTGACCAGTGAGGAATGTTGTATGAGTCAAGGTTACATGTATGTTGGTAATAAATCTTTCATTTGATTAATTTCCAATCACATCGGGAAAATTTGTCGGTGTACTATGTTTCTTCCTTAACGTTGATAATGAAATTTGCAATTTAGCTTTGACCTATACATAAAGGATTGAATTCATTAGTGATGATGTTAGGCAATGCGGCTGTGATTGAGTCAGTCCCCTTTCATCTTTATCTTTATTTCAAAATCTTACATTAAACAGTCAATGTCAGAGCGAAAATAAATGTCCAAACACGATTCGATAGGCTATTAATATTTTGAAAATATTTAACAACCATCTTCATGTTTTACATCAAAAGCATACAAGAAAAAAAGGAAAGCTGGCATAAAATCGCAATTGAAATTGGAAATGAAATGAGACATTTGCATTTTGCACAAGAAGATACATAAAAGGGAGAAAAAGAACAAGCTCCATGAAAATGAGCATTTACTTGTTATCAGATATCAGCCCCAGCTGGTTTTGCAATATTTTGAAAATCTGACAACATGGAAATTAATTAAGCAACACTCACTCGAATGTTCAAACTTCCTCCACAGCAAGTCAGGAAATAGTCTGACACTACTGTCATTAAAGCTTAACATATTGAGTACAGTGAGGCCCAATGATCATGGATGATTTATATAACATGCTTTATTCTTATTTTGTTAATGGGTATTTGCATCCAAAATGACCCTCCACACAACTTTGCTGTTGTAGATAACGACTAAGTTTCTTACTTTCAGAATTTGTTAACTAAGGTATCAAAATGACAAATCATTAACAATGTTCTTAAGGCAGCTGCTGCAACAAACGATGCAGGACAATTTCCAAATCAGCAATATTCTGGAGATGAGGTTCGATTTTTTGTATTCGACGTCAAATGCTGACCTATATATGGTCTAAAGGATTAAAATATGGACCCCTTACAGGTCAGGGGAGTAGGGAGATGACGTTGTTGATGTTTCGCCCATCAGTGAGATTTTCTCGTATCGTCACAAGATCGAGCTTACAGTCATGGGAAATATGTCCCCAGACCTTAACTGACCCCCATCAAATGGAAGTGAAGCTTGGATGTTTTTCGTCACATGAACGGACTCTCGTCCGACCAATGCACCTTCTTCCATGATGTCAAATTTCACTGACAAATACAAATTAAATTCATGAAATTCCAAAAGATAATGCAAACCTATGGATTATTCACTGCATTTTAATTATGTTTGATTCAAATAAGCAACATTGTAACTTTGAAATGCGTCCACACACTTCGACGATATGCAAAGTTTTCCTAGCTTGTATCCATTATGGAGTTAATACATATTACGAATATCTGCTCCGTTATCGATATTTACATTTACAAGTTTACGTTACATATAGGTCAAATTTGTCTGCTTTAGAGGTGAGTCAGTATTCAGAAATATAGCTTTTAAACGAGACGGAGTCAATCTGAGGTCACGAGTGTAGAAATCCACACTGAAGGTTACTGTAAATAGACCTACAGGCGCTAGACATTTATACGCATTGCCATTATGGAGCAACGGGAATGGTTCCTAAGTTAACTTAATATTGATACATGAATCTAACTGAGGAAGTTTCAGACGAGTTTTCAATCTCAAGTGTACATGTATTTGTTGGTAGCCAGTGACGAGGAGCTCTTTATCAGATCGATTCCTGCACTTGAGCATCTCATTAACACAGTTGAAGTGGTCTTTGGGGCTGTACAGAACGTAATTATAAATATGTTCGTTTTAAAGATGCACTGTCTTCGATAATATGATTGTAAACGAATTGCAATAATTAAGATAATCCGTTAAAAAGGGAATGTGACAAAAAGTATAAACATTTCCAACCAGAATATTTGTCAGAGTTATTGTCTGAGATTGGAATTGCGTCGATAAAATGTGAGCATGATATAATTTCATTTCTTGTATGAACAAGCTTAATTAACCCTTTATTATATACCCATGTAAACTTAAATAATACAGGGGTGCAATACCGTTTCCATGGGCGATTTCCGTATTGCACGGTGAATTCCGTATTGTACGCATTGCCGAAAGCTTCGATAGCGATGCTGCATCATTGTGACGTCACAACCGTTTACTGTTGTGACGTCTTAACCATGGTTACGTCATTCGAAAGAAGCACGGCGGACGGAAGCCTGAATGTTGTTTCTTATTTTCAGTTCTTAGTAATTAAATGATAGTCAATCAAATTTAATGGTTTTATTATGTCAAATCATGAGTCCTGCTGGTCAAGCAACCGTCCGTGTATCAATGCGCAGCACGTCGTCCCAGTAAATTTAAGCAACTTTATTTGTTTACAAATTTGCTAATAAAAAGGGGTAGATACTAAATATAGAACATCATATTTGTGCATTTGGATCGTTTGTATTGAACTCGTTGTTCCTCCTCTTCATGACATCTTCTCGTTCAATACAAACGATCCAAATGCACAAGTATGATGTTCTATATATTTAGTGTCAGCGATTACTGCAAACTTGTCTCTGACTTTTAGACATATAGCATAATAAGGAACCGACAATTCCTTTTGATGACCATTTCAGTCTGATCGAACATGCCCTGTACTTTGCAAATACCAGAGGTCCAAAAAAGACATGCTGTGCTGCAATAATGAGAATATATTTACCTGACGACTTAAAGTCTAACCCTGATTTTACCAGTCTCGTTTTAAATGTGTCAGCTGCCAAGGTGAGGTGAGGTGAATTCGGGTTTAACGCCGCTTTCAAGAGTATCAGCTCCAACAGCTAATGCTAAAAAAGCATTAAGTTCAACACCTGCTGGTTCTATGCATTCATTAATGATTCTCGTGTCAATAAAGAGAAGTTGTAATGTTTCTGTAAATTTAAAGGCACAAGTGCACGCCTTTTTGCTCAAATTAGCTGTTCTAGGTTGTACATATGACTACTTTACCTTCTTATTGATGCAATACATTCTTCTAGTTCTTTACAATAAACCTACAATCGATAATGACAACAATGACACTAAGAGAGTACACAAATATAGTCGCTTGTGTACCAAAGGGAAATATAGAGTTTTGAAAACGGCTGAGCTAGGATTGTGTGCAGCTTTTGAATATACCTCAAAGGCGCTGTAACACGTTTTGTTAAAGGAAATAAAGTGATCTCACTCTCTGTTACAAATGACTACATAAATCTACTGAATCAATACCAGAGTTATAAAACGATGTTGCGATACTAAAAGACTCAAAGTAGAGTTTTACATACGGTACAATGATGGAATGGTCAACCATCTTGCTGTCTGAAATCTCAAAATTGTATATTACATGTATCTAAAAATCTACCTCTCACGCTGATAAGTTCCACAATACTGTCGCTTTATACATCGCACCATTTTCTACAAATACCAATAACTGTTTTCTATCTTTACGGCTTATCAGGGCGTGTTATGTTTTGTTTTACCCTCTGTTGTAACAATATATTGTATAACCTTTAATAATAATTGAGAATTTTGAGAAAAAATAATATGCAATTTACATGTAATGTCAATTTAATTGATAATTTGATATTCTTTTAAATGTATCATATATATTATTACCCACGTATTACTCCGTAAAGGGGTTTTATAACAATATGTTATGACACATCTGTGTCATAACACCTTCAAGTAACTTGATTGGCTAAAGATGAACTTTGACACTTCCTGGAGTACTTTATTCATTAATAAATGAACGTGAATTCATTCTTGAAATTTGCAAGTAATTTGCCACAACAGAAGCATGTCAGATATTCTACGATATATTACAATATTCAGTAAAAACACCGAGCTGGTACAAAAACAGAAAAAAGTGGAAAAGATATCTCAAATGCCAAATAAACCAAAGTGAATGGAACACAATAAACAAAATGCCTTTTGTGTGTAATATGTCTTCGAAAAGAAAATGGTTTCAATATTCCATGATACATAGAATCCTCCCGACAAATGAACTTGTGTTTGTAATCTATCTATCTATTTATCTATCTATTTATCTATCTATCTATCTATCTATCTATCTATCTATCTATCCATCAAAAAAAACATATCTCTTGAATATCCTGAATATAGGAACAGAATACTGAACATATAATCACAACTTTTAAGTACACCATTTTTAAAACAAAACAAAACGGTTTGAAACCAAACTTAACCTACATTAAAAATCACATTAAGATAACATACAATATCGACAAATATAACGCTTAATCTACTTGCAACAACTCCAAATTTATAAATTTTGGTCAACTTGTCACTTAATATTTGACTAATTAAAAACATCATTTTATCTTTACCTTTGGTCCTTCTTTAACTGAAAACCCTCACAAATTGTAACAAAAAACGGATTGTTTGATTGCTTAGAATTCATGTGTATTATTCTTAAATGTTGTACTCAGAATGTCACTTGTAAATTGTTGTGTGCATGTACCACAAAAAAAAATAATGAAAAAAATGAATAATAGAATGCTAAACGTTTGATTTTAAAAGTGTGAATATTTAACGTCGCAATATTATGAACTTAGATGCTGTGACAGGTTCGAAAATACCCCGCTGTTCCGTTCCATTGCAGGGACAGCACTAATATATTTTAAAACGCAATAAATAGTATGAAATAGAAGTTGATAATAAATAAGATACATAACTTGTACCCCTTTCATATCAAGTCTATGTCCCTCGTGAAACAATTTTTGTTTGCAACTCGCCAAGGCTCGACACAAAGCAAACTTATTTCACTCGGGACATAAACTTGATATGACAGGGAAGCTTGTTAGATATCATATAATTATGATCCGGGGTAAACGTTTTCTAACTTCAGTTACTCATGCGTGAAATATTATATCAGTTATTATCTATGTTGTATCACATTCTATCACGAATTATAGACCCTAGCAAATATCTATAAATGAAATTGTACACATCATTTTCATAATCATAATGCATAGTACTGTCTGTAGAGTCTCGGTCATGAGTTACATCTTTAGATTATTTTGACAGAACGACCTGAATTATAAGGCTTTACTTATAATCAGTGGTGTAAAATATAATAATAATAATAATGATAATAATAATAATAATAATAATAATAATTATTATTATTATTATAATTATTATTGTTGTTATTATTATTATTATTAGTAGTAGTAGTAGTATTATTATTATATGTCATCTTGTATAGCGCTCTTATCAAACTCCTCAATAATGTCTAAAGGCGCTGACATTGTTATGCTGACGGAATTGTATTTTCGGAGCAGCCATAAGCGCTTCACGAAACCAGCCGTTAATTCAGGTACTCAGTTGTACAGCTGGGTGGACTGAGTGCAATGTGGATTAAGTGACTTGCCCAAGGACATAACACAGAGAGTCCCAGGTTACAAATTGTAGGTGCCTCCACCGGGATTCGAGCCCAGGTCGTGCGATGCCAGTATGCTAACCACTACACCACTGTGTTCCACACAATCGTCATCAGTAACCTCAGTCAAACACCGGTATTTCTGGCCACAAATACTCTGATTCAGTTTTCACAAAGGTCTGATTTTCGGACAAGAGTGTGACTGGCATTAAAGCACTGACACGTTATAGAGCACAAACGACATGAGACTGACAGTTCTTTTTGTAAAGGACTATTCCCAGAGAGCTCTGTCAGTGATTTACAGAAAACAAATAGAATGTGCCACATAAGATTGGTCACTTTTTCTTTTTCAATCTCGCAGACTTGGCGGAACTTCAAGTCATGCTATTAAAGTTCAAATGTGCACTACCTTTTAAATTGTTAAGTAAGCAAAACAAATTTGAAAGACGACATTTGAAATTTCATATTATGCAGAGTTGTATACTTATATTATATAAATTATAATTAAAAAAATTTCCAGCATAGAAAATATACCGTACGAAAAGTAGCGAGAACACTCATTGATATCATGGTGAAAGGGGAACTACTTATCTATAATTAGTAAGTGCAACGTCTACGATTTATTGTATGATGTAATTGGAAATAATGCAGTTGATATTAAATGATTACCCAAATGAACTTACAGACATTCAGAACACATTGGTCATTTGGTCAAACAGAAAATATCAATACTAGAGTAAGGTAGTTATATAATTAATTACACATAACATATAACTCAGTTTTTTTTTAAACATCTCAAATACGCTCCTCTACCAACATTAACAAAATATCAACTACAAGCTGTTTTCTGTAAATAACCTTTGTTTAGTATTAATTTTCATTATCCACATGTTGTTTCAAAATGGTATTATTTTCTTAAAGCTTAACTATGAGGCTAAAAGGAGGGTTCTATCGGGGTATTAAAGGCACTGTAGCAAGTTTTTTTGGCATATTCCTTTTATGGCATTAAAAAGTAAAGTGCATTATATATTGTTACATTAGAGTGTAAAACATCTCATTATATGACCCAATAAGCAGCAATAGAAAACGGTTATCCATATTAGTAGAAAATGGCGACGTATAGCCAGTATTACCAGTCCTCAACATTGAGTGTTTAAGTATTGCTTCATCAGTCTGACTACAACCTTCAGGCCTCCATTTTAATGGGAACACCTTAAAATGGTCTATTGAAGGTAAATGGACTCGCATGGCTTAACCAAACAATGTACATGTATATTCGTTTTAGAACTATTTTTATTGATAACGGTGTATTATTTACCCATTGGTAAGACGTATTTTCCTTTCCATGAAGGCATCATATTTCAGTTGGAAAGGCATGCAACAGCGCCTTTAATTTTGCCTTTTACGCTCAAATCATGAAGGCTGTAAATAACATATATGACAAGAAGAAAATTGAATGCTTCTTTTGTCTGAACTATTTGATTAAACTTGAGAAGACGGGGGTTGTATCCCAATGAGAGGATCGTGGATCAGTTGATTAAGAATGGACGAGAAGATGAAATAGAGGTGACATATGCATACAGTCATTTGTAAGAAAGAAAATGGCGATGAATAGGAGTGAAAGAAACAATATGGAAATTAGACTTTCGGGCTTCCAAAAAGAAATTCAGATTGATGTGTCATGTGTGCAATTCAATATCACCCATGAATGTAGTACAGCACTGGTTATATATTGGCATAAACTTATCAATTATTCAAGAACTGGATTTGTATTTTTAGATAAATGCTATTTACATGTCAAATTGATAAGAAATATACCATACATATCATGTATCCCCAGATTTGTATCAGGCAAGGGGTTAAGAAGTGACAAGAAAGCGACATCATATATCTTGATATATATTTTATATATATATTTTTATATGAGTCATTCTCAAAATTCTTGCATATTTCATATCGCCAAAATGTGAATTTTTTTGTGCCGGTTTTGTCGTTAAATATTGATTTAAGTCTTTGTAGTATTCTGAATACATAAAATATAAATTATTCAAGCTTAACAAAAAATCGTTATTTATTAAGCAACCTAATCCAAAAATTTTCCCCACCATTACAGCATTTTAAAACTCATTTCAAAAATAATAATGTCCTAATTCAAGTTATTTTATGTGCAGATATACAATTAAGTTGTGTTTAATAATAAAATAAACTTATTTATTGGGAATTTATATGTTTATTTGATTAAAATAGGACTACCGAACTGAAATCCTTATTTTCTTAAATTTTCAACATAAAAAGTTTTACTTTAAAAAAATATAGAAATGACCAAATCTTTTATTTTATAAATAACCAAAACTCTACTAACAAACATACTTGCACAGGAATTTACAGGCACAAATTGACGAATACTTTTTTAATAGATAGAAACATCTCAAATGTAACGGCCCGGGACTACCCCTGTAACGGCTGGGACTATCACTGTAACGGCATGGACAGTGTCACTTGAGGTTTTAGTGATGACAATGTATTAACTCAACTCAATTATTAACTCAATTATATCCAATTCAAGATGTCAACCTCGAAATCAGAGTCAATATGTTCAATATTTGAGACCGTCTGATGAAAACATCAACATATTTGATAAGATATGCAAAAGATCGACTGATGCAACCAGGGTATTTATTTTTTGTTGAAACATAACATTTGATATGAATGTAATCATACTTCAATTTACTTCTTTTATCGTTGAAAGTTGCCAGTCACTCTCATTGTTGCTCATGATAATAGTCAGCAAACATTTTTCAACAATTCAACAAAAGAATGTCTTTTTGACAAACATTTATTCTCTGGACAGAAAGTACACATTTCACATCTCATTCTCCCATCAACAGGGACTGCTATCAGATTAACACTGTAAAATGAAACTTTCAACCTAAACCAGCAACACATTATTTCAACATTCTTGAAATGTTTTTTTCTAAATATTACACTTTGAACCTGAAAGTATTAAATGTAATACGTTGAACAAATAATTCCCACTTGTAATATTATGTAAAAATAATACAGAATTCATTGATCATGTCTCTTCCATTTTGTAGATATTGGAGGGTTTTTTTTGTCTGTTTCTGACCCTTTCCTTTGATATAAAGAATTTCTTCTTTCAGGATCTTCAATTATTCTTTGCGGATATTATCTTATTTGCTCTAATGTATTCTTTGACGGCATCTTTAATCTGAAATGACACAATTTAATCATCATTTAAATATCTGACATTAATGTATATTAAAACTGAAATGTATCATTAATGCTAAATTCATTACCACACATTAACTTTCATGATTAATTTTGTATTTTACTTATTTGAAGGAAATTTTCTAAATGATAATTTTTGCTTTTTCAAACTACAAAAATGTCACTACCATTACAATTATCTGTCCTTACTGTTACAAGAAATAAACATTGGGGCTAACTATCCTATTTAAGTTTTTTTAAATACAATTTACTTACACTTGAATGTGATTGAATAATATGACACTAAAACGTTTAAGTATTTTTTTTATCAATCTATTAAAGTTGATTAGAATCAGTAAAGTACCAAACTGTCACTGCCGTTACAGGTATGTCCTTACCGTTACAAAAAAGGATCAAGCTAGGAGGTTACCTGCCATTTAAGAAGTATATCTAAAATATTCTTTTTCACTGGATGGAAATATTAGATTCTACACCACTATAAATATAAGTATTCAAATTAGTTTTTAAACCCCAACAAAATGCCACAATGTCACTACCGTTACAAACTTTGTCCTAACCGTTACACATAAATCAAACTTTGAGGATAACTGCCTTATAAGAAGTATATCGTCTAAAACATTCTTTTTAGTTTTTACAAATGGAATACAAAAATAGCTTTCAAAACACTTGTATATGAATTTAAGTATTCAAATTTGTTAATATAAACACCAATTAATGGCCAAAATGTCACTGCCGTTACACATATCTGTACTTACCGTTACAATCCCAAATGTAACGGCTGTGACCGTAGCGGTATGAACAGCCTATAGCAAAACCAATTTTAAAACAATAACTGCTCCCCAAAAGTTACTTAGAACATGGTTTGAAGTGATTTCCCCATCTGTCTTAGGTACCTGGCATTTTTTGGCTTCAGATAGATATTAGATGAATGTGGTGGGCACTGTTACGGTAAGGACATGCATAAATCTCAGATATAATTGTGTACTTACCTTATGTGTTATAAATTCATAAATAAGAAGTGTTTTCTCTTAATTTTCAACAGCCATGTTGACCTTCTGGCACTCCTTGCTAACATGAAGTAAAATGAGAAGAGAGTCCAGGGAGTAATCATAATTGCACTTTTTTCAGTGCTGTAACGGTATGGACATCAAACCTTGTGACAAAGTTTGACATTTTAAAAAAAATACTTCAAAAATGTAAAAATACACCAAACCATGGCAAGCATGTAGCTGCAACATCATAAATCATAGTATAGTATAGTCAATTTAAGAACAACACGGAAAAAGACAAACAAATTGAAAATGTCCACTGACAACTGGAGTTGTGACATTTGAAAATAGGGTAAAATCGGGTGGTTTTGGCGGTTAAAAATAAATTGTTTAAAACTAAATTCACAATTTTATTACTGTAATGGGTAGAGCAAAGTGAGATAGTTTGCTTATCATAAAAATAATGTTCACTTGTACTTCAGTTTGAAGGATACAAACATATAACATAAATATGCACGAATTTTGAGAGTGACTCATATATTCTCGGAAGGGAATTTGTTTAACGATTTACAGTGTATGATTGACTATAACTATGATAGACACGTTTATTCTTCTAATTCAAAACGATATTAATTACGTGTTCATGTTGACCACTATTAAATTTTACTCACGCTAGTAAATATTGGTGATTGTTGATTTTGATGATGTGGTACCCTTGTCGACGAACGAACTGGTAAACAATCTAAATGTATGTTTTCAATATATAACTACATGTAACTGTACTGTATGTGTTGCAAGTTCCAGTTTTCAAAGTGACATAATCCTCCATCTGTATCCAAAGTATCCACGTGTTATCTCTTGGAATCAATATGGTTTACAGTGTATATATGTCTGCTAATTATTGATACACGTAATATTTGCAAGCGCATAACATGCACAATGCACATCATTGTTGGTGAATTCCACATTAAAAATTTATATTTCTATGTTTGTTTACGAAGGCGTTTAAATTGCTTACAGTACAATGTGTCTGGTCTTATATTCATTTGGTTTAGTCTTTATTTTCAACACAAATAAAACAGAAACATATGCCTGTCATATAATGTTTTTCATAAATCACATATGTTCGTCAGTTTTCACATTATATAAAGCAAGGTAATGACTAAACTACAAATGTCCCTTTACACATGTAAATATATTATCTATATTTCTCAAGATGAGATATACATGGTATTCTACGAGAAAGGTCAAATGTTATTTTTATTAAATTTTAAGAAATTATTCATGGTTTGTAAATGACGTTCATGAATTGAGCATCCATGGCCGCCCTACTTTAAAGCGGTCTTCTTACGACGCCATCCTATTGTTACAATGACGTCATATGGTTGAAAGTGTTATTTCACTGAGTGAAAATACGGACTCTATTTTAACCGATAAATGTTGTATTGCACCACTGAAAATATAATAAAGATGATTATTTATATCTGTCTGTCCAAAAGAACTTCTGCAAATGATTATCTGAAACTTTAAACATAGCACAGGTTGAGGTAACATAAATTCTAAATTTGAGAACCTATGTGTTAACAATAAGGACGGATATTCCACAAAGCTACCTATGAAATAGTTTGCAGTCAGATTCATTCATCAGTAGTTTATGGTTTTTACTAGTTTGAGATATAATATCAAACAAATATAAATGATCTCATCATTCTTATCAGTGAATATTTCAGTCTGTGATATTAGGTTTTAAAATCCTTGCAACACTGGATATTTGAGTGTACCATATCTATAATATATTGATTAAAATCGAAGGTCACTTTGCATAACTTAATTATATTTACCCAACACGAATATCATGTTGGCATATGTGCATAAGACCTTACATTGATTGGGAAGCAGTTATTTAAAACAGAACCGCATCTTGATTATACAGGGCTGTTCAGCATCAGATGTCAGTGCAGAGATAAATCAACTCAATATCAAATAACAAGGCATGTTGTAAAAACATCATGCAGGCAGATAAGGTCTCATTAGGATCAAAATACACAAGTAACACAATATTTGACATGTATATGCAGAACGTTGACTTAATGCATTTCAATGAAAACAAGTAATTGTCACAAACGTGACCATGTCCTCCGCCGCAATTATGACATGAGCTCAAAGGATGAACATAACCTAACGTCATGGTAACCCAAATCGACTGGTGTCTGCATATTCCCAAAATGAAGACTGGTACCAAATTAGAGTCTATAGGTGCAGCGGTTCATGAAGAAGCTGAATGATATCATTTTAAACCGCAAATAAAGCCAAATATTTACCAGATAGTTTCCAGAAATGATTTTAAAGCATACGGCAAAGCATAATTTCAAAATAATTTACCAAATATTCTGTTTTTATTATCCAAACACATTTTAAAACTCGATTTGTGGGTGTCCATTGTAAAAGAGAATTGAGAAATGAGAATTTGTTAAGTATTTTAGATACAGTTGTCTTTGAAGTCATTTCCATCAGGGAAAAGGTGAAATACTGTGAAGTTTATGAAAATGCTCAAAATTGCATATTTTGGACCCCTGGATTATGTTGTCAATGTTGTTAATTAAACATTTTAATGAAAGCATTCAAAAGAAAAATTATGGTTCTTGAAATTATTAATCACATTGGTATCTTCAGTGGTTTACGATCGAAAGTTATACAATGAAAATACCCCTCCTAAAATCTTAAAATAATAAAGTTTCAATTATTCGTGTAAGATTTCAAATTGTTCCGAAAAAAAACAAATTTTATATGATAAAGATCTGAAATGGAATTGTTGAGCAAATATAGGGGAACAATAAATAACTTTGACATAAGTTTATTTGTGGCAGAACTATGTCCCTTTGAAAAGGTAGGTAATCTAAATTTTCGCTCAATCCTTTGTTTAATCATTTATTTAGCTTTAAAATGAACTATCACAAAGATATGTACATATTGCCCCTAATCAGGAGAAGGCGCATACCCTCAACAGTTCAGTTAATTTTCTTTCCTTTTTTATTGAATTGTGAACAGAAATAACTGTTCGCAATCAATTTTAATATTGCTACACAAATACTTGTATTACTCTCCTGAAAATCATAAAATTCGAAATCCGTAATAAAGCCTCCCCTTGAAGTCAATTCGTCCACGTATGTGCAGTACAAATCTAACAAGACACCTATAATGTTAGTAAACAGCTTCCCGACACTGATTGTAGATATTAAAAATTCATATCCTTCTGGTCTTCATGCCACAGTCTTTTGACTTAAGTTCCAATTTATTCCAGCTTTTGCCGTTTTGAAACTGAAATGTATATCGAAAACTGAATAAGTCTTGTCAATTTGACAAATTGTACCATACTCCATATTAAAAATGTACTTTGTATAAACTTGTGGTGCTTACACAAAGAAATAAGTCAGAAAATGATTTAATACCTGGTAACCATCTTAAACTTGGGAGTCAATGTGGAGTGTTTATAAAACAATTAAACAAACTAAACAAAAAAGAGTCATCACCGTCACTTACTACTTAATTGTTCTTTGATATCCAAGTATATGTTTCCTGTGGCACTCATTAGTTTATTAATCTAAGTTTCTTACAAATCTATAGTGGCACAACTACTATGTATTCCTATGTTTGCTAATTAAGACTAGATTACATAAGTAGAAAAATAGAAAACCGATTTGAGCCTAAAACCTTTAAACGTTTGTACTCGATTACGTTAGATTGGTTCAGACTGCACAAATCATTACAGATATGCATTGTAACTTTGTGTTCTCGTGATATTCATCGTGTGTGTTTGATGCAAATATCTGCAATTAAATCGGTTGATATAATCTGAGTATGATACAATTGCATTTAAGCTGGCTAAAAAGGATTAACTAATTATTGTAAGAAAGCAACTGCAAAATGGATTTAGCTTTCAGACAATTGACATAATAATGAAATATACAATGAAAACTATTTTTGTCTGATTGATAATCTCTGTACTCTGAGAACACCCCATTCTGCAATAATGAGAACATTTGGAATCAATAACGTAACGTCTAACACTGTCTGTGACTTGACAAGTCTCGTTTAAGTTGTGACAGCCATCCGGAATCGAGTGCATTCTCTGATCTTATATCAAAAGCACAGCTAATTCTGAGAAGCATCTAATTTAACCCATGCCATGTCCAAATAGATCTTTTATTCTCGTGTCTACAAAGATCAATTGTTATTTACCTGTATACTGTAAAACGAATATATATATATATATACATATAGGCAAATTTAGGCATAAATAACATGCATCTGAACACTTAACATTTTAAACTCCATCAGCTTCTCAAGAACAGGAAGAATTTCTGGATATACCGGATATTATCTAACTGCAACTAGTCATGTGTGAAATATGATACCGGATATTTTCTATATATGTATCCATTTCTCTCAGCTTAGAATTATAGACCATATCAACAACATTGTAAGTCAAGCATCACAAGCATAATGTTACAGATGTCCATTGTCAATCAATATCTAAACTCATACTACTGTCTGCAGACTCTAGGTCACAGCATTCTTCTTTGCAGAATTCGACACACAACCTAATAAGAAGAAAATAAGAACAAAATTCTGACTTTGAAAGTATATTCTGTTACATATACATTATCTGACTTTATTCATACCCTCTTATCATCTTATTTAAAAGATCCATACACTCTACTGATAACAGTTACAGATTGAGTTACAAAGATGACCCTGAATTTATGTCCAGGCTCAATGTCACGGGAATGGGGGATTATACATCTTTAACATCTATATGAGAACAAAACAGATGTGTAATCATTGACGTGATCCACTTCATTACGTTATCATTACTATAACTATGACTTAATCATTATATTTATAGTTGTAAAAAACAGAATTTTCCAACCATTGCCAGTACTGATGCAGTTTTGATAAAGGTCTGATTTTCGGACACGACTGACACTAAGCCTAGCTTCTGCATTTTATAGAGAAAAACCGAAATGAGGCTGATAGTTCTATTTTCATTAGGTACTATTCCCAGAGAGCATGCAGTTGAGTTCCAGACAACAAATCGAATGTGCCATAAACGATTGGTCTCTTTTTTTCTTTTTAATCTCGCAGCCTTGGCTAACTCTTCAAGTCTTCTAATTTAAGGTCAAACGTGTACTACTTTGGCACCTGTTGAGTTAGTAAAGCAACGGACACACGCAGATTTAGGAAGTTGTATCTATGGTGTAACTTGTTTATGTAAATGAAAATAATGAAGTTTATTATATCTGATTTTCTTATGAACTTGCAGAAATTCAAAATACACGATCATTGAATCAGAGCATATCAAAACTGGAGATAGATAAGTATATGTTTAATTTACATGTACATTACACTTACTGATGTTTTGGTATGAGTCGATTTGACACATAAAACGTCTAATACACAAGTTGAATATATACTTGTTTATGATGGATGATGGAAATTTAGCTTTGATTACAATAATTAGTATTGATTAATTCAAGATTCAATAGTGAAGTGGTATATTTCTCAAGCTTTAGTGAAGCAATGCAAACCACAAGACAATCCAATTCACTAATTCGCTAATCTAACAACATAGAAAGATAACTTCAGACTGTGTTCATTGAGTACATTATATTTAACAGTTGTCGTTTTAAAAACAAATGCTGAACTATGATGTTTATTATGTGGTGAACGCAACATGTACAACGTAATAGCTTACCTTTCATAAGAGATGTGAAGAAAATGCAATCAATACCTCTTTCGTCGGAACTAAACTAGAGGACGATTGTAGGTACAATGCGGGGACCATGGATCATTTGATTAAAAAAGGAAAATCTGACACTCGTGAAAAACGAGAAGATGATTTCGAGGTGACATTTCCATTCTGTCATCTGTAAGAAAGAAGAGAGTGATGACTACGAGCGAAAGAAATAAGACTTAAATGAGACTTCTTTGAGTAATCTTATTTAGGACTTCCAAAGAAACAAGTGTGTCATGTGTGCAATTCAATATCAGCTATAAAAAAAGAAATGGCAATACTTTTCACACATTTCAATAACGCCATACCTAGACTCAATACATTTTATGAACATTCAACACCATAATTTCAAAATTTGAGAACTTAGGTCTTACAAATGTAGATAATAAGACGGATATGTCACAACCTATTATGCACTTTGCAATGAGAAATCCTTATTAGTAATTAACACTTTTGAAAATATTGAGAAGTAATATCAAACGTGTATGTATCATTATCATAAGTGAATAATTCATTTTGTCATTTTTAAGTTCATAAACATATTTGCATAATTCAATAACGGTTCACGATACAGGCTCAGATTTTTAGCACTTGCATACAACCTTACAAGAATATTTTAATGCAGTTATTCAGAGCAGAAACTGCAGCTTGATTATACATGGCTGTTCTACATCAGATGTCAGTGCAGAGATAAATCAAATTCGGAGCAAACAACAAGGTGAAACAATAATTAAGGCAGATACCGTTTTATTTGGATCAAAATACACAAGTATCATGATAATTGGCATGTACACGTAGAACGTTGACCTATTGCATTTCAAGAAAAACAAATAATGATTAACTCCTTTGGACTCTGATGTCCCATTCTTATTTTGTGTTAAAAACAGGAAGTCACATGTCCTGCTCAATGAGAAACCCATGCAATTCATGCTAAAGGCAAAAATAACAATTGAATTTTAAGAAGCGTGACTATCATAGATTCGCTTCTAGAAATATGTATTTTTCCCTTTGAATGATATATAAATAATATATGAACTGAAATGTGAACGCTGAAGGACATTCTGTTTCACACATTAAACCGCAAATATGTTAATAAATAAAACCTAACATTTACCAAACAGTTTTCAGTAATGATATAACAGAACAGTTTTTCAAAGAAGTAAAATTGCAAAGCGAAATTCTAAAGAATTAGCGAATGTGTTTGGTTATATTATTCTAACACAATTAAAACTTGATTTGTGAGTTACCATAATTTTGGAGATCTCAAAATGTTTAATTTATGTACATAACAACACTATTGTATGACGTAGAATACAATGATGTTTCTAGTGATACATCAACACAAACAGAACATTGATGAATCAATGCCTGACATGCAACATAGAAAGTTATGTGATTGTTCCAGCTTCTACAGTTACATACTGCTGGCGCCTGTTAATCTATCAGTGGTATCAATATCACCACAATTTTATTGCTGCGTTGTATTGGTGGTTCTCGTTGGTGTAAAAATAGTCGATACTGTTGTTCATTTTAGTCTGGGAGCCATTCCTGAAAAGAGGGCTAGAAATCAATTCCGCTAAACATTTTTAGTAGAAGTGTTTTGGTGTTTAAATGTTATAGTACTAACATTGTTAATTCATTTCATACATGTTGGCACTTTGACAAATGACCTTCAATGTCATGTCAAGGTCAAATGTCAGATCACAGAAATTTTAAGATATTTTCGCACAAAATGTTTTCCTTATTACCTGAACAAAAATAACAGACATGAATCAAATTCTGTATCAAAGTTTTAATGATTTAACAATGTTGATTCATTTCACATATGTTGGCAATTTCACAAATGACCTTCAAGGGCATGTCAAGGTCAAAATATCAGATCAGTGTAATTTCATGATATCTCTGCCAGTAAAACTTTTTTCACACAACCTGAACAAAAAGAACATACATGTTTCACATCTTAATATCAAAGAGTTGATACTATAACATTGTTGATTCAATTAATATATGTTGACAAGTTGACAAATGACCTTCAATGTCAAGGCAAGGTCAAAAGTGCAATCAGTATTATTACAAATTTTCTCATTAAAAATGTTGTACGCACTACTGGAACAAAACAAACACACATGTTGACATCTTGTATTTACATTTAGATATGATAACATAGTTAATTGATTTGATAAATCTTGGCATTTTGATAACTGATTTTCAAGGTCATGTCAAGGTCAACAGTCCGATCAGAGTCATTTCATAATGTTTTCTCACAAAGAGTTTTTCTCACAACTGGAACAAAAACAAATACACATGTTCACATCTCTTATAAACATGATTAAGATGATATAACATTGTTGTTTGATTTCATAAATATGGACACTAAGACAAATAACTTTCAAGGTCATTTAAAGGTCAAACGTTTGATCAGAGTCATGTCATGATATTTTGGCCTGGAGAAATTTTGAAATGAGAAATTACGAATTAGGTTTATGAAGAACATGACCATCTCTGCATGATTCTCATGGCAAGTGTCATTCAGTATTATGGGGATTCAAGCAATAATCTTCTGAGTCACATGGTAAACCAGAGCGAGTGCACATGCACTGTCGTGTTTGGCATCTTTGACCACTCTCACCACATCCACATGTTACTAGCTTCACAGAGTTAGTTGAGACTGGTGATTTCGTTGTCAACTTTGGGAAAATGTTGTCGCCAGATATATACCACCCACAGTCAATTACAGACGGGAGTTCAGGCTTTGGCACATGCGATTGCGACCACACGGTGGTTTGGAAGTGACAACGTTTGACATGGAGGTCAAGAGCGTCTTTTGTCGGTGGAAGTTTGTCAACCTGTTTCTTCATCTTTCTAAAGTGGGAACTTCTCAGCTGCTGTATTGCTGTGATGGTGGTATCAGAGTCATAGAGCTTGCAAATGAATGCTTCTGCGCCAGCAATGTTGTTTGATGTGCAGTCTGGTGTTGATCCGAATCCATGAAGGAGGTCTGCATGCTTGTTGAGGCATTTCCAGGCCGATTTCTTGGAAATCCCTGCCAACTGACTAGTTGAATCACAGCCCGTGAGTGCATGGAAAGCCACAAGGCTTTGACGTACTTCAAGAGACAAATCAATATTGTGAATTGCAATGTACTTCCTATTTTTTGCTGTGCCGGCTTTCATCCAGACTTCCTCCGGGAGGGATGGCTTATAAGCTGTCAAGAGGACGAGGACATCTGTGTCCCTGGAGTTGACAATGAGCCTCTGATATCCACAGGCCTGTGCATCAATGCCATGGAGGATGATTCTTGTGTCTGCTTCCTCGTGGGTAGACTCCAAATAGCCAACATCTCTGTCTGTAGATGAATATGCTTCTACTGGATTATCAAATCCTCCAGCAACTACAAGCTCTCGGTCTCCTTCAACATCAACTAATGAGAGTTCTTTGGAGAGAAAACATGCCAGATTTGATTTGTTGTCACCAAGAGCAATGAATTTCTTCCAGTTGACGGGTAACATGATTTTGGGACTGTCGATGATGGTTCTTATTGGTCTTTCTTTTCCAGTCCGCCGACATCGTGTCCCATTCTTGACTGAAAACTGTTCATATCTGTCAAAGACGACATCAACCCTGGTGCAGCCATGAGACAACTTTGAAAGCACTGTCCTCTTCACAACATCAGCAAGATCACCGAATGTCTTGGCCTCTTCAGGCTTGCCGATTGCTTGTACCATGGCCATGCCATCGATAATTGTACACGTTGATAGATTTTGCTGAGGTGCATGTTGCTGGTAGCATCCTTCCTGTAGTATAGTACCAAGCTGTGCCTTGTCTGTTGGTCTCAATCTACCATCAGGTGTAGCAAGGGAGAGTGGAACAGAAGAAAGTTCTTGCAGCAAAAGTTTGTCAACATCCACTTCACGGCCAGCTTCAATGGCAACAATCACTCTCTGGAAGAAGTCCCTGTTGGCTTTCAAATTGGAAGATTTAATCTTTTCTGAAGACGTTTGAGGTTTGTTGATTGCTGCAAATGTCTTCGTTTTTATCCGTGGAATGGTATCATGCAAACTTGCAGTTTTGTTGATCAAACGTTTGGTGATGAAATCTGTCAGAACTGCCTGGCCTTTTTCTCTTGCTTGCAGTAATTCTCCTTTTACATCTTCAGGGGCTGCAACACCAGTTGTCAAGTTTATCAGTTCTGAAGTGGCCGTTTTGAAAAATTCAAACTGTGCAGAGAGTTTCTTGACATCTTGCTTGTCACGATTGATACGACTGGATCCACAATCTTTATGGGTGATATAATCCCTGTCAGCTTCTGGCTGCACTCCCAACATGCTGTATGTATCCTGTGTCAGTGATGACCTTTCATTGTATGTGAGTCCCCATCTATTGCGAGCTGAGTCATTGCGAGTAATTCCTATCAATCCTCCAGCAATTTTCCCCATTTTGTTGACATGTTCAAGACCTTGGTCATCTGGAATCTGATTAAATCTTTGTCTTGTTTCCTTGACTACAAAATCCCCATTCAAAAATCCCTGGTGTACATCAGGAGCTGTGTGTTGTAGTTGTTTCATGTCTGCAAGGAAGACTGTGCCCCATCTTGTGTAGTGGATATGGTCATACACCGCAAACCAGGGAAGCATTTCAGCAAAAGACGAAAGATAGAGCTGCCAGTTTCCAGCACGTATGGCCCTTGTAAATCTCAGGAGAATTCCAACCAGATCCATATACTGCTGCCAGTATCGAAGTGTTGCACTTCTTGCACATCTTTTCTCATCAAACTCGGATAGGAGAGATTGAAGGCTTGGTAGTTCCTCTATCAGATCTCCTGCTGTGATGTCAATTGGATCATGGCCAGCTTCTTGGAATTGTTTCTTTATTTCCTCAATGTTCAGCATGATATCGTCAACCAAAACTTTGTCCTCTTCTTCCATCCACTGGAGAAATGATTGCCACTTCAATCTCCAAAGTGCCTCAAAAGTAAGCTTATGTGCCCTGATAACTCTATTCCACATCTTTCCCTTCAGGATGTTGTCTGCTGTTGTCTCTCCATAAACTCCACTCTGAACCCAGATGTCTGTCAAACCAGACTCCTCCATGTGCTCCCCAATCACCTTGGCAAAGTTCATTTGAATATGAAATCCCCCAAGTAACACAACAACATTCCTGCAGTCATCTTCATAATGCCACTGTAGCATCTTGGCCTTGCAGTACAGTTGTTCGTCTAAAGTAATGACAGTGTATCTTTGGTGTAACAATCTTGACATGTCCAAGCATCTGTTAATGACAGTCCATATTGTGTCAAATTCATGGGCAGGAGCATTTATAATTGGTAAATGACCAACAACAGTTTCCAGAGGGTTAACCTTTGATATGGCTTGGTTGAATCCACTCCAAGATGGCACCATCTGTTCTTCATCATCTTCTAGTCTAGCAAGAAGCCAGACAAGGTCAAAAACTGCTGCTTTGTTAGTTTCATTCAAATCCGGATTGTACCAATTAATTTCAGGAGCATGTTGAAATGATGCTTCAGGTTTTGGGGCTTGCATGTTGGCTGTCTTCATATCTGTGAAAGATTGTGGCACTTGAACTGACCGAGTTCTACCATGGTCAACTGGAATTCCCTCATAGGTACCTGATAAGGTGTCAATATTCCGCCGGAAAGCTGCAGTTTGGCTTGCATGGAAAGTCCCTTTTCCATCCAGTGTTTCCTCATTTATGTCAATGTTGTCATTTGCAAAGCGAATGTATCCTGGCAATGGTACATTAGAGAAACATCTTGGCACAACAGTCTGGGCATGCTCTTCATAGCGAGAGAGGGTGTCTTCGGCAATTGCTGTATCCAATCTGAGAACTGTGTCATAGCTGATAGAGTGACCTGCAGCATGAAGAGTTGTACTAATTCCTTAGAGCGTGTTGCTTGGTGTACAGTAAGTCCTAGTCCAATATGTTTTGGAGTAAGCTTTCTACCACTGGACGTGAGAAATACAATATCCTGGGCGATGCTCAGTATCTTTGTGCTGGTAGAGTTGTTTTCCACATGGTTTCCTTCCACAATGGTACTTTCATTTGTATCTCCACACAGTAATCTGAGAAGGATGTACAAGCTATCGGGAACAGTTTTCTGTGCACTCTCTTGAGTCAAGGAACCTACACATTTGTGTCCTTCTGTTTCTTTAATGTCAGCTTTTATCTTCACAGCAACATTGAACATCCAGGTCAAAAGTTCATTCTCGCAGTCTTTCATTGCAGCTGTCCTCTCGGTTTCTTCGTTGTTGTTTTTCTGTGCGTTTTCATGCATGGTGTTAAGTGCCACATTTGTTGGAACTGCAGGGAACAGTAACAAAGATTCATTCTTGTTGAGTGGTTGGACGATCTGAACTTCCTCTCCAAGATGTGATTGGATTTTATCCTTAAATCTGTTACTGTGATAAACTCCAGGTTCAGAAGAAAGTTCAGCAAGCTTCTCACAATATCTGTTCCATACTGTTTGGAGGGAAAATATAAATCCTCTGGCCAGTCCACAACGCAGCTCTTTCATGACTGTGAGGAAGCATTCTGTCCTTGGGTCATATTCATCAAGGGTATCTCTACTATTCCGGAGAAAACGTGCATAGCATGTGAGATGGTATTTACCTTCGGCAGCAATCAGGTCATGGGTACTTGCAAGGCGACATTTCATGATAGGATCTTGACAAGCCAACGACTTGATTTTGTCAGATGTTGGAATACATTGTATGTTGTGGAGATTTGATGGACTATCTTCTTGACAAAAAATACAACTATTCCAATCCATTCTTGGTGTGACACTTCGAGAGCTCCGAGGTGTTTCTCTTTTCATCGTCTCCGTCACCGTTGCTTGCTTGGCATATCGGGCTTTCAATCTGCTGATGGTAGTTGCATTTGTGAAATTGGAGTAGCATGATCGATGCCACATGACATCCCCAGGAAGTCCTGCACTGTACTGTTCAATATAGTCACATACATCAATATACTGCACATCATGATATTTCAAGCGTTCACAAGCAACAGCTACCATCCTATCTATCCCATCTTTCGTAGCTTTATGTGTTGGAACATTATTAAGCTTCTGTCCTGGTGGATAATAATGTTGACAAATAAAACACTTTGTCCAATCAGGATCCCAGTTCCTACTTCGCCTTCGCTGAAGGATAGATGTTGGTTCCATGTTGGTTCCATGTTGGTTCCATGCGTCTCCTGAAATTAAAAGTGAGCATGCTAAACTTGCTGCATTTGTGTGTGAAATATTGCGATAATTTATTGCATCCCTATGTTGCAAAATGTAATCCTTCATTAAAGCATTGCTAATTTTTTTTAACAAACTAAGAATTACAAAAAGTCAACCTGTTTTATAACATTTCATATAGACTAAATAGTTTTTACTTATTAAACCATAAAACAACTGATATCTTATTGATTAGACTGCAGTGTTGTTTTCACATATGATAAATAATTTAACATAATAACAAAATCATAAAATCTTAAAAAATTTATAATGCAAATGTATAACACCTACTTCAAAGTTATAGGCATCTATAGCAAGTTGTCGTCATCACAGTTGAGAGGAGGAGTTCATCATGAATAGCTGCAAATAAAATATATACATTGAACAATTCTGCTTGGTACTAGCATTTAACTACACAAACATGTTTGAACAAAAACTTTAGGAACAAATTAGAGAATAACCAACGAGGTACGAGTGATTACGGGAATTAAGCATGAGTCGAAATCATGTTCAGTCACGAGACTGAGTATATTACCAATTATTTAATAAAAATGATCAAATACGCTTGAGTTTCACATTTCCATGTTTGACTGCCGCTGTGAAGGACCCGCGCCTTGACGGTCACATTGTGACGTCATAAAATAATTTGTTACGTCAAACCATTGTTTCATTGTTTATGTAACAACAGTTTATACACACACCTACCTTAGCTAGAGCACTTGTGGCAAGTAGTCATTATCAAATCAGTTGAAAGCAGGAATTCATCATGAAAAGCTGCAAATTAAATACATGCATGGTTTAAACATATATCTTTATATTCAAATAAATTTAATTTGGTTTGGTAAACAATCAAGGGTAAACTTTTCTGAATACCTCACAGATACAATATAATACAAATAAACATATTGTATACATGATCATATTTTGGTACTCTATTTAAATCCTTCATTATCTTGCAGATTTCTTTTAAATTGCAACCAGATTTAAAAGACATTTAATAATTCATATAATGTTTCCATAATAGATATACTTACTGATAATTAGCCTGAAGATAACGCCTTAAGAAACGATGGTGCCCTTTAAATCAGAATGTTGATCTGCAAAATAAATAAACACTTAGGATTTGATTGGATTTGTCCATTAAATTACCCAAAATGTATGTCTTTAAAGTTATATAATTATAAAATCAACAGATTTAAAAAGTTACTTTGAAAGCCAATTAATAATATAGTTTTTAGCGAATATACCAATATTCTTTTTAAAAACTTCATAGCCCATACTTTCATTGCTAAAATAAGCAAATGATAATTTTGTTTTCATTTTCTTAACTTTGAAAATAATTACCTTGCTAAAATATAGAAATTAAGGCGTAAAACACTTTAATAAAAAAAGTAATCAGTAGACGACTTGAAGATATCAAAATAGTTGAAGGAAAGTAGTATCTAGCAGAAATCAGCTGACAAGGACTGTGTCCTACATCTATTGCAATCAAAATATTTTCATCAAAACTGCAAGGAAGAAGATTTAATTATCCAAAAATTTAAAAGTATGAGCTTTAAGTAATTACTGCAAAGAACAGAAACAACAAAAATGTAGTTCTTATTAACTGTCACAAGCCTAAAACACATTTTACAGGTCTTTGAAGGGCATTTAGATTTTACAGCATCATCAAATTCCAAAATCTACCAAATATAAGTGCATTTGAAAAATATGCCAGTGCAATAAATATCATTATTAATTTAGAGCATATTTGATATACTGTGTATGCTGCAAATCTATCAATAGTGTATTTGCAGTAGATCATGTTTGATGACATTGAGAGGTCACAGTGACAAGTTCTAGATAAAAAAAATCAATATACTTAAATTGGGAACAACTAGTCTTCAATTGAAGTAAATCAATAAAAAAATATCATACTTACAATTGTAGTGATCCAAAATCCATGTTTACGTAACTCCAAAGGCCATAATAAAGTGGGAGGTGAACTGACAGCTCAGTGTTTACTCAGCCATTACAAGGTGGATGCTGGCAGGGGAGGTAACTCTTACTATGTCTTCCTAACGACTATTTACAATTCTCATAGTAAATTGGAAGCGTCGGGGGTAAACTTTGAAGACCTGCTGAAAAATAACTTGAGTATTCCTAGGATGCCAACATATTTTTTATTGATGCACAGCATCCAATGAACATTTTAAACTATGTTGGCAACCTCTACTCTAATTGTTTAGCGGAAAATAAAAATCTGGACTTGGCTCCCAGACTATTTGGCAGTTTCATATTTTACATGATCGTCCTGCTGAAGCATATAACATATAGTTTTAATGACATTTAAGATCGTATCATATAAAAGATATTCCACTTTACTTATAATAACACGCCTAAGTTCATTTGTGATAGTGTATAAGAGTTTAGCCTGTATGTTCATATTTAAGAGTTGTGTAGATATATACATGAATATGTCTAACGAGCATCTCCTTTTGTACTCCTTAACACTTGACATTAGAATCATAATACCTTTGACTAGTCTTATTATAGACACAGTCAGAAATGTGAAAATTTTGAAATAGAGTAACTGGCTACCTGCCAATCAATATTTTGGTTAATGTTTTGAAGCAAGCTGATCCTTTAACTGCCATTTACTACACACAAGAAATTGTGATTTTTGTCATGGCTATTTTGATTTTGGTTTTGCTTCTCAAGATACTTTAGGGACAGTGGATCTTTTTTACGTGATATATTAGTCTGTGCTTGGAATCGTTTATGACAATATTCTTTAGCTCAAATATGTAGGTTGATCCATGAAAGAATACAATTTTCAACAACTTCAATCACTTCATCTCAAAATGCTGAACCCTATATACATAACATTCTATACAGATAAACAATGTGCACCCTAAATGAAATGAAATCATCGCCATGAAACCTTTATTGAAGCATATTGCATATGCATGCTTGATCTAATTGATATATGACTGTCTGACAGATAAAATCCAAAAATATGAGACGTTGCACAGGTGAATCAATGTAGTAGCTGGTTCAGGGTAAAACAAATCTTTACTTCTCTGAAACATTTGCATAAATTTATTAACATATTTAGCTGACATTGATTTGAATTATTATTATTATCATGATTATCATTACAAGTATGTATTTTAGGTGTCAATTATGTTAAAGGCGTTGTAACACGTTTTGCATATCTTTTTTTTCTCAAGTTTATCATTTATTACACAATATATTGTTACATTAGAGGGTAAAGCATCACATTACACGACGCCATAAGCTGAATACAGAAAAAAGGGTTATCAGTATTGGTCAAAATGGTGTGACGTATAAAGTGATAATTTTGTGGAACTTTTCTGGGTGAGAGGTAGATTTGTAGGTTATATGTGATTTCAGACAGCAAGATAGTTGACCATTCAATCAGTGTACCATATTAAAAACTGTATTTTGAGTGTTTAGGTACCGCTACATCAGCCTGATCACTACCTTCGACAGCCATTTTAATATGAACGCATTAAGGTTGGAAATGGACCATGTACATTCGTTTTAGAACT
Organism: Gibbula magus; assembly: GCA_936450465.1. Classification (NCBI taxonomy): domain Eukaryota; kingdom Metazoa; phylum Mollusca; class Gastropoda; order Trochida; family Trochidae; genus Gibbula; species Gibbula magus. The sequence continues at coordinate 62,284,171 of OW388289.1, read as the reverse complement.
CTTTTTGTATATTCAAGAGATTTATTTAGTCATTGGAAACACCTATTTGCCTTTTTGTGAGAGCCCTTTATGTCAGTAAGCAGAACGTGCTACAGAGCCTTTAATATGTATAAGAACAGGAAAACACATGAATGGAAGCTATCTTCTAGATGTAGATAAGAGGTGTTGTTTCAGAAAATGTGTACATTAAATACACAGATTGATACTTTCCCTCTGTCTACTTTCGTCAATCTAGCTACGTCCTCTGTTTCATGAACTTCGGAAATGACTTCCTTCAAAAATTCCGGAAAACTTAGTGAAAAGTATACTATTAACAGTTGAAGATATGCTCAATTCAGATCATGCATTGAAGACAAGATGATAATACTGGACCAAATATCTACTTGTCATGATTAGTTGTTTATGAAGACAATTGACACAAAACTGATGTCTTGATGGGAGTTTGACTATTCAAAGTTTATTTAGTTAGTGCATGTTATGTACAATATTACTTCTCCACTTGTACATGTCACCACATCGGAATTGTTTAAAATGGTCTCTCTGGCTTTCTACTGTTCCTATTCAAACTGTTGTTATTGGTTCCAGAGTGGTCCATCTGCTTTTTATTGAAGTGTTGGATGAATTCTCTATTGATACCCCGAACAGTGACTGGTATTTCTACTTGGTTCAGTCAGGATCAGCATGGATTTATTTGATGTTCAAACAGAGAAACAGAAATTCAATTCTCATGCATTTATAAAAAGGATTAGCTTTCATGTCATTTATTTTTTCCTCAATCACTATCTTCTTGGTAAAGGGCAATGAATAATGTCCGTTGACATGTTTGTGCATTCTTCAATTGCATTCGTCACCTATATGTTGTGTAACAAATGTGTCGCATCATTTAACCTTAAATTGTCAGGTGTTTATTTTTATTTATTAGTTTATCTCTTGGCCATTTAACAAAATATGAAACATTGTAATAATATTGTAAGAATATATCAACAATATATCACCCCTTAGAATGTTCTGTTCCTGTTTGTTTGACTCAGTTTGTTTTTCAAATTACAGATATCGGACTCTCTTTTCTCTCATGGTTTCAAGTTATTGACATTAGTTACAGAGAACATGTTCCCATAGAGCATCTCTGTTTATCTAGTTTCGATCGTCTTTTGATGTCCCGGACAGTAAAACATGTTTCTACTTGATTTCCCCCAGATCAGTATGCATTGTCTTGATAATCAAACAGGAAACAAACTGATGGAAATTGATCTCTGTCAGTTCTATGTAGTGTCTTCGGTAGCTTTCAAGTTTTATATGTTAGATCCACGAAATGAATCTAACATACACGCCGAAGATAGAATATCTACTTACACAGATGAACTTTAAAGTTATTAACTTAGTTTATAGAGATGAATTCAACACCCATACTGCTAAATATTACTCACTCGTATATCGATTCCTAGAATGATAATGTCTTCAAAAATGCTGTTGTTGAATATGATGATTAACGCTGACTGTAACAGTTTTGAGTACACAGTAAAATACACCTGAGGTTTCAATCGTCATTGACATCATATTACTGAACAATGTAAGTTCACTCACATTTGGTTAAATAATAACATAAATATAAATAAATATTTTCTATTTAAATTACCACACAACAAAGATGTTTCGTAAAGCCCAAAGGTGCGGAGTATCCAAAATATAAACAACTTTCAAATAGACTAGGACTGTCAATACTTAGGTCTTCAAGACTTCTGCTTGACCTTCAGCTCCATGTTTGATCCCAGAATGTCATCAAGAGTATTCTGTCAAAACTTCAATGTCAAATTGAAGTCGAGGCGAAATGGTCCTGTGGGAAGCTTTTAGTACAGTTAATGCTGGCGATAGTTGCCTTACTCTGAGGGCGTGGGTTCGAATCCCGCATGGGACTCGGCCCGAAAAGGTACAATAATTTGTACTATTGAAGGTCGTGTTATCCCAAATATAACCAAGTTATATTCAATGTAAACAAACTCATAATGTACTAAAAAAAACCTTAAAAATATCAGAAATTTCAACCGAAATTAAACCACGTGACCTACGAATACGCTATGATATACTTTTGTGTTATTTTTGTTTTGTTATTGCCCATCACCCAAGTGTTTATGTCGATAATGTTCTCCATGTTAAAATTTTTACCGGAAATGACTGTTCGGACGCCATTTTATTATTGATTCCTATATGGTTCTAGTTGCCCTGAAAATTCCATGCAATTGTGTGAGTAATGACTCCTTGACGGAGGTCCCGTGTAACAAGTCGCTCATTTTTTAAAAGTCACTATGTGTAATAGGAGTAATAGGAGTTCGTTCTTGAAAAAACACACCTTGTGTTCACCAATACCTCAGCTGCTTACATAAATAAGTTTCAGCTTAATAGTGCAAGTATATTCAGAGGAGAAGATTGTCAAAGGTACATCGGGTCGGAAAATTTTAAAAAGAGGCAAAAATCATTGCATTCTCATTGCCCTACTTTTACAAATCTCTAAGTGGTTAGAATAATATGGGATTTACTTTCTTAATCAAACGGGGAAAAAGTTGAAGAAAATCAAATTCACAGCAATACTTCTCAGGCAAATAAAAGTTATATACATTTGAAGAAACAACACAAAGAAGAATATTTTTTGTCAAACGCCACACGTTTTGCTAACCTAAATTGATATTATTTTCTCTACAGCTAGCACTAGTTTATGTCATACTACATAGAGGTGATTTAAAGCGGTTTAAGGATTTGTACCAATATGCCACTTATCAAAATTATATTTGTAACTATATATTGAAAATATAGATGTTGAATATAAACCTTTTAACGGAAGATAGTTAATACTGGAAATAATGGCAACATGGGTAGATGAATACCACTGAAAGTGATATACTGATTCGAAACGAGATAGCTCAAGTTCATAGAAACAATGTATATGGTATAATATTCCGTGGCAATGTCCATTTATCTGAGCTCTAAATCTCCGTACACACTACACTGTCATTGGAATATTTGATATAAAGATATGTGTATGATAAAGGCTATCAATTATTGCACTCAAACTGCCCTCATATACTTGACATGTCAATTAATCATCAATGCTTGCAGATTTATTTCCACGAGACAATGAGCAATAGCAATCTCTCATTTCTCAATGGAAATGTGTACATCGAATAGTAAAAGTACTCTGTATCGTCCTCAATACATTTAAATGTTTATTTTGTAACTGTATTCTGTAACCGCCAGCCACAGTGCAGTGTAAGTTATGAGGTTGTTATCCTTGTAATGCTGAGCGCCAGGCAAGGGAACAGAACCTGCCATCATTGAACATATATACCTAACGTACATCCTGTAAAAATAAAACAACACTTGAACATGTCTTTTGGTATGTCAACACACGCTAAAAGTACTTTTTAAATGGCAACTCAAGAACAGGATCGTTTTACTGATATTGCTTTGCATAGAAATACAGAACTGTATGAACATGGTTCATGATGCGCAATTTAGAAAATATATACCTTTGGTGAACAAAGTTAAGAACACTGCAATTAATCCTGTCCGGATTATAACTTATTTTGATTAAACTAATTTGAAAAATGTCTATAAAGATAAGTATCAAGTTTGGATGGAAGATCCAATATATTCTGCTCTTATGCAAAACAAGGCGATAATTGTTAGTTCATTGATTAATTCCTTTTCATATATATGCTTTACAAACGGGTTCTTTTAAGTTCGACGAATACATCAGGAAACACAATTTGGAATAGTACATATGTTATACAGCCTTGAAAAGCTGACATTGTCGATGTCATTGACATTTAGACATTGCTAACGAACGTTTATGATACCAGCTGTCATTTAGCAAGATGTGCACAAGCATAATATCAAAAACCGGCTCCTTGTTGTACCCCTTACACAGAAACTAAGGTTGTTTGAATGGAGGCGAATGTCACTTGAACGTAGTTTTGAACTAAAGCTTACTAGTATTATATGTAAATATAGTTGGTTTTTTGTCTCTATGTTTCAAGAATTGTCAAGAATTAGTGACACATATATCGGCCTATTCACACCTCTGCAGTATTCAAGATTATCTGAACCAAATGTAAATAGACTTACGTGTACGTTTTAACTAGCTGTTGATAAAATAATTTTCATAAATTAAATAAAGGTCCCATTGCTGTCATATTTTGCAAACATATTGGTAATCATCTCAGCTACAGGCACATAATAACCTTTTATCAATCAGTTCATTCGTTTTCGAATGACACTTGTTTAAACATCGCATGTACATGTTCTATTCCAATGTCCGATTGACGGCCATGTTAAATCTAATCGGTGTGTTGTATATGTGTTGTTTGATAAGAGGTGGGTTTCTTAATAATTGTCAGAAAAGATTATGGAAATTATATTTCTGTAGCTGAGATGATTTCCTATATGTTGGTAACGTTTTCAGAATTAATCGACAAACACTAGATTCATGAAAATGATTCTCGCAACAGCTAATTAACACATAAGTCTATGGGAATTACGTTACATGTACGTAATAATATGGCCACCCGCTGTATACACTTTTGTTCGCTTGTTATTTGATCAGAACAGAATGAAATACTATATATTTGAACATTTGTTGTATGTTCTGTCAAGATTTACTGTAAATGTTTAAAATGATTTTTATATAATCGGTAAATATGTGTCTTCCTTCACTCACTCACCTACATAATCGAATAATAAAGGTCCGTGCGTGAACTACTAAAACCTGAATCAACCTTATAGTATGTTAAATCCTATTTTTCACACTAGCAATGTAGGAAGATGTAGCATATTTAGATGAAAATACCGGCTTTAGCCCGTCACTCGATGAGAGATAAGTGATATTACACTGTAAATACAACATATTATGTTTATTATATGCTTTTGTGATCAGAAATGTGGAGTTTTAACACCAAATAATCCTATTTTTATTTGGCCAATCAAACACATAAGTTTTCTCTCAATCATGCATTCTCATAACCCAAAAAGGGGAAAGGGGAAAAACGTACATGTAAGTTTTTAAAAACTCTTTTTCATTATCAAATGTATGTTCATTAAACACACAGACCTTTAACTGCTTCTACAGAAAATGGATATCTTAGGCTTAGCACACCTTTAAGAAAACTTCAAATTTTCATGTACAATTTGTGTATCGCTGCATAATTATAGTTTACGATGTTTCCAATTATTTTTACATGGGCTATTTTGTTTATGCCATTGCGAGAATATGGGGTATATAATAATTATATATTTCCTCTTTCTAAATTTTTCTAATTATACCATAAAATTCCATAATGCGTTTGTAATGTTTTAAGAAGAAACAGTTCTTACTTGATTGCAAATTATAAATGAAATGTTAAAAATAATGAGAAATACTTGCAAGAATAATCTCCCTTCGCTCAGAAAATAATCTCACCCATATTACCGAAATTCACATAACTCTTGAAAGTTGATGTAGTTTAAAAAAATCCAAATCTCATTGGTATACATACATCTGTTTCCTATACCAATAATTGAACCGGGGCTAAATAATTCATTACCATTTCAAATCAAAAATGAAATGTAGCCTAACAGTTTGAGAAAAAAATGCATTTTTATTAATTTTATTTTGCAAAAGAAGTATCATCTTAACATAAAAATATTAAGTTTTTCCATAACTAAGACCTTTTACGAAACTGCATGCTGATTCAACATGCCCCAAACTGCATGTACTCTTCATGAGCCCTCAATGTGTTACATGTGCTCTTCACTTTCTATCTATCATGTGAAGACTCACGTCTTCATATTGACAAACACTTGTAACTTTCATAATCAAGAGCAAATATATCAGGCGAGAAAAAATTGCTTAGAGTTTGATTAATTACATAAATGCAAGAGAGGTCTATTTTTCAACACTTACATACCATATTCTGATAAAGCAAAACCATAAATCATTTTTACATAACTTGTCCACGAACGATTCAAATTCTATTTCCTATATCAGACCTTAATTCAAATGGCAACCATCTTGAATTTGGGAGTCAATGTGGCGTATATTCAAAAGGAATTCACTTAAAAAAAGACTTTTGTTTTCTCATGATATTCATAGTGTATCTTTCATGCAATTATCTGCAATTAACATGGCGTTGATAAAATCTGAGCACGATACAATTGCATTTAAGCTGGTCAAAAAGGATTAATCGATTATATATATAGTGTAGGGAAGCAACTGCAATAATCTATTTAACTTTCAGACAATTAACATTATAATGATAACTGTTTCTGTCTGATTGATCATTCTCTGTACTCTGTAAATACCTCATTCTGAAATAATGAGAACATTTGGAATCAATAACGTAGCGTCTAAGACTGTCTGTGACTTGACAAGTCTCGTTTTAGATGTGACAGCCATCCGGAATCGAGTGCACTCTCTGATCTTATATCAAAGTCACGGTTAATTCTAAGAAGCATCTAATTTAACCCAAGCCGTGTCCATACAGTCCCTTCATTCTCGTGTCTACAAAGATAAATTGTTATTAATCTGTAAAATGTAAAATAATATACAGATAAATAATGTAAACAATTTACCTATGGCAGAGGATCTCAAAATGTTTGGGGAAATGTAGCAAATTTAGGCATAAGTAAAATGTATCTGAACACTCAACATCATAAACACAACATCTTGTACCCCATTCAATTTCAGGAAGATTTTCTGTATAACAACTTTTTTCTTTTTTTTTAAACCCATTGAAACTTGATTCTGTATCCAAACATGCCATCTTACATGCACTCAAATATGGGAACAAATAAATAAAATAAAATAAACAAATTAAAAAAACTTATTTTTGTAATGTGAAAATACACGACGTTTCGGAGTATATACTCACTCATTGTATTTACACATTAAAATAAGCTGTTATCCAAACTATCCTTTATCTCTTACTACTTCTAACTTCTAATTCAAAGACCTGGGCCTCCTTTCACAAAGCAACCTTTTACTAAGGTTAACCTTAACTCCCATCCTGTAACATTGCACTAAGGTTACTTTAGTGACTTACGATCACCTTAGTGCTTCGTGAAAGGGGGCCCTGGTCAGTTTCCCAGTTAAAAATATGTGAATAGAGTTTGTCTTTCACATAAAATTTTACATGAACAAAATCAGATCTCGAAATCCGTAGACACATGCATACAAATTCGTCTAATCATTTGATAATCTTTTATACTTTTATACATTTTGTTATGATCCAAAGTCTGTAGCTAGTCATGTGTAAAATAAAATACCGGATATTGTCTATAAAGGCATCTATTTCTATCATCTTAGAATAATAGACCCTAGAGAACGATTATCAATAACATTGTGAGTCAAGCATCAAAAGCATAATGTAAGAGATGTCCCTTATCAATCAATAACTAAACCGATACTACTGTCTACATACTCTAGGTCATGACATTCTTCTTTGCAGCATTCGACAACCTTTTAAAAAAAATGTCTAGCTGAGAAAAAAAGCGACTCGGATACTTGTTGGGAATTAATAAGCAAGGCTAATATCTACTAACACTATTTGAGAACTTATATCTTTAGCATAACGTTTATTCTATCTTTTTACTAATTTATCTAATGAACTTGCAGAAATTCAAAACACAGGAGTCGATTTGACAAACAAAATATTTGATTTAACTAATTACGTGTTTTTGATGGATGATGATGAAATTTAACTAAAGTAAGTTGAATTGGTTACTTCAAGATTCAATAGTGGTGTGGTAATTTTCTCAAACCTTAATCTCTAGTTAAGCAAAGAAAACCACAAGCCAATCCATATAATTATTCAGAGCAAAAAAAACACAAACAAATTACAAGTGTTCTAATCTAACAACATAAAACAACGACTTTTGATATTACGTAACCAACTTCATTATGTTCACATTTCATTTCATTTCATTTCAACTGGTCTTTCTTTTTAAGAAGAAAAAAATAACTATGATTATGTGTTTAACACCTACAACAGAATAGCTGTAAATGGCATGAAAGATCTGTCGAAAATGCAATAACTTTTTGTCTGAACTATTTGATTAAACTTGAGGAAGACGGTTGTATCCACAATGAGAAGATCGTGGATCAGTTGATAAAGAAGTGACAATCTGACACTCGTGAAAGAGTAGAAAATAAATCAAAGGTGACATATGCATTCAGTCATTTGTAAGAAGGAAAAGAGGGATGACCACGAGTGAACGAAACAAGACAGAAATTAGACTCCTTTGAGTGATCTTATTTGGGACTTTCAAAGAAATCATCACTTTTTGTATGCAACACGAATATCACGTTGGCATTTCATCACCATATATGCTGTGTATACGACTTTACAAGGAGATTGTAACGCAGTTATTGAGAGTAAAACCGCAGCTTGATTATACATGACTGTTCTACATCAGATGTCAGTGCAGAGATAAATCAACAAGGCATAAACAAGTGACATGATAATTGATATGTACAAGTAGAACATTGACCAATTACATTCCATAAAAAGAAATAATGAATAATATACGGCATGCATTTATCACATGTCAGGTATTTTCAAATTTACACATACTTTATTAGAGATACGCAAATAAGTTCGCACAAATGCATAAACAATGTCCAAACCTGGTCTTTTGTTAATCAAACACATGTCCTGCTCAATGGAAAATCAACACAACTCATGCTAAAGGCAAAAATAACAACTGAATTTTAAGAGGAATGGCTGTCATGGATTCGCCTCTAGAAATATTCATTTCTACCTTTGAATGATACGTAAATAATATATGAACGGAAACGTAAATGCTGAAGGATATTATGTTTCACACATTACAAATATGAGAATTAAATAAAACCTAACATTTACCAAATATTTTTCAGTAATGATTAACAGAATACTGTTTTTATAGCAGCACAATTGCAAAGCGAAATTTCAATTGAATTAGTCAATGTGTTTGGTTATATTATCCTAATACAATTAAAACTTGATTTATGGGTGACCATAGTTATAGAGGTCATGTTTAATTCATGTACAAGAACACCACAAAAATATCGTATGATGTTTTCAGTGAAAGATCGTGAACACAAACCTAATGATTTGTGGATGACCATCATTTTGGAGATCATTAAATGTTTAATTCATGTACGAGAACACCACAAAGCTATCGTATGACGTCGAATACAATGATGTTTCTAGTGACACATCGCGAACATAAACAGAACACTGATTAAGCAATGCCTGACATTGCCAGTACTAATGCAGTTTTGATTTTCGAACAAGACTGACATTAAGCCATCTGCATTTTATAGAGCAAAAACGAAATGAGGCTGATAGTTCTCTTCTCATTAGGTACTATTCCCAGAGAGCATGCAGTTGACTTCCAGACAACAAATTGAATGTGCCACAAAAGATTGGTCTCTTTTTTCTTTTTAATCTCGCAGCCTTGGCTAACTCTTCAAGTCTTCCAATTAAAGGTCAAACGTGTACTACTTTCTCGCCTGTTGAGTTAATAAAGCAACAGACACACGCAGGTTTCGGAAGTTGTATATATAGTGTAACTTGTTAATGTTAATGAAATTAATGAACTTTATTATATCTGATTTTCTTATGAACTTATTATAACTGGAGATAGATAAATATATGTTTAATTTACATTACAATTACTGATGTTTTGGCATTTGTCGATTTGACACATAAAACGTCTAATACACAATTTGAATATATACCTGTTTATGATGGATGATGGAAATTTAGCTTAGATTAAAATAATTTGTATTGGTTAATTCAAGATTCAATAGTGAAGTGGTATATTTCTCAAGCTTTAGTGAAGCAATGCAAACCACAAGACAATCAAATTCACAATAAAACAATAAGAAACACAAACAAATTACAATTTCGCTAATCTCACAACATAGAAAGATAATTTCAGACTGTGTTCATTGAGTACATTATATAAAAAAAGTTGTCGTTTTAAAAACAAATGCTGAACTTTGATGTTTATTATGTGGTGAACGCAACATGTACAACGTAATAGCTTACCTTTCATAAGAGATGTGAAGAAAATGCAATCAATACCTCTTTTGTCTGAACTAAACTAGAGGACGATTGTATGTACAATGCGGGGACCATGGATCATTTGATTAAAAAAGGAAAATCTGACACTCGTGAAAAACGAGAAGATGATTTCGAGGTGACATATCCATTCTGTCATCTGTAAGAAAGAAGAGAGTGATGACTACGAGCGAAAGAAATAAGACAAAAAGGAGATTTCTTTGAGTAATCTTATTTAGGACTTCCAAAGAAACAAGTGTGTCATGTGTGCAATTCAATATCAGCTATAAAAAAAGAAATGCCATTACTTTTCACACATTTCAATAACGTCATACCTAGGCTTAATACATTTTATGAACATTCAACACCATAATTTCTAAATTTGAGAACTGAGGTCTTACAAATGTATATAATAAGACGGATATGTCACAACCTATTATGCACTTTTCAACAGAAATCCTTATTAGTAATTTACGCTTTTGAAAAGTTTGAGAAGTAATATCAAACGTGTATGTATCATTCTCATAAGTGAATAATTCATTTTGTCATTTTTAAGTTCATAAACATATTTGCATAATTCAATATCGGTTCATGATACAGGCTCAGATTTTTAGCACTTGCATACAACCTTACAAGAATATTTTCATGCAGTTATTCAGAGCAGAAACTGCAGTTTGATTATATAGGGCTCTTCTCCATCAGATGTCAGTGCAGAGATAAATCAAATTCGGAGCAAACAACAAGGTGAAACAATAATTGAGGCAGATACCGTTTTATTTGGATCAAAATACACAAGTATCATGATAATTGGCATGTACACGAAGAACGTTGACCTATTGCATTTCAAGAAAAACAAATAATGATTAACTCCTTTGATGTCTGATTTAAAAGAATAACATAAGTTACGCATTTATCACACATACATGCATCATGTCAGGTGTTTTCAAATTTTATATATAATTTTACATAACTGCATGAACAATGTCAACTTCTTATCTTGTGTTAAACAAAGGAAGTCACATGTCCTGCTCAATGAGAAATCCATGCAACTCATGCTAAAGGCAAAAATAACAATTGAATTTGAAGAAGCGTGGCTGTCATAGATTCGCTTCTAGAAATATGTATTTCTCCCTTTGAAATGATATATAAATAATACATGAACTGAAATGTAAACGCTTAAGGACATTATGTTTCACACATTAACCCGCAAATATGTGAATTAAATAAAAGCTAACATTTACCAAACATTTTTCAAAGATGCAAAATTGCAAAGCGAAATTTCTAAAGAATTAGCGAATGTGTTTGGTTATATTATTCTAACAGAAATAAAACTTGATTTGTGGTTGACCATAATTTTGGAGATCACAAAATGTTTAAGTCATGTACGAGAACACCACAACACTATCGTATGACGTAAAATACAATGATGTTTCTAGTGATACATCAACACAAACAGAACATTGATGAATTAATGCCTGACATGCAACCTAGAAAGTTATGTGATTGTTCCAGCTTCTACAGTTACATACTGATGGCGCCTGTTAATCCAGTGATGGTATCAATATCAACGCTAGATTATTGCTGGGTTGTATTAGTGGTTCTCGTTGGTGTAAAAATGGATACTGTGGTTCATTTGGCAGTTTCATATTTAATAGTTGTGGAGGTATATACATGAATATGTGTAAAGAGCTCCTCCTTTTAAGCTTAAAAACAATTGACATTATAATCATAATACAATTTGACTAGTCTTATTATAGACACAGTCAGAAATGTTAAAATGTTGAAATAGAGTGACTGGCTAAGTGCCAATCAATATTTTGGTAAATGTTGTGAAGCAAACTGATCCTTTAACTACCATTTTATACACACTCCCACTATCCCGACGAGAAGTTTTAATTCTCATGTTAATTTATATTTATACGAAATTGTGTTTTTTGTCATGGCTATTTTGATTTTGGTTTTGCTTCTCAAGATACTTTAGGGACAGTGGATCTTTTATACGTGATATATTAGTCTGTGCTTGGAATCATCACAATGTGCTTTAGCTCAAATATGTAGGTTGGTCCATGAAGGAATAAAATTTTCCACAACTTCAATCATCAACTTCATCTCAAAATGTTCACCCTATATACATTACCAACTATACAGATAGACAATGTGCACCCTAAATGAAATGAACTGATCGCCAAGAAACCATTATGTAAGCATATTACATATGCATGCTTGATCCAATTGATCTATGAATGTCTAACAGTTAAAATCCAAAAATATCAGACATTGCATAGATGTAGTTGCAATGTAGTAACTGGTTCAAGGTAAAACAAACCTTTACTTTCTCTGAAACATTTGCATAGATTTATTATCATATTAAGCTGACATTGTTTTGAATCATTATTATTATCATTACAATTATGTATTGTAGGTGTCAGTTATGTTTAAAGGCGCTGTAGCACGTTTTGCATATTACTTTTTTCTCAAGTTTATCATTTATTAAACAATATATTGTTACATTAAAGGGTAAAGCATCTCATCACAAGATGCAATGAGCTGAATACAGAGAAAACGGGTATCGGTATTGGTAAAAATGGTGTGATAGAGCAATGATATTGTGGAACTTGTCTGGTTGATAGGTAGATTTGTAGGTCAGGGGGATTGATGACCATTCAATCATTTTACCAAATAAAAACTGTATTTTATGTGTTTAGGTATTCCTACATCAGCCAGATCACTACCTTCGAGTAGCCATTTTAATGTTAACACATTAAAACGGCCGCTAGATGGGAAATGGAACCGCATGCATGAACCATGTACATTCGTTTTAGAACTCGTTTTATATATTCAAGAGATTTATTTAGTTATTGTAAACTTATTTGCCTTTTTGTGAGAGCTCTTTATATCAGTAAGCAGAACGTGCTACAGAGCCTTTAAAATGTATAAGAACAGGAAAACAGAGGAATTTGATAAGTAATGTATGTAGTAATTCCATGTGTATGAATGTAAGCTATTTTCTAGATGTAGATAAGAGATATTGATTCAGAAAATGTGTACATACACTGATTGATACTTTCCCTCTGTCAACTTTTTTTTCAATCTAGCTGCGTCCTCTGTTTCATGAAATTCGGAAATGACTGCGTTCAAAATTTCCGGAAAACTTAGTTGAAAGGTATACTATTAACAGTTGAAGATATGTTCAATTAAGGTCATGCAAAGAAGAAGATAAGAATAATGGACCAAATACATATGTATCTACTTGTCATGATTAGTTGTTTATGAAGATAATTGACACAACACTGATGTCTTGATGGGAGGTTGACTATTTAAAGCTTATTTAGTTAGTGCATAATATGTACAATATTACTTCTCCACTTGTACATGTTACCACATCGGATTTTTTTAAAATGGTATCTCTGGCTTTCTACCGGTCATATTCAACTGATGTTATTGGTTCCAGGGTGGTCCACCTGCCTTTTATTGAGGTGTTTGATGAATTGTCTATTGATGCCCCGAACAGTGACTGGTATTTCTACTTGGCTCAGCAAGGATCAGCATGGATTTATTTGATGTTCAAACAGAGAAACAGAAACTTCAATTCTCATGCATTTATAAAAAGGATTAGCTTTCATGTCATTTATTTTTTCCTCAATCACTATCTTCTGGGTAAAGGGCAATGAATAATGTCCGTTGACATGTTTGTGCGTTCTTCAATTGCATTCGTCACCTATATGTTGTGTAACAAATGTGTCGCATCATTTAACCTTAAATTGTCAGGTGTTTATTTTTATTTATTAGTTTATCTCTTGGCCATTTAACAAAATATGAAACATTGTAAAAATATTGTAAGAATATATCAAACGTATATCATCCCTTAGAATGTTCTCTTCCTGTTCTGTTCTCAGTTTGTTTTTCTAAATTACAGATCTCTATCGGACTCTCTTTTCTCTCATGGTTTCAAGTTATTGACATTAGTTCAGAGAACATGTTCCCAATAGAGCATCTCTGTTTATCTAGTTTCGATCGTCTTTTGATGTTCCGGACAGTAAAACATGTTTCTACTTGATTTCCCCGAGATCTGTATGCATTGTCTTGATAATCAAACAGGAAACAAACTGATGGAAATTGATCTCTGTCAGTTCTATGTAGTGTCTCCGGTAGCTTTCAAGTTTTATATGTTAGATCCACAAAATGAATCTAACATACACGCCGAAGTTAGAAGATTTACTTACACAGATGAACTTTTAAGTTATTAACTTAGTTTATAGAGATGAATTCAACACCCATACGTGCAAAATATAACTCACTCGTATATCAATTCCTAATATGATAATGTCTTCACAAATGCTGTTGTTGAATATGATGATTAACACTGACTAAAACAGTTTTGAGTACACAGTAAAATACACCTGAGGTTTCAATCGTCATTGACATCATATTACTGAACAATGTAAAAGTTCACTCACATTTGCTTAAATAATAACATAAATATAAATAAATATTTTCTTTTTAAATTACCACACAACAAATTAAAGATGCTTCGTAAAGCCCATAGGCGTGGAGTATCCAAAATATAAACAACTTTCAAATAGACTAGGACTGACGTGTCAATACTTAGGTCTTCAAGACTTCTGCTTGACCTTCAGCTCCATGTTTGATCCAAGAATGTTATGAAGATTATTCTGTCAAAACTTCAATGTCAAATTGAAGTCAAGGCGAAATGTTCCTGTGGGAAGCTGTTGGTACAGTCAATGCTGGCGATAGCTGCCTTACTCTGAGGGCGTGGGTTGAATCGCGCATGGGACTCGGCCCGAAAAAGTACAAGAATTTGTACTATTGAAGGTCGTGTTATCCCAAATATAACCATGTTATATTCAATGTAAAAAATCTCATAATGTACTAAGAAAACCTTAAAAATATCAGAAATTTCAACCGAAATTAAACCACGTGACCTACGAATACGCTATGATTTACTTTTTTGCTTGCATTGTTATTTCCCATTACCCAAGCGTTTATGTCGGTTTTGAAAATGTTCTCCATGTTAACATTGTGACCGGAAATGACTGTTCGGACGCCATTTTATTATTGATTCCTACATAATTTTATTATTGATTCCTACTATATGGTTATAGTAGCCCTGAACATTTCAATTGTGTGAGTAATGACTCCTTGACGGAGGTCCCGTGTAACAAGTCGCTCAATTTTGAAAAGTTACTCTGTGTAATGTAATAGGAGTTCGCTCTTGAAAAACAACACAATGTGTTCACCAATACCTCAGCTGCATACATAAATAAGTTTCAGCTTCATAGTGCAAGTATCTTCAGAGGAGAAGATTGTCAAAGGTACATGGGGTCGGACAATTTAAAAAAGAGGCACAAATCATTGCATTCTCATTGCCCATCTTTTACAAATCTCTAAGTGGTTAGAATAATATGGGATTTACTTTCTAAATCAAACGGGGAAAAAGTTGAAGAAAATCAAATTCACAGCAATACTTCTCAGGCAAATTAAAGTTATATACATTTGAAGAAACAACACAAAGAAGAATATTTTTTGTCAAACGCCACACGTATTGCTAACCTAAATTGATATTATTTTCTCTACAGCTAGCACTAGTTTATGTCATACTACATAGAGGTGATTTAAAGCGGTTTAAGAATGTGTACCAATACAACGCTTCATGTATATATGCCAATTATCAAAATTATATTTGTAACTATATATTAAAAATATAGATGTTGAATATAAATCTTTAAACAGAAGAGAGTTCATACTGGAAATAATGGCAACATGGCTAGATGTATACCACTGAAAGTGATATACTGATTCGAAACGAGACAGCTCAAGTTCATAGAAACAAGTTATATGGTATAATATTCCGTGGCAATGTCCATTTATCTGAGCTCTAAATGTCCGTACACACTACACTGTCATGGGAATATTTGATATAAAGATATGTGTATGATACAGGTTATCAATTATTGCACTAAAACTGCCCTCATTTACTTGACATGCCAATTAATCACCAATGTTTGCTGATTTATTTCCACCAGACAATGAGCAATAGCAATCTCTCATTTCTCAATGGAAATGTGTACATCGAACAGTAAAAGTACTATGTATCGTCCTCAATACATTTAAATGTTTATTTTGGAAGTTATCACTGTGCTCTCTGTAACCGCCAGCCACAGTGCAGTGTAAGTTAAGACGTTGTTATCCTTGTAATGCTGAGCGCCAGGCAAGGGAACAGAACCTGTCATCAACGTATATACCTAACGCACATCCTGTAAAAATAAAACAACACTTGAACATGTCTTTTGGTATGTCAACACACGCTAAAAGTACTTTTTAAATGACAACACAAGAACAAGATCGTTTTGCTGATATTGCTTTGCATAGAAATACAGAACTGTATGAAAATGGTTCATGATGCGCAATTTAGAAAATATATACCATTTGGTGAACAAAGTTAAGAACACTGCAATTAATCCTGTCCGGATTATAACTTATTTTGATTTAACTAATTTGAATATGTCTATTAAGATAAGTATCAAGTTTGGATGGAAGATCCAATATATCCTGCTCTTATGCAAAACAAGGCGATAATTGCTAGTTCATTGATTAATTCCTTTTCTTATATATGCTTTACAAACGGGTTCTTTTAAGTTCGACAAATACATCAGGAAACACAGTGTGGAATAGTACATATGTTATACAGTCCTGAAAAGCTGACATTGTCGATGTCATTGACATTTAGACATTGCTGACGAACGTCTACGATACCAGCTGTCATTTAGCAAGATGTGCACAAGCATAATATCAAAAACCGGCTCCTTGTTGTACCCCTTACTTCAACAACTCAATAATTGATGTTGGTGCGTTATTATACAAATTTAGCTTTACATTTAAGCTTATAATTCCATTTAAACGGTTGACATTATTTCAAAGTTTATTTTCCCATTTCACACGTTGCTGATTGTGATTATACACACCATTATGTTTGAATTTTGCTTGAATAGTGATATATATATTGAATTAAAGATAATGCTGTAAATAAACATGGTGAACTTATTAATTGACAATGGTTATGGCATTATCAACGTCCTTCTGGTATTCTAGTTCCAGTACCGTGGTATATCTATTTTCATCCCGTCAAAGATCTTGAAAGTCCTTTTATTGTTATATATATGACATGATGGTGGTGTAATTGCTGACAATATGACATCATCGACCGAAAATGGATATCCATTTGGATGTTATAATTCTACTTTTTCTATGGGTAGCTGTGGAGCAAGTTAGGTGAAACTGATAACAGTACAAACATCTGAACAGATGTAGTCGTGTTCTTGTTTTTTAAATGATTTCAATAAATGGTATTTAAATATTAAATACTGCTCAATATTCATCAAGGACCTAAAGTGTGATAAAATGACATTTTATGTTCTTTAGTTCTCGTTACAGTTGAGAAAAATAAACAACCTTTCGAACATTAAATTAAAATCGCAAATTTAAGGTTATTACGCGTTATTTTGTATGTGTCAACTATTTAGTTAAGGGGGGTGTTGCATATATGAAAAAAGGGAATATATTATTCAAAATAGGCAAAGCAGATATTATTATTTTGAAACCTTAAATCCAGTTGGAATTATAAATTTGCGTCTTAACAGTGTTGGTGAACTTACCAACATTTATATTTCCATATATCAGATCCACAGACACAGTCTCACATTGCAAAACACACATAGTCTTTTTTAAAGTTATTTGTCTAAGAGCTTAATCTTATATATTTATATTTTACACTGTCATAGTAATTTTTTATACACAAATTAGGTGTCTGGCACAGCATTTCAATCACAGACATAAACATGTACTTACCAAAAGACACGGGTTTCATAAAGTGTATATGTCAGAGCATTGCCATCCTCGTGTATCAATAGTTCATCGCGGATGCTTATATGATGCACACTTGATCATATCTTTATTATCCTTTTTTAGGTGGATAAAATATTTTCGATGAAAGAATTGCAGCCTATGGGCATTTGAATTACATCTTCATATATTCATGTCAATATATTTTTATGATTTATCATAAGTTGAGAGTTGTGTAATGTATCGAGATCAGAAGGATATTACTTTTATTATTCATGATTCAAGTCAACCAACATTCCGAAACAAATCTCTCCCTGAATGAATAAATCCTTTGATAGAGAATATTCATTATTTCACAGCATATTAAATAATTGTAACTAAATATTTACAATCTAATGAAATTACATAGTGGTTGATATCACGAAATGGTATGGCTATGTGTTTAGATGTGTTTTCATAAAATCAGTCCATCTAAGAGAATCAACAAGCCCAAATCAAATGCCCGGTATATGTTCTGCACCTTCATCAATGAAGACGTCTACCAACTCAGAAAAAAATAATGTATTATTCTTAATTTAGTTTTCAATTAAATTAGGAACAATCTGCAATCCTTAAACGTTGTTGGTTTAAAAGTAAAAGCTACGATTCCTTGAAGTTAATTCTTCCACGGCCTGTTTCATGGGCGCAGCCATTTAGTGGCAGCAATTAAGCGGCTGCAACGTCAAACTAGCCTATGTTATTTGCAACGCTGCGGCAATCAAGTATGACGTAAACAAGGATAGACAGTGCCTAGTCAATGCTTACGCGGTACAAAAGACGTCAAACTTACTGACAAAATAATGATTAATTTTTAAGATTTCTGATGACATATTTGCGACAAAACAGTGCCAACAGCGATTCATGAGTTATAGATTAAAGAAATTAACAGATAATAATAGTTCTGTGTGTTGTTTGATGTAAATCGGGGATATCAAAGCGCACAGAAACTAAGGTTATTTGAATGGAGGCGAATGTCACTTGAACGTAGTTTTGAACTAAGACTTACTAGTATTATATGTGAAAATATTTTTTTATTTTTTTTTTATGTTTCAAGAATTCTCAATAGTGACACATATAAAGGCCTATTCACACCTCTGCACTGTTCAAGATTATCTGAACCAAATGTACAGACTTACATGTACGTTTTAATGAGATGTTGCGAAAATAATTTTCATAAATTAAATAAATGTCCCATTGCTGTCATATTTTGCAGACATATTGGTAAGTTACAGGCACATAATAACCTTTCATCAATCAGTTCATTCGTTTTGGAATGACACTTGTTTAAACATCGCATGTACATTTTCTATTCCAACGTCCGATTGACGGCCATGTTAAATCAAATCGGTGTGCTGTATATGTGTTGTTTGATAAGAGGTGGGTTTCCTAATAATTGTCAGAAAATATTATTGAAATTATATATCTGTAGCTGAGATGATTTCCTATATTTTGGTAACGTTTCCAGAATTAATCGACAAGCAATAGATTCATGAAAATGACTCTCGCAACAGCTAGTTAACACATACGTCTATGGGAATTACGTTACATGTACGTAATAATATGGCCACCCGCTGTATAAACTTTTGTTTAGCATGTTTGTACATTTGTTGTATGTACTGTCAAGATTTACTGTAGATGTTTAAAATGATTTTTATATAATCTGTAAATATGTGTCTTCCTTCACTCACTCACCTACACAATCGAATAATAAAGGTCCGAAAAATGCATGAACTACTAAAACCTGAATTAACCTTATTGTTTAAGAATAGTATGTTAAATACTATTTTTCACACTTGCAATGTAGGAATATGTACCATATTTAGATGAATGCACCACTTATGAAAATACCGGCTTTCACCCGTCAATAGTGATATTACACTGTAAATACAAAATATTATGTTTTATTATATGCTTTTGTGGTCAGAAATGTGGCGTTTTAACACCAAATAATCCTATTTTTATTTGGCCAACCAAACACATAAGTTTTCTCTCAATCATGTCATACTCATAACTCAAAAAGGGGAAAGGGGAAAAACCTTATTTTTAAAAAACTCTTTTTCATTATCAAATTTATGTTCATTAAACACACAGATCTTAAACTGCTTCTACAGAAAATGGATAACTTAGGTTTAGCACACCTTTAAGAAAACTTTTATTTCTCACTTGCAATTTGTGTATCGCTGCATAATTATAGTTTACCATGTTTCCAATTATGTTTACATGGGCTATTTATGTCATTGCGATAATAGGGGGTATATACCAATTATATATTTCCTCTTTCTATAATCTACATTTTTATACCATATAACTCCATAATGCGTTTGTAATGTTTTAAGAAGAAACAGTTCTTACTTGATTGTAAATTATAAATGAAATGTTAAAAATAATGAGAAATACTTGCAAGAATTATCTCCCTTCGCTCAGAAAAAAATCTCACCCATATAACAGAAATTCACATAACTCTTGAAAATTGATGTAGTTTAAAAAACCCAAATATCATTGTTATACATACATCTGTTTCATATACCAAGAATTGAACCGGGGCTAAATAATTCATTACCATTTCAAATCATAAATGAAATGTAGCCTAACAGTTTGAGAAAAAAATTGCATATTAATCATCTTTACATAAAAATATTAAGTTTTTCCATAACTAAGACCTTTTGCGAAACTGCATGCTGATTCATTATGCCCTAATTTCATAATGAACCAGTATCCGATGAAACGTTTTTGGAAGCAGTAAACAGTCAGGATTAAATTGATATATTGTTTCTGCTTTCACCCAAAACTTGGACTTTAAGTTATTTTAGAGACAAGCTACTGCTTTCGACCGATGCCTTAAAGTAAAACATCATTTTGCAGCCGCTTAATGGCAAACGATGCTAGCGCCTCCACAAAAGGGGGTAACTGAGAGCGTCGTGACGCACTGCTCCGTGGAAACTGCCTTGAAACTGTGTTACATGTGCTCTTCACTTACTTTCTATCGTGTGAAGACTCAAGTCTTCGTATTGACAAACAATTGTAACTTTCATAATCAAGAGCAAATATATCAGGCGAGAAAAAATTGTCTGATTAATTACATAAATGCAAGAGAGGTCTATTTTTTAACACTGACATATCATATTCTGATAAAGCAAAACCATAAATCATTTTTACATTACTTGTCCACAAACGATTCAAATTCAATTTCCTATATCAGACCTTAATTCAAATGGCAACCATCTTGAATTTGGGAGTCAATGTGGCGTATATTCAAAAGGAATTCACTTAAAAAAAGACTTTTGTTTTCTCATGATATTCATAGTGTATCTTTCATGCAATTATCTGCAATTAACATGGCCTTGATAAAATCTGAGCACGATACAATTGCATTTAAGCTGATCAAAAAAGATTCATCGATTATATATATAGTGTAGGGAAGCAACTGCAAAAATGTTTTTAACTTTCAGACAATTAACATAATAATGATAACTATTTTTGTCTGATTGATCATTCCCTGTACTCTGTAAATACCTCATTCTGAAATAATGAGAACATTTGGAATCAATAACGTAACGTCTAACACTGTCTGTGACTTGACAAGTCTCGTTTTAGATGTGACAGCCATCCTGAATCGAGTGCACTCTCTGATCTAATATCAAAGTCACGGTTAATTCTAAGAAGCATCTAATTTAACCCATGCCGTGTCCATACAGTCCCTTCATTCTCGTGTCCACAAAGATCAATTGTTATTACTCTAAAAATGTAAAATAATATACAGATAAATAAATGTAAACAATTTACCTATGGCAGAGGATCTCAAAATGTTTGGGGAAATGTAGCAAATTTAGGCATTTATAAGTAAAATGTATCTGAACACTCAACATCATGAACACAACATCTTGTACCCCATTCATTTTCAGGAAGATTTTCTGTATAACAACTTTTTTTTTAAACCCATGGAAACTTGACTCTGTATCCATACCTGCCATCTTACATGTACTCAAATATGGGGGAAAAAAAAAAAAAAAAAAAAAAAAAAAAAAAAAAAAAAAAAATGAAAATGAAAATGTGAAAATACACGACGTTTCGGAGTATATACTCACTCATTGTATTTACACATTAAAATAAGCTGTTATCCAGAATATCCTTTATCTCTTACTACTTCTAATTTCTAATTCAAAGACCTGGACCTCCTTTCACAAAGCAACCTTTGCAACCTTTCCTAAGGTTAACTCCCATCCTGTAACATTGCACTAAAGTTATCTTAGTGACTTACGATTACCTTAGTGCTTCGTGAAAGGGGGCCCTGATCAGTTTCTCAGTTTAAAATATTTGAATAGAGTTTGTCTTTCACATAAAATTTTACATGAACACAATCAGATCTCGAAATCCGTAGACACATGCATATACATTCGTCTAATCATTTGATAATCTTTTATACTTTTATATCATTTTGTTATGATCCAAAGTCTGTAGCTAGTCATGTGTAAAATAAAATACCGGATATTGTCTATAAAGGCATCTATTTCTATAATCTTAGAATAATAGACCCTAGAGAACGATTATCAATAACATTGTAAGTCAAGCATCAAAAGCATAATGTAAGAGATGTCCCTTATCAATCAATAACTAAACTGATACTACTGTCTACATACTCTAGGTCATGACATTCTTCTTTGCAGCATTCTACAACCTTTTTACAAAAATGTCTAGCTTAGAAAAAAAGCGACTCGGATACCATGGGGAATTAATAAGCAAGTCTAAAATCTACTAACACTATTTCAGAACATATCTTTAGCAAAACGTTTATTCTATCTTTTTACTAATTTATCTAATGAACTTGCAGAAATTCAAAACACAGGAGTCGATTTGATATATTTGATTTAACTAGTTACGTGTTTATGATGGATGATGATGAAATTTAACTAAAGTAAGTTGCATTGGTCACTTCAAGATTCAATAGTGGTGTGGCTTTTTCTCAAACCTTAATCTCTAGTTAAGCAAAGAAAACCACAAGCCAATCCATATAATTATTCACAGCAAAAAAAACACAAACAAATTACAAGTGTTCTAATCTAACAACATAAAACAACGACTTTTGATATTACGTTACCTACTTCATTATGTTCACATTTCATTTCGAACTGGTCTTTCTTTTTAAGAAGAAAAAAATAACTATGATTATGTGTTTAACACCTACAACAGAATAGCTGTAAATGGCATGAAAGATCTGTCGAAAATGCAATAACTTTTTGTCTGAACTATTTGATTAAACTTGAGGAAGACGGTTGTATCCACAATGAGAAGATCGTGGATCAGTTGATAAAGAAGCGACAATCTGACACTCGTGAAAGAGTAGAAAATAAATCAAAGGTGACATATGCATTCAGTCATTTGTAAGAAGGAAAAGAGGGATGACCACGAGTGAACGAAACAAGACAGAAATTAGACTCCTTTGAGTGATCTTATTTGGGAGTTTCAAAGAAATCATCACTTTTTGTATGCAACATGAATATCACGTTGGCAATTTATCACCATATATGATGTGTATACAACTTTACAAGGAGATTGTAACGCAGTTATTGAGAGTAAAACCGCCGCTTGATTATACATGACTGTTCTACATCAGATGTCAGTGGAGAGATAAATCAACTTCGGAGCAATCAACAAGGCATACACAAGTGACATAATAATTGATATGTACAAGTAGAACATTGACCAATTACATTCCATAAAAAGAAATAATGAATAATATACGGCATGCATTTATCACATGTCAGGTATTTTCAAATTTACACATACTTCATTAGAGATACGCATATGCATAAACAATGTCCAAACCTGGTCTTTTGTTAATCAAACACATGTCCTGCTCAATGGAACATCAACACAACTCATGCTAAAGGCAAAAATAACAACTGAATTTTAAGAGGAATGGCTGTCATAGATTCGCCTCTAGAAATATTCATTTCTTCCTTTGAATGATACGTAAATAATATATGAACGGAAACGTAAATGCTGAAGGATATTATGTTTCACACATCACAAATATAAGAATTAAATAAAACCTAACATTTACCAAATATTTTCCAGTAATGATTAACAGAATACTGTTTTTAAAGCAGCAAAATTGCAAAGCGAAATTTCAATTGAATTAGTCAATGTGTTTAGTTATATTATCCTAATACAATTAAAACTTGATTTATGGGTGACCATAGTTATAGAGGTCATGTTTAATTCATGTACAAGAACACCACAACGATATCGTATGATGTTTTCAGTGAAAGATCGTGAACACAATCCTAATGATTTGTGGATGACCATCATTTTGGAGATCATTAAATGTTTAATTCATGTACGAGAACACCACAAAGCTATCGTATGACGTCGAATACAATGATGTTTCTAGTGACACATCGCGAACATAAACAGAACACTGATTAAACAATGGCTGACATGCAATATAAAATGTGATGTGATTGTTCCAGCTTCTACAGTTACATACTGTTGGCGCCTGTAAATGAAGTGGTGATATGAATATCACTGCTAGTTTATTGCTGTGTTGTATTAGCTGATCTCGTTGGTGTAAACATAGGTAATCCTGTTGTTCATTGACAGTATCATAGTCTACATGCTCGTCCTGCTGAAACATATAATACATATTTTCAAATGACATTTAAGATCGTATCATTTTTTTTTACTCACAATAACACTACGGAAGTTAATGAGAGTCATAGCGCATTAGAGTTTTACTTGTAAATGTCTATATTGAAAAGTTGTGTAGATATATACATGACAAAAGAGCTCCTTCTATGTGCTTATAAACAATCGACACTAGAAGCATAATGCACTTTGACAATTTTAATTACAGATTCAGCCAAAAACGTAACATGCTGAAATATAGTAACTTGCTGTTTCGATGTAACCTTTTCCTTTGACCAGTATCTGCCATTTTCCACAGACTTGCACATTCCCACTACCCCAGCCATTCTCATGTTAATTTATATTTATAAGATTAATTGTGTTTTTTGTCATGGCTATTTTGATTTTGGTTTTGTTTCTCAAGATACTTTAGAGACAGTGGATCTTTTTACGTGATATATTAGTCTGTGCTTGGAATCCTTTATGACAATATGATTTAGCTCAAATATGTAGGCTGGTCCATGAAGGAATACAATTTTCCACAACTTCAATCACTTCATCTCAAAATGCTCAACCAATATACATTACCAACTATACAGATAGACAATGTGCACCCTAAATGAAATGAACTGATCGCCAAGAAACCATTATTTAAGCATATTACATATGCATGCTTGATCTAATTGATCTATGACTGTCTTGAAGATTAAATCCCAAAATAACAGACGCTGCATAGATGATTCAATGTATTAGCTGGTTCAAGGTAATATAAGTCTCTACTACACTGAAACATTTTCGTTCATCTCATTTATTTTCGAAAGCAAACCTGCATTGAGAAGAATCCTAATAGATGTATTGTAAGTGTCAAACGCGTTTAAGATATACAGGAATATATAGGAAACAGAAATGTTTAATGATGTTGTTATTATAATTCTATTTGTATGAATGTAACCTATTGATAGATGCAGATATGAGATACCGATTCAATTGTATATACTTCTGTTACTTGTTTAAGTCTGGCTTATGTTTTGGTTTTAATGGTTTGATTTTGCGGGCACAAACCCATTGATAAACCTGTGACCTCTAATGTTTGCTCTTTGTCTGGGCAACTTTGATCTATTTAACTACGTCCTCTGTTTTATGAATTTCGGATGTGACTGCATACACAAATTCCGGGAATCTTATATCAAAGGCGTCCTCTGTTTCATGAATTTCGATTTGACTGCATACACATACTTCCTGAAAACAAAGTTCAAAGGTGTACTATTGACAGTTGAAGATATGTACAGCTTGGGTTATGCAATGAACAATATGTATAATGGATGATATATTATATTGTTATGATTATTTGCCCATACAATATATTTGACACAAAAGTACTACTTATAGCATATTTGAATGAACAAATATTAAGTACAATTATATGGTTGCAAGTGATGATAACTGGATTCAGCGCTATTTCTTGATAAGAACAATTTCACATAACAATCCTTCATGAGAATTTTAGATACAGTTTACTTTGAAGTCATTTACATTCCGAAAATCTTAAAATGATACAGTTTCAATTATTCTGGTAAGGTTTCAAATTGTTTCGAAATGGAATTGTTGAGCAAATATAGGGGAACAATAAATAACTTTGACATAAGTTTATTTGTGGCAGAATTATGTCCCTTTGAAAAGAACTTCATAAAAAGACGGTATTCAAAGATAAGTACTCTAAATTGTTGCTCTATCCTCTGTCAATCATTTATTTAGCTTTAAAATGAACTATCACACAGATATGTACATATTGCCCTTAATCAGGAGAAGGCGCATACCCTCAACATCGCGAAAGTTCAGTACATTTCCTTTTTTATTGAATTGTGAACAGAAGTAAATGTTCGCAACCAATTTTAATATTGCTACACAAAGACCGTAATAGTGCCTTACTCTCCTGAAAAATCATGAAATTCGAAATCCGTAATAAAGCCTCCACTTAAAGTCAATTCGTCCACGTATGTGCAGTGCAAATCTAACTGACAGTCAATACCCCATGTACACGCCTTCATAATATACTATTTGACTGTGCATATGTAAAAGGTCTGTGGCACAAACTTGTGGAATGGATTAGCTTAAAAAGCGGGATCAATTTACAACCAAATATAATGCATATTCGGTTACAAGGAAAAGATACAGATATGCATTGTAACTTTGTTTTCTCGTGATATTCGTCGTGTATGTTGGATGCAAATATCTGCTATTAAAATAGCGTTGCTATAATCTGAGTATGATACAATTGCATTTAAGATGGCTAAAAAGGATTAACTTATTATTATAAGGAAGCAACTGCAAAATGGAATTAGCTTTCATACAATGAACATGATAATGAAATATACAATGATAACTATTTTCGTCTGATTGATCATTTCCTGTACTCTGAAAATACCCCATTCTGCAATAATGAGAACATTTGGAATCAATATTGAACGTCTAACACCGTCTGTGACTTGACAAGTCTCGTTTAAGATGTGACAGCCATCCGGAATCGAATGCATTCTCTGATCTTATATCAAAAGCACAGCTAATTCTGAGAAGCATCTAATTTAACCCATGCCATGTCCAAATATATCCGTTATTCTCGCGTCTACAAAGATCAATTGTTATTAACCTGTATACTGTAATATATATATATATATATATATATATGTATATATATATATATATATATATATATATATATATATATATATATATGTATATATATATATATATATATATATATATATATATATATATATATATATATATATATATATATATATATATATGTACAGATAAATGTTAAACATTTACATGTGGGAGAGGACTTCCAATTGTTTGGGGAAATGAAGCAATTTGTAGTCATAAATAAAATGTATCTGAACACTTAACATTGTAAACGCCATCAGCTTCTCAAGAACAGGAAGAGTTTCTCGATAACAACTTCTTTTTATGCGAAAATACACGACGCCTCGGAGTATATACTCACTCCTTCATCAGGTCGAAAGGAAACTCCAAGAATTGACAGTAGAAGGGAACAGTCTGCAATAAACTGCTATCACATTAAATAAGTTATTATCCAGACTTTGAAAGTATATTCTGTTACATATACATTATCTGACTTTATTCACATCCTCTTATCATCTTATTTAAAAGATCCATACACTCTACTGATAACAGTTACAAATTGAGTAACAAAGACGACCCTGAATTTATGTTTTAGCTCAATGTCACCGGGAATAGGGGATTAAACCAATCATATCTTTATAAGAATAAAACTTATGTGTAATCATTGATTTGATCTACTTCATTTCGTTATCATTACTATAACTGTTACTTAGTCATTATGTTTACAGTTGTAAATCGGTTACGTCAGTCAACCATTGCCAGTACTGATGCAGTTTTGATTTTCGAACACGACTGGCATTAAGCCATATGCATTTTATAGAGCAAAAACGAAATGAGGCTGATAGTTCTCTTTTCATTAGGTACTATTCCCAGAGAGCATGCAGTTGACTTCCAGACAACAAGTTGAATGTGCCACAAAAGATTGGTCTCTTTTTTCTTTTTAATCTCGTAGCCTTGGCTAACTCTTCAGGTCTTCCAATTAAGGTCAAACGTGTACTACTATCTCGCCTGTTGAGTTAATAAAGCAACAGACACGCGCAGATTTCGGAAGTTGTATATATAGTGTAACTTGTTAATGTTTATGAAATTCATGCACTTTATTATATCTGATTTTCGTATGAACTTATTATAACTCGAGATAGATAAATATATGTTTAATTTACATTACAATTACTGATGTTTTGGCATGAGTCGATTTGACACATAAAACGTCTAATACACAAGTTGAATATATACTTGTTTATGATGGATGATTGAAATTTAGCTTAGATTTAAATAATTTGTATTGATAAATTCAAGATTAAATAATGAAGTGGTATATTTCTCAAGCTTTAGTGAAGCACTTCAAACCACAAGACAATCAAATTCACAATAAAACAATAACAAACACAAACAAATTACAATTTCGCTAATCTAACAACATAGAAAGATAACTTCAGACTGTGTTCATTGAGGACATTATATTTAAAAGTTGTCGTTTTAAAAACAAATGCTGAACTATGATGTTTAGTATGTGGTGAACGCAACATGTACAACGCAATAGCTTACCTTTTATAAGAGATGTGAAGAAAATGCAATCAATACCTCTTTTGTCTGAACTAAACTAGAGGACGATTGTACGTACAATGCGGGGATCATGGATCATTTGATTAAAAAAGGAAAATCTGACACTCGTGAAAAACAAGAAGATGATTTCGAGGTGACATATCCATTCTGTCATCTGTAAGAAAGAAGAGAGTGATGACTACGAGCGAAAGAAATAAGACAAAAAGGAGACTTCTTTGAGTAATCTTATTTAGGACTTCCAAAGAAACAAGTGTGTCATGTGTGCAATTCAATATCAGCTATAAAACAAGAAATGCCAATACTTTTCACACATTTCAATAACGCCATACCTAGACATAATACATTTTATGAACATTCAACACCATAATTTCAAAATTTGAGAACTTAGGTCTTACAAATGTAGATAATAAGACGGATATGTCACAACCTATTATGCACTTTGCAATGAGAAATCCTTATTAGTAATTAACACTTTTGAAAATATAGAGAAGTAATATCAAACGTGTATGTATCATTATCATAAGTGAATAATTCATTTTGTCTTTTTTAAGTTCATAAACATATTTGCATAATTCAATAACGGTTCACGATACAGGCTCAGATTGTTAGCACTTGCATACAACCTTACAATAATATTTTAATGCAGTTATTCAGAGCAGAAACTGCAGCTTGATTATACATGGCTGTTCTATACATCAGATGTAAGTGCAGAGATAAATCAACTTCGGAGCAAACAACACAGTGAAACAATAATTGAGGCAGATACCGTTTTATTTGGATCAAAATACACAAGTATCATGATAATTGGCATGTACAAGTAGAACGTTGACCTATTGCATTTCAAGAAAAACAAATAATGATTAACTCCGTTGGACTCTGATGTAAAAGAATAACATACCTAACGCATTTATCACAAATACATGCAACATGTCAGGTATTTACAAATCGTATTAGTGATACGCAAATAATTTCACATATAACTGCATGAACATTACAATGTCCCATTCTTATTTTGTGTTAAAAACAGGAAGTCACATGTCCTGCTCAATGAGAAACCCATGCAATTCATGCTAAAGGCAAAAATAACAATTGAATTTGAAGAAGCGTGGCTGTCATAGATTCGCTTCTAGAAATATGTATTTCTCCCTTTGAAATGATATATAAATAATACATGAACTGAAATGTAAACGCTTAAGGACATTATGTTTCACACATTAACCCGCAAATATGTGAATTAAATAAAACCTAACATTTACCAAATATTTTTCAGTAATGATATAAAAGAACAGTTTTTTACGAAAGCCTACAAGGGCCAAACTCAGTGACAACATTTTTTTTTTTTAAAGTTGTAATTACAACTTTAAAAAGCTGTATATTCAAGTTTTAAAGTTGTAATTACAACTTGTAAAGGTGAAATTACAAGTTTTAAAAGTTGTATATTCAAGTTTTAAAAGTTATATATTCAAGTTTTAAAAGTTGTATATTCAAGTTTGAAAGTTGTAATTACAACTTTAAAAGGTGTAATTACAACTTTAAAAAGTTGAATATTCAAGTTTAAAAAATTATATATTCAAGTTGTAAAAGTCATATATCAGATCGACTTTATCATATATCAGATCGACTTAGTCATATATAAGATCTACTTAGTCATATATAAGATCTACTTAGTCATATATAAGATCGACTTAGTCATATATCAGATCTACTTTATCATATATCAGATCTACTTAGTCATATATCACGTCTACTTAGTCATATATCAGATCTACTTAGTCATATATCCGATCTACTTTATCATATATCAGATCTACTTTATCATATATCAGATCTACTTTATCATATATCAGGTCTACTTTATCATATATCAGATCTACTTAGTCGTATATCAGATCTACTTAGTCATATACAAGATCTACTTTGTCATATATCAGATCGACTTAGTCATATATCAGATCTACTTTATCATATATCAGATCTACTTTATTATATATCAGATCTACTTAGTCATATACCAGATCGACTTAGTCATATATCAGATCTACTTAGTCATATATCAGATCTACTTAGTCATATATCAGATCTACTTTATCATATATCAGATCTACTTTATCATATATCAGATCTACTTAGTCGTATATCAGATCTACTTAGTCATATATCAGATCTACTTTATCATATATCAGATCTACTTAGTCGTATATCAGATCTACTTAGTCATATACCAGATCTACTTAGTCATATATCAGATCTACTTAGTGATATATCAGATCTACTTAGTCATATATCATATCTACTTTATCATATATCAGATCTACTTTATCATATATCAGATCTACTTAGTCGTATATCAGATCTACTTAGTCATATATCAGATCTACTTTATCATATATCAGATCTACTTAGTTGTATATCAGATCTACTTAGTCATATACCAGATCTACTTAGTCATATACCAGATCTACTTAGTCATATTACAACTTTAAAACTTGAATATACAACTTTCTAAACTTGTAATTACACCTTTAAAACTTGAATATACAACTTTCTGAACTTGTAATTACATCTTTTAAAGTTGTAATTACAACTTTAAACTTGAATATTCAACTTTTTAAAGTTGTAATTATACCTTTAAAAGTTGTAATAACAACTTTAAAACTTGAATATACAACTTTCTAAACTTGTAATTACACCTTTAAAAGTTGAAACATCAACTTTTTAAAAAAAATGTTGTCATTGAATTTGGCCCTTGTAGGCTTTCGTAGTTTTTCAAAGAAGTAAAATTGCAAAGCGAAATTTCTAAAGAATTAGCGAATGTGTTTGGTTATATTATTCTAACACAATTAAAACTTACTTCTCTGAAACATTTGCATAAATTTATTAACATATTTAGCTGACATTGATTTGAATTATTATTATTATCATGATTATCATTACAAGTATGTATTTTAGGTGTCAATTATGTTAAAGGCGTTGTAACACATTTTGCATATCTTTTTTTTCTCAAGTTTATCATTTATTACACAATATATTGTTACATTAGAGGGTAAAGCATCACATTACACGACGCCATAAGCTGAATACAGGTATCAGTATTGGTAAAAATGGTGTGACGTATAAAGTGATAATTTTGTGGAACTTTTCTGGGTGAGAGGTAGATTTGTAGGTTATATGTGATTTCAGACAGCAAGATAGTTGACCATTCAATCAGTGTACCATATTAAAAACTGTATTTTGAGTGTTTAGGTACCGCTACATCAGCCTGATCACTACCTTCGAGCAGCCATTTTAATATGAACGCATTAAGGTTGGAAATGGACCCTCATGCATGAACCATGTACATTCGTTTTAGAACTCTTTTTGTATATTCAAGAGATTTATTTAGTCATTGGAAACACCTATTTGCCTTTTTGTGAGAGCCCTTTATGTCAGTAAGCAGAACGTGCTACAGAGCCTTTAATATGTATAAGAACAGGAAAACACATGAATGTAAGCTATCTTCTAGATGTAGATAAGAGATGTTGTTTCAGAAAATGTGTCAATAATACACAGATTGAT
Organism: Gibbula magus; assembly: GCA_936450465.1. Taxonomy (NCBI): domain Eukaryota; kingdom Metazoa; phylum Mollusca; class Gastropoda; order Trochida; family Trochidae; genus Gibbula; species Gibbula magus. Next base: position 62,251,805 of record OW388289.1, on the reverse strand, counting down.
ACTTTCCCTCTGTCTACTTTCGTCAATCTAGCTACGTCCTCTGTTTCATGAACTTCGGAAATGACTTCCTTCAAAACTTCCGGAAAACTTAGTTGAAAAGTATACTATTAACAGTTGAAGATATGCTCAATTCAGATCATGCATTGAAGACAAGATGATAATATTGGACCAAATATCTACTTGTCATGATTAGTTGTTTATGAAGACAATTGACACAAAACTGATGTCTTGATGGGAGTTTGACTATTCAAAGTTTATTCAGTTAGTGCATGTTATGTACAATATTACTTCTCCACTTGTACATGTCACCACATCGGAATTGTTTAAAATGGTCTCTCTGGCTTTCTACCGTTCCTATTCAAACTGTTGTTATTGGTTCCAGAGTGGTCCATCTGCTTTTTATTGAAGTGTTGGATGAATTCTCTATTGATGCCCCGAACAGTGACTGGTATTTCTACTTGGTTCAGTCAGGATCAGCATGGATTTATTTGATGTTCAAACAGAGAAACAGAAATTCAATTCTCATGCATTTATAAAAAGGATTAGCTTTCATGTCATTTATTTTTTCCTCAATCACTATCTTCTGGGTAAAGGGCAATGAATAATGTCCGTTGACATGTTTGTGCGTTCTTCAATTGCATTCGTCTCCTATATGTTGTGTAACAAATGTGTCGCATCATTTAACCTTAAATTGTCTGGTGTTTATTTTAATTTATTAGTTTATCTCTTGGCCATTTAACAAAATATGAAACATTGTAAAAATATTGTAAGAATATATCAACAATATATCACCCCTTAGAATGTTCTGTTCCTGTTTTTTTTACTCAGTTTGTTTTTCAAATTACAGATATCGGACTCTCTTTTCTCTCATGGTTTCAAGTTATTGACATTAGTTACAGAGAACATATTCCCAATAGAGCATCTCTGTTTATCTAGTTTCGATCGTCTTTTGATGTCCCGGACAGTAAAACATGTTTCTACTTGATTTCCCCCAGATCAGTATACATTGTCTTGATAATCAAACAGGAAACAAACTGATGGAAATTGATCTCTGTCAGTTCTATGTAGTGTCTCCGGTAGCTTTCAAGTTTATATGTTAGATCCACGAAATGAATCTAACATACACGCCGAAGATAGAATATCTACTTACACAGATGAACTTTTAAGTTATTAACTTAGTTTATAGAGATGAATTCATCACCCATACGTGCTAAATATAACTCACTCGTATATCGATTCCTAAGATGATAATGTCTTCAAAAATGCTGTTGTTGAATATGAGGATTAACGCTGACCATAACAGTTTTGAGTACACAGTAAAAGACACCTGAGGTTTCAATCGTCATTGACGTCATATTACTGAACAATGTTCACTCACATTTGGTTAAATAATAACATAAATATAAATAAATATTTTCTATTTAAATTACCACACAACAAAGATGCTTCGTAAAGCCCAAAGGCGCGGAGTATCCAAAATATAAACAACTTTCAAATAGACTAGGACTGACGTGTCAATACTTAGGTCTTCAAGACTTCTGCTTGACCTTCAGCTCCATGTTTGATCCAAGAATGTCATCAAGAGTATTCTGTCATAACTTCAAGGTCAAATTGAAGTCAAGGCGAAATGGTCCTGTGGGAAGCTGTTAGTACAGTCAATGCTGGCGATAGTTGCCTTACTCTATGGGCGTGGTTTCGAATCCTGCATGGGACTCGGCCCGAAAAAGTACAAGAATTTGTACTATTGAAGGTCGTGTTATCCCAAATATAACCATGTTATATTCAATGTAAAAAAACTCATAATGTACTAAAAAAAACTTTAAAATATCAGAAATTTCAACCGAAATTAAACCACGTGACCTACGAATACGCTATGATATACTTTTTCGTTATGTTTGTTTTGTTATTGCCCATCACCCAAGTGTTTATGACGATAATGCTCTCCATGTTAAAATTGTGACCGGAAATGACTGTTCGGACGCCATTTTATTATTGATTCCTATATGGTTCTAGTAGCCCTGAAAATTCCATGCAATTGTGTGAGTAATGACTCCTTGACGGAGGTCCCGTGTAACAAGTCGCTCATTTTTTTAAGTCACTATGTGTAATAGGAGTAATAGGAGTTCGCTCTTGAAAAACAACACCATGTGTTCACCAATACCTCAGCTGCATACATAAATAAGTTTCAGCTTAATAGTGCAAGTATATTCAGAGGAGAAGATTGTCAAAGGTACATGGGGTCGGACAATTTTAAAAAGAGGCAAAAATCATTGCATTCTCATTGCCCTACTTTTACAAATCTCTAAGTGGTTAGAATAATATGGGATTTACTTTCTAAATCAAACGGGGGAAAAGTTGAAGAAAATCAAATTCACAGCAATACTTCTCAGGCAAATAAAAGTTATATACATTTGAAGAAACAACACAAAGAAGAATATTTTTTGTCAAATGCCACACGTTTTGCTAACCTAAATTGATATTATTTTCTCTATAGCTAGCACTAGTTTATGTCATATTACATAGAGGTGATTTAAAGCGGTTTAAGGATTTGTACCAATATGCCACTTATCAAAATTATATTTGTAACTATATATTGAAAATATAGATGTTGAATATAAACCTTTTAACGGAAGATAGTTAATACTGGAAATAATGGCAACATGGCTAGATGAATACCACTGAAAGTCATATACTGATTCGAAACGAGATAGCTCAAGTTCATAGAAACAATTTATATGGTATAATATTCCGTTGCAATGTCCATTTATCTGAGCTCTAAATCTCCGTACACACTACACTGTCATTGGAATATTTGATATAAAGATATGTGTATGATAAAGGTTATCAATGATTGCACTCAAACTGCTCTCATATACTTGACATGTCAATTAATCATCATTGCTTGCTGATTTATTTCCACCAGACAATGAGCAATAGCAATCTCTCATTTCACGATGGAAATGTGTACATCGAATAGTAAAAGTACTCTGTATCGTCCTCAATACATTTAAAGGTTTATTTTGTAACTGTATTCTGTAACCGCCAGCCACAGTGCAGTGTAAGTGTAAGAGGTTGTTATCCTTGTAATGCTGAGCGCCAGGCAAGGGAACAGAACCTGTCATCATTGAACGTATATACCTAACGCACACCCTGTAAAAATAAAACAACACTTGAACATGTCTTTTGGTATGCCAACACACGCTAAAAGTACTTTTTAAATGGCAACACAAGAACAGGATCGTTTTACTGATATTGCTTTGCATAGAAATACAGAACTGTATGAACATGGTTCATGATGCGCAATTTAGAAAATATATACCTTTTGGTGAACAAAGTTAAGAACACTGCAATTAATCCTGTCCGGATTATAACTTATTTTGATTTAACTAATTTGAAATATGTCTATAAAGATAAGTATCAAGTTTGGATGGAAGATCCAATATATTCTGCTCTTATGCAAAACAAGGCGATAATTGTTAGTTCATTGGCTAATTCCTTTTCTTATATATGCTTTACAAACGGGTTCTTTTAAGTTCGACGAATACATCAGGAAGCACAGTTTGGAATAGTACATATGTTATACAGCCTTGAAAAGCTGACATTGTCGATGTCATTGACATTTAGACATTGCTGACGAACGTTTATGATACCAGCTGTCATTAAGCAAGATGTGCACAAGCATAATATCAAAAACCGGCTCCTTGTTGTACCCCTTACACAGAAACTAAGGTTGTTTGAATGGAGGCGAATGTCACTTGAACGTAGTTTTGAACTAAAGCTTACTAGTATTATATGTGAATATAGTTGGTTTTTTGTCTTTATGTTTCAAGAATTGTCAAGAATTAGTGACACATACAATGTATATCGGCCTATTCACACCTCTGCAGTATTCAAGATTATCTGAACCAAATGGAAATAGACTTACGTGTACGTTTTAACAAGCTGTTGCGAAAATAATTTTAATAAATTAAATAAAGGTCCCATTGCTGTCATATTTTGCAAACATATTGGTAATCATCTCAGCTACAGGCACATAATTACCTTTAATCAATCAGTTCATTCGTTTTCGAATGACACTTGTTTAAACATCGCATGTACATGTTCTATTCCAATGTCCGATTGACGGCCATGTTAAATCTAATCGGTGTGTTGTATATGTGTTGTTTGATAAGAGGTGGGTTTCTTAATAATTGTCAGAAAATATTATGGAAATTATATTTCTGTAGCTGAGATGATTTCCTATTTGCTGGTAACGTTTTCAGAATTAATCGACAAACACTAAATTCATGAAAATGATTCTCGCAACAGCTAATTAACAAATAAGTCTATGGGAATTACGTTACATGTACGTAATAATATGGCCACCCGCTGTATAAACTTGTGTTCGCTTGTTATTTTATTAGAACAGAATGAAATACTATATATTTGAATATTTGTTGTATGTTCTGTCAAGATTTACTGTAAATGTTTAAAATGATTTTTATATAATCGGTAAATATGTGTCTTCCTTCACTCACTCACCTACATAATCGAATAATAAAGGTCCGAAATATGCGTTAACTACTAAAACCTGAATCAACCTTATAGTATGTTAAATACTATTTTTCACACTAGCAATGTAGGAAGATGTAGCATATTTAGATGAAAATACCGGCTTTAACCCGTCACTCGATGAGAGATAAGTGATATTACACTGTAAATACAAAATATTATGTTTATTATATGCTTTTGTGATCAGAAATGTGGCGTTTTAACACCAAATACTCCTATTTTTATTTGGCCAACCAAACACATAAGTTTTCTCTCAATCATGCATTCTCATAACTCAAAAAGGGGAAAGGGGAAAAACGTACATGTAAGTTTTTAAAAACTTTTTTTAATTATCAAATGTATGTTCATTAAACACACAGACCTTTAAACTGCTTCTACAGAAAATGGATATCTTAGGCTTAGCACACCTTTAAGAAAACTTCAAATTTTCACGAACAATTTGTGTATCGCTGCATAATTATAGTTTACCATGTTTCCAATTATTTTTACATGGGCTATTTTGTTTATGCCATTGCGAGAATAGGGGGTATATAATAATTATATATTTCCTCTTTCTAAAATCTTCCAATTATACCATATAATTCCATAATGCGTTTGTTATGTTTTAAGAAGAAACAGTTCTTAGTCGATTGCAAATTATAAATGAAATGTTAAAAATAATGAGAAATACTTGCAAGAATAATCTCCCTTCGCTCAGAAAATAATCTCACCCATATTACAGAAATTCACATAACTCTTGAAAATTAATGTAGTTTAAAAAATCCAAATCTCATTGGTATACATACATCTGTTTCCTATACCAAGAATTGAACCGGGGCTAAATAATTCATTACCATTTCAAATCAAAAATATAAATGTAGCCTAACAGTTTGAGAAAAAAATGCATTTTTATTAATTTTATTTTGCAAAAGAAGTATCATCTTAACATAAAAATATTAAGTTTTTCCATAACTAAGACCTTTTACGAAGCTGCATGCTGATTCAACATGCCCTAATTTCATAATGAACCAGTATCGGATGAAACGTTTTTGGAAGCAGTAAACAGTCAGGATTAAATTGATATATTGTTTCTGCTTTCAACCAAAACTTGGACTTAAAGTTATTTTAGAGACAAGCTACTGCTTTCGACTGATGCCTTAACGCAGCCGCTTAATGGCGAACGACGCTAGCGCCACCACAAAGGTGGGTAACACAGATCGTTGTGACGCACTGTTCCGTGGAAACTGCCTTGAAACTGCATGTACTCTTCATGAGCCCTCAATGTGTTACATGTGCTCTTCACTTACTATCTATCGTGTGAAGACTCACGTCTTCATATTGACAAACACTTGTAACTTTCATAATCAAGAGCAAATAAATCAGGCGAGAAAAAACATTGCTTTGAATTCGAATAATTACATCAATGCAAGAGAGGTATATTTTTCAACACTGACATATCATATTCTGATAAAGCAAAACCATAAATCATTTATACATAATTTGTCCACGAACGATTCAAATTCTATTTCCCATATCAGACCTTAATTCAAATGGCAACCATCTTGAATTTGGGGGTCAATGTGGCGTATATTCAAAAGGAATTCACTAAAAAAAACACTTTTGTTTTCTCATGATATTCATAGTGTATCTTTCATGCAATTATCAGCAATTAACATGGCCTTGATAAAGTCTGAGCACGATACAATTGCATATAAGCTGGTCAAAAAGGATTAATCGATTATATATATAGTGTAGGGAAGCAACTGCAATAATCTATTTAACTTTCAGACAATTAACATAATAATGATAACTGTTTCTGTCTGATTGAACATTCTCTGTACTCTGTAAATACCTCATTCTGAAATAATGAGAACATTTGGAATCAATAACGTAACGTCTAACACTGTCTGTGACTTGACAAGTCTCGTTTTAGATGTGACAGCCATCCGGAATCGAGTGCATGCTCTGATCTAATATCAAAGTAACGGTTAATTCTAAGAAGCATCTAATTTAACCCAAGCCGTGTCCATACAGTCCCTTCATTCTCGTGTCTACAAAGATCAATTGTTATTAAGCTGTAAAATGTAAAATAATATACAGATACATAATGCAAACAATTTACCTATGGCAGAGGATCTCAAAATGTTTGGGGAAATGTAGCAAATTTAGGCATAAGTAAAATGTATCTGAACACTCAACATCATAAACACAACATCTTGTACCCCATTCAATTTCAGGAAGATTTTCTGTATAACAACTTTTTTCTTTTTTTTTAAACCCATGGAAACTTGATTCTGTATGCATACATGCCATCAAATATGTACTCAAATATGGGAACAAATAAAAAATTAAAAAATAAAAAAATATAAAAAACTTATTTTTTTAATGTGAAATACACGACTTTTCGGAGTATATACTCACTCATTGTATTTACACATTAAAATAAGCTGTTATCAAGAATATCCTTTATCTCTTACTACTTCTAACTTCTAATTCAAAGACCTGGACCTCATTTCACAAAGCAACCTTTTTACTAAGGTTAACCTTAACTCCCATCCTGTAACATTGCACTAAGGTTACTTTAGTGACTTACGATCACCTTAGTGCTTCGTGAAAGGGGGCCCTGGTCAGTTTCCCAGTTTAAAATATGTGAATAGAGTTTGTCTTTCACATAAAACTTTACATGAATACAATCAGATCTCGAAATCCGTAGACACATGCATACAAATTCGTCTAATCATTTGATAATCTTTTATACTTTTATATCATTTTGTTATGATCCAAAGTCTGTAGCTAGTCATGTGTAAAATATAATACCGGATATTGTCTATAAAGGCATCTATTTCTATCATCTTAGAATAATAGACCCTAGAGAACGATTATCAATAACATTGTAAGTCAAGCATCAAAAGCATAATGTAAGAGATGTCCCTTATCAATCAATAACTAAACTGATGCTACTGTCTACATACTCTAGGTCATGACCTTCTTTACAAAAATGTCTAGCTTAGAAAAAAAGCGACTCGGATACCATGGGGAATTAATAAGCAAGTCTAATATCTACTAACACTATTTCAGAACAAATCTTTAGCATAACGTTTATTCTATCTTTTTACTAATTTATCTAATGATTTAATCTAATCTCTAGTTAAGCAAAGAAAACCACAGGCCAATCCATATAATTATTCACAGCAAAAAAAACAACAAACAAATTACAAGTGTGCTAATCTAACAACATAAATCAACGACTTTTGATATTACGTAACCTACTTCATTATGTTCACATTTCATTTCGAACTGGTCTTTCTTTTTAAGAATAAAAAAATAACTATGATTATGTGCTTAACACCTACAACAGAATAGCTGTAAATGGCATGAAAGATCTGTCGAAAATGCAATAACTTTTTGTCTGAACTATTTGATTAAACTTGAGGAAGACGGTTGTATCCACAATGAGAAGATCGTGGATCAGTTGATAAAGAAGCGACAATCTGACACTCGTGAAAGAGTAGAAAATAAATCAAAGGTGACATATGCATTCAGTCATTTGTAAGAAGGAAAAGAGGGATGACCACGAGTGAACGAAACAAGACAGAAATTAGACTCCTTTGAGTGATCTTATTTGGGACTTTCAAAGAAATCATCACTTTTTGTATGCAACATGAATATCACGTTGGCATTTCATCCCCATACATGATGTGTATACAACCTAACAAGGAGATTGTAACGCAGTTATTGAGAGTAAAACCGCAGCTTGATTATACATGACTGTTCTACATCAGATGTCAGTGCAGAGATAAATCAACTTCGGAGCAATCAACAAGGCATACACAAGTGACATAATAATTGATATGTACAAGTAGAACATTGACCAATTACATTCCATAAAAAGAAATAATGAATAATATACGGCATGCATTTATCACATGTCAGGTATTTTCAAATTTACACATACTTTATTAGAGATACGCAAATAAGTTCGCACAAATGCATAAACAATGTCCAAACCTGGTCTTTTGTTAATCAAACACATGTCCTGCTCAATGGAAAATCAACACAACTCATGCTAAAGGCAAAAATAACAACTGAATTTTAAAAGGAATGGCTGTCATAGATTCGCCTCTAGAAATATTCATTTCTACCTTTGAATGATACGTAAATAATATATGAACGGAAACGTATATGCTGAAGGATATTATGTTTCACACATCACAAATATAAAAATTAAATAAAACCTAACATTTACCAAATATTTTCCAGTAATGATTAACAGAATACTGTTTTTAAAGCAGCAAAATTGCAAAGCGAAATTTCAATTGAATTAGTCAATGTGTTTGGTTATATTATCCTAATACAATTAAAACTTGATTTATGGGTGACCATAGTTATAGAGGTCATGTTTAATTCATGTACAAGAACACCACAAAAATATCGTATGATGTTTTCAGTGAAAGATCGTGAACACAAACTTAATGATTTGTGGATGACCATCATTTTGGAGATCATTAAATGTTTAATTCATGTACGAGAACACCACAACGCTATCGTATGACGTCGAATACAATGATGTTTCTAGTGACACATCGCGAACATAAACAGAACACTGATTAAACAATGCCTGACATTGCCAGTACTGATGCAGTTTTGATTTTCGAACACGACTGACATTAAGCCATCTGCATTTTATAGAGCAAAAACGAAATGAGGCTGATAGTTCTCTTCTCATTAGGTACTATTCCCAGAGAGCATGCAGTTGACTTCCAGACAACAAATTGAATGTGCCACAAAAGATTGGTCTCTTTTTTCTTTTTAATCTCGCAGCCTTGGCTAACTCTTCAAGTCTTCCAATTAAAGGTCAAACGTGTACTACTTTCTCGCCTGTTGAGTTAATAAAGCAACAGACACACGCAGATTTAGGAAGTTGTATATATAGTGTAACTTGTTAATGTTAATGAAATTAATTAACTTTATTATATCTGATTTTCTTATGAACTTATTATAACTGGAGATAGATAAATATATGTTTAATTTACATTACAACTACTGATGTTTTGGCATATAAAACCTCTTATACACAATTTGAATATATACTTGTTTATGATGGATGATGGAAATTTAGCTTAGATTAAAATAATTTGTATTGGTTAATTCAAGATTCAATAGTGAAGTGGTATATTTCTCAAGCTTTAGTGAAGCAATGCAAACCACAAGACAATCAAATTCACAATAAAACAATAACAAACACAAACAAATTACAATTTCGCTAATCTAACAACATAGAAAGATAATTTCAGACTGTGTTCATTGAGTACATTATATTTAAAAGTTGTCGTTTTAAAAACAAATGCTGAACTTTGATGTTTATTATGTGGTGAACGCAACATGTACAACGTAATAGCTTACCTTTCATAAGATATGTGAAGAAAATGCAATCAATACCTCTTTTGTCTGAACTAAACTAGAGGACGATTGTACGTACAATGCGGGGATCATGGATCATTTGATTAAAAAAGGAAAATCTGACACTCGTGAAAAACGAGAAGATGATTTCGAGATGACATATCCATTTTGCCATCTGTAAGAAAGAAGAGAGTGATGACTACGAGCGAAAGAAATAAGACAAAAAGGAGATTTCTTTGAGTAATCTTATTTAGGACTTCCAAAGAAACAAGTGTGTCATGTGTGCAATTCAATATCAGCTATAAAAAAAGAAATGCCAATACTTTTCACACATTTCAATAACGTCATACCTAGGCTTAATACATTTTATGAACATTCAACACCATAATTTCTAAATTTGAGAACTGAGGTCTTACAAATGTATATAATAAGACGGATATGTCACAACCTATTATGCACTTTGCAACAGAAATCCTTATTAGTAATTTACGCTTTTGAAAAGTTTGAGAAGTAATATCAAACGTGTATGTATCATTCTCATAAGTGAATAATTCATTTTGTCATTTTTAAGTTCATAAACATATTTGCATAATTCAATATCGGTTCATGATACAGGCTCAGATTTTTAGCACTTGCATACAACCTTACAAGAATAGTTTCATGCAGTTATTCAGAGCAGAAACTGCAGTTTGATTATACAGGGCTCTTCTCCATCAGATGTCAGTGCAGAGATAAATCAAATTCGGAGCAAACAACAAGGTGAAACAATAATTGAGGCAGATACCGTTTTATTTGGATCAAAATACACAAGTGTCATGATAATTGGCATGTACACGTAGAACGTTGACCTATTGCATTTCAAGAAAAACAAATAATGATTAACTCCTTTGATGTCTGATTTAGAAGAATAACATAAGTTACGCATTTATCACAAATACATGCATCATGTTAGGTGTTTTCAAATTTTATATATAATTTTACATAACTGCATGAACAATGTCAAATTCTTATCTTGTGTTAAACAAAGGAAGTCACATGTCCTGCTTAGTGAAAAATCCATGCAACTCATGCTAAAGGCAAAAATAACAATTGAATTTGAAGAAGCGTGGCTGTCATAGATTCGCTTCTAGAAATATGTATTTCTCCCTTTGAAATGATATATAAATAATACATGAACTGAAATGTAAACGCTTAAGGACATTATGTTTCACACATTAACCCGCAAATATGTGAATTAAATAAAACCTAACATTTACCAAACATTTTTCAAAGAAGCAAAATTGCAAAGCGAAATTTCTAAAGAATTAGCGAATGTGTTTGGTTATATTATTCTAACACAAATAAAACTTGATTTGTGGGTGACCATAATTTTGGAGATCACAAAATGTTTAAGTCATGTACGAGAACACCACAACACTATCGTATGACGTAGATTACAATGATGTTTCTAGTGATACATCAACAAAAACAGAACATTGATGAATTAATGCCTGACATGCAACCTAGAAAGTTATGTGATTGTTCCAGCTTCTACAGTTACATACTGATGGCGCCTGTTAATCCAGTGATGGTATCAATTTCAACGCTAGATTATTGCTGGGTTGTATTAGTGGTTCTCGTTGGTGTAAAAATCGATACTGTGGTTCATTTGGCAGTTTCATATTTAATAGTTGTGTAGGTATATACATGAATATGTGTAAAGAGCTCCTCCTTTTTAGCTTAAAAACAATTGACATTATAATCACAGTCAGAAATGTTAAAATGTTGAAATAGAGTGACTGGCTAAGTGCCAATCAATATTTTGGTTAATGTTGTGAAGCAAACTGATCCTTTAACTACCATTTTATACACACTCCCACTATCCAGACGAGAAGTTTTAATTCTCATGTTAATTTATATTTATAAGAAATTGTGTTTTTTGTCATGGCTATTTTGATTTTGGTTTTGCTTCTCAAGATACTTTAGGGACAGTGGATCTTTTAAACGTGATATATTAGTCTGTGCTTGGAATCATCACAATGTGCTTTAGCTCAAATATGTAGGTTGGTCCATGAAGGAATAAAATTTTCCACAACTTCAATCATCAACTTCATCTCAAAATATTCAACCTATATACATTACCAACTATACAGATAGACAATGTGCACCCTAAATGAAATGAACTGATCGCCCAGAAACCATTATTTAAGCATATTACATATGCATGCTTGTTTTAATTGATCTATGACTGTCTAACAGATAAAATCCAAAAATATCAGACATTGCATAGATGTAGTTGCAATGTAGTAACTGGTTCAAGGTAAAACAAACCTTTACTTTCTCTGAAACATTTGCATACATTTATTATCATATTAAGCTGACATTGTTTTGAATCATTATTATTATCATTACAATTATGTATTGTATGTGTCAATTATGTTTAAAGGCGCTGTAGCACGTTTTGCATATCATTTTTTTTATCATTTATTAAACAATATATTGTTACATTAAAGGGTAAAGCATCTCATTACACGATGCAATGAGCTGAATACAGAGAAAACGGGTATCGGTATTGGTAAAAATGGTGTGATAGAGCAATGATATTGTGGAACTTGTCTGGTTGATAGGTAGATTTGTAGGTCAGGGGGATTGATGACCATTCAATCATTTTACCACCTAAAAACTGTATTTTATGTGTTTAGGTATTCCTACATCAGCCAGATCACTACCTTCGAGCAGCCATTTTAATGTGAACACATTAAAATGGCCGCTAGATGGGAAATGGAACCGCATGCATGAACCATGTACATTCGTTTTAGAACTCGTTTTATATATTCAAGAGATTTATTTAGTTACTGTAAACTTATTTGCCTTTTTGTGAGAGCTCTTTATATCAGTAAGCAGAACGTGCTACAGAGCCTTTAAAAGGTATCAGAACAGGAAAAAAGAGGTATTTGATAAGTAATGTATGTAATAATTCCATGTGTATGAATGTAAGCTATTTTCTAGATGTAGATAAGAGATATTGATTCAGAGAATGTGTACATACACTGATTGATACTTTCCCTCTGTCAACTTTTTTTTCAATCTAGCTGCGTTCTCTGTTTCATGAAATTCGGAAATGACTGCGTTAAAAATTTCCGGAAAACTTAGTTGAAAGGTATACTATTAACAGTTGAAGATATGTTCAATTAAGGTCATGCAATGAAGAAGATAAGAATAATGGACCAAATACATATGTATCTACTTGTCATGATTTGTTGTTTATGAAGATAATTGACACAAAACTGATGTATTGATGGGAGGTTGACTATTTAAAGCTTATTTAGTTAGTGCATGTTATGTACAATATTACTTCTCCACTTGTACATGTCACCACATCGGAATTGTTTAAAATGGTCTCTCTGGCTTTCTACCGTTCCTATTCAAACTGTTGTTATTGGTTCCAGAGTGGTCCACCTGCCTTTTATTGAGGTGTTTGATGAATTGTCTATTGATGCCCCGAACAGTGACTGGTATTTCTACTTGGCTCAGCCAGGATCAGCATGGATTTATTTGATGTTCAAACAGAGAAACAGAAACTTCAATTCTCATGCATTTATAAAAAGGATTAGCTTTCATGTCATTTATTTTTTCCTCAATCACTATCTTCTGGGTAAAGGGCAATGAATAATGTCCGTTGACATGTTTGTGCGTTCTTCAATTGCATTCGTCACCTATATGTTGTGTAACAAATGTGTCGCATCATTTAACCTTAAATTGTCAGATGTTTATTTTTATTTATTAGTTTATCTCTTGGCCATTTAACAAAATATGAAACATTGTAAAAATATTGTAAGAATATATCAAACGTATATCATCCCTTAGAATGTTCTCTTCCTGTTCTGTTCTCAGTTTGTTTTTTTAAATTACAGATCTCTATCGGACTCTCTTTTCTCTCATGGTTTCAAGTTATTGACATTAGTTACAGAGAACATGTTCCCAATAGAGCATCTGTTTTTATCTAGTTTCGATCGTCTTTTGATGTCCCGGACAGTAAAACATGTTTCTACTTGATTTCCCCAAGATCAGTATGCATTGTCTTGATAATCAAACAGGAAACAAACTGATGGAAATTGATCTCTGTCAGTTCTATGTAGTGTCTCCGGTAGCTTTCAAGTTTTATATGTTAGATCCACAAAATGAATCTAACATTCACGCCGAAATTAGAAGATCTACTTACACAGATGCACTTTTAAGTTATTAAATTAGTTTATAGAGATGAATTCAACACCATTACGTGCTAAATAGAACTCACTCGTATATCGATTCCTAGAATGATAAATGCTGTTGTTGAATATTATGATTAACACTGACCAAAACAGTTCTGATTACACAGTAAAATACACCTGAGGTTTCAATCGTCATTGACATCATATTACTGAACAATGTAAAAGTTCACTCACATTTGCTTAAATAATAACATAAATATAAATAAATATTTTCTCTTTAAATTACCACACAACAAATTAAAGATGCTTCGTAAAGCCCATAGGCGCGGAGTATCCAAAATATAAACAACTTTCAAATAGACTAGGACTGACGTGTCAATACTTAGGTCTTCAAGACTTCTGCTTGACCTATAGCTCCATGTTTGATCGCAGAATATCATCATGAGTATTCTGTCAAAACTTCAATGTCAAATTGAAGTCGAGGCGAAATGGTCCTGTGGGAAGCTGTTAGTACAGTCAATGCTGGCGATAGTTGCCTTACTCTGAGGGCGTGGGTTCGAATCCCGCATGGGACTCGGCCCGAAAAAGTACAAGAATTGTACTATTGAAGGTCGTGTTATCCCAAATATAACCATGTTATATTCAATGTAAAAAATCTCATAATGTACTAAGAAAACCTTAAAAATATCAGAAATGTCAACCGAAATTAAACCACGTGACCTACGAATACGCTATGATTTACTTTTTTGCTTGCATTGTTATTTTCCATCACCCAAGCGTTTATGTCGATTTTGAAAATGTTCTCCATGTTAACATTGTGACCGGAAATGACTGTTCGGACGCAATTTTATTATTGATTCCTACAGAATTTACTATTGATTCCTACTATATGGTTATAGTAGCCCTGAACATTTCAATTGTGTGAGTAATGACTCCTTGACGGAGGTCCCGTGTAACAAGTCGCTCAATTTTGAAAAGTCACTCTGTGTAATGTAATAGGAGTTCGCTATTGTAAAACAACACAATGTGTTCACCAATACCTCAGCTGCATACATAAATAAGTTTCAGCTTCATTGTGCAAGTATCTTCAGAGGAGAAGATTGTCAAAGGTACATGGGGTCGGACAATTTAAAAAAGAGGCACACATCATTGCATTCTCATTGCCCATCTTTTACAAATCTTTAAGTGGTTAGAATAATATGGGATTTACTTTCTAAATCAAACGGGGAAAAAGTTGAAGACAATCAAATTCACAGCAATACTTCTCAGGCAAATTAAAGTTATATACATTTGAAGAAACAACACAAAGAAACATATTTTTTGTCAAACGCCACATGTATTGCTAACCTAAATTGATATTATTTTCTCTACAGCTAGCACTAGTTTATGTCATACTACATAGAGGTGATTTAAAGCGATTTAAGAATGTGTACCAATACAACGCTATATGTATATATGCCACTTGTCAAAATTATATTTGTAACTATATATTGAAAATATAGATGTTGAATATAAACCTTTAAACGGAAGAGAGTTCATACTGGAAATAATGGCAACATGGCTAGATGTATACCACTGAAAGTGATATACTGATTCGAAACGAGACAGCTCAAGTTCATAGAAACAAGTTATATGGTATAATATTCCGTGGCAATGTCCATTTATCTGAGCTCTAAATGTCCGTACACACTACACTGTCATGGGAATATTTGATATAAAGATATGTGTATGATAAAGGTTATCAATAATTGCACTAAAACTGCCCTCATTTACTTGACATGCCAATTAATCACCAATGTTTGCTGATTTATTTCCACCAGACAATGAGCAATAGCAATCTCTCATTTCTCAATGGAAATGTGAGTAGTTGTACGGTACCGGCAGCGACGAACAGAAGAATTACGTAATCCTATTGTTCGTCGATATTCCCGATACCTGTACCCGGACCCTGGCCGACCCACTGGACAATGGATGATGCAATCCATTGTGAGCGAAGTCATTCATGCTTAATTGCCAGCAATTACCCTTTGTTACCGTCACAAGTGTACATACTGCGAATTTTCAAGGGTTCATTATGCTCTAGAACAGACGTCATATCATTATTTCAAAAGAGCGAGGTTTCATTCAAAGTGGTGGTACATAATTTTATTTCTCCAGTGTATATGTGTGATAATCAAGATTTTCGCAACCAGTGTATTGTATGTGTGATAAAAGATTGTCGTAATGATATGTTAAGTCCCCTCTATTAATCTGAACAAATGAAATCGAGAACACGAGAACGCTGTTTTAATTTTCACAAAAAAACACCAAAATATTAATGATTATATCAAAACAAAACAAAAAAGGTATCTCGTTCAAAGTGTTCCTGAATTTCTTTTATTCAGTGTATGTCGGGCATTAGAACAAGAATTTTCCTACACTCACACACACACACAAAACAAACAAAAGAAAACATAAGGCGAAATTTGGTTGATCAACATTTTGTTTTTATTACTAATCTATTTCAAACATAAATGAAATGACACAATACAAAAAAGCCCAGAAATGTCTGGAAGGTACAATTCAGACATTCCGGAATATAAGCAAGTACAATGTCAAACAGATTAGATATAATCGTCCAGAAGCGATGTCATTTTCACAAACGCGCATTCAGGAGACAGTCGCTTGTGTTCTAGTGCAATGTCGTCGTTCTCGAGCCAGTCACTTAAACACATTCCACAGCAGAAACATTCGACTTTGTCATGTTGACCAGTGTATATGAATCCTTTCACAGCGAGATCGTGTGATTTTTGAATCATTTGACGAGGCCAGTTCTTAAAAGTGTCATTCCGTGTGCACGCATTTCTATATCTCGGCAACACTACTTTCGTACCCAACAAGGGGTCTCTGTTGTTGTCGCATGCAGCATCGTGTTCCAGGTCAACATAACCACAGAAGTCTTCGTAAGCACGTCCTCTACACGCCATGGTGAAGTCGATAATGAAGATCTGTGTCTGTCACTGACTCTTTTGGTCGTCCTTCCGCGAAGTAATATAACACAGCAGTACAACCGACGACATGTCAGAACATGTCGCCTACAGCAGGTCGCTCGAGCGCGATGATAGCGCATTTGAGAGGTGGGCGTGATCTATTGACGCATCACCTATGTTGAACCTTCAACCACCTATTATACCAGGTTGTGACGAATCTGTCGTTTACTTTATATTTAAGAGTAAAGTGTTTCAAGACTTCTTTCGCGGTAACACCTCTGACCCGATGGTATACATAATAAAGACAAAACATGCCACAGGTGGTGCTGAATATACCCTGCACCCTTTTCTTATTATATACATATTTCTCATTCCCGAATCGTCTTACAAAAGCTCTGATGTCAGACCAGTACAAAGAAGGATTAATCGCGTAAGAATCGAATACTTCCACATGCCCGGGGTGTAGCGCTATAACAACAAACCAGTGAGAGCCGGGCTGATGTAATTTGTCTGTGTTGCAAACGTAAATACGAGGATAAGGCTTCACGTTTTTAAGATGTGTTGACAATAAAGTATCTCTGCTAGCTAACCCGCCAAATTGTTTTCGTAAGATTCTATCTTTACTTACGAAATATTCTATATCTCTCCCGTACAACATTATTATATTTTGTTACGTTGTATATAGGAGTCCATAAAATAACTAAATAATCAAGCCATGCTTACATTTCTAAATTGGTCGATATGAATTACACTGTCCATTTCTTGATAGCAAACTAACGTGACCGCCACATCCGTGGGCTCACTGAATTTCAGTTCGAGTCCTACTTTCCCTTTACACTTTCTGTATACGTGAGATTCATCAGCACCCAGGTCGGGAGTAAGATCGCACACAAACAGAGTAAACCCAGCTTTAAATTCGCCAGGTGTCACAGTATGTCCTGCGTTTCTATTTATACCACCCGTGTGCCTGAACAAATCTAAATACGCCTCCGCCAACTGTCCCGAATTATCTTCGAAATTCGTACAGTACGATTTTTTGTTAATTTCGCGACCGTTTACTTTGACTGTCATCTGCGTAATATGCTTATGTTTAAACTCGAGAGGGTTTCTTTCTATACCCCCCGCATATGCGCGGTTATCGACTAATCCTAATACCAGCCTTTTAGGTATATCGCCGCTAACCAAGTGTTCTGTGTGAAAATCTCTCACGCCCTGGGGAATATCATGAGCGGTACAGCGAACTTGACAGATGGGATAGCGAGCTGTAGCCCCTTTTGAAAGGGCGCGTATATGTTGTTCTCTGATAGAAGGGGCTATGGTTACTTGACGTACGTAAAATTCAGCCGTTTCGATATGAGCCCTATACTGTCTATGGTCGGCAGTTGGAGCGTGCATAAAATAAAATTCGGGTGGGGTCCGAATGAGCTCCAATTTTAAAGGCACACCGTCTAATAAATATCTATGCTGCAAAAACAGATCGCTATGTAATCTACCCACCAATTCTACCGGTTTTGTGGGGACTACCATGTTACACCTGTCTATAAACCCCGAATTACCCGCGGCCCTATCTTTGACAACCGCATCAAATTTACCCGCGCTATCTTTCTTGAAACCCTCGGTTTGTAGAGTTGTAGAAAGCTGAGATTTATCACAACTTAAAAGGTTTTCAATATACGCTCGATAAGCATAGTTGCCTAGGGAATCGGTCAACTCGACTTGGTTGGCGCCTGCTATTAAACGAACTTCCCTAAACAAGGAATGTAGAGCATTATTAACAGGGGCCACGACGTCTCTGCGCTCAGTTACGTGATTGTTAACGTCCAATACGTTGTCAGCAATAGTATTCGAACCATCCGCTCTTTTCACTCGATAGACGACGCATAAGTAACATTCCGTTAAATCGATGTAACTGTTTAACGGATTAGTGATATCGAAACGTATAGTGTTATCTAAAGTCCCCATCCCCGCAACGGGTGTGTATTTGACCCACGCGCTGTCGCTAAAGGTGCCTACCATACCGGGCATACTGAACAAGTCTAGCTCGCTCTTTGTACATTGAACGTGGTCTGACATCATCATGTTTAGTATACTCGTCTGCGTTTACTGGATTTTTTGCGTTTACGTCTACGGTGTCTCACTGCGTCCACTCCTTTCTCGCTTTCAACCCCGAATGACCCTATCATATTACTGGCTGTGTTTTTAAAAGCGTCTACACCCCTTCTTTTTAAACTTCTCAGTGGTTTTTCACCCGAAGTTATATCCGACATGACATTAGCGGCAGCTCTAAGTCCCTCTCTAGCTAACATTTTACCCGTGGATTTGAGAATAGGTAAAGCAATTTTACCCAGCGATCCTAAAATATTGCCTAAGCCGGCCCCTCGCTGACCATAATGTCTACCCACGTAAACCGGTATATTATCGTACGCCGTCATATTTTTTTAAAGTGAAGTACTACCACCGCTCTCCCTCCCGTAAATGGTACAGGGTTACCGGTGTCGTCCCTTATCAATACGGTAACGGATCTAATATCGCCAAATTTTAAATTCAGATACTGTATCGGGTTCTTGTCCTTGGCATAGACACTGTCGAGAAGCATAGACTTACTAACGGGCACGTGCGTCAGTAAAGGTGCTGTGGTATGTCCAACTATCTGATCTTCTACGATATCCGTATACAAGTACAAGTTATGGAAGGCGTGCGTTTTCAAATAATTGACGCAGGTATCCGCCACAGGGTGTGAGGACGGATCCAAAATTGAGAGATTGTCTATCGTTGGGAGGGTGGTGAAGCCCAACATGTCAGCCACGTGGGGAGATAGCAGTAGACTAATATTAGTCTTATCATTACCGCCTTGTACATTCTTTCCCTCCCCATATAGTATGCTTCGAGCGTGTACTATGTCATTAAGACAGTACAGATATTCATCAATTTCAGGAAGTAACAATTTTTTCTCTACAATTTCACCGTTTCCTAATTCTTCGTTAAACAACATTTCACTTTTCCATAACGCGAGTTGTTCGATTATCATAAGGTTTAGCTGACTGACTAATCTGCCCAGCGTGTAATTTCGCTCTGGTATATCGAGAGGTCCTATGACTTTGGCTTCAAAAGATTGACTTTCGCGTAATAATTCTTTCCGCGTGCGCGTAATGACGCGGTAGGGTAAAATCACGGATATGATTAACCTATTATGAGGGGAAGCTATATTTTTCCACGTGACGGGTATTTGCAATGAACTGACCCCCACTTGCCAGGAATTTCTGTTCACTTTCAAAGGGTGGGGTAGATCGACTGTAAACGAATGTTGAGTATTATCGGGTCTAGTTTGAGGGCTCGAGTCGCTCGGTAATGTAATGTAGAAATCGGATGTTAACTCCATGTTTCGTTGACGCGATTGTGCAACCTACCCTCGATCGCTGACAGGAATAACTGGTTAAGAGGTTTTTCGAATTGTTTTATAACCTTAGGGTTCGAATGAGGGGTCACTAACAAAATAGCGACATAAAGCGAAATAGTTAAAAAGGCGTACATTAATTGCGCGGGAATGGTTGTCAATATCCTCAGGCAGCGTTCTCGCAGGGTATCCACTGATCGAACGCCTTGGGGTAACCTCTCCATCTCACTAAAACCTCGCGTACTCCAGTGACCTTATTCCGTCTGCGCTTTAATTCTTTTTCAATGTCGTACGTTTCCGGCTCTCTCACGATCTGTAACTCCTCTCGGTAAAACGTGCCTTTTATCGGCTTTCCAGCATAATCCTTTATTTTATAGGAGAGAGGATATCTGTGTTTAACGTGTGTAACCACGTAAAATATTTCTCTGCTCCAATTTGCTTCGTAACCTTTCCCAAAAAATCCTTTTCTGTAACTTATCCTAACGGGAGTTTTAGGTGAAATAGGCGTGATTTTACGATGTTTTTCGATAGCTTCCCCTTTTCGATTGGTGTATTCCCATACTCTGGCTTCGTCGAGCGCGCTGCTTACGCTACTAGGGGCGGTCCCTATAGATCTGTGATACGCGTTATTGTAACCTCGCACGATATCCGGTAATAGTGTTACATAATGCTGATTTGAAACTGTAGCCAAATACCTCCATAATTTTGTTTTCAATGTTCTCTGAAAACGTTCTACTACGGCGCATTTAACATCGTCATTTTGACTAGTGTAAAAATGTCTTCCCAAGCATTTTGTAACATAATTTCTAAAGACTGTATTTACGAACTCCCCGCCCTTATCCGTCATTATACTATCGAATATTCTCGGGCTAGCCCTGTTCATTATTCGTTTCATCCCATCGGTTACAGCCTGCGCTGTTTTATTTTTCAAAGGTTCTACCCATGCAAATTTACTGAATACGTCGATAACGCACAAGATGTATTTGAAACCTTCGTTGCTTTTACTCTGCTGTTTCAAAACGGACAGGTCGGCTTGCCACAATTGATCTTTTCGGCATATAGTCGAACTGTAAGGAGTTCTATTTATAGCTCTTGTACGTAAGGGTCTATGAAGCGTGTAACACGGCTGGGCTTGTAACCAATAAGTAACCTGCTCGCTACTCGGCTTGGTAGAACCTCTTTTAGCCTTAGCTTTCAACAAAGTATTAAATAACGTACTTTTGGATCCGTAACCCTTTCGGGTGTCGTAATAAGTTCTATTCAACCATTTACCCCAGTAAGGCTTAATTTTTTTAGAATGTCCGCCATTTGTCTTTCTGATTGCTTCTCCTCCTTCCTTTGGAAAAATCGATTTTAACCGTTTGTTCTTCATCGCTGGACGTTTGACCTTCTCGAGGCGGCGTGAATAGGGGTGAATATCTCCTCTGGGGTTGAACGTGCGACGGTGTTATCCTATACCGTCTGTTTCGTACTATTGTAGATGGTAGACCACTTTTATCCATTAGATTACTTATAGTTCTGGCCGCTGGTACGTCCTGATCGTATTTACCCCCGGGTTTGACTAGAGCCTTTAATATAGACGACAGCGAATCCCTATTTTCTTCCTCGGTTTTAAAGCGAACCGAACCATCGGAGCGTATTACCAAATCCGGGTGTTCTTTCATAAACTCCGTTATTCGTTTAGCTTGCGTTCTATACGTCTTCGGTAAATTCATTACCGCTGTACGTAAAGTCTGATCTATATTTTCATCGTCGGACGATGACTGCGAAGATACGGCAGAGCCAAAAAACTCAGTTTCATCAGTCGCGTTACTATTAACAATAGATTCAGGGGGAAGTTGTTGTGGTGTAAAATTTATTTTTGCGTTTATCGGGCGTGCCTCGACTAGTCTAGCCTGTTCTTGTAATCTTAGCGACTCCTCGAGTAGTCTATCGTACTCTTTAAGTTTTCTATCTAAACTACCCTTACTATCACCCAGACTGTTATGGCTAGTATAGGCCACATCCGTCATGTTGGTGAAATTGTCCAGGCGCCTACGCTTCAACAAGGCATCTCTAGACATAGCGTCTACTTTATTACCGGCATCCATTAGACGCGAGTAGGACGATTCGGGAACGAGTATGAGTTTTGTCGCCATGATTCTACCCCCCTACCACTTTGGACACGAGGTTGGTGACTAATGGAGCCAAAAGCGGAATGAGCAAGGGTAATAAACCCCCTTTTTGAGTTAAAACTTTTTTCTTGGCGACGTTTGAAACGGAAGATTTCTGACACAGCGCTTGTAGTTTACCCCTGCGCGCGTTTAACTTTCTTTTCTGAGAAGGGGTCAGGGGTATATTCCCGGCGTATATATTTACACCGAATTCGCTAAAAGCGTCTAAAACATCTTTTGGCAAGCAGGAGATTATCCCGGATCTAACCTTTGGCGACGCTCTGCATAGATAATGTAAAATATCGGCATTACGTTTAACTCTATTTTTGCACGTCATAGCGACTGTGTACGTGACTTCGGCAACGGCATAAACGGGAATGAAGCGATATCGGGATACGATTCTGTTTTGTAAAGAGGTTTCTCTACATTTTCTTCTTCTTGTTCATCCTCTTCGGAGCTACTACTGTCCGAATCGTCCGAATCATCCGTAGATGCATCCAAATATATATAATAGAATTCGCGCGAGGGGACGCATTTCATAGAGCTAGCGGGGTTCATAATTATTACTATTATTTAGAAACGTAAACGTCTATCTCTCCAAAATCTCTATCGAACAGGTTGGCGCGGACCCTGAGTTCGTCTGGCGTGTTTGGGGTCATATCGAGCATTAAATACGTGTGAGGTGCCGAAGTGGCCTTTTGATAGGCGTCCCTTATAAACGATACACCTCCCTTACCGGGAAACATTTGTTTTGCTAAATGTTCTATTTGTGTCTTATCTCTGGGATTTTTGTAAATGACCAAGTGCGTACAATTAAGACTGATAGTGCGATGCAGGGGAGTTCTAGCGAATACGTTTTGCTGTAAATATATAACGCTAGTCTGTCTATGGTGCGAACGTTTAACGAACCATCTTAATAATTCCCTCTCTTCCTCGCCGCTTAAATCGCCAGAGGCGTCGTCTATTACCAACCAGTTTATATTCTCTGGTCTGATAAACGTTTCGGCTTCTACGATGCTCTTTACGAATCTAATATCGATTCCAGCTTCCTGACACAGCGTTGCAATCTCGGAGTATAGAGGTTGAGATTCGGTATAAGTCCACACTATATTGTCGGGTAGACGAGACAGTAGAGGCCATTTACCTCTTATATCATTTTCTAATAATTTTTTAACGAATGTGCTTTTACCAGCTCCGGAGGGCCCCGCTATCAAACATCGAAATATGACTGGCAGTTGTATATCGGTCCTATCCATGGCTTTGTAAAAATATATACTGACTACAGAGCATCGTTTTCGTACTCTTTATATACCTGTTTTTTTCTTATTTTTAAAAAAAACAACACGACTCATTTTGTTTTGTTTTCAGCGAGTAATATACCCTCACTCGTTTAATTCATTCGTTAAATATTTCTCTAACTAATCTGTCCAGCTCGGAACCCACGTCTTCCCGTTTCTTGTTCTTCTTGTTCTTCCCGTTCTTATCGCGCGGGTCCCGAGATTTACGTTGCTTCGTCGTAGTCGTACAAATCGATGTCGTGGTCGGCGTCGTTGTTGTTGTCGTGGTCGTACGACGTTGCTGATGATACCTCGCGCCGGCCGGGTTGTCGTTGACGGGTTGTCGTTGTATCGGAGATTGTCCGATGTCGATGCCGTTGTTGTTGATGTTGTTGTTGATGTTGTCGACGATGTTTAGCCGTTGTTTCGTGTCGTTGTTTTGATGTGTGCTGGGGGGCCCCCCTGTTGCGGTGATGTCGTTGTCGATGATGTTGTCGTTGTTGTTGTTGTCGTTGTTGTTGTTGTTGTCGGTGTCGTTGTCCGTTGTTGTTGTTGTCGTCGTTGTTTGGACCGGTGGTAGCTGCCCGGTGCTGTTGTTTGCGGGGGTGTTGTCGTAACAGCGTCGTGTTGGAGAGGAGTCTATCTCCGCCGCCATGAGCTGGAAACGTTTAATATTCACGCTAGGGTCGTGAACGCAGTCGTTCGCGCTGGCCCACTTTTCCAGTTCCTGTAGAGTTTGCACCCCGTATAGGAAATGATCTTTTCGTTGATTATTGACTCGAATCGACCAGCTCTGTCTCTCCTCGTACAGCGTTAAGGTGTTGGAAAATTGAATTAGGGAATTTCCAACGGTTAAAGCCGCGTTCATAACGCTCCAACTGTCCGACATGGTTATTGATCTCTTAATGACAGCAGTGTGGAGTGAGAGAGAATAAGTAGGGGCGGGGAATGATTAGTGTGGGAGGGGGGTCACGTTCGCTTACCTCTTAAACCCGTAGGGCAAGGTATAGGTCATACCCCCGGTAATTGGATGAGCTACAATGCGTCTTTTATTGTAGCAAAAGCTGTAAGTTTTGGTTTGATGAACTTTGTGTACTTCAAATTTTCGCTTTAGCCCGCCTCGCTTGAGCTGATTTGGATAAAGAATGTCGAGTGTCTGAGAACCCCCCTCCTCGCTACAACGATTTGTTACCGTTTTGACTAGAGCTTGGAAATTTAACATACTCGAAGTTCTGCTATTTAAAGTAAAGCCCCTGATTTTGCAAATTTCCTGCGAACCCTTCTTAGGAGGGTGATGGAGTTTGTAGGCATAATTTTTGGGGCCACACGTGACAAATTCCTCTATCCAGTTACCATGTTCTATCTCGTCCGTCCATTGTCCGAGAGAGTCCCCGAGAGGCAGTTTGGGGGTGCTTTCGTCTTCCAAATAGATAACGCTGTCCGTGTCAAAGTATAAACAGCAGTCTCCTAGCAAATTTAGGGCTTCGTATAATTTCAATCGCGCCTGCCCCGTCACCCATGCAGCAATAACGGGGTTACTCGCTAGGTGCGGTGTTTCGTGCTGATCTATCAACGATTTGCTAATGAGTAAGATGTTTTCGTTAACTATTTCTAGGTCGTGAAGTACGACACATTTATCGTAGAAAAGATCGTAAAACACCCTCTCACTGTCCACGAAAACAGTGCTGCGTTTGTCGTTTGACTGCCCGAATTTTCCCCAGTGACTGTTCAAAAAATATTTCGCTATAGCTCTTTTTCCCGGATTATACGCGATTTTGTCAGGATTGAGAGACACGCCCTCTTTTTCAAATACCTCTCGCACGAAGGCAGTCTGCTTTTCGGGTGTGTCGCATTCCTCGGGATAGCCACTAGCTTCTTGCTTCAACTGGTAAAAGACATCCACGTAGCGCGAAAACAGGCCGTCCTGATTTGCTTCTCGATTATACTGCTCCATGTGGTCGTAGTGCCATACGTCATAAATATGTCTTACTCTGTAACCGAGATCGCTCACTGCTTTTTGCAATTCTATCGTGGTAAATGTCCCTATCCAAGATCGGTCGTCATCGCCATGGTTGCAGTCGGTACTTTGGTTATTATCAGCACACGTTTTACATAGCGGAAAGTACAACTTCTGATTTGTACGATATGGGAGCAATGGGTGGAATAGCCCGACAGGGGGTAGCACGTCGCATTGTATGAGACCCTCGAATTGGAAAACTGTGTCAACTGGCGGGTTGTGGATCAGGCGCGGGTGACCAACGGGGAATTTGCCGTATTTACACACGTAGGGGTAGAGAGAACAAACGTCGGCGTACCGTATTTTTTCTGTTGGACTGCACTTTTTATGAAGTTGTATACCGTTTGTACGACCGCCATAAAATCCGTCACGCGCGTTCAAGGGGCCTACACCCTCGGGGATAAAATCTTGGGGGTCCCTAATAGCCTTATACTCGCACTCCCACATGACCACTATTTTTGAAACCATTGGGCTCGCGCTTAATGATGCCAGTCTGAACATGGTCTTCTCAAAACGATCAGCTATGGTGGTACCCGAGCCATAATGAACAATCCTGTCTCGCTTGCGCTCGTAACATACCTTGCAACCATGGAACCAGCATCCGAGAAATTCCGTCACTACCCCAGAGGCGGGGTCGTAGGCGTCAACTTTGTAAGCGTGTTTACCGCACTGGATGGTGGTTTCTCTATCCAAACTAAACCCATTGATGCGTTCCAAACTAGCTAGCCACTCGTCAGCTATCTTAGATCTACGCGTCTGCGTGTTTTCGTAACCGTGAGGAGGTACTATTGCGAGTGTTTGGGGCTCCATAAAAAGTCTACGGTATGTCGTCATACAGGCCATGGGGAGTGTCAGACATTCGTAAAAAGGGTTTATTTGAGTCAACTCAAGAAATGATTTTATGAAAGATGTACAACCTCTGCGCAAAATAGACACATCCTGAATACAGTAAGTCAAGAGTTTATCCTGCAAGTCGAAAGGTTGGTTACGGTGAAGTGTATACCAGTCCATAAATGCTTTTCTGTCATTGCCCTTCATACTACCAGGGTCATAATACGCAGTTCGCGGGAGTGTGGGCAATGTCACGCCTTGATTACGAACAGTGTTGAACAAATGAGGGAAGTACCCCTTTTCTCCTGCTTCTAAATCAAAGGTTTCACAGAAATTTTTAAGGGCTGTAGGAATGTAATTGTGGGAGTCTCTAAACTTTAAGGGGCCTATGCTCATATCCAATATTTTCCCACCTACCATGAGTACTTCTGGTTTTACCACCAGTTTGTCCAGGAGGGTTCTGAGAATGAATTGGTTGTCAAAGCCCTTCGCGTAATGCGCGATTAATAAAATATCGGGAGGGGTTTGTTTTTTACACTGCTGAGACGATTGGGGGTCGTTGTTTGGTGATTTATTACTGGCAGAGGCGTTTTTAGGGTTTGCAGTGGTTATCAATTTGGATAAAAAGTCACCGAATTGTGAAAGTGTGTTTGGACCCCCGAAAACAATCTCCCGTGAAAAATTTCGAGGAACGCATTCAGAATAGACATCTTTTCTCCAGGGACACTGTTCGCACAAGAAAGGAGATTGCTCACCCCCGCAACGCCCACAAGCTAACTGTAAGACGCATAAATTTGGAATATGTTTTCCGTCCTCGTCTGTCATGGTCTCGAAGTCGTAGTATACATACTTTGTCAGTTCGTAGTCGTATTGCTTGTCGTCTGTATCGGGCTGGATAAAACACCTGTGGTCAGACCCTAGCTTCTCGCTACATCTAGTACATTTCCTATCCCCTTTAAGGCCATGCTCCCCCGTTTTAGCTTTGCAGATACGTGACTCGAGGTGACGTTTGAAACATTCACGAGAAGGAAACCACACATCGCACACGTGACAAGCTATGCCTAACTCATCGCGATTCGCGGGGGTGCACTGAGCTCCGGATCGTTGACACTTTGAACATTTATAATCGCGAGTACACGGGTGTGTGTTTTTATTGTTATACCCTCGGTCGCATTGGTTACAGTAATTTCTTGTACCATAAAACCCTTTCACTGTATTTATCACGTCGTAATGTCCGTCGTGACAGAGTAAATGAATGGAAGGTAAGTCACGAAGGCCCGCGCTATCTCCCTTGTAAATAAGTGTAGGACCCACCCCTGGTGCAAAACTATGCACGTGTAAGACAGCAGTGTTGTTGAGGTGCTTTTGGAACAAATCTAGCGTAGCTCTACCCTCTTCACAAGCTTTGGGTTGAACACCTGCTGCTCTGTAGAGTTCTAAAGCAGCGTCAGTCTGCGCCTCATAACGGTCCTTAAAAAAAGATAACTTTTTTGACCTATTAGGCTTATTGTTTAAAACGAAAAGAGCGGAGCTAATGGCTCTACCCAAACACAGGTCATCTTTATTTTCTATCAGCTGAAGCGAGCGCCTATTCTTCATAAAATCTCTAATAGTTTTAGTCCGCCTGCGCGTAGTGCGAGGTTGACCCCTGCCTGCACCTACTTTATCGGGATTCCTAACCACTGTCACTTTTAATTTCATACCCATGTCGAATGAAAAGCTGGTCTTTGATTGAGCGACGTGATCGATGGCGCGTAGGAGCAGGTCCGCCGCCATTTCTTCAAATCTGACAAATGGGATACGAATGTCCGTATCCAGCTCTGGGTGATTGATGGTTATAGACAAGCGATCACCCTGTGTTACACCTGTAAAGATAAAACTGTTTTTTTTTAAAAGAGAAATACAACCATTTTTTTTTATATTCGCCATTGCTTACGTTTAAGTTGGAATCGATTTAATTTTGTTTTAAAAAAAAAATAATCCATTGACTCTAAACCTCCGAAAAAAAATTAAATAATTGTATACGTTTGTTACAAGAGGAGAGAGAGACATAAATTGAGGTGATTCTTACCCTGTATGGTGCCGATACGACGTATCATTAAATCCAGAGCGTTGTTTAACATTTGCTCCGGGTTCGAACTTTCGTGAGTATTGTCCAGAAATTGTTGATCAAAATGAACAACGTATGTTGTCTGCGTTGTTCCATATCGTGGTGCGTCTGCATACCCCGTTTTCTTGATGGTAAAAGGTTCATTTGTAGTACTATCACTCGCTACTGGTGATGTTGGGGGCGATGTTTGAATAATATCGCTGATTGCGGCCCCTGCTTGATTTTCAACACAATAGTCTTCATCGCTGTCGAGACACACCTATAATAAAAGGATATCAAAATTTATGAACGCGTTTAAATAGCCATAATAAGTTTTGTCATTTTTGAAAAAATCGATGTTGGGCCAATAAGCAAGATGAAAAAAAAGTACATCTTATCATACAGCTTTAAAATGTAACACTCTCTATTCTAAAAAAAAGATAAAATAACTACATCCTAAATTACTTACTAAATAATCGTCCTCAGAGTCCGTCCAGATTTCATCCTCGCTGCTTAAAATAATATTCACGGATTCCTCATCGTCGCTCAGACACCCAAAATGTGCTAATAGATCGATTTCTTGACTCTCAGTTAGAGGTACCGCTTCCATGCTAACGCTCTCCATCACACAGCGTTATGATGTTGGGGTGTGACTTTACAGAAAAAAACGCTTTTCAAGAAGACGTTTATATATAACACATTTTACTCTTTTTAGAGCCAGATTCCTGCCTTCCGTTTCAATGGTTCAAAGTTTCTCAATTTTCATTATATCATAGGCGCCGTTGCGAGTATAGACATGTAAAATGTTGCGTGAAAAACCAGAGAGGATCAGAACAAAAGGGGGATTAAGAGTCTACCATACTGAACAACAGGTGTCAGACTCCTACCCGACCCCTCTTGTCGGTAATAGTCTATGTTGTCATAACCGTCATTGTTACTCTCTAACACCAACCAGCTTGTTGACCTTCCGAATTGACATCAATTTGACAGAATAATTAACCCCGACCCTCTTGTCGCTAATTGCCCCATGCCATAACCGCCATTGTTACTCTGTAACACCTAGTATTGTCGTTTATAAATCTATAACATCTACACAGCCCACCCTTGCGAAAATTGTGTAATTACCCCTCGTCTCACCCCTACCCCTGCGGCGTACACTCTCCAAACATCGTTTGAGTGTGTAGTTTGATCTCTGATTGGTTAGGCTATTTGTCACCATGTCTTTTTCATTGGCTGCTTCGTTTTAATTGGAGGAGGTGATTAGAAGTTGTGTTTCATTGGCCGATGCACTACAGTCCATAGCCATAAAAACCCGCACCTGACTGTGTCTCTCCACCACTAGCTCATCAAGAAAGTCATTCCGACATCGTTTTGTTTGAGTCTACATTTGTTTTTCAACCCCGTATACAGCAGCCGCCGCCGACATGTATTGCTTCAAGTGCCCCACCGCCAGTGACCACGACTTCAAAAATTGCCCCCAAAGGAGATGTGGGAATAGATGCCCGGAGTCTATCGGGTCCCATTGGGGGCCAGATTGCCCCTATCCCTGTAGTCAGTGCCAGGAGCAAGGGCACTATTTAAGGACATGCCCCCTCAACCAGAATTCACAACGTAAGTATACTAGAACATATTTTTTTTTCCCGCGTTGTTAAGATGTTGTTTCGTTTGAAACCGTAAATTGTGCATATGTATGCGATGAAATAAATAATATATATTACCCATGGATTGTATTACATGTACTTATACCTATTTTATTATTCAGGTTCTCCTGCTCAATCCCCGCGAAAAAGCCCTGGATCTCAAACTGCCGGAACGCCTTCTCCTGGGAAGGCTAACTCGACGTGCTACAACTGCTATGGGGTTGGGCACTTCGCTGGTCAATGTCCAGAGAAGTGCCGGATATGCGGGGAGACGACGCATTCGTCGTACATATGCCCCATCAGATTGGGGAAACAGGTGCCACAGGTGTCCTCTCCTCCCAGTATAATGTTTACCACCAGGGGGACCCAGACGGACAAACCCTGTATGGGTTCCAAAACATACAGGAGGAGGCACCTGAAGAGAGCGCTCCCCATGGTGGAGAGCGACGAGGATGATGCCCCCAGTCGCGCTACGATGTCCAGGTTGACAAGTGCTGGTAGTCAAGACGTCGCATGGGACGTGCACGGCCAGCCTGACCCCTACCCCTCTCAATCTCCAGAACCCTTGGCCATTCTGGACATTGAGAGTAGCGATTAAATAAATAAATCGACTTATTATGTGTAAACAATTGTTGTGTTTTTATTTTTCGTTTTTGCTTAAACCTAGATAGTTGAAGACTGCTATTAGTGCATTCAAAAAGCAGTATACCACTCCCTCTGTTCTTTAGTTCCAGCTTGCGTGGCAGGTTTCACCGTAAGCCATATCGCTCATATAGCAACTATGGTCTCTCCTTGCATTAATATCACCAGTAGTGATATATGTGATACACTCATGAAAAGCACTGTTAAAACCCTACACCTATAACATGACCACATATCCAAAAACAAAATGTCAGTTGGTTAATTTTGAGAATATAGCAAACCTACTCATGAACATGTGTTATACCCTTGTGCGAAAATAAATGTTTCTATATACAAGGGGTGAATGTACACTTGCGACAGCCTATATGTTAGAATAATTCAAAGAGGTATGACATATTGACTTATCACTCGAGAAAATGAAATTATGAACAGTAGAACGTATTTTAGTCTGCTTCATCGTATTATTTCAGAGCAGTACCTCCATCTTTGCTTCGATAATTCCAGCCGATGGTGTCAGGTTTCACTACAATGCATAGTCCGCCCGCGGTATTGCGGGGGTATCTCCCTGCAATAATACTAGCAGGCGTTATATATGTAAAATACTCTTGAAAACCGTGTTAACATGTCATTCTTTTTTTTAAACACAACCTTTTTTTTTTTTAAACAAATATGTAAGTTGGTAAATTTTGTGAATAGAGTAACACGTGTTTGTGAGAAAATACTCCATACGCGCGTGCTCTGTAAGCGCTCAGAGCTGTGGGAAAAACCTGCATGTGTTACAATCCGTATGTTGGAATTAATCATTAAAATAATCTCATGTTCTTAATTTCATTTTGTGCATCATTAATAGGGTATAAATACATCGTTGTGGCAATCTTTTAAAACAATACATGTGTACAAAGATAATGAGAT
The DNA here is from genome assembly GCA_936450465.1 of Gibbula magus. Classification (NCBI taxonomy): domain Eukaryota; kingdom Metazoa; phylum Mollusca; class Gastropoda; order Trochida; family Trochidae; genus Gibbula; species Gibbula magus. Next base: position 62,219,761 of record OW388289.1, on the reverse strand, counting down.
GGTATTTGCAATGTTTTAAACTAAACTAAAATAAATAGATTGTAAGTGTGATTGTAGGGATTAAGTGCGTATATTGTGAAATTCGTAGCAACTTTTACATATTTTCATCCATGTTTCTCATATATACTGGAGAAATGAAATTAAGGTCCACTTTCAACGTAGTCTATTTGGAAATAATACTATTTTTGGAAAATATTTTCTTATGTTCTTCATTTTCATTCTGTTTTAGATTAAACATATCTTGTTCCGACAATAGTCTAATTTGACATTATTGAGGGGGGAAAAAAACGATACTTATGTACAAAAGATGTACGAGGTGGTGTTTGAAAATTCTCTATGTATACATTTTTGAAAGAGAGCACTTATTGTAATTGCAAGGAGCATAATGAACCCCTTTGAAAATTCGCTGTATGTACACTTGTGACGGGTTAACAAAAGATAATTGCGGGCAGTTAAGTATGAATGCCTTCGCTCACAATGGGTTACATCATCCATTGTCCAGTGGGTCGGCCAGGGTCCGGGTACAGGCATCGGGAATATCGACGAACAATAGGATTACGTAATTCTTCCGTTCGTCGCTGCCGGTACCGTACAACTACTAATGTGTACATCGAATAGTAAAAGTACTCTGTATCGTCCTCAATATATTTAAATGTTTATTTTGGAAGTTATCACTGTCTTTTCTGTAACCGCCAGCCACAGTGCAGTGTAAGTTATGAGGTTGTTATCCTTATAATGCTGAGCGCCAGGCAAGGGAACAGAACCTGTCATCATTGAACATATATACCTAACGCACATCCTGTAACAATAAAACAACACTTGAACATGTCTTTTGGTATGTCAACACACGCTAAAAGTACTTTTTACATGACAACACAAGAACAAGATCGTTTTGCTGATATTGCTTTGCATAGAAATACAGAACTGTATGAAAATGGTTCATGATGCGCACTTTAGAAAAATATACCTTTTAGTGCACAAAGTTAAGAACACTGCAATTAATCCTGTCCGGATTATAAATTATTTTGATCTAACTAATTTGAAATATGTCTATCAAGATAATTATCAAAACAATATATTCTGCTCTTATGCAAAACAAAGCGATAATTGTTAGTTCATTGATTAATTCCTTTTCTTATATATGCTTTACAAACGTGTTCTTTTAAGTTCAACAAATACATCAGGAAACACAGTGTGGAATAGTACATATGTTATACAGTCTTGAAAAGCTGACATTGTCGATGTCATTGACATTTAGACATTGCTGACGAACGTCTACGATACCAGCTGTCATTTAGCAAGATGTGCACAAGCATAATATCAAAAACCGGCTCCTTGTTGTACCCCTTACTTCAACAACTCAATAATTGATGTTGGTGCGTTATTATACAAATTTAGCTTTACATTTAAGATTATAATTCCATTTAAACGGTTGACATTATTTTATTAAGTTTATTTTCCCATTTCACACGTTGCTGATTGTGAAAATACACACCATTATGTTTGAAATTTGCTTGAATGCTGGGATATATATTGAATTTAAGATAATGCTGTAAATAAATATGGTGAACTTATTAATTGACAATGGTTATGACATTATCAACGTCCTTCTGGTATTCTAGTTCCAGTACCGTGGCATATCTATTTTCATCCCGTCAAAGATCTTGAAAGTCCTTTTATTGTCATTATACATCTGACTTGATGGTGGTGTAATTTGCTGACAATATGACATCATCGACCGAAAATGGATATCCATTTGGATGTTATAATTCTACTTTTTCTATGGGTAGCTGTGGAGCAAGTTAGGTGAAACTGATAACAGTACAAACATCTGTACAGATGTAGTCGTGTTCTTGTTTTTAAAATGTTTTCAATAAATGGTATTTAAATATTAAATACTGCTCAATATTCATCAAGGACCTAAAGTGTGATAAAATGACATTTTATGTTCTTTAGTTCTCGTTACAGTTGAGAAAAATAAACAACCTTTCGAAAATTAAATAAAAATCGCAAATTTAAGGTTATTACGCATTATTTTGTATTTGTCAACTATTTAATTAAGGGGGGTGTTGCATATATGAAAAAAGGGAATATATTATTCAAAATAGGCAAAGCAGATATTATTATTTTGAAAACTAAAATCCAGTTGGAATTATAAATTTGCGTCTTAACAGTGTTGGTGAACGTACCAACATTTATATTTCCATATATCAGATCCACAGACACAGTCTCACATTGCAAAACACACAAAGTCTTTTTAAAGGTTATTTGTCTAAGAGCTTAATCTTATATCTTTATATTTTACACTGTCATAGTAACTTTTTATACACAAATTAGGTGTCTGGCACAGCATTTCAATCACAGACATAAACATGTACTTACCAAAAGACACGGGTTTCATAAAGTTTATATGTCAGAGCATTGCCATCCTCGTGTATCAATAGTTCATCGCGGATGCTTATATGATGCACACTTGATCATATCTTTATTATCCTTTTTTAGGTGGATACTTAAGTGATTTTAATAAAATATTGTCGATGAAAGAATTGCAGACTATGGGCGTTTGAATTACATCTTCATATGGTTTAAACATATTTATTTCAATCAAGCATTAAGCTTATTTTAATACCGCTCCGTGAATACAAAAGTACAAAACATGTCATGGTGAATGTACAATAAAGGTGATAGATTTACATACGCCAACTTGTAACAAGTAGAACTTCAAATTAAACAATGAACAAGTGCCACTGGTGCCAATTATTGTAATATATACATCAAACCAATCAGTTATTATTCAAATCTGCCTGTTAAAGTTATATAATCATGCACTGAGATTAATATTTCGTTATTTATGGAAGCAGAACAATTTGGATTTCCATATAAAACCGATTTCAGATTAAATCCTCTAAAATAGAAAAACGCATTTTGCCTTATAACAGTGTAGAGAGGACATGAAAAGAAAAAATGAATTGGGTCTTCATAAGAGTGTCCGCATGAACAGGCGGCTGTTTGGGATATAAATCTTTCGTACTTGTGTGCATTTAAATCGTCTATTTAAAAGTCTAAGACGAGCATGTATTATTTGACAAAATCTGCTGCCGTAATTTAAGTCAAAATGGACGTGTATATCAGCATCTTGTTGGATATCCTTTTTGAAGCTTAGAAGAGATGACGAAGTTCTGTGTTCTATAGGTAATTCGTTCCATAATTTAACAGTATCCGGAAGGAAAGTTTTGCATAGTTTACGGTTTTACAATTTATGGTCCGAAGTTTGGAGTCATCACGAAGATTGTATCCAACAACATCTGATATTTTTTGAGGTACCAGACTGCTAAGATAACTTGGCGTTTTATTGTTTACCATTTTATAAAACAGTGTCATTTTGTGGATGTAACGTCTCTGACATAATGGTTTACTATTGGTTTCTTTATATATCTTCTGATGGCTGGTGCCGCGAACGGCGCCACACACGGTTCTCAAAGCATCAAGATTGAGCTTTTCAAGTATATCTGCCTGCTGTTTAGTACAATTATCCCATATATGACTACAGTAGTCAAAAACAGGTAGAATGAACTGCTTATACATAGTTTCCAATGTTTTTCTGTTTAAACGGTATTTGAGACTTCTAAGGCAGTTTACCATCGGGGCAACCTTTTTAGCAATGTCATTTATTTGATGATTCCAAGAACAGTCATGTTGTAAAATTAGACCTAAATGTTTATGGCTTTGAACAGAGTCAATAACATTATCATTCATCAATAGATCTGGCATTTGAATTGGTTGCCTTTTGCGGGTAAAGAGAATTGATTCTGTCTTATTTGGATTAAATGATACTTGCCATCTCTCTGCCCAATCTGCAATTCGTTTTAAATCGTCATTTATATCCATGGCTGTTTCGACAGGGTCATCAATTATCACGTATAGTGATGTATCATCAGCAAAAAGGCGTATGTTACTATTAATACCCTCAACTATATCATTTATATAAACAATAAATAATAGTGGTCCTAAAACTGAACCCTGAGGCACACCAGCAAAAACAGCTTTTTTATCAGATCGGAACCCATTAATGACCACACATTGTTTTCTATTATCAAGATAACTTTCGAACCATTTTAATAAGTTTCCCTTATACCATATCTTTTTAATTTATGTAAAATACCTTTATGCCAAACTCTGTCGAATGCTTTACTTACATCACAAAAAACAGCTTTAATTTCTTTACCTTTATCTACTGCTCCAGCTATAAAATCATATAAATACGTTAACTGATTAACAGTCGAGTCTCCTGGTGTAAAACCAGACTGAATATTAGAAAGTATACCATTATCTCTGAAATAATTACAAACATGTTTAAAAACACATTTTTCGAAAACGTTTGCCAAACAACTTGTTAACGCAACGGGTCTGTAGTTTGAGCAATCATTAATACTACCTTTCTTATGAATAGGGACAATGGACGCATCTTTCCAAACTTGCGGAAATGTATTTTCTGTGAGGGATAAGTTAAAGACCTCTGAGAGAGGAGTGGCATTCAGTTTTGCATTCATTTTAAAGAATCTGTTGCTTATACCGTCAGGACCAGTTGCTTTTGCTATATCTACAGAAGAAAGAATATCATGAACTTCATGTGTAGTTAGGAACAAGTCACTTAGAGGATTATCTATATTAGGAATAGCTTCTTCGATTTGTTTGTCTGGATAAGCGACTTTGGTTTGATTTGTGAAATATTCATTCATTATGTTTGCAATTTCAACACTGTCATCATAAAGTTTGTCTTCACATAGAACTGGTGGGAAAGACCTTTGTAAATTCTTGCTACTGGTAAAAAATTTAATTAGACGCCACCAGATTTTTGTTCCGTGCTTTTCGTTAATTAATTTGTCAATTTTATCTGAATATAACTTTTTGGCAACTCTCACTGATGATATAGCTTTATTTCTGTATAATCTGAACTTTTTCCAATCGGCAGGTGAATTACGCCGTTTTGCGATCTTATGGTAACGTTTACGCTTACGGATGAGATTCCGAGTTTCGCTGTTCATCCATGGAACATCGTTTGGTCTAATGGTGACAATTTTGTTAGGTACATGTTTGTCGCATAGGTTAATTAAAGCATTATTCAATATATTTGCTACCTGATTAATATCACGAGAGGAGATGATTTTATCCCAATCAAAGGAACAAAGTTCGTTTGATAGGGCTTCAATGTCAGCTAATTTATAATCTTATATTTTTCTTTTGTACGTCGCAGATTTCATTATATGTTCTTTCATAGTGACATAAACAGGACAGTGATCACTACATATAGGATCGAGAACACCAGAATCTAGTACAAGGGCAATATGTGAAACAAAAATCAGATCAATCAAGGTACTAGAATTTGGAGTGATCCTTGTAGGGTCGGTAATGATTTGTGATAAACCATTTATTAGCTTGATTTGTTCAACTCTGTTTGAATTTGTTCTTAGGACATCTTCATTAAAATCCCCAGTCACGATGGTAACCAGTCCAAGATCAACAGCATTTGTGATAGATTCTTCTATTAAGTCCCAGTAAGCATCCCTTTTATCTGATCTATAAAAAGTCCCAATTAGGTAATTTACATCTTATTTTAACCCATAATGCTTCCAGCATAGGAAGGTCTAGATTATTCATAAGTTCAAAAGTCAAGTATTTCTTAATATATATAGCCACCCCACCACCCCTGGTTGGTCGATCTTTTCTTAGTGGTGAATGGTAACCTGGAATTTCTATATCACTACTGTCAATACCACTGCGTAACCACGATTCTGTAATACAAATCACATCATAGGGTTCTAGTTCAGCTTGGAGTATATCCAGCTTATCCCTTAGACTCCGTACATTTAAATGTAAAATCTTAAGATCAGAAATGTGAAATGGCCCAGGATGTGGGTGAACATCACCATCATGAACATCACATCTTCATATATTCATGTCAATATATTTTTATGATTTATCATTACTTTTTCAAAGCATTCGTATGCTAAAGCCTGTCTAAATGCAACACGATTGAAGTTGTGTAATGTATCGAGATCAGAAGGATATTACTTGTATTATTCATGATTCAAGTCAAACCAACATTCCGAAACAAATCTCTCCCTGAATGAATGAATCCTTTGATAGAGAATATTCATTATTTCACAGCATATTAAATAATTGTAACTAAATATTTACAATCTACTGAAATTACATTGTGGTTGATATGACGAATTGGTATGGCTATGTGTTTAGATGTGTTTTCATAAAACCAGTCAATCTAAGAGAATCAACACGCCCAAATCAAATGCCCGGTATATGTTCTGCACCTTCACCAATGAAGACGTCTACCAACTCAGAAAAAAATAATGTATTATTCTTAATTTAGTTTTCAATTAAATTAGGAACAATCTGCAATCCTTAAACGTTGTTGGTTTAAAAGTAAAAGCTACGATTCCTTGAAGTTAATTCTTCAACGTCAAACTAGCCTATGTTATTTGCAACGCTGCGGCAATCAAGTATGACGTAAACAAGGATATACAGTGCCTAGTCAATGCTTACGCGGTACAAAAGACGTCAAACTTACTGACAAAATAATGATTAATTTTTTAGATTTCTGATGTCATATTTGCGACAAAACCGTTCCAACAGCGATTCATGAGTTATAGATTGAAGAAATTAACAGATAATAATAGTTCTGTGTGTTGTTTGATGTAAATCGGGGATATCAAAGCGCACAGAAACTAAGGTTGTTTGAATGGAGGCTAATGTCACTTGAACGTAGTTTTGAACTAAAACTTACTAGTATTATATGTGAAAATAGTTGGGTTTTTTGTTTTTATGTTTCAAGAATTGTCAATAGTGACACATATAAAGGCCTATTCACACCTCTGCACTGTTCATTATTATCTGAACCAAATGTACAGACTTACATGTACGTTTTAATGAGATGTTGCGAAAATAATTTTCATAAATTAAATAAATGTCCCATTGCTGTCATATTTTGCAGACATATTGGTAAGCTACAGGCACATAATTACCTTTCATCAATCAGTTCATTCGTTTTGGAATGACACTTGTTTAAACATCGTACATGTACATTTTATATTCCAATGTCCGATTGACGGCCATGTTAAATCAAATCGGTGTGCTGTATATGTGTTGTTTGATAAGAGGTGGGTTTCCTAATAATTGTCAGAAAATATTATTGAAATTATATATCTGTAGCTGAGATGATTTCCTATATTTTGGTAACGTTTCCAGAATTAATCGACAAGCAATAGATTCATGAAAATGACTCTCGCAACAGCTAATTAACACATAAGTCTATGGGAATTACGTTACATGTACGTAATAATATGGCCACCCGCTGTATAAACTTTTGTTCGCATGTTTGTACATTTGTTGTATGTACTGTCAAGATTTACTGTAGATGTTCAAAATGATTTTTATATAATCTGTAAATATGTGTCCTCCTTCACTCACTCATCTACACAATCGAATAATTAAAAAATGCATGAACTACTAAAACCTGAATTAACCTTATTGTTTAAGTATAGTACGTTAAATACTATTTTTCACACTAGAATTGTAGGAATATGTAGCATATTTAGATGAATGCACCACTTATGAAAATACCGGCTTTCACCCGTCAATAGTGATATTACACTGTAAATACAAAATATTATGTTTTATTATATGCTTTTGTGGTCAGAAATGTGGCGTTTTAACACCAAATAATCCTATTTTTATTTGGCCAACCAAACAAATAAGTTTTCTCTCAATCATGTCATACTCATAACCCAAAAAGGGGAAAGGGGAAAACCCTAATTTTTTAAAAACTCTTTTTCATTATCAAATTTATGTTCATTAAACACACAGATCTTTAACTGCTTCTACAGAAAATGGATAACTTAGGTTCAGCACACCTTTAAGAAAACTTTTATTTCTCACGTGCAATTTGTGTATCGCTGAATAATTATAGTTTACCATGTTTCCAATTATTTTTAGAAAGGCTATTTATGTCATTGTGAGAATAGGGGGTATATACCAATTATATATTTCCTCTTTCTATAATCTACATTTTTATACCATATAATTCCATAATGCGTTTGTAATGTTTTAAGAAGAAACAGTTCTTACTTGATTGCAAATTATAAATGAAATGTTAAAAATAATGAGAAATATTTGCAAGAATTATCTCCCTTCGCTCAGAAAAAATCTCACCCATATTACAGAAATTCACATAACTCTTGAAAATTGATGTAGTTTAAAAAATCCAAATCTCATTGTTATACATACATCTGTTTCATATACCAAGAATTGAACCGGGGCTAAATAATTCATTACCATTTCAAATCATAAATGATATGTAGCCTAACAGTTTGAGAAAAAAATGCATATTAATTTTATTTTGCAAAAATATATCATCTTTACATAAAAATATTAAGTTTTTCCATAACTAAGACCTTTTGCGAAACTGCATGCTGATTCATCATGCCCTAATTTCATAATGAACCAGTATCCGATGAAACGTTTTTGGAAGCAGTAAACAGTCAGGATTAAATTGATATATTGTTTCTGCTTTCACCCAAAACTTGGACTTAAAGTTATTTTAGAGACAAGCTACTGCTTTCGACCGATGCCTTAACGTAAAACGTCATTTTGCAGCCGCTTAATGGCAAATGACGCTAGCGTCACCACAAAGGGGGGTAACTGAGAGCTTTGTGATGCACTGCTCCGTGGAAGCTGCCTTGAAACTGTGTTACATGTGCTCTTCACTTACTATCTATCGTGTGAAGACTCAAGTTTTCGTATTGACAAAAAATTGTAACTTTCATAATCAAGAGCAAATAAATCAGGCGAGAAAAAAATTGCTTAGAGTTTGATTAATTACATAAATGCAAGAGAGGTATATTTTTCAACACTGACTTATCTTATTGTGATAAAGCAAAACCATAAATCATTTACACATAACTTCTCCACGAACGATTCAAATTCTACTTCCCATATCATACCTTAATTCAAATGGCAACCATCTTGAATTTGGGAGTCAATGTGGCGTATATTCCAAAGGAATTCACTTAAAAAAGACTTTTGTTTTCTCATGATGTTCATAGTGTATCTTTCATGCAATTATCTGCAATTAACATGGCCTTGATAAAATCTGAGCACGATACAATTGCATTTCAGCTGGTCAAAAAGGATTAATCGATTATATATATAGTGTAGGGAAGCAACTGAAATAATGTATTTAACTTTCAGACAATTAACATAATAATGATAACTATTTTTGTCTGATTGATCATTCTCTGTACTCTGTAAATACCTCATTCTGAAATAATGAGAACATTTGGAATCAATAACGTAACGTCTAACACTGTCTGTGACTTGACAAGTCTCGTTTTAGATGTGACAGCCATCCGGAATCGAGTGCACTCTCTGATCTAATATCAAAGTCACGGTTAATTCTAAGAAGCATCTAATTTAACCTATGCCGTGTCCATACAGTCCCTTCATTCTCGTGTCTACAAAGATCAATTGTTATTAATCTGTAAAATGTAAAATAATATACAGATAAATAAATGTAAACAATTTAGCTATGGCAGAGGATCTCAAAATGTTTGGGGAAATGTAGCAAATTTAGGCAAAAGTAAAATGTATCTGAACACTCAACACCATAAACACAACATCTTGTACCCCATTCAATTTCAGGAAGATTTTCTGCATAACAACTTATTGGTTTAAACCCATGGAAACTTGACTCTGTATCCATACATGCCATCTGACATGTACTCAAATATGGGAACAAATGAAAAAAAAACTAAAATAAAAAAAAAAAAATATTTTTTTAATGTGAAAATACACGACGTTTCAGAGTATATACTCTTTCATTGTATTTACACATTAAAATAAGCTGTTATCCAGAATATCCTTTATCTCTTACTACTTCTAATTTCTAATTCAAAGACCTGGGCCTCCTTTCACAAAGCAACCTTTGCAACCTTTAATAAGGTTAACCTTAACTCCCATCCTGTAACATTGCACTAACATGCATACAAATTCGTCTAATCATTTGATAATCTTTTATACTTAAATATCATTTTGTTATTTTCTATCATTTTAGAATAATAGACAATAGAGAACGATTATCAATAACATTGTAAGTCAAGCATCAAAAGCATAATGTAAGAGATGTTCCTTATCAATCAATAACTAAACTGATACTACTGTCTACATACATGTACTCTAGGTCATGACATGTCTAGCTTAGAAAAAAAGCGACTCGGATACCATGGCGAATTAATAAGCAAGGCTAATATCTACTTCCACTATTTCAGAACTTATATATCTAGCATAACGTTTACTAATTTATCTAATGAACTTGCAGAAATTCAAAACACGTAAGTCGATTTGACAAACAAAACATTTGATTTAACTAGTTACGTGTTTATGATGGATGATGATGAAATTTAACTAAAGTAAGTTGCATTGGTCACTTCAAGATTCAATAGTGGTGTGGTATTTTTCTCAAACCTTAATCTCTAGTTAAGCAAAGAAAACCACAAGGCAATCCATATAATTATTCACAGCAAAAAAAAACACAAACAAATTACAAGTGTGCTAATCTAACAACATAAATCAACGACTTTTGATATTACGTAACCTACTTCATTATGCTCACATTTCATTTCGAACTGGTCTTTCTTTTTAAGAAGAAAAAAATAACTATGATTATGTGCTTTAACACCTACAACAGAATAGCTGTAAATGGCATGAAAGATCTGACGAAAATGCAATAAATCTTTCGTCTGAACTATTTGATTAAACTTGAGGAAGACGGTTGTATCCACAATGAGAAGATCGTGGATCAGTTGATAAAGAAGCGACAATCTGACACTCGTGAAAGAGAAGAAAATAAATCAAAGGTGACATATGCATTCAGTCATTTGTAAGAAGGAAAAGAGGGATGACCACGAGTGAACGAAACAAGACAGAAATTAGACTCCTTTGAGTGATCTTATTTGGGACTTTCAAAGAAATCATCACTTTTTGTATGCAACATGAATATCACGTTGGCATTTCATCCCCATACATGATGTGAATACAACCTAACAAGGAGATTGTAACGCAGTTATTGAGAGTAAAACCGCAGCTTGATTATACATGACTGTTCTACATCAGATGTCAGTGCAGAGATAAATCAACTTGGGAGCAATCAACAAGGCTTTTTTCAAAAGCATTATACAGGCAGATATCGTTCTATTAGGAACAACATACACAAGTGACATAATAATTGATATGTACAAGTAGAACATTGACCAATTACATTTCCACAAAAAGAAATAATGAATAATATACGGCATGCATTTATCACATGTCAGGTATTTTCAAATGTACATATACGTTATTAGAGATACGCAAATAAGTTCGCACAAATGCATAAACAATGTCCAAACCTGGTCTTTTGTTAATCAAACGCATGTCCTGCTCAATGGAAAATCAACAACAACTCATGCTAACGGCACAAATAACAACTGAATTTTAAGAAGAATGGCTGTCATAGATTCGCCTCTAGAAATATTCATTTCTACCTTTGAATGATATGTAAATAATATATGAACGGAAACGTAAATGCTGAAGGATATTATGTTTCACACATCACAAATATAAGAATTAAATAAAACCTAACATTTACCGAATATCTTCCACTAATGATTAACAGAATACTGTTTTTAAAGAAGCAAAATTGCAAAGCGAAATTTCAATTGAATTAGTCAATGTGTTTGGTTATATTATCCTAACACAATTAAAACTTGATTTAAGGGTGACCATAGTTACAGAGGTCATGTTTAATTCATGTACAAGAACACCACAACAATATCGTATGATGTTTTCAGTGAAAGATCGTGAACACAAACTTAATGATTTGTGGATGACCATCATTTTGGAGATAGTAAAATGTTTAATTCATGTACGAGAACACCACAAAGCTATCGTTTGACGTCGAATACAATGATGTTTCTAGTGACACATGATGAACATAAACAGAACACTGATTAAGCAATGCCTGACATGCAATATAAAATTTGATGTGATTGTTCCAGCTGCTACAGTTACATACTGTTGGCGCCTGTAAATGCAGTGGTGATATGAATATCACCGCTAGTTTATTGCTGTGTTGTATTAGCTGATCTCGTTGGTGTAAACATAGGTAATCCTGTTGTTCATTGACAGTATCATAGTCTACATGCTCGTCCAGCTGAAACATATAATACATATTTTCAAATGACATTTAAGATCGTATCATTTTTTTTTACTCACACTAACACTACGGATGTTAATGAGAGTGATAGCGCATTAGAGCTTTACTTGTAAATGTCTATATTGAAAAGTTCTTTAGATATATACATGACAAAAGAGCTCCTTCTATGTGCTTATAAACAATCGACACTAGAAGCATAATACACTTTGACTATTTTAATTACAGATTCAGCCAAAAATGTAACACGCTGAAATAGAGTAACTTGCTGTTTCGATGTAAGCTTTTCCTTTGACCAGTATCTGCCATTTTCCACAGACTTGCACACTCCCACTACCCCAGCCAGAAGTTTAATTCTCATGTTAATTTATATTTATAAGATCAATTGTGTTTTTTGTCATGGCTATTTTGATTTTGGTTTTGCTTCTCAAGATACTTTAGGGACAGTGGATTTTTTTACGTGATATATTAGTCTGTGCTTAGAATCGTTTATGACAATATGATTTAGCTCAAATATGTAGGTTGGTCCATGAAGGAATAAAATTTTCCACAACTTCAATCACTTCATCTCAAAATGCTCAACCTATATACATTATCAACTATACAGATAGACAATGTGCACCCTAAATGAACTGAACTGATCGCCAAGAAACCATTATTTAAGCATATTACATATGCATGCTTGATCTAATTGATCTATGACTGTTTTGCAGATAAAATCTCAAAATAACAGACGCTGCATAGATGATTCAATGTAATAGCTGATTCAAGGTAATATAAGTCTCTACTAAACTGAAACATTTTCGTTCATCTCATTTATTTTCGAAAGCAAACCTGCATTGAGAAGAATCCTAATCGATGTATTGTAAGTGTCAAACGCGTTTAAGATATACAGGAATATATAGGAAACAGAAATGTTTAATGATGTTGTTATTATAATTCTATTTGTATGAATGTAACCTATTGATAGATGCAGATATGAGACACCGATTCAATTGTATATACTTCTGTTACATTGTTTAAGTCTGGCTTATGTTTTGGTTTTAATGGTTTGATTTTGCGCCAAGGGCACAAACCCATTGATAAACCTGTGACCTCTAATGTTTGCTCTTTGTCTGGGCAACTTTGATCTATTTAACTACGTCCTCTGTTTTATGAATTTCGGATGTGACTGCATACACAATTCCGGGAATCTTATATCAAAGGCGTCCTCTGTTTCATGAATTTCGATTTGACTGCATACACATAATTCCTGAAAACAAAGTTCAAAGGTGTACTATTGACAGTTGATGATATGTACAGCTTGGGTTATGCAATGAACAATATGTATAATGGATGACATATTATATTGTAATGATTATTTGCCCATAACATATATTTGACACAAAAGTACTACTTATAGCATATTTGAATGAACAAATATTCAGTACAATTATATGGTTGCAAGTGATGATAACTGGATCCAGCGCTATTTCTTGATAAGAACAATTTCACATAACAATCCTTCATGAGACTTTTAGATACAGTTTACTTTGAAGTCATTTACATTCCGAAAATCTTAAAATGATACAGTTTCAATTATTCTTGTAAGGTTTCAAATTGTTTCGAAATGGAATTGTTGAGCAAATATAGGGGAACAATAAATAACTTTGACATAAGTTTATTTGTGGCAGAATTATGTCTTTATAACTTTATAAAAAGACGGTATTCAAAGGTAAGGACACTAAATTGTGGCTCTATCCTCTGTCAATCATTTATTTAGCTTTAAAATGAACTATCACACAGATATGTACATATTGCCCTTAATCAGGAGAAGGCGCATACCCTCAACATCGCGAAAGTTCAGTACATTTCCTTTTTTATTGAATTGTGAACAGAAGTATATGTTCGCAACCAATTTTAATATTGCTACACAAAGACCGTAATAGTGCCTTACTCTCCTGAAAAATAATGAAATTCGAAATCCGTATTAAAGCCTCCACTTAAAGTCAATTCGTCCACGTATGTGCAGTGCAAATCCAACTGACAGTCAATACCCCATGTACACGCCTTCATAATATACTATTTGACTGTGCATATGTAAAAGGTCTGTGGCACAAACTTGTGGAATGGATTAGCTTAAAAAGCGGGATCAATTTACAACCAAATATAATGCATATTCGGTTACAAGGATAAAGATACAGATATGCATTGTAACTTTGTTTTCTCGTGATATTCTTCGTGTATGTTGGATGCAAATATCTGCTATTAAAATAGCGTTGCTATAATCTGAGTATGATACAATTGCATTTAAGATAGCTAAAAAGGATTAACTTATTATTATAAGGAAGCAACTGCAAAATGGAATTAGCTTTCATACAATGAACATGATAATGAAATATACAATGATAACTTTTTTCGTCTGATTGATCATTTCCCGTACTCTGAAAATACCCCATTCTGCAATAATGAGAACATTTGGAATTAATATTGAACGTCTAACACCGTCTGTGACTTGACAAGTCTCGTTTAAGATGTGACAGCCATCCGGAATCGAATGCATTCTCTGATCTCATATCAAAAGCACAGCTAATTCTGAGAAGCATCTAATTTAACTCATGCCATGTCCAAATAGATCCGTTATTCTCGCGTCTACAAATATCAATTGTTATTAACCTGTATACTGTAAATATATATATATATATATATATATATATATATATATATATATATATATATATATATATATAAAACATATATATATATATGTAAAACATTTACATGTGGGAGAGGACTTCCAATTATTTGGGGAAATGAAGCAATTTGTAGGCATTAATAAAATGTATCTGAACACTTAACATTGTAAACACCATCAGCTTCTCAAGAACAGGAAGAGTTTCTGGATAACAACTTCTTTTTATGCGAAAATACACGACGCTTCGGAGTATATACTCACTCCTTCATCAGGTCGAAAGGAACTCCAAGAATTGACAGTAGCCTGCAATCAACTGCTGTCACATTAAAGAAGTTATTATCCAGAAAATCTTCCTGTCCTTATGTATGCCACTTCTAAATGCCCTTCAAAGACTTGATCAGTTTCTCAGTTTAAAATGCAGCAGCACTTGTCCATAGAGTTTGTGTTCCACATACAAATTTACATAAACATAATCAGATCTCTTAATCCATAGACATATGAATATGCACTTCGTCAAATCATTTTGATATTATTTGATTTTTGTATGATCCAAAGTCAACTTTATCTAACTGCAACTAGTCATGTGTGAAATATGATACCGGATATTTTCTATATATGCATCCATTTCTCTCATTTTAGAATTATAGACCCTAGAGAATGGTTATCAACAACATTGTAAGTCAAGCATCACAAGCACAATGTAACAGATGTCCATTGTCAATCAATATCTAAACTGATACTACTGTCTGCAGTCTCTAGGTCACAACATTCTTCTTTGCAGTATTCGATACACAACCTAATAAGAAGATAATAAGAACAAAATTCTGACTTTGAAAGTATATTCTGTTACATATACATTATCTGACTATATTCACATCCTCTTATCATCTTATTAAAAAGATCCATACACTCTACTGATAACAGTTACAAATTGAGTAACAAAGACGACCCTGAATTTATGTTTTACCTCAATGTCACCGGGAATAGGGGATTAAACCAATACTATCTTTATAAGAATAAAACTTATGTGTAATCATTGATTTGATCTACTTCATTTCGTTATCATTACTATAACTGTTACTTAGTCATTATATTTACAGTTGTAAATCGGTAACGTCAGTCAACCATTGCCAGTACTGATGCAGTTTTGATTTTCGAACACGACTGACATTAAGCCATCTGCATTTTATAGAGCAAAAACGAAATGAGGCTGATAATTCTCTTTTCATTAGGGTACTATTCCCAGAGAGCATGCAGTTTACTTCCAGACAACAAATTGAATGTACCACAAAAGATTGGTCTCTTTTTTCTTTTTAATCTCGCAGCCTTGGCTAACTCTTCAAGTCTTCCAATTAAAGGTCAAACGTGTACTACTTTCTCGCCTGTTGAGTTAATAAAGCAACAGACACACGCAGATTTAGGAAGTTGTATATATAGTGTAACTTGTTAATGTTAATGAAATTAATTAACTTTATTATATCTGATTTTCTTATGAACTTATTATAACTGGAGATAGATAAATATATGTTTAATTTACATTACCATTACTGATGTTTTGGCATGAGTCGATTTGACACATAAAACGTCTAATACACAATTTGAATATATACTTGTTTATGATGGATGATGGAAATTTAGCTTAGATTAAAATAATTTGTATTGGTTAATTCAAGATTCAATAGTGAAGTGGTATATCTCTCAAGCTTTAGTGAATCAATGCAAACCACAAGACAATCAAATTCACAATAAAACAATAACAAACACAAACAAATTACAATTTCGCTAATCTAACAACATAGAAAGATAATTTCAGACTGTGTTCATTGAGTACATTATATTTAAAAGTTGTCGTTTTAAAAACAAATGCTGAACTTTGATGTTTATTATGTGGTGAACGCAACATGTACAACGTAATAGCTTACCTTTCATAAGAGATGTGAAGAAAATGCAATCAATACCTCTTTTGTCTGAACTAAACTAGAGGACGATTGTATGTACAATGCGGGGACCATGGATCATTTGATTAAAAAAGGAAAATCTGACACTCGTGAAAAACGAGAAGATGATTTCGAGATGACATATCCATTCTGTCATCTGTAAGAAAGAAGAGAGTGATGACTACGAGCGAAAGAAATGAGACAAAAATGAGCTTTCTTTGAGTTATCTTGTTTAGGACTTCCAAAGAAACAAGTGTGTCATGTGTGCAATTCAATATCAGCTATAAAAAAAGAAATGCCAATACTTTTCACACATTTCAATAACGTCATACCTAGGCTTAATACATTTTATGAACATTCAACACCATAATTTCTAAATTTGAGAACTGAGGTCTTACAAATGTATATAATAAGACGGATATGTCACAACCTATTATGCACTTTGCAACAGAAATCCTTATTAGTAATTAACGCTTTTGAAAAGTTTGAGAAGTAATATCAAACGTGTATGTATCATTCTCATAAGTGAATAATTCATTTTGTCATTTTTAAGTTCATAAACATATTTGAATAATTCAATATCGGTTCATGATACAGGCTCAGATTTTTAGCACTTGCATACAACCTTACAAGAATATTTTAATGCAGTTATTCAGAGCAGAAACTGCAGTTTGATTATACAGGGCTCTTCTCCATCAGATGCCAGTGCAGAGATAAATCAAATTCGAGCAAACAACAAGGTGAAACAATAATTGAGGCAGATACCGTTTTATTTGGATCAAAATACACAAGTATCATGATAATTGGCATGTACACGTAGAACGTTGACCTATTGCATTTCAAGAAAAACAAATAATGATTAACTCCTTTGATGTCTGATTTAAAAGAATAACATAAGTTACGCATTTATCACAAATACATGCATCATGTTAGGTGTTTTCAAATTTTATATATAATTTTACATAACTGCATGAACAATGTCAAATTCTTATCTTGTGTTAAACAAAGGAAGTCACATGTCCTGCTCAATGAGAAATCCATGTAACTCATGCTAAAGGCAAAAATAACAATTGAATTTGAAGAAGCGTGGCTGTCATAGATTCGCTTCTAGAAATATGTATTTCTCCCTTTGAAATGATATATAAATAATACATGAACTGAAATGTAAACGCTTAAGGACATTATGTTTCACACACTAACCCGCAAATATGTGAATAAATAAAACCTAACATTTACCAAACAGTTTTCAGTAATGATATAACAGAACAGTTTTTCAAAGAAGTAAAATTGCAAAGCGAAATTTCTAAAGAATTAGCGAATGTGTTTGGTTATATTATTCTAACACAATTAAAACTTGATTTGTGAGATACCATAATTTTGGAGATCTCAAAATGTTTAATTCATGTACATAACAACACTATTGTATGACGTAGAATACAATGATTTTTCTAGTGATACATCAACACAAACAGAACATTGATGAATCAATGCCTGACATGCAACATAGAAAGTTATGTGATTGTTCCAGCTTCTACAGTTACATACTGCTGGCGCCTGTTAATCTATCAGTGGTATCAATATCAAAGCTAGATTATTATTGCTGCGTTGTATTGGTGGTTCTCGTTGGTGTAAAAATAGTCGATACTGTTGTTCATTTGGCAGTTTCATATTTTACACGATCGTCCTGCTGAAGTATATAACATATAATTTTAATGACATTTAAGATCGTATCATATAAAAAGATATTCCACTTTACTTATAATAACACGCCTAAGTTCATTTGTGATAGTGTATACGTCAGAAATGTGAACATTTTGAAATAGAGTAACTGGCTACCTGCCAATCAATATTTTGGTTAATGTTTTGAAGCAAGCTGATCCTTTAACTACCATTTACTACACACAAGAAATTGTGTTTTTTGTCATGGCTATTTTGATTTTGGTTTTGCTTCTCAAGATACTTTAGGGACAGTGGATCTTTTTTACGTGATATATTAGTCTGTGCTTGGAATCGTTTATGACAATATTCTTTAGCTCAAATATGTAGGTTGGTCTATGAAAGAATACAATTTTCAACAACTTCAATCACTTCATCTCAAAATGCTGAACCCTATATACATAACATTATATACAGAAAACAATGTGCACCCTAAATGAAATGAAATCATCGCCATGAAACCTTTATTTAAGCATATTGCATATGCATGCTTGATCTAATTGATATATGACTGTCTGACAGATAAAATCCAAAAATATGAGACGTTGCACAGATGAATCAATGTAGTAGCTGGTTCTGGGTAAAACAAATATTTACTTCTCTGAAACATTTGCATAAATTTATTAACATATTTAGCTGACATTGATTTGAAGTATTATTATTACCATGATTATCATTACAAGTATGTATTTTAGGTGTCAATTATGTTAAAGGCGTTGTAACACGTTTTGCATATCTTTTTTTTCTCAAGTTTATCATTTATTACACAATATATTGTTACATTAGAGGGTAAAGCATCACATTACACGACGCCATAAGCTGAATACAGAAAAAAGGGTTATCGGTATTGGTAAAAATGGTGTGACGTATAAAGTGATAATGTTGTGGAACTTTTCTGGGTGAGAGGTAGATTTGTAGGTTATATGTGATTTCAGACAGCAAGATAGTTGACCATTCAATCAGTGTACCATATTAAAAACTGTATTTTGAGTGTTTAGGTACCGCTACATCAGCCTGATCACTACATTCGAGCAGCCATTTTAATATGAACGCATTAAGGTTGGAAATGGACCCGCATGCATGAACCATGTACATTCGTTTTAGAACTCTTTTCGTATATTCAAGAGATTGATTTAGTCATTGGAAACACCTATTTGCATTTTTGTGAGAGCCCTTTATGTCAGTAAGCAGAACGTGCTACAGAGCCTTTAATATGTATAAGAACAGGAAAACACATGAATGTAAGCTATCTTCTAGATGTAGATAAGAGATGTTGTTTCAGAAAATGTGTACATTAAATACACAGATTGATACTTTCCCTCTGTCTACTTTCGTCAATCTAGCTACGTCCTCTGTTTCATAAACTTCGGAAATGATTTCCTTCAAAAATTCCGGAAAACTTAGTTGAAAAGTATACTATTAACAGTTGAAGATATGCTCAATTCAGATCATGCATTGAAGACAAGATGATAATATTGGACCAAATATCTACTTGTCATGATTAGTTGTTTATGAAGACAATTGACACAAAACTGATGTCTTGATGGGAGTTTGACTATTCAAAGTTTATTCAGTTAGTGCATGTTATGTACAATATTACTTCTCCACTTGTACATGTCACCACATCGGAATTGTTTAAAATGGTCTCTCTGGCTTTCTACCGTTCCTATTCAAACTGTTGTTATTGGTTCCAGAGTGGTCCATCTGCTTTTTATTGAAGTGTTGGATGAATTCTCTATTGATGCCCCGAACAGTGACTGGTATTTCTACTTGGTTCAGTCAGGATCAGCATGGATTTATTTGATGTTCAAACAGAGAAACAGAAATTCAATTCTCATGCATTTATAAAAAGGATTAGCTTTCATGTCATTTATTTTTTCCTCAATCACTATCTTCTTGGTAAAGGGCAATGAATAATGTCCGTTGACATGTTTGTGCGTTCATCAATTGCATTCGTCTCCTATATGTTGTGTAACAAATGTGTCGCATCATTTAACCTTAAATTGTCTTGTGTTTATTTTAATGTATTAGTTTATCTCTTGGCCATTTAACAAAATATGAAACATTGTAAAAATATTGTAAGAATATATCAAAAATATATCACCCCTTAGAATGTTCTGTTCATGTTTGTTTGACTCAATTTGTTTTTCAAATTACAGAGATCGGACTCTCTTTTCTCTCATGGTTTTAAGTTATTGACATTAGTTACAGAGAACATGTTCCCAATAGAGCATCTCTGTTTATCTAGTTTCGATCGTCTTTTGATGTCCCGGACAGTAAAACATGTTTCTACTTGATTTCCCCAAGATCAGTATGCATTGTCTTGATAATCAAACAGGAAACAAACTGATGGAAATTGATCTCTGTCAGTTCTATGTAGTGTCTCCGGTAGCTTTCAAGTTTTATATGTTAGATCCACGAAATGAATCTAACATACACGCCGAAGATAGAATATCTACTTACACAGATGAACTTTTAAGTTATTAACTGAGTTTATAGAGATGAATTCAACACCCATACGTGCTAAATATAACTCACTCGTATATCGATTCCTAGAATGATAATGTCTTCAAAAATGCTGTTGTTGAATATGATATTAACGCTGACCATAACAGTTTTGAGTACACAGTAAAATACACCTGAGGTTTCAATCGTCATTGACATCATATTACTGAACAATGTAAGTTCACTCACATTTGGTTAAATAATAACATAAATATAAATAAATATTTTCTATTTAAATTACCACACAACAAAGATGCTTCGTAAAGCCCAAAGGCGCGGAGTATCCAAAATATAAACAACTTTCAAATAGACTAGGACTGATGTGTCAATACTTAGGTCTTCAAGACTTCTGCTTGACCTTCAGCTCCATGTTTGATCCCAGAATGTCATCACAGTATTCTGTCAAAACTTCAATGTCAAATTGAAGTCGAGGCGAAATGGTCCTGTGGGAAGCTGTTAGTACAGTCACTGCTGGCGATAGTTGCCTTACTCTGAGGGCGTGGGTTCGAATCCCGCATGGGACTCGGCCCGAAAAGGTACAAGAATATACTATTGAAGGTCGTGTTATCCCAAATATAACCATGTTATATTCAATGTAAAAAAAACTCATAATGTACTAAAAAAAAACTGAAAAATATCAGAAATTTCAACCGAAATTAAACCACGTGACCTACGAATACGCTATGATATACTTTTGTGTTATGTTTGTTTTGTAATTGCCCATCACCCAAGTGTTTATGTCGATAATGTTCTCCATGTTAAAATTGTGACCGGAAATGACTGTTCGGACGCCATTTTATTATTGATTCCTATATGGTTCTAGTAGCCCTGAAAATTCCATGCAATTGTGTTAGTAATGACTCCTTGACGGAGGTCCCGTGTAACAAGTCGCTCATTTTTTAAAAGTCACTATGTGTAATAGGAGTAATAGGAGTTCGTTCTTGAAAAAACACACCATGTGTTCACCAATACCTCAGCTGCATACATAAATAAGTTTCAGCTAAATAGTGCAAGTATCTTCAGAGGAGAAGATTGTCAAAGGTACATGGGGTCGGAAAATTTTAAAAAGAGGCAAAAATCATTGCATTCTCATTGCCCTACTTTTACAAATCTCTAAGTGGTTAGAATAATATGGGATTTACTTTCTAAATCAAACGGGGAAAAAGTTGAAGAAAATCAAATTCACAGCAATACTTCTCAGGCAAATAAAAGTTATATACATTTGAAGAAACAACACAAAGAAGAATATTTTTTGTCAAACGCCACACGTTTTGCTAACCTAAATTGATATTATTTTCTCTACAGCTATCACTAGTTTATGTCATACTACATAGAGGTGATTTAAAGCGGTTTAAGGATTTGTACCAATATGCCACTTATCAAAATTATATTTGTAACTATATATTGAAAATATAGATGTTGAATATAAACCTTTTAATGGAAGATAGTTAATACTGGAAATAATGGCAACATGGCTAGATGAATACCACTGAAAGTGATATACTGATTCGAAACGAGATAGCTCAAGTTCATAGAAACAATGTATATGGTATAATATTCCGTGGCAATGTCCATTTATCTGAGCTCTAAATCTCCGTACACACTACACTGTCATTGGAATATTTGATATAAAGATATGTGTATGATAAAGGTTATCAAGTATTGCACTCAAACTGCCCTCATATACTTGACATGTCAATTAATCACCAATGCTTGCTGATTTATTTCCACCAGACAATGAGCAATAGCAATCTCTCATTTCACGATGGAAATGTGTACATCGAATAGTAAAAGTACTATGTATCGTCCTCAATACATTTAAATGTTTATTTTGTAACTGTATTCTGTAACCGCCAGCCACAGTGCAGTGTAAGTTAAGAGTTTGTTATCCTTGTAATGCTGAGCGCCAGGCAAGGGAACAGAACCTGTCATCATTGAACATATATACCTAACGCACATCCTGTAAAAATAAAACAACACTTGAACATGTCTTTTGGTATGTCAACACACGCTAAAAGTACTTTTTAAATGACAACACAAGAACAAGATCGTTTTGCTGATATTGCTTTGCATAGAAATACACAACTGTATGAACATGGTTCATGATACGCAATTTAGAAAATATATACCTTTTGGTGAACAAAGTTAAGAACACTGCAATTGATCCTGTCCGGATTATAACTTATTTTGATTTAACTAATTTGAAATATGTCTATAAAGATAGGTATCAAGTTTGGATGGAAGATCCAATATATTCTGCTCTTGTGCAAAACAAGGCGATAATTGTTAGTTCATTGACTAATTCCTTTTCTTATATATGCTTTACAAACGGGTTCTTTTAAGTTCGACGAATACATCAGGAAGCACAGTTTGGAATAGTACATATGTTATACAGCCTTGAAAAACTGACATTGTCGATGTCATTGACATTTAGACATTGCTGACGAACGTTTATGATACCAGCTGTCATTTAGCAAGATGTGCACAAGCATAATATCAAAAACCGGCTCCTTGTTGTACCCCTTACACAGAAACTAAGGTTGTTTGAATGGAGGCGAATGTCACTTGAACGTAGTTTTGAACTAAACCTTACTAGTATTATATGTGAATATAGTTGTTTTTTTGTCTTTATGTTTCAAGAATTGTCAAGAATTAGTGACACATATATCGGCCTATTCACACCTCTGCAGTATTCAAGATTATCTGAACCAAATGTAAATAGACTTACGTGTACGTTTCAACTAGCCGTTGCGAAAATAATTTTCATAAATTAAATGAAGGTCCCATTGCTGTCATATTTTGCAAACATATTGGTAATCATCTCAGCTACAGGCACATACTTACTTTTTATCAATCAGTTCATTCGTTTTTGAATGACACTTGTTTAAACATCGCATGTACATGTTCTATTCCAATGTCCGATTGACGGCCATGTTAAATCTAATCGGTGTGTTGTTTGATAAGAGGTGGGTTTCTTAATAATTGTCAGAAAATATTATGGAAATTATATTTCTGTAGCTGAGATGATTTCCTATATGTTGGTAACGTTTTCAGAATTAATCGACAAACACTAGATTCATGAAAATGATTCTCGCAACAACTCATTAACACATAAGTCTATGGAAATTACGTTACATGTACGTAATAATATGGCCACCCGCTGTATAAACTTTTGTTCGCTTGTTATTTTATCAGAACAGAATTAAATACTATATATTTGAACATTTGTTGTATGTTCTGTCAAGATTTACTGTAAATGTTTAAAATGATTTTTATATAATCGGTAAATATGTGTCTTCCGTCACTCACTCGCCTACATAATCGAATAATAAAGGTCCGAAATATGCATGAACTACTAAAACCTGAATCAACCTTATAGTATGTTAAATACTATTTTTCACACTAGCAATGTAGGAAGATGTAGCATATTTAGATGAAAATACCGGCTTTAACCCGTCACTCGATGAGAGATAAGTGATATTACACTGTAAATACAACATATTATGTTTATTATATGCTTTTGTGATCAGAAATGTGGCGTTTTAACACCAAATAATCCTATTTTTATTTGGCCAACCAAACACATAAGTTTTCTCTCAATCATGCATTCTCATAACCCAAAAAGGGGAAAGGGGAAAAACGTACATGTAAATTTTTAAAAACTCTTTTTAATTATCAAATGTATGTTCATTAAACACACAGACCTTTAACTGCTTCTACAGAAAATGGATATCTTAGGCTTAGCACACCTTTAAGAAAACTTCAAATTTTCACGTACAATTTGTGTATCGCTGCATAATTATAGTTTACCATGTTTCCAATTATTTTTACATGGGCTATTTTGTTTATGCCATTGCGAGAATAGGGGGTATGTAATAATTATATATTTCCTCTTTCTAAATTTTTCCAATTATACCATATAATTCCATAATGCGTTTGTAATGTTTTAAGAAGAAACAGTTCTTAATTGATTGCAAATTATAAATGAAATGTTAAAAATAATGAGAAATACTTGCAAGAATAATCTCCCTTCGCTCAGAAAATAATCTCACCCATATTACAGAAATTCACATAACTCTTGAAAATTGATTTAGTTTAAAAAATCCAAATCTCATTGGTATACATACATCTGTTTCCTATACCAAGAATTGAACCGGGGCTAAATAATTCATTACCATTTCAAATCAAAAATGAAATGTAGCCTAACAGTTTGAGAAAAAAATGCATTTTTATTAATTTTATTTTGCAAAAGAAGTATCATCTTAACATAAAAATATTAAGTTTTTCCATAACTAAGACCTTTTACGAAACTGCATGCTGATTCAACATGCCCTAATTTCATAATGAACCAGTATCCGATGAAACGTTTTTGGAAGCAGTAAACAGTCAGGATTAAATTGATATATTGTTTCTGCTTTCACCCAAAACTTGGACTTTAAGTTATTTTAGAGACAAGCTACTGCTTTCGACCGATGCCTTAACGCAGGCGCTTAATGGCGAACGACGCTAGCGCCACCACAAAGGTGGGTAACTGAGAGCGTCGTTACGCACTGTTCCTTGGAAACTGCCTTGAAACTGCATGTACTCTTCATGAGCCCTCAATGTGTTACATGTGCTCTTCACTTTCTATCTATCGTGTGAAGACTCACGTCTTCATATTGACAAACACTTTCATAATCAGGAGCAAATAAATCAGGCGAGAAAAAACATTGGTTTGAATTCGAATAATTACATCAATGCAAGAGAGGTATATTTTTCAACACTGTCATATCATATTCTGATAAAGCAAAACCATCAATCATTTATACATAATTTGTCCACGAACGATTCAAATTCTATTTCCCATATCAGACCTTAATTCAAATGGCAACCATCTTGAATTTGGGAGTCAATGTGGCGTATATTCAAAAGGAATTCACTTTGAAAAAGACCTTTGTTTTCTCATGATATTCAAAGTGTATCTTTCATGCAATTATCTGCAATTAACATGGCGTTGATACAATCTGAGCACGATACAATTGCATTTAAGCTGGTCAAAAAGGATTAATCGATTATATATATAATGATAACTGTTTCTGTTTGATTGATCATTCTCTGTACTCTGTAAATACCTCATTCTGAAATAATGAGAACATTTGGAATCAATAACGTAACGTCTAACACTGTCTGTGACTTGACAAGTCTCGTTTTAGATGTGACAGCCATCCGGAATCGAGTGCATGCTCTGATCTAATATCAAAGTCACGGTTAATTCTAAGAAGCATCTAATTTAACCCAGCCGTGTCCATACAGTCCCTTCATTCTCGTGTCTACAAAGATCAATTGTTATTAATCTGTAAAATGTAAAATAATATACAGATAAATAATGTAAACAATTTACCTATGGCAGAGGATCTCAAAATGTTTGGGGAAATGTAGCAAATTTAGGCATAAGTAAAATGTATCTGAACACTCAACATCATAAACACAACATATTGTACCCCATTCAATTTCAGGAAGATTTTCTGTATAACAACTTTTTTCTTTTTTTTTAAACCCATGGAAACTTGATTCTGTATCCATACATGCCATCTTACATGTACTCAAATATGGGAACAAATAAAAAAAATAAAATTAAAAAATTAAAAAAACTTATTTTTTTAATGTGAAAATACACGACGTTTCGGAGTATATACTCACTCATTGTATTTACACATTAAAATAAGCTGTTATCCAGAATATCCTTTATCTCTTACTACTTCTAACTTCTAATTCAAAGACCTGGGCCTCTTTTCACAAAGCAACCTTTACTAAGGTTAACCTTAACTCCCATCCTGTAACATTGCACTAAGGTTACTTTAGTGACTTACGATCACCTTAGTGCTTCGTGAAAGGGAGCCCTGGTCAGTTTCTCATTTTAAAATATGTGAATAGAGTTTGTCTTTCACATAAAACTTTACATGAACACAATCAGATCTCGAAATCCGTAGACACATGCATTCAAATTCGTCTAATCATTTGATAATCTTTTATACTTTTATATCATTTTGTTATGATCCAAAGTCTGTAGCTAGTCATGTGTAAAATAAAATGCCGGATATTGTCTATAAAGGCATCTATTTCTATCATCTTAGAATAATAGACCCTAGAGAACGATTATCAATAACATTGTAAGTCAAGCATCAAAAGCATAATGTAAGAGATGTCCCTTATCAATCAATAACTAAACTGATACTACTGTCTACATTATCTAGGTCATGACATTCTTCTTTGCAGCATTCGACAACCTTTTTACAAAAATGTCTAGCTTAGAAAAAAAGCGACTCGGATACCATGGGGAATTAATAAGCAAGGCTAATATCTACTAACACTATTTCAGAACTTATATCTTTAGCATAACGTTTTTTTACTAATTTATCTAATGAACTTGCAGAAATTCAAAACACATGAGTCGATTTGACAAACAAAACATTTGATTTAACTAGTTACGTGTTTATGATGGATGATAATGAAATTTAACTAAAGTAGGTTGCATTGGTCACTTCAAGATTCAATAGTGGTATGGTATTTTTCTCAAACCTTAATCTCTAGTTAAGCAAAGAAAACCACAAGGCAATCCATATAATTATTCACAGCAAAAAAAACACAAACAAATTACAAGTGTGCTAATCTTACAACATAAAACAACGAGTCTTGATATTAGGTAACCTACTTCATTATGCTCACATTTCATTTCGAACTGGTCCTTCTTTTTAAGAAGAAAAAAAATAACTATGATAATGTGCTTAACACCTACAACAGAATAGCTGTAAATGGCATGAAAGATCTGTCGAAAATGCAATAACTCTTATGTCTGAACTATTTGATTAAACTTGAGGAAGACGGTTGTATCCACAATGAGAAGATCGTGGATCAGTTGATAAAGAAGCGCCAATCTGACACTCGTGAAAGAGTAGAAAATAAATCAAAGGTGACATATGCATTCAGTTATTTGTAAGAAGGAAAAGAGGGATGACCACGAGTGAACGAAACAAGACAGAAATTTGACTCCTTTGAGTGATCTTATTTGGGACTTTCAAAGAAATCACCACTTTTTGTATGCAACATGAATATCACGTTGGCATTTCATCCCCATACATGATGTGTATACAACCTAACAACGAGATTGTAACGCAGTTATTCATAGTAAAACCCCAGCTTGATTATACATGACTGTTCTACATCAGATGTCAGTGCAGAGATAAATCAACTTCGGAGCAATCAACAAGGCATACACAAGTGACATAATAATTGTACAAGTAGAACATTGACCAATTACATTCCATAAAAAAGAAATAGTGAATAATATACGGCATGCATTTATCACATGTCAGGTATTTCAAATTCACACATGCTTTATTAGAGATACGCAAATAATTTCGCACAAATGCATAAACAATGTCAAAACCTGGTCTTTTGTTAATCAAACACATGTCCTGCTCAATGGAAAATCAACACAACTCATGCTAAAGGCAAAAATAACAACTGATTTTTAAGAAGAATGGCTGTCATAGATTCGCCTCTAGAAATATTAATTTCTACCATTGAATGATATGTAAATAATATATGAACGGAAACGTAAATGCTGAAGGATATTATGATTCACACATCACAAATATAAGAATTAAATACAACCTAACATTTACGAAATATTTTCCAGTAATGATAAACAGAATACTGTTTTTAAAGCAGCAACATTGCAAAGTGAAATTTCAATTGAATTAGTCAATGTGTTTGGTTATATTATCCTAATACAATTAAAACTTGATTTATGGGTGACCATAGTTACAGAGGTCATGTTTAATTCATGTACAAGAACACCACAACAATATCGTATGATGTTTTCAGTGAAGATCGTGAACACAAACTGAATGATTTGTGGATGACCATCATTTTGGAGATCGTAAAATGTTTAATTCATGTTCGAGAACACCACATAGCTATCGTATGACGTCGACTACAATGATGTTTCTAGTGACACATGATGAACATAAACAGAACACTGATTAAGCAATTCCTGACATGCAATATAAAATGTGATGTGATTGTTCCAGCTTCTACAGTTACATACTGTTGGCGCCTGTAAATGCAGTGGTGATATGAATATCACCGCTAGTTTATTGCTGTGTTGTATTAGCTGATCTCGTTGGTGTAAACATAGGTAATCCTGTTGTTCATTGACAGTATCATAGTCTACATGCTCGTCCTGCTGAAACATATAATACATATTTTCAAATGACATTTAAGATCGTATTATTTTTTTTTACTCACAATAACACTACGGAAGTTAATGAGAGTGATAGCGCATTAGAGCTTTACTTGTAAATGTCTATATTGAAAAGTTGTTTAGATATATACATGACAAAAGAGCTCCTTCTATGTGCTTATAAACAATCGACACTAGAAGCATAATACACTTTGACTATTTTAATTACAGATTCAGCCAAAAATGTAACACGCTGAAATAGAGTAACTTGCTGTTTCGATGTAAGCTTTTCCTTTGACCAGTATCTGCCATTTTCCACAGACTTGCACACTCCCACTACCCCAGCCAGAAGTTTAATTCTCATGTTAATTTATATTTATAAGATCAATTGTGTTTTTTGTCATGGCTATTTTGATTTTGGTTTTGCTTCTCAAGATACTTTAGGGACAGTGGATTTTTTTTACGTGATATATTAGTCTGTGCTTAGAATCGTTTATGACAATATGATTTAGCTCAAATATGTAGGTTGGTCCATGAAGGAATAAAATTTTCCACAACTTCAATCACTTCATCTCAAAATGCTCAACCTATATACATTATCAACTATACAGATAGACAATGTGCACCCTAAATGAACTGAACTGATCGCCAAGAAACCATTATTTAAGCATATTACATATGCATGCTTGATCTAATTGATCTATGACTGTCTTGCAGATAAAATCTCAAAATAACAGACGCTGCATAGATGATTCAATGTATTAGCTGATTCAAGGTAATATAAGTCTCTACTACACTGAAACATTTTCGTTCATCTCATTTATTTTCGAAAGCAAACCTGCATTGAGAAGAATCCTAATAGATGTATTGTAAGTGTCAAACGCGTTTAAGATATACAGGAATATATAGGAAACAGAAATGTTTAATGATGTTGTTATTATAATTCTATTTGTATGAATGTAACCTATTGATAGATGCAGATATGAGATACCGATTCAATTGTATATACTTCTGTTACATTGTTTAAGTCTGGCTTATGTTTTGGTTTTAATGGTTTGATTTTGCGCCAAGGGCACAAACCCATTGGTAAACCTGTGACCTCTAATGTTTGCTCTTTGTCTGGGCAACTTTGATCTATTTAACTACGTCCTCTGTTTTATAAATTTCGGATGTGACTGCATACACAAATTCCGGGAATCTTATATCAAAGGCGTCCTCTGTTTCATGAATTTCGATTTGACTGCATACACATAATTCCTGAAAACAAAGTTCAAAGGTGTACTATTGACAGTTGAAGATATGTACAGCTTGGGTTATGCAATGAACAATATGTATAATGGATGACATATTATATTGTAATGATTATTTGCCCATAACATATATTTGACACAAAAGTACTACTTATAGCATATTTGAATGAACAAATATTAAGTACAATTATATGGTTGCAAGTGATGTTAACTGGATCCAGCGCTATTTCTTGATAAGAACAATTTCACATAACAATCCTTCATGAGAATTTTAGATACAGTTTACTTTGAAGTCATTTACATTCCGAAAATCTTAAAATGATACAGTTTCAATTATTCTGGTAAGGTTTCAAATTGTTTCGAAATGGAATTGTTGAGCAAATATAGGGGAACAATAAATAACTTTGACATAAGTTTATTTGTGGCAGAATTATGTCTTTATAACTTTATAAAAAGACGGTATTCAAAGGTAAGTACTCTAAATTGTGGCTCTATCCTCTGTCAATCATTTATTTAGCTTTAAAATGAACTATCACACAGATATGTACATATTGCCCTTAATCAGGAGAAGGCGCATACCCTCAACATCGGGAAAGTTCAGTACATTTCCTTTTTTATTGAATTGTGAACAGAAGTAAATGTTCGCAACCAATTTTAATATTGCTACACAAAGACCGTAATAGTGCCTTACTCTCCTGAAAAATCATGAAATTCGAAATCCGTATTAAAGCCTCCACTTAAAGTCAATCCGTCCACGTATGTGCAGTGCAAATCCAACTGACAGTCAATACCCCATGTACACGCCTTCATAATATACTATTTGACTGTGCATATGTAAAAGGTCTGTGGCACAAACTTGTGGAATGGATTAGCTTAAAAAGCGGGATCAATTTACAATCAAATATAATGCATATTCGGTTACAAGGAAAAGATACAGATATGCATTGTAACTTTGTTTTCTCGTGATATTCGTCGTGTATGTTGGATGCAAATATCTGCTATTAAAATAGCGTTGATATAATCTGAGTATGATACAATTGCATTTAAGATGGCTAAAAAGGATTAACTTATTATTATAAGGAAGCAACTGCAAAATGGAATTAGCTTTCATACAATTAACATGATAATGAAATATACAATGATAACTATTTTCGTCTGATTGATCATTTCCCGTACTCTGAAAATACCCCATTCTGCAATAATGAGAACATTTGGAATCAATATTGAACGTCTAACACCGTCTGTGACTTGACAAGTCTCGTTTAAGATGTGACAGCCATCCGGAATCGAATGCATTCTCTGATCTTATATCAAAAGCACAGCTAATTCTGAGAAGCATCTAATTAAACCCATGCCATGTCCAAATAGATCCGTTATTCTCGCATCTACAAAGATCAATTGTTATTAACCTGTATACTGTAAAAATATCTATATATCTATATAAATATATATAAAAATAACAAAGTTGGGAAGAATTAAGTTTGGCAAACGTTTTCAGCAGGTACATCCTGTACCTGCTTCATCAGGCCGTTTTAATGACGTAACTGACACACAGTACATAACACTATGACGTCACACAGGAACCTATGACGTCATAATGTACTTGACAACAATAGTTTGTTATGAAAACAAAATTTATGTTTTGCCATTTAATTTTGTCGCACATTTATGAATGAAATATGATTCTTTCAAAAGTAAATCATTATCATTGCTGTAATTGAGTTTATACATCGGGAAAATCTTGAATTTGCCGTTACCGCATGTATCTAAATGTTCACTAAGAGGGATTGTGCGATTTCGGGGCTGGTTAATGTGGGATCGGTGAAGGTTCATTCTTCTTTTTAATTTGTGCTCTGTTTTCCCGATATACTTAAAACATTTACATGTGGGAGAGGACTTCCAATTATTTGGGGAAATGATGCAATTTGTAGGCATTAATAAAATGTATCTGAACACTTAACATTGTAAACACCATCAGCTTCTCAAGAACAGGAAGAGTTTCTGGATAACAACTTCTTTTTATGCGAAAATACACGACGCTTCGGAGTATATACTCACTCCTTCATCAGGTCGAAAGGAACTCCAAGAATTGACAGTAGCCTGCAATCAACTGCTATCACATTAAAGAAGTTATTATCCAGAAAATCTTCCTGTCCTTATGTATGCCACTTCTAAATGCCCTTCAAAGACTTGATCAGTTTCTCAGTTTAAAATACAGCAGCACTTGTCAATACATATACATTATCTGACTATATTCCCATGCTCTTATCATCTTATTTAAAAGATCCATACACTCTACTGATAACAGTTACACATTGAGTAACAAAGACGACCCTGAATTTATGTTTTACCTCAATGTCACCGGGAATAGGGGATTAAACAAATACTATCTTTATAAGAATAAAACTTATGTGTAATCATTGATTTGATCTACTTCATTTCGTTATCATTACTAAAACTGTTACTTAGTCATTATATTTACAGTTGTAAATCGGTAACGTCAGTCAACCATTGCCAGTACTGATGCAGTTTTGATTTTCGAACACGACTGACACTAAGCCATCTGCATTTTATAGAGCAAAAACGATATCAGGCTGATAGTTCTCTTTTCATTAGGGTACTATTCCCAGAGAGCATGCAGTTGACTTCCAGACAACAAATTGAATGTGCCACAAAAGATTGGTCTCTTTTTTCTTTTTAATCTCGTAGCCTTGGCTAACTCTTCAAGTCTTCCAATTAAAGGTCAAACGTGTACTACTTTCTCGCCTGTTGAGTTAATAAAGCAACAGACACACGCAGATTTCGGAAGTTGTATATATAGTGTAACTTGTTAATGTTAATGAAATTAATGAACTTTATTATATATGATTTTCTTATGAACTTATTATAACTGGAGATAGATAAATATATGTTTAATTTACATAGTAATTACTGATGTGTTGGCATGAGTCGATTTGACACATAAAACGTCTAATACACAATTTGAATATATACTTGTTTATGATGGATGATGGAAATTTAGCTTAGATTAAAATAATTTGTATTGGTTAATTCAAGATTCAATAGTGAAGTGGTATATTTCTCAAGCTTTAGTGAAGCAATGCAAACCACAATACAATCAAATTCACAATAAAACAATAACAAACACAAACAAATTACAATTTCGCTAATCTAACAACATAGAAAGATAATTTCAGACTGTGTTCATTGAGTACATTATATAAAAAAAGTTGTCGTTTTAAAAACAAATGCTGAACTTTGATGTTTATTATGTGGTGAACGCAACATGTACAACGTAATAGCTTACCTTTCATAAGAGATGTGAAGAAAATGCAATCAATACCTCTTTTGTCTGAACTAAACTAGAGGACGATTGTATGTACAATGCGGGGCCATGGATCATTTGATTAAAAAGGAAAATCTGACACTCGTGAAAAACGAGAAGATGATTTCGAGGTGACATATCCATTCTGTCATCTGTAAGAAAGAAGAGAGTGATGACTACGAGCGAAAGAAATAAGACAAAAATGAGACTTATTTGAGTAATCTTATTTAGGACTTCCAAAGAAACAAGTGTGTCATGTGTGTAATTCAATATCAGCTATAAAAAAAGAAATGGCAATACTTTTCACACATTTCAATAACGTCATACCTACGCTTAATACATTTTATGAACATTCAACACCATAATTTCTAAATTTGAGAACTGAGGTCTTACAAATGTATATAATAAGACTGATATGTCACAACCTATTATGCACTTTGCAATGAGAAATCCTTATTAGTAATTTACGCTTTTGAAAAGTAATATCAAACGTGTATGTATCATTCTCATAAGTGAATAATTCCTTTTGTCATTTTTAAGTTCATAAACATATTTGCATAATTCAATATCGGTTCATGATACAGGCTCAGATTTTTAGCACTTGCATTCAACCTTACAAGACTATTTTCATGCAGTTATTCAGAGCAGAAACTGCAGTTTGATTATACAGGGCTCTTCTCCATCAGATGTCAGTGCAGAGATAAATCAAATTCGGAGCAAACAACAAGGTGAAACAATAATTGAGGCAGATACCGTTTTATTTGGATCAAAATACACAAGTATCACGATAATTGGCATGTACACGTAGAACGTTGACCTATTGCATTTCACGAAAAACAAATAATGATTAACTCCTTTGATGTCTGATTTAAAAGAATAACATAAGTTTAAGCATTTATCACAAATACATGCATCATGTTAGGTGTTTTTAAATTTTATATATAATTTTACATAACTGCATGAACAATGTCAAATTCTTATCTTGTGTTAAACAAAGGAAGTCACATGTCCTGCTCAATGAGAAATCCATGCAACTCATGCTAAAGGCAAAAATAACAATTGAATTTGAAGAAGCGTGGCTGTCATAGATTCGCTTCTAGAAATATGTATTTCTCCCTTTGAAATGATATATAAATAATACATGAACTGAAATGTAAACGCTTAAAGACATTATGTTTCACACATTAAACCGCAAATATGTGAAGTAAATAAAACCTAACATTTACCAAACATTTTTCAAAGAAGCAAAATTGCAAAGCGAAATTTCTAAAGAATTAGCGAATGTGTTTGGTTATATTATTCTAACACAATTAAAACTTGATTTGTGGGTGACCATATTTTGGAGATCACAAAATGTTTAAGTCATGTACGAGAACACCACAACACTATCGTATGACGTAGAATACAATGATGTTTCTAGTAATACATCAACACAAACAGAACATTGATGAATTAATGCCTGACATGCATCATAGAAAGTTATGTGATTGTTCCAGCTTCTCCAGTTACATACTGATGGCGCCTGTTAATCCAGTGATGGTATCAATATCAACGCTAGATTATTGCTGGGTTGTATTAGTGGTTCTCGTTGGTGTAAAAATCGATACTGTGGTTCATTTGGCAGTTTCATATTTAATAGTTGTGTAGGTATATACATGAATATGTGTAAAGAGCTCCTCCTTTTGTGCTTAACAACAATTGACATTATAATCATAATACAATTTGACTAGTCTTATTATAGACACAGTCAGAAAAGTTAAAATGTTGAAATAGAGTGACTGGCTAAGTGCCAATCAATATTTTGGTTAATGTTGTGAAGCAAACTGATCCTTTAACTACCATTTTATACACACTCCCATTATCCCGACGAGAAGTTTTAATTCTCATGTTAATTTATATTTATAAGAAATTGTGTTTTTTGTCATGGCTATTTTGATTTTGGTTTTGCTTCTCAAGATACTTTAGGGACAGTGGATCTTTTTTACGTGATATATTAGTCTGTGCTTGGAATCGTCACAATGTGCTTTAGCTCAAATATGTAGGTTGGTCCATGAAGGAATAACATTTTCCACATCTTCAATCATCAACATCATCTCAAAATGTTCAACCTACGTATATACATTACCAACTATACAGATAGACAATGTGCACCCTAAATGAAATGAACTGATCGCCCAGATACCATTATTTAAACATATTACATATGCATGCTTGTTCTAATTGATCTATGACTGTCTAACAGATAAAATCCAAAAATATCAGACATTGCATAGATGTAGTTGCAATGTAGTAACTGGTTCAAGGTAAAACAAACCTTTATTTTCTCTGAAACATTTGCATTAATTTATTATCATATTAAGCTGACATTGTTTTGAATCATTATTATTATCATTACAATTATGTATTGTAGGTGTCAATTATGTCTAAAGGCGCTGTAGCACGTTTTGCATATTATTTTTTTCTCAAGTTTATCATTTATTCAACAATATATTGTTACATTAAAGGGTAGAGCATCTCATCACAAGATGCAATGAGCTGAATACAGAGAAAATGGGTATCGGTATTGGTAAAAATGGTGTGATAGAGCAATGATATTGTGGAACTTGTCTGGTTGATAGGTAGATTTGTAGGTCAGGGGGATTGATGACCATCAATCATTTTACCACATAAAAAACTGTATTTTATGTGTTTAGGTATTCCTACATCAGCCAGATCACTACCTTCGAGCAGCCATTTTAATCTGAACACATTAAAATGGCCGCTAGATGGGAAATGGAACCGCATGCATGAACCATGTACATTCGTTTTAGAACTCGTTTTATATATTCAAGAGATTTATTTAGTTACTGTAAACTTATTTGCCTTTTTGTGAGAGCTCTTTATATCAGTAAGCAGAACGTGCTACAGAGCCTTTAAAAGGTATAAGAACAGGAAAAAAGAGGTATTTGATAAGTAATGTATGTAATGATTCCATGTGTATGAATGTAAGCTATTTTCTAGATGTAGATAAGAGATATTGATTCAGAAAATGTGTACATACACTGATTGATACTTTCCCTCTGTCAACTGTTTTTTCAATCTAGCTGCGTCCTCTGTTTCATGAAACTCGGAAATGACTGCGTTCAAAATTTCCGGAAAACTTGGTTGAAAGGTATACTATTAACAGTTGAAGATATGTTCAATTAAGGTCATGCAATGAAGAAGATAAGAATAATGGACCAAATACATATGCATCTACTTGTCATGATTAGTTGTTTATGAAGATAATTGACACAACACTGATGTCTTGATGGGAGGTTGACTATTTAAAGCTTATTTAGTTAGTGCATAATATGTACAATATTACTTCTCCACTTGTACATGTTACCACATCGGATTTGTTTAAAATGGTCTCTCTGGCTTTCTACCATTCATATTCAAACTGATGTTATTGGTTCCAGAGTGGTCCACCTGCCTTGTATTGAGGTGTTTGATGAATTGTCTAGTGATGCCCCGAACAGTGACTGGTATTTCTACTTGGCCCAGCAAGGATCAGCATGGATTTATTTGATGTTCAAACAGAGAAACAGAAACTTCAATTCTCATGCATTTATAAAAAGGATTAGCTTTCATGTCATTTATTTTTTCCTCAATCACTATCTTCTGGGTAAAGGGCAATGAATAATGTCCGTTGACATGTTTGTGCGTTCTTAAATTGCATTCGTCTCCTATATGTTGTGTAACAAATGTGTCGCATCATTTAACCTTAAATTGTCAGGTGTTTATTTTTATTTATTAGTTTATCTCTTGGCCATTTAACAAAATATGAAACATTGTAAAAATACTGTAAGAATATATCAAACGTATATCATCCCTTAGAATGTTCTCTTCCTGTTCTGTTCTCAGTTTGTTTTTTTTAAATTACAGATCTCTATCGGACTCTCTTTTCTCTCATGGTTTCAAGTTATTGACATTAGTTACAGAGAACATGTTCCCAATAAAGCATCTGTTTTTATCTAGTTTCGATCGTCTTTTGATGTTCCGGACAGTAAAACATGTTTCTACTTGATTTCCCCAAGATCAGTATGCATTGTCTTGATAATCAAACAGGAAACAAACTGATGGAAATTGATCTCTGTCAGTTCTATGTAGTGTCTCCGGTAGCTTTCAAGTTTTATATGTTAGATCCACAAAATGAATCTAACATTCACGCCGAAATTAGAAGATCTACTTACACAGATGAACTTTTAAGTTATTAAATTAGTTTATAGAGATGAATTCAACACCCATACGTGCTAAATATTACTCACTCGTATATTGATTCCTAGAATGATAATGTCTTCAAAAATGCTGTTGTTGAATATGATGATTAACGCTGACCAAAACAGTTTTGATTACACAGTAAAATACACCTGAGGTTTCAATCGTCATTGACATCATATTACTGAACAAGTACTGTAAAAGTTCACTCACATTTGGTTAAATAATAACATAAATATAAATAAATGTTTTCTTTTTAAATAACCACACAACAAAGATGCTCTGTAAAGCCCATAGGCGCGGAGTATCCAAAATATAAACAACTTTCAAATAGACTAGGACTGACGTGTCAATACTTAGGTCTTCAAGACTTCTGCTTGACCTTCAGCTCCATGTTTGATCCAAGAATGTCATGAAGATTATTCTGTCAAAACTTCATAATCAAATTGAAGTCGAGGCGAAATGGTCCTGTGGGAAGATGTTGGTACAGTCAATGCTGGCGATAGTTGCCTTACTCTGAGGGTGTGGGTACGAAACCCGCATGGGACTCGGCCCGAAAAAGTACAAGAATTTGTACTATTGAAGGTCGTGTTATCCCAAATATAACCAAGTTATATTCAATGTAAAAAATCTCATAATATACTAAAAAACCTTAAAAATATCAGAAATTTCAACCGAAATTAAACCACGTGACCTACGAATACGCTATGATTTACTTTTTTGTTATGTTTGTTTTGTTTTTGCCCATCACCCAAGTGTTAATGTCGATTTTGAAAATGTTCTCCATGTTAAAATTGTGACCGGAAATGACTGTTCGGACGCCATTTTATTATTGATTCCTATATGGTTCTAGTAGCCTTGAAAATGCCATGCAATTGTGTGAGTAATGACTCCTTGACGGAGGTCCCATGTAACAAGTCGCTCATTTTTTAAAAGTCACTCTGTGTAATAGGAGTAATAGGAGTTCCCGCTTGAAAAACAACACCATGTGTTCACCAATACCTCAGCTGCATACATAAAGAAGTTTCAGCTTCATAGTGCAAGTATATTCAGAGGAGAAGATTGTCAAAGGTACATGGGGTCGGATAATTTAAAAAAGAGGCAAAAATCATTGCATTCTCATTATCCTACTTTTACAAATCTCTAAGTGGTTAGAATAATATGGGATTTACTTTCTAAATCAAACGGGGGAAAAGTTGAAGAAAATCAAATTCACAGCAATACTTCTCAGGCAAATTAAAGTTATATACATTTGAAGAAACAACACAAAGAATAATATTTTGTGTCAAACGCCACACGTTTTGCTAACCTAAATTGATATTATTTTCTCTACAGCTAGCACTAGTTTATGTCATACTACATATAGGTGATTTAAAGCGTTTTAAGGATTTGTACCAATATGCCACTTATTAAAATTATATTTGTAACCATATATTGAAAATATAGATGTTGAATATAAACCTTTTAACGGAAGATAGTTCATACTGGAAATAATGGCAACATGGCTAGATGAATGCCACTGAAAGTGATATACTGATTCGAAACGAGATAGCTCAAGTTCATAGAAACAATTTATTTGGTATAATTTTCCGTGGCAATGTCCATTTATCTGAGCTCTAAATCTCCGTACACACTACACTGTCATGGGAATATTTGATATAAAGATATGTGTATGATAAAGGTTATCAATTATTGCACTAAAACGGCCCTCATTACTTGACATGCCAATTAATCATCAATGTTTGCTGATTTATTTCCACCAGACAATGAGCAATAGCAATCTCTCATTTCTCAATGGAAATGTGTACATCGATTAGTAAAAGTACTATTATCGTCCTCAATACATTTAAATGTTTGTTTTGGAAGTTATCACTGTGCTCTCTGTAACCGCCAGCCACAGTGCAGTGTAAGTTAAGAGGTTGTTATCCTTGTAATGCTGAGCGCCAGGCAAGGGAACAGAACCTGTCATCATTGAACGTATATACGTAACGCACATACTGTAAAAATAAAACAACACTTGAACATGTCTTTTGGTATGTCAACACACGCTGAAAGTACTTTTTACATGACAACACAAGAACAAGATCGTTTTGCTGATATTGCTTTTTATAGAAACACAGAATTGTATGAAAATGGTTTATGATGAGCAATTTAGAAAATATATACCTTTTAGTGCACAAAGTTAAGAATACTGCAATTAATCCTGTCCGGATTATAACTTATTTGATCTAACTAATTTGAAATATGTCTCTAAAGATAAGTATCAAGTTTGGATGGAAGATTCAATATATCCGGCTCTTATGCAAAACAAAGCGATAATTGTTAGTTCATAGATTAATTCCTTTTCTTATATATGCTTTACAAACGGGTTATTTTAAATGCGACAAATACATCAGGAAACACAGTTTGGAATAGTACATATGTTATACAGTCTTGAAAAGCTGACATTTTCGATGTCATTGACATTTAGACATTGCTGACGAACGAATACCAGCTGTCATTTAGCAAGATGTGCACAAGCATAATATCAAAAACCGGCTCCTTGTTGTACCCCTTACTTCAACAACTCAATAATTGATGTTGGTGCGTTATTATACAAATTTAGCTTTACATTTAAGATTATAATTCCACATAAATGGTTGACATTATTTCAAAGTTTATTTTCCCATTTCACACTTTGCTGATTGTGATAATACACACCATTATGCTCGAATTGTGCTTGAATGCTGGGATATATATTGAATTTAAGATAATGCTGTAAATACATATGGTGAACTTATTAATTGACAATGGTTATGGCATTATCAACGTCTTTCTGGTATTCTAGTTCCAGTACCGTGGTATATCTATTTTCATCCCGTCAAAGATCTTGAAAGTCCTTTTATTGTTATATTTATGACATGATGGTGGTGTAATTGCTGACAATATGACATCATCGACCGAAAATGGATATCCATTTGGATGTTATAATTCTACTTTTTCTATGGGTAGCTGTGGAGCAAGTTAGGTGAAACTGATAACAGTACAAACATCTGAACAGATGTAGTCGTGTTCTTGTTTTTTAAATGATTTCAATAAATGGTATTTAAATATTAAATACTGCTCAATATTCATCAAGGACCTAAAGTGTGATAAAATGACATTTTATGTTCTTTAGTTCTCGTTACAATTGAGAAAAATAAACAACCTTTCGAAAATTAAATTAAAATCGCAAATTTAAGGTTATTACGCGTTATTTTGTATGTGTCAACTATTTAGTTAAGGGGGGTGTTGCATATATGAAAAAAGGGAATATATTATTCAAAATAGGCAAAGCAGATATTATTATTTTGAAACCTTGAATCCAGTTGGAATTATAAATTTGCGTCTTAACAGTGTTGGTGAACTTACCAACATTTATATTTCCATATATCAGATCCACAGACACAGTTTAACATTGCAAAATACAAATAGTCTTTTTAAAAGTTATTTGTCTAAGAGCTTAATCTTATATCTTTATATTTTACACTGTCATAGTAAGTTTTTTATACACAAATTAGTTGGCTGGCACGGCTTTTCAATCACAGATATCAAAATGTACTTACCAAAAAACACA
This sequence comes from Gibbula magus, assembly GCA_936450465.1. Classification (NCBI taxonomy): domain Eukaryota; kingdom Metazoa; phylum Mollusca; class Gastropoda; order Trochida; family Trochidae; genus Gibbula; species Gibbula magus. The sequence continues at coordinate 62,178,034 of OW388289.1, read as the reverse complement.
GGCTTCATAAAGTTTATATGTCAGCACATTGCCATCCTCATGTATCAATAGTTCATCGCGGATGCTTTTATGATGCGCACTTGATCATATCTTTATTATCCTTTTTTAGGTGGATACTTCAGTGATTTTAATAAAATATTTTCGATGAAAAGAATTGCAGACTACGGGCGTTTGAATAACATCTTCATATATTCATGTCAATATATGTTTATGATTTATCATTACTTTTTCAAAGCATTCGTATGTTAAAGCCTGAGTAAATGCAACGCGATTGAAGTTGTGTAATGTATCGAGATCAGAAGGATATTACTTTTATTATTCATGATTCAAGTCAAACCAACATTCCGAAACAAATCTCTCCCTGAATAAATTAACGCTTTGATAGAGAATATTCATTATTTCACAGCATATTAAGTAATTGTAACTAAATATTTACAATCTACTGAAATTACATTGTGGTTGATATGACGAAATTGTATGGCAATGTGTTTATAAAATCAGTCCAACTTAGAGCATCAACACGCCCAAATCAAATGCCTAGTATATGTTCTGCACCTTCATCAATGAAGACGTCTACCAACTCAGAAACAAAACATGTATTATTCTTAACTAAGTTTTCAATTAAATTACAAACAATCTGCAATCCTTAAACGTCGTTGGTTTAAAAGTAAAAGCTACGATCCTCTTGAAATGATTTCTTCCACGGCCTGTTTCATTGGCGAAGCCATTTTGTGGCAGCCATTAAGCGGATGCAACGTTAAACTAGCCTATGTTATTTGCAACGCTGCGGCAATCAAGTATGACGTAAACAAGGATAGATGGTGCCTAGTCAACACTTATGCTGTATTAAAGACGTCAAACTTACTGACCAAATAATGATTAATTTTTAAGATTTCTGATGTCATATTTGAGACAAAACAGGGCAAACAACGATTCATGAGTTATAGATTTATGAAATTAACAGATAATAATAGTTCTGTGTGTTGTTTGATGTAAATCGGGGATATCAAAGCGCACAGAAACTAAGGGTGTTCGAATGGAGGCGAATGTCACTTGAATGTAGTTTTGAACTAAAGCTTACTACTATTATATAAGAAAATAGTTGTTTTTTTGTCTTTATGTTTCAAGAATTGTCAATAGTGACACATATATAGGCCTATTCACACCTCTGCATTATCTGAACCAAATGTACATAGACTTACATGTACATGTACATTTAACTAGCTGTTGCGAAAATAATTTTCATAAATTAAATAAAGGTCCCATTGCTGTCATATTTTGCAGACATATTGGTAATCATATCAGCTATAGGCACATAATAACCTTTCATCAATCAGTTCATTCGTTTTGGATTGACACTTGTTTAAACATCTCATGTACATTTTCTATTCCAATGTCCGATTGACGGCCATTTTAAATCAAATCAATGTGTTGTACATGTATATGTGTTGTTTAATAAGGTGGGTTTCTTAATAATTGTCAGAAAATATTATGGAAATTATATTTCTGTAGCTGAGATGATTTCCTATATTGGTAACGTTTTCAGAATTATTCGACAAACACTAGATTCATGAAAATGATTCTCGCAACAGTTAATTAACACATAAGTCTATGGGAATTACGTTACATGTAATAATATGGCCACCTGCTGTATACACTTTTGTTCGCTTGTTATTTTATTAGAACAGAATGAAATACTATATATTTGTACATATTGTTGTATGTACTGATTTTTATATAATCTGTAAATATGTGTCTTCCTTCACTCACTCACCTACACAATCGAATAATAAAGGTCCGAAATATGCATGAACTACTAAAACCTGAATTAACCTTATTGTTTAAGTATAGTATGTTAAATACTATTTTTCACACTAGCAATGTAGAAAGGTGTAGCATATTTAGATGAATGCACCACTTATGAAAATACCGGCTTTCACCCGTCAATAGTGATATTACACTGTAAATACAAAATATTATGTTTATTATATGCTTTTGTGGTCAGAAATGTGGCGTTTTAACATCAAATAATCCTAATTTTATTAGACCAACCAAACACATAGGTTCTCTCAATCATATCATTCTCATAACCCAAAAAGGGGAAAGGGGAAAACGTAAGTTTTTAAAAACTCTTTTTAATTGTCAAATTTATGTTCATTAAACACACAGACCTTTAACTGCTTCTACAGAAAATGGATATCTTAGGTTAAACACACCTTTAATTTCTCACTTAAAATTTGTGTATCGCTGCATAATTATAGTTTACCATGTTTCCAATTATTTGTACATGGGCTATTTATGTCATTGCGAGAATAGGGGGTATATAACATTTATATATTTCCTCTTTCTATAATCTACATTTTTATACTATATAATTCCATAATGCGTTTGTAATGTTTTAATAAGAAACAGTTCTTACTTGATTGCAAATTATAATTGAAATGTTAAAAATAATGAGAAATACTAACAAGAATTATCTCCCTTCGCTCAGAAAAACGTTTCACCCATATTACAGAAATTCACATAACTCTTGAAAATTGATGTAGTTTAAAAAATCCAAATCTCAATGTTATACATACATCTGTTTCTTATACCAAGAATTGAACCGGGGCTAAATAATTCATTACCATTTCAAATCATAAATGAAATGTAGCCTAACAGTTTGAGAAAAAAATGCATTTTTATGAATTTTATTTTGCAAAAACATATCATCTTTACATACAAATATTAAGTTTTTCCATAACTAAGACCTTTTACGAAAATGCATGCTGATTCAACATGCCCTAATTTCATAATGAACCAGTATCCGATGAAACGTTTTTGGAAGCCGTAAACAGTCAGGATTAAATTGATATATTGTTTCTGCTTTCACCCAAAACTTGGACTTAAAGTTATTTTAGAGACAAGCTACTGCTTTCGACCGATGCCTTAATGTGCTTAATGGCAAACGACCACCACAAAGGGGGGTAACTGAGAGCGTGTAGTGTGAAGACTCACATCTTCATATTGACAAACAATTGTAACTTTCATAATCAAGAGCAAATAAATCAGGCGAGAAAAAACATTGCTTAGAGTTTGATTAATTACATCAATGCAAGAGAGGTATATTTTTCAACACTGACATATCATATATAGAGCAAAACCATAAATCATTATACATAACTTGTCCACGAACGATTCAAATTATATTTCCCATATCAGACCTTAATTCAAATGGCAACCATTTTGAATTTGGGAGTCAATGTGGCGTTTATTCAAAAGGAATTCACTTTAAAACAAACTTTTGTTTTCTCATGATATTCATAGTGTATCTTTCATGCAAGTATCTGCAATTAACATGGCGTTGATAAAATCTGAGCACGATACAATTGCATTTAAGCTGATCAAAAAGGATTCATCGTTTATATATAGTGTAGGGAAGCAACTGCAATAATGTATTTAACTTTCAGACAATTAACATAATAATGATAACTATTTTTGTCTGATTGATCATTCTCTGTACTCTGTAAATACCTCATTCTGAAATAATGAGAACATTTGGAATCAATAACGTAACGTCTAACACTGTCTGTGACTTGACAAGTCTCGTTTTAGATGTGACAGCCATCAGGAATCGAGTGCATGCTCTGATCTAATATCAAAGTCACGGTTAATTCTAAGAAGCATCTAATTTAACCCATGCGGTGTCCATACAGTCCCTTCATTCTCGTGTCTACAAAGATCAATTGTTATTAATCTGTAAAATGTAAAATAATTAAGGATAAATAAATGTAAACAATTTACCTATGGCAGAGGATCTCAAAATGTTTGGGGAAATGTAGCAAATTTAGGCATAAGTAAACTGTATCTGAAAACTCAACATCATAAACACAACATCTTGTAACCAATTCAATTTCAGGAAGATTTTCTGTATAACAACTCTTTTTTTTTAAACCCATGGAAACTTGAGTCTGTATCCATACATGCCATCTTACATGTACTTAAATATGGGAACAAATAAAAAAAATACAAAAAAACAAAAAACAAAAAACTTATTTTTTTAATGTGAAAATACACGACGTTTCGGTGTATATACTCACTCGTTGTATTTACACATTAAAATAAGCTGTTATCCAGAATATCCTTTATCTCATACTGCTTCTAACTTCTTATTCAAAGACCTGGGCCTCCTTTCACAAAGCAACCTTTACTAAGATTAACCTTAACTCCCATCCTGTAACATTGCATGCACTAAGGTTACCTTAGTGACTTACGATCACTTTAGTGCTTCGTGAAAGGGGGCCCTGATCAGTTTCTCAGTTTAAAATATGTGAATAGAGTTTGTCTTTCACATAAAACTTTACATGAACACAATCAGATCTCGAAATCCGTAGACACATGCATACAAATTCGTCTAATCATTTGATAATCTTTTATACTTTTATATCATTTTTTTATGATCCAAAGTCTGTAGCTAGTCATGTGTAAAATAAAATACCGGATATTGTCTATAAAGGCATCTATTTCTATCATCTTAGAATAATAGACCCTAGAGAACGATTATCAATAACATTTTAAGTCAAGCATCAAAAGCATAATGTAAGAGATGTCCCTTATCAATCAATAACTAAACTGATACTACGGTCCACATACTCTCGGTCATGACATTCTTCTTTGTAGCATTCGACAACCTTTTTACAACCTTTTTTTAACTAAAGTAAGTTGCATTGGTCACTTCAAGATTCAATAGTGGTGTGGTATTTTTCTCAAACCTTAATCTCTAGTTAAGCAAAGAAAACCACACGCCAATCCATATAATTATTCACAGCTAAAAAACCACAAACAAATTACAAGTGTTCTAATCTAACAACATAAATCAACGACTTCTGATATTACGTAACCTACTTCATTATGCTCACATTTCATTTCGAACTGGTCTTTCTCTTTAAGAATAAAAAAAATAACTATGATTATGTGCTTAACACCTACAACAGAATAGCTGTAAATGGCATGAAAGATCTGTCGAAAATGCAATAACTCTTTTGTCTGAACTATTTGATTAAACTTGAGGAAGACGGTTGTATCCACAATGAGAAGATCGTGGATCAGTTGATAAAGAAGCGACAATCTGACACTCGTGAAAGAGTAGAAAATAAATCAAAGGTGACATATGCATTCAGTCATTTGTAAGAAGGAAAAGAGGGATGACCACGAGTGAACGAAACAAGACAGAAATTGGACTCCTTTGAGTGATCTTATTTGGGACTTTAAAAGAAATCACCACTTTTTGTATGCAACACGAATATCACGTTGGCATTTCATCCCCATACATGATGTGTATACAACCTTACAAGGAGATTGTAACGCAGTTATTGAGAGTCAAACCGCAGCTTGATTATACATGGCTGTTCTACATCATATGTCCGTGCAGAGATAAATCAACTTCGGAGCAAACAACAAGGCATGTTTCCAAAGAATTATACAGGCAGATATCGTTCTATACACAAGTGAAACATACACAAGTGAAATGATAATCGATATGTACAAGTAGAACATTGACCAATTACATTTCCATAAAAAGAAATAATGAATAATAAACGGCATGCATTTATCAAATGTCAGGTATTTTCAAATTTATATACACTTTATTAAAGATCACTTCTCCCTTTGAATGATACATAAATAGTATATGAACGGAAACGTAAACGCTGAAGGATATTATGTTTCACACATTAAATCACAAATTTGAGAATTAAATAAAACCTAACATTTACCAAATACTTTTTAGTAATGATGTAAAAGAATACTGTTTTTAAAGAAGCAAAATTGCAAAGCGAAATTGCAATTGAATTTGTCAATGTGTTTGGTTTTATTATCCTAACACAATTAAAACTTGATTTGTGGGTGACCATAGTTATAGAGGTCATGTTTAATTCATGTACAAGAACACCACAACACTATCGTATGACGTCGACTACAATGATGTTTCTAGTGAAACATCGTGAACACAAACAGAAAACTGATTAATCAATGCCTGACATGCAATATAAAATGTGATGTGATTCTTACAGCTTCTACAGTTACATACTGTTGGCGCCTGTAAATGCAGTGGTGATGTAAATATCACCGCTAGTTTATTGCTGTGTTTATTGCTGTGTTGTATTAGCTTATCTCGTCGGTGTAAACATAGGTAATGCTTGTCCTGTTGAAACATATAATAAATATTTTCAAACGACATTTAAAAGCGTATATTTTTTGTTTTAAATATTCAACTTTACATACAATAACACTACGGAAGTTAATGAGAGTGATGGCGCATAAGAGCTTAACTTGTATGGCTATATTTAAAAGTTGTGTAGATATATACATGACAAAAGAGCTCCTTCTATGTGCTTATAAACAATCGACACTAGAAGCATAATACACTTTGACTTTTTTTTATTACAGATTCAACCAGAAATGTAAAATAGTGAACTAGAGTAACTGGCAGTTCCGATTGAAGTTTTTCCTTTGACCAGTATCTACCATTTTCTACACACTTGTACACTCCCACTACCCCAATCAGAAATTTAAATTCTCATGTAAATTTATACTTGTAAGATCAATTGTGTTTTCTGTCATGGCTAATATTCTTTTGTTTTATTACTCAAGACATTTTAGGGATAGTGGATCTTTTTTACGTGATATATTAGTCTGTGCTTGGAATCGTTTATGGCAATATGCTTCAGCTCAAATATGTAGGTTGGTCCATGAAGAAATACAATTTCTAACAACTTCAATCACTTCATCTCAAAATGCTGAACCTATACACATTAAAAACTATACAGACAAGAACCCTTCGCCCAGAAACCATTATCTAAGCATATTACATACGCGTGCTTGTTCTAATTGATTAATGACTGTCTAGCAGATAAAATCCAAAAATATCAAGACATTGCATAGATAAAGCAAGACAGAGGCTGGTTCAAGGTAATACAAATCTTTGAAACATTTTCGTTCATTTGTTTGAATCATTATAGAGGTATTGTAGGTGTCAATTGTCTTTTTAGACACCGTAGGACTTTTTTGCATATTATTTTTTCCTCAAATGTATCATTTATTATTAAAGTTTACACAATATATTGTTACATTAGAGGGTAAAACAACTCATTACATGACCCAATAAACTGTATACAGAGAAAACGGTTATCGGTAGATGTATATAGCAATAATTTTGCCGAACTCGTCAGTGTGAGAGGTAGATGTGTAGGTCATATGGTCATATGGTCATGAACTAAATTCGAGCGGCCATTTTAATGTGAAAAAAATAAAATGGCCGACATGTACATTCTTTTAAGTACTCTTTTTATTGATTCAGAGGATTTATTTAATCATTGGTAACACTTACTTGCCTTTTTGTGAGAGCTCTTTATTTCAGTAAGCAGAACGTGCTAAAGAGCCTTGAATATGTATAAGAACAGGAAAACAGTGGCATTTGACAAGTTATTAATGTAGTAATTCCATGTATATGAATGTTACCTATTTTCTATATGTAGATGTTTCAGAATGTGTGTACTTCTGTTAAATACACTGTTTGATAATTTCCCTCTGGCATCTTTTACCAATTAAGCTACGTTCTCTGTTTTTGACAAGATAAGAATAATGGATCACATATCTAATTATTAAGATTTTAGCCCATAAAAATAATTGATACAAAACTGATGTCTTGATGAGAGGTAGACTATTTAAAGCTTATTTAGTTAATGCATATTAAGTATAATATAAATTCTCTACTTGTACATGCCACTACATCAGAATCAAGGTTAAAACAGCGTCACTAGCTTTCTACCACTTATATTCAATTTGTTGTTATCAGTTTCAGACAAATGGTCTATCAGCCTTTTATTCGGTTATTGGATGGATTTTCAAGCGATGTGCCGAATAGTTAATCTTGTTTCTACTTGGTTCAGCCAATATCAGCATGGATTTACATCATGTACCAACAGAGAAACATAAATTCCCTTTCTCGTGCATGTACATTTATATCAAAGATTAGATTTTATGTCAATTATTTTTTCTATCAATCACTATCTCCAGGGCTAAAAGGAATTAATAATGTCCAGTGTTTTTTTAATTTGCATTCGTCTACTATATGGAGTATAACAAATGTGTCACATCATGTGACCTTAAATTAGCAGATAATCCATTTTATCTCCAGTCCATATTGTTCACACTTATTAATAACAAAATTGAAATAAAATCAGACATTTTGTCATTTAGTGTACTAATATCATCCCTTAGAATGTTCTACTCCCGTTTGTTTGACTCCGTTCGCTTTTCAAATACAGATTTCAGACTCCTGGTTTGAAATTATTGACATTGGTAACAGAGAACATGTTCCCACCAAGGCAGCTCTGTTTATCTAGTTTCGATCGATCGCATTGCTGAACAATGTTTAGTTCTGTGTAACATGTATAAGTCATTAAAACTGTCAAACTGATTTCGATTCGTTTTCATTATACTGTAAAAGTTTACACACATTTGGTTAAATAATGAAACGTACTTCATTTAGAAATATATATATTTATAAATTACCACACAACAAAGATGCTTCTTAAAACTGATATATAGGAGTATCCAAAATATAAACAATTTTGAAATAGAATATAATTATCATGGTTTTTCTTTGTTTTCATGGGATCGTTTCATATGGACGGTAATTAGAGAGCTTTAATCAACATCACTTTTCAGATCATAAATAAACACATACATGTCATATACTATGCCAATAATCATAACAAAGAACATTTACATACAATCAACAAGATATGTTTCCGGTAAAAAATTTTAACTACATGTACAAACAAGTAATTTCATCAGTGATTCACGCAACTGTGTCTTTGTTAAAGGAGCCAGCAGAACAGATAGATACACCCCATTTTGTATCTGTACCTACACTCACAGAAAGTATAGGTACAACAGAAAACGATTTGTTAATCAAAGAGTGATGAACACGACTGAAACACCCTGTTTCTAAAAGCCTACTAAACTTAAATTGTCATTTTTATCATTATCGATTCTTATTTCTGTAAAAACATGGCTTTTAAAAAATGGTCGTTTTGGAATCTCCTCAACAAGGTGAGATGGAAGAGTAAAATACGTTTTTAAATACGTTCCTTGACACCAAACATGAATTATGCGTCATTAATTCAAAGTCCACGAGGGACTATGCTGCCAACGTCATGCACTAACATCATTTTAATTGTTCATAACATATTATATCAATAGCAACTAATGTTTCTAAAATCCTTTTGAAATAGCAATTTCAGCATCCAATGTGTATTTGAAGAGATATCAAATATTACGTACGTATCACACTGTCATGAATGAAACTGAAATGAAAATATGATAAATCCTCAACACAGACATTTAAAATAGCTATTTTTATGTCCGAAATATTTTGTGATTGACTGTTAAGAAGAAAGAATAGCTTCTTTTGAACCTAGTCAATTTCAGATTGTATCAGGTGTGTGTCCGGTGGAAAGCAAAACAAACATCTGACACAAACCTTCAAAATCGGAAAAACAAACATTTTTGTCGAAATACATAACGGCCACCGTTAAGAATAATATGGGATTTACTTTCTGAATTAAACAAGAAAAGGGTTGAACGCAGATCTAGCTCACGGCAATACTTCTCAGAAATTAATTTTATATACACTTGGAGAAACAACAATAAAATACATATTTGTTGTCAGACGCCACAAGGATTGCTAACCTAAATTCATATGTCTCTACAGCTAACACTAGTTTTACATCATACTATACACTAAATAGAGTTGCTTGAAAGCGGTTTAAGGATGTTTACCAAAACAACGCTATTAACATGTATGTCACTTATCAATTTATACGTGAAAGTATAATTTAAAATTAGATGTTGAACATTAACCTTTAAAAAAAAGATAGTTCATACTTGTATTTATGGCAATACAGCTACATTTACTTAACTGATATGATATACTTATTCGAAACGCGATAGCTGATGTTTGCAGAAACATTTTATATGGTATTATATTCTGTGGCAATGTCCATTTATCTGAGCTCTAAATCTCCGCACACACTACACTGTCATGTGACTATTTGGTATTAGGATATGTGTATGGCAAAGGTTATCAATTATTGCAGTAAAACTGTCTTCATTAACTTGACATGTCAATTAATCATCAACGTTTTCTGATTTATTTCCACCAGGCATGAGCAATAGAAATCTCGCATTTATCAAATGGAAAAAAACATGTATTCATCGAATAGTAATTGTAACTCTGTATCGTTATCAATACATTCAAATGTATATTTTGGAAATTATCTCTGTGCTCCCGAGGCGGCTACAGTTCATCGTAAGTTATCCGGTATCCTTATAATGCTGAGCGCCACGCAAGGGAACAACGTGTCATCATTGAACGTAATACAAAATCGTATGAAGGTGATTCATGAGGAACAATGTTGAAATAATGCATAACATTTCCCTTTGTGTGCACAAAGTTAAGAATACCCCAATGAGTCTTTGCCGGGTCACAACTTATTTTTCATTACAATGAAAGTGGTCGTATCCAGCTGAAATCTAATCGTAATCTTGATTTAAATAATTTGAAATATTTCCACAAAAACCTAGCATTTCGGTGAAAAGGGGATGATTTTGTGTGCACAAAATGAACAATGCATAATAACGGAAACTGGCGTTTTTGTTGTATCCATTACGACAGAAACTCAATCATTTGTGTTCTTGTGTCAATTCTTTCAAAGTTCATTTACTCTTTTCACACAAATAACGTTGTTCATTGTGCTGGGATGTTAATTGAAACAAAGATAAGCAGTTTTTTTCTAAATATTCACTGCAAACTATATCACAGAATACACACGATCAGATCCTCTCACCAGTATATATCTGTGAACAAGGTGAAATTATTAATTGACAATGGTTATGGCATTGTCAACGTCGTTCTGTTATTCTCGTTCAATCGCCATATATATAAGTTTTCATCCCGTCACAGAGCCAACTTCCAAACGCAAGGCATAACTCTTACCAGACTCCAAAACTGGGTGATTTAAGTCAGCCAGTAATGGAGACTGGCAAGAAAGTTGTAATATAGCATGAAAGCCCTTTTATTATCTGTATAGCAAAGATGCGAGGGTGGTGTAATTGTTGGCAATATCACATCATCGATTGGAAGTGGGTCCATGTGAACATTGTTGAAGTTACTGAAATCGCCATACCTCTTGAGAATTCAATAAATAGTATTTTGGAGAATATAAGTAAAGCTAATAAAAAAAATTGGCTTTCATAAATACTTCTCAGTATTCCTCAAGGACCTTAAGTGTGCATGTTGCGATATAATTACATTTTGATTCTTATTTTAATTGAGAAAAATAACAGTCTTTCGAAAATTAAATAAAATTCGGAAATGTTAGGTTATTATACTTTCTTTTTTTTGCCAGTTATTTAAACCAGGGAAGTGATGCATATTTGAATATAGGGAAAATATTATTAAAAATATTTTGAAGCTAAAATCAAGTTGGAATTATAAATCTGCCCCTTACAATGTTGGTGGACTTGCATTTACATTTATATTTCCAGATATCAGATCCATAGAAACAGGTTGATCATAGAAAAACACACATGGTATTTTTAATTGTCATTTGTCTAAGCACTTAATCTCTATATCTATATTTATATTATCTTTATATTTTACACTGTCATTGTTATTGTTTATACATAAATTTGGAGTTTGGCAAGGCTTTTCAATCAGTGACATAAAACAATTAATCCATCAAAAGACACTGACTTCATAGAGATTATATGTGTCAGCACATTGCCATTCTCATATATCAATATTTCATGTCGACTGCTTTTATGATGCACACTTGATTATATCTTTATTACCGTACGCGTTTTTTAGGTTTCTAAGTGATTTTATTAAAGTATTTTCAATGACAATAATTGCAGACTATGGCGGTTGAACTTAATCTTCATACATGTATATTCATGTCAATATATTGTTATGATTTCTCAGTCATCCGCATATTAAAGACTGAGTAAATACGATACGATTGAAGCTGTTCGATGTATCTAGATCAGAAGGTTGTTATTTTTAGTATTCATTGATCCAAGTCAAAACAACAAATCTCTCCCTGAATAAACACCCAGGCGTCCTATAATAGATGATATTCATTATGCCATATATAATATTGATATACTTGTAACTTAATATTTACAATCTACGCATATTACATGGAAATGTGTTTGATATGGGGAAATGGTATGGGCATGTGCTTATATGTGCTTTCATAAAATTAGTTCATTTGTAATTGAATTATAATAGAAAAGGTCTACGCCTGTATTTTTATATACTCGTTAAATACTTATTGAGAGGCAACGGTTAATGATCAGTTCATATTAGTTACATGCAGCGACAATACCGCAGAATACCACATTAATTGAATAAAAGACTCCTGCACATTTATGAAATAGTACTCAGTGAGCACTCAAAATAGAAATTGTCAGTGCAAGTGTTGGAAACTGAGCAAGTGGTTACAGTAAACAGACATAGAGGCGCTTGAATAAACGTAGATGACACTATAGAGCAATGAATGGGGTTCTTTACTTAACTTAATATTGATAAATTTATCAATAAGAGAACATTTCCGACAAATTGACGATCCCAAGTGTACTGCTTGGTAGCAACTGACGAGACGCTATTCATCAGGGAACACAGGTCTGGAGAGTTTTTCTCCTTGAGGTTATCATTACCACATACAAGTGATGTTATATTGGCAACATACATTGTATATACGGTTTAATTAATTGTAGATATAGAGGATACTTAGCAGACTATTATCACATTTTAATTGATTAACAGGGTAATTGGGATATTGTCAAAAACTCAAAATATGATATATACACTCATTCAAAGTATGTGAACATCTAATATTCACTCAACGCCATTAGACTCCAATCTGTGTTTCAGGACGACAACGCCAGGCCACATCGGACAGGTGTTGTTACAGACTTTTTCAATCAAAGAGGTATTGTCAGGAGGTAGTAGCTAACATTTCCCTCAAACCTTGCCCCCATAGAACATGTCTGGAATATCCTTGGTGGAAGTTTCCATCAGAACCATCCAAAGCGTGTTAACGTTGGTCAACTGGACCAGGAATGGCAAGCAATGCTATAATTATGACTGCAGACACCAGTGAGGTCAATGTCCGGATCTGCAGAATGTGTCAGAAAAAGAGATGGACACATACACTACATATTTTCTATTGACTTTGTGACTTTGACAAGAGGCACCTCGTCGTATAGATGAATTTTATTGTGCTTCACATTTCATGATGTGAACCAAAACCCTGTCATATTCACGGAATAAAATCTGACATATCATATGACATCCGTTTTCCTTTGACAGCAATAATTAAATTAGTCTTCCATACTTCTTTGAATGGGTATTTTTCTTCGTTTTATTCATATCATAAAGAGTATATATATATATATATATATATATATATATATATATATATATATATATATATATATATATATATATATATATATATATACATATATATATATATATATATATATATATATATATATATATATACATACATACTTTGGATTTGGACTTTGGATATCAACATAGTTGCGTTTGTGTTTGCTTTTTCATTTTGCAATCATGTTATCAAAGTTGACCAAATTGAAAATTGACAATTGATGATTAATATCAAAATAATAATAGTTCTCTTACTAAAACAAACAGCAGAATAAACACAGATGTCATGGCTAGGAAGGGCATATGCATGTACTCTAGATATTAATTTAAATCAAATATTAACATTAAAAGCGAAAAAAATAAAATGGCTTGTTATTTACTTGTACTGCAAATTTCCATTTGCATTACTTCCATTACAAGATAAGATATGTCTGTCAAAGTAATAAAGACATACTAAACATCCATTATGTATTGCAGCTTTGCATGTTAATGTATATGTTCATATTGACACGTTGTGTAATGGCTTTTCTAGTCTGGTAACATGAATTGTTGATAAAGTTTTACCATGAGTATCTGAAAGGTATAAATACAATTTACTTTGGTAGTTGTGACTTTTGTAAACAAGCCTGAGTTTGAAATCCTAAAAAGTTCTGCTTCAATACTTATACATTAGTGCGTTGTATATAGACTGATTGGTATCAAATGATTATGTGATATTAAACATAATATGGAAACTGAGGAAATTGTGGCATTTTGAACCTACATCAACAGACACAATTCGATTAGGTAAATATGACTACGTTAAACAGCCCTAACATTGAGCCAATGTCATACCTTGACATGACTTTCTTGTATATGCATAACCTCGTTTTTAACATTCGTTTTGGAAATTGATACGTTAAGGACAATGTAGCTCACTTTACAGACAATGTGAACGTTTAGTATTAATTGAAGACCACACAGGACATGAATGATAACTGAAATACCTTCTATCTTGCATCATGTGTATCAATTGTGTATAAGCTCGTTATTATGTGTCATGTGGACAGTAAGCATCATATATCTCTCTTAATATCGTTTAACCTATAAATATAAATATGTCCTATTTGATTAAATAATCCCTTTGAAATTTCCTACCTCATTTTTGCCATTACTGTAAGTGATTCTATGCAGGCCATTCTTTTTAATTGGATGTATCTTTTTTCAAAATGCCTTTACGTCCTTTATGAGGAAAAACTTTTTTCTGCTAAGGCTGTGAGATTAAAAAAGGACCCATCCTATGTGGTACATTTAATTTGGTTACTCTACCTCAGTGGAAGAGCTCTCTGGAGAACGGAAACGGAACTGCCAGCCTCATTTCTTTATAAATTGTGATTATTTAATATCCGTAACATTCTTTCTCATCGCCAGGCATAAAACCTTTATCAAAACTGTGTCGACACACGTCACTTCGAACTAGCTGTGGTTGACCGACGTTACCAATGGTAGTTTTGTCATATTTTACACAGAAATACATTATGAAACTGAGACGGTCAGACGTTACCTATATATTACTACCCATAGTAATTAACTTAATGGATTAGATTAATTGTCAACAATGTGACCATTACTAAATGTGTATTAACTGGTAGGTTACTGGTAGATATGGCATGTTCCAAAGAGGAATGCCATGACCAAGACTCTGAAAAGAGAAAATAACAGATTGACAATGAACATCTCTTGCTTTATGCTTTCTATGCCTGATTTACAATTTTATTCAACTGTTTTTCCAAGGTCTAAGAGGGAGAGATCCATAGACAATAGATACTTTTACATTTCACTCATGACGAGCTACAGTTGGAAAATGTTGACTTTGTACCATCAAAATGAGGATATAAAACGTAAAAAAAGAGTCTCAATGAAAAGAAATACAAATGTCTCCTCAAGAGATACGTGGGGAGTAGCACTAAGCTTGAGATTATTCTTCACTAATGAGACTTCTTTTAGTATTTTATATGTTATTGAAGCCTTTCTTAAGTTTTTTTTTCTAGTATTACTTCTTCTGAAATAAATTGTCACATGGTTCTGACGAACAAGTACATTTTCAGCTTAATATAAAGACACAAAATGTTGTGAATGCCGTCATATTTTAAAAACTGATAATGAAGCCATAGATAACTAATGCATTTCGATTTAAAGTGTGTATGTCTAAACTGTTGGCACAATGTAGTGAAGATATGCAATGGAGGATTAATCGTTCTTATCAAATTGTAATACAACTGCATCACACTCAAATTGTATCAACGTAATTTTGATTTCAGAGATGAAACATGTACTATGAATACCACGAGAAACTAAACTGTATACAAATGCATTTCGTACAATGATTTTTGCAATTTTAACCAAAACATAACTAAAATGTTTAAGTATCAAATCGTAAAATTTACAAAGAAGAATATAATAATTCATGTAACATGTTTGTAATACTTTTAGAGTGAACACATTCCCAATGAAACCACTGGTGAGCATACTGTCAGTCAGTCACTTTTCAAAAGGTATGTATGTCATTGTTTTAAACATTTCCGTTACACCTTTTACTCCTTTTCACCATGTCCTCAACGATGTAAGCTACAGGAATGTTTTCACGTTTGCTTTTGACTTCTCTGTGCACATTATTATCAATCTCAATTTCTTTATAGTCTCTTAATGCATTTTGGAAATAAAATGGTATTCTCTACTTTATTTCCAATGTAACCAATGTTGTTAGATTAAAGCAAACAAATCAGTTTGGTATGTCACATTCAATTTTGTTTCTAAACATTTGTGGTAGAGCTTTAGTTAATCCTGGGAATACATTTTCAAAATGGAGCACTACCACTCTCGTTTCGTTGTTAGAATATTTGCAAACTCTCAATATCTGTATACACCATTACTAAAGCCTTATAGGTATTACCTACAGACGATCACACACATGTTTACACCTATTATTCCCTGATGAATCACTCCTCCTTTATACATATCAGCCATTACAATCGAGGTTGCAAAATCTTCTGTAGGTTCTCAAGTGGATATCAGTTACATACGAAATCCCAATCATTGCTGTTTAGTGGGTATGTCAATTTACTGTAACCGTAATACTCAATTTCTGACTTATCTATGCAGCAGTCTTCATTCATTTGACCTGCTTCATAACCAATTAACAAATTAATACAAATGTTAACTGACAATTATAATAACAACTATGTAACTACCACTTAAGGACATTGCTTCTTAGTTGCACTGGAGTGAACGTCAACAAAAATCTTCAACGTTTAATATCCGCTTTATGTAGTTTAATTTTTGAAAGTGTCAAATATTATATTGATAGCATTTGGAAACTTCACTAACATTAAAGTTATGTAGAAATATTTTTTTCTTTAAATGTTACTTTTAAAAACTGAAAAGTCGTTATAATCCTCCTCCATCTCAATCATGTAGATTTGACAGGTATATACAGTGAGAAATGTAAAACTAATGTCTTTTACCCAATGTAATATCTCTGAAGATTACATTTTAACAGTTTTAGTAGTAATCTATCTCCACTGCACCGAGACCAAGAATAACATAATAATGTTAACACAAAACAGTTGATAAAATGTTTGTAATTTCTTTGACCAAATTTTTTAAATTGAATAAAGAAAAATATGTTATTCTTACATTAATAGTTGTGCCCTAAAAATAAATGTGCATATTTAGTCTGTTCATACGCTTACATTGTTTCAATTTGGACATTCCTACAAGAGCTGTTAAACATACAGCTTTTACTTTCATTAATGATGTCTATGTTCGTTGATAAAGTTGTCCTACAAATGCCAATATATCCAACAATTTGACATTGATTGTGGTATATACAATTATTTGATCTATAGTCAAAGATAAAGGGGGAAACTCAATTTCTATCACTACTCAGTCTAAGTCACGTGGTCGAACATCACTGTTGAAATCGATAAGTTTTGTATAGGTGAAAGAGATGTCAGATGGTTTATCGTAATTTAACAGGAAATGGATTTAATGTTAGAGTACAAATAAGCTTTAACAGTCAATATTTAGAAAGTAAACAGATGTCAAATCTTCAGCCAAGGCTCGAGACAAAGCAAAATTATTTCACTCGGGACATAAACTTGATATGAAAGGGGAAGCTCGTTAGATATCCTATAAGTATTACCCTGAACCTGCCACTGCCGTGCTCTATCTATGCAGCGTCTGACATTTTGGGATTTTATCTGCTAGACAGTCATATATCAATTAGATCAAGCATGCGTATGCAATATGCTTAAACAATGGTTTTTTGAAGATTAGTTCGTTTCATTTTACAATGCACATTGTCTATCTGTATCGGCTGTAATGTATATAAGTTCAGCAATTTATTATCTATTTTAGCAGCGATTAAGTTATTGAAACTGTTTCCTCTTGGACCAACTTTACCGTACTTATTTGTGCTAAATACTGTTGTTATAAACAATTCAAAATACAGACCTAATATATCACGTCAAAAAGATTCACTATCCCCGAAATATTTTGAGAAAAAAACAAATCTATCAACATGACGTCATGAAAAAAATGACAATTTGAACATAGGAAAACTTACAGGATAATGACTGTTGAAATTGTAGGGAAATGGCATTTTTGGTTGATGGCAACGAATGTAGAAGCTGGAAGAATCACATTGCATGTCAGGCATTGATTTATCAATTTTCTGCTTGTGTTGACGATGTCTCACTGGAAACATCATTGTAGTCGACATCACACTATAATGTTGCTGTACATGAATTATACATTTTACCTCTATAATTATTGACACCTAAAGGTTAAGTTTTAAACATTTTTAGGACAATATTCATAAATATATCAGGGCAATCATTGACAGCCATGCTTCTTTGAATGCAGTTGGTATACCCCCGACCAACGGTTGGGGGTATCTAGTAATACCAACGATTCCGTCCGTCTGTCCTTCCGTCCGTCTGTCCCTCATTTCGTCCGTCCTTCCGTCAAAATACATAGTTTGTCCGATCGACTGTAGAAACATTATTCTTCTCATCCTCTTCACATTTGGCACATGTCCGCATCACAACTAGGAGAGGTGCAGTGCGAAATTTAACACGATTTGGTGAATTTGGATTTTTGACTGAATTTTTTTTAATTTATGTTTTTACTTAGTCATATTCTGAGCATTATTTGTCCGATCGATTACAGACAAAATATGCAATTCATCATTTTCAAATTAGGCACATAGCTTTTACACTACTAGGAGAGGTACAGTGCAAAATGTAACCCGATTTGGTGAATCTTTTAAAGGTACATCCATTGTGTTGTTGAGGGTAACATATTTGAAACGCTATAAATGGTGTTACTTTATCCAGAAGTACCGACTGTTATAGAAAACTATCATTTTGATCATTGACGACTTAGTATATTGACGATATGAAGGTAAAACTAGTGATTTCTGATCTGAAACCGGTTAATGCATCACAATTGACTTTCGCCAATGATGACAAATTTAGGTTGATAATGTTCAATAGGTCATATAACTACTGTGCATGTAAATGGGACGCGCAGTTTCTGTTTCTGCACATGCATGCCGGATGTTGCTCGATTTTAATTGGAAACAAGTAATTATGATATATTTGGCGATTAGGGATGACTATGCAAGCAGAGTGAATTTATTTGCACTGTAAACATCACATATGGTGAGTCGGAACATATTAAAGCCAAATGAAATTTATGAAACACAATTGATGCAGCATTAATTTTTTTATTTTCGAAGCTAGAATGTGCGATCGATTATAGAAAAAATCATCATTTTCAAATTTGGCACATCTCTTTTTCACCATAAGCAACTCCGAGCTAGGAGAGTCAAACATGGCTTATATTATTTATTACGCCCAACAGTAATGCTGCGTCAAATTTAAGTCTAAAAGGTTATTAATGTTAGTAACATCTTTTACTTACCGGTATTACGTTTTTATTTTTTTTACTTAAATGCAAAAGCTTCCGGTTATATACATATGTTTAAAATGCGATTTCAGAATAAAAGCATCATACTGTGATGTATGAAATTGAGAGTATACCTTTACACAACATGTGTCTATCATACACATTCACAATCGACTTCAATAGAAATATTTTTTTCCGTTGAAAAGTTGGTGATATTTCTTTTGCCGTTGAGTGTAGATGATTGATGTTGCAATAGATGCAGTAAATGCAGTAATAGCAGCGATATACTGAAATAAGAAAATGAGTAATGCTATGGCAAGATTAAAGTAAGATTTTTACTTTTAAATTGGAAACGGTAGTTTAGCATGCTACATAGTTTTTGGGAGAGAAGTTATCACAAGTATTGTTTGTCAGTCATATTTTTAAAACCATTTTAATGACTACTAACGTTAGTACTACTACTACTAACAACTAATTTTAAAATGTCACATCCATAACATGTGGGACATAAGCCTTCCGTAATGTGCCAATGCCTTCCGTAGCTACGAGTGCCTTCATTTACAAACGGTGCGTATTATAGGGTGTGATAAGGAGAGGTGCAGAGCAGAATCACACACGATTTGGTGGATTATGCATGTATGCGAAATTAACTGGTCATCTCCAATACAGCAGATATACATGTACATTTCAAAATACATAATGCATGCATTTCTGATATGTGTATGCCGTCTGTTATCCTCATCAAATGATCAAATGAGTTATTTACTATTTGTTTTTACTGAACTGCCATATGTTTATCTGCAAAATGTTTACGCACTACATGTACATGTCAATTAGCATGTTACTTGTGTAATTTGATCCTAATAGAGTGGTATCAACCTGAATCATGTTTTTACAACATGCCTTGTTATGCCCCGAAGTTGATTTATCTCTGCACTGACATCTGATGTGAAACAGCCATGTATAAACAAGCTGCGGTTCTGTTCTAAATAACTGCGTTACAATCTCCTTTCATGTTTTTATGCACATTTTGATCAGCTAATGTCAACGTGATATTCATGTTGCATGAAACTAATCCATACAAAGGTGACGTTTAACCAAGACATACTAGAGTGCTTAAATACCCTTGAGCTTGTTTTATTAACCTTTTAAAAAGTAAAACTTAATATCACAGCATGTTATATCCGCTGATGAGAACGATGATGGATCTTGGTGGCGGTTTCTCACTGTAAACTGGGTCATAGGTAGCGTTGTGTAATATCCGTCCTAATTTCTAAGACCTAAATTCTCAAATTTAGAAATTATTTCGTTCAATGTTTTCAAAAAAGATTTACCCTCTCTGTATTGCAGAGCGAATTTGATTTTGCGGAAATATTTATATACTTAATTTCCTTACTTATACTATTGTTCTGGCTGCATAATTAACGTTCATGTTACCTTTGTACATGTTGATGGAGATGTTCATATTCATATCCTTTCTTATGAGGTTACCTAACAATAACGACGAATGACTTTTATAAAATAATCAGTACACACAAAGGGTTGTTTCAATGCTTATTAATCGGCCTGCAAAGTTCTTTATTTAATTCATATGATTATTATTTAATTTTGAATGACTGTCGAAATAAACCATATTGATAAAAACAGTTATTTAAGTATTCTGATAAGATAATCACTGAATAAGTCGTGCAAATGTAACCTTGATAATAAGTTCTTGCCAATGTATAATCAGTGCTGCAATAAATGTTTGTAGTTGATATTGAATAGGACACAGTACATGTCTAATTATTGTTATTCGCGTAATTATTTTTATTATTGTACACAAAATGCAGCCGAAACGACTGAAGCAAATGCAGCCAAATTTTACACAGTGATAGCCCTTAATGTGAAAAAGAACTGTGAAACCTTTGGGCCTAATCGGCCCAGCCATTAGAGGTCCAGTTCTAACATAGGGACACTTGAAACTTTTTTTATTTATCAAAGACGCGTAATGATAATGCGAGTAAAAAATTAAGTAGCCGCCATATTGATTTTGTGACAATTTAAAGCTTTGACAATCTTCTCCGCTGAATATATTTGCATCTCCATGCTGAATCTTGGGTATGTCTACTGTTGAAGCGTTGATGAATACATAATAGTATATTTCACATGCGAACTTTCTTCACAATGACATTTCAAGTCTGATGACTTTGACAAAGGCAAATTTCTCATATAGTTCGACTCAAAATTGTATGATTTTTTTCAGGACTACAACATGTAAGTGTTTAGGAACCAATGATAAAATCGATCGCGAACAGTCATTCGTAAAAAATGAAAAATTAGAATTTTTAACATGGGGACAATTTTTTAAATCCACATTGGGATTTGGAGCTTTTTTAATAGATACACAATAACAATACAAGAAAAAAGTAAATCATGACGAATTCGTGGGTTACGTGGTTCAGCCTCCATTCTGATTTTCCTTTTAATTATAATTATATAATTTTGACATAGGACATGGTTATAATTAATCCTTCAGACACGTTACAGACTTCCAACTTTCTTCAAAAGATGTGCAATTACAATATACGGGTGGCTCTATTTGATTCTTTTTTTAGCTGAATCGTTTTACCGCACTTTATTTTCTATTTTTGTTTCTCTCTCTCTCATAGTCATCAGTCTTTCCTTTCTTTAAAAAGACTGAATGGATATGTCATATATTGTCTTGTTTTTCACGAGTGTCGGATGCTCCCTTCTTTATCATCTGGTCCACGATCACCTCATTGTGGAGACAATCTCGTTCTTCAAGTTTAATCAAATAGTTCAGAAAAAAAGAAGTACTCAATTTTCTTCTTTTCTTTTATGTTATTTACAGCCAGCACGTTCTAGTTTTGTTGGTAGAGCTGCGTACTTTAAGATGCTTGTGTTGTTTTTATTCTGAAATGGTTGTCTTTGTTTCACCAGTGTGAATAACTGTATACCTAAAACTGTATACTTTAGTATTGATAAGTTTCGTTTGATCAAATAGCCCATGTGTTGTGAATTATTGTAAGTTCATTAGGAAAATCATATAAAATCAACTAACTATTATGTGCAATTACATCAAACAATAAATCGCAGACGTTGCACTTTCTAATTAGTTCCCCTTTCATCATGATATCAATGAATGTTCTCTCTGTTTCCCATTATGATTGAAGTTCTGTGCTAGACATGTATTCTTTAGTTTTAACTGTATACAGTATTGTATAACGTGAAATAATAACGTTCGACTTTTAATTTGTTTAACATATTTCACAACTTACACATAGTGTATGTTTGACCTTTAAATAGCATGACCTGACGTTTCCGCCAAGGCTGCCAGATTGAAAAAGAAAAGTGACCAATCTTATGTGACACATTCAATTTGTTGTCTGTAAATCAATGGCAGACTGTCTCTCTCTCTCTGGGAATAGTTCTTCAAGAGAACTGTGAAACCCATTTCGATTTTGCTCTATAAAGTGTCGGTGCTTTAATGCCAATTACACTTCTTTCTAAACCCTTGTCTGAGAATCAGGCCATTGTAAAAACTGCAACAGAAAATCCGTGACCACGAAATACCGGTCGTTGACTGCAGTAAGAAATGACAATCGTGTAATATTGCACAACGCTGATATTCATTAAAATCTTGTAATTGAGGTCGTTCTGTCGAATGTTCCACAGAGGAATGTCATGATCTAGAATCTGCAGACGGTGCTATCAGTTTCGATATTGACTGACAAGGGACGTCTCTTTCATTATGCGTGATTTACAATTTCATTTATTGATATTCTCTAAGGTCTATACTTCATGATAGAAATGGATACATACATACATAATATCCGATATCATATTTCACACATGACTGACTGCAGTTAGAAATGTTGACTTGGGATCCTAAAATATATGATATAAATACATGAAAGAATATCAAAATGATTTGACAAATTACATATTCATATGTCTTTCTGTTTAGAGATATGACGGTGTGAAGGACAAAATCTATCCACAAATGCTGCTGAATTCTATAATGAGAAAATTGTTGAAAACAGGGAGAGAAATAAAACCATCCAATGCTCTTTTTCTATTAATTTTATAAAAGGCAGGGTTTTGTTGCATTTTTCTACATTTCTCAAAAAACATTTGTAGGTCGGAGGTTCCACAATATTATCAGAACGTTCACACTTGTAGACACATGATTAATATTTTCATTTTACAGATACATAATTCATCCTCTGCATTGACACAAGAATGTGTGGAAACATCAGGTGTTGCTGTCATACACGAGATTTAAGAGCAGTTCAAGATTCAAGATGGCTAACACGAGACTTATCAAATCATGGATCCTTTAGAGTCATAAATCATTGAACAAATCTTTTCTCATTATTGTAACACAAAAAGTATGTTCTATACGGCAGTTGGGCATTATTATCCTGTATGTGTGAATTCGAGTGTCATATTTGCAGTTGCTACGCGACAATAATGAGTTTAATAAGAAAATGTTTCACATCAGCACTAATCTTGTATTTGTGAACAAAACATAAAACTATATAAGACTTTGTGCCACTTATAGATACATGTATATAAGATATCTTCAGATTAGATTAATAAAATACTGAATACCACAAATGTACATACTTGGATATCAAAGAAAACAGATGACGTCTTTTTGTGTGTTCTAGTATTGTAGAATTCTTTTTCGAATATCCACTACACAAAGACTCACAAAATGGTGTCAGTACAGGTATTGGAATTTGAATGAAAGAATGATCCGGGGAATAGAATTTGAAACATAGTTGTACAAGTTATGTAAAAACGATGTATGTTCTTGCTATGTCAGAATATGATCATATAAAATAAGTCATATTTGAAAATGTACCTTTCATGCGTTGATTAAATCAATCAACTCTCAGCAATGTTCGTCCTCACCTAGCTGTTTTATTTAATCTTGATCCGAATAAAGTTAAGATCGTTTGTCAGCATGGACAAAGTGTTCTTCACACGATAGATAGTGCGTGAAAGCACGTGCAGGACAATGAGAGCAGAAGAAGAGTACATTAATTTGCAAGCCGTGTGCACAGCAAGATATTGGCTGACAGTCATATTTGTATCGCACATGTGTCAAGGAATTATTTTCATGAGGATCGTAGCATTTAGTGTATAAAAAAACATCTGATGGTTAAGGATTGGAGATTGTATAAAAGCTAAATTGAAAACGAATTGATGAAAAATGCATTACAGATTTTTGGAGTTGTGAGATGTCAAATATTGGTGAATTTATCTCTCCTTACCATTTTCTATTGTCAACTTCCAACTAGCATAGCAATTTTCAATAACAATACGTTTATTTACAGAACAGTAAGTAACTAAAAATATCCGTCGATGTCCATTATCCCTTTTTATTTTCACTCTCCATGTAACATTTCCTCGTATAAAGACCATAGTATTTCTTTTAATTGATTGCTTTACACTGCACTGTTAACATTCTTAATCTCCATTACTTTATATAATATATTAATGCATATATGAATTTTTTTTTAGTTCTGTACTTTCTATTCTGTTAAATTAAAGTGAACAAATCCCTAATCCGTTTTGTGCCACAGTCCCGTAGCCATTTGGTTTCTAAAATCATGTACAATTCTTTTAACTCTGGGGATTCATTACAAATTCAACGCAGTCAGTCTTTTTGTTGTTGGTGAGGTTTAAGTTAATATTAAGTAAAGGCAAAATATTTATACATTTAAGTTTGTCTGTTGCACAAAATCCGGTTTCTTTAAATTACATTAAAAAAGGATTAATTGTATCCTGAGATAGGTTTTTTTTCTAGAAACAAACATCAAAGTGAGTAAGTTTATTTGGTTAAGAATTTTATTAAGAAGGATTCACACTGTGTCCAATTTTGACAAAACAATGAAACGTAAATTTTAAAAAGTGCAACTTTGTAAAAGATAGTAAGTCAAAGTTACCATACGTAAGACAATAGTATGCCATCGTAAGACAATATTATGCCATCGTTTAGTCACTGCTTACTGTTTTACGGCTCTCAAAATGGCCATACGTAAGACAATATTGTGCCATCGTAAGACAATATTATGCCATCGTTTAGTCACTGCTAACTGTTTTACGGCTCAAGCAGCCACGATGGGAATTGGAGGAAAATCTTTAACACGCACTTTTTTGGATTCATTCATGACTGCATCTTTCCCTTCACTTAACTGTTGATATGTAAATTAGATTTTGAATTAGTGATGTAATGTCTGTCTACCAAAACTATCAGACAGTTACCACATGCGAAAGTTTTACAAAACTGACCAACAGTCATAGAAGTGACTGCTAACTTGGTGACATATTGACTACACGATGTCGATGTTATTAGTTGGTGACGAGCGCATTTACTATATCAGAACCTGTATGGGAGTAGCATCTTTATGACATATTGACTACACGATGTCCATATCTTAGTTGGTGACAGGCGCATTTACAATATCAGAATCTATATGGAACTAGAATGCTATAATATAGATATTATATAGTACAAACTATGGATTACAAATAATAATAGGTCAATATCTTAACACAGTGCATGTACAAAATATACTACCACTTGTACATATATATATATATATATATATATATATATATATATATATATATATATATTAGCCTTTGTACTTCAGAGATGACTTTGAGAAGTCATGTATATTGTAAGAATCCTTTGTCATAATTGGGACAGTGGTAAGCCGCCCATATAGAATGTACGTAATTTAATCAATACATAAGGTTTGTTTCACTTACTTTATTTAACTTACATCAATATTGGCTAATGTTCATATAAACCACACTGCAAACGTATTTGTAACATGTGAAATAACTTTGTTGCACTACTAATTGATAAGTTGATATAGTGAGCAGAATTTACATTTATCCTGACAAATAATTCATTAACACCATTTCCAAAATAAATATTTGACAAATGAGATAACTTTTACTTACGTTACGTTACTAACCTTTACTTTGAATCCAACAAGACTTAGATACAACGGATAAAAAATGATTATGAATTAAGGTTGAGGATATATTTTAAGAACAAAGTTATATACATAAATTATATCAAGGAAATCATTAAAAATTATTCGGTTCGAAATGTTTATAAAAAATCAGATTCTATATTGTCCAACTTTGTATTTACCATCAACTTAACAGCATCTAGCATTTTAAAAATGAACATATTTACCATTAATTATGATCTGTATAGCCCAACAGACCACTTTAACTGTGTTAATGAGATCCTCAAGTGCAGGACTCGCTCTGATAAACAGCTCCTCGTCACTGGCTACCACCAAACTCGTCTGAAATCTCCTCAAGTAGATTCATTTATCAATATTAAGTAAACCAAGGGACCATTACCCTTGTTCCATAGTGTCCGCAATGCTTATAAATGTCCAGCGCCTGTAAGTTTATTTACAGAAACCGTAAGTGTTGATTCTACAAATGCTCTATTTCAGAATACTGACTCACCTGTTAGGCAGACACATTTGAACTAATGTGTTACATGTATGTGCCATGTGAAGTAACACCGTTGCATAACTAATGTAATTAATAGGTTGTGATCAGAATTTAGGTTAAATAATTAAAACCAAACTCGTTCTATATATTTTAAGAAAAAGAGATAAACATACTTTAATATTTTTACTTTGTATCGAACAGGTTATAGATCTTTATCTTAACCATCAACATATCGACATGTAGTACATTGTATTTAAAAGATGGACATACTTTCATCATTAATTTGTGATCTGTAAAGACCAATATATCGATATAGCTGTGTTAATGAAATCCTTAAGTGCAGGAATCGTTCTGATAAATAACCTCTTGTCATTGACTACACAGCAGTACACTTGAGATTGGACACTCGTCTGAAACCTCCTCAAGTAGATTCATTTATCATTATTAGGTTAACTAATGAACTATTCCCGCTGCTCCCGTTGCGATAAATGTCTAGCGCCTGTAATACTATTAAAGTAACCTTCAGTGTTTATTCCAACACTCGTCTTGTAGTAATGCTATATTTCTGAAAACTGGCGCACCTGTAAAGCAGACACATTTTAACTAAATGTGTTACCTTTACAATTGATTATTATACAGAAAAGGCTAAGTGCAAAAGTCTTTAAAAGTGCGTATTTAAAAGTTTTATGTTTGTGTACTTGAGTCTAACATAATTATTAACACCTAGTTTCACTGATTACTTTCTCTAATGAATCGAGGAAGTTTTTAGTGTATAGTTGATTGATTGAAATGTCTAGCTTTAACTGTTCAATGTGAAAGCCAAAATATAGTACATGACATATGCACACTCGACAAATTCAATGTAAAAGGTTCTTCAAACCAATCTGTAACACGATTACTGGATGACAAAAAGCCATGAAGGCACAATGTTTATTTACATTAATTTTAAGGGATATTATATTCTCTTCCTGTATTAACTCTTCAAACTCCATTGTTTTCTTTCTTTATCGTTCTGATCTTGGTGGACAATTTCTTAATTCAAGGCTACAGTCGATTGTAATCAATGTTAAACGAATGGGGTTCAGATGATTGTAACTTTACAATTGCTTTGTGGAACGTGACCCTGACCTTGACATATATATGATCATTTATATCCACAGAAAAAGATAAAGGGGGAACTCAATCTCTATCATGACTACTCAATCTAAGTCACAATGCCGATCAAACTCTGCTGAAATCAATAAGGTATCTAGGTCAAAGCTAAAATTTAATTTCATTGTCTACTGGTAACACTGTAATCGTAGAAGTTTCTTTATGTGGCAGGAATGAAATAAATGATAGAATACAATGACTTACCATTTTTCAATATTCAGGAAATAAATAGACTTGTATGTAACAATTTAGATTGACACGTGACAAAAATATATTTTTTAAATTCTTAATATATTGCTCGATCGGGACTTATAAATATTGTGTTAACCCTTCTAGAACGTAGTTTATAAGTTCATCTGAATGTATCTAGTGTGATAATATGTCAGAACTTGCCATTCGATATTGTTCAACATGATTATTAGAATTGTCTGAGCATATTTTGTAATGTTTACTATCTAAAGAAAACATAGTTTATTCTAAATGTTTCATATTATTTTATTCAAAATATAACATAAATGTATATGGACTTGAGATAAACTATTTCACCTGACAATTTAAGGTTAAATCATGTGACATATTTTGTATACAATAAATGACGAATTAAAATGAAAAACAATGTCAATGGACAATATTGATTCCTTCTAACCTGGACGATAACGATTGATCAATGACATAAAAACTAATCTTTGATTAACATGTAAGTGCATGAGAAGGGGATTTTCTTAATGACATCAGTTTGTTTGTCTGTTGTATCAAGTAAATGCATACTGATGGCTGAACCTACTGGAAATACGACTTACTGTCCAGGATATCGCTAAACACCAGGACCCATATTTTCGAAGCTCTCTTAGCGCTAAGATAGTCGTAAGTGCCATACAATAACATTGACTTACGACTATCTTAGCACTAAGGCAGCTTCGAAAATATGGGCCCTGAATATAAGGCAGCTGGCCCGAGCTCTCTGAAACCAATAACAACATTTTGAAGGTAAGCAGCAGAATGCCAGAGACGTTGCTTTAACCATAACTATGATGTGGTTGTAAGAACAAGTGGAGACTTAATAGTGTACCTAATAGTCAATAGGTTCATATAGTCTATTATCACACATCAGGACATTACTTTCAATACTTTGTATTATTATGTTTTAATTGTGAAGTAATCATGACAAAAAGATATGTCATCTATTATTCTAACCTGTCGTCATTGCATTGCACTATCACCAACTGTGAATAGTTCACCTTTGTACTAAGTGTTCCGGAATTTGTTTAGGCAGTCTAATTCGAAAATTACCAAAGGACGTAGCTAAATAGATCAAAGTTGCCCAGACAGAGAAAACATATTGGAGTTCACAGACTTCTCAATGGGCTTATGCCCTGATTACAAAATCAAACCAATAAAACCAATACGATTAACAGAAGCCAGACTTAATCAGTGTATTGAACCTAGATACACATATTCTGAAACAATATCGCTTATCTACATCTAGAAATAGGTTAGATTCATACAAATGCAATTACTACATTGGTATCTAATTAAAAATGTTTCCTGTTCTTATACATCTTGAACACAACTGATTCTTACAATACATCCACTATGATTCATTGCAATGCAAGTTTTTATATTAAAATAACTTGATGAAGGAACATGTTTCAGAGAAGTAGAGATTTGTATTTCCTTGAACCAGCTACTAGCCTGCTTTATCTATGAAACGTCTGATATTTTTGGATTTTATCTACTAGACAGTCATAGATCAATCAAATCAAGCATGCGTATGTAATATGCATATTTTATTAATTCGTTTCATTTAGAGTGTACATTATCTATCTGGATAGAGTGTTATGTTATTGTTTTTGAAAATTCGATTCTTCATGGACTAATTTACCTTCTAATTTGTGCTCCATCATGTAGTAATAAGTCGTAGTCGATTCCAAGCACAGACTAATATGTCGCGTCAAAAAGATCCATAATGCCTAACATATTTCATTAAAGTTGAATATTTGTTGTTATCATACGTTCTTAAAAGTTGTTTTAAGAATAGAAGATGTGTTTCAGGAGAACGATTATGTAGACTATGATACTGTCATGTGAACTACAATATCACTCTTTATACACATATCAGCACGAACAGATCAGCTAATACAACGCAGCAATACTATTGCGGTGATATTGATACCACTACTAGATTATCAGGCGCCAGCAGTATGTAACTGTAGAAGCTAGAACAATCACATAACTTTCTATATTGTATGTCAGGCATTGATTCGTCAATGTTCTGATTGTATTGATTCTGTCTCACTGGAAACATCATTGTAGTCGACGTCAGACGAAAGTGTTGCGGTGTTACTGTACAGGAACTAAACACGCTGTGTCCTCTATTAATTACTATGTACACCCTCATACTAAGTTTTAAATTGTGTTGGGATAATATAAACAGAATATTTTACAAATTAGTTTGCAATTTTCCTTTGCTTTTTGATAAACAGCATTCTTTTAAATCATTTCTGAAAACTATTTGGTAAATGTTGGGTTTTATATGGTTGTTATATTTGCGGATTATTAATTAACTATCAATGTTATGGCACGTATACGACATTTACGGCCTAGACCATATGATTCGACAACTGGGCCAATATGGGGAAACTGGGCCAATACGGGGAAAATTGGGCCAATACGAGACAAACTGGGCCAATATGAGCCTGATCATGCGCAGTTGCACATTTGGTGAAAGCCCGAAGCTATCGCTTCACAACTTTGACCCGTGCTTCGTCTCGGGCCAATACAACGGACCTCGGACCTGTAACTGGGCCAATACGAAAAAATTTAATTAATAACATTATAATAATATGTGTAACATAATATCCTTCAGCGTTTATATATCTGTTCATATATTGTTGATATATCATTCAGAGGGAGAAATAAATATTTCGAGGGGTCAATCATTGACAGTCATGCTTCTTAAAATTCAGTTATTATTTTTGTTTTCAACATAGTGTGGTTGGATTCCCCCGTGCTTTTCGCAGGTATGGCAGCTTAACCACTAGTAGAGGTTTAGTCGGTTAAGGAAGACCGCGGTAAGACAGTAGAGATTCAACCGAACTTGCTGCACAGCTAACCGTAAAAAAAGTGGAAATCTCAAAAGCTATGCCAATTTCAATAACGTCCACAATATTCAGATTGACGCCCATCTTTGGTCGGTGATTCCATCAACGTTATCGCCATCACACCATGTACTTGTAGTCATCAACTACACCACCATCACATCACATCTATAAAGATAATTAGGAGGCTTTCAAGCTCTATGATGGGAAGAAAACAGATACACCACGGCATTAGAAGTGTTGACGTCAAACCAGAACGATGTTGACAATGCTATTATGTTGATTGTTGCTAATGCATGACTACATGGAAGCGTTACCATTCATTTGCTCAATTGTAACGACCGGACTTGATGTTCTGACCCATCAAACCTTATCTAATTACTCACACTAAGTATACAATGGAAGTTGTGGAATTATTCAACAGGTCTCCAGAGTGTAATTGTCTGAGGGATGAAATATATCTATACGTCTATGCACTGTATAATGACATTAATAATAATGAACGAACAAATAGTTAGTAGACCAACCAAAATACGTATCATGATGGTTGATGTGTTTCCTTGCAAGGCGCTCAGCATAATAAGGGCAGGACGACGCCTTCACTGTGGCCGCACTGTCGCTGGCTTGTGCCGAGCACAGAGAGAATTTTCAAAAGTCTTATGATATGTATTGCGGTTGATACAGAGTTACTAGTACAATTCGATGTACACATGTTTTGCCATTTGATAAATGCGATATTGCTATTGATCATTGTCTGTTGGGAATAAATCAGCAAACATTGATGGCATTAATTGGCATGTCAAGTTAATAACGACATTTTTACTGCAATAAATGATTACCTTTGTCAAACATACATTTTTATATCAAATAGTTTTTTTACCATGTAGTGTGTGCGGAGGTTTAGCACTTAGATAATGGATATTGCCATATAATATTATACCACATTAATTGTTTCTGTGAGAATCAGCTATCTCGTTTCGAGTCAGTATATCACTTTCAGTGGTATACATGTAGCCGTGTTGTCATCAATACCAGTATGGAGTTTTTTTCATTTAAAGTTATATATCTAACATCTAGTTTTTTGTTTGTTTTACAGTTTCAAATATAATTTGGGAAGTGGCAATCCTGATATATAGAGATTGATGTATGGTCAAACTTCCCATTTTCATAATAATGATGTTTTGTTATACATCCTTGAAACATTTGCAAGCATCTTTATGTAGTGTATGCTGTGGAACAAAATAGGTTTAGCTTCTGAAAAAATATTAATTCAGGCAAAGATTTTTGTTGTCCAGTCGTATGTAAATCTGTGATGGGTTGTAGTGTCATGACTTATTTCCCCTTACAACTCTAGACTGTTTCACCATGTATTCATAAAGTTAATCCGTCGTAACCCTCAGCATCGTTAATTTGTCGATAACTTTTTAATTTCTCTGACATTCTGATCTTGAAGTTTGGGTATAAGTTAATGCTTTGCAGTCTGAGAAAGAAAGCCCTCGGCAGAGAAAAATTGGAGATGGCCGAAATCCCGACCCAATTTCCTGTGGCCGAGGGCTTTTAAGGTGTAATTTAATCTTTTATAATCCTCACGGACTGAATGATATTTACCACCAGGATCAGCCACACGTGCAATGCATGCCGGGCACGGGAGTTGCACGCAATACTAGTCTCATGTATAACACAGGTTTCAGAATGACAAACAATGAGCTCTGATATAGTGGCCCTCGTAGCTCAGTTGGTAAGATAGTTGGGGTCCAGCGGGTTCAGACCGAAACCAGGCAGGGGCACTGGAGAAATTGTGAGTTTTTATTTATGATGTTTTGAAAAAGTATACATGGAAAGATTTCATAAGAACATAAGTTATATATTTGGCGAAATTGTATGAATATGCAAGACAAGCGAAAATATGTTTTAAATCAGCACATGTGGTGTTTGTTACACATTAAAGCCAAGTAAATTGTCATGAAAAGTACTCAATGGCACTATAACAGAACAAAGCATCCTGCTGATTACATAAATAATTTATTTTCGGCACAATGTATGACATGTGTGTGTTTCTTCATGATCTGACAATGATGATTGAGCTCTCTTGTCAAGTCTGTAGTCACAATTGTATTGCCAAAGAGGCAGATTCTATTTTTTGGTAAATAATGATGGTAACAATATCATATTTTGCAATGGTTTATTTCTAAAGAATCGACATAAAACGGATTTAGATATCCCTTTCGTTGTCTCGTAATTTAACATCTAGTTTAAATTAAGCAATTAAGTTTCATTATTTGACAAAAGGTTCATGGATTATAACAGTTAAATGCAAATACATCCAAAGGTGTGACAGTTTTGTTTTAATCGTAATATGTTGAAACATAAGGTGTATTTTATTGTTTGCTCAAAACTGTTGTGGTCCGTAGCATCATATTCAGTAAGAGCATTTGCGAAGACATTGTCGTTCTAGGATTCGATATACGTCTGACTTGGAGTTATAGTTAGCATGTCTGAGTGTTTTATTCATGTATATGAACTAACGTTAGTTCTTAAAAGATCATCTGTGTAAGTACATGTAGATCATATTGTAGAAGGATATATACTTCCAACTGCAGGATAGTTGTTGAATTAATGTTGTGGACACCATCTAAAACCATGAAAGCTATCAGAGGCAATGCGTTGAAATTGCAACTGTGTAGTTGAATGGATCAATGTCCATAAGTTTGTTTCCCTGTTTGAATATCCGGATAGTGCATACTGATTTTAGGGAAATCAAGTAGATAGTTTTGCTGTCCGGAACATCAAAGACGATCGAAACTAGATAAACAGCGATGCTATATTGGGAACATGTTCTCTGTAACTAATGTCAATAATTTGAAACCAAGAGAGAAAAGGAAGAGTTTTGTTTAATTTCTTGCACATGAGTACGGTGTCATTACATTGGAAAATGTTTTTTTAATAATAAATTGAATATGGTTAACGCATCCGATTTTTAAGTTTGTAATCATAAATTAAATGAAAGTGAATGACAAATATCGGTAATACTTATTAAAGTCTAAGTATTTTAGATTATTATAATACTTATTTCAAGTTATTAACCTCGGCCAGAAATAAAGTAACATTCAACTTCTCCACGTGTATATGCCACCAAATCAGAACTACCGTCGTCATGTTATTCAAGTGGTGTTCTCCATCGTTTGTACTTCTATAACATTTGTATTATATCTATCATGTGTATATGCATATTTTGTATATTGGCCGAAGGCCTCAAATACAATAAACTTTGACGTCTCTAGCTTTCTACTGCTTATATTAAGTGTTATTGTTGTTTTCAGAGATAGTGTTCTATCTGCCTTATATTCGGGTGTTCTCTAGTAATATCCCGGACAGTAAATCTTATTTTCACTTGGCTCAGTCATGTACACTGGATGTCAGTATAAAATTCGCATGCATTTATATCGAATGTTTTGCAGATACAAAATTTATATTTTATCAGTCCCCATTGGTCGGTTAGGAAGGAAGGAATATTGTCCATCAAGTTGATTTATCGGGGTTTTTTTTTTCATTTGCTGGCGTCTACTACATGGTGTATTCACCTCATTTAATCTTCAATGTAACTTGATGAGTCAGTGTACTCTAACAGTTACACAAAACCTGCTGCATAAAGATAAACCTGTATACTTTGTTGCCGCCTTAGAATGAAATTTACACTTTAGCTTTGACCTGCACATAACTCATCGACACTGCTCCAAAAGACCACTACGCTATATTGCCAGACGTCTTGGTGTATCTCAAAAGGTTGTTTCAACCTCTAGGCAGACTTTCAACAGAACGTCTTTGAGCAGTGCCTTGGCTTTATCTCGTTGCTGAATACTGAGACTTTTCCCTGTACCCATGCTTCCAGCAAATACATTGTATTTCATGATGTCATGAGAGCCAACTGCAAACATCTCATGAAGTTGTATTCCAGGAGTATCCAACTTGGTTCTAAAACACGTGCATAAATATGCATGTGAACAACTGCGTTTTGGGTGTGAAGTTTGGTTCAAGTTATACAAACAAAATATCATTTATTTATTTATTATCAAATAAACACAAAATATAACCTTGTCAATGTTAAATATCTTACAGAACACCAGGCAATACATTGACAGTATCTGTTAAAAGTTTACAAAAGTTGACATTATGTAGTTTGGAAAAGTTGAATATAGTGAATGTCCACATTACCGGTAGTGATTCAAACCTTTAATTAGTAGTGCGTGTGTATGAATGAATATATGAATGTGGCTGAACTGCTCCTCCTTATTAACAGAAGTGTGAAATGTAAACATAGATTAACAGCTTATCGTTTATGGTTGGGGGCGTTCCTACCAATCAACCAAAGCTGCAATTTGCCACTATGACATTGTCCTGTAAGATTTATTATATTCAAATTGCCTCAAGGTTGTATTGTTTTATTTCATTACGATATTTTGGGGAATGTTGATATTTTTTATGTGATATATTAGGTCTGTGTTTTGAATAGTTCATAACAACATCATTTAGCACAAATAGGTACGTTGGTCCATGAAGGAATCACAGTTTCAAGAACTCAGCGAAGATGCATGGTGGATCCATTTTATAAATTCACATTTATGAAACTGATGTTTACAATAAGAAAAATATGTATTCAATAATTACCACTGTGTGTTATCAATTACTAATACGTTTAGTTCTTGGTAAAATAGTGTAAAATTTCTACCTGTTAAAGATGTATCAGAAACAACGGTATTTGATAAATTATTATTATATTAATTCCATTAACTTTGTTGACTGTTACTTATTGTTAGATGCATATATGAGATGTTGTGTCAGAATGTTTGTACAATGTTAAATATACTAACTAGGTCTGACTTCTGTTAGTTGTTTTGTATTTATTGGTTTGATTTTGCGCTCAGGGCACAAACCCATTGATAAGTCAGTGAACTCTAATATGTGTTCTATGTCTGGGCACCTTTTATCTATTTAGGTCCTAAGAGGTCCTTTGCTTTATAATTTTCAGATTTGACGGTTACACAAATTCCGGAAACATGGTTCAAAGGTTTTCCATTAAGGCCGGTTCACGCTGTGTTGAATTTGACAAAAGATCAAAACTCGAATTTGCAAAGTTCATTTGAAGATATTTGCAACTAAGGTACTGCAATGAACTCAAAATACGAATAATGGATCACATATTAATACAAAACTAACGCCTTGTAAACTTGAATATGTCACAACATCAGAATTATGGTTAATCTGCTTCTTCGGTTTTCTATCGCTTTAATCATAGTGTTATTATTGATTTCAGACAGAGTGGTCATCTGGCTCACATTCAGGTGTTGGACGGTGTTTTTCCTTTTGGTTCACCTGGGGTCAGTATTCATTTACTAAATGTCAGTACGAAATTCTCGAAAAAAGTCCATCGGCCTGGTAAGAAGGAATAAATAATGTCCATTATGTTGTTCTATCGTTTTTTCATTTCCTGGCGTCTACTGTAAGGTGAAATACAAATGTTTCACATCATTTAACCTTCAATTATCAGGTGCACTATTTCATCTGAAGTTGGCGTATTTTATAAAATGTTATTAATTAAGTATTTTCGTATTGGCCCAGTTACAGGTCCGAGGTCCGTTGTATTGGCTCGAGACGAAGTCGAGGGCCATTACAACAGACCGAGGACCTGTAACTCGGCCAATGCGGAAATACTTAATTAATGACAATTTTATTAATTAACTTCTTTTCATTCTATTTGCACAACACTAAACATCTTATTCATATTGAAATAATAATTATAAACAAGATTGGTGAAGAAATAACACGGATCAAAGTTTTGAAGCCAGAGCTTCGGGCTTTCAAAAATGTGCAACTGCGCATGCTCAGACTCATATTGGTAGATAGTAAATTAATAATATTTGTTAATAACATAATATGAAACATTGACAGTAAGAAACCAGTATTTTATATACATGTTGAAAGTCAATGTTATAGACGTGCTCAAACAAAAACTTTAAAAGCATGTTGAACATTGATATATTTTAAGTTTTGGCATAACACTTCATTACTGTGAATTGAATAAAATCTAGTTTAGATTAAACTAACTCACAAAGGGTTAACATAATCGTTTGAAGAAAATAATGAAGTCCGGATCGATCAATTGCTAAACAAATTTTACAATGAAAACATCAATGAATCAAGGTTTGCTTACATGAGGATAATGGCCTCAAAGACCACTTTTATGATATTCTCATACAAGTTACATTATATTCAATAACTGAATTCACTCTTATTTGTTATAATAACTGATATAGATATAAACTTATATTTTTCACCATAAAGCAAGGGAAAATAGTATTCAATACAAAATGATGTATTCCAAAACAAGTCATATCTGTCACTTGTCAGTCCGAATTGTTACATAAAAATCGAAAGATTGAAGATCTGCATACTCTTTGAATATTGACATTTAAAGCTTACTTGATGAGTCAGTGTTCTTTATCAGTTCATCCATTTTCTGTCACATTAAGAAAACCCTCTATGAATACTATGATACCTCCTGACAATAATTTTTACATTTTAGCTTTGACTTATACATAATTTATCGGTTTCAACAGTGATGGTCGACACTGTGACTTAAATTGAGCCGTTATGATAGAGATTGTGTTGTCTCCTTTTTTTATCTAAAGATCAATGATCGTATATGCCACATTTAAGGTGATATTGTTTGAGATAATTGCATTTATAGCTAAAATGGATGGAATTATCATGAAACCACCCTCTTGTTATCGGAAATGAGCAGGCCGCTGCAAATGATAACGACCCTCTCGACGCTGACGACGGGCCATTATCGCTTTGTTTCTAAGTGACGTCATTTAAGAATCTCCTCTTGAAATTTCAACAAATATGGTGACCAAATGAGCGTATCGACTCGAACATTTTGAACGTTTTACATGGCTTTCTTACAAACGAAGACACGTAATTATGCCAAATCATATCATAAACACCATGTGACAGTACAACCGCACTGATTTTTAAGTGTTTTATCGTTTTCAGTCACCTCCGGTAGACCTTCAATGTGAGATTTAGGTAGCCTTATGCATGCATCCTAAAATTGCTAAATATGCAAAGATTCGTTGATTTTCATAATTTCAATGATTGGTTATATAATAAAACACAACTATGCATCAGTATGAAACTGCTTTCGTTTTCCCGATCAACGGCTGACATTGCGTATGGTTTCAAAACAGCCATGAAAGGCAAGCTACTATGACGTCATTTTTCACTTGTCACTCCACAGTGGTTCTCGGCGGTAACACGGTGCGGTTTTTGCTGTTTTGTTCATATACAACTGTAATTAAAACTTGTAGAAGAATTCGGGTACAAAATAACAAATCCCGTCCATTTGAGCCATAATAGGGGTAAGGTTGTTTTTTCAGGGCATTATCATTTGCAGAAGCCCTCGGTCTTCTTCAACTGCCCACTTTTGCGGGCAGTTAATGGAAAACCTCAAGCTTCTGCAAATGATAATGCCCTGCAAAACAACGTTACCCCTATATTAGACGACAACATTATGGAAAAACATAACAATCGCATTCAGAGAGTAAAAGCAAGTTAAAAGAAAGTAAAAATGTTTAGAAACTCTTGTTGGAGTGTCCTAAGAACAAGAGACAATTTATGCATTGATCAGTTAATAATGCCTATTACTCAAAGGGGCAAAACTATCAATGTCGGAATAAGATATATGTATTTATATAACGACACAAAAAATGACAA
The DNA here is from genome assembly GCA_936450465.1 of Gibbula magus. NCBI lineage: Eukaryota > Metazoa > Mollusca > Gastropoda > Trochida > Trochidae > Gibbula > Gibbula magus. The sequence continues at coordinate 62,139,055 of OW388289.1, read as the reverse complement.
TGATGAAATTGGAGGTCCGTAGAGTGCTGTAGACTATTGCACGAGGCTGCCTTTATATGACTCTATTCATGGATCTGGAGAAGGTAAACACACTGCACATAATTGTAACTTTATGAACTTTGGTAGAGATTTATGTTGGACAAAGTAAGTTAGGTCAAATGAAAAATATTTTATGATTAATGTATGTATAAAAATAAATATGTGAGTATTTATAATTTAAACATTTAAAAATATCCCTAATTGTTTTTGTCCAGTATAAATTATATTGTTTATGAAAATGTCCATGAACTCAATAAATATAGTAATACCAGTTATATAGCCAGTACTAGTACAAGTCATTCATAGTCAGTCTGTAATATTATTTTGGACAAATGACAAGTTCAATCCTAACTTACATAAACAATTATGTTTGATGGAATTCTGATTGCCTATGAAATGCATCCAATTGTTTAGAGTGTTTGTGATTGCAAAATACTTCACATAAGTTTTGTATTTGTTTTATTGACGTTGTGCGCCATTACATCATTGTTATTACACAACTAAATATTGTATGCTTTTCATCTCCTGTTGCAGATTATTCGACATTAACATTTTAGAATATACTATATATATACTATACTCTCATGTATCGATGTCCGAGATCACTGATATTATGAATTTTATGAACTTTGGTTATAGAAAATATTACCATCACATCAACTGATAAACAACATTGATGTTTGAATTTTGGTCCTGGCGCGATGGAGATGATGCATTTACTATGGAGAGATGTGTTATATTAGATTATACTTTTACATTTCTCAATTTATATACAGTGAAAACCTGATAAGTAAAACATCAAGGGACTCCTCAACATATTTAACTTATCCGGTATTTTACTTATCCAAACTTGTGAAAATCTGCAGACCATATACACGTATGTGTAAATATCAGAGTATAAGATAGCAGTTGTATGTAATAAGGTGATATACTGCATACAACTTTATACTTTCATTTGTTCATTTATGTAGTAATACATATTGTTACGAACTGTCAATTATTCTGTAGCATGTCCCAGTCAAATACAAATGTATCACAGATATATAATAGCTACCATGAAGGATTGTCTCTTAGCAAAACATATCTTAGTGTCCTTCTCTGACATCGCTACACTGTCCACTGTGACATAGCGTATTGGTCTAATCACAAACACTCTTTGTCACTATTTCTCTCTATGTCTGATCGGGATGGAGGAGGATCATAAGGACAAAGTAAACATTATCTCTATAAGACGTCAATATCGGTGGGGTTCAACATGCTATGAACATATATAGTGTTGATACTTTTAAATAAAACGTATAAAAATGATATTGAGAGTTTGCAATTGGTGATGGGGAAATGCCAATATTACCATATGAGGCACTGTTTTTAAGGCAAAATCCCTAACTGGTTATAAAGGTGTTGTTAACAATTGTCGGTTCATACTTGTATTTGATTATATTGTTATCAAAGTGAAATAAAGACTGCTGCACAGGCATTCAGTAATCAGACAGGATGAGTCAAGCTGCGATTACGAGTATTGGAATCAACACTCATGGTAATAGCACATTGACACACATTGAGCAATGATGGGGATTGTCTAAGTAATTTTGTAAAATTGTATCTACCTGAGAACCTTTAACGACGAATTTAAAAACGTCGAGCGAAATGGCTAGTGACAAGGTTTACTTCATCAGTGAATAGTCGGTGTGAGAAGTTCATGTTCTTAATAAGGCCCTCTTTAACGCTTGTCTGACCTTCTATAGGTATATATATATGTAACTGAAGTGATGGTGCATGAAGACGACATTCAGCGTATGCAATTATTGATGAAATAATGCAGATGTTTTCAATGACGAAATAGACTGGCAGTATTGTATTTTTTAAATGTATTCCCAAGATTATACAGAGCTCTACCGCGGATTGTTAGAAACAAAATTGAATGTGACATACCTAACAGAGCTTGGGTTTTTTTACTTTAATCTAACAATATTGGTAACATGGGAAATAAAGAAGAGGAAAACATCTCATTTCCCAAATGCATTAGTAGACTATGAAGAAAGAGAGATTGATCATTTGCATCTTTGTAGTAAATAGCAACAAGCAAAATCATCCCTGTACCCATCCTCGGTCACCGAGGATGGCCTGTAACAGATGCCGCTGGGAGAAAAGGTGAAAAAGAAGATGTAAATGAAAGGTTAATAACAATGGAATACCTTTTGAAAACTGACGAACTCATAAAATGCATGGTTCAATGAAAGAAGTACACATTTTTACAATTGGTTAGTAAAGCGAAAGGCAATTTTGGCAATTGAAAGATATTGTCTTTGAGATATTTCAGAGTATTATATGTTTTCATAGGGAATTTATTTGAAAGTAAACACAATCTCACATAAATTATTATATTATGATAGGTTTTAGGTTTAATGATTTGTTACTGAAGTACTTTAATTTAAGCACGTTAATCGTTATGCGAAATATACACCACTACACCATATATAGCACATCGACCTTCACCACATTTTATCAATAATTAAGACATACACACAGTACAGTGTTTAATGCACTAGTTATCTGAAGCTTCATTACCATTAGTTAAATATGACGAAATTCACTAAAGGTTATGTCTTTTATATGACATATACCTATTCGTTAAAACATGTGTTATTACTTTCTAAAGAGGTATTTACAGAATAAACTTGACATCGAAAATACTAAGTCCGTTCAGTGAAGAATAATCTCAAGCTTAGTTCTACTCCCCACGTATCTCTTGACGTTCTTTTACTTTTTATATCATCTTCTTTATGGTACATTTACCAAGTCAACATTGTCCAACTGTAACTAGTCACGAGTGAAATGTAAAATTATCTATTGTCTATGTATCTCTTTCTGTCTCAAATTATAAACCTTCGGGCTAGGTTGAATAAAGTCGTAAATAACTCATTGGAAGCATAAGCAAGATATATCCATTGTCTTCGGAACATGCCTCATGCTTTAATGATCTATTTATATTACAATCAGTTAATACATATTTGGTAATGATCACATGGATGATAATGAATTTGATCCACTAAGTTAACGTATCATGACTAAGGTAGTACTAAGCAATGACAGTTTCAGTTGTGATTTTAGCTGAAAAATATGACAAAACTTGTAACTGGTAACTGGTAACTTGGTAACTTCGGTCAATCATAGCCAGTTCGAAGTGACAGGTGTCGAAGCAGTGTTAATAAAGGTTTGGTTCTTGAAAATGAGTTTGAAAGAAATGTTACTGACATTAAATAATCCCACTTTATATCGGAAAAACGAAAGGAACCTGCCATTTCTTTTTTGTATACGACTATTCCCAGAGAGCTTGTCCAATGAAGTAGTGAAACCAAATTAAATGTGCCACATAGGATAGGTCCTTTTTTTCCTTTTTAATCTCATAGCTTTAGCAGAAAAAAGATATTCCTCTAAGGCATCACTAAAGGAAATAAAAAGATTTAAAAAAAGGCAGTTACCATTTCAAGTAAAACAGATACATACAATTAGAAAGAATGGCCAGCCCAAAACCACTCAAAGTAATGATAAAAATGAAGCAGGGGGAAACTTTTTAGATATCACGACCGTATGAGAATTAAGATAGCTATAGCATTATCTATGAAAACTGGTAAGGTTTAACATGGAGAAAATTATGTTGACTTTATATGATTGTCCTATGGCATTTACAAAACAGGGGTTATTTGATCAAATACTAGATATTCATGCTAAAATTCAAAAGATATTTAGAGATATAAATGTTCCATAGTGCTTGCTGATCCGAGCTATTTCGGTATGGATCGATCTGAGACATAATGCGAAACGCAATCGATACACATAAAGGTTGAGAATAGCATAACATTATTTCCTACAGTTTATTAAATGTTATCTCAGGAAGAGTGCCAACTATTTGTCTAATTTTAAAATATCTCACATTTGAATTATTCTATTCCATCGAAATGGATAAATTGTGTGTTTTGTTAACCTATATTTAGCTATTTCATAATGTCATAAATGTTATTGCAACTGATTTAGGAAGTTGGTGATATCTTGTAAAGAGTTAACCCTATGATTTTCATTTACAAAACAAACAAAAGGATAATGTAGTAACTGGTTTTTTCTGAACTTGAGACAAGGAATTGTATCCACAATGTGAATAAGGTGATTGAGAAGGATATGACACTCATATAAAACATATACATATAGCTGATTAGATATAACACGAACTAAAGGTAGCATATGTACATGTATTAGGACAATTGTAAGAAGAAATGAGTGATACATATGTGGCATACAAGATACAACTTTTTCAGTTATCCTTTATGACCTATTTGGTCTTCCATTTAAAAGAAATTTTCACATTGAGTGTTAAGTGTGCAATAATCAACACCGACACAACAACATCATATCAAAGTATGGACGGACTTTGGTTCAATTTGAGGTATATTTAACGTATTCATGTTTACCTAATCGACTTACGACTGTTGTTTTAGTTTTTTTTCAAATTGCTGTTATTTCCACAGTTTCTATATTATACAGAATATTAAATAAACATATTACACAAATCAGTCACTAAAACATTACACACACTGATGAGTTGGCACTGTAGCAAAAATTTTGAAGAATCCAAGTTTGAAGCTCGGGCTAGTTTATATAAATGATAACAAAGTATTAACATTGATACCTTTCAGATACTCATAATAAAAGTATATCAAAATTATATATTACCAGACATGACAAAATATTATATATTCAATGTGAACATATCCATTAACACGCGCAAAGTCACAATACATAAAAGATGTTAAGTATGTCTTGGAAAATTTCTCGCCAGTTGCTACCAACAATGGCCAGTTCACTTGAGAATGACAAATCGTTTGAAACGTCCTGCAGCGAACACGTTTGTCATTATTATGTTAACTAAACAGCCCCATCCATTGTTCTGTAGTGTATGTCGTCTACGTTTATTCTAGCGCCTGTATGTCTATTTACTGTAACCACTTATTCGGTTTCCAACACTTGCACAGACAAGGTACTATCTCACACTGTCCACGAGTCTGCAATGTGGTCTTATATTGCAAGGATTCGTATGTCAACTAATTCATCAGTTCCTATTGTCAGTGTCTCTCAATAGTTACTTTACAATTATACAAAAATACAATTTCATGCCTTATTGATTATAACTCATTTACAAAATGAACTTTTTTCATGAAATAACATCTAAACACATGTCCATATCATTTCAACAACCATATTCTGATCTAATCTCATGTGCTTAGATAATAAATACTTAGCTACATGCATATCAATAGTGTACACGACATAATGAATATCCTCTATAAAATATGTCTCGATGTTTATTTAGGAGTAGATACATTGTACAGCTTGAACCATTTTGCATTTATGCAGGCGTCAATATGCGAATGACTGGGAAAAGTGATGAGAAATCATAACAATATACTGACATAAATATATGAAGATGTAATTCAAACGCCCTCAGTCTGCAATTCTTTCCATCGAAAATATGTTTTTCACAACATCACTGAATATCTGTCAAGAAAAGGATAAGAAAAGGATAAGAAAGGTGTCATCAAGTGTACAATATAAAATCAGCCAATATGAAATATTGATACATGAGAATTGCAATGTGTTGACATATAAACTTTATGAAGTCAGTGTTCATTGATGACGATATTTGTCACTGATTGAAAAACCTTCAGGTAAGGTATCAAAGATTAATATTACAGTGTAACATATAAGGGGCTTAAGGGCCTAGATAAACACCATTAAATGACAGTATGTATGTTTTGCAATGATCAACCTGTTTCTGTGGATCTGGTATCAAGTCCAACAACAATGTTAAGGGGTACATGTATAATTCAAATTGGATTTTAGTTTAAGGAACGATTGTAAAACAGTATCTGTTTGTCTATTTTGGAATAATATATTCTGTTTTTCATAAAGGTAAATGGATATTTAATCTGATTGTGTGTATTCTATGATAACGATTGCAGTGAAAGTCTATCGGTGTTCACAGAGTAATATTTCGAAAAACTGCTAACCTGTGGCTGTTTACTTCTTGAGGATGATATATTTGTTGAATTTGAGATGTGTGTTTCGTTGTGAATTGTCAATTGTTAATGATCAATTGTCAATGTTCAAATACTTATATCTGCAACGTTATTTGATGAAGTAAAATACATTTTGAAAATAATAACAACCTCAGAGACTTACAGACATCTGTTGTTGTCCGTATTAAGCATCATATTTAACATGAGCATTTGTGATGACATTATCATACTAGCATTCTGTACGCCTGATTTGGAGTTTTATTTGGCATTTCTGAGTGTTTTATTCATCTGATAAATGTATCTGTTTAAGTAGATCACAGTGTCGAAACATTTAACCTCCATCTTCTCTTCATCTAAAACAAAGAAACTATCAGAGACAATTCTTGGAAATTGCAACTGCTTACTGGCACATATCAACTTCCACAAGTTTGTTTCCCTGTTTGAATATGCAGACAATGCATACGGGTTTTGGAGAAATCAAGTAGAAGAATGTTTTACCTCAAAAGAGTCAATAGTTTGAAACCAAGAGTACAGGGAGAGTTTTTTTCTCATACACAAGAGAGTACAGTGGATTAGATGTTCATTTGGTAATTACAAAATCACTTACATCCAGTTTTAGATTATGAAATCATAAATTAGGTGAACATTAATGACAACAAAAACATAATAATTATTACAATCTGAGTATCTGAACTATTTAGAAACACTTCCCCTACTTCACATAGCAATAAAGTCGCCTGCGGATATCGGTTCACTCATAAGCTGAGCAAATCTTCTTTTGAAGTACTGCTTATTGCTATATTGATATCTGTAAGCGCTTACATATGTATAAAAAACACTATTTATATTTCGTTATTTAGACTATTTCATAACCATTGGTTGGACTTGATTATTCCAGGCGATCATAATGCTTACATGTCTCAATGTTTAGAGACTAGAATAACTTAAAGATCACAAACAAATATCAAAGGGCACAGAGGCATATTAATATATAATTAATATAATTTTGCCGTATGAATGACACTTTCACAATTTATATCACTCATACATCCAATAGATTCTCCCAAACTTCAGAATTAATTATCTTATCTTACAACGGGACAAACAGTTATAATATGTCGCTATACATATAAATGACATAAAAAATATATCAGGTACAACAGCTCACAAATTTATGTCAAGAATTCGCGTCTCTACTTTTCAATTTACAGAAGCAAATTGTCTTCTGTCTGTTGGTTCTTACTCCATGACTGGGAATAAAAATGAAACTTTTAACATACAGACTAAGATTCACGTTTATTGAAGCAGGGGGAGACTACATTTGATGAATTAGTACAAATCTGGGGTATTGCATGACAGACACCAATAATTCAAGTATGTGTAAATAAGTATTAAGCCTAAATAACATTATGGGATGTCACTTCATCTGACTGATTAGTTTTTAATATTATTTTAGTGAGCCCTGTCATTATCATTTATAGTTCATTTGCTGATATATCTTATAGATTTTATGTTCTTAAAGGATTGTGGTAACTGCATGGATCTCATTACACCGGATGAACGGTGAGCATATAATCCGAAACGTTGTTTTTCTACACAATAAGGTAGCTGTTATCCAGAAAAGTTTGTTTTCTTAACAATAATGAATCAAAATTTAACTTTAACACTAATTCTGTTATGTCACCATTGTTGTTTCAAATACTTGTTTTATTACTACTGAATGTTGAGTATGAAACAAGTTTGAATTACACACAAGTTCAAAAATAAATTAACTATGTACTTTGGCCTAAAGAACGAAATAGTATTCACAATTGGTTGATTATGTATTATTTGATTGAGAAGGAAAATTTGACACTCATTACATAAGAAACCTTTTGTTGAATCAAATTCTGTAACTGAATCTGTATTCTGGACTAGTTTACAAAAGCAATAACTACTAAGTAGAGTGATACATTCCAGATAATCATGGTGAACGTGCAGCCAAAGCGTGTTGTACCCACGCATGAACATATACCAGCATTACACAAAGTGCCAATATATATATATATATATATATATATATATATATATATATATATATATATATATATATATATATATATATATCAATTCTAAATAACAAGACAGTCAGTATGTCTGTATTACTTTGAAAGGCATTTCTTACCTTTTAACGGCCATAATAAATATCCATTTACAGTAAGAGTGAAGGAAAAGCCGTTTTATGTTTACTGCAAATGTTGAATTTGAAATTAGCATTAATGTAAATGTATATGATCTTCCTAGCCATCGTATTTATGTATATTCTGCCGATTTGACGATCGTTAGAGTTATGACATTAACCTCTAACTGTGGAGACATTAATACATTGTTTGTATAAAGGTGTGTACAGCTAAAGACCAGTTTCACATTACCAAAGTAAATATACATGGCTGTAACAGAATTGCGGCATTAGATTAAAACATATTCCTTAAAATGTCTGTATCTTTAATGGTGCTCGTCTACATTTTGTCAAATGTGATGACATGAATGAACAATGACATAATAGATATATTTGCAGTACAAGTTATGAAACGCCATTTTATGTTTCACTTTTAATGCAATTGTTAGATGTAAATGTACAACCATAGTACCTGTGTTTATTCTGCAGTTTGTTTTGTTGAGTGAATCAATATTGTTTCAGTGTTAAAGTTAACCTTTTGAGTTTGCAGACATTAATACATTATGTATGAAATCGAAATACCTCTTTGTCAATACACAAAGAACATATACGTCTGCTATGAGGAAATGTACTTGTTTGTGCATTGCTGTATACGAAAGAGAAGTTTTTTTCCAAATTACTTCTAATGTTAATCATCCATTGAATAAATTTGGTCAACTTGTATGACGTCAACGCAACGCAACAAAAACAACGCGAACGCAAACTGATAGATACAAATATAAATTCAAAGTATACATATGTATTGTAAAAACCTTATGTAATAGAAAATAAGTATATATATGTACTCCCTGGTGATACCAATGAAACATGTTGGAGTAAAAATGGCTCTGTGTTTTTGTTTTACTTTTGAATATCTGTGACTGTATACTTGTCAAACTTTTTTAAATGTTGTCTATATATATAGAATATTTTGAGTTTGTGAAAAAATTAACATTATCTCGTCAATAAAAAAAACATGATTATCCTTTATATTCACCATTGATTATCCTTATATATATATATATATATATATATATATATATATATATATATATATATATATATATATATATATATATATTATATACAACCTCTGTTGCCAATATACCACTACATAAATGTTAATGACTACCTCAAGTACCTAAGTTTCTCGTCAACTGCTACAAAGCAGTACACTTGAATGGCAAATCGTCTGAAACGTCCTCCAGTGGAAACATTCATTACTCATTACCCCATTCATTACTCTATTGTCATCTGCGTTTATTCAAGAATCACCAACCCACAATTCCTTGATTCCATGGATAAATCAAAGTGAAAAGTGAATTTTCTGCATTTATTATCACTTACTTTGGTAAATTATCATTAAATATGACATGTTTGTTCACAAAACTAATTAATACATAATGTATTAGTATATATATAAAACCCATGTTGCCAATATACCATTACATAAGTGTTAATGACTACCTCAAGTACCTCAGTTTCTCGTCAACTGCTACCAAGCAGTACACTTGAGAATGGCAAAACGTCTGAAACGTCCTCCAGTGGAAACATTTATCATAGATAAAGAACCCCATTCATTACTCTATTGTCATCTGCGTTTATTCAAGCGTCTCTATGTTATTTACTGCAACAACTTATTCAGTTTCAAACATGTGCACTGACATGTTAAGTCTATATCTCACATATACATACAGCAGCAATTTGTTTTCAATAAACGTTTACGTTATGTATATCTAAGAAATATCAACACAGATAAATAGCCAGTGGATATTGTCTCTCACAAACTGTTTGATAACTATATGAAGATACAAGTTTATTTCTTACCGGTTAAAAGTTAATTACAAACTGAACTGATTTTGTGAAACACATCTTAACACATGCACCTACCATTACCTAGTATCAACCTTATTTATGTGTATGTGTTGTGTGCTTATATTGAATATCCCCTATCAAAGGATGTTACGGTGTTTTGACTTACATATATGAATAATAAAAGTATCAACCTTCTGATCAACATGTAGATACATTGTACAGCTTCAATCATTTCGCATGTATCCAGGCTTTAACTATGCGGAAGATTGAATTGGAAAGGGTAATGAGAAATCATAAAATATTTTTACATGAATATATCTACAATGTACATGTCATTCACATTAAAGTAAGTATCCACTTTGAAAAGAGCAATAAAGGTTTCATCAAGTGTGCATCATAAAATCAACCTGGATGAACTATTGATAATCCTTGAGAAAGACATTTTGTTTGTATCTAAATGAATACAACATTATAAAATATAAAGTGAGTAGGTGCGTAGATAAAAGGCCATTAAATAATAGCAAGTATGCTTGGCAATGATATAATTGGTTTTGTGGATCTGATATCTGGAAACGTAATTGTACGTGAAAAGGACACATTAAAAGTTCTGAACAAGTTTTAAAATTATTTTGAAATAATATTTGTGAATGATGCATTTCCTATGATGTATTTCCATTTCATATATGCCACACACCTCACAGCTAACAGACAAAAGAAATATATTTTATTTTAATTTTCGAACGATTGTTAATTTTCCTCTTTTCAAGCAAGAAAATAAAGAACACAAAATGTAATAAATCGCAAAAATTCACACTGTTTGTTCATAACGAAATTAAGCAGTGTTTGTTTTAAAAATAAAACCACGTTTTTCAACTACTAGATGTATGTTGTTACACGTTGTTGTTATTTGTAAAATGGATTTCTTTCAAACTCCGAAATACTATTTACCATATCAACATTACAAACTGTACTACTATACATTGCATATGTTCGTATCTAGTTGTTCTATGAAAAATTACACCTTAACATCGAAAAAGTGGAATTCTAAAGAGGTATGACGATTTCCATAAGTTCGCATAGATACCCACTTCCGGTGGATGATGTCATCATCGTTATAGTCAACACACCATGTAGTCAGCGATTATACCACACGGGAAGAATACGTACATACCTTGACACTTGAAGTGTTGACATCAAAACTGCTCTCATGAGGATGTTCACTTCCAGTGAATGACATATTTGTAGAATTTCAGTTTTATGTTTTTCTTACAGATTGTCAAAATGTTTCTATACTTATTTTCGACTGTCAGTTTATTACCAGCATTTATCTTCAATTGAAGTTATATCCCAGGATCAAGGTTTGACATTATGGTGTGAATTGCCAACAACGTAATTTGTGTGAAATGAATGAAATATGTTTTGAAATAATATAAAACTCAAAGATTTGGAGACTTCTCAGATGAAATGTATCTTATTATTTTCTAATGATAATATTTAATTGAAATAATACCAACTTGTTGATTATAATATCCATATTAGTTTATGGCTGTTGGCATAATATATGGCATATATGTATTCCATCATGATTTGACAAGTGATGTTATCAAGTGCTCCAAGCGTGTTGCATAAAAGGCAGATTCTTTGAAAAAAGAAATGTAGATATCAATATTCTATTGTGTAATGGCTTATATTGTAACAGTCCACGCAAATTGGATTTATATACTATCTTCAATGTCTGATAACCTGACAAAAAATCTATTTCAAAATGAAGCGAGTCTCATTACTTCATACAATGTATGTGGACTCTTACAATATAATGCAAAGTATCCATAAAATATGCATAGTCTTCTTTCAGTCGTTACTTATTCATACTCAGTGTTCATTTTATTGGTAAAAGGGGCCGTGAATTTTGTTCAGTAATCTGTTGAAAACAAAGATTAAAACCTAATGTGTATTCTACTTCTTACTAACACCTGTTGTGATCTGTATTAAGTATCATGTTTGACAAGAGCATTCGTAAGATGTTGCATTTCTATGAGTCGATAAGTCTTAATTGGATTTTCAGTTAGCATGTCTGACTGTTTTATATATGTAAGTAAAATAGATTTACATCTTTAAAATGTATATGTATAAGTAGATCATATTGTCAACGGATATACACTTCCATCTAAAACCATGAAAGCTACCAGAGACAATGCAAGAAAATAGCAACAGCTTACGGACACAGGTCAATTTCCATGAGTTTATTTCCCTGATTAAATAACCAGACAATACTGGTCGCATACTGATCTTTGGATAATCAAGTTTTACTTTGCAACACATCAAAAGACGATCGAAACTAGATCAAGAGCGACGCTATATTTTGAACATGGTACCTGTAAGCATTGTTAAAAGTTTGAAACCAAGAGAGTCTAGGAGAGTTTTGTCTCATGTACATTATAGTACAGTGTCGTTAGTTGGTTAAAATGTTCATTTAATATTTACATAACATGAATAACACATCCAGTAACAAACTGTGTGCTTCATTATATATTCAACAATGAATGATATTGAACGGCAAAGAAAAATAATGATTACTTAGATTTAAGAAATTAGATATTTAAAATACTTACCGTATCTAAAATAACCATTAAGTGACCTGCTGGATATCGTATCACTCTTAAGGTACACATATCTTCTTTTGAATTGCTGTAACATGTTTCTAGGATGTGAATACTTTGCCTCTTGTTATTGCTTGTCATATTGATACACATAGCTTTTAGCGCTCACACATTTTTAGTAAAGAATGTCTAAACCTAATTCTGTAGTTTAAATTTTATAACATGTGGTTTGGTCATTCTGCACGACCGCAATGCTTACATCTCTTTATGTTTAGATACAAAATCTCACACATATATATAGCCAATTGATTACGAAGATATATAATTATAATATATATTTTGAATCTGTATGGTACAAGTACTTATAATTTATCTCAATAAGTCATGTCCCTAGATCTTTAAACACAATAACTGAGACTTACGTTTTAGCATGAAACTTTGTACTCTGAAACTTAGTAGTACAGATGCTTGTAGTGCTTGTCAGACACCCGAAATTCAAGTCTGTAAGCACACATGTATGTGTAAGTATTTAGCATAAATAATAAAATGGAATAATAAAATGGAATATTAATAAATATGACTGATCTGTTTGTGTTTTAGTACATCCCGTCAATATCATTATAAGCCCATAGTCGATACAAGGATGTCAAGTGAGATATGTGCTTTATGAATCAGTTGTGTTTTAGAAAAGATTTGTTTCATAAACCAATGCAAAAAATTCAGTCATATATGTAGGTAAAATGAAACATTGATTACAATTATGATTAAAAGAGTTTATCGAAGTCGTCAGACCAGTCAGTTGTGAACTAGTCTCCTAATGTGTTTCATTATTTGTGACAGTCGGGTATGTCTAAGAAAGAATAACAGTGAGGCAAGATTTATTTGTCTAAGCAAGAACGTATGAAAACAGGTTTGTTCAGATATCCGATTCCTGCCATTTCTGTAATGGACTGTAATGTTGTCACAACGTTTCCTTATCAATATGCGCTTCAAAGAATATCTGGCGTCCTTACGTTTAATGAGGCAGCAATATTTGTACAATGTAAATTATAGTTACATTGGTTTGCTCGGTGAGAAACCGAGACAAATGAGATAAGAACTGTAACAACAACAAGCCCGACATGAAATAACCATTATTGGAAGAACTCATCACATGAAATCGATAACTGTTTTAGACTGTTTTATGGAGTTGTTATGGAGTGATTTGAAATTTGATTTTAAATGCAATTTAAAGCGATTTTTATCTCAGGTTCAAACAGTTTATACTAATCAGGTCACATTGTGAAACACTTGTTACTTGAATAATGTTGTTAAGTTTGTATGTTATTTGATAACTGATAGCTGGGTAAACAGAGAGTTATTATCTAGAATTTTTTGTTTTTATGTTTCCAAATTCTAAATGCTCTCAACAATTTCATAATGTGGGAAATATTCAGAATGTATATGAATGTTATAATGTAGATTTCATCATAATGAAACCACGTGTTCATGAAGTAATCGTCCTCAGGTACAGTTTGATTAATATAAGTTTTATTGTATACGCACGACTTTTGATACTGATGCAATACTAGACAGTCCAGACACTGTTGCATGCATATAATCTAGTTCTCAGTTCTGCTTGTTTGGGATTGCTTGAAGCACATCTCTCCAAATAGAAGAACACTGAGTATCACTGTACAAAACAAATTCTTTTTCCCTGTTTCAATGGATATTCATTGTACAATTGTGCATGAGATACATGTATTTTGTCAGCTATATCTGGTTTGAGAAAAGTGTGCATGATCTGCTGTGGGTATAGCACTAGTTTACGATTTATTAGACAATAGTCTCCAGAGGGGTTTATTAAGTTATAAATCAAAAACATGTAGATAGACAGGTAGATTGTTACGTAACGTAAATAAATTGCTGTCATCATGTTGCACCATGAGTGGAGGATGATGGTATCTAATTACATACTGTCCATATATTTCCGTCAGGAGCAGCATGAGGGACTACAAGGATGGACAGTAGGTTACATTGCAGTTTAACACCTAACATTTGACAATTCTACCTTTTACGTTTTGCTGAGTTGTTATTTCTACCATGACTATTAATAACAATGTTAATATACAGCATGTTTGAGAAGAATGTATGTTAATTAAATTGAGCCCATCAAGATCATTGTACTAGACATTTCCTGTGAAATAATTACAAAATTGACTAAACGTAAATCATTAATGGTTAAAAGTTATAGTCTCCTTTTTAAATCTACGTACTGCCTGCTTTCAGTGCAGGTTTTCACTGGGGGCAGAGAAATTCTGTGTTTCATATTGATCTGCTACAGTTACGGAATTCAAATGTAGGAGATTGTTTGACCTGTTGGTGGCTTTAAGAAACCAACAAATTAAAACAATATATCTCTAAGTGAAGTACATGCCAGACACGATCCCAAATTAACCTGGTGGACTAGGCTAATACAGACGAGGCATGTTCTGGAATCGTGAAGTAATGTTATTGAAAAGCCAGCAAAATAAACTTGAAAACAAATTGCAAAACATTTGTAAAAGTTTTTTAAACTTTATTATGGAGTTTGAAATTTTATAAAAGATTGAAAACTGTCTACATATTCATCAAACACGAACAATGTTGATTTTTAGCTTCCGTTTTCTATGATAATGATTGATACAGTTTAAATTGAATGAATTATTGCTTCACGCCAATTTCCTACTGATGGAAACTTTTACCCGTGATTAAAGAAGATGTTTCATCACTAACTTAATCTCAATACACTATTCTCGATGAGATAACTCCTAGTCAAGCATCAGACTGATTGTTTGCATCTACCATTTAACTTAAGAAGGTATTTTTGCTAGTAAGTTTCAAGATTACTACACTACTTTCACCACTCTGTATGACTAATATTGGTAATAAGATAACATATTTTCAAAAGTCAAATACACGTGTACATATACATGACTTAGTAGATTCCCCTCAATCAATGCACTCAATAATAAAACTTTCGTACAAATAATAACACGCTTATACAAACATGTATTAGATTTTCCGGCCCAATGGACTCAGGAATTAAAGGGGCCATGCGTTCTGAATTTTAACAGGAGAAAAGTATTCAAAATCCACTCGGTTGTTGGCATTTATGTAAAAATCTCCACTGACAATACTTACATTAGCGAGCTTATATTTGCCAATCATGTATCTACTGGGTTTCTTAAGTTATTCTAGAATTTGTTAAGTCATTGCCGGTCATTACGTCATTATTTGTTTAATGCATCATCAGACAGTCAAACCATTACCCTTACTAGGAAAAGAGTACGCATACCAATACTCTTCAAACATTTCTCACATTCCACCTGATGAATGAGACAGTAAATACTCCAGAACATCTTACTGTTCTTACATGTATGTATGACACTTGTAAATGCCCTTAAATTACTTATTCCAATACCATTCATAAACGATCATTTACAAGCCTAGTTTTAGTGTGTATTGCTACTGGGAAAAGCATAATTAGTTTGCGTTCATCACCAATGAGTTACAGTCCTAAAGTTCGAAGGTTGGTCAATTTCTCAATGTCTACATTCATTGTGAATTGCAGGATGCTTACTGGAATCATGGTGTACAGACATAAAAGTCATTACTAAATAGAATAGGAGTTTAATACACAGTTTGGCTTATTTTATTTTCAAATTTCAGATAAATTTTATTCCATACGCTGTATAATAAAATGGCAATGGCAATTATACTTATGTAATTTTTCATTTTAATCACTTATTTCGGTAATTTGTACAAATATATTTATCATAACAGATTAATATTATTATAATATTTATATTTTCTGTTTATGTTTCCAAATTTGAAAAATATTTCAATCATGATATATACAAGCTTTACCAAGCTTTTCGTTCAAATTTGAAATAATTATCAACCATTGTTTCAAGATCTTTGTTTCCACATTAAAGCATAAAAAGTAACCAAGCTGTCGATGCAAATGGCTCTAATATTAAAAAGTGTGGATAATGGGCCCTAGTGATCGAATTTAACTAGGGAAAACATTAAATCAATAACAAACTGAACAAAACTGAACAAAACACTCTGTCACGTGACCTAGTCGCCATTTTTATTTTAGCTAATTTTCTGCATGTATTGTACTGGGAATGCCAAACTAAAGTTGTTTTCTTTTTTAATTCACTAATTACAGAGTTAAATTATTGATGGTAAATTGACTTTATTTATGTCTCCGTTTTCTTGGTTTACTTAATACTTGTAAATAATGTATCACATATTTGAATTAGTTGAATCCTTCTATCATTGCTTGAGTTAATATTTCTGTTTGCTATCTAAATGTTCCCTCTTGGCATTGGTATTTTTCAAACAAGGGAGTGGCTAGTCCATCCAATGATATTGCTGATACTTTTCCTCAGGTTTGAAAATAAGTTGAATCTGAATCTGAATCTGAATCTGAAATTGAACTTTGTACAAATAACAGCTGCTAAAACATTGTAATTTGAAATGAGTCGAGTTTTAATGTCAATTCCAAAACAAATATTTTTGACAAAATTAAAGGGGTTCGTAACAATTGCCCACGCACATCTCCAATTGTCAGATTTTCGCTTTCAGAAGTTAATAGCTTTTCATCAACAGTGTGTTGTCAGAAACATTCAAAAAATGGTAGTGGTATAATGGTTGTGTCAAATTGTTTATGTTTTATGGTAAAAAACATATCTGCTCTAAAACCTTATATAAATAAATTATGTCATACAAAATTCAATTTTTCAGTGAAGAGTTATCTCCCTTAGGCAATACTTTTCATGTGTTGTGAGAAACATTAAAAATCAAATTACTTTTTTATACTAATAAAGAACAGTAATGGTATTATGGTTGTGTGAATAATTTATGTTTTATGGTAAAAACAGTATCCGCTCTTCTTATCATGTTTGAATTATTTTTCATTTATGTTTATTCTTGAACAGGATTTTTTGAAGTTATTTCTGCAGAATCCATTGTTGACATTGCATTTTACCATATAAGGCTAATGTAGAAATCACTTTTCTATTCTAATAACATTCCATTTATGAAATAAAACAACAATTTAGCTCTAAATGATTATCATATTTTTTTTAAAAGTGACGTTAACAAAATAAAACAAGTTTGCCACTATTTGAGACATTACCACAAAAAACGTCATTTTGCAGAAAAACTAGGTCCGTAAGAGACACTTTTTCTGTTTGAATCTCGAATAATACACATTCAGCTTTCATCATGCCAATTTACAGCAATTTTTCATTTATTTTTATTATTGTTTGGAACCCCTTTAACAGATATAATGCTCACTGGACGGATAGTGAATACCCCGAGTATATCAGCCATGCTCACGTATTTCCTGTTGTTGTAAAACTGAAATTCTTCAGTACAGATTTTCCTGAATATATTTTAAACATACTAATTTAAAAAAATGACAAATGTGCTGTATATCCTGGATTAACAGCATGTTAACATCCCATGAATCATAATTATAATCGTTTAAATATTGAAGCAATCATCTCTGTGATAAGAGTTTTTAAAAACGTACATGTATGTACCTTTATATACACATATGATATTTTAGTGAATTATGTCATCAGTAATTGGAGCCATTTGATTTTTCAAATGGCACAATTATGTGAATAGCCTATGTTTATTGCACATATTTATGAACACGTGTATCACAAAATATATTATATTATCTGTTATGGGATTTGCAGAATCATTTTGGCAAACCCCACATACTGAAAATAACCTTCTACCATAAACTTTAAACTTTAATCAGACTAGTTCCCTCTCTTTAAACTGAAATGAATTATAAATCAATATGACATTTACACTAGGTTGTGTATTCACTCCGATAAGATAGATCAGATCAAATGTATCGTCTCCCTTTATCAATACTGACAACTGTAAAGTGACTATGTGCTTTTTAGTGATTTATCATTCCGTAACTGGTATGGTTTGACAAGTATTTCATTATCATGTGTCTGATTTAGTAAACAAATATATAGATTAAAACCCTAACATTCACAAGAAAATAACTTGAGATTCAATAAATCAGTATACAGTCTGAAATGCTGAACCTCTCATACAGGCTCGACCAAGCGATTGCCTTACGGGTATAAAGTGTGCATAAACATAAACCAACAAAATAACGAATATATTTAATCCACGTCTGAAAAAACACGACTGAAACTTTACTTATAGTTAAATCATCTTTCCTGAAGCCACCCGAATTAAATTGTCAATGTTTGAAACGTTGTTTGCACGTGTTTTTATTTTCGAAAGGATGCTTTTAAAAAGACACTCATTAACTAGGCGAGATGAAGCATTCTTTCCCAAAACATTTGAGCGATTTAAGCAAGCTTTTTGTGTTTTTAACAAAGAAATTCAATCAGTCTTTATTTGCACTGAAGAGGCCTCAAGCCTATAGTACATCGTATAACATATACATCCACAAACATATTAACATTAAGGTGTTATAAGATTTGTTCTGTATACCATTGCATAATGGCTGTATAAATATATACATATATATATATATATATATATATATATATATATATATATATATATATATATATATATATATTACAACATGTTTGATATATTTGTAAAATAGTGAACTATACAATGGAAAAAAGAGAAGAAAATTGTATTCGTCTTCAATCTTGTTTAGATTACACAGGGTACATATTCTGTCTTTTTTTATATATTTCTGTATATGCCGCTTTCAATCATTAAATCATGGGATGAGCAACGGAATCTTGTTAATGATCACCTTAACTCTTTCAGTTTCAGTGAAAAGTTTTAAAAATAAAAACATTTTCTTGATAGAGGGATTCTTTCATACCATGTTTGAATGAATATGTCTTTAAGTCATGTGGTTATTGCGTGAGTGAAGAATGAATGTGATTCTACTATTGTGCAAGCCAAGCGTTTCCAAAGCATATAGAAAATGGGAATTCTCTTATCATGGAGGCCCAGTTTCTTTGTCATGCAATACAACAGCATGCTATAAAAAAAATTGGTATTCTATTAGAAGACATTTAAACACTTTTTGATGGTGTTTATGGATGAGTAGATATGTAATGGAAACCTCCCAGGTTCTCCATAAACCATATCACTTGGTTTATTCAAGTTAACTCCTAAGAATTTCATGCATGCAAAGAAATGAACTGTTTAAATAACTTCCGTATATTGTAAGCCCAATATTTCTGAGCAATACAATAAATCGGTTATATTTTGACATCAAATAGATTTTAAAAGGTCGAGAAGTCGCCTAAGACACATGTCTGTTTACTAATACCTGAAGAATTGTTTACCTTGCGTTGATACTTGATTTAAATGTTTATGCCATAAGAGGTTTCGACTGAAATAGACGCCTAGATATTTATAAAGTTTAAAGTTATCTCTAACAATTACCATTTAAGATACCATTTTATATGCTTTGGATAGTTTTCTCCCATTTTTAAAGACCATGACTTTCGATTTAGATGGTTTGACCTTCAGTTTCCACTCATCATAATAGTTTTCTAATTCGTTGACTTGGGTTTGTAAACCCATTACAGTACAATAATATCTTCTGCGATAACATAATGTATATGCAATATAGACGTGATGCTCAGTAACATATGCAACAATATATATTACAACCCTTAAATAAGTAAATACAGCTCAACTTGTCACTTAACATGATTGAAAAATGTTTGAATTACAAAACACTAAATGTTAAATAAACCAAGTTAATAGAAATAAGTATTGACTTTTTAAAATAAACTTTTACAAAGTATGGAGTAATAATCTAAAGTTACCTTCCCTGAATGAATAGTGTACTTGTCCTTCTACTGTCTTTATAGGCAATGAAATGTATTAATGCTCAATATTTCTGAACAAAAACATGCTTATCGTGCATGATAGTGATTCAAACACGACGCTTATGATATAGCACGACTCGTACGTTTTATATATAATGTACGCCTCATGCACCTCGGACAAATTAGGAAATTCAGTGCTCACAGTGCCGAAGATGACGTCAATGTCCGTAAAATTTGCATATGAAAATGAGAAATGTCATTGTTTTGCTTGTTGTGTTCGAGAGAATGTTTCCCAAATTTTTTGAAAATTATTTCAACCCGTAGCAGTACATTATCGGGATATAAATGTACGGTCCTCTCAAAACCGTACATTTATATCCCGATAATGTACTGCTACTCGTCGTCTATCTATTACTTGTTGTTCCGGACACACACTTTAACATTCTCATAAATACTGCATATCAAGTTGTTCATTTTCATACTTAAACTATATGATTTAAATAGGTTCCTAAGCTTGTTTCTTTCTACTGAGTCGAAAACGTCAGCGAAAAATACATAGAACTTACCACCTTTAGTATTTGAGTATTTTTGTATCAGAGGTTGTAAGGTGAAACAAAGAAACAATGAACTTAAAACTATGATATTCTGATGAATGAAATTGTGAATACTTCTTTACAAAGCATGTGCTTTTCAAAGACATTAACAAAGGACTTTATCCGGGAGCAGTTCATTTGTTTTCTTACTTTGTTCAACCTTTGGTAGCGTTTATTTTTAACGCTAGTATAAATCATATCTACAATATGAGATGAGAAGTAGTAAAAGAGAAAGTAGTTGAGCAAAGATTGGCAAACGTTCGTAGAATTATAGCAGTATCCAGGTTTGTTTTCAAGAGGGACATGGTACCTGACCTACTCAAACCTACATGAAGACTGCGTCCGTCTGGAATAGGTGTATGAATACAAACCAATGGGTGAATGAAGCACGGAAGCATAAGCAGTACCTCGGTGAGGTTGATTGCAGATGAAATCATGATCCCCTGGCATTTTTAAAGCGTATGTACCAAAATTGCAAAGCCACTATCAATATTAAAGGTTCATGATTACTCTAACGTAACACAACATGCTTTCTAAATTCTAAAACTCGCTAAATATTGGATTGTTGATCTTGCATCGGACGTTCAATTACGTTTTTCATTATTGTGACAATATGTACCGAAACATATACATTCCCACACTATTTCATACTCTAGTTTTGTAAACGAAAGGAACATTGACGAAGATGTTAGATATAAAAATAAGAATAAATCAATGTGTCCCGAAGTAAATAAAGTAAATCTCTCTGAAATTGACAATACAGTAAAATCAGTTATGAATGATGCTCATGTTTATTCTAAATCGATTGTAGAAAGTGGATCGTTGATAGTGATTGCTCTCTTTCAATGTTGTCTTCAACATATTTATATAGGATATTCCACAGTTTTTGTTAGCTATTTGATGCTATTTGCATATTTCAGGCATTTGCAACAACTTAAGAGTGTATAAGGAGAGCTTATTACCTGTTAATGGATATAAATGGTGATCATTCTTAAATTGTCATTAAGGACGGATTTGGCGTTTGCTATAACTTCTCCAGTCACAGAGTAACAAATGTGGTCGGCTTGTTTCGTGACTGACTTGTCTAGTGTCCTAAATAGTGAACATTACGTACACAGGCAGCAAGAGGAGAATTAGTAACAGAAAGAAACATACGTCGATTGTATCAAAGTCGTGAGATCAAAGTAAGCAAACTACGTGTACAAACTGAATGAAGTTGTCTTTAGCAGGAACTCAATCAAAATACAAAGCAGAAATCTCATTAGAAACAAACTTCTTGATCTTTAGATTTACTAAGCTATTGTTAACGTATCACTAGATACAAAGGTGAATATCATTCAATGTGCTGACTGAAGAAAATCCGGTTTATCAAATTTAAATTTGTCCCATGGTGTTAACTAGTTAAAGGTCACACCTCTGACTAAAAGACACGTGCAGATTTCTTGATCAAATGAGAAAGTTTATTCCACAAATGAATTCTTTGAATGAATGTTTCACTAATGTTTTTGTTGTCCAGACCCGATGCCAATACATAATCTTCACTTAACGAAAGGTTAGCCAGCAATAAAAGATTTATCAAAAAGGATTGATAATCACGCCTACGGATGTAATAACGAAGTACAGACTTTTGAGAGCTGTTGGCAATTCTGTAGTCAATTATTGCTTTAGATAAAAAAAACAGTTTGCACTTCATCATAACAGTGCTGATGACAATATCTCAATGTGATAGCTCTTATGAAAGCTCCATAATATTAATTGAAACGTGATGCTGCCGTGACATATGAAAACAAAATATTTACAAATGCCAATCTAATAACAATACATTGTTTTTATCTGATAATAAACTGAACAAATATTTTGTGATTGTTTAGCATTCCATTAATATTTCAATTTGTAAGCAATATTAAAAACTTAAAAGCCAAAGTGCTGTCCGTCTGAGAGAACAGACTTCCTTTTATGATTCAGAATTGATCGCCAGACTAGTTTTTACTTCTGAATAATCCGACCTTTCTTTCCCTGTATTGATCATGAATGGTTCTGGACAGTTTGTGTTGTTTGTGTTTATATATACATCACAGGACGAAAAGCGGTGGAATCCATTTGCCGGATCCTTCCGGATTCTCCCAAATTTCGGCATATCCCGAAGACTCCAACTGCATCCGGAAGGATCTGGCAAGCGGATTCCACCACTTTTTGTCATGTGCATTGCCTATACATCACAGTGTGCAATCTGTGTAATGTCAATGTTACACTTGTCAGGATAATGGTAATGGATATTTTGAATTGCCGCTTTTTCATTGTCATCATCAAACATGCTCGAAATGCGAAGACATATTTATCCTCCTACATGTAACATAATAGGCAATGTTTGTATGGTTTCCATGCTGCTATTAACTATTACACTGAATATATGTAACGTATAATCCACGAGACACGCGGTACATGTAACTGACAGTAACTGCAATAGATGCATTCATTTGTTTTTCGCATGAGGACATCATTTAATTGCATTGACGGAGCACATTTTATATCAATTTCAATTGAACCAAGTCATAGGTTAACCTGAAGTTCTATTTTCATTACCATCTGAAAGGACAGGCTGATGTTAGTAAACCAGTAACGTGCATAGATACTGCCAGAATAACTTTAAAACTTTGCCTTGTTGTTGGCGCAGAGAACAGTACATACATACATACATGCAAGGAAAGAATAATATCTATAAACACTGTCCTGAAATATATTTACAATGTATATGTTTATGTATATAAGAGTTATAACAAAAACGACACCCAACGCAAATACAAACATACAAAATAAGAAAACGATGTCGAGTGCTAATTTCAGTACTTATGTATTATACGCAATTTCCATTGATATTTTCAAGTGGGTCAACTGTCAAGAGAAGTGTAAACAAAACAATTTAGTTTTATGATTAGTTTTAGTAATTTAGCATGTCTATCAACACTTCTTCTTAGTATTATTGGGGAAGAAACTGGACACATTTCAAATATGTTTCATGCCAATGATTATTTTAATCAGAAACACTAGCTGCTAACACAAACTAGGAGACAAATACACAAACTAAAAGAAAGTAAAAATGATTGCTATTTGTTTCAGAACTAATAGTATGTGTCCCCTTCAGAAGCACAAAGCAAAATTAAAGAAATTTCCAATTGCATTTAGGACAATTTAAACGATGAATTATTGCAACGACATTGCACACTTAATTCTCATCTCATCGTATTAGAATAAAAAATACATCATAGCGAATTAAATTGACACATTAATAATATGGACAATAAATATAGTACGCATTTGACAATGTGAAGGTAAAACCATCTCATGCTTTGGGATCACAGAACTGTTCCCTGTCTGTCTGAAGGCATTGTAATATATCTCATTAATCTATTCGAACATATTTTCACATTAAAGAAGTTGTTATCCAGAAAATCTTCACGTTCTTATGTATACCACTTCTAAATGCCCTTCAAAGACCTGATATTTCATCACGACAAAAAGGCATAGTTTGCACACGAATTCATCAATTCCTTTGACAAGAAAGATATAACACCATTCTCTTTTTTCTCTTCTTTACCCATTTTAGTTCACTTATAAGCATAAAAGATCACTGACGTTTATCTTAGAGGATATAGATTGAAGAGAAAAAGTCCCTATTCATGATCTTTGTAAGATGAGCTTCCCTGGGAAACTATGTTTAAGCTTAGCACGAGAACTGACACATACAAGTAAATTGATTTGTTATTATGTAAAGAAATGCCTTTGAAATGGCTTTTACAAGGTTTTGGAAAAAGGTATGTACGTTTTAGTAAATGGTAAAATAAAATATATTGTATAAATTTATGTGTAAATAGACTATGTATAAATGATGTATGTCGCGACAAATCACGACTAAAAGCTATAAAAGTTAAAGGTCATTTCGAATTTCGTATATAAAGTGAAAAATCAGGTCTTCATACTGACAATATAGCTGCGTACCGAAAGTTTGTTCACATGCAAGTGTATCTTAGTGCAAATATCATGTAAATTGACGTTCATTGTAACATCAATAAAATTACACAAAAAGTAATGGCAGTGAAATACATTGAGTATTAGAGGACATATATGGTGCATGTATGCAGTTTTGAAAAGTTTGACCCCTGGTCACGACAAAGAGCTGCCAAAACTATAACTGTTTACGTTAAGATACCAAATCAGATTAAGTTATGGAACACTTAACTGTCTTCTTACAATGCAAAGCTGCAAGATGATCGATCTAGCTTTCACGTTGATACGATGCTTCAAAGACATGTCAAATTATATTAAATTTGCACCAAAATAAACAAGTAGGGGAACAAACTTCCCGTACGCAGCTGTAGAAATGCCACAGTTGTAGGGATGATCAACTGCTTTGTGTACGTGGGGTAAAAGTAAAATATGTTTTGATCCTATTAACCTAACAGAAACAACAGGTAATCAAAATGAATTTAGTTTACTATTAAATCACTGGACGTTATAATTTGCCTCTACCAATATATTTACCTCTATTCGAATTAAACATCCACCAGTCTAGACAACAACATGTAACTTTTTGTCGAGAGAAAATGTAAAAAAAGTTTAAACGTAATTGGTAGTTATGTATACATATAAAACGACAGAAGTAATTGGAGATACACACAAGTGGATTGTAATGACCTAAAGTTTAAAAAGCAGCAGCCTCATTCGCTTTCGAGAATAGTTGGTGTCTATTACTTTATGCATCGACTGCCTGAAATCAGATATTCATTTCTGCATATCATGGTATTGTAAGTTGCAAAATAAAAAGATACATGCATAGACAAGTGTCGTTCCTGAAATTAAATTTGTTATTTGTTTGTCCATAAACGGTGGTTATGAAAACATATAAACATATTCTTCCGGTTGCCATGATAATGTTTCACTTGCTTGATAACGGTGCTAGTATCTGAATCGAAACGTTGCACTCATAGCATTAAAGAGTTTGACTACCCATAGGACATGTTCTCTTTCTGATAGAAGTAAGTGGCGATAACATGTTTGATTGTAATGCTCGTTGGATTGTAAGTTTCAAAAGGCAGCTTCATTCGCTTTTGAAAATAGGTAGACATCTATTACTTTATGCATCGACTGCCTGTACTTATACATTCATTTATGCTTATCCTGGTATTCTAAGTTGCAAAAGAAATAGACAATTGTCGTTCCTGCAGTTGCCGCATAACAGACGAAATCGAGATAAACCTGGCCAGGGGTTACAGAAATAGAGATAAACCTGGCCAGGGATTACAGACATAGAGAACATCAAACAACATCAAAGGTCGGAGGAACGCATTAACAAATGAATATTTTAATTTCTGTGACTTGAAACGATGAATGTTGTTTGGTGTAACTTAATGTACGATAAATAGTTGTAGTCAAACGTATATTCCAGAATGGTCACAATTTTAATTCGTGCTTAATAGTCAAACATTTATCAAAACTTTAGATATTGAGTTGGATTAGGTTAAACAATTGGCAGTTATTTTTCAATGGAGAAGCTATCTACTCAGCAATTCCTTATTACTGTGTGTATCGTTTGGCTCTGCAATGCTTCCTTAATATATGCAATATCATATTTTATTATTTGATTACAGAGTGCCTTTATTTTTTTTTAAAAACACCTTTTTCAAATAGACTCATGGATACAGACTTTTAAGCTTCTTTTAACTAATCAAACTCAACAACCTATCTTTCGTACCAATACATGTACCATGCTTATACATATACATATTAGTTTTCTGGCCCAATTGACCCAGGCATTAAAGGGATCAATGTTTCAAAATCAACTCAACTACATTAATTTAGAAAGTATGTCCGATACTAACATTGAGCTCATGTGTGCATTATTTTATTTCAGAGTGTTTCTAGGATTTGCTAGATCATTACCTGTCAAAATTAAGGCTGGCATTTGTTATTTGATATATATGTTTGAAATATAGTTTAAAACTGATGGCATTAGCTGAATAGTTTGAATGCTGAGTTTTGCGGATGTTGAATAATAATTAATCTCCGCAATTCTTAAAACCGACTATTCATCGATATTCTAACATGACAAAAGAAAGAGTTTTCACCACAGCTAAAAGGCTTCACACCGCGGTGCAAAGGGTTTACACTGCAGTGAAAAGGGTTTAAACACAGTTGAAAGGGTTTACTACGAGATTGGTTTGATTGCGATGGAAATGGGAGCTTTTCATGTTTTTATACTTAGCTTTCCGTATTTCAGTGCTATTTTCTGAGATTTCAATGATGTTTCAAGCTGTTGATAGAGAGAAATCAAAGATATTATGAAAGAAAATCCCAGCATGTCCCTTATTTGTCATTGTAATACGGTGTTGCTGTTGTTTTTTTTTATTGAGAACAAGTGATCATCAAATTACTTATATTTGATGATTGGGTATGAATATGTAAGTATATAGTATATGAAAGCCAAATAAAATATGATGAAAATACTGATGTTGCTTTAATTTCTATTGCCTTGTGGATAGCTCTTGAGTTAAGAAAGAAGAGAAAAATTATTAACATGTGTTTATGCACATGGAATATATAGTCGTGTGTTTAGTTGCACGTGTATTTTAACTGGTATACATATCACCAATCGACGCATCCATGGGCCATCAAGACGTTTTGTCCAGACCAGACCAATTAAAATGAACATATTCCCAAAGTGGTAATGCAGTGGAGAGGAATCTCTTTAGAACATCAGTGCGCAGTCATTAATCAATCCTATGATTAATCGTCAGGCCTTTGAAGTGACTCTTCCTCGGTTGTGATCAGAAATAAAGATGGATATTTTATGAAAACATATATGCCAACTATATCTATTATATTAGATTTATGTAGATGTTAATGTAGATGTTGAGTTATTTATAATCTGTCGATGTGCTGTACATATTTGTGCTCGCACTATCCTATCATGGTAATAAATTTATCTTGTTATTCAAGTCAAATCCTTTATTACAACTTTGTGTATTAGATAAACACAATCTGGAGAGCAATTGCTCAACAATCATATATTACAGAGAATGACAAATATGGTGTTTGGTCTTATCTCAGAGCTGTAATGCGGAGAAGACCGGAGCTTTGTGTCTGTCCGTTGTTTTTGTAATTAGCGTGTAGCTTTGTATGCATTTCATCTAATGAAAATACACCTTGTAGCAGCAATGTAATGGAGTTTGATTAGAAAACAATATCACATTTCTACATTTCACAGTTAACAATATGAACATTTGCAATACTTGCCGACATTACTATGGAAACACGCCGAGGCTGATCATAATTAGATATTGATTAGAGCGTACATATGTGTCATTGATGAGATGCTGCCATTAACCAAAATCATATAAGTCAAATTAATGTTACCGAAATTGATTGAATTGTAAAAGAAACATATTTAAATTGCAGTTCCTATATGATATATATTAATGTTGTGCATAGTTTGGGTAGACGGTTACAACGAACACTTGCTCTTGAAGTATATTACAAGTATTTAAATAAATAAACAAAAGTAATTATCTGCACTTGTCAGGATAGAAAGCGACAATGTAGCATACTTACTTGAATATAATACAAATTATAAGCAATCCTGCCAGGACATTTAATATAAAGATATCAAATAAGGGTCCAAAAACATGTTTTGGCACGGTGCGAAATCCGGTAACTGGTATCAGCATAGAGAAATACTATTATACTAATAACCAGTTTATCAAAACCTCAGTAGAAAAGTTAGTTCCAACGATGATAGTAAAAGAGATTGGGCAACTGATATATCTATAGCACATGTTAACGGGCATTGATTCGGTTTGTTTCTCTTCATTGGCCCTATCGTGGAATCCCAATCTGTCCAGACAGTATTACTGTAATTTTGAGTTTTTTAAATAGTAAATGAACGTTTTTGTTAATGTTAAAGATGTAAATTATACATGACATATCTTAACCTTATGAAGTATTGCTATCCTATGTTTGAAACACATTGATACTTTTGATACTGTCATCATGTACATCGCTCTCAAACGACGATCTTAATAAATTATTAAAGTCTATTCATAAATTTATCATAAAATCTAATCGATTTGACATCTCATAAGCACTTGAATATGTAATGACTGCCACGTAAACAACATGATAGTCATGCATAACCAATATATGTGAAGCTAAGTTGTGAATCTGACATGTGTCACTAACTACCATAAGTTTTATATTTTTATATGTGTAACTATCGGAGCGGCCTTTATATAAGCTCTTCGGAGCTTGTTGGCCAATCAATTCATGTATACATTTCATGAATAAATATGTTTAAATCATTCAAAACTGTCAAATTTTGGAAATAAACCAAGTTGAAAAACATTATTTACTATCTTGTGTTTATAGATATATTTATCAATAATTTCTTGTTATAAACTCATTTTTAAATATATATTTGTTTGATATACATGTAGATATATTTTTTTTACTGTAATTGTGAGTTTTTTAAATAGTAAATGAACGTTTTTGTTAATATTAAAGATGTAAATTATACATGACCTACCAAACCTTATGAAGTATAGCTATCCTAAGTTTGAAACACATTGATACTTTTAATTGGAAATATTCAAAACTGTCCAATGTTGTAAATAAACCAAGTTGAAAAACATTATTTACGATGTTGTTTTATAGATATATTTATAAATAATTTCTTGTTATAAACTCATTTTTAAATATACATTTGTTTGATATACATATAGATATATCTTTTATATTTTTCTACAAACGTTTTTATCTTAAATAATTTAACTTAAACTTTTAAAATGATGATTTATGCAGGTTTATTTCTGTATTCACTTATGTTACATTTTGAACAAAGCAAGAAGATGAAAGATAATAAGCATCAGACATGGATAATATCTGTTCCTTTATCTGCCAAGAATGAACATTGAAGACCTTTCTGTCAATAACACATGTTTAAACGACATACATGGGATACCTACATCAGGTCAGCCTAACATTTTACTGTAAACACAGTACACTGAGTTCGTTTTGATACCAGTAAATCAATCTAGTGGCAGACAGTTCCCATAGTGAGAGTGCAGGACCCAGTCACACCTGATTACATTTCAGCCAGTTCATACTTAGTTACACACAAAAACGCCACTGAAATAAGCTGTTTGAATAAATTTCAAATAGTTTTTGTCAAACAATTGATTGTAGACAAAGTTTCGATTCAGTTTACATTTCATTTCTGCATTCGACAAGATTTCACTGAGATTTCATGAATTAAACATTGTATACATTTCCATAAATTTTTTTCACCAAAAACTCATGAACATTTAAATCTTATAGGAAGCAAAGGCGGATTTCCGTACAAGACATGCTATCTGTGTAACAGCAAGTCGGACATGGTGAATTTAAAACTTTGAACTATCATGTAAGGGAAGCATTCATCAAGAAGATCAAATTAGCTCATATGGAATGGATTATGTCTATATGCCCATATATGTGAGGGTTTGTAGATCTTTCCTTTCTGAGCATTGAATCTGAATTTTAACTTTTAACTTTAACTTTTCAACATAAAGTTTGTTATTCGTTTGAGTGACATTCTATAGCTGAATGTTCGAGGTATACTAAAAATGATACTTTTTGTGAACAAGTCATGTTTGTCACAATTGACGCAGGTTAACATTTACAACCAATAGTTCTGTGCGTAATGGCATAAAACCTGACAATGATTTCAAGAGTGTCATTACTTTTTCTCGTGAATATTCTTAATTATATTAATAACAAGATATTCCTGGAAATTGACATAAATCAGAATGACCAGGCCAGGTATTGCACACTGTTAGAACACTATTGTACTTTATTATCTACGATGGCAATCATGTCGAGGTTAATATTTGTTATACGATGCCCTAGGGCAACATATCCATTTGTCATGGTGACGTGACTTCTTAAACAAAGATATGACGTCACGTTCGCCAGGCTATTGATGAAAGTGGATTTTAACGTACTTTATTTTTCATGACTTAGATAATAAACAGAATATTATATTTGTGTCTATGTCATACTATATTTACGACACACGTGTCTGAATATCGGTATATCCCTCGCTCTCGCTCGGGAAATATTAATATTCGGACACTATTGTCGTAGACAAATTGTGACTTAAACACTCGTATAATATCCTATATACATAGTATATTATTAACCGATAAATTCACGTTAAAATATCACGTCCCCATATAAGATACAATATATTTCAATCAACAGGCGACAAATGCTACTGAATCAGCGTTACATCATGTCTTCAGAACCAACCCAAAAATAATAAACATGAATTTTCAAAACATTACCTGTACCTATTTCTCAGAAACACACGTTTTAAGAAATCGTCGTTTTGGAATCTCCTTAACTGGACGAGATACAAGCGTCAAAAAGTGATTATTGGCTTGTTTTGTGACGTCTTACAGAAATGATGCGTCAATTAAATGTAACCCAAGAAGGTTATTTATCTCGATGGTAACTTTATTAATTACATTTTCACTTTTTTTTAAAACTTCAATGCCAAACATTGAGGCCAAAAAACATCTTAAAAAGCAAAGTTTGCACCCTAATGTACTTTAACAGGCATACAAATATAACCCTCATACTCTGATGTATGAAATTGTGAATACTTCTTAACAAAACATGTCTCCATCACATACATTCAAAATCTACTTTCTCCGACATCAATATTTCATTTTATACTCTTTTAAGTATGTGGGGACGCTTCTTTTGCACGTGAGTATATATGTACATTTGCTTCCATTACTTTTAGCGCTTCATGGGACTGAAAAGGTCCTTTCTCAGGTACCCAATTAGTAACTGGAAAGACAGAGTGCTATGTGGATAAAGTGTCATGTTCAAAAACACAAGACATTATTAAACTATGGTCACAAACATGTGCTGTTTCCATTCGAAGCCCATTCTTTGGCTTTAGTGGCCGGCATGCTTACCACTTCACCACTGGGCTCCACAAATCAATAACTACTATACACTCAAGTACACTATTATAAACTGATTTGCAAAAGAAACGCCACCATAATACAAAAGGTTATTATTTTTCGAGGAACGAAGCCTACCGATTGAAAACACTTTAAACAAATGTAACCTGTACATTCACTGTACGCAAATGCAAGTTTTCGTCGTAATTTTCGAGAAAAATGTACTTATTGGTCAAAACTTTCAGATTGTGTACAAAGTTAACCAAATGAAATTTAGGTACAAAACATCAACAGAATGGAGGTTTTGCATTAAAATATTCGATTGCAAGTGACGAACATAGCTTTTTAAAGTGCTACAGAAAAAGAGAGAACAATTTGCATCCTACAGATTGGAGCGACGCTTAACCAAGTTGCATAATCATGGATTGCACCAAGTGTACAAAAGCCAGACTCGCTAAATTTTACAGACGAACTGGTAACATTGCGTACAAGCCACGGAGTGGAAAACCAAAGTTATCCACGCCGAAGAAAGACTGATCTGCTGACATGTCACCCATTGAACAACTTTTGCAATTCCAACCTCGACCATTAACAATATAGACTTGGCCTTTTCCTCATGTGTTTGTAAGCCTTCTTACACCATTAAGCTTAAAATATCGTTATTCTATTCAATGTTCTAAAAAATCTGATGATCGAAAACTGGACAATTGAACCTTTACGTCACGTCAATTAATGGGTATTTTTACTGAAATACCCTTCCAATTGTATGTATTTTCGATACATAATATTAAAATATGAGTTTGTTTGATTTGGGACCAAAAATCTTTTGGTTGCGTTTCTTTTGCAAGTCAGTTTACTTCAGTCTTATACTTACCAGTCATGTCACATGTACTTCCTTGTTGGATGAACACAAATGTCATCATATTTCAGTACTGATAATTTGAGTTCATATCGTCTTTCTATCAAAGTAGGCCTCAACATTGTTAACAATAAAACCTTTACAAACATGAGCATATCAAATAGTCTGTGTATGCAATAATACTATGGTCAGAATACAAGCAATCAATACGTTTTTGAATAAATTTACTACATCAACAAATGCATCATGACAATTCATTATGCATGAAATAATAACTCATCATATGACAATGGCAAATATTCATATCTTCTCTTCCAAGTTCTCAGATGTCAGTTCTATTCACATGGGAAACGCAGCGAAATAGTGGAGTCTGGGCCTTAGTTCATGTTGGTTACATTTGCATCAACTTTCATGAATACATAGTGACATCTTGATTACAAAACGGATTTACATATCACAAAGTCAGGCTTTGTTGGAATAAAAGGTCAGATACTACTTTAAAGGAGTTGACGAAGCGAAATGTCCAAGTTTGACATTGGAAGCAAGACTACATGAATTAATGTCGAGACTACATGCATTAATGTCGGTTAATATGAATAAATACAAGTGAAACAAATGCCTTTATCATGAGGCGAAGCTTCTCAGGGACCAATGTGTGTGAAAGGATAACAGATGTCAGAGAGTATAGCAACAGGAGGTCAATGCTACGCTTATTTACACTTACCTAAACCTCAAAGTCATTTATCGAATTAATTCCAATATCTCACATTATGATAATTGCATACATAATTAAATACATGTAATTAAACAAGTTTGCATTCCTGTCGAAAAAATTTCTGAATGTAAAACCTAGCTTAACTATCGATTTTTGGACCTCGATTTTTTTCGACGCGAAATGGTCGTGTGGAAACCTTACTGTGAGTGGTGTGGGTTCGAATCCCGCATAGAATTTGTACTATTGAAGGTAGTGTTATTCCAAATGTAACAACGTTATACCTGTCAAAAACTGTCAACTGTATTTAATTTCACGAACGAGACAAGGCTCAAGTTATTTTCATTTTATATTCAATTATATCATAAACTTCAAATCCGACCCGCAGTTGTTTTTTTTTCTTACGGCCAATACATGGCAACGCCTGTAAGAAGCAATTTGTGATGATAGGAAAAGGAACTCTATTGAGTTTTCCAGATGTGAGACACCATTTATTTGTATTTACAGCTTAAATAGTTACCATATGTGAATTGTTTAAAACCGTGAAATGTTATATTAGTAAATATACTTTTCAGAGTTATCATTGGTGTGTATATAAATGTTTGTGTGTGTTATGTGCACGAACCAAAATATTCTTAATCAAAATAAACCATGTCAGATAGTGATGACACATACATGTGCCTTGTAGACAGTGAACTTGTCATGAACCCATTACACATCAACAAGCGGAATGTCATCACCAACATGAACATACAAATCATCATCAGGCTTAATTATAATAACAACTGAATTTGATTGTTAACGGCAAAAAGGATAGGGTTTACAATATTATCAAAGTACATTCTAATGTGAAAGGCGAATTAATGACTACCAAGAAAACCTCAAAGACGTCGTGATGTCCAAACCACACATTCCTAACTAAATGTAAAATAACCATAGAGTGGTGTTCTCTGTAGTTTAACACCTCGGCTGTTATCTGCTAGCTAGCTTTATCAACACATACGTTTATACTGGTGCACATGGTCGAATATTTAGGGCCAAACACGTCGCCCTAAAATACCTACTAGGCCATCGGCCGAAAGCTGTAGCTTGTCTCTAAAGTGACTTTAGGTCCAAGTTTTTGGTGAAGGCAGATACAATATATAAATTTAATCCTGAGTTTTTACTACTTCAAAAAATGCAATGTTTCACCTAGGATACTTGTTCATTGTGAAATTAGGGCATGTTGAAGTGATGAATCAGCAGTTTCGCAAAAGGTCTTCTTAGCCATGGAAAAACTGATTTTTTGACAAAGGTTTTTAATATATTTCCACATATCACATATCTGTTGAAAGAGAATATGTTGTCCTATCTAAATATTGCGATCCTACTGGGTTTCCTTTTTAAAAAATGTGAAATTTCTGCAAAAAATGTTCAAAAAAAAATATAAAAATTCTCAAACCGTTCCATTTCGTTTATGATTTTAAAAAGAAAAATAAATGTTTAGCCCTAATTCAATTCATAGTTTAAGAAACAGATGTAATTACAACAAGGAGAAGTTGGATTTTTTAATCCATATAAATTTCCAAGAGAGCTAAATGAATTTTTATAATAGGAGTGAGAGTTTTTTCTGAGGAAAGGGAGGTAACTCTTGCAAGTATTTCTAATTGTTTTTAACATTTCTTATAGAATTTGCCATCAAGTAACAACTGTTTTTTATTAAAAACGTACGAAAACACATTATGGAATGATATGTTACAAAAATGTAGAAGAATGTAAATATAAATGTTTGATTTTCCTCCCTTTTTCCGAATGGCATAGATATGTAAAAAAAAATAAAAAATTGCAAACATCAACTACAATAATGCAGCGATACAAAAGTGTACATAAGAAATTAAAACTTTATTAAAGGTGTGTTAAGTCTGTTCGCTAAAGATACCCATTTTCTGCAGAAGTAGTTAAAGGTCTGAGCTTTTTTTTAAATAAAAATATGAATGAAAATATCTATCTGTTATAAAACAATTATGTTTTCCCCTTTGCTTACATCTTTGAATCCTTTGAATGCGAATTAATTATTTTGGTTATGAGAATTTGATTCAAAAGAACTTATGTGTTTGGTAGGCCAAATAAATAGAGGATTCTTCAGTGTTTTCAGTATAATGTTACTGTTTATCTCTCAGTGAGCGACCGAGAAAGCCAGTATTGTTTTAAGTGGCGCAGATACGAGTGAAAAATATATATAACATGAGAGATAAGTGACATAACATTGTAAATACAAAATATTTCATTTATTATATGCTTCTGTGTTAAAAATAATAGAGCCATGTGCTTTGTTGCTCATCAGGACTTCACTGATTTATAGTCTCTGGTTGAATATCTAAGTTATCTAAAGTAACACATTTACAAAATCTTTAATTTAGAATCTTCTTTGGCAAAGGAGTCTGTACACAACATTTCAGCTTGATAGAGCTTTCTGTATTGGAGAAGAAGATGAAAATAGGTTTTTAAAGGTTATGAAAGGTAGAAGAAGATTTTCAGGTCATGACCCCTGTGACCAATATTTGGGGTCACAGGGTCACAAAATCTTCAATTTAGAATCAATTCTTATGTGTAAATGCTTCACCACACTCACTACAAATATACACACTTCATATAAGACATACATTTGGTTTCGAGAACCAAGTATAAATAACTAAAATCACACCGTAGGAACGTGAACGCCTGGAAATCTTTACTCAACGCAAGTGAACGAGTTTCTCTGCGAGAGGTAAGTTTTTTTTTGTGCATTTGGTGTAGGATTTTGATAGATAACTCGGTTTTTAGGTACTTATGTGAAAATATATTTCAGGCTGTAAAATGGTTGACACTTTGGAAGCCGTAGATGAAAGATAACGTCATTATGTGTCCTCAGTCGACTATTTAATCACAATATAGGGGTCAAACGAGTTCAACAACAATCTAAATAAATTATATTTTGCAAATGATGTTTATCAATGTTTTTAAAAGTCTAGTATTGCCGGGGATAATCTGTAATTGCTATCATCAATGCTAGGGTCGCTTTCTGCTTGTCTCATTGTGTTTTATATATTGTGTATATATATATTCACTTGTATTTTAGATGGATTCTCTCAACGAAAGCGGCATGACTCTCGACGGCAGTATTCTTGTCAACAATAGTAACAACCCTGTCTCTACATCTACCTCCAAAGGAAAGGGGAGAAGACATGACACACAGTTTCTTTGTACTTGTGGGCGAAACTATGGGTCCACGTCAAGTCTCCGGAACCACGTTCGCGTTCAACATGAAAACAGTGGAACCTACACATGTGAGATGTGTTCAAAGAATTTTGTCAACAGAAACCACTATGTTGGTCATGTCAATAAACACATGAAGTTGAAACGGTTCCAGTGTCAGAAATGCAAAAAGCGGTTCACCTTTAATGGTGGACTTAGACAACATAAACACATTTGCGGCTCAGCTTCAGAAGAAGAATTTAAATGCGAGTCATGTAAAGTTATTTTCAAACAAAAAACTATCTTAACGACCACAATAAAAGCATTCATGAGCCGGGTCAACCATACCTGTGTGGATGTGGTGCCAGATTTAAATGGCGGTCTTCCCTCAAGAAACACCGAGACACAAGGTGTCTTTTTAAGACTTTCATTCACACGGTGCTATTAGTTCAAAAGAATTTTTAATTGTTCTTTTAAAATGTTGTATGTTCTTGCTTATTTAGAATGTTCATGCACGACGTTCGCTCTGTAACTCGTTCACTTGGGGAAATGTAATTCGTTCACCACGTCTCAGCTGCCTCTTTAGGAACGTGTTCACCACGATATCATACCAGCTGTCATTTACTGTACATATCTCAGTAACTATTCGTTGGATTTTGTCTAAATTTTAGACTTTTGATAAATATGTATAAAGGTTTCAAGACATATACTTATAAAAAAAAACATTTATGCTATTTTAAACAATATATCGACCGCTTTTGTGTGAAAATATATCTTTTTGGCATGTAGCCTCAAACAAAAGTGTCTCTTTTACTCTAATGCTACTCAGCTTCCATTTTCTAAAACCAATATTGTGTTGTGTAATGTCTACCATTTTACAGCCTGAAATATATTTTCTCATAAGTACCTAAAAACAGAGTTATCCATCAAAATCCTACACTAAATGCACAAAAAAAACTTACCTCTCGCAGAGAAACTGAGTAACGATTTCCATGCGTTCACGCTCCTACGGTGTGAAAATATGTCTTTACTATACTATATGTACTATACTTATTATACAATTATCACATGACCATTCTTATTACCTTTTATCGCTTACTGTGATGACATGATTTCAGAGGTCTTCTACTATCGTGATTTGTCTGGACCATACTCTATCAATGTTGAACATATTTATTTTAAAAGCAACATTTTAGTGACGTGTAAACACAAAATATACACACCAATTTGATACGG
This sequence comes from Gibbula magus, assembly GCA_936450465.1. Classification (NCBI taxonomy): domain Eukaryota; kingdom Metazoa; phylum Mollusca; class Gastropoda; order Trochida; family Trochidae; genus Gibbula; species Gibbula magus. The sequence continues at coordinate 62,100,879 of OW388289.1, read as the reverse complement.
AAAGAAAACCTTGTGGGATGAAAAAATAACCAGCCATTTTCAGGGCTTTTTCCAACAAGATGAGGGCTGCAGGTGATGAAAGCCATTTTAGATGAATGCTTTAACAACTTAACAAGACATTTTTAAAAAATTGACAAAGAACCAAAAGCTCAAATTAAAAGCCAAGATTTGAGAATGTTCCAGACGTAAAACCAACAACAGCAACAGGAAGATATGTTCCCGTCCGTGGGACAGTGCACCCAAACGCACCCGTTTCGTGGATGCCAGCCATTTTTAGAGGCTTCTATAATAAGCTGAGGGGTGGAAGAAAATTTAAAGTGATATCAGATGAATATTACAGTGGAATATCCTGAGAGCATTTACAGAGACTGATAGATGGACAACAAAGGCTCAACTTCAAAAGCCTAAGTTTACAAATGTGCCTGACTTGAAAACAGACTTGGTTGACATTGCCGTTGAACATGAGGGAAAAACGGATCTGTACGTTCTGTCTGTATTGGATGTGTTTTCAAGGTTTCTTTGGCTGCTGCCACTCCCAGACAAATCATCCCTTGCAGTGGATAATGAGCTGACGAAGTTGTACATTGATTTTGGATGGGGAAACCCTTGTATTATTCAAACAGACCAGGGTGGAGAATTCAAAGGCCACGTGAGCAGGCTCTGCACGAGTATTGACACTAAAATAATAAGGAGTAGCCCAAATCACCCTCAATCCCAAGGAAAGGTATTAAATAAGCATCTCTCATCCATAATTGCTTATCAGAATCTATAAATTATAAAAAAAATAGAGCCATGGATTCTGTTGCTCATCAGGGTTTACATTGTTTGATGATGAAGACAGAAATATATTGTCTCAATATAATGCACAATCCCAAGCCCTGACAAATCTTCGTCTTGAAAGTGAGAGAGAGCACTCAGCAAGGTCAACGCACAGGAGAATATGCAATATGCTGACCCCTTGGCTCTGGTTACAAGCCAGCTGTGATTTTACAGCCAAATTATGTAATAGCCTCTGTCTTGCACAAAACACTGGCATCACTGATCTAACTGTATAAGGCTTAGAGAGAACAGGCAATGTGATGAATCTCATTGTACATAGTACAATTTAGAATCACCTTGGCTAAATAATCTTTGCACAATTTTATCGGTTCTAAGCCTTTTCATCCAAACATCTAAACATTCTGAACGTAATATTCCTTCTAGTTTGTTATGGAGAAGAATATGAAAATAGATTTTTATGTTTTGACATGCGAGGGCGTTTTTTATGATATCCACAATATTCAGTTCATAGGCAATTCAAAAGTTCTCATTTCACATTGGTTACATCAATTTGACATATGTGTCCATAATGCATGGAGACTTGATCTTCGACATCTATATTTCACAGTCCTACTGAATAAGATTAACTGCAAAGTTACTTTTTGTTCGCAATTTCTGCATTTCTTTTAGAAATCCCTATTGGCTAAAGAGTTTGCACACAATATTACAGAGCCTTCTAGGTCTTTTTGTTCCGGGAAAAAACAGATGAAAACAGAATTTTAGGTAATGGCCTGTGAGGCCCTTATTTGGGGCCAAAGGGTCACCAAATCTACAATTTAGAATCTCCATTGGCTAAAGACTCTTTACACAACATGACAACCTTCTACGTAGGGCTGGATATTGCCCTGAATTTGATATTGCGATATATTGCAATAATTTACAAAATATTGCAATATGTATTGCGATATATTGGCTGGAAGCTTTCTGTTTGAATAGAACAACATTCTGTGCAGGAATCATCACCTTAGCATATAGAAATATGTTTATTAAGTCTCACACTTTATGGTAATAATTAAAACATAAATAAAATGAGTCTTGAATTGATAAATTGTTTAATTACCAACAAAAAACAGAACAAAATTTGACAACTTTGGAAGTTTGGAACCATGATTGATTTTCAAAAACATTTCCATTTGAAACCAAGTAATATCCAGCAGACAAGTAATATCCAGCAGACCAGCACCTCATAAAGGACATTGTATTGCTTATTAAGTTATTAGTTTGGGGTTTTTTTGTCACTTGAAAGTTGAAACTATGTTACAAGAATCTTGTTAGCAAAAACAAGATTGTCAAAACAAATAAAACCTTTTCTAGTTTTCTCGCAATCTTGCCCTAGTAATTACTAGTAGTAATAGAAATATGACACTGAGTCACTGACTGTAAAATAACTGGCAAATTTAAATGCAAATTGAAATTGTCAATCAATATTTGACACTTTTGTAGAAATGTAACTCTTTTGAGAAATACTCAACTCAAAACAAAAGACAATACCTCGCCAATACGGCATACCTGGCATTAGTGCGATAGGTCACTTTATCACAATTACCACATTAAGGCACATTTGTAATAAAATATCCAAGTCTAGAATCTTGTAAATTATGTAACATAAAGTCATAAACACTTTTGTGGAATAAACAACTCAAAACAAAAGGCACATCTGCCATAGGTAACTTTGTCACTTTGTCAAAATGACCACATTTGTAAATTATAAATATCAAAGTCATGTGTCAATATAAGTGACACCCTTGTAGAAATCCTTGTTCTCTCAGTCTTTTGAGTGACTAGAATCTTGTAAATTATGTAACATAAAGTCATGAACACCTTTGTGGAATAAACAACTCAAAACAAAAGGCACATCTGCAGACTGCCATAGATAACTTTGTCACTTTGTCAAAATGACCACATTTGTAATAAAATATCCAAGTCATGAGTCAAGTGGCACTTTTGTAGAAATCCTTGTTCTCTCAGTCTTTTGAGTTTTGACCCTGACTAGTAGATATTGTAGAATGTAGATTATGTAACATTAAGTCATAAACACTTTTGAGGAATACAAAACTCAAAACAAAAGGCACATCGGCCATAGGTCACACAAAAAATATCCACAAAATTGGAAAATGCACCAATGAACAACTTCTCAAGAGTCAAAAGACTCAAAACAAACTGTCAGTTCAATATTCAATCAATAATATCACTTCATGTTCTTCTTCAGGAAGAGAAGCATGTCAAGATTGGCAGGTTTCATTGAAGCCCTGATTGGAGTTAACATATCTCCAGCGGTTGAGAAGGCGCGTTCAGATGGAACGCTAGTACCAGGGATACATAGCATCTTCTTAGCAAAAACAGCCAAACGTGGAAACTTTATCTCATTGTCTTTCCACCACCCTAGACTGTCTTTGCTGAGAGGAATTGGGTCTTCATTAAAGTATCTGTCGACATCAAGTTTTGCCAAGTCGAACGGGGATTTGGCAGGTTCGGAATCAATGATGAAAACATCACCAAGAATTCCCTCCAAGAGACTGCCTCTGCTTGTTGAAGACGTGGAAGCTGTTTCTTCACTTTGTCGAGACTGAGACTTCTTTGTTGTAGAAGTGATGACTGGGGTGTCCTGACCTTCAGGCTCTTTTGGCTCTATTTCTGCATTATCTGGTAGTGCCGGGAGTGTAGGAAGTGTCGGGAGATCAGGGTCAGACTCTTGGGGCTCAGACTTGACTGTGTCACAGTTTTGAAGACATCATATTTTTCCTCGTTGGTGAGGAATGGCAGATTATTGAATCTAGGGTCCACTGCTGACGCACAGTATAACATCTCCGTCTGTTTGACATATCTGGGTTGAATGTATATCTTCATGATGTCTTTCATCTCCCTGATAGTAGCACTGTCTTCGTCATTTTGTTTCAGTGCTACTGTCAGGAGGTGATGCTTGAGAGGCATGATGACAGATACAGTTGGGTTACTCTCCGAGCATAGGAGAGTTGTCATGTCTTTCAGGGGTTTCAAGAACTGTACCACATCTTCTGCAACAATCACTTCATCATCAGTAATAGCTGGTAAATCTCCCTTTTTTCGGAAGTCTCCTTTGGCATGAGGGCTGTGATAATAGCCTCACGCATTTCAAGGAATCTTCCCATCATATCAAAGGCGCTGTTCCATCGTGTAGCGCAATCAATGATTACGTCGTGATCTGGAAGCAACAGAACTGCAGCCTTATCCTGGAGGATCTGATTTGCTAGTGGACTTCTGTGAAAAAAAACAACGATCTTCCTCATTTTAGCCAAAATGTGGGACACCCGTTTCACCTTGAGGGATTTTTGTACAGCCAAGTTGAGAGTGTGGGCGAGGCAGGGGACATGTAGGTTTGTTTCGCAGAGGCTGACAGCTTTTGTGATATTTGCTGAGTTGTCTGTGGTGACAGGAGGAAACCCCCCAGTAGTCTTGATTCTCCAGTTATCGACTGCGCTCTTCAACTCTTCAGCAATATTCTCGGCTGAAAATGAATTGAATAAACATTAGTAAATATTACTAAATAAATATGAAACCATTTTGACTTTTCAATTGTATTTTTGTCAGGTGTCATTCATTTCAAACAAGATAAATCAAACCCCTTTCCATTATAATTTCTAATACATATCAGTGACAGAAGTGCAAGCAAATCTTCATTTAAATATTACATAATCTGATCTATGTTAAAGATAATAGAGATGAAAATCAATGCTCTCAGACAGTCTGAGTGTTCATTCAGACTTCAGTGAGTTGAGTTCAGAAAAATTACGAAATACCTCTTTTTTTATTAAATACTCAATGAATAGGATATAATTTGACATTATTTGAAACATTAAAATAGTTTTAAAATTTAATTTAAAATTACTTTACAGTTTGAGTTTACAGCTTTGAATAATTTGTATGTCAGGTTTTTATTATCTTTGTAACTAAACATCATGTTATGTCGCCATTATCATATATTGTCAAAGTAATTTATTCAATAAAGTATATTAAATATATTTAAATGAATTATTTATCTTATGCAAAAATCCCTCAAAATTATGCAATTACCTGTGTGGCTCTCATTTGGGACACGTGTCTGCTGAACCAAGTTAACAAGTTCCCACTTCATGTTGATGTGGCAAGAAGTTATGGTCAGGTAGCTGTCTGTAGCACAACTTGTCCAGCCATCAGTTGTTAGTGCAACCTTTCAAATTTAAATCGGGGGCGGGATAGCGCAGTGGTTCGCGCGTTCGGCTTCGGATCAAGAGGTCCGGGGTTCAAATCCCGCCAGGGGCACGGCAACTTTGTCTGCAGTAGAGAACTGTTCTACACGCAGTCAGGTTTGGGTGCAATGCTACACTGAATTTCAGTGCAGTACCACCCATGGTTCGCTAGTTCCAGCCGATGCTCGCAGGTTTCACCGCAATGCATAGCCACATGGCATTGCGGGCTTTCTCCCTGCCATAATACTAGCAGCCGCGATATAAGTGAAATACTCTTGAAAGCGGCGTTAAACCCAAACTCACCTCACCTCACCTCAAATTTAAATCCTTTTTTATGAACCAAGAACAACATAAAGTTATATTAAGAAATGACCAATGTGCATGCAAGAAGTACTGTACCTTTAATCATTTACAATTTTACACTCAGACAATGAATTTTTTTAATAATTAAAATAATTCCCTATATTCAATCATAAGTACATCACTTCAATCATTTAGATGTAAGTTGTAACTATCAAAACAATTAGGAAATAAATCATTGAAAACGCTCAAAGATGTGTATAATTTGTTATATTTGATTAAAACATATTTTTAATGTCAATGATCAATATTAAAATAATTGCCTTATTTTATTTTTAATATCTTTTTTTAATAATGCATAATGATTGCATAAACTATTTCATAATTTCACTACTGTAGTAATGTACTATATATTTTAGTTTTCAAATATTGTTTTATTTTCTTAATTCTTAATTTCTTATAATTATATTTTCAATTATCTTGTAATGTAAAATAAATTCAATTGCAGAAATTTAATGAAAATTTAATTGGAACAATATAATAAAGTAATGCCTCAGTTCAAGTGTTCCAAACAACATACCTGTTCAGCTTCATTTAGTTGTACAAGAATTGATCTTTTTGTCTCTTCGTACATCTGTGGGATGATTTTTTTAGCAAAAGTATAACGTGAGGGACAGTGGTATTTTGGATCTAATTCAGACAATAATTCTCGGAATTCATGATTGTCGACGATCGAGTAGGGCCGAAGCGCTTTCACTATGAATCTTGCTACTTTGTTTGTGATAGCGAGTGCCTTGTGTGATGTGGCCGGGTACCCTTTCTTTTTTTCAAACACGTGTGTGATGGTCTGCTGTTGACGTGGTGGAATGCAGAGAACTTGTGACGAAACGCCTTTTCTAACACCTGCCCAGATAGCATTCATATGTTGGCCCATAGTTGGCCCACGATCACTGGTTTGGTTGGCCCATGGTTGTTACAGTGACGATGGGCCCATTTGGATATGCTCATCGGTTTTACATTGGCCCATCATGTTGGCTCAATGTTGGCCCAATGAAAGAGAATTTATACACTGAATGGCCCACAATTGGCCCATCGTGGTGATTTTGTTGGCAATATGTTGGCCCGATGTCATACCTATGTTGTTGCACTGCACTGTATACACTACACTCACTACATACCCTTACCATAAGTAGAAGTACCATTACCAGAAGTATACAAACAAGAAAACAATTTAATCAAATAAAACATATTTTTATTAGTTAAGTTATCTTGGTCCCGTGATTCATGTGTGCCACTTATCTTGCATAGGAAACCCCTATTTCATGACTGCCTTTGTCTCAGCATTAGTTGTATGTGGTCCTGGCAGGTTCTTGTAGGTTGCTCCTGAAATAATTGAAATAGTTTCGAAGTAAACACCTGTGAAATCAGAGCTAAAACATAGAACTTTAATATTGTCTAGCCAGTGTTTGGCCAAAATTGGTTCAACGTTGGACTAATGAATATCAAGATTTAAATGTTTTTTTCTTTCAAATAAAGACAAACTAGACAATTAAATATAGAATTATGCCAAGTTGTCAACTGATATGATTTCCATACCAAAAGTCTATTTAACAAAAATGTTAAATAGTCACAATCAACTCAAACTCAGAAAAGACTATTGTGAACAACAGAAACGTACATAAAAAAAATTATTAAACATTGTTCATGCATTTGAATACAACATTAGTAGATTGTTCCCTAGATATGATAATGTGATGTTTTGACCTTGAATTTATACAATCATATGTATCACAGTTAGAAAACATGTACTGTAATACTTACCGAGTTTAAGTCCTCCACTCATGAAATGGTTCTGTCGTCTGCTCTTTGACTGTTCCATAAAGCTATGGGACACATATGTTTGGTATCTACTGTGGTTTACTTAAACTAAAGAGCATGTCCCACATGATGCTTAAACAAACGTTTAAAAACATTACTTGAAATTTCCTTTCAAGTAATTTTCAACTTGCTTCAAATGAACAATTTAATAAATGCGAAATAATGGCTAAAAAATAACTTTTATTTACAACGTTGACCCAACAGTGGGCCAGTGTGGTGAAATATTATGCAAATGGGAGAATTTTTCAAATATTGGCCCACCGTTTGACCAACTATCAAAGACAACTATTGGATTAATGTCATTAAGATAATGTGGGCCCAACGTTGTCAAAGCGTTGGCCATCCAACCAACCATATACTAATGTTGGCCCAACAAACCCTTGCTATCTGGGTGGCTCCCGTTTCAAGATTGTTGTCTGAGACTGTGAAGGCATGGCACAGTTCAGATCTTTGTGATGAACACAAATGTATGTATGTGCGAACTCAAATTGCTTGTTCCCCCACTATATTTCACATCAACATTGCAGTAATTGGATACGGCAACATTTTCCGCAACTTTACCATCAGATACACGTTTCTTTAGACCAAAATACTTCCAGACTTATCTTTTAGCACGTTTTTTTGATATAATTTCATACGACACGACAGAGCCGTCCGCCATTTTGTTGCTAGGGAAACCAAGGGCAGATAATTCAAGGGAGGTAACTCGTCATGACCCAATATATTGCAGAATTTCACACATATCGCGGTATTCGTATCGCACGTTTTAGAACCGGTACATATCGGATTACCGGTAATATTGCACAGCCCTACCTTCTAGGTATTTTTGTTCTGGAGAAGATGAACATAGGATTTTAGGTCATGGCCTGTGAGACCCTTATTTTGGGCCACAGGGTCACCAAATCTACAATTTAGAATCTGCATTGGCTAAAGAGTCTGAACACAACATTTCAGTCTTCTAGGTCTTTTCGTTCTGGAGAAAAAATGAAAGTAGGTTTTTAGGTTATGGCCTGTGAGGCCCTTATTTGGGGTCACTAGATCAATAAACCTACAATTTAGAATCCCCATTGCCCAAGGAGTCTGTATACAAAATGTCAGCTACCTAGACCCAGTGGTTCTTGAGAAGAAGTCGAAAAAGTGAAACGTTTACGGACGGACGGATGGCCGGACGCCATGTCATGCCATAAGCCCATCGGGCCTTTCAGGCCTGATGAGCTAAAAATGTGGTGTCTTAAAGTTAAATAAGTTCAAAACTTAGGGAATTCTAGTGATATCATACCGTTGTCACTTAGCATTTGCGCTGACGTTGTTGATAGCAGATGTGACATCATATTTTTGTGAACATTACGGCATTCCCTGTGTGACATTTTCACTGTGTTGAGAACTGAGATCAAACTGCAGAAACAGAGAAAGAGAGCAATTCTGTCTTTTCTTGACCATAAAATTATAATAAAAAAAAAAATTATAAAAAATTATTTGCTTAATCAATGAAAACATACTGGTTACAAACTACAATTCTTACTACCCACAAACCTCAAACACAATAGTGTTATACCATCTGTCATGATTATGGATTGAACTAATGACATCAAACTATTAATTGACAACATACTTTCAACTCTCTTTTTTGCATGGGCGGGTATTGGTAAACAAAATTGCCCCCCTAAAAATTCCAGGATCCGCCACTGCTGACAATGTTATGGCCTCAAAGTTGATGATATAACAATGTTATGATGCCATAGTGCTGATGACGTCACAATGCTATGCTACTTCACTGAGATCACTGACAAAGAAGCTAAAAGGCAGTGTTGTGTTTGAGATTAGTCTACCACTTAAATTAAGAAAATAAAAAAAATTAAAAATGAAAAGGAGCCTTTTTTTAATGAAAAGTTCATTTCTTACAGTCTCCTTTTCTATATTTAATAAAATGGTGATGTTTTCAGAATAAATACCTTTTTCATAGTCTGAGTGTAAGACTATGTTTAGGATATGTTCATTCATTAAGATAAGATATCCTGGAGGGAATTTGTTTCATTTGCATGCTGGGGATATTTGTAACTGTAATCAAGTCCTGTTGATATATTTAATATCAGAAGACACATGGGTAAGATTCTCAATTTATGGGCATTTAGAATAATGTTAAATTCTAATATACACTACCGTGTATTTGTAAGGTTACTGTCATTCTAGAAAACTATTGAGCTTCTCTGTAATCAGACCTCAAACACTTTTGATCAAAGTTCCAATGGACACCCCCTTCCACACACACACACACACTTTTTCACAACCAGAAATTTGTTTTGCAAGGTACCTGCCCGAAAATGTCAGCTTTGGAAATGTAGTGGGTCTCGAGAAGTGTCATATGGGGACAGACGACTGCCTATGCTATAAACCCATTTGGAATTTCGGGCCTTTTTGGCTAAAAGTGCATTGTCAAACACAAATATATGACATGGTTTTTAATAATTTGCTGAACTATAATAACATTTAATGCTATAAGGATGTCCCTTCTATATCAAACCTGGAGGTTGCTATAACATACATATCATGCTCCTGAAACGTTGCATTTAAAGTAACGAACCAACTACTGAAGAGTTGCTTTAAGATATTATCAGTTTTTCAATGATAACTTTGATTTTGACTCAAATGTGTTATCAAGTCTGATAGGTTCCATTTCCAAAGTATAGCTAAATTTGTATTGTTAATTGTATTTTTCTGAAACTCTTTAGGCGTATTATCCATCTGCCTTTTTATTTTAAGATTTTAAAATTATCATTTGAGTTTCTATGGAAATGGTTGGATTTGGACACAGGGACAGGTTAGTTTCCATATAAGAATGTTTTAAAAAGGGTTTATCATATCTTTTTGAACCTAATATGTGTTATCCACCTTGTGAATTAGTTCATTACCGGAGAAAAACTGTTTGTGTTATCTTTTTGAAACTTAAAAGGTGGTAATCACTTTTAAACGTGTTATCTTATGACTTGTTAATTGTTTTTAATATAAAATTATTGTGTTTTCATGGAAACGAACTGGACTTTTATTGAGGGACAAGTTTCTTTCATTTCCAAACACAAATGGTCAATATACCTTTTAAAAATATGGGCCTTTTATGTTTCAAAACTTTCAAATTTTGATTGGTTTCGATGAAAAGAAGTGAGACCTTTTTGTGAGGGACCCATACTTTTGTTTACACTGCTTGCAAAATTTATCTGCACGTCAGTTTTATAGACAGTAGATAGGTAGATATATGCATAGAGTCAATATGAACACCCAACAAAATTCAACTTAGTATTTGCATATAAAATATAATCATGTAATAGTAATACTTTATTGCTATACATTAGTAAAATAATGCATATATAAAATATAATCGTAGTACATTATTGTTCAGGATTGTTTGTCAATTTGAAGATATTACAAATATTGCTAAAGGTAAAAGTTTGTTTTTCTGGGGTTTTTTCAAAAGGTGTGCACACTTCTTTTCTTTTTTTTTTTTTTTTTTCTTTCTTTCTCTATTTATTTTGTTTATTCCATTTCATTTCAAATACATACAAAACAAAAAATACATGTCATCAGTCTATTGTTGTCAAAGAAAAATAATAATAGGTGTCAGTAAAATTTACCAGATTGATGTTAATGGCCACAAAATTGACTACCAATAGAGTGTTTTACATGCCATCATCAAAAATATTTTCTACTCAAATACCAAATTAACTGTTAGTTATAGCCATGAAGACAGTTTTAAAATCTTAACGTAACATAATATTATGAATGGTAAAACAAATTCTCACTTGTGTACCATTTAATTTGGGCAAATGATCCATTTTCTCAACAGGAACCCAATATTGTAAGTAAAACAGAGGTAACATGAAGGTTTAAAAAAACTACACCCTATATCAAATAAAAAGAGTAAAGGAACAATGTCAGCCATACTACCGATCTAAGGAAGCGGCCCATTCAATATCAGGTCAAAATGTACGCTAAGAATTGGTGACATTCACAAATAAACGAACGTACAATGTACCTATCAACAATACTTTTCTCCACAAACCCAGCTGATTTCAAACATATGTCACACCTAAGATAACTTTAGTAGCTCTTCAAACTCGAAAATCGACCAAAAAAACCTCTCCCCTGAACATTTTTCTGCAGTATCACAGTGTTAATAATCAAAGTTATGATTATTTTTCTGTTTTCCATCCAGAGGTAATAATATTGTTTAATATACCCATATATATAGCCCCAAGGAACATTTGATATTGCCACAATTCGATCAGTTGAAGACTCACAAACAGACACACACACAATCTATCACATCTTTGTTGTACCGGGCAGGCTGACCTAACTGCTCTCTGATTGGTTGAAAATAGCATATTTTTCAAGGGTCTTTTATTACTGTTTATTAATTAATGAACAAGTGTTTTTGGTGAAACATTGAATATTGTGTGAAAAATAATCATTTTCTACAATATAAAGTAAAGTTTTCCCCTTCACCCAAAACTTGGACCTCAAATGAACAAAACAAATCTTCGACCCATGGCCTATACTTTACTTTTATCAAACAATTTTATAATTTTGATATCTACAGGTATCTTAAACATAAAGACTAATTAACACATTGAAACTGTCTTAGAAAACTATTATTGCAATGATCAATATTGAAATATACAATTGAAACATCAATATACTCACAGATTGTTGCTAGGGATGATGCCTAATAAATTTCACTGATGTAATATTCATTCCCTTTTTATTTCTCGCCCTTGGAGTATATTGAATATCAAATTTTATAAGGCAATATTTAAAAATGTGATTGCGCTGCACTTGTGATTCAAAAATGGTTTTGACATCACAGTGTTATCACTAGGGCATGAGACTCGCTGGGATGTTGGCTTCATCACAGTGTCAACAATTAAATAAAGTCGGCAAATAATAAACAGAACACTAAATATCATTCGATGTAACACCATCGTAACGAAACGTTGCTCATTTGACACCAAATCGTTAAAATGGTTTGACACGAGTCGTTTAGTTTCCTCTATAAAATGCATGAGGTGCAGTATTGCCATGTAATTAGATATCAAGAGTGACTTCTTCTTGAGCTTTCAGAATTGGATCTGTCTGCTACGAGACTGATGTACTGGTATCCAATAGAATTCTTATAGTATATTTCAAGTTGAAAGTTAGGCTGACCTGTTCGCTTTGTTAATGTAGACAAGAAAAGACGTGAGGTAATACATCTAAACTGGTCAGTATTATTTTCAAACTCGTAGGTGAAGAAATTGTACGGCGGGTGAAAAAACAATAAGGAAAAATAAACTTATCACTTTGTAAGCTGAAATTATGAACATTATAATGTGAATGTTGATAGTACATATTTCTTCAGCATGGTCAATACCTTGAATTTGTGGGTTTTTTAAATTCAGATAAATCAATATTCACGTATTTTGAAGAAATGATAGAAACCACGTTAGCACGCTGCTGATGCAAAAGTCACATAACACAGGTAACAAATAATTGCTGACAACCGATGTTGTTCATTTCATCTATTATAAAACACCTAACAGCCACCAAAAGTCACACAAGATGTGCGCGAGTAACATCTGAAATTAACTAAAAACTGTACAAAGAGTATATACGTTAGAAGAATCGCCATTGTTCTTGCATTTTGGTTCAATAGGTTCAGAACAGATGAGAGCATGGTCTGTGATATAGGCGGATATCTGCTTGTGTTAGGCCACTGCCAACGTTTTCGCCAACGTTTTCTCTAAGTCACGTCATGGATGGCAAATGCAATAGATGTGCGTTTTGGTATACACATATGCACTGGAGAGCCGTGAACGATGGAATCAGAGCGTTTCAATTGCTACATGAACAAATACTGCATATATGGCAGTGACAACTTTGGGGTTGGCATACAACGTTTTATCAATGGTATGTTGGACATCTTACCGTTAATGAACAAGCGTTTGGCAGGTTTTGCATTAACTCTGAAACAGCCCTACTGGGGCCTTTCGAATTTTCGCTAAAGTATTGCTTTTTTATATGTTGACACATGAACATAATTGGTATTAATGTAAAACACTTTAAACTTTGAAAGACTTAAGTGGTCAGAAAGTATTAACACGAGCATTTGTGTTTTCCCCTATTGACTTTCTAAATTGTAAAACTGATAATAACAACGTAAATATTGTGTGCTTTGGTGTTTAAAGGATTTTAGTGTTCATTAGGCTTGTTTTATCTGAAAGTTCAACCGCGCGTTTCGTTGTTTTATAAAAAGTATTACAATGTAGTTATAGGTTTCTTTTGCCTGTGAGTTAATTAAGATAATGCTTGTCATGTACAAATATATATCTTCACATCACCATCATGTGAGTGAGTTAGTGAGTGAATTATTGTGTAAGATCACTTGTGTAATACTGCATCCGTTAGTGGATGGAAATGTAACGTAAGTTAATTGCCTCTTTGTAAAACTAATTGCAAACGGAAAGACACCAGCACATTACCATCAAAGTTTTTTTTTTACTGCCGTTGTACATTGCAGAAAGTTTTGCTAGTTGGCATAAATATAACATGCCACAAACAAACTTCATTGTATTCAAATGGAAATTATAAATAGAAGACAAACACTATCCCCCAAAAAATATCACTTATAACAAACTTAACACTTTTGTTTTGTTTTCAAACAAAATTTACAAAGTAGTTTGCTATCATCTACTTGTGGAACTGTGTGTCAGGTATTACATTGTATATTGAAGTAAAAGGAAAGTGACATTGTCTGGATCTACAAGCGGAATGTACTATGTTAAAGACAACTGGACAGGACAGCGTCTGGACAATGAAACATCTAATTGAGCAGAATGATGTTCTATCTGGCAAGGCAGAATCTCCAACACCACAGATTTCCATGCCAGAGTGCATTTTCATGTAAAAATGACGACACTGTGTGAAAATGGGAATGATTTCATTTTCCAAAATAGTCAAATATCAACTGATGTTATGTATAATTACTTTTTTTTAAATTTAAATGACAATTGAATAAATGACAATAATTTCATACAAGGAAGGTACCTACTTTACAATAACTGAGTTAATGTTAACTTTAAGTTAACATTTAATTTCCCTTTTTCTTTTTAAAGAAAACCCATTAGTTTCAAAATTTCAGATATTCTTTTCATCTATAACTTTGTCTCTTCTAAAGTCATATGGGGGTGACAGTGATATTCATCGTGAATGAAAGAGAGACCTAAAATACTAAATATATGATCATTAAAAATATATTTTAGCAACTGTTTCTATGATGCTGTCTAGGTTGTGTAAAACGTTCCATTTGATATTATTCTTTCAGAGAAAAAATTCTCAATATTGTTTTTTTGCTTGACTTATGACTGGTCGTTATATAATTTTTGTATATGAATCAGATTTCGTTCACAAAATTTTCAAATTGAAATGAATTCCTAACCATCATGAACACAATTTTTACTCCTAGATTTAGATAAGTCAAGAAATACAATTGAACAGATGTTTTCAGAGCTTCAATAAATGTTATATCAATCATCCGTAGGCCATCTTCTGTTTTATATATTTTCAAAGTTTTTCTTAGAATCTTTTTTTCATTTCAAATACATTTGAAGAAGATGTTTTCTAGTAAAAAGAATACATGTATCAGATTGATTAGGTAAAGTGTGAAAGATGTGGACTCATTTGAACTGCTAACGGTAACGGTATTTTTACAATCTAACTTTTCCCCCTCCGATTAGCAAGTATTCTATATATTCAAGTATTCTCCCTTTGAGCCTTTGTCTGGTATTAATCACACATAATTCAGATAAGGTCACTCTAAGTTTGTTACCAAATTTAGATTCAGCTTGGTGCCTTTTTATTTTCATAACATAATATGTCATCATTATTTGCCTACGATCATATCCAAACTGCTTTAGTGTTATCAAACTTTATTTTTAGTACCGACATCTTATAAAATGTATTTGCAGTATTTCATGATAATCATGTACGTATGTAAACTCAAAAAGCTTCATCAATTACCTTCTCAGTCTATTTTAGAAACCCCATCTCTATCAATACTCATTCTTCTCTTATATTTCAAAATCAACCTTTTATATTCCATCCCGATATGTCAAATGTTAATATTATTTAGACCGTAGCTGCTATTGTTTGAGCCGTGGTATAACCAACGTGAATTTCAGTTAGACCACGGCCGGAACTACTTTTTATATGATTCCGATTTAAATTTTTACGTGGTTTCAAAATCTCGTCAAATGCTTGACATGTATTAAAAGAAGAACATAACTCAAATAAACATTTTATTACATCAAAAGTGTGTTTACAGTTTAAACAGCTTGGGAAGTTATAAAGTATGTACAGTGATATCAATGTTTACGTTCAGAAGCGGTTCCTCTCGGGCCCTGGCGTCCTTATTAACTTCGTTCATCATATACATAGTTGACTATACTAGACAATACTTCCCGAAACCTGTAAACAAAATTAAAGAAAATTGTGAAAGTTATATTGATATATTGTCTGTAGCATACAAGTCATTGTATGTTCAGTAACCTATTAGTATTACACCATTTCAATCGAAGCGTTTAAAATATTTACACAGTGATGTAAAATTGCGTACTGATTGAAACAAATATATTAAATACTCACTAGATAGTTAATGTTACTTTTTAACCAATGCCAATGATCAATTTGCAAGTGAAGGGGGAAACTTAAATACACGTGTCTACATTCCCGCTGAACTATCTAAGCTCCGTGAGATACAATCTAGATAAAGAAAAACATATTTATTAAAAGTTTAATGAAAAGTTACTTACGTAGTAAGTGTTGTTCGTTAAAATCATAATAATTCTTACCTCACAAACACTCAGAACAACGTTTCAACCCCTCCACATACGTTGAATTGAGCTGCAAATATCCACGTCTGAACATTTCAAATGCCTGTTTTCAAATGACTGGAACGCCACGTGCGCAGGTCAGAGGTTCACTCGCACGTGCAAATTGTGAGAATGCGATTTTCACGATCTCTGTGGTATTGTTTTGATGTCAATTTCGTTTGCGGCATGGGCTTCATATGTGTGATTTGTCCAAAACAATATAGTTCGCGAGAAAAATATTAAATTAGTTGATAAGATACATTTTAACAAACGTATTATTATTTGGCAATAGTCTAAGTAAGTTAGACCATTCGGGCCTTGTTGTCTAATCGTTGAAATGGTTAGTAAGACCACTCGCGCTACGCGCTCGTGGTCTAACTAACCATTTCAACGATCAGACAACAGGCCCTCATGGTCTAACTATTACATCTACTCTCGTACTATCGTGGGTAAAGGTATAGATAATAAAAAATTGAACTGAATAGAGTTACACCATTCACTTGATTAAGGAACGTGAAACAGCCCAGGAACGTTTTTGAATAGTATTTTAAAAGAAGAACTTGCTTGCCACAGAACATTGTCTTATATTTGTACACTTCTTAGTGCCTTTCACGAATATCAATAATAAAACGATTGAACATGTTTTGGAGAAGCATGCGAATGGAAAAAAAAACATGGACCACCTTTCGGACAGGATATTAAAAGCATTGCTCTATTAAGTATTTTGTGAAATCATAGCATTAGCATCATAAGTGAGTTATCAGGTTAATAGGTTGATACGAAATCACAGAATGGAATTGAGGAATATATCTGGAAGTATTGCAGGCACATGTCTAATGTTCTGTGCAATGACGCGTGCATATTCACATATGATGATAATCAAATGTGTCTGAAACCCGTAATGTCTTTCGTTTTGGTAAAAGGTCTCATATAAATCCATATTTAACAAACATACACTAGTTAAAGTAGAATATAACATGTTTTTAAGTAGTTGATCAAAGAAGAATTTTTGACTGAATTTGTTTTCATATAAAAATTATAAACATAAACAGAATTGTATCTAATTATGTGAACGTTCGTGTTTAAAACAGTCCATACATAAATGTACAATTGCGGAATTGTCTATGGGAATCACTTGTCAATGTCTAAATCAAGAAGCTTGGAAAATTAATGAACAGTTAAATCAGATATCATTCCAAATTCAAGACCTCATTCCAGATTAAAGACGATAACAAAAATTCAAACTAGATGGTCGTTATTAATAAGTTCACTATGGGATTCACTAACCAAATTCTGAATGCCTTTGAGAGAAATCTAGAGGTATTTACCGATCAATATCAGACGTCTTAAAGGGGCAGTAGCACGTTTTTTTTTGCTGAAATAAGTCGATGACATTTATTTGAAAAATAATGTCACCAATAGTAAAACACCCTTCTCTCTTCGGAAAATCAAGTTAAAAAATGAGTGTACATGGTTCATTAAAGCCCGGGGAATTCGAAATGATAAAATGTGTTCACAATAAAATGCAATGCAATTTTTGCTTTATATGCAACACCGTTTTTACCACTACGGATAATTGGAATATGTAATAAGATGTTTTACGCTCTAAAGTAAAAATAAGTGACATAAACTATCATTATAAATAAAACATTTGAACAAAATCAAATTTGCAAAAAACGTGCTACTGCCCCTTTAATCCATCTTTGAACGGAGATCAAGGCGTGTGTGTGAACCAGTTGCGTGATTACAGTGCCAGTATATAGATCAAATGTTGCATTCACACCAACACAGAACAATTCAGAGTATTCGTTCTGGTACATGCTGAATGTTTGAATTTAGTTCCACACAGACAAGAATTCCAAATGATACAAACATTGTGTATTGAGTTTTTATTTCACCATGAAGCTGTGGTTTGTAGAAGATATTTCCCACAGGGTACATATTTACTTACTTTGAACTGTCTTGGTTCTCTTTGTACACGGCTCTTATGCTGCTTGAATCTCGTTTAATGATCAGTCCAAAGTGTTAAATTCCTTACACAACGTAAATGTGCATATGCACTTGGGAAATCATCTAAACATTCTATTTTCTCTCTAAATCCTAGTTTGAGTTGACGTTTTCACGATCCAACTAATAAATTACACTAAAATCCCATGAGGTAGTCCTATTACTTCATTCTGACTTTGTTTCAGTAGTGTGTTTCATTGAGTGCAGCGTATTTGTAACTATTGATGCTGTTTCTGAGTATATTCTATACGTTGTATTCTATCATGAATTTAATTGACACTCGACTATGGTTATTTGATTTGTTCTTTTATCTAGGCGTCATTCCGGACAGAACTAGACCGTATTTCCCAGAAGCATTTTATCATGCACAAAGCCATACATAAACACACACATTATTCGAATATTAAATTTTAATCCGGCAATACAATTTATGTTATACATGTATTATCATGAATCTTGTTCCATGATTTATGTTTTCTTCTTTTTTGTCGATATGAAAATAGCATAGTGTTCAAAGTCAGGAGTCAGGAGAAACACTTCATAATAAAAATTGTCACTACTAG
Source organism: Gibbula magus (assembly GCA_936450465.1). Lineage (NCBI taxonomy): Eukaryota > Metazoa > Mollusca > Gastropoda > Trochida > Trochidae > Gibbula > Gibbula magus. The sequence goes on along the minus strand of OW388289.1, from coordinate 62,082,210 downwards.
CAGGCCGATCATTGCCCTCATTCGCATTCCAATACCTTACATTGGCAAAACATCACATCACATCAGTCACTTGATCTTGCAGCAAGTAGACTTAGCCATGTTTATATGTACTCTTTTGACCATGGGGCAAAATACCCCTGGGGTAAATTTTGCCACCCCGGGTCAAATGTTAAATCATACAGATAGTTTACATGCATGGATATGTGCAGTTCTTCTCAGAATTCGAAAAGATATTCAGTCTTGTCATAAACCCATGAATCGCCCCTCGATGGCTTGTTGGTGTCATTTTACATAGATGGAAACGGCGGGAAACTATTGCATGTGATCTGTTTATAGATGGAAGGCGCCAATAATTGGAACGGGTATTCAGGTAAGTATTTCAGCAGGGGGTAAAATCTATATAAATTGTTTATATGCAGCATTTGCCCATGGGGGTAGATTTGACCCTGGGTTAAAGTTAAATTGACCCACCTCTCGAGGTGGATCAAACTTGAACATAGACTAAATTATTCCCCCGGGGCAAATAATGTTTTCATGACAAAATTTGCCTCCGGGGGTCAAACGGTTGCATGTAAACAAGGCTATAGACACTTACTTCTCCAATTAACAACCTAAACGAGTAGTTTACAACATTAGCTGCGACTGTAGCAGCAACTACACGACTACTCAACCTAGGCATCAAAGAACATTCATCACAACACAAAACACTCAAATATCAAACATATTTACACCCAACGATGCCGTGCAGAGTTTAGACATAATCCCTCTGTTTGATAACTTGCTTGATGGCATTTCCCTTACGAAATGCCGCAATAGTTAAATAAGGAAGATGATCATCCATAAATACCCTTGTCTTCTTCATAACAGCAGCAACTTCTAGAATGACTGTCAAGCAATTTAAAACTTCATGGTACGCTGTATAATCAAAATTTAAAATAGAAATTGTATTTATACTTTGTACGTACAATGTATTTCGTCATGATTGGAAATTTTTTATATTATGCCCTATTGACCTATATTTTAACAGAAATAAACGTTCATGCATATTGATTACTATATCCGCATGTTATTCTTCTGTGTGATACGTTTTATCTACCGATATCTCCGCAACTACACTGGTTGTTTATTGTGGACTGTCCTCTTGTTCTTCTTTAGATAGAATCAAATAGAACCAGTGTGAATATTTCTGTTTCAGGATATGTCTTTTATAGGGAATACAGGTATATTATGGTTTTTAGTCGGACATAGAACAAGAGTATTTAAAGATTATTTTACTCATTACACAACACTAATAAAATGTTTTCTAGCATTAAGGTTTCTATCTGCTATAAGATTTTATGATTAATGAACTATAAATAAAGGCACTATTTTAAGTCTTGATGTCACTGTCACATTATCGATTAGGAATCAAGAGTACATGTAAGTTAAGTTTGAAAAGCTCGACTGCGAACAAATAATTGAGTACAAATGCTTCGTGGTGAATCAAGTAAGGATAATTCATTTTTATGATGAAATAGATTCATAAAATGTGTTTCACAATTTCACTGGCTTACACACGTTTTGAACGTATCATATATTCAAGCGATGCAATTTAAAGGAATGTTTAAATGAAACTGAAAATTAAGATGACAATATTCAAATACATATTGAGTGCTGAAAAAAGTTTTAGTTTTCTCTTGGATCAGGCGTACGCGTACCTCCGCCGACAACAGTACCGCACACCCTCCATACGTTCATTAAATTATGTAATACATGGTTCTTCTAATGTGCTGTATTACTCTTAACGTATAACTGAGTTACAAATTGAATTCTAATGTTAACTTTTTTCTTATAATTATACACATGTGATGGCAGTGTTTAAGAAGTAGAGAATGTATGTCGGTCACATGACCTTGTTCAATATCCAATCAGCAGAACGAATATAGCTTAACTTCAAAGTCTGAATTTGAATAATATTAAATCCTATGAAATCGCATTTATTGATCCGTCGTCACCCTGTATCCGAGAGGTACTGACTAAACTCAGTCAAAAGAGACAAAATTGGATGTGTGTGTGGTGTTGTCGTGCGTAAATGCAGCACAGAACCGCTAAGTGAAATGTGTATTCAACCGATAGAGTAGAGACTTTCTGATTATGACTTCAGAAAGTCCTAAGTCCTGTGAACGAAATACTTTTCTTGCAGAACCCCTTCTAGTTGTGTTCATCATGCGTATAGTTCAACAAACATTCTGATGCATGCCGACCAAGGAACTTTTCTTGACAACAAAACCGTAAAGGATATGCGAAACTCGTGCAGCATACAGTGGGTGACAACCATTAGTGGCAAGAGCGTAAAACGAGTTGTAAGATATTCGTTGTTGGAATAATACTCAACTGTTATATTATTAGTGAAAATAGAACGATTAAGTAGTGAACTATTTAGAGAATACCGTATGAGTACACTTTTCACGTTACAGTAAACGCTGGGATCTTCATATTGAGTTTCGAAATTTGCACATAAAAGAGATCTTGTGTAATACAAATAATAACAATTTCGGAATTACGAAGTATCTGTCCCTCGTGAATGAATGTGTCAAACATCTCGCTGAAGCTCGGAGTTTATCACAATATGACATACATTGTAGGACAGATAATTCTATAATTCTTCGTAAATCTGTGATAATTCTTATATTAAACCTTTGAGAATGATCGGCACACGTTTCCAGAACTGATTATGGCATTTTGTAATATTTCTAAATGTCAGTTTGTCACCAAATGTGATGGTTACCGAAGACGTTGTTTTTCCGATGTCTACTTTGACATATGAACTGATACGTTTGAGCAGAGTGTTGATCCAAGGAGATAGGAATTACATACTCAGAATATTCAACATGTCTAGCTGAGATAATGTTGGACAGGATGCGTCATCCGATTTGACGGGTTTGTCATTGTATAATACAGATATAAAAGAACATAAAAGTACATGCAAGTGGAGCCGTTACATTTCCGTTTAAGGTTGAATATCCATAAAACTAAAATTACAAAGAGCCTAACACAAAATAAACATAATATTCTGAACTACATTCACATTTTCAATTTCAAAATTATTTCTGAAGCAAATATTGTAGTAAGGGCAATGGGAGGATATACTGTTGTGTATCTACCCAAATTAAATACATGCATATAATAGCTCAGGTTAACATGACATGAAATATATCTCATTCTGCGAAAAATCGACCCTGCTGTAAAATTACAGGATATTACATCCACCGGGATAGGAGAAATTCGTATCTGATGTCACCAGCCAACAATTCAACTGACAAAGCCTGTCTGATTTTACCTTATAAAACGGACATTCAGCAACATATACTATTTATGTTAGACAATGGTAAATAGTTTTAGAGATCGAAACATGTTAAATTGATGTTGACATCAAAAGAATTTAAATAACGTTTAAACATAAAGTGAGTGTGTATAATGACTGTAAAGTGTGATGAGAGTGCCTCCTATGACCCACCACAGTACATAAAGTGCCTCTAACAAGAACAAACAATGTTGATATTAAGGGGTTATATTAGAGTACACGTATTCGTAATTGCTGTACTGTGACATAGAACCAATAACGTGTCTCCATTGCACGCAATGACGCATGATATCCACATTATGCATATCACAACACTGTTCACAAAAGCACCATTTCTATCTAATACTAGCAACAGCCACTTTGGAATACTCCAATATCGGAGACTAGCAGATGTTGGAGTTCTTTCCAATTATTTCAATATGGCCAAAGAGGTAAATCACACAATATCAACACAGCAAAAGATAATATTAATCATTTGCTGATTTGTTTTTAAAAATGCAAAACAGCTTTAATAATAAAAGTATGCACATGCATGTAAATATTGGATATATTTGAAGCGTGAATCAGCAATATTTTATACTGACTTAAATAATGAGCTAAACGTAAAATTCAGCCTACCAATTTGCAGGCTTAGAATTTAAGTAAAAAAGCAAGTAAACTTAAATCTTAGACAACGACTACGAACAAATATTTAGTCAAAACTTTTCGGGCTTAAGGATGTTCGCTCCTTCCTGTTGAACTTCAAAAATGAAATATGATTTACTTACGATTTTTTGTCATTTTTATTTACTTCATGATATTCCACATGACCTACAGACTTTTAAAAAGCAAATGAAATAAAGAAAATATGACTTTAGAACCTCTAAAAAGTGCTTAAACAGCATAAATGGCCTAAATTTGACTAAAAAGGGAGGTTTTCAGGTACATTTTGTGTCAAAGCTTAAAAAAAAACACACTACCATATGTATTTTTTCATCGATTTCGGTAGGAGGACATGAATTTTGTAACATATCAAAAAAGTTTTTAAAAAGTTTAATACTAGAAATGCAGAATTTTAATTTTTTTTCTCATTTTCCCCATTGACTCACATTGTACCTCCCCCCACTATCTTACAGGCGTCATATCTCGAAAAAACCTACACTACCCCCTATTTTTTAATTCTGATTTTTCAATTATACTTTGATCTTTTAAAAAATATAAGTTAGAAAAAAGTTTAATTCTATAAATTTGAGGAGCGAACATCCTTAAATCCTTTTTCCGCCCCAGGTTAATGGAATAGGAAGCACTTGCAACGAAATAGTTTAGAGTGATGATATGGGTTTCTTCATATGTTTTTTGACAGAATGTTTGGTATTTTAGTTTTAAAGATTCAGTTTTAAAGATTCAGTTAGAAAAAAATCTTGCATTGTTGGCGTCTTTGAATGGTAGGTTCTTTCAGGATAAGTCAGGCTCGATAAATATATATATATATATCACCATAAACATGATCACTTTCTCAGACCACATTTAACAAAATCTCCTATATACTTTAGTCCAAAAAAGAACATATTGAACAGTTGCAATAATCCGGTTCCTGGACGTTAGAAGTGGCAAGGGTCACGTTAATAACGCCATGTGAATACCAAAACGAGTCTATTTCAGATTCAAAGACTCAAACTATATTTCTCAATGGGATTGAAACAGTATAATAAGCTCATACAGCAATAATTTTACACAGACGATGAAGCCGCCGTCGTCCTATGCAACATAGTGACTTTGACACTCTCTTGATGTTGTTATACATATTGTTATCAAAACTATTGTTGTCTGTGCAAAAAGGCCTCTAAATCTGAATAAATCCTTTGACGTTGAACATTGATTCATTGTTCTTAATGGTAATACAGTTTTAGAATTTGAATGTTTCAAATTTAATTAAAGGAATTTATTATTAATCATTTTAGACACGATGACGTTACAATGTGGGCACCTGTACTTTTAAATGCTTTTTTCCATTTTTCATTTGTTCAAATTTGCTAAATATATAATGAAAGTTTATGCAGTTTATGTGAAAAAGCACATTACACGAACCGATTGTATTCGTAGACAGCAGTGTCAGGTATAAAACGAAAACTGCTAGCGATCATTTTAGTGCGAACAATTTTTAATAATTTGCGTAACCGACCCATCACCATTGTGGGAATTTCCCATTCCCATTCGTTTTAGAATGTATTGCTTGAGGAGGAATGTTTTGCAATTGGTAACATGTCTTTCCCATTGTGTGAGATCTCTTTATTTCCATTTGAAAACGTGCTACGCCCCCTTTATATGCTATACACAGAGAGAAAAAAATCACAATCAATGTGTTCCTGCTGTTATCAACATGACGAGACAATGGTTGTAATTACACTTGAATGGACAGACAACATCTGCCGCTGTAAGTTAAACGTTCGAAGTATGTCCGTAGAAAAATACTATTTTAAAGCCAGTGCATTCGGTATAGTGATAATATTCACACACAAAACATGTGCACTGGTCAATTTGTTAAAAGTAATTCTGAAAACTTATCTATAACGGACAAAATGACAGATTTTGGTTAGTAATGTTTAATAGGTTAATAGTTAACACTATTATGCATGCAAATTGGACGTGTAATTCGGTTTCTGCACACGTATATAAGGCCGTTGCTCGATTTTAATTGAAAACAAGTAATTATCACATATTTGGCGATTGAGTATGAATATGGACGTCGAGTGAAATTATTATAACTGAAATCAACACTTTTGGATAAAATATTATCAAATATTTTTAATGTCACTTTAATGTAGTTGATGTGGTACAGAGTAAGTGAGGTAACTCGAATGTATAAAGTACGTTGTCTGTGTTTACTCAAGCTCAATCGTTTCAGAGCATAAAACTATCGTTAATTATTCATTTCAATAATTAACCAGCTTTTATTTCTAAACGTTGTTCAATGCTTTTGTATTTTTATCGTTCATTCATAGAAGTTTTTTAGCTGATATTATAATAACAAAAAATTCTAAACTTAAATCGTAGGAATGAACTTAACCTTGCAGATACTACATTAATAGTATTCGTTGTTGTCGTTGCTTCAGGCAATCAACGGACCACATATGTAAGCACGAAGGTCAGAAATGATAACATATATATATAAAGGGTCTAAATTAGAAGAAGGTAATGTGTCATTTATATAAGGTACACTTAAGGTAAATTGAGATACATTAATTAAGGAGAATGACTGTCCTGTCTTCTTTACATACTAGCAGAGAATTGTGTATTTTCATGTAATAACCATTCAATGTGTCAAACAATGACATGTTTCAGACAATATTTGACCTCGTTGTTTATTTCGAGATTTAGTCTAGTTGTGCAATAATGCGAAACTGCGCTAGTCAGAAGGAATTTACGACTCACAGTACTGAATTACGGGAAATATTTGTCAAAACGAAACGTTCCCAAGTTCATGGTAAGATTTGAATCACACAAGTCTAGTAAAACGCACATACCTCTGCAATTGTTTTGCCTATTTTCTGCTTTAGATGAAGTTATCGATATCATTGTGAATTGGAACTGATGACTGATGAAAAATGAAGAACTCGCCGTTGTCAAGCAAGTACAACATTAGTATCCATGTCGAAACATCGCCTACTTAGAATAAAATGGTTGTATAACATAGTTTTTCATTCTTCATATGCATAAGCTCGAATTCTAGAATGCCTATCAAAGAAGTCACAATATGATTATATAAGACACATATCTGCACACTTTCAGAAAAATCGAACAACAAAATGTCAAACGAGGCAATAGCTATTCAGCATATATTTCAGACACTATGTTTGTCTCTGTGTCAATTTTTGTGTCAACTAAACTCGACAGGAAAACACAGACGACCCTCCCGACGACTTGCGTTTAGGTCTAGAAATATAAAACACTAGCCAGTCCCTATCTATTGCCAATCGATACACGAAGGGTTCGCAGTAATTCAGCTTGAGTGTTTGTTCTTACGTACATCGAGACATTTACAGCTAGAAATAGAGACTCGTAAATCATTTCTGGGCAGATCAGGAGCTGAAGGGCAAATTTCCAACTGACTGACACACTGGACACCGCTCAGGCTAATGGCGATCTGCTTCATGTAGCTGATCGAAACCTACAAAGAGATACGATATATAGAAGGAATCGTGTAGGAATAGACGTTTTTTCAATCTGAAACTCACATTGTTAACAGATCAGTTAATTCTAATGGTTTTAACTCGATGATGTGAACATCATTAGCATGTAATGTATTGTAATGTAAAGTATTGAGACAATAAATCGAATTGTTATGGCTGCAGGAAATGTCAAATATAGCTAGCTAACGATTTTAGGTAATATATGATGTCTTTATGGAGAACTAATACAAATTCAACACTTACTCATCATTGAAGTTTACTGTAAGTTTTTATTTGAAGAGTCACTTTGACCCTCAATGTTACATGTACATGTAAGAGGGTATATATCAATTTGTTTATTGATATACTTATAAAAATGGTAAATTTATAATCGTTAAATACTGGATACAATTTTCATAATGTATCGATTACATATTTGACTTGCGACAGCAATTGTACTTCAACATGATAGTTCTTTTATATTTATCGATATATCACAGATAATAACCAGTTGTTTTGGTAATGACTGACTTTGTCAAAATACAAATAATAGAAACTCTCTCAAAAAAAGCCTTTCGATAGTATCCCATCTGTTAGGGTCTCAATGTAAGAAGGTGGAACGTAGGTTAACTGTAGCTACATGTAACCATAGTTGGTGGTAATGGCTTCTAAGTCACCATGTTTTGGTAACAATTAGGGGATAAGCAAAATGTTATTTTTTGGGGGCATATAATTTTGGCATGTTTGTTGTTTACGTGAAAGCCGTACTAGGATGAATGAATTATCCTTGATATAATACTTTATTGTTCCTCGTCTTGAAACACCTATTTGACCATAAAAAAATATTAACGAGGTGTCCGTTTAAAGGGTAATGTAAGTTATGTATGTAATGATTAAGATATAAAAAAAACATTACATTATTTGTCTGCTCTTATTCTAGGTGCTTTGTTATGTTCTATATTGTGGCAAAAAATCAATGTTGACTCCCTGTGTCTTTGGTATTACGTCAATATCCATATGTACGTGTATGTTTGGAATGAGAGCATTGTAAATCGATTAAATATTTTAGATGCAAATATCACTAATGATAAGGTTTGTTGAACTATATTAATTAAAGGCGCTGTAGCAAGTCTTTTGCATATTATGTTCTTCAAATGTGTCATTTATTATTAAAGTTTATATTGGTATACTGATGGGTTAACATCTCATTACACGACCCGATAAGCGTATCCAGAGAAAACGGCTATCCATATTCAAAGAAAATGTTGTGACGCAAAAAGCGACAGTGGTGTTGAACTCTTCAGTGTGAGAGTTAGATTTGTAGGTCTCATGTGGATTTGAGAGTTCAGACAGCAAGGTGGTTGACCATTCCACCATTGTACCATATTTAAAACTCTATTTAAAGTTGTTAGGTATCGCTACGTCAATCAGATCACTTGAACTACCTGTGAACACATTAACAAGGCTGCTCGATGGGAAATGGATTCGCATGGCTTAACTGAACCATAAACATTCGTTTTAGAATTGAGGAGTATTATTTCGCCATTGGTAACACTTCTTTATATATTTTTGAGAGAGCGCATTTCTGTAAGATATGTTTTAATTAGATCAAGATCACATTATTGTGTCCACAATATGTTTCACTCAAAGCAAAGTAATGTAAAAAGAATAGTAATGTACTTGATACGTGTACGTCCCAAATGAATTAAGATGGCGTTTACAATAGTTCACAACAAAGAGAGACTGACCTGACCTCTTCAATGACCTGTCTGAAAATCTGCTTTGTGTGTCTCTACACACTGTTTCACAGGGAAAGTTAAGCAGCTCGGTAAACATACCTTTTAAAACTCGGTAAGTTATCGCCCAGGGAAACATTTGACTGGGTTTTTTTAACAAAGGAATTATGTAATTATAATCCAAGAGGATACACGTTAAGAAAAAGTTATTCACATCGGAAATATGCAGTATGCTTTTCGGATGCAAATACTTGCCCAATGTTTAACCTTATCCAACTCAATATCTGATTTTTGAAAAATTTATAACTTTATGAATTAAAATTGTGTTTTACGTGTTTTAAACCCGTTCTTGGGGATACTCCAGACTACAGCAATTGATCTAACATTAACTTGAAGTAAACAACAATTCTCGTTTGAAGTTACAGAAATTTAAATATTCATTTGTTAATGCGTTCCTCCTACCTTTGATGTTGTTTGATGTTCTCTATGTCTGTAACCCCTGGCCAGGTTTATCTCGATTTACTCTATTATGCGGCAAATGTAGGAACGACAATTGTCGTTTTCTTTTGTAACTTAGAATACCAGGATAAGTGGAAATGAATGTATAATTACAGGAAGTCGATGCATAAAGTAATAGATGCCTACCTATTCTCAAAAGCGAATGAAGCTGCCTTTTTTAACTTACAATCCAACGATCAGTACAATCAAACATTTTATCTCCACTTACTTCTATCAGAAAGAGAACACGTTCTATGGATAGTCGGCTTCTTTATTGCTATGGGGGCAACGTTTCGATGCAGATACTCGCACCGTTATTAAGCAAGTGATACATTATCATGACAACCAGAAGAATATGTTATATGATTTTTTTATAAAAACCGTTTATGGAAAAAAATTTATCGACATATGGTCAAAACTTTCTTGACGTACGATGTCTCATCAACACTTTATTCACATTTTCCCTTATGAAATAGAACTTAATAACACTTACATGAGTGTTTAAATTGAATAAAGAGAGATACAATAACAGAGACAACTTATAACGTCCAGTGATTTAATATTAAACTACATGCATTTTAATTACAATGTGTATCATGGTATATTGTTCCAAGGCGTATTTAGATATAGTGAATCTCACCCAAGTGGCTTCTGAGATCAAATATATCAACACGAGTTGATTAAAGTTACACATTTCCGAAGACACGAGGGTGATATTTTATCTATCATTCAAAATCATTCTTCGACAATTTTTAGAAAAATAATGAACATATCTGATACACAAACTGCCATGTAGCTTCTTCAGCAGTGAGCTCACTGACGTCATATCATTGTGACATCATCGCATTGTTACGTCATCAACTTTGTGACGTCATAACATTGTCAGCAGTGTTGCCAGTCATGTCAAATCCTTGTGATGTCATTAACTGATGATGTAATAGAATTGTGACGATTTGATTTTGTTGCGATATCTACAATGTAGATATTGCTTGTAGATATCACTTGATCTCACACAAGCGATATCTACTGTAGGAGCCAGTTTTGGATGATAAAATAAGATAAGAAAAGATGATAATTACACAATTTTTAATTTTACTCCTATACATCACCTCTATATACCTATATAACTTCAAACCATTATTCGTATCCTATATATTTTCATTAGGTGTTATATTTATAATGTTAGATTCATTTTGATTACCAATGCGTGTATTATTCCTAATAAGATAATAAGATAAGAAAATATATCAACAGTATTAAACTTTTACTCCGGGTACATAAAGCAGTTGATCATCCATAAAAGTGTGTCATCTCTATATATCACAACTTTCAAACCATTATTCATATCTCATATATTGTCATTAAGCGTTTCATTTAAAATGTTGGTCACGTGTATGCATGATTCACTTATATGATACATCTTTTCGGGAAATATTTGCAAACCAATATTCAATGAGAAATCTGTTTCATTCAAAACACGGAAATGCCTTTAACTCGGGTTTTATTGGTATTTTGTCTCAGGACAATACGTCTTGTCAGTCATTATTTATACATATTCCATTTACACTTACATTTATACAATATATTCTCTTTTATCATTTGCTAAAATGTACATACCTTTTTTCTAACCTTGTAAAGGTCATCGAAAAGGCATTTCTTGCAATATTGAAATAATTACAACCCGTCAGTTTTCTTTTATCTGTCACTTCTTTTGTTTAGCTGAAACATGGTTTTCCAGTGAAGCTCACCTTACAAAGAATACGAATAGGGACTTTTTCTCTTCAATCTCATAACATCTAAGATATATAGTAGTGATCTTTAACGCTTACAAGTGAACGTGAGGGTGTAAAGAAGAGAAAAGAAAGAAAAGGGATATAAGTTCATTTACAAAGGCATTGATAAATTAGTCAGGCGGAAATATTTTAAACATAAAACTGCAAATGTCAAAACGATGTTTAACATGATTTTCTCTGATCTCGAAGCAGCGTCGAATTTACGTTCAAACTGTCGAATGCGTACTGTATTTATTGTTCATATTATTAATGTGCCAATTTATATCTATAGCATCGTTTTATTCTAGTATGGCTGATCAAAATTAAGGGCACAATGTCGTGGCAATATTTCATCCTTTCAACTGTCATTAATGCTATTGGAAATTTCTCCATCGACATTGCCTTGTGCTTCTGACTTCAAACACATAATCTGTTGCTGAAACGAATAACAATACCTTCTCCTATCTTTAAGTTCGTGTTTTTCTTTTTTATATATTTACTTTTGGTGTCCATTTATTATTTTCAAAATACATACACTGACTACTATGATACTTGTAGGAAGATAAATATCTCTTAGCAAAGGGAACATATTCGATGATAACAATGAAAAAGCTGCTATTCAAAATATCGCATTACTATTATCCTGACAAATGTAACATTGACATGACAAATATTGCACACTGTGATGTATAGGCAATGTGTATATAAAATAAAGAAACAGAAACAGTCCAGAACCATTCGTGATCGATACAGGGGAAAATACCGGGTTATTCAGTAAACGACAGAAATAGTCTGGCATCAATTCTGAATCTTACAACACTTTAGGTTGTTAATATTGCTTACAAATTGAAATCTTAAAGGAATGCTAAGCAATCACAGATTATCATCACAGAAAACAATTTATTTTTATTTGATAAGCATTTGTAAACATTTTGTAAAGGTTGTACTTATTTATTACATCAGGAGGCATGATTATAAATCCTTTTTATTAATCTTATATTGCTTGTTTACCTTTCGCTAAGTGGACATTATGTATTAACAAAGTAAATAGCCAACAAAAACAGATACATTAAACGAATTTATGTGTGGAATAAACCCTCTCATGTGATCAAGAAATGATCATGTGTGTTTTAGTCAGAGGTGTGACTTTAGATTCGTTTACACCATTGAACAAATCTGAATTTGATACAACCGGTTTTCTTCAAATTGCACGTTGTTTTCATATTCACTATGTATCTAGTGATGTATTTACTGTTAGTAGCTTATGAATGAAAGAATTCTAAATCAAGAAGGTTTTTTCAAAAGAGGTGTCTGCCTTTTGATTGAGCTCCTAGTAAAAAAAACAAGTTCATTCTGTTATAGTTTGTATATGTAGTTTCATTGTCTTGACAAAATAATTCTGTTCTTTTAATACAGTGAGATTTGAATACAATCGACGTATTTTTGCACCAAGCTTAATTTTTCATCAGTAATTTCTCGTTCCAGGTGCACCCTACGGCACTTCAACTTCAATGCCTCCAGTTCTCGACTCAGTTCGATACACTCGAGTTCTACCCCCTTTCTTGTTGTTGCCGAACTTGAGAGTGAATGGCGTTTGGGTTTTGCACTGTCATGTTTTACCTCGTGATCGTGGCCGGGGGTCCAGTTGGACGTGTCCTCTTCGAAGAAATCTCCTCTCTTTGCCTCTAATAAAGCCTGCATTTTCCCCCCAGCTCCTTTTCTGCTCGATCTCATTTCCATAATCAGTGCAAAAGCAACACCGCACAAACAAGGGAGGCCGCGATATGGCCGACAGCTTACAGGCGGTTAACTAACACGCTGGTCACGCTAGCTTATACAAAGGAGCACAACGCAGCAAACTCGCAAAACTTATTTTATAGTTAAAATAAACAATTACAGAAGTCATGAAATAAATGAAAGTACGTTAAAATCCACCTTCATCAATAGGCTGGCGAACAGCTTCGCCACACGCAACGTCATAGCTGAAACGTGACTTCATAGTATTGTTTATGACGTCACGTCACCATGACAAAGTGATTTGTTGCCCTAGTGCATCGTATGAAAAATATTAACCCTGATATGATTGCCCTATTAGGAAATAAAATATAATAGTGTTCCAACAGTGTGCAATACCTGGCTTGGTCATTTTGATTCTCCAGGAATATATTGTTATTAATATAATTAAGAATATTCACGAGAAAAAGTAAAGTAACTCTGGAAATGATTGTTATGTCTTATGCCATTTCGCAAAGAGTAATTGCTTGTAAATGTTAATCTGCATCAATTGTGACAAACACGACTTTCAGCTGTAGAATGTCACTCAAATGAAACTTAAAGTTGAAAATTAAAAGTTGAAAGTTAAAATTCAGATTCAATGCCCAGAAAGGAAAGAGATCTACAAACCCTCGCATATATGGGCATCCAGATAAAATCCATTCCATATAAGCTTATTTGATCTTCTTGATTAATGTTTCCCGTACATGATAGTTCACAGTTTTAAATTCACTATGTCCGACTTGCTCTTACACAGATAGGTGTTTTGTGAGGAAATCCACCTTTGCTTCCTGTAAGATGGAATTTTATGGAAATGTCTTCAACGTTTAATTCGTGAAATCTCAGTTAAACGTTTTTGAATGCATAAATTAAATGTAAAACTGAATCGAAGTTTTTCTACAATCAACTGTTTGACAAAACAAATATTTGAAATTTATTCAAACAGTTTATTTCAGTGGCGTTTTTGTCTGTAACTGATTATGAATTGGCTCCAATGTAATCAGAATTCACTTGGTCCTGCACTCTCACTATGGGAACTGTCTGCCACTAGATTGATTTACTGGTATCAAAACGAACTCAGTGTTCTGTGTTAACAGTAAAATGTTAGGCTGACCTGATGTAGGTATCCCATGTATGTCGTTTAAACATGTGTTATTGAAAGAAAGGTCTTCAATGTTCATTCTTGGAAGATAAAGGAACAGATATTATCAATATGTGATGCTCGTTATCTTTTCTAATTCATGGTTTGTTCAAAATGTAAAATCCGTATATACAGAGATAAACCTGCATAAATCATCATTTGTAAAATTTAAATTTAATAATTTAGAAATAAAAACTTTTGTAGAAAAATATAAGAGTTATATCTTCATGTATATCAAACCAACATATATTTAAAAATGAGTTGATAACAAGAAATTATTGTCATTATTATACATACAACATTCAGCTATTGAATGCTATTATATATACCGTATTTCCTTAATTACACGCCGGGCGTCTATTATTTTCAAACGGTCTACACCATAGGCGTCTATTTGCGGCAGGCTTCTATTCAAGGCAGGCGTCTATTTCGTAATAATGCTTGTATTGACAGGCGACTACGATTGGAAGCAGCGATTATAAAATTTTAATTCGGTTTAACCGGCGTTTAATCAAGGCAGGCGTGTATTGTTTTCAGAAAGCCCTGTGCAAAGGCGTATATTCGAGGCAGGCGTCTATTCAAGGCAGGCGTGTAATTAAGGAAATATGGTATGCATGTATCCATACACACAACATCGTAAATAATGTTTGTCAACTTGGTTTATTTTCAAAATTGGACAGTTTTGAATATTTCCAATTGAATTATGTTGAAAGTATCAATGTGTTTCAAACTTAAGACAGCTATAATTCATAAGCGTTGGATATGTCATGAAAATTTACATCTTTCACATTTTTAACACCGTTAAACATGTGCTATAGTTATATATTAGTTGACCAATTTCAACCTCTTTTATCAGCATCATCTCATTTGAAACTAACTTTTCTACTGAGGTTTTGATAAACTGGTTATTAGTATATGTCTTTTTGCTGACACTGATTACCGGATCTCGCACCGTGCCAAAATATGTTTTTTGACCCTTATTTGATATCTTTTATTAAGTGGCCTGGCCGGATTGCTTATAATTTGTCTTATATTCAGTTAGATATGATACTTGTCGCTTGGTATTCTGACAAGTGCAGATAATAACTTTTGTTCATTTATCTAAATACTTGTAATATACTTAAAGAGCATGCGTTCGTCGTAACCTTCTACGTAAATAAGTGCATAACATTAATATTCATCATTTAGGAACAGCAATTTAAATACTTAACATAAATGTGACCTACATGCATATGTTTTGGCATATTATCAATGTCACATATGTAGGCATTAAAAACAATATCAGCCACGGCGTGTTTCCTTAGTAATGTCGGAAAATATTGCAAATGTTCATATTGGTCACTGTAAAACGTAGAAAAGTGATATGATTTTCTAATCAAACTCCATTACATTACTAGGTGTATTATATCAGATGAATTGCATAGAAAGCTACAAGCTATTTACTAAAACAACAGACAGACAAAAAGCTCCGGCCTTCTCCGAATTGCAACTCAGAGATAAGACCAAACACCATGTTTGTGTTCCTCTCTGTAATCTGTTTATTGTTGTTGGACAATTGCTCTCCAGACAGTCTGTATAAAGATTGTGTTTCTCTTAATACACAAAGTTGTGATAAAGGAACTGACTTCAATAACAAGTTACATTTATTACCATGATGGAATAGTGCATGTATCTTCTTGCAGCGAGCACAGATATGTAAAGCACGTCGACAGTTTATAAATAAACTCAACATCTACATTAACATCTTCATAAATGGAATATAATAGATGTAATTGGCATAGATGTTTTCATAAAATATCAATCTTTGTTTCTGATCACAGCCGAGGAAGAGTCACTTCAAAGTCCTGATGATTAATCATAGAATTGATTAATGACTGTGCTGTTAAGAGAATCCTCTCGACTGCACTACCACTTCGGGAATATGTTCGTTTTAATTGGTCTGTTATGGACAAAACGTCTTGATTGATGTGTCGATTGGCGATATGTATACCATTTAAAATACACGTGCAACTATACACACGACTATATATTCCATGTGCATAAATAATTGTTGATAATTCTTCTCTTCTTTCTTAACTCAAGATCTATCCACAAGGCAATAGAAATTAAAGCTACATTAGTATAACAATCAAAGCACTAAAAGCCCTGTTTGTATAAATGGTGACAATGTGGAGATTGTAAATAACTATAAGTATCTTGGCACAATTATAGATAGTAAATTGAACTGGAATGCTAATACTGATGCTGTTTTAAAAAAATGTCAACAAAGATTACATTTCCTGCGCAAGTTGCGATCTTTTAATATTATTAGTATTATCACTATTTTATCACTGTTTTGTTGAAAGCATTTTAACCTTTTCCTTCCAATGTTGGTATGGTTCTTTGTCTATTGTTAACAAATCTCGCTTAGAAAAAGTTGTCCACATCGCTGGTAAAATAGCTGGAGTTCATTTTACAAATCTGTCCTATCTTTATGAAAAACGAGTTTTGAAATTATCTCTGAAAATGTTGTCGGATCCAGATCATGTGTTGCACAGTGAATATGTTCAACTTCCTTCTGGAAGGAGATACTTATTACCTCGATACAAAACCAATAGAGGTCTGAATACATTTATTCCCTTCAGCATTCGTTTGTTAAATGATCCTTAAGTTAACCAATTGTGATTGTGTTTTGTATTATTTTATTATTATTATTATTATTATTATTACATATTTTTATACATATTATTATATCAGTACATCATCATATTTTATTTGGCTTTCGTATACCATATACGTTCATTAGACTTACATATTCATTACCAATCGCCAAATATATGTCATTTGATGATCAGTTGTTTCCAATAATACAAAAACAGCAACACTGTATTACAATGGCCAATAAGGACATGCTGGGGATTTCTTTCATAACATCTTTGATTTCTCTATATCAACTGAATGAAACATCATTGAAACCTCAGAAAATAGCACTGAAACCTATTATAAAAACATGAAAACCTCCCCTTTCAATCGCAACTGAAACTGCAATTCAAAATATCATTACTATTATCCTGACAAATGAAACATTGACATAACAAAGATTGCACAATGTGATGTATAGGCAAATGTGTGTATATACAACAAAGAAACACACACTTTCCAGAACCATTCGTGATCAATACAGGGGGAAATACTGCGTTATTCAGTAAACGACAGAAATAGTCTGGCGATCAATTCTGAATCATACAAGGAAGTCTGTTCTCTCAGACAGACAATACTTTGACCTTTAGGTTTTTAATATTGCTTACACATTGAAATATTAATGGAATGCTAAACAATCACAAAATATTTGTTCAGTTTATTATCACAAAAAAACAATGTATTGTTATTAGATTGGCATTTGTAAATATTTTGTATTCATATGTCACATTTGGAAACGGCAGCGTCACGTTTCAATTAATATGAATTTATATGAAGCTTTCATAAGAGCTATCACATTGAGATATTGTCATCAACACTGTTATGATGAAGTGCAAACCTGTTTTTATCTAAAGCAATATTTGACTACAGAATTGCCAACAGCTCTCAAAAGTCTGTACTTCTTAATTACATCCGCAGGCGTGATTATCAATCCTTTTTAATAAATCTTTTATTGCTGGCTAACATTTCGTTAAGTGAACATTATGTATTGGCACCGGGTCTGGACAACAAAACATTAGTGCAAGATTCATTCAAAGCATTCATTTGTTGAATAAACTTTCTCATTTGATTAAGAAATCTGCATGGCTTTTCAGTCATAGGTGTGAGCTTCAATTAGTTCACACCAAAGGACAAATTTTAAATTGATAAACCGGATTTTCTTCAGCACATTGGATGATATTCACCTTTGTATCTAGTGATACGTTAACAATAGCTTAGTAAATCTAAGGATCAAGAAGTTTGTTTCTAATGAGATTTCTGCTTTGTCTTTTGATTGATCATGAGTTCCTGCAAACGACAACTTCATTCTGTCAAAGTTTGTACACGTAGTTTGATTACTTTGATCTCAAGGTTTGAATCGGAAATATCATTTGATTGAATCTGTTGTGGTAGGTAATTCATGTTATCATCGTCTTGTACATGTATGTTGTTGGAAGTATATAATTACCTGTGTATGCATGTACACTCCTGTTCTTATAATACAGTGAGATCCGAGTACAATCGACGTATGTTTCTTTCTGTTACTAATTCTCCTCTTTCTGCCTATTTACGTATTGTTCACTATTTATGACACTAGACACGTCAGTCACGAAACAAACTGTCCACATGTGTTACTCTGTGACTTGGGAAGTAATAGTAAACGCCAAATCCATCGATAATGACAATTTAAGAATGATCACCATTTATATCCATTAACAGGTAATAAGCTCTCTTTATACTCTCTTAAGTTGTTGCAAATGCCTTAAATATGCAAGTAGCATCATTCAAAGTGATTCCGTGTAGCAATTATATTGTCACACTCGCTCAACAGAGGCTAACAAAAATTTTGGATGTCCTGTTTAAATATCTTGAAGACAACATCGAAACAGAGCATTATTGTCAATTCTCGACCATCGATTTAAAATTGAATTTCATTCATAACTGGTTGAATTTTATTGTCTATTTCAGAGCTTTACCAAATTTACAAATGCCAGGTTAAACATCTTCATCAAAGTTCCTTTCGCTAGATAGTTTCCAAACGTGGAGTGTTAAATAATTTGAGAATGTATCTTTTTCCTTTCGATAAATATATTCACAGAAGCGTAATTCAACGTTAGTTCGCTCAGTGATGATACAAGATCAAGATTATTTAGGGAGTAAGGAAGCCTGATGTATACCGTTATAGCAATAATCAATTTTTAATATTAATGAAGGCCTTGCAATTTTAGTACAATAACATAAGCTTTTAAAATGTCAGGAGATCATGATTTCATCTGCAATCCATCTCGCTGAGGTATTATTTGGGGTTCCCTGCTCTATTCGCCCATTGGCTTGTATTCTTACACTTATTACCGACGGACTCAGTCTTCATGTAGGTGTATGTAATTCATTTACCATATCACTCTCTTTTGCTTCTTCTCTCATCTAAGCTACCAAATGGTCAACAGACACAAAAAAAACAAGGATTAATTGCTAATCAATCAATAAGAAAACCAAAACTGCGTTTGTAAATTGCATCTGTTATGATTGATAATCATTTCAAATTTGAACGAAATCAGGGGGTAAAGCCTTTATATGTTATGATTAAAATATATTTCAAATTTGGAAAACAAAGCAGAGAGAGAAAAATTAACATAAACTTCATGTTTAATCTGTCTGATTATAACATTTAAAAAATGAGCGAAATTGGTGAAAAAGAAATCTTACAATAAAGTACAAGTAAGGGATTTTATTTGAAATTAAGAAAAACTTGACCAAACTGTTTTTCAGACTCATGTTCCGTTCTGTCCAGTAATGCCTTTTATGTCTGTATATAAAGTTTGCAGTAAGTTCCCTTTATTGGCAATTCAAAATGAAAGCAGAACTTACCAACTATGTATGCCTATAACTGATCGGTAATGAATAGTTGGGGATATGTTTTGCCTTTCTGGTGAGGTTTTAAACAAATGTCAGCCTTACATGTAGTTTTAACTGATAATGATTTAACAAATTCTATAACCACTCTGAAATAAGCAATGTCTTAGCTAAATGAGCTTATATGAGCTCGCTTATGCAAACTTCGTCTAAATAAAGTAGTTAAGTACATTTGGAATTATTGTCCCTTTTGTTTCCTTCATTGCCTCGGCCGACTGGACCGAAAAAAACCTAATACCTATAAGTATAAGAAGGTTATTTTGTATATGGAATTTGGATTATTACACGTATCTGACTTTAGAAAATACTCTATCCTATTACCAATCTCGGTTATGCAGAATGGTTGAACGGTTGTGAGTTTTGGGAGAAAACATTGATTTCCATCCAAGATGGGCATCTAATTCAAAATGACCGCCACGGTAAAAAAAAATTATTTTTACATGTTTCTACGTATTTAAGTGATCCACTGATACACTTGTATTATCATTTTGCTAGCTTAAACTCACAGCAATATAAGGAACGATACTGTATCGGTAACTCCACTGTTTACAATAGCAAAAATGATCCCTCAAACAGAAAATGGCAGCCAATTTGGTCACTTAAAGTGATTTATCGTTTTGATATGTTTCTACATGTTTGTACGATTCAAGTTGATTGTGAGTTTTGCTAATTTAGAACAGAAGAACCGTGACTGACAATTTATTGTAAATTCCACTGTTGACAGTAGCCAACATAACTTGAGTCCAATTTGTCACTGGAATGTATCCTTTGATAATCTAAAATTTAAAGGTTTTCTCTATTTCTGTTACTATTCAAATAAAATTTCAAACTCTTTATACAAAGCTGTGAAAACTTGTCAAAATATTTTGCAATACGTCTAGCAGTATTCTCTGCTGGCTTTTCAATAACATTATTTCAGATTCCAGAAGATGCCTCGTCTGTATTAGCCTAGTCCTCCAGGTTAATTTGGGATCGTGTCTGGCATGTACTTCACTTAGAGATATATAACAACCATCTCTTCTACAGCAATCTTGACATACATTCTTCTCAAACCTGGTATTTATTTACATTGTCGTTCATAGTCACAGTAGAAATAAAAATATAAATAGGTGAGGTGTTAAATCGGAACAGTTGTAACCGAATTGTCAACCAACTGACCAAATTATGGAAACATAGAAAAAAGAAACATTTCATTTGCTTTTTTTATGGACAAATGTTGATAATGAGGAATATGAGAATTACTAAGATTTCACCTCACCGTGAAGATGCCAATTGTTCACAGCAAATTAAATTGATAAGTTAAAATCTCCCTGAATATCACTGACTTGTTTTTGCTTTATAACTTAACACAATTCTGTTCAAGGCTACAGTTTGTATAATAAATCTTACATAATATTAATACCGATCGTCTGGTAATGTCCACTTTTCTCTGACCCATAAGTTTTAGATCCATTTATCCCAGGTACATTTGTACAATGAATATCTTTATTGAAATCAGAAAAATAAAACATGTGTTGAATAGTGATACATACAATGCGCCCTCCTATTTTGGAGAGTTTAACCAATCGACTAGGACCAATTCACAAATAACGACTTAAAACGAATCAATATAAGTACTATATAAAAGGTATAAAGGAAATTTGATATTAATCAGAGATTACTTCATGATCATAAGGTTTCATTGATGAAAGCGGTAACGTAATTATTCATATAATTCCTGATTACTTATCATATTACCAAAACTTGGAAGGGTATTTTAGAATTGGGAAACAAACGAATACCAAGAATTTCTAGATAACAAGTTTTTGTTCATCCTTCATCAATGTGTTAATAACCAATGTACCAAACCTAAAATAACAGCATTTGAAATTAAACCACTCCATAACAACTCAATCAATACAGTATAAAAGAGATTTCAGATGTGAATAATTTTAAAAAATGGTTATGTCGGACTTGTGTGTTGTTTCAGATCTTATATCATTTGTCGACATTTTCTCCACGAGCTAACAAATGTTGCTATAATTTACATTGTAAAAACATTACTGCTATATTGAACACAACCTCTTCTTCCAAACCCAACATTAGCAAGGACGTCAGATCCTTTGAAGTGCATAATATCTTAATTTCGAAACGTCCCATAAGGCTAAGTCAACAGGTTTTATGGTTATAGATTATATATAAAGTAATTATACTTTATATAGAATCGTTTAGAATCTCTTTAGGTTTCCTGATATACTGTTGGCTATTGAATTTGTAGAACAATATTTGTGTGTGTCATGGAGACGTTGTGGCAATATTACAGTCCAGTTATGTTTTATGAGATGACAGAAATTAGATATCTGAATAAAACTATGTTCATACGTGGTTGCTTAGCCAAATAAATAAAACCTTGCCTGACTGTTATTCCCTCGTCGACACAGATACCTGTCACAAATAATGAATCAGATCAGAAGACTCGTTCACACTGCTATTACATGTCAGATTTAGTGAAATCCCATTATGTTATTTACGCTTACTTACAGACTTGAATTATGAGCATCGGGCATGAAACGCCCTATAGCCTAGGCCAAATTATGAAAAAGGGCTCAAATAAAAAAGCAAGAGGCATTTTTTAGAAGGGTTTGGTATCCATTCTAACTTACCTATTTAAAGGGTGCTGATTACGAAAAAAAATAGGATACCAAGCTGAAAAAAGTGTTTTGACCCTCAAAATTGAAAAACAAAATGGTCGCAAAAATTTCACAAATAATGGCAGGTGATCACATCGTTTTAGTTTATTACTGAATCTCTATATGTTAAAATTGAAGCAACGGAACATTTTCCTACCCAGCAAAAAGAAAGCTGACTTCCAGCGTACAGCCATCATGAATGACCAACCACCATGGATGTGGTCCCCTCCTTCAATAGAGATGAATCTTCCAGACAATGCATCTAAAAGCGAAATTCCAGAGTGGTTGCACCAACTCTCTCTAGAACTCATTCATGAGAAATATCAGGACTACTCTGAGATATACACAGATGGTTCTCTTGACCTTTCTGCTGAGCGAGCAGGAGCAGGAATATTTTTTCATCACACTGGTGACGAAACCATTATTCCACTTCCTCCCAGTTCCATCTTGGAAGCAGAGCTAGTCGCCATTGAAAGAGCTCTTCAAGTTATATCAACAGCAGATGATCTGGATGCCAAATATGTTATCCTCACTGACTCAAAGTCATCTCTTCAGACCCTTTCATCCTACAAACCAACTGAGTACTTCCACCTCTGCTGCAGGATTAATCAATTGCTGTCGGCAAACAAAGAAATGGTCACCCTTCAATGGATCCCTAGCCATGTCGGCACATCAGGGAACGAAAAGGCAGATGTATTGGCCAAGATGGCGGCAAGCTGTGGACCGGTCAACAAATCAGTAGCAACAATTCCCTCATTAATGGGTGCAGTGAAATCATCCACCAAACATTTATGGGTAGACAAGTGGAACAACGGGTCAACAGGACGACAATATCATCAAATCCAGACCAAACCAAGCAACGTTCGGTATCCAAACGTAAACCGCAGAGATCAAGTCCTCCTCAGTCGGATAAAGTTGCATCACTATCCGTGCCAAAGCTTTCTACACAAATTCAATCTAGCCACCAATGCTACTTGCCTACTGTGTGATTCTGGGGAAGAAACAATCCCCCATATCATCTTTGACTGCCAAGCTCTTCAACATGCAAGGGCGTTTGACACCAGTGCCACCTTGACTGAACTGCTCACAAATCAGAACAATTCATGGAATAGCATTGTGGATCTATTCCGAGAGAGGGAAAAGAGGATACGTGCCAGAGCTAACTAGCTGATGCACGATCTAACTCAATAATAATAATATATGTTAAAATTTGGAAAAGTGTTTTTATTTTGCATTCAAAGGGTACTGGTCATGATTATGTTGGAAACCAAGTTTTTTTAAATATTTATAACCCTCAAATTGGAAAAAAATGGCCGCCAGAGTCACCTCAGGCGGTATTAGGTGTGAATGGTATATCATAAAATGCCTCTGAATATCTATTGATATTTGTTTAAAATTTGACTTCCCCAGACAGCCTTTAAATGCTGATCACACATATGTTATCTTCAGAATTGAAAAACAAAATCGATGTAAAAAAAAATATAAAAAAATGACAATCTAGTTATAGTGAAAAAGAATTTTCAATAACGAGCCAAAAAAACTTCCTTTTTTTTTACCAATTCTTTTTTACCACCATTGTTTTAGATCTTGAGGATTAAGTTACGCTGATCAATTTGTTACAAAATAGTTTGTGTTGAATCATGGTTCAGCATCACTGGTCATGAGAACAATTGTATGGAATTTTTGGTTGGTAAATCAATAATTCAATGCAATGAATGTTCCCTTTGTTTTTAATGGCTGCCAGTCTCAGGCCTGTCAAGCTCTTGGTGCAAATATTGTAAGTATTCCTCTGTTTAATGTTTTTTTTCATATTTCTTAATGGAATAATGGATCTTCTTTCAACAAGGGCAAATCAGAAAGTACATTTTCAACACAACACAATCAAAGTGACAATTTCATGGGCTGTCGTCTGCTTTTCAAGGGAGATAATTATTAAAAGACATATTTTCAGGGAGCAGTCATTATTATTTTTTTAAATATAAAATATGAAAATACTTTTTAAAAATAGGGGAAATAGTAAGTTCATTTTTCAAAATACTTTAACAATAAGCATGAACAATACTATTACTATATAAATGAAATAACAAATACATCAGCTGACAAAATTCTCCTTTTTCAGATTTGTACCCATTCTACTCATGGAGCCTGTCTTTAGTCTGACAGACAGACTTTTTCAGTGGACTTACGTTTATGCAAATTTTGTAAAAAGACACAACGGGGATTTACGACTTGCAACGTCACAGGGAATTGAAACTGTAACAAAAGCTATTGAAAGCAGACACTATTCACAGATGTAAAAAATGCTCACTCATTGACCATTGGGAGCAAGTGTTTCATCAAGAATTCTCAGGAGAACTTTTTTGGCACAAGAACTGTTATGGACAGTTTACAGATAAGAACAAAATTCACAGATTGGAGAAAGCAGTAAAGTAGCCTATAAAAGATGCAGAACCAGTATGCAGTGAACCATCTCCAGCAAAATCACGTCGTAGAAGATGGAACCTTATTGACTGGAAGAAATGTATGTATTGTCAAGAGGTTACTTCTTTATTAAAAAGTTACATGCTGAATCGACACCATACACGTCTTAAGCCCTGTTTATACGGCGAACTTTGCACATATGCAATAGTGCTTATGGTAGTAATATATACACGTGTGTAAAAGTAAAATTACTATGCGTTCATACGTGTTTAATTCATGCCTAAGCAAATGGGCTTCAAATTCTCCTAATATATGAATAGACAATTCCCTAAACATGGCAATTAATATGTATTAGATGTAAACTAAATAAATGACATAAATGTATATCTGTCAACATTGGTTTGACTATATCGCCCTAATTATAACGAAAATCGGATAATCAGATGGATTTCGAAGATCACCGCGTGCAAGACGGAGATTATCCTGTATAGAGAATTTGAAAAAAACAATATTAAGGGTTTCTAAAGGTCTCTAATATATTTGCCCAACCTGTCTAAAGTCACCATGTCTGTATACGACGAACCTTTACTAGAATAGTGAAGATACCATATTTACTCCTGGTAGTAAACATTTGCACCTGCCCCTGACTAGGTGAAAAATTGCTTACGGTAGTGAAAAATTTTCTTACGGTAGTAAAATATACATATGTGCAAAAGGATCCATACGGCGAATTTTGCTCATATGAGTAAATTTGCATATGTGTAATGGTTTACTCATATGCAAACGCTCGCTGTATAAACAGGGCTTTAGTCAGGATATTTAAATTTCCACATTCGGTATGTTGTACCTTTGTGTGTAGATACGTTCATTAATTTTGGCTATCCGGGTAGCCAATTGGATTTATAACTGAAAGAAATTGTTTTGCATAGCAAACCTTATGCAATTAGCATCTCTTGTATCTCAACATACAGACATGTAAGCATTACATCGTATGAAATGACCAAGCCATGTCAAAGGTTATGAAATTTAAATTTAAAAACCACAGGATTAGGGTTAGACGTTCCTACTATCCAAAAACATGTGAGCGCTGAAGGCTAGGCCGTATCAATATCGCAATCATTCACACTCTAGGTGTTACAGTAATTCAAAAGAAGACGTGTATTTTATGAGTGAAACGATAACCACCAGGTCAATTTATGATTATTTGCTTCATCAGGTAAGATCATATTTTTATCCCCCGCCACGAAGTGGAAGGGGGATATAGGTTTGGGCTCCGTCCGTCCGTCCGTCCGTCCGTCCGTCCGCTATAAAGGGGACAATTTTTCTCAGAAACTATTTAAGATAGGACAACCAAATTTGGTGTGTGGCTTGTGGACATAAATACCTCGATGGAGTTCGAAAATAAGAAACGTGGGATTATTTTTTCTGGAGTTATTGCCCTTGTTCCGTATTTTCGGACTCTGTTCATGGTATCTCCAAAGGGGACAGCTTTTCTCAGAAACTGTTTAGGATAGAGTTTCCAAATTTGGTGTGTGGCTTGTGGACATACATACCTTGATGGAGTTCGAAAATAAGAACCGTGTGATTATATTTTCCGGAGTTATTGCCCTTGTTCCGTATTTTTGGACTCTGTTCATGGTATCTCCAAAGGGGACAGCTTTTCTCAGAAACTGTTTAGGATAGAGTTTCCAAATTTGGTGTGTGGCTTGTGGACATAAATACCTTGATGGAGTTCGAAAATAAGAACCGTGTGATTATATTTTCCGGAGTTATTGCCCTTGTTCCGTATGTATGGATTCGGTTCATGCTATCTCTAAAGGGGACAGCTTTTCTCAGAGACTATTTAAGATAGGATTACCCAATTTAGTGGATGGATTGAGGGCATTAGTACCTTGATGGAGTTCGAAAATGAGAAACACACAATTAATCTTTGCGGAGTTATTGCCCTTGTTCTGTACATTTGGACTCTGTTCAAGGTATCACCAAAGGGGACATTTTTTCTCAGAAACTATTTAAGATAGAATAACCAAATTTGGTGTGTACTTTAAGGCCATCGATACCTTGATGGAGTTTGAAAAAAAGAAGCATGTGATTATTTTTTTCCGGAGTTATTCCCCTTGTTCCGCTTTTTCGACTCTGTTTCAAGTATCCAAGGATATAGCTTTTCTCAGACATTATTTAACATCAAATCAGTTGTGTGGCTTGAGGATATCGTTACCTTAATGGAAAGAAAATGAGAAGCGCACAATTATTTCTTCTTGAATTATTACCCTTGTTCTCATTTCTTGTGTCTGGCGGGGGATGTTGATGACTATGTCTTCTTGTTTAATATCTAAAATACTCTGATTGAAGTGATCAGTATGGTTCTTTGCAATTCATTTTCATTCATTGTTGAATATATTATGGAACACACAATTTGATTATCCATGTTTCTGAAAATATTAAATGAACATCTGAACCAATGTAACGACATATATGTACTAAATTAGACAACACTCTCCCTTGTCTCTCTTGGTTTCAAACTATTGACATTGGTTTCACATGTACCAAAAATAGCATCTCTGTTTATCTAGTTTCGATCGTCGTTTGTTGTTCTGCATAGTAAAACGTGTTTCCATTTGATTTCTCCAAGATCAGTATGCATTGTCTGGTTATTCAATCACGGAAACAAACGTACAAAAAATTGATCTGTGTACGTAAGCAGTTGCGATTTCCATGCATTGTCTCTGGTAGCTTTCATGGCGTCCACAACATGAATTTAGCGTGTACCCTGGGGATCGTTCGACAATATGATCTACTTATACACTTGAACTTTTAAGATCTAAATTTATTTTATTTACATGAATAAAACACTCAGACATGCAAGCTAAAACTCCAAATAAGACTTATCGAACCATAGAATTGCCAAATGCTCTTGTTGAATATGATACTTAATTCAGACCACAACAGATTTTAGTAAGAAGTAAAACACATTGGGGTATAATCTTTGCTTTAACATATTAATGAACAATGTTCCATTATATTTTTCATATGTACTGTGTTAAATAATGACACTTGCTTCATTTAGAAATAGATGAATTGTTAAATTACCAGACAACGAAGATGGTATATACACCCGATTGACGTTGACTGTTACAATATAAACCCATAGACCATATAATATAATTATCTACATTTCCTTCTTCATATAATCTGCTTTTTATACAATAGGCTTGGAGAGAAAGACTTGATAACATCAAATGTCAGATCATGATGGAATAGACATTATGTTAAAAATCATAAAATAATATGTTTTTATAAAATCAGCAAGATGGTAATGTTTCGGTTAAACTTTGTAACAAGCAAAAACATAATATTATTTCATTTGAGATTTTAGGTTGTCATTATTTCAAAATGTATGTTACTTATTTCACACAAATAACGTTGTTGTTTGTAACAATTCACACCATTACGTCAAACCTCGATGCTGGTTTATAAATTGAATTAAATATAAATGCTGTTAATAAACTGACAGGCAGAAATAAGTATATGAAAATTTTGACAGTAACAAAAACACAAAATTAAAATTCAACAAATACGTTTAACAGAAAATGAATATCCTCATTTGAGCACGTTATGAAATATTAATCAGATTGGACTGAATTCTACTGAAAACATTATCACAGAAAACACACACAGAGAATAAAAAATATAAATATACACTCAGCCGCCAAAAAATTGTCACCTCATATACCTCCAACCTCGATAATCCAGCGCTTTCGTTCCGATAAATCTACACAGATTTAGTGGAATGAAAGCGCTGGATTATCGAGGATGATTTACTTAAGAGTAAAATATGAAACACTTCTGTCCGAGAGGGTCGATTTTGAATGTCTTTGAAACCATTATAAAATAATTGTGAAATCAAATTGTTTCTAGTAATAGAAAAATGTTTTTTTATTGAATACTGAAGGACTACATTGTGATTTGTTTGTGATATAGTGAGGTTTTGCGTTCAATAGTTCTTGTCTTGTTGTTGAAAGTGTTACAACTGTTCGAAAATCATAATGAAAAAACGAAAAGTAAAGATTATTATACGTTTTCTTGTCTTCCAGCTATGTAGCTAAGGGGTGTATTCCATATATGAAAAGATGGAATGTATATGTCACACAAATAGGTAAGAAAATATTACAATGTACTTAAAAATCATTTCTAAGACTGACATCCATTGGAATAATAAACCCTCGTCGAAATCTCCAGATATCAGATCCACAGAAACAATTTAATCGTTGTAAAACACACCTGATTTTATTTAATGGCCATTTATCTAAGAATTTAATCTCTTTATATGATACATTGTTTAAGTGATCTTTGATACATAAAAATTGTGTTTCGAAAGGCTTTCCAATCAATGATATACATAAACATGTCATCAAAGGACACTGACCTCATGAAGTTCATATGTCAGTTACCATTCTATTGTAACCATATTTCATGTGGATTGATTTTATGATGGTCACTTGATTATATCTGTGCTATTGTTTTCTAGACGAACACTTGAATGGTATCATTATTCTTTTCAGTCTACAGTGTATCTAGATCAGCAGGGTGTTACTTTTATTGTTCATAGATGGAAGTCAAAACAACATTCCCTAATATGTCTTTTTCTGAATAGATCGTTGATAGACTATATACATTATGTTATATATAATATGGATGTGCATGTAACACAATATTTACAATCTACCGACATTACATTAATTATTCATCAGTTTATGAAATGTATAGTTACGTAAGAGGTTAAAGGGGCAGTAGCACGTTTTTTTAAATTTTATTTTTTCAAATTTTCCATTTATAATGATAGTTTATGTCATTTATATCTACTTTAGAGGGTAAAACATCTTATTAAACCAACCAATTATCCGTAGTGGTAAAAACGATGTTGCGCATTAAAAAAAATTGCATGGCGACCATTTTATTGTGAACACATTTTAATACTTCGAAGTACAAAAAACGATTCCCACGGTTTTACCAAACCATGTACACTCATTTTTAACTTGATTTTCCGAAGAGAGAAGGGTGTTTTACTATTGGTGACATTATTTTTCAAATACATTTCATCGACTTATTTGAGCGAAAAAACGTGTAACTGCCCCTTTAAACATATCATTTAAACGACCAAATAAGCTGTATTCAAAGAGAACCGTTATCCATATTGGAAGAAAATTGTGCGACCTTGACCATTCAAGAATTGTATCATATTTAAAACTTTACTCTGAGTGTTTAGGTATCGCTACATCAGTCAGATCTTCTGAACTACCATCATGCGGTCTTTTTAGGATGAATGTCTTATAATGTCCGCTCAATGACTCATATAGCTTAACCAAACCATGTACATGTACATTCGTTTTCGAACTCTTTCTATTGATTCAGGAGTTAGCCATTGGTAACATTTTCCTTTTTGTGAGATCATTTTATTTCAGTACGAACGACGTGCTACAGCGCCTTTAAAATATAGTTGACAAGGGGAAATGATGAGGGCATGTGTTTAGATGTGTTTTCATAAAATCAGTTCCCTTTGTAATTTAATTTAATCGATAAGGTATGAAATCGTATTTTCATATAAGTGTTAAATAACTATTGAGAGACACTGACAATAGGAAATTAGTTGATATTAGTTACATGTGATATTAATCTTAACAAGACCACATTAATTAAACACAAGTCTTGTGCACACGTGTGAAATACTACCTTGTCAGTGCATGTGTTGAAAACTGAATAAGTGGTTACAGTAAATAGACATAAAGGCGCTGGAATAAATGTAGATGACACTATAGAATGATGAATCTGGTTCTTTAGTTACATTAATAATTATAAATGTATCCACTGCAGGACATTTCAGACCATTTGTCATTCTCAAGTGTCCTGGTTGGTAGCAACTGGCGAGAAGCTTTTCATCATGGAAAATCGGTCTGAAGGAGCTCCTGTACTTGAGATTCTCTTTGATGGTCGACTGGCAACAAGTATTATCCTGCAAAGGAAACGTTGTCTCATCAATTAATATGATAATCTTGATATTTTTACAAAAGCATATAAATATATATATATATTTTTTTTTTTTTTTGTGCTTAGACAAAGGAGACAATTTTAGTGTTCGATACATTGAGTATTGACTAATTCCCTCTAGTATGTACTCCGAAACGTCGTGTATTCTCACATTAAAGAAGTTGTTATCAAGAAAATCTTCATGTTCTGATACATTGATGATATATATTCTTAACTTCTGATGTGGCATTCAGATATACTATTACATCTTGCTTACCAATTTATATTCTTTAATGAAATAAAATAAATTAAATCAAAATTAAACAGAAATAACACTAGTGTATTTCTAATTCCCTCTAAGGCCTCTAAACAGCGTCCTGACATGTAACAGTATTACAAAGAGGGTGTGGGTTCGAATGCTGCATAGGATAAGCGAGGTGAGATGAGGTGAGTTGGGGTTTAACGCCGCTTTCAAGATTATTTCACTTATATCACGGCTGCTAGTCTTATGGCAGGGAGAAAGCCTGCAACACACCCCGAGAAAGTACAATAATTTGTACTTTTGAAGGTAGTGTTATCCCAAATATAAGCATCAAAGGCATGTATTTCTAAAGTAACAGTATCGTATGTAACAAAACAACTTTTTTTTATTACAGGCCACACTCGACCCTGGATCACGGCCATCAAGAATCACTTCTGGTGGAGTGCTGAAGATTGTGAAGGGGACACCCTAAAGATGCGGGCAATGTTATTAATTCCCTAATAATATTAGCACAAATGCATCAGTTGATTCTTGATTCTAGGTTCTTCAATAGACAAACTTCAATTGTCATACGTCATAGGTCAGGTAAACTAAATCTTCTACATGTTTAGATTATTTAATTTCAGAAGACATGGGTGTGACTGCTGTGTCATGTCACAAACCAGCACGAACGGGTTGATGACCGCTTGTTGCCACTGGAAATGAACAGCGACCATGGATTGAGAAGTCCATCCGGAGATGGACACATTGAGACAACTAGTCACAGAACCCCTCTTCCGGGAGATGTTCCCATGTTTTCGCAACTACAGGTATTATTTGAGACTTTGTGCATTTATCCCACCAATAATGTTCTTGTCAAAAGTCAAACAAATATTTATTGTAAATATATGTACTTACATGTCTGATTTCTTACTATGATATGTTTTCTTTTCAGATAAACGTTATACATGATTGCCAATGTTCCATTCAGGTTTGATTGGATATTCATACTGACCAACTATCCCATGACATTTTTTCAACCATGTATCCATTTGTATACCAAATTCTATAATAAAATGTTAATAAAATATTAATGTCACGAAACATCAACCATAATGTTAGGTAATATTATCATTCAGGTTCCCTGGATACCTCGCTAGAAACCTGATGGCTGGGTACTACTGATGTATTGTACTATACTGTAATGACATTACTTACATCTTTTCATTAACTAAAATGTTGTATATAAATGCAATGCCAAGCAAAACTACGTCCGTAATGTTTATAAACTTTTGCAGGTGGCAACTACAGCAAGAAATCCAAGAAGTGGACAGCCAGACTCACTAAGATTGAGAAGAGCTATGGCTTTGATGGTGTTGACAGATGATGACAAGCTCATGAAGAGACAACTTTGGCTGGCCTATGATGATCCTTGAAAAAGTTCCCGCATCATAGCAAAGAGGCCCTATTCACCATCTCAGAGCTTGTCAGGGAACATGTCTCCAGGATGAGATCGACACCAAGCGACCTTACTTTGTGAAACTTACAAGAACATGAACATTGACTATTGAATAATTAACGTTATTTCAAACAAAAGTTGATTCTCATTAAAAAAAATAAATTGTCAGTAAAATATCCACATTCAATATGTACATTGAGGAATAATGGTTCCCAATAACTAATATCAATAATCGCGAAATAATAAAAGTTGTTCACATTGAATTCTACTGCTATCTAATTTTGCTGTAAATGCGACGCCATTATTAGGAAATGCTAGCTTTTGAAAATATCATACTTACACATATTTTTCTTTGTGTTTTCTATTCGAGTACTGTCCTTCTGAAAGTCTAGACTTGTTTAAAACCAGTGTTATGTCCATTTGGATCCGGGTAGCGCAGCCAAAACATCGATGGCACGACAGGTCTGTTCCTGCTCCCGAGTGGTCCATGGGCCAGGATTTAAGTACACTTCTGACGTTATTCTATTGTTCTATCTCTCCATTATTTTCCAGTAATGGACAGTTGCACGGGTGACTTAGGGTTTAAGCTGTAGTAACTGTGTTCTGATGTGTTGACTTATGTCACGCACGGAACTCCTTTACGTTAGAACGCCTTGCAAATATTTTTTAACACTTTTTAAAATCTGAAAATGTTGACAACGAAAGGGGGATTCGAACCCGGGACCTCTTGTTTGCTAACCTAGCACGCTAACCATTGTGCTATGGAGGATCCATACTTTCGAATGTAATTTCTTTTGGGTCATGTCTAGCACGCTGCACGTGCAAGTTGTGGGAAGCACGCTTTCGCGCACATTTCACGAGCTCCATGGTTTGTTGTGGTGTCGATTTCATTTGTGGTTGGGTCATCGACTCGTTGACTCAATATATTATATAGTTCGTGATTAAATGACTTGCTACACACATACTTTATGTTTCTTCACATAAGCAATAACTTGAGTGTATTTTAAGTAGGTTAATGTCCTCGTAACTCTCCATTCCTTGAAAATAATGGGCCTCGGCCCTAACGGGCCTTGGCTCCATTATTTTCAAGGAATGGAGAGTTACTTGGACATTAACCTTTACATATGTAACTGCGGTATGCGTGGTACATGTAGGTGGCGTTATTTCACGTGCAAGCAGATCAAAGTAGCCTGCCATCATGGCATTCATAAACGTTGGGTTCAGTAAAATTCCCTTGAATAGATCTGTCAAAGTCGATGATGACAGATGGTTCACAAATTCCTGTAAAAAGACAGACTGACAATTGATTGCGTTCAAATTGTCACTTAGTATATGTTTTCATTCATGAAATGGCACAAAGAGGCACAAACGTTTTGGTCAACATTGCACTTTGTACAGTTGTGCTTCCTCATAAGAACTCCTACTGTTTGTCGACATTTTGTATAATGTATGCTTGTGGGGAAATACAAAATATGTATTGTATATATATTCGAATCGAGGACAGTGGTGGTTTGATTTTGAAAAATACAATACTTAATTGAATATTATGACAGCATTGTGTTCATTGATATTCATATGTGGTCACGATATAAATACACACAAATAAATACAAACCTTCACTCTGGCAGTATGTTGTTGTGTTCTTTCCCACTCCATAGTCTCTGCAGCAGGAGCATCAACGATCAGACGTCGCTTGGCTGATTACCAGGGTTGTCTTTTTTCATCTTCTTGTCCTCTCTTGAGGGGGTGTGAATGGTGATGGGTAGAGATGGCACCTGGCTCCTCGTGGAAAAATCTGAAGAATTACACACGGTGTTATTTCAAACTGCGGAGAAAGTAAATTCAGGATCGAATTTATTATTAGAGTAAATAATGGTCATGGTCATCTAATAGAATTGACGTCACTGTGTTGTTAGTAAAATTGTGTAATATTCGCTAACCCATTACATAAAAAATACAAAAAAATTTCAAATAAAAGATTAGTTATATGGTCATTGAGTCAGAGACCCAATTATTCAGCTAACCTTTTATCACACAACTGCATATAAACACGTTCCGAAAAGGCTAGCTTTTGTAAATATCATAAAATAATAATTAAATTAGAATTACAAGTATTTGTTTTTTAATGATTTACTTTGTGACAAAGATACATTTATCAATTAAAATTCTAACTACTACTGGTCCACTGCTACACCGTCAATAGAAACGGTATCGCCTATACAATTTAATTCAATTGTATACCATGATCAAATCTTGAGTGTTTTGAATAGGCTAACTATTGCAACTATGTTGCCTGTACGATCGATACGTTATCTATACTACATATTATAATTTCAGATATAATAATAATAATAGAATACTTAAAATGCACATATATCCATGTGCTACACATATAGATAGAAGGGGAAAGGAATTAAAAAAGAAAGGCAGTTCTGAAGAAATGAGTCTGGGTGTGACTTGAAAGTGGACAGTCCTTGGCAAACACGCAGATGTTGAGGCAGTTGATTACAGGCTGTTGATGCCGCGAAGGGGAAAGATCTTTGTCCGTAGGTGGATGTGTTCACTGAAGAAGGCACAAGAATATTCTTGTCCTGAGAACGCAGTGTTCTGGATGGTCTGTGGAGAGTCAGAGAGTCAGCCAGATATGAAGGGGCAGATCCAGAGAGGCATTGGAAGGTGAGGCAGAGAAGCTTAAACAGTATCATGTATTCAATTGGCAGCCAGTGAAGGAATTTGAAGAGAGGTTAAAAACTAAAAACAGATATGTTTTTTTCGTTTTATAAATATATTAAATAGGTTGTAATTTAAAAAAACCCAAAAACAATCATGTTAAAAACAAGAGTTTGCCACTAACATGGCAATGTCCCCCGCATCTGACATTGAGTTTAGTAAGACACATCATTTGGTCAAAAGGAGCTACTTCTTATATTGCATTACAGGTAAAAGTGTCATGATGATCAGCAAATTTGAAGACTTTGTGTGCTTGTGTTCATGAGATATAACAAGAGTTCGAAAAGTGGTCAAAATGTCATAGTCACCTTGACAATATGGTCAAGGTCACCAAAATCACTAGTGTCTGCGTCATCCCCCAATGCAGACTTTTGGTCCATCCGGTCATGATATATCGTGTTAACAAGAGTTCGAAAAGTGGTCAAAGTGTTGTGGTGACCTTGATCGACTGGTGTCTGCGTAATCGGCCAAAATAGGCTGTCAGAAAATATTAAGACATTATGTCCAACTGGTCATGGGTTTGGATGCAATGCTACACTGAATTTCAGCGTAGTACCACCCATGGTTCGCTAGTTCCAGTCGTTGCTCGCAGGTTTCAACGCAATGCATAGCCACATAGCGTTACCGGCGTTGTCCCTGCCATAATACTAGCAGCCGCGATATAAGTGAAATACTCTTGAAAGCGGCGTTAAACCCCAACTCACCTCACCTCCAACTGGTCTTGATATATCGCATAACAAGAGGTCTAAGTGTCGTGGTGACCTTGAACATAAGATCAAGGTCACCAAAATCGACTGATGTCTGTGCCATCTCCAAATGTAGCTTGGCAACAAATTTGAAGACTTTGGATGCAACGCTTCATGATATATCGCGTTAACAAGAGTTTGAAAAGTGGTCAAAGTGTCGTGGTGACCTTGAACATAAGGTCAAGGTCACCAAAACTGACTGGTGTCTGCGTCTTTCCACATTATAGGTCGACATCAAATTTGAAGACTTTGGAGGAAACACTTCATGGGATATCGCGTTAACAAGAAATGCGATGTACGGACGGACGCCGTATCACTCGACAGGAGCCCACCCATGTTACAGCCTTGCCTAAAATATATGGTAGGCAACCACAACATCAAGGCTGACTACGCTAAACAGGTAACCTGTGGCCTCGGTCGCGATAAAGATCTCTGTGCCGTAAAACCGCACTTTAGCGCGACCGCCGGTAGCGGTCAAGGGTAGTTCGTAAATATATATATATATATATATATATATATATATATATATATATATATATATATATATATATATATATTAGCCTTTGTACTTCAGAGATGACTTTGAGAAGTCATGTATATTGTAAGAATCCTTTGTCATAATTGGGACAGTGGTAAGCCGCCCATATAGAATGTACGTAATTTAATCAATACATAAGGTTTGTTTCACTTACTTTATCTAACTTACATTAATATTGGCTAATGTTCATATAAACCACACTGCAAACGTATTTGTAACATGTGAAATAACTTTGTTGCACTACTGATGTAATTAATAGGATGATATAGTGAGCAGAATTTACATTCAACCAGACAAATAATTCATTAACACCATTTCCAAACTATATATTTGACAAATGAGATAACAAAAATACTTGTATAAGTTTACTTTGTATCGAACAAGACTTAGATACAACGGATAAAATTTGATTATGAATTAAGGTTGAGGATATATTTTAAGAACAAAGTTATATACTTATTTATATTATGATAATTATTAAAATTATTCGGTTGGAAATGTTTATAATAATTCAGATTCTATATTGTCCAACTTTGTATTTATCATCAACTTAACAGCATGTTTAATTTCAAAAATGAACATATTTACCATTAATTACGATCTGTATAGCCCAAAAGACCACATTAACTGTGTTAATGATATCCTCAAGTGCAGGACTCGCTCTGATAAGCAGCTCCTCGTCAGTGGCTAACACCAAACTCGTCTGAAATCTCCTCAATCAATATTAAGTAAACCAAGGGACCATTACCCTTGTTCCATAGTGTCCGCAATGCTTATAAATGTCCAGCGCCTGTAAGTTTATTTACAGAAACCGTAAGTGTTGATTCTAAGAATGCTCTATTCCTGAATACTGACTCACCTGTTAGGCAGACAAATTTGAACTAATGTGTTACATGTATGTGCCATGTGAAGTAACACCGTTGCACAACTAATGTAATTAATAGGTTGTGATCAGAATTTACGTTAAATAATTAAAACCAAACTCGTTCTATATATTTAAAGAAAAATAGAGAAACATACTTTATTATTTTTTCTTTGTATCGAACAGGTTATAGGTCGTTATCTTTACCATCAACATATCGACATGTAGTACATTGCATTTAAAAGATGGACATACTTTCATCATTAATTGTGTTCTGTAAAGACCAATATATCGATATAGCTGTGTTAATTAAATCCTTAAGTGCAGGAATCGTTCTGATAAATAACCTCTTGTCATTGACTACACAGCAGTACACTTGAGATTGGACACTCGTCTGAAACATCCTCAAGTTGATTCATTTATCAATATTAGGTTAACTAATGAACCATTCCCGCTGCTCCCGTTGTGATACGTTTAAATGTCTAGCGCCTGTGATACTATTAAAGTAACCTTCAGTGTTTATTCCAACACTCGTCTTGTAGTAATGCTATATTTCTGAATACTGGCGCACCTGTAAAGCAGACAGATTTTAACTAAATGTATTACCTTTACAATTGACTATTATACAGAAAAAGCTAAGTGCAAAAGTCTTTAAAAGGGCGTATTTAAAAGTGTTATGTTTGTGTACTTGAGTCTTGCATACTTATTAACACCTAGTTTCACTGATTACTTTCTTTAATGAATCGAGGAAGTTTTTAGTGTAAAGCTGATTGATTGAAATGTTTAGCCTTAACTGTTCAATATGAAAGCAAAAATATAATACATGACATATGCAAACTCCACAAATTCAATGTAAAGGTTCTTCAAACCAATCTGTAACACGATTACTGGATGACAAAAAGCCATGAAGGCACAATGTTTAGTTACATTAATTTTAAGTGATATTATATTCTCTTCCTGTATTAACTCTTCAAACTCAATTGTGTTTTTTCTTTATCTCCTGATCTTGATGGTCAATTCCTTAATTCAAGGCTACAGTCGATTGTAATCAATGTTAAACGAATGGGATACAATTGATTGTAGCTTTACAATTGCTTTGTGGAACGGGGCCCTGACCTTGACATATATACGATCATTTATATCCACAGAAAAAGATAAAGGGGGAACTCGATCTCTATCATGACTACTCAATCTAAGTCACAATGCCGATCAAACTCTGCTGAAATCAATAAGGTATGTATAGGTCAAAGCTAAAATTTAATTTCATTGTCTACTGGTAACACTGTACTCGTAGAGGTTTCTTTATGTGGCAGGAATGAAATAAATGATAGAATACACTGACTTACCATTTTTCAATATTCAGGAAATAAATAGACTTGTATGTAACAATTTAGATTGACACGTGACAAAAATATTTTTTTTAAATTCTTAATATATTGCTCAATCGGGACTTATAAATATTGTGTTAACCCTTCTAGAACGTAGTTTATATGTTCATTTGAATGTATCTAGTGTGATAATATGTCAGAACGTGCCATTCAATATTGTTCAACATGATTATTAGTATTGTCTGAGCATATTTTGTAATGTTTACTATCTAAAGAAAACATAGTTTATTCTAAATGTTTCATATTATTTTATTCAAAATATAACATAAATGTATATGGACTTGAGATAAACTATTTCACCTGACAATTTAAGGTTAAATCATGTGACATATTTTGTATACACAAAATGACGAATTAAAATGAAAAACAATGTCAATGGACAATATTGATTCCTTCTTACCTGGACGATAACGATTGATCAATGACATAAAAACTAAACTTTGATATACATGTAAGTGCATGAGAAGGGGATTTTCTTAATGACATCAGTTTGTTGGTCTGTTGTATCAAGTAAATGCATACTGATGGCTGAACCTACTGGAAATACGACTTACTGTCCAGGATATCGCTAGACACCAGGACCCATATTTTCGAAGCTCTCTTAGCGCTAAGATAGTCGTAAGTGCCATACATTAACATTGACTTACGACTATCTTAGCACTAAGGCAGCTTCGAAAATATGGGCCCTGAATATAAGGCAGCTGGCCCGACCTCTCTGAAACCAATAACAACATTTTGAAGGTAAGCAGCAGAATGCCAGAGACGTTGCTTTAACCATAATTATGATGTGGTTGTAAGAACAAGTGGAGACTTAATAGTGTACCTAATAGTCAATAGGTTCATATAGTCTATTATCACACATCAGGACATTACTTTCAATACTTTGTATTATTATGTTTTAATTGTGAAGTAATCATGACAAAAAGATATGTCATCTATTATTCCAACTTGTCGTCATTGCATTGCACTATCACCAACTGTGAATAGTTCACCTTTGTACTAAGTGTTCCGGAATTTGTTTAGGCAGTCTAATTCGAAAATTACCAAAGGACGTAGCTAAATAGATCAAAGTTGCCCAGACAGAGAAAACATATTGGAGTTCACAGACTTCTCAATGGGCTTATGCCCTGAGTACAAAATCAAACCAATAAAACCAATACGATTAACAGAAGCCAGACTTAATCAGTGTATTGAACCGAGATACACATATTCTGAAACAAGATCGCTTATCTACATCTAGAAATAGGTTAGATTCATACAAATGCAATTACTACATTGGTATCTAATTAAAAATGTTTCCTGTTCTTACACATCTTGAACACAACTGATTCTTACAATACATCCACTATGATTCATTGCAATGCAAGTTTTTATATTAAAATAACTTGATGAAGGAACATGTTTCAGAGAAGTAGAGATTTGTATTTCCTTGAACCAGCTACTAGCCTGCTTTATCTATGAAACGTCTGATATTTTTGGATTTTATCTACTAGACAGTCATAGATCAATCAAATCAAGCATGCGTATGTAATATGCATATTTTATTAATTCGTTTCATTTAGAGTGTACATTATCTATCTGGATAGAGTGTTATGTTATTGTTTTTGAAAATTCGATTCTTCGTGGACTAATTTACCTACTAATTTGTGCTCCATCACGAGTAATAAGTCATAGTCGATTCCAAGCACAGACTAATATGTCGCGTCAAAAAGATCCATAATGCCTAATATATCTCAAAGTTGAATATCTGTTGTTATCATACGCTCTTAAAAGTTGTTTTAAGAATAGAAGATGTGTTTCAGGAGAACGATTATGTAGACTATGATACTGTCATGTGAACTACAATATCACTCTTTATACACATATCAGCACGAACAGATCAGCTAATACAACGCAGCAATAATATTGCGGTGATATTGATACCACTACTAGATTATCAGGCGCCAGCAGTATGTAACTGTAGAAGCTGGAACAATCACATAACTTTCTACATTGTATGTCAGGCATTGATTCGTCAATGTTCTGATTGTATTGATTCTGTCTCACTGGAAACATCATTGTAGTCGACGTCAGACGAAAGTGTTGCGGTGTTACTGTACAGGAACTAAACACGCTGTGTCCTCTATTAATTACTATGTACACCCTCATACTAAGTTTTAAATTGTGTTGGGATAATATAAACAGAATATTTTACAAATTCGTTTGCAATTTTCCTTTGCTTTTTGAAAAACAGCATTCTTTTAAATCATTTCTGAAAACTATTTGGTAAATGTTGGGTTTTATATGGTTGTTATATTTGCGGATTATTAATTAACTATCAATGTTATGGCACGTATACGGCATTTACGGCCTAGACCATATGATTCGACAACTGGGCCAATATGGGGAAACTGGGCCAATACGGGGAAAATTGGGCCAATACGAGACAAACTGGACCAATATGAGCCTGATCATGCGCAGTTGCACATTTGGTGAAAGCCCGAAGCTATCGCTTCACAACTTTGACCCGTGCTTCGTCTCGGGCCAATACAACGGACCTCGGACCTGTAACTGGGCCAATACGAAAACATTTAATTAATAACATTATAATAATATGTGTAACATAATATCCTTCAGCGTTTATATATCTGTTCATATATTGTTGATATATCATTCAGAGGCAGAAATAAATATTTCGAGGGGTCAATCATTGACGGTCATGCTTCTTAAAATTCAGTTATTATTTTTGTTTTCAACATAGTGTGCTTGGATTCCCCCGTGCTTTTCGCAGGTATGGCCGCTTAACCACTAGTAGAGGTTTAGTCGGTTAAGGAAGACCGCGGTAAGACAGTAGAGATTCAACCGAACTTGCTGCACCGTCAAAAAAGTTGAATTCTCAAAAGCTATGCCAATTTCAATAACGTCTACAATGTTCAGATTGACGCCCATCTTTGGTCGGTGATTCCATCAACGTTATCGCCATCACACTATGTAATTGTAGTCATCATCTACACCACCATCACTTCACATCTATAAATATAATAAGGAGGCTTTCAAGCTCTATGACGGAAAGAAAACAGATACGCCACGGCATTAGAAGTGTTGACGTCAAACCAGAACGATGTTGACAATGCCAATATGTTGATTGTTGCTAATGCATGACTACATGGAGGCGTTACCATTCATTTGCTCAATTGTAACGACCGGACTTGATGTTCTGACCCATCAAACCTTATCTAATTACTCACACTAAGTATACACTGGAAGTTGCGGAATTATTCAACAGGTCTCCAGAGTGTAATTGTCTGAGGGATGAAATATATCTATACGTCTATGCACTGTATAATGACATTAATAATAATGAACGAACAAATAGTTAGTAGACCAACCAACATACGTATCATGATGGTTGATGGTTTCCTTGCAAGGCGCTCAGCATTATAAGGACAGAACGACGCCTTCACTGTGGCCGCACTGTCGCTGGCTTGTGCCGAGCACAGAGAGAATTTTCAAAAGTCGTATGATATGTATTGCGGTTGATACAGAGTTACTAGTACAATTCGATGTACACATGTTTTGCCATTTGATAAATGCGATATTGCTATTGATCATTGTCTGTTGGGAATAAATCAGCAAACATTGATGATTAATTGGCATGTCAAGTTAATGACGACAGTTTTACTGCAATAAATGATTACCTTTGTCAAACATACATTTCTATATCAAATAGTTTTATGACCGTGTAGCGTGTGCGGAGGTTTAGCACTTTGATAATGGATATTGCCAAATAATATTATACCACATTAATTGTTTCTGTGAAAATCTCGTTTCGAGTGAGTATTTCACTTTCAGTGGTATACATGTAGCCGTGTTGTAATCAATACCAGTATGGAGTATATTTAATTTAAAGTTTTATATTTAACATCTAGTTTTTTATCAATCCTGATATATAGAGATTAATGTATGGTCAAACTTCCTATTTTCCAAATAATGATGTTTTGTTATACATCCTTGAAACATTTGCAAGCATCTTTATGTAGTGTATGCTGTGGAACAAAATTGTTTAAGCTTCTGAAAAAATATTAATTGAGGTAAAGATTTTTGTTGTCCAGTCGTATGTAAATCTGTGATGGGTTGTAGTGTCATGACTTATTTCCCCTTACAACTCTAGACAGTTTCACCTTGTATTCATAAAGTTAATCCATTGTAACTCTCAACATCGTTAATTTCTCGATAAATTATTTTAATTTCTTTCACAATCTGTTATTGAAGATGGGGTATAAGTTAATGCTTTGCAGTCCGAGAAAGAAAGCCCTCGGCAGCGGAAAATTGGGGAGGGCCGAAATCCCGACCCAATTTCCAGTGGCCGTGGGCTTTTAAGATGTAATTTAATTTTTTATAATCCTCACGGACTCAATGGTATTTACTACAAGGATCAGCTACACGTTCAATGTATGCCGAGCACGGGAGATGCACCCAATACGAGTCTCACATATAACACAGGTTTCAGAATGACAAAAAATCAGCTCTGACATAGTGGCCCTCGTAGCTCAGTTGGTAAGAAAGTTGGGGTCCAGCGGGTTCCGAAACCAGGCTGGGGCACTGGAGAAATTGTGAGTTTTTATTTATGATGTTTCGAAAAAGTATACATGTGGAGAAAGATTTCATATGAACATAAGTAATATATTTGGCGATAGTGTATGAATATGCAAGACAAGCGAAACTATGTTTTAAATCAGCACATGTGGTGTTTGTTACACATTAAAGCCAAGTAAATTGTCATGAAAAGTACTCAATGGCACTATAACAGAACAAAGCATCCTGCTGATTAAATAAATAATTTATTTTCGGCATAATGTATGATGTGTGTGTTTCTTCATGATCTGACAATGATGATTGAGCTCTCTTGTCAAATCTGTAGTCACAATTGTATTGCTTAAGAGGCAGATTCTATTTTTTGGTAAATAATGATGTTAACTATATCATATTTTGCAATGGTTTATTTCAAAAGAATCGACATAAAACGGATTTAGATATCCCTTTCGTTGTCTCGTAATTTAACATCTAGTTTAAATTAAGCAATTAAGTTTCATTATTTGACAAAAGGTTCATGGATTAT
Source organism: Gibbula magus (assembly GCA_936450465.1). Classification (NCBI taxonomy): domain Eukaryota; kingdom Metazoa; phylum Mollusca; class Gastropoda; order Trochida; family Trochidae; genus Gibbula; species Gibbula magus. Next base: position 62,038,052 of record OW388289.1, on the reverse strand, counting down.
AACAGTTAAATGCAAATACATCCAAAGGTTTGACAGTTTTGTTTTAATCGTAATATGTTGAAACCTAAGGTGTATTTTACTGTTTGATCAAAATTGTGTGGTCCGTAGCATCATATTAAGTAAGAGCATTTGCGAAGACATTGTCGTTCTAGGATTCGATATACGTCTGACTTGGAGTTATAGTTAGCATGTCTGAGTGTTTTATTCATGTATATGAACTAACGTTAGTTCTTAAAAGATCATCTGTGTAAGTACATGTAGATCATATTGTAGAAGGATATACACTTCCAACCGCTGGATACTTGTTGAATTAATGTTGTGGACACCATCTAAAACCATGAAAGCTATCAGAGGCATTGCGTTGAAATTGCAACTGTGTGGTCAAATGGATCAATTTCCATGAGTTTGTTTCCCTGTTTGAATATCCGGATAGTGCATACTGATTTTAGGGAAATCAAGTAGATAGTTTTGCTGTCCGGAACATCAAAGACGATCGAAACTAGATAAACGGCGTAGCTATATTGGGAACATGTTCTCTGTAACTTATGTCAATAATTTGAAACCATGAGAGAAAAGGAAGAGTTGTGTCTCTTGCACATGAGTACGATGTCATTACATTGGAAAATATGTTTTTTTAATAAGAAATTGAATATGGTTAACGCATCCGATTTTTAAGTTTGTAATCATAAATTAAATGAAAGTGAATGACAAAGATCGGTAATACTTATTAAAGTCTAAGTATTTTAGATTATTAAAATACTTATTTCAAGTTATACTATATTAACCTCAGCCAGAAATAAAGTAACATGCAATATAACGTCTCCACGTGTATATGCCACCACACCAGAACTATCGTCGTCATGTTATTCAACCTGTTCAAACAAAAACCTGAATAAGCATGTTGCACAATACATTCTATTTAATAATGGAATTTAGTATTATTGGTTCTTATTATTGATATGGATTTATACTCATACTTTTTAAGCCTTGATTATCACTCTTTAGCAAATTGTATTCGATGCAAAATATTAAACAGAAAACATATGTATTCCAAACAATATGATTAAGTATATGTCACATGTCAATCCGCATTGTTAGATACAGGTTTGAAGATTTAACATCTGCATACTTCCTGAATAGTATCACTTGATGAGTCAGTGTACTCTATCAGTTAAACAAAACATGCTGCATTAAGATAAACCTGTAGACTGTGTTTAATGTGAGAATGAAATTTACATTTTAGCTTTGACCTGCATATAACTCATCGACAATGCTCCAAGATGGAGATCACTCACTATATTGCCAGACGTCTTGGTGTATCCCAAAAGGTTGTCTCCAACCTCTAGGCAGACTTTCAACAGAACGTCTTTGAGCAGTGCCATGGCTTTATCTCGTTGCTTAATACTGATACTTTTCCCTGTGCCCATGCATCCAGCAAAGTCATTGTATTTCATGATGTCATGAGAGCCAACTGCAAAAAACTTGTTGTAATGTACAGTTGATTAACGACGTTTAAAAACAGGATGTTGTGAAGTGCTTTTATTGTCGATGGCTTACAATAGGGCCTACTTCGCCGGCGTGCTTATCTCACAAAAAATAACAACAACACCGACTATCTTATTTCGTTGTCTCAACTATAATTCGTCCATATTATCATATTTTGGTTTCATTTTGTCATCTTATATATCATTACCATTGATGTATCCTATGTCTTCGAACGTCTATGAACTGTCTCTCACTAGTTATATCAATTATATTTGATATATATAACGATATTTTGGTACATTTGTAAAGTGAAACTTGATAACTAACATTACTCGAACAGTTTACAGCAGAACAGCGATGTGTCATTGTTGCAAAGCGTAGATATAACAGATTAACTGACCGATTCCCCAGTGTTTGCCATTGTAAATAGTAAGCGAATGTTTACACCCCGTCCCTTCACGTACGTCACTTCCGGTATCTTCCAACTCTCTTAGCCCCGCCCCATTTTTGATTTGTTGGTCACGGGTGAAAAGCAGACGATGTTTTTAAGTCGCTCTAGTTTAATATGGGAACAACATATGGATTTTTGTTTTGGTCTCGTTTTCACAAAATAGTATAATGAACGAATTGCAGTTAAGAATTCAATAGAAAATAATTTATTTCAGCCTTCCTTTAATGTGGCTGAACTGCTCCTCCTTATTAACAGTCGACTTTAGAAGTATAACAAGTTCACGATTTATATAACAATCGCAGCCAGAAGTGTGAAATGTAAACATAGATTAGCTGCTAATCGTTTATGGTTGGAAGCATTCCTACCAATCAACCAAAAGCTGCAATTAGCCACCATGACATTGTCCTGTAAGATTTATTATATTCAAATTGCCTCAAGGTTGTATTGGTTTTTTTCATTACGATATTTTGGGGAATGTTGATCTTTTTTATGTGATATATTAGGTCTGTGTTTTGAATAGTTCATAACAACATCATTTAGCACAAATAGGTACGTTGGTCCATGAAGGAATCACAGTTTCAAGAACTCAGCGAAGATGTATGGTGGATCCATTTTGAAAAAATCACATCTATGAAACAGACGTTTTTAATAAGAAAAATATGTATTCAACAATTACCACTGTGTGTTATCAATTACTAATATGTTCAGTTCTTGGTAAAGTAGTGTAAAATTTCTACCTATTTAAGATGTATAAGAAACAAAGGTATTTGATAAATTATTATTATATTAATTCCATTAACTTTGTTGACTGTTACTTATTGTTAGATGCAGATATGAGATATTGTGTCAGAATGTTTGTACAATGTTAAATATACTTACTAGGTCTGACTTCTGTTAGTCGTTTTGGATTTATTGGTTTGATTTTGCGCTCAGGGCACAAACCAATTGATAAGTCAGTGAACTCTAATATTTGTTCTATGTCTGGGCACCTTTTATCTATTTAGGTCCTAAGAGGTCCTTTGCTTTATAATTTTCAGATTTGACTGTTACACAAATTCCGGAAACATGGTTCAACGGTGTTCCATTAAGGCCGGTTCACGCTGTGTTGAATTTGACAAAAGATCGAAACGCGAATTTGCAAAGTTCATTTGAAGATATTTGCAACTAAGGTACTGCAATGAACTCAAAATACGAATAATGGATGACATATTAATACAACACTAACGCCTTGTAAACTTGAATATGTCACAACATCAGAATTATGGTTAATCTGCTTCTTCGGTTTTCTATCGCTTATATTCATAGTGTTATTATTGATTTCAGACAGAGTGGTCATCTGGCTCACATTCAGGTGTTGGACGGTGTCTTTCCTTTTGGTTCACCTGGGGTCAGTATTTATTTACTAAATGTCAGTACGAAATTCTCGAAAAAAGTCCATTGGCCGGGTAAGAAGGAATAAATAATGTCCATTATGTTGTTTTATCGTTTTTTCATTTCCTTGCGTCTACTGTAAGGTGTAATACAAATGTTTCACATCATTTAACCTTCAATTATCAGGTGCACTATTTCATCTTAAGTTGACGTATTTTATATAATGTTATTAATTAAGTATTTTCGTATTGGCCCAGTTACAGGTCCGAGGTCCGTTGTATTGGCCCGAGACGAAGTCAGCCAATACAACAGACCGAGGACCTGTAACTCGGCCAATACGGAAATACTTAATTAATGACAATTTTATTAATTAACTTCTTTTCATTCCATTTGCACAACACTAAACATCTTATTTATATTGAAATAATAATTATAAACAAGATTGGTGAAGAAATAACAAGGATCAAAGTTTTGAAGCGAGAGCTTCGGGCTTTCAAAAATGTGCAACTGCGCATGCTCAGACTCATATTGGCCCAGTTTGTCCCGTATTGGCCCGTTTTTTTCCGTATTGGCCCAGTTGCCCCGTATTTGCCCAGTTGTCGAATCATATGGTCTAGGCCGTAAATGCCATATAAGTACCATAACATTGATAGTTAATTAATATATTTGTTAATAACATAATATGAAACATTGACAGTAAGAAACCTGTATTTTATATACATGTTGATATTCCATGTTATAGACGTGCTCAAACAAAAACTTTAAAAGCATGTTGAACATGGATATATTTTAAGTTTTGGCATAACACTTCATTACTGTGAGTTGAATAAAATCTAGTTTAGATTAAACTAACTCACAAAGGGTTAACATAATCGTTTGAAGAAAATAATGAAGTCCGGATCGACCAATTGCTAAAAACGTTTTACAATGAAAACATCAATGAACACGGTTTGCTTACATGAGGATAATGGCCTCAAAGAACACTATTATGATATTCTCATACAAGTTACATTATATTCAATAACTGAATGCACTCTTATTTGTTATAATAACTGATATAGATACAAACTTATATTTTTCACCATAAAGCAAGGGAAAATAGTATTCAATACAAAATGATGTATTCCAAAACAAGTCATATCTGTCACTTGTCAGTCCGAATTGTTACATACAAATCGAAAGATTGAAGATCCGCATACTCTTTGAATATTGACATTTAAAGCTTACTTGATGAGTCAGTGTTCTTTATCAGTTCATCCATTTTCTGTCACATTAAGAAAACCCTCTATGAATACTATGTTACCTCCTGACAATAAATTTTACATTTTAGCTTTGACTTATATATAATTTATCGGTTTCAACAGTGATGGTCGACACTGTGACTTAGATTGAGCCGTCATGATAGAGATTGTGTTGTCTCCTTTTTTTATCTAAAGATCAATGATCGTATATGCCACATTTAAGGTGATATTGTTTGAGATAATTGCATTTATAGCTTAAATGGATGGAATTATCATGAAACCGCCTTCTTGTTATCGGAAATGAGCAGGCCGCTGCAAATGATAACGACCCTCTCGACGCTGACGACGGGCCATTATCGCTTTGTTTCTTTGTTTGTGACGTCATTTTAGAATCTCCTCTTGAAATTTCAACAAATGTGGTGACCAAATGAGCGTATCGACTCGAACATTTTGAACGTTTTACATGGCTTTCTTACAAACGAATACACGTAATTATGCCAAATCATATCATAAACACGATGTGAGAGTACAACCGCACTGATTTTTAAGTGTTTTATCGTTTTCAGTCACCTCCGGTAGACCTTCAATGTGAGATTTAGGTAGCCGTACGCATGCATCCAAAAATTGCTAAATATGCAAAGATTCGTTGATTTTCATAATTTCAATGATTGGTTATATAATTAAACACAACTATGCATCAGTATGAGACTGCTTTCGTTTTCCCGATCAACGGCTGACATTGCGTACGGTTTCAAAACAGCCATGAAAGGCAAGCTACTATGACGTCATTTTTCACTTGTCACATCACAGTGGTTCTCGGCGGTAACACGGTGCGGTTTTTGCTGTTTTGTTCATATACAACTGTAATTAAAACTTGTACAAGAATTCGGGTACAAAAGAACAAATCCCATCCATTTGAGCGATAATAGGGGTAAGGTTGTTTTTTCAGGGCATTATCATTTGCTGAAGCCCTGGGTCTTCTTCATCTTCATCTTTTGCGGGCAGTTAATGGAAGACCTCAAGCTTCTGCAAATGATAATGCCCTGAAAAACAACGTTACCCCTATATTAGAGGACAACATTATGGAAAAACATAACAATCGCATTCAGAGAGTAAAAGCAAGTTAAAAGAAAGTAAACATGATTAGAAACTCTTGTTGGAGTGTCCTAAGAACAAGAGACAACTTATGCATTGATCAGTTAATAATGCCTATTAGTCAAAGGGGCAAAACTATCAATGTCGGAATAAGATATATGTATTTATATAACGACACAAAAATTGACAATGATGAAATTGGAGGTCCGTAGAGTGCTATTGACTATTGCACGAGGCTGCCTTTATATGACTCTATTCATGGATCTGGAGAAGGTAAACACACCACACATATCTGTAACTTTATGAACTCTGGTAGAGATTTATATTGGACAAAGTAAGTTAGGTCTATTGACAAATGTTTTATGATTAATGTATGTATAAAAATAAATACGTGAGTATTTAAATTTTCACAATTTCAAAATATCCCTAATTGTTTTTGTCCAGTATAAATTATATTCGTTATGAAAATGTCCATGAACTCAATAAATATAGTAGTACCAGTTATATAGCCAGTAGTAGTACAAGTCATTCATAGTCAGTCCGTAATATTATATTGGACAAATGACAAGTTCAATCCTAACTTACATAAACAATTATGTTTGATGGAATTCTGATTGCCTATGAAATGCATCCAATTGTTTAGAGTGTTTGTGATTGCAAAATACTTCACATAAGTTTTTTATTTGTTTTATTTGACGTAATGCGCCACTACATCATTGTTATTACACAACTAAATATTGTACCCTGAATGCTTTTCATCTTCTATTGCAGATTATTCGACATTAACATTTTAGAATATACTATATATATACTATACTCTCATTTATCGATGTCCGAGATCACTGATATTATGAAGTTTAACTCTTTTGGTTATAGAAAATATGACAATCACATCAACTGATACACAACATTGATGTTTGAATTGTGGTCCTGGCCCGATGGAGATAATGCATTTACTATGAAGAGATGTGTTATATTAGATTATACTTTTACATTTCTCAATTTATATACAGTGAAAACCTGATAAGTAAAACATCAAGGAACTCATCAACATATTTAACTTATCCGGTATTTTACTTATCCAAACTTGTGAAAATCTGCAGACCATATACACGTATGTGTATATATCAGAGTATAAGATAGCAGTTGTATGTAATAAGGTGATATACTGCATACAATTTTATAATTTCATTTGCTCATTTATGTAGTAATACATATCATTACGAACTGTCAATTATTCTGTAGCATGTCCCAGTCAAATACAAATGTATCACAGATATATAATAGCTACCATGAAGGATTGTCTTAGCAAAACATATCTTAGTGTTATTCCCTGACATCGCTACAGTGTCCATTGTGACATAGCTAATTGGTCTAATCACAAATACTCTCTGTCACTGTTTCTCTCTATGTCTGATCGGGATGGAGGAGGATGATAAGGACAAAGTAAACATTATCTCTATAAGACGTCAATATCGGTGGGGTTCAACATGCTATGAACATTATAGTGTTGACCCTTTTAAATAAGACGTATAAAAATGATATTGAGAGTTTGCAATTGGTGATGGGGAAATGCCAATATTATCATATGTGGCACTGTTTTTAAGGCAAAATCCCTAACTGTCGGTTCATACTTGTATTGTTTGTCATTTGATTATATTGTTATCAAAGTGAAATAAAGACTGCTGCAAAGGCATTCAGTATTCAGACAGGATGAGTCAAGCTTCGATTACTAGAATTGAATCAACACTAATGGTAATAGCACATTGACACACATTGAGCAATGATGGGGATTGTCTAAGTAATTTTGTAAAATTGTATCTACCTGAGAACCTTTAACGACGAATTTAAAAACGTCGAGCGAAATGGCTAGTGACAAGGTTTACTTCATCAGTGAATAGTCGGTATGAGAAATTCCTGTTCTGAATAAGATTCTCTTTAACGCTTGTGTGGTCGTCTATAGGTTATATATGTAACTGAAGTGTTGGTGCATGAAGACGACGTTCAGCGTTTGCAATTAGTGATGAAATAATGCAGATGTTTTCAATGACGAAATAGACTGGCAGTATTGTATTTTTTAAATGTATTCCCAAGATTAAACAGAGCTCTACCGCGGATTGTTAGAAACAAAATTGAATGTGACATACCTAACAGAGCTGGGTTTTTTTTACTTTAATCTAACAATATTGGTAACATGGGAAATAAAGAAGAGGAAAACATCTCATTTCCCAAATGCATTAGTAGACTATGAAGAAAGAGAGATTGATCATTTGCATCTTTGTAGTAAATAGCAACAAGCAAAATCATCCCTGTACCCATCCCCGGTTACCGAGGATGGTCTGTAACAGATGCCGCTTGGAGAAAAGGTGAAAAAGAAGATGTAAATGAAAGGTTAATAACAATGGAATACCTTTTGAAAACTGACGGACTGGTTCATGCATGGTTCAATGAAAGAAGTATACCTTTTTTTACAATTGGTTAGTAAAGCGAAAGGGAATGTTGGCAATTGAAAGAGATGGTCTTTGAAATATTTCAGAGTATGATAATTGTGTTTTCGTAAGGAATTTATTTGAAAGTTAACACAATCTCACATAAATTATTATATTATGATAGGTTTTAGGTTTAATTATTTGTTACTGAAATACTTTAATTTAAGAACGTTAATCGTTATGCGAAATATACACCAATACACCATATTTAGCACATCGACCTTCACCACATTTTATCAATAATTTAGACATACACACTGTACAGTGTTTAATGCACTAGTTATCTGAAGCTTCATTACCATTAGTTAAATATGACGAAATTCACAAAACTTGACATATACCTATTCGTTAAAACATATGTCATTAATTTCTAAAGAGGTATTCCAGAATAAACTTGGCGCCAACGACATCGAAAATACTAAAAAGAAGTTCGTTCAGTGAAGAATAATCTCAAACTTAGTTCTACTTCCCACTTATCTCTTGACGTTCGTTTACGTTTTATATCATCTTCTTTATGGTACACTTACCAAGTCAACATTGTCCAACTGTAACTAGTCACGAGTGAAATGTAAAATTATCTATTGTCTATGTATCTCTTTCTGTCTCAAATTATAAACCTTCGGGCTAGGTTGAATAAAGTCGTAAATAACTCATTGAAAGCATAAGGCAAGACATATCCATTGTCTTTGGAACATGTCACATGCTTAAATGATCTATTTATATTAAAATCAGTTAATACACATTTGGTAATGGTCACATTGATGATATGAATGTAATCCACTAGGTAACGTATCATTACTATAGGCAGTACTAAGCAATGACAGTTTCAGTTGTGATTTTAGCTGAAAAATATGACAAAACTTGTAACTGGTAACTTGGTAACTTCGATCAAGCATAGCCAGTTCGAAGTGACAGGTGTCGAAGCAGTGTTAATAAAGGTTTGGTTCTTGAAAATGAGTTTGAAAGAAATGTTACTGACATTAAATAATCCCACTTTATATCGGAAAAACGAAAGGAGCCTGGCATTTCATTTTTGTAAATGACTATTCCCAGAGAGCTTGTCCACTGAAGTAGTGAAACCAAATTAAATGTGCCACATAGGATAGGTCCTTTTTTCCTTTTTAATCTCATAGCTTTAGCAGAAAAAAGATATTCCTCAAAGGCATCATTAAAGGAAATAAAAAGATTTTAAAAAAGGAAGTTACCATTTCAGGTATAACAGATACATACAATTAGAAAGAATGGCCAGCACAAAACCACTCAAAGTAATGATAAAAATGAAGCAGGGGAAAACTTTTTAGATATCACGACCGTATGAGAATTAAGATAGCTACAGCATTATCTATGAAAACTGGATAAGGTTTAACATGGACAAAATTATGTTGACTTTATATGATTGTCCTATGGCATTTACAAAACAGGGGTTATTTGATCAAATACTAGATATTCATGCTAAAATTCAAAAGATATTTAGAGATATAAATGTTCCATAGTGCTTCCTGATCCGAGCTGTTTCGGTATGGATCGATCTGAGACATAATGCGATACGCAATCGATACACATAAAGGTTGAGAATAGCATAACATTATTTCCTACAGTTTATTAAATGTTATCTCAGGAAGAGTGCCAACTATTTGTCTAATTTTAAAATATCTCACATTTGAATTATTGTATTCCATCGAAATGGATAAATTGTGTGTTTTGTTAACCTATATTTAGCTATTTCATTATGTCATAAATGTTATTACAACTGATTTAGGAAGTTGGTGATATCTTGTAAAGAGTTAACCCTATGATTTTCATTTACAAAACAAACAAAAGGATAATGTAGTAACTGTTTTTTTCTGAACTTAAGTCAGGGAATTGTATCCACAATGTGAATAAGGTGATTGAGAAGGATATGACACTCATGAAAAACATATACATATTAGATATAACACCAACTAAAGGTAGCATATGTACATGTATTAGGAAATTTGTAAGAAGAAATGAGTGATACATATGTGGCATACCTTGATACAAGATACAGCTTTTTCAGTTATCCTTTATGACCTATTTGGTCTTCCATTTAAAAGAAATTTTCACATTGAGTGTTAAGTGTGCAATAATCAACACCGACATTTACAACAACATCATATCAAAGTATGGACGGACTTTGGTTCAATTGGAGGTACCTTTAACGTATTCATGTTTACCTAATCGACTTACGACTGTTGTTTTAGTGGGTTTTTTAAATTGCTGTTATTTCCATAGTTTAAACTTTCTATATTATACAGAATATTAAATAAACATATTACACCAATCAGTCAATAAGACATTACACACACTGATGAGTTTTGACGAATCGAAGTTTGAAGCTTGGGCTAGTTTTTTTATAAATAATAAGTAACAAAGTATTAACAGTGATACCTTTCAGATACTCATAATAAAAGTATATCAAAATTATATCTTACCAGACATGACAAAATATTATATATTCAATGTGAACATATTTATTAACACGCTTAAAGTCACAATACATAAAAGATGTTAAGTATATCTTCGAAAATTTCTCGCCAATTGCTACCAACAATGGCCAGTTCACTTGAGAATGACAAATCGTTTGAAACGTCCTGCAGCGAATACGTTTGTCATTATTAAGTTAACTAAACAACCCCATTCATTGTTCTCTAGTGTACGTCGTCTACGTTTATTCCAGCGCCTCTATGTCTATTTACTGTAACCACTTATTCGGTTTCCAACACTTGCACAGACAAGGTACTATCTCACACTGTGCACAAGTCTGTAATGTGGTCTTATATTGCAAGGATTTGTATGTCAACTAATTCATCAGTTCCTATTTTCAGTGTCTCTCAATAGTTATTTTACAATTATACAAAAATACAAGTTCAAACCTTATTGATTATAACTCATTGACAAAATGAATTCTTTTAATGAAATAACATCTAAACACATGTCCATATCATTTCAACAACAATATTCTAATCTAATCCCATGTGCTTAGATAATAAATACTTAGCTACATGCATATCAATAGTGTACACGACATAATGAATATCCTCTATAAAATATGTCTCGATGTTTATTTAGGAGTAGATACATTGTACAGCTTGAACAATTTTGCATTTATGCAGGCGTCAATATGCGAATGACTGGGAAAAGTTATGAGAAATCATAACAATAAACTGACATAAATATATGAAGATGTAATTCAAACGCCCTCAGTCTGCAATTCTTCCCATCGAAAATATGTTTTTCACAGCATCATTGAATATCTGTCTAGAAAAGGATAAGAAAAGTGTCATCAAGTGTACAATATAAAATAAGCCAACATGAAATATTGATACATGAGAATTGCAATGTGCTGACATATAAACTTTATTAAATCAGTGTCCATTGATGACGATATTTGTCACTGATTGAAAAACCTTCAGGTAAGGTATCAAAGTTTAATATTACAGTGTAAAATATAAGGGGCTTAAGAGCCTAGATAAACGCCATTAAATGACAGTATGTATGTTTTGCAATGATTAACCTGTCTTAAGAGCCTAGATAAACGCCATTAAATGACAGTATGTATGTTTTGCAATGATTAACCTGTTTCTGTGGATCTGGTATCAAGTCCAAAAACAATGTTAAGGGGTACATGTATAATTCATATTCGATTTTAGTTTAAGGAACGATTGTAAAACGGTATCTGTTTGTCTATTTTGGAACAGTATATTCTGTTTTTCATAAAGGTAAATGGATATTTACTCTGATTGTGTGTATTCTATGATAAAGATTGCAGTGAAGGTCCATAGGTGTTCACAGAGTAATATTTCGAAAAACTGCTAGCCTGAGACTGTTCACTTCTTGTGGATGATATATTTGTTGAATTTGAGATGTGTGTTTCGTTGTGAATTGTCAATTGTTAATGATCAATTGTCAATGTTCAAATACTTATATCTGCAACGTTATTTGTGTGAGATGAAGTAAAATACATTTTGAAAATAATAACAACCTCAGAGACTTACAGACATCTGTTGTTGTCCGTATTAAGCATCATATTTAACATGAGCATTTGTGATGACATTATCATACTAGCATTCTATACGCCTGATTTGGAGTTTTATTTGGCATTTCTGAGTGTTTTATTCATCAGATAAATTTATCTGTTTAAGTAGATCACAGTGTCGAAACATTTAACCTCCATCTTCTCTTCATCTAAAACAAAGAAACTATCAGAGACAATTCTTGGAAATTGCAACTGCTTACTGGCACATATCAACTTCCACAAGTTTGTTTCCCTGTTTGGATATGCAGACAATGCATACGGGTTTTGGAGAAATCAAGTAGAAGCATGTTTTACCTCAAAAGAATGTCAATAGTTTGAAACCAAGAGTACAGGGAGAGTTTTTTTCTCATACACAAGAGAGTACAGTGGATAAGATGTTCAGTTGGTAATTACAAGATCACTTACATCCAGTTTTAGATTATGAAATCATAAATTAAGTGAACATTAATGACAACAAAAACATAATAATTATTACAATCTGAGTATCTGAACTATTTAGAAACACTTCCCCTACTTCACATAGCAATAAAGTCGCCTGCGGGATATCGGTTCACTCATAAGCTGAGCAAATCTTCTTTTGAAGTACTGCTTATTGCTATATTGATATCTGTAAGCGCTTACATATGTATAAAAAAAACACTATTTATATTTCGTTATTTAGACTATTTCATAACCATTGGTTGGACTTCATTATTCCAGGCGATCATAATGCTTACATGTCTCAATGTTTAGAGACTAGAATAACTTAAAGATCACAAACAAATATCAAAGGGCACAGAGGCATATTAATATATAATTAATACAATTTTGCCGTATAAATGACACTTTCACAATTTATATCACTCATACATCCAATAGATTCTCCCACAATTCAGAATTAATTATCTTATCTTACAACGAGACAAACAGTTATAATATGTCGCTATACATATAAATGACATAAAAAATATATAAGGTACAACAGCTCACAAATTCATGTCAAGAATTCGCGTCCCTACTTTTCAATTTACAGAAGCAAATTGTCTTCTGTCTGTTGGTTCTAACTCCATGACTGGGAATAAAAATGAAACTTTAAACATACAGACTAAGATTCGCGTTTGTTGAAGCAGGAGGAGACTACATTTGATGAATTAGTACAAATCTGGGGTATTGCATGACAAACACCAATAATTTAAGTATGTGTAAATAAGTATTAAGCCTAAATAACATTATGGGATGTCACTTCATCTGACTGATTAGTTTTTTATATTATTTTAGTGAGCCCTGTCATTATCATTTATAGTTCAATTGCTGATATATCTTATAGATTTTATGTTCTTAAAGGATTGTGGTAACTGCATGGATCTCATTACACCGGATGAACAGTGAGCATATAATCCGAAACGCTGTTTTTCTACACAATAAGGTAGCTGTTATCCAGAAAATTTTGTTTTCTTAACAATAATGAATCAAAATTTAACTTTAACACTAATTCTGTTATGTCACCATTGTTGTTTCAAATACTTGTTTTATTACTACTGAATGTTGAGTATGAAACAAGTTTGAATTACACACAAGTTCAAAAATGAATTAACTATGTACTTTGGCCTAAAGAACGAAATAGTATTCACAATTGGTTGATTATGTATTATTTGATTGAGAAGGAAAATTTGACACTCATTACATAAGAAACCTTTTGTTGAATCAAATTCTGTAACTGAATCTGTATTCTGGACTAGTTTACAAAAGCAATAACTACTAAGTAGAGTGATACATTCCAGATAATCATGGTGAACGTGCAGCCAAAGCGTGTTGTACCCACGCATGAACATATACCAGCATTACACAAAGTGCCAATATATATATATATATATATCAATTCTAAATAACAAGACAGTTAGTATGCCTGTATTACTTTGAAAGGCATATCTTACCTTTTAACGGCCATAATAAATATCCATTTACAGTAAGAGTGAAGGAAAAGCCGTTTTATGTTTACTGCAAATGTTGAATTTGAAATTAGCATTAATGTAAATGTATATGATCTTCCTAGCCATCGTATTTATGTATATTCTGCCGATTTGACGATCGTTAGAGTTATGACATTAACCTCTAACTGTGGAGACATTAATACATTGTTTGTATAAAGGTGTGTACAGCTTAAGACCAGTTTCACATTACCAAAGTAAATATACATGGCTGTAACAGAATTGCGGCATTACATTAAAACATATTCCTTAATATGTCTGTATCTTTAATGGTGCTCGTCTACATTTTGTCAAATGTGATGACATGAATGTACAATGACATAATAGATATATTTGCAGTACAAGTTATGAAACGCCATTTTATGTTTCACTTTTAATGCAATTGTTAGATGTAAATGTACAACCATTGTACCTGTGTTTATTCTGCAGTTTGTTTTGTTGAGGGAATCAATAGTGTTTCAGTGTTAAAGTTAACCTTTTGAGTTTGCAGACATTAATACATTATGTATGAAATCGAAATACCTCTTTGTCAATACTCAAAGTACGTATACGTCTGCTATGAGGAAATGTACTTGTTTGTGCATTGCTGTATACGAAAGAGAAGGTTTTTTCCAAATTACTTCTAATGTTAATCATCCATTGAATAAATTTGGTCAACTTGTATGACGTCAATGTAACGCAACAAAAACAACGCGAACGCAAACTGATAGATACAAATATAAATTCAAAGCATACATATGTAATGTAAAAACCTTATGTAATAGATAATAAGTATATATATATATGTACTCCCTGGTGATACCAATGAAACATGTTGGAGTAAAATTGGCTCTGTGTTTTTGTTTTACTTTTGAATATCTGTGACTGTATACTTGTCAAACTTGTTTAAATGTTGTCTATATATATAGAATACTTTGAGTTTGTGAAAAAATTAACATTATCTCGTCAATAAAAAAAACATGATTATCCTTTATATTCACCATTGATTACCCTTATATATATATATATATATTATATACAACCTCTGTTGCCAATATACCACTACATAAATGTTAATGACTACCTCAAGTACCTAAGTTTCTCGTCAACTGTTACAACAGTACACTTGAATGGCAAATCGTCTGAAACGTCCTCCAGTGGAAACATTCATTACATTCAAATTCAAGTAAGTATCCACTTAGAAAGGAGCAATAAAGGTTTCATCAAGTGTGCATCATAAAATCAGCCGGGATGAACTATTGATAATCCTTGAGAAAGACATTTTGTTTGTATCTAAATGAATACATCAGTATGAAATATAAAGTGATTAGGTGCGTAGATAAAAGGCCAATAAATAATAGCAAGTATGCTTGGCAATGATATAATTGGTTTTGTGGATCTGATATCTGGAAACGTAATTGTACGTGAAAAGGACACATTAAAAGTTCTGAACAAGTTTAAAAATTATTTTGAAATAATATTTGTGAATGATGCATTTCCTATGATGTATTTCCATTTCATATATGCCACACACCTCATAGCTAACAGACAAAAGAAATATATTTTATTTTAATTTTCGAACGGTTGTTAATTTTCTCTCTTCAAGCAAGACAATAAAGAACACAAAATGTAATAAATCGCAAAAATTCACAGTGTTTGTTCATAACGAAATTAAGCAGTGTTTGTTTTAAAAATAAAACCACGTTTTTCAACTACTAGATGTATGTTGTTACACGTTGTTGTTATTTGTAAAATGGATTTCTTTCAAACTCCGAAATACTATTATTTAACGTACTATACCGTCTCCGACTCACCGTAGCCCCTTGATTGCCTATCAATCAACTCTCGACCAATAACACAGAAAACAATGCGGGAGTAACCAGCTCACCCCAGTCGCGCCACCTATGGTCACGTGACCAAAACCTCATTCCAACTTCCTGTCGCTCAGTGATCGGACGTGTCTCTGAGCGCTCATGAAGTTATCTTGCCTTCTATACTAATAAAGGATTACAGACCTTATTCTCGATCGTTTCCAGTAATAGTATCTCTCTCTTACCTCCTGTGACCCCCAATTGTTAATTGGTTGGGTTGTTGTTGGTTTTTCTGCCTGTGGGACAGGCAGCTTACTTGGACCACGCGACCCAGGTTGGGTCGTGCTGAGTTGAGTGGCACGTGCGCGCACGGGCCTCTCGGACGGTTGGCAGGCTGCTGACCTTTGACCCTCGCTTAGCGCGTGGGACTTGTGGTATCGGAGTGACGGGCACGCGTCTCCTGCCTTACCCCGTCTCCCCGCCTTCCCCGTCTGACGGGTGATTGGTGTGTGTGACTGGCACGCGTAGATTCGCGTCTCCCGTCTCGCCCGTCTCCCCTGTCTTCCCCGCCTTACCCCGTCTGGCGGGATGATTGGTGTGGCGGGTGATTGGTGTGAGTGTCTGGCGTCTCACACCCGTCTCGGTACACGTCGCTTGGCTTCGGGCCGTCTTACCCCGTCTGGCTCTGGGTTGTTTGGCGGGTGACGGGTCAATCTTGTTTTTGCCGAGCGAGTGAGACCCCCGTTCTCCCCGTCTTGCTTGGTTGACGTCTTGTCCACGCTCACCTGTGAGCGTTTGGTGTGACCAGGGTATCGTCAGCTATGTATCCTGGGTTCTGTGGACGATGTGGACTTAGGAAGTCGGGGACACATGATCCCCATTCCCTCTGTTGTTTTTGCACCTCCGCTTGCTCCTTTCAAGATAGGTGTGAAGAGTGTGAGTCACTCTCCCCAGACGCGTTCAAACGATATCTCGGGGCCCTTAAGAAGAGTGAAAGGGACGCCATCTGCGAGAAGCGGAGGGTTCGCAAACCCTCCAACCCGGGGGCTTCTCCCCTTCGTGTGCGGAGGAAGTCGAAGAAGAAGAAGAAGAAGTCGGGGGACAGGGCTCCCTTCGACGAAGCTTTGTTCTCCGTGAACTTACTAGCATCCGTCAGGAGCATGGTGACGGGGTTGCTGGACGCAAGGGGGACCGCGACCCCCGATAACGGACGGCGGGAGGAGACTCCCCCGCCAGCAGGGGGATACGAGTCACCTCCCCCCCCCCTCCCCGCTCGGGCCCTAGGGTCACCCTACGCTCCCCGGTGGTCTCCCGCAGCGGAACGTCCACCCCCGCCATGTCACCCGGTCTGTCGAACGATGACTTCGTGGACACTGCGGACCCTCCCTTCATTTCTATCACCGAGAGAGAGGGGGACAGCACGTCAATTATGGACGCGGCTGACAAGATGGACGCGGTGGCGGAATGGGCGGGGATTACTTTACAGGAGGTGGACGAATCCCAGTCCTCCGCCAAGCGGGCTCGCATGGAGTCTTTTTGTGAGGAGGAAGTTCCACGGTGCACGAGGCATGTTTTCCCTCCTCATCGGCTTTTTGACACGGCGGGGAAAGACTTCAGTTCGGCGATCTCGGCTGCTGCACCGGGGAGGCTTATCCCTTTTGGCGGACCGCCAGCGATCCACCCTCCGGGTGGCGGACCCCCCTATCCCTCTCAACCATCCAGTCCTGGACGAGGACATCAGACGGGTTGCCGCACCCGCGACTCCTCACCACGTCTCGGACGCCCATCTGGTCCACTTGGACAAGGAGGCCAGGTCCATCCTGGGGACCGTGAACTCCGTCGTTCACGCCTGTCAGGCGATGACGGGTTTCGCCAGAGAGGCGGAGATGGAGAAGGGAGCGCCGGCCCTCTACCGCGCTTTTGGCTCCGTGGCGGGGGGCCTGGCGCAGGTCATGTTAAGTGCAGCGCGTATCTCGGCGGGGATCACCAACCTACGTAGGGAGGGATTCCTCGGTCGCACAATCTCCGGGGAGCCTCGGGGTCTGCCAGAACCTTCTTCGCTGGGACCTACAGCCCACCACCACGCTCACCTTCCTGGGAGCAAGACTGGACACAGTTCGGTACAGAGCGTTCGTTCCCCAGGAACGGATGGCCAGGATAGACAGTCTACTAGATCGGGGACTCAGGGGACCGCTCCTGCTTCGGCAGTGGCAGCGGATTCTGGGTCTACTCACGTCAGCCAAGGACCTCACCGCGAGGGGGCGGCTGGAGCTGAGACAGCTCCAGGTCTTTCTCAACCCTCACGTCAGGGAGGAGGCGTGCAGACATGCGTTCCCGCTCCCCCAGCAACTAGTTCCGCACCTGGCCTGGTGGAAAGTGCAGGCGAACGTATTCACAGGTGTCCCACTCAGACCTCCTGCAGCGACCGCTCATCTCTTCGTGGACGCCTCCACGCAGGGTTGGGGTGCTCACCTGGGAACGGAGCAGACGGCGGGGATCTGGTCGCCGGCCCAGCGCACGCGCCACATCAACGAGCTCGAGATGGAGGCTATCAGACTGGCAATCTGTCACTGGTCCGCTCTGCTGTGGGGCCAAGTGCTACTGGTGCACACGGACAGCTCCACAGCGGCTTGGGGAATAAACAAGCAAGGTTCGACCAGGGCAGTTGCTATTCTACAACTAGCGCTAGACCTCTTCCGCCTAACAGACAGGCTGCACATGATCGTTCGGGCGGTGCATATTCCGGGGTTGAAGAACGTCCTAGCAGATGCTCTCTCCAGACCGGACAAACCCCCGTCCACGGAGTGGAAGCTGCTCCCCCAGGCGTTCCAACAAGTGTGCCAGCACTTCGGGAGACCACACATAGATCTCTTTGCGACGCGGCTGAACCACCAGCTGCCGGTCTATGTGTCTCCCGTCCCCGATCCCGGAGCCTGGGGCCTAGACGCTCTGTCTTTCACATGGGAAGGGATGGACGCCTACGCCTTTCCTCCCCCGAGCATTCTCACTCAAGTGGTGGCGAAGATCAAGGCGACCCGCCGGATCAGGCTGATCTTGATAGCCCCCCACTGGCCAGCGAGGCCGTGGTTCGTCCCCCTTCGGAGGATGTGCCAGGAGGACCCAATCCCCATCCCTCTCAGATGGAATCTCTTAGTGAGCGAGCCAAGCGGGCGGGTGCACGAGAACCCGCAAGCACTGGATCTTCATGCTTGGCTTGTCTCCAAAAGGGACTGAAACAGGCGGGCTACTCTAAGAGAGTCGCTGCGGCTGTCTCATCTGCCCAGCGTGTCTCCACGCGCAAGCTGTACCATGTACAGTGGGGGTCTTTCGTGTCCTTCTGTGTGGACAAGGGATGGGACGTCCAGGTCGCGACGATCCCTCAGGTGGCGGAGTACCTAGTGTATCTCCGGGAGGAGAGGGGGCTTAAGGCCTCCTCCATTAACACTCACCTAGCGGCAATTATGTCTGTGTTTCGCAAGCAGGACCCCTCCGTGGACATATCCGTCCTTAAGGAGGTAATTAAGACCTACCGTCAGGAGGATGGGCGGCTCAAACCCAGACCCCCCGAGTGGGACCTAGCGATCGTCCTTGAGCATTTATGTTCGGACTTCTATGAGCCTCTGACGGAGTCCATCATTCTCCGACTGACGGTGAAGACCGCCTTCCTGGTTGTGATGGCTTCGGCCGCCAGGATCTCAGAGCTACACGCTCTTCAGGCCGACGCATACAAGGCCAAGGAGTTAGCTCCGCCGGCTCGGGCGAACCCTCATGAGATCAGAGCAATCTCAGCCACCATGGCTTTTCACAGCAACATCGCCGTGGCGGACATCATGTCGGGCTGTTTCTGGAAGTCCGGCATGGTTTTCGCTAACCACTACCTCCGAGACCTATCCACGGAAGACCTCACGGGAGTGGCCAGACTTGGGCCACATGTGTTTGCACAGCACCGCACGGGGGGCCCGGCGCCCCCCAGAGGGGTCGCACCTCACCGTTAAATAATATTACGTTTTTGAGTAAACTTACCGTCGACGACTCACCAATCTTTATTTCCCACCCTTGCCTCCCCTCCTGCGAGTAGGTTCGCTCTAGCGTTCACTGGCTCCAGGTAGGTTGGAATGAGGTTTTGGTCACGTGACCATAGGTGGCGCGACTTGGGTGAGCTGGTTACTCCCGCATTGTTTTCTGTGTTATTGGTCGAGAGTTGATTGATAGGCAATCAAGGGGCTACGGTGAGTCGTCGACGGTAAGTACAAATAATGACGTTTACTCAAAAACGTACTATTTACCATATCAACATTACAAAGTGTACTACTACACATTGCATATGTTCGTATCTAGTTGTTCTATGAAAAATTTCACCTAAACATCGAAAAAGTGGAATTCTAAAGAGGTATGACGATTTCCATAAGTTCGCATAGATACCCACTTCCGGTGGATGATGTCATCATCGTTATAGTCATCACACCATGTAGTCAGCGATTATACCACCATCTATGACGGGAAGAATACGTACATACCTCGACACTTGAAGTGTTGACATCAAAACTGGTCTCATGAGGATGTTCACTTCCAGTGAATGACATATTTTTAGAATTTCAGTTTTATGTTTTTCTTACAGATTGTCAAAATGTTTCTATACTTATTTTCGACTGTCAGTTTATTACCAGCATTTATCTTCAATTGAAGTTATATCCCAGGATCAAGGTTTGACATTATGGTGTGAATTGCCAACAACGTAATTTGTGTGAAATGAGTGAAATACGTTTTGAAATAATTTAAAACTCAAAGATTTGGAGACTTCTCAGATGAAATGTATCTTATTATTTTCTAATGATAATATTTAACTGAAATAATACCACCTTGTTGATTATAATATTCATATTAGTTTATGGCTGTTGGCATAATATATTGCATATATGTATTCCATCATGATTTGACCAGTGATGTTATCAAGTGCTCCAAGCGTGTTGCATAAAAGGCAGATTCTTTGAAAAAAGAAATGTAGATAACAATATTCTATTGTGTAATGGCTTATATTGTAACAGTCCATGCCAATTGGATTTATATACTATCTTCAATGTCTGATAATCTGACAAAAAATCTATTTCAAAATGAAGCGAGTCTCATTACTTAACACAATGTATGTGGACTCCATATCCATAAAATATGCATAGTCTTCTTTCAGTCGTTACTTATTCATACTCAATGTTCATTTTATTGGTAAAAGGGGCCGTGAATTTTGCTCAGTAATCTGTTGAAACAAAGATTAAAACCTAATGTGTATTCTACTTCTTACTAACACCTGTTGTGATCTGTATTAAGTATCATGTTTGACAAGAGCATTCGTAAGATGTTGCATTTCTATGAGTCGATAAGTCGGAATTGGATTTTCAGTTAGCATGTCTGACTGTTTTATTCATGTAAGTAAAATAGATTTAAATCTTTAAAATGTATCTGTATAAGTAGATCATATTGTCAAAGGATATACACTTCCATCTAAAACCATGAAAGCTACCAGAGACAATGCATGAAAATCGCAACAGCTTACGGACACAGGTCAATTTCCATGAGTTTATTTC
The DNA here is from genome assembly GCA_936450465.1 of Gibbula magus. Lineage (NCBI taxonomy): Eukaryota > Metazoa > Mollusca > Gastropoda > Trochida > Trochidae > Gibbula > Gibbula magus. The sequence continues at coordinate 62,016,527 of OW388289.1, read as the reverse complement.
CCTGATTAAATAACCAGACAATACTGGTCGCATACTGATCTTTGGATAATCAAGTTTTACTTTGCAGAACATCAAAAGACGATCGAAACTAGATCAAGAGCGACGCTATATTTTGAACATGGTACCTGTAAGCATTGTTAAAAGTTTGAAACCAAGAGAGTCTAGGAGAGTTTTGTCTCATGTACATTATAGTACAGTGTCGTTAGTTGGTTAAAATGTTCATTTAATATTTACATAACATGGATAACACATCCAGTAACAAACTGCGTGTTTCATTATAAATGCAACAATGAATGAAACGGCAAAGAACAATAATGATTACTTAGATTTAAGAAATTAGATATCAAAATACTTGCCGTATCTCAAATAACCATTAAGTGACCTGCTGGATATCGTATCACTCTTAACGTACACATATCTTCTTTTGAATTGCTGTAACATGTTTCTAGGATGTAAATACTTTGCTATTTTTATTGCTTGTCATATTGATACACATAGCTTTTAGCGCTAACACATTTTTAGATAGTAAAGAATGTCTAAACCTCATTCTGTAGTTTAAATTTCATAACATGTGGTTTGGTCATTCCGCACATCGCAAAGCTTGCATTTATAACATATATTTTAATGAATCTTTATGGTACAAGTACTTATAATTTATCTCAATAAGTCAAGTCCCTACTTTTCAGTTTATACAATTAAATCGTGTTTTGTCTGTCGGTGACTGTAAATACAAGTAGAACTTTTAACACACTTACTGAGACTTACGTTTTATCATGTTGAATCAGCATGAAACTTTGTTTAATAAAGTAGTACAGATGAGGGGCGTTACTTGCCAGACACCCGAAATTCATGTCTGTAAGTACACATGTATGTGTAAGTATTAAGCATAAATAATAAAATTGGATATTACTAAATATGACTGATCTGTTTGTGTTTTAGTACATCCCGTCAATATCATTATAAGCCCATAGTCGATACATGGATGTAAAGTGAGATATGTGCTTCATGAGTCAATTGTTTTTTAGAAAAGATTTGTTTCATAAACGAATGCAACAAATTCAATCTTATATGTAGGTAAAATGAAACATTAATTAAAATTGAAAAAGTTTATCAAAGTCGTCAGATTAGTCAGTTGTGAACTAGTCATTTGTGACAGTCAGGTATGTTTAAGAAGGAATAACAGTGAGGCAAGATTTCATTTATTTGGCTAGGCAAGAACGTATGAAAACAGGTTATCAATATGCGCTTCAAACAATATCTGACGTTCTTGCTTCTGCTCGGCTTGAAAGAAGAGGTTATGTCTGTTTAATGGGGCAGTAATATTTGTACAGTGTAAATTATAGTTACATTGGTTTGCTCGTTGAGAAAACAAGACAAATGAGATAAGAACTGTAACAACAACAGGCCCGACATGAAATAACCATTATTGGAAGAACTCATCACATGAAATCGATAAATGTTTTAGACTGTTTTATGGAGTTGTTATGGAGTGATTCGAAATTTAATTTTAAATGCAATTTAAAGCGATTTTTATCACAGGTTCAAACAGTTTATACTAATCAGGTCCAATTGTGAAACACTTGTTACTTGAATAATGTTGTTGAGTTTGTATGATATTTATGTAATGATAGCTGGGTAAACGGTGACACATTTTTGTTTTTATGTTTCCTAATTCTAAATACTCTCAACAATTAGATAATGTGGGAAATATTCAGAATGTATATGAATGTTATAATGTAGATTTCATCATAATGAAACCACGTGTTCATGAAGTAATCGTCCTCAGGTACAGTTTAATTAATATAAGTTTTATTGTATACGCACGACTTTTGATACTGATGCAATACTAGACAGTCCAGGCACTGTAGCATGCATATAATCTAGTTCTCAGTCCTGCTTGTTTGGGATTGCTTGAAGCTCATCTCTCCAAATAGAAGAACACTTTTTGAGTATCACTGTACAAAACAAATTCTGTTTTCCCTGTTTCAATGGATATTCACTGTACAATTGTCATGAGATACCTGTATTTTGTCAGCTATATCTGGTTTGAGAAAAGTGTGCATGATCTGCGGTGGGTATAGCACTAGTTTATGATTTATTAGACGATAGTCTCCAAAGGGGTTTATTAAGTTATAAATCAAAAACATGTAGATAGACAGGTAGATTGTTACGTAACGTAAATCAATTGCTGTCATCATGTTGCACGATGTTGAGGATGATGGTATCTAATTACATACTGTCAATATTTTCTCCGGCTGGAGCAGCATGAGGGACTACAAGGGTGGACAGTAGGTTACATTGCAGTTTAACACCTAACATTTGACAATTCTACCTTTTACGTTTTGCTGAGTTGTTATTTCTACTATGATTATTAATAACAATGTTAATATACAGCATGTTTGAGAAGAATGTATGTTAATTAAATTGAGCCCATCAAGATCATAGTACTAGATATGGTTGTTGTTGTTACTAAACGTAAATCATAAATGGTTCAAAAGTTATACTGCTACACGTGTTGCACAATTTTACAGTTTACTTTTACTTTTTAGTTTGACATTTTATTCTAGTTTGGGAAATATCTACATATTCAGTAACCACGAATCATTCTGTTTATTTGTAGCTTCAGTTTGTTTAGGATCATGGTATTTTAATGAATTATTGATCACATTTTCTCCACTGAAAGAAAATTTTACCTCTTACTAAATTTAATCCTCAGACCATAAGCTTAAAACACCAGACTTTATGAATAGTGTCAGAAAAAGAGAAAACCTTTAAATTTTAGATTACCAAAGGATACATTCCAGTGACAAATTGGACTCAAGTTATATTGGCTACTGTCAACCGTGGAATTTACAATAAATTGTCAGTCACGGTTATTCTGTTCTAAATTATCAAAACTCACAATCAACTTGAATCATACAAACATGTAGAAACATATCAAAACGATTTGATAAGGATGTATGCTAAGTAAATTGAGTCCATCAAGATCATTGTACTAGACATTGTTGTTGTTATCCCACCGGTATGTAATACCGTGGGATATAGTCATCGTCATCGTCATCCGTCTGTCCGTCCGTAATCATTTCGTTTCCGGAGCAGAACTCGAAAACCATTCATGGTATCTTTCTGAAACTTTGCATGTGTATTACCCAACAACTGAAGTGGTGCCTTTTGATATTTTCAGATTTCTGAAATTTTTTTTTTTTTTCGTTTCCATAGAAACGTGTTGAAATTGGACTTTGTTCAGAGACAGGTTCGTTTCCGGAGCACAGCTCCAAAACCGTTCATCTTATCTTCCTGAAACTTTGCATGTGTATTACCCATTGACTGAAGTGGTGCCTTTTGATATTATCATATTTTTTCTGAAAAATTAATTTTTTTCTGTTTCCATAGAAACATGAGAGGAATGTTGGTTGTTGTTGATTTTGACTGCTTCTGGAGCAGAAGTCTAAAACCCTTAACATTCCTGAAACTCTGTAATACCCACCAACTGAAGTACGGTAGTAGATACACAAGTATCTGTCAAAGATGTGTTTTACAAATTTTGTGGAACCGGTGGGATATGTCATCTTCTGATGACTCTTGTTAAGATATATCCTCATTTCCCTGTGCAATAATTACAAAATTGACTAAACGTAAATCATTAATGGTTAAAAGTTATAGTCTTCTTTTTAAATCTACGTATTGCCTGCTTTCAGTGCATGTTTTCACTGGGGGCAGAGAAATTCTGTGCTTCTTATTGATCTGCTACAGTTTCGGAATTCAAATGTAGGAGATTGTTTGACCTGTTGGTGGCTTTAAGAAACCAACAAATTAAAGCAATATATCTCTAAGTGAAGTACATGCCAGACACGATCCCGAATTAACCTGGTGGACTAGGCTAATACAGACGAGGCATGTTCTGGAATCGTGAAGTAATGTTATTGAAAAGCCAGCAAAATGAACTTGAAAACAAATTGCAAAACATTTGTAAAAGTTTTGAAAACTTTATTATGGAGTTATATGGAGTTTGAAATTTGATAACAGATTGAAAACTGTCTACATATTCATCAAACACGAACAATGTTGATTTTTAGCTTCCGTTTTCTATGATAATGATTGATACAGTTTAAATTGAATGAATTATTGCTTCACGACAATTTCCTACTGATGGAAACTTTTACCCGTGATTAAAGAAGATGTTTCATCACTAACTTAATCTCAGTACACTATTCTCGATGAGATAACTGCTAGTCAAGCATCAGACTGATTGTTTGCATCTACCATTTAACTTAATAAGGTATTTTTGCTAGTAAGTTTCAAGATTACTACACTACTTTCACCACTCTGTATGACTAATATTGGTAATAAGAAAACATATTTTCAAAAGTCAAATACACGTGTACATATACATGACTTAGTAGATTCCCCTCAATCAATGCACTCAATAATAAAACTTTCGTACAAATAATAACACGCTTATACAAACATGTATTAGATTTTCCGGCCCAATGGACTCAGGAATTAAAGGGGCCATGCGTTCTGAATTTTAACAGGAGAAAAGTATTCAAAATCCACTCAGTTGTTGGCATTTATGTAAAAATCTCCACTGACAATACTGACATTAGCGAGCTCATATTTGCCCATCATGTATCTACTGGGTTTCTTAAGTTATTCTAGAATTTGTTAAGTCATTACCGGTCATTACGTCATTATGTGTTTAATGCATCATCAGACAGTCAAACCATTACCCTTACTAGGAAAAGAGTACGCATACCAATACTCTTCAAACATTTCTCACATTCCACCTGATGAATGAGACAGTAAATACTCCAAAACATCATGTATTTTCACATTAACGAAGTTGTTATCCAGAACATCTTACTGTTCTTACATGTATGTATGTCACTTGTAAATGCCCTTAAATTATTATTCCAATACAAATCATAAACGATCATTTACAAGCCTAGTTTTAGTGTGTGTTGCTACTGGGAAAAGCATAATTAGTTTGCGTTCATCACCGATGAGTTACAGTCCTAAAGTTCGAAGGTTGGTCAATTTCTCAATGTCTACATTCATTGTGAATTGCAGGATGCTTACTGGAATCATGGTGTACAGACATTAAAGTCATTACTAAATAGAATAGGAGTTTAATACTTAGTTTGGCTTATTTTATTTTCTAATTTCAGATAAAGTCTATTCCATACGCTGTATAATAAGATGGCAATGGCAATTATACTTATGTAATTTTTCATTTTTATCACTTATTTCGGTAATTTGTAAAATTATATTTATCATAACAGATTAATATTATTATAATATGTTTTTTTTCTGTTTATGTTTCCAAATTTGAAAAATATTTCAATTATGATATATACAAGCTTTACCAAGCTTTTCGTTCAAATTATCAGTCATTGTTTCAAGATATTTGTTTCCACAATAAAGCATAAAAAGTAACCAAGCTGTCGATGCAAATGGCTCTAATATTAAAAAGTGTGGATAATGGGCCCTAGTGAAATGTGTGTATAATTGACCCAAGGGACCGAATTTAACTAGGGAAAACATTAAACCTTTTTTTAAAGTGACCAATAACAAACTGAACAAAACACTCTGTCACGTGACCTAGTCGCCATTTTTATTTTAGCTAATTTTCGGCATGTATTGTACTGGGAATACCTAACTAAAGTTGTTTTCTTTTTAAATGCACTAATTACAGAGTTGAATTATTGATGGTAAATTGACTTTATTTATGTCTCCTTTTTCTTGGTTTACTTAATACTTGTAAATAATGAATCACATATTTGAGTTGGTTGAATCCTTCTATCATTGCTTGAGTTAATATTTCTGTTTGCTATCTAAATGTTCCCTCTTGGCATTGGTATTTTCAAACAAGGGAGTGGCTAGTCCATCCAATGATATTGCTGATACATTTAATCAGGTTTGAAAATAAGTTGAATCTGAATCTGAATCTGAAATTGAACTTTGTACAAATAACAGCTGCTAAATTTTATGTTTTATGATAAAAAAATATCTGCTCTAAAACCGTATATTAATAAATTATGTCATAAAAAATTCAATTTTTCAGTGAAGAGTTATCTCCCTTAGCCAATACTTTTCATGTGTTGTGAGAAACATTAAAAATCAAATTACTTTTTGATACTAATAAAGAACAGTGGGTATTATGGTTGTGTGAAATAGTTTCTGTTTTATGGTAAAAACAGTATCTGCTCTTCTTATCATGTTTGAATTATTTTTCATTTATTTTTATTCTTGAACAGGATTTTTGAAGTTATTTCTGCAGAATCCATTGTTGACATTGCATTTTATCATATAAGGCTAATGAAAAAAAACACCATACAAATGTAGAAATCACTTTTCTATTCTAATAACATTCCATTTATGAAATAAAACAACAATTTAGCTCTGAATGATTATCATATTTTTTGAAAAAGTGACTTTAACAAAATAAAACAAGTTTGCCACCTTTTGAGACATTACCACAAAAAACGTCATTTTGCAGAAAAACTAGGTCCGTAAGAGACACTTTTTCTTTTTGAATCTCGAATAATACATATTCAGCTTTCATCATGCCAATTTACAGCAATTTTTCATTTATTTTGATTATTGTTTGGAACCCCTTTAACAGATATAATGCTCACTGGACGGATAGTGAATACCCCGAGTATATCAGCCATGCTCACGTATTTCCTGTTGTAGTAAAACTGAAATTCTTCAGTACAGATTTTCCTGAATATATTTTAAACATACTGATAAAAAAAATGACAAATGTATATCCTGGATTAACAGCATGTAAACATCCCATGAATCATAATTATAATCGTTTAAATATTGAAGCAATCTTCTCTGTGATAAGCGTTTTTAAAAACGTACATGTACGTACCTTTATATACACATATGATATTTTGGTGAATTATGTCATCAGTAATTGGAGCCATTTGATTTTTTAAATGACACAATTATATGAATAGCCTATGTTTATTGCACATATTTATGAACACGTGTATCACAAAATATATTATATTATCTGTTATGGGATTTGCAGAATCATTTTGGCAAACCCCACATACTGAAACTAACCTTGTACCATAAACCATAAACTTTAATCAGACTAGTTCCCTCTCTTTAAACTGAAATGAATTATAAATCAATATGACATTTACTCTAGGTTTGTATTCACTCCGATAAGATAGATCAGATCAAATTTATCGTCTCCCTTTATCAATACTGACAACTGTAAAGTGACTATGTGCTTTTTAGTGATGTATCATTCCGTAACTGGTATGGTTTGACAAGTATTTCATTATCATGTGTCTGATTTAGTAAACAAATATATAGATTAAAACCCTAACATTCACAAGAAAATAACTTGAGATTCAATAAATCAGTTAACAGTCTGAAATGCTGAACCTCTCATCCAGACTCGACCAAGCGATTGCCTTACGGGTATAAAGTGTACATGAACATGAACCAACAAAAGAACAAATATATTTAATCCACGTCTGATAAACACGACTGAAACCTTACTTATAGTTAAATCATCTTTCCTGAAGCCACCCGAATTAAATTGTGAATGTTTGAAACGTTGTTTGCACGTGTTTTTATTTTCGAAAGGATGCCTTTAAAAAGACACTCATTAACTAGGCGAGATGAAGCATTCTATCCCAAAACATTTGAGCGATTTTTTTTGAGCAACGGAATCTTGTTAATGATCACCTAAACTGTTTCGGTTCAGTGAAAAGTTTTAAAAATAAAAACATTTTCTTGATAGAGGGATTATTTCATACCATGTTTGAATAAATATGTCTTTAAGTCATGTGATTATTGAGTGAGTGAAGAATGAATGTGATTCTACTATTGTGCAAGCCAAGCGTTTCCAAAGCATGTAGAAAATGGGAATTCTCTTATCATGGAGGCCCAGTTTCTTTGTCATGCAATACAACAGCATGCTATAAAAAAAATTGGTATTCTATTAGAAGACATTTAAACACTTTTTGATGGTGTTTATGGATGAGTAGATATGTAGTGGAAACCTCCCAGGTTCTCCATAAACCATGTCACTTGGTTTATTCAAGTTTACTCCTAAGAATTTCATGCATGCAAAGAAATGAACTGTTTAAATAACTTCTGTATGTTGTAAGCCCCATATTTCTGAGCAATACAATAAATCGGTTATATTTTGACATCAAATAGATTTTAAAAGGTCGAGAAGTCGCCTAAGACACATGTCTGTTTACAAATACCTGAAGAATTGTTTACCTTGCGTTGATACTTGATTTAAATGTTTATGCCATAAGAGGTTTCGACTGAAAGAGACGCCTAGATATTTATAAAGTTTAAAGTTATCTCTAACAATTACCCTTTAAGATACCATTTTATATGCTTTGGATAATTTTCTCCCATTTTTAAAGACCATGACTTTCGATTTAGATGGATTGACCTTCAGTTTCCACTCATCAGAATAGTTTTCTAATTCGTTGACTTGGGTTTGTAAACCCATTACAGTACAATAATATCATCTGCGATAACATAATGTATATGCAATATAGACGTGATGCTCAGTAGCATATGCAACAATATATATTACAACAAGTAAATACAGCTCAACTTGTCACTTAACATGATTGAAAAATGTTTGAATTACAAAAACACTAAATGTTAAATAAACCAAGTTAATAGAAATTAGTATTGACTTTTTAAAATAAACTTTTACAAAGTATGGAGTAATAACCTAAAGTTACCTTCCCTGAATGAATAGTGTACTTGTCCTTCTACTGTCTTTATAGGCAATGAAATGTATTAATGCTCAATATTTCTGAACAAAAACATGCTTATCGTGCATGATAGTGATTCAAACACGACGCTTATGATAAAGCACGACTCGTACGTTTTATATATAATGTACGCCTCATGCACCTCGGACAAATTAGGAAATTCAGTGCTCACAGTGCCGAAGATGACGTCAATGTCCGTAAAATTTGCATATGAAAATGAGAAATGTCATTGTTTTGCTTGTTGTGTTCGAGAGAATGTTTCCCAAATTTTTTGAAAAATTATTTGAACTCGTAGCAGTACATTATCGGGATATAACTGTACGGTCCTCTCAAAACCGTACATTTATATCCCGATAATGTACTGCTACTCGTCGTCTATCTACTACTTGTTGTTCCGGACACACACTTTAACATTCTCATTAATACTGCATATCAAGTTGTTCATTTTCATACTTAAACTATATGATTTTAATAGGTTCCTAAGCTTGTTTCTTTCTACTGAGTCGAAAACGTCAGCGAAAAATACATAGAACTTACCACCTTTAGTATTTGAGTATTTTTGTATCAGAGCTTGTAAGGTGAAACAAAGAAACAATGAACTTAAAACTATGATATTCTGATGAATCAAATTGTGAATACTTCTTTACAAAGCATGTGCTTTTAAAAGACATCAACAAAGGACTTTATCCGGGAGCAATTCATTTGTTTTTTTACTTTGTTCAACAGTTGGTAGTTGAGCAAAGATTGGCAAACGTTCGTAGAATTATAGCAGTATCCAGGTTTGTTTTCAAGAGGGACATGGTACCTGACCTACTCAAACCTACATGAAGACTGCGTCCGTCTGGAATAGGTGTATGAATACAAACCAATTGGTGAATGAAGCACGGAAGCATAAGCAGTACCTCGGTGAGGTTGATTGCAGCTGAAATCATGATCTCCTGGCATTTTTAAAGCGTATGTACCAAAATTGCAAAGCCACTATCAATATTAAAGGTTCATGATTACTCTAACGTAACACAACATGCTTTCTAAATTCTAAAACTCGCTAAATATTGGATTGTTGATCTTGTATCGGACGTTCAATTACGTTTTTCATTATTGTGACAATATGTACCGAAAAATATACATTCCCACACTATTTCATACTCTAGTTTTGTAAACGAAAGGAACATTGACGAAGATGTTAGATATAAAAATAAGAATAAATCAATGTGTCCCGAAGTAAATAAAGTAAATCTCTTTGAAATTGACAATACAGTAAAATCAGTTATGAATGATGCTCATGTTTATTCTAAATCGGTTGTAGAAAGTGGATCGTTGATAGTGATTGCTCTCTTTCGATGTTGTCTTATATTCATATTCATTGTCTTTATTCAACATATTTAAATAGGATATTCCACAGTTTTTGTTAGCCACTGTTGAGCGAGTGAGACTAACATAATTGCCACGTGGAACCTATGTGATGCTATTTGCATATTTAAGGCATTTGCAACAACTTAAGAGTGTATAAGGAGAGCTTATTACCTGTTAATGGATATAAATGGTGATCATTCTTAAATTGTCATTAAGGACGGATTTGGCGTTTGCTATAACTTCTCCAGTCACAGAGTAACAAATGTGGTCGGCTTGTTTCGTGACTGACTTGGCTAGTGTCCTAAATAGTGAACATTACGTACACAGGCAGCAAGAGGAGAATTAGTAACAGAAAGAAACATACGTCGATTGTACTCGGATCTCACTGTATTAAACGAACAGGAGTGTACATGCATACATAGGTAAGTATACACCAATGTGTGAAATCAAAACAATCAACATACAGGTACAAGACGATGATAGCATGAATTACATACCACAAAAGGTTCAATCAAATGAATCAATCCGATTCAAACCTTGAGATCAAAGTAAGCAAACTACGTGTACAAACTATGACAGAATGGAGTTGTCTTTAGCAGGAACTCAATCAAAATACAAAGCAGAAATCTCATTAGAAACAAACTTCTTGATCTTTAGATTTACTAAGCTAATGTTAACGTATCACTAGATACAAAGGTGAATATCATTCAATGTGCTGACTGAAGAAAATCCGGTTTATCAAATTTAAATTTGTCCCATGGTGTTAACTAGTTAAAGGTCACACCTCTGACTAAAAGACACGTGCAGATTTCTTGATCAAATGAGAAAGTTTATTCCACAAATGAATTCTTTGAATGAATGTTTCACTAATGTTTTTGTTGTCCAGACCCGATGCCAATACATAATCTTCACTTAACGAAAGGTTAGCCAGCAATAACAGATTTATTAAAAAGGATTGATAATCACGCCTACGGATGTAATAAAGAAGTAGAGACTTTTGAGAGCTGTTGGCAATTCTGTAGTCAAATATTGCTTTAGATAAAAACAGTTTGCACTTCATCATAACAGTGTTGATGACAATATCTCAATGTGATAGCTCTTATGAAAGCTCCATAATATTAATTGAAACGTGATGCTGCCATTTCCAAATGTGACACATGAATACAAAATATTTACAAATGCCAATCTAATAACAATACATTGTTTTTATGTGATAATAAACTGAACAAATATTTTGTGATTGTTTAGCATTCCATAAATATTTCAATTTGTAAGTAATATTAAAAACCTAAAAGCCAAAGTACTGTCCGTCTGAGAGAACAGACTTCCTTTTATGATTCAGAATTGATCGCCAGACTATTTTTTACTTCTGAATAATCCGACCTTTATTTGCCTGTATTGATCATGAATGGTTCTGGACAGTTTGTATATATATATGTTTTATATACACATTTGCCTATACATCACAGTGTGCAATCTTTGTTATGTCAATGTTACACTTGTCAGGATAATGGTAATGAATATTTTGAATTGCCGCTTTTTCATTGTCATTATCAAACATGCTCGCATTGCGAAGACAATTTATCCTCCTACATGTAACATAATAGGCAATGTTTGTATGGTTTCCACGCTGCTATTAACTATTACACTGAATATATGTAACGTATAATCCACGAGACATGCGGTACATGTTACTGACAGTAACTGCAATAGATGCATTCATTTGTTATTCGCATGAGGACATCATTTAATTGCATTGACGGAGCACATTTAATATCAATTTCAATTGAACTAAGTCATAGGTTAACCTGAAGTTCTATTTTCATTACCATCTGAAAGGACAGGCTGATGTTAATGAACCAGTAACGTGCATAGATACTGCCAGAATAACTTTGCCTTGTTGTTGGCGCAGAGAACAGTACATACATACATACATGTAAGGAAAGAATAATATCTATAAACACTGTCCTGAAATATATTTACAATGTATATGTTTATGTATATAAGAGTCATAACAAAAACGACACCCAACGCAAATATAGACATACAAAATAAGAAAACGATGTCGAGTGCTAATTTCAGTACTAATGTATTATACGCAATTTCAATTGATATTTTCAAGTGGGTCAACTGTCAAGAGAAGTGTAAACAAAACAATTTAGTTTTATGATTAGTTTTAGTAATTTAGCATGTCTATCAACACTTCTTCTTAGTATTATTGGGGAAGAAACTGGACACATTTCAAATATTTTTCATGCCAATGATTATTTTAATCAGAAAAACTAGCTGCTTACACAAACTAGGAGACAAATATACAAACTAAAAGAAAGTAAAGATGATTGTTATTTGTTTCAGAAATAATAGTATGTGTCCCCTTCAGAAGCACAAAGCAAAATTAAAGACGAAAATTCCAATCGCATTTAGGACAATTTAAACGATGAATTATTGCAACGACATTGCACACTTAATTCTGATCAACCGTATTAGAATAAAAAAATACATCATAGCGAATTAAATTGGCACATTAATAATATGGACAATAAATATAGTACGCATTTGACAGTGTGAAGGTAAAACCATCTCTTACTTTGGGATCACAGAACTGTTCCCTGTCTGTCTGAAGGCATTGTAACATATCTCATTAATCTATTTGAACATATTTCATCACGACAAAAAGGCATAGTTTGCACACGAATTCATCAATTCCTTTGACAAGAAAGATATAACACCATTCTCTTTTTTATCTTCTTTACCCATTTTAGTTCACTTATAAGCATAAAAGATCACTGACGTTTATCTTAGAGGATATAGATTGAAGAGAAAAAAGTCCCTATTCATGATCTTTGTAAGATGAGCTTCCCTGGAAAACTATGTTTAAGCTTAGCACGAGAACTGACACATAAAAGTTAATTGATTTGTTATTATGTAAAGAAATGCCTTTGAAATGGCTTTTACAAGGTTTTGGAAAAAGGTATGTACGTTTTAGCAAATGGTAAAATAAAATCTATTGTATAAATTTATGTGTAAATAGACTATGTATAAATGATGTATGTCGCGACAAATCACGACTAAAAGCTATAAAAGTTAAAGGGCATTTCGAATTTCGTATATAAAGTGAAAAATCAGGTCTTCATACTGACAATACAGCTGCGTACCGAAAGTTTGTTCACATGCAAGTGTATCTTAGTGCAAATATCATGTAAATTGACGTTCATTGTAACATCAATAAAATTACACAAAAAGTAATGGCAGTGAAATACATTGAGTATAAGAGGACATATATGGTGTATGTATGCAGTTTTGAAAAGTTTGACCCCAGGTCACGACAAAGAGCTGCCAAAACTATAACTGTTTACGTTAGGAAACCAAATCAGATTAAGTTATGGAACACTTAACAACTTCTTACAATGCAAAGCTGCAAGATGATCGATCTAGCTTTCGCGTTGATACGATGCTTCAAAGACATGTCAAATTATATTAAATTTGCGCCAAAAAAAACAAGTAGGGGAACAAACTTTCCGTACGCAGCTGTAGAAATGCCACAGTTTTAGACATGATCAACTGCTTTGTGTACGTGGGGTAAAAGTAAAATATGTTCTGATCCTATTAACCTAACAGAAACAACAGGTAATCAAAATGAATTTAGTTTAATATTAAATCACTGGACGTTATAATTTGCCTCTACCAATATATTTACCTCTATTCGAATTAAACATCCACCAGTCTAGACAACAACATATAACTTTTTGTCGAGAGAAAATGTAAAAAAAAAGTTTTAACGTAATTGGTAGTTATGTATACATATACAACGACAGAAGTAATTGGAGATAAACACAAGTGGATTGTAATGACCTAAAGTTTAAAAAGCAGCAGCCTCATTCGCTTTCGAGAATAGGTTGGTGTCTATTACTTTATGCATCAATTGCCTGAAATCAGATATTCATTTCTGCATATCATGGTATTGTTAGTTGCAAAAGAAAAAGATACATGCATAGACAAGTGTCGTTCCTGGAATTAAATTTGTTATTTGTTTGTCCATAAACGGTGGTTATGAAAAACATATAAACATATTCTTCCGGTTGCCATGATAATGTTTCACTTGCTTGATAACGGTGCTAGTATCAGAATCGAAACGTTGCACTCATAGCATTAAAGAGTTTGACTACCCATAGGAGATGTTCTCTTTCTGATAGAAGTAAGTGGCGATAAAATGTTTGATTGTAATGCTCGTTGGATTGTAAGTTTAAAAAGGCAGCTTCATTCGCTTTTGAAAATAGGTAGACATCTATTACTTTATGCATCGACTGCCTGTACTTATACATTCATTTCTGCTTATCCTGGTATTCTAAGTTGCAAAAGAAATAGACAATTGTCGTTCCTGCAGTTGCCGCATAACAGACGAAATCGAGATAAACCTGGCCAGGGGTTACAGAAATAGAGATAAACCTGGCCAGGGATTACAGACATAGAGAACATCAAACAACATCAAAGGTCGGAGGAACGCATTAACAAATGAATATTTTAATTTCTGTGACTTGAAACGATGAATGTTGTTTGGTGTAACTTAATGTACGATAAATAGTTGTAGTCAAACGTATATTCCAGAATGGTCACAATTTTAATTCGTGCTTAATAGTCAAACATTTATCAAAACTTTAGATATTGAGTTGGATTAGGTTAAACAATTGGCAGTTATTTTTCAATGGAGAAGCTATCTACTCAGCAATTCCTTATTGCTGTGTGTATCGTTTGGCACTGCAATGCTTCCTTAATATATGCAATATCATATTTTATTATTTTATTACAGAGTGCCTTTATTTTTTAAAAAAACACCTTATTCAAATGGACTCATGGATACAGACTTTTAAGCTTCTTTTAACTAATCAAACTCAACAACCTATCTTTCGTACCAATACATGTACCATGCTTATACATATACGTATTAGTTTTCTGGCCCAATTGACCCAGGCATTAAAGGGATCAATGTTTCAAAATCAACTCAACTACATTAATTTAGAAAGTATGTCCGATACTAACATTGAGCTCATGTGTGCATTATTTTATTTCAGAGTGTTTCTAGGATTTGCTAGATCATTACCTGTCAAAATTAAGGCTGGCATTTGTTATTTGATATATATGTTTGAAATATAGTTTAAAACTGATGGCATTAGCTGAATAGTTTGAATGCTGAGTTTTGCAGATGTTGAATAATAATTAATCTCCGCAATTCTTAAAACCGACTATTCATCGATATTCTAACATGACAAAAGAAAGAGTTTTCACCACAGCTAAAAGGCTTCACACCGCGGTGCAAAGGGTTTACACTGCAGTGAAAAGGGTTTAAACACAGTTGAAAGGGTTTACTACGAGATTGGTTTGATTGCGATGGAAATGGGAGCTTTTCATGTTTTTATACTTGGCTTTCCGTATTTCAGTGCTATTTTCTGAGATTTCAATGATGTTTCAAGCTGTTGATAGAGAGAAATCAAAGATATTATGAAAGAAAATCCCAGCATGTCCCTTATTTGTCATTGTAATACGGTGTTGCTGTGTTTTTTGCAAGTGATCATCAAATTACTTATATTTGATGATTGGGTATGAATATGTAAGTATATAGTATATGAAAGCCAAATAAAATATGATGAAAATACTGATATTGATGTTTATGCTCATGGAATATAAAGTCGTTTGTTTAGTTGCACGTGTATTTTAACTGGTATACATATCACCAATCGACGCATCCATGGGCCATCAAGACGTTTTGTCCAGACCAGACCAATTAAAATGAACATATTCCCAAAGTGGTAATGCAGTGGAGAGGATTCTCTTTAGAACATCAGTGCACAGTCATTAATCAATCGTCAGGCCTTTGAAGTGACTCTTCCTCGGCTGTGATCAGAAATAAAGATGGCTATTTTATGAAAACATATATGCCAACTATATCTATTATATTAGATTTATGTAGATGTTAATGTAGATGTTGAGTTATTTATAATCTGTCGACGTGCTGTACATATTTGTGCTCGCACTATCCTATCATGGTAATAAATTTATCTTGTTATTCAAGTCAAATCCTTTATTACAACTTTGTGTATTAGATAAACACAATCTGGAGAGCAATTGCTCAACAATCATAGATTACAGAGAGAATGACAAATATGGTGTTTGGTCTTATCTCTGAGCTGTAATGCAGAGAAGGCCGGAGCTTTTTGTCTGTCTGTTGTTTTAGTAATTAGCGTGTAGCTTTGTATGCATTTCATTTGATGAAAATACACCTTGTAGTAGCAATGTAATGGAGTTTGATTAGAAAACAATATGAACATTTGCAATACTTTCCGACATTACTATGGAAACACGCCGAGGCTGATCATAATAAGATATTGATTAGGGCGTACATATACTGGCCCAAAAAAGAAACGCATAGCGAAAATGTGTTTTTCAAAGTATGATATTTTTAAAATTAAGGCTTGAAATTTTGTAAAAGTTACTGCTAAAGTTAGACTATAGTTTTTACAACAATTTCTTGCACTTGGACACAACAATTTGTGAATTGCCGCCAAAACGCAGCAGCCTGAATCCAACCTGAAAAAATGTGCATGGAGAAAAATCCTAAAGCATGTTGCACGTGCAAATACGGGTATAAAACCTGGGTAGTCCCATTGCGAATCACTCTCAGATGCTCCGTATACACGACTCTAAAGATGCCAAGACTTAATGAAGAGTGCAGAAACCAGGCCATTGGACGTCTAGAAACTGGCGAAAGTCAGTCAGCAGTAGCCAGGCACTTCAACGTTACTCAGAGTACCATATCTCGTCTCTGGCACCGCTACACAGTCCACAACTCCACGAGAGATCGACCGAGATCCGGCAGGCCAAGGGTGTCAACTCCGGCGCAGGACCGATACATCCGGGTGATGCATCTTCGCAATAGGACAGTCAGTGTCACCTACATAGCCAACAACATTCCTTGACTTCGTAGAGTATCAGCGCAGACCATCATCAATCGCCTTCGTCAACATGGGATACGTCCTATGCGACCATATACAGCGCCATCTTTGCAACGCCATCATCGTCGTGCACGTCTGCGATGGAGCAGAAACGTTCGCCCATGGACTCTAGTGCATTGGAGAAGAATCTGGTTCAGCGATGAGTCGCGGTTCATGCTCTATCGCCACGATGGTAGGATGAGGGTCTATAGACGGAGAAATGAACGTTACGCTCAACACTGTATCCGTGCAATCGATGCATACGGTGGAGGGAGTGTAATGATGTAGGCAAGCATATCCTTTAATGGTAGGACAAATTTGGTTCACGTGCAAGGAAATTTAACTGCTGTACGCTATCGAGACGAAATCCTGCAACGTCACCTTCTTCCCGCAATTGACGTCAGACGTGAAATTTTTCAACAGGACAATGCCAAACCGCATACTGCGCGTGTTACCATGGATTATCTTGCCAACAGCAATGTGAATGTACTGCCATGGCCCTCCAAATCTCCATACTTGAACCCAATCGAGCATTTGTGGGATTTGTTTGATAGACGGGTACGACGTCGACAACATCCACCGCAGACGCTTCAAGAACTGACCCACGCACTGCTGGATGAGTGGGGAAGAATTCCACAACGCCAGATTCGACGACTCATTCAATCCATGCCCAGGCATTGCAGAGCAGTGATCCATGCTCGTGGTGGTAGCACCCGGTACTGACTTCGTCACAGTGATGTCACAATCACAGACGTCCACAGGAGGATTAAATGACTGCATTTAGTGGAGGAGACATGCATTTAATGCTGTGAAAAATTTGGTTGTTGTACATTCCATATTTAGTGTGCAATTATGCTGTAAACACATGACAATAAACTCTGATTTTTCTGTTATGCGTTTCTTTTTTGGGCCAGTGTATGTGTCATTGATGAGATGCTGCCATTAACCAAAAACATAAGTCAAATTTATTTTACCGAAATTGATTGAATTGTAAAAGAAACATATTTGAATTGCTGTTCCTATATGATATATATCAATGTTATGCATTGTTTACGTAGAAGGTTACGACGAACACTTGCTCTTGAAGTATATTACAAGGATATAACAAATGAACAAAAGTTATTATCTGCACTTGTCCGGACACCAAACGACTTTGTATCATACCTACCTGAATATAAGACAAATTATAAGCAATCCTGCAAGGACACTTAATATAAGGTATCAAATAAGGGTCCAAAAACATGTTTTGACACGGTGCGAAATCCGGTAACTGGTATCAGCATAGAGAAATACTATTATACTAATAACCAGTTTATCAAAACTTCAGTAGAAAAGTTAGTTCCAACGATGATGGTAAAAGAGATTGGGCAACTGATATATATATATATAGCACATGTTAACGGGCATTGATTCGGTTTGTTTCTCCTCATTGGCCCTATCGTGGAATCCCAATCTGTCCAGACAGTATTACTGTAATTTTGAGTTTTTTAAATAGTAAATGAACGTTTTTGTTAATGTTAAAGATGTAAATTATACATGACATATCCAAATTTTATGAAGTATTGCTATCCTAAGTTTGAAACACATTGATCCTTTTAATTGAAATATTCAAAACTGTCATCATGTACATCGCTCTCAAACGACGATCTTAATAAATCATTAAAGTCTATTAATAAATTTATCATAAAATCTAATCAATTTGACATCTCATAAGCACTTGAATATGTAATGACTGCCACGTAAACAACATGATATTCAGGCATAACCAATATATGTGAAGCTAAGTTGTGAATCTGACATGTGTCACTAACTAAACTACCGGGCAAAAGAAAGGTTTCATCTAAGTTTGTTTCGATTAATTCAATATTTGAAAGAAATCAGATGTATTTGACTATGGCACGATACAATAATACTTATCTGCAGTAGTTTGAATGACTTTGTTGGTGACTGTGGTTAAATTTTAGTTCAAATATCTTTTTGTAATGAAGACAGGGTTAAGAATGAAATTAACACCAACATGACCCCTACCCTGTTTAAAATGTTGTAAATGTGTGTAGAATCAAGCAAAATTATTTATTTTCACACAGTATATGTCTTATATGTCGATGAACAGTTGTGTATTATCAAAACTAATTTAAAAACAAAATTGAATTTAAAATTTCATTTTTAAAAAAATAATTAAAAAACATGTTAACGTATTCTTTGACTGCCAACTAAATACCTGAACTTATCAGTTTTGGATAATGACATCGAAAACTTGAGATATTTCGATTGAAAATCATACATATGATAAAATCAACTGAGGTGAAACCTTTCTTTTGCCCGGTAGTTTACTATAAGTTTTATATTTTTATATGTGTAACTATCGGAGCAGCCTTTATATAAGCTCTTCGGAGCTTGTTGGCCAATCCATTTCATGAATTATTATGTTTAAATCATTCAAAACTGTCCAATTTTGGAAATAAACCAAGTTGAAAAAAAATATTTACTATCTTGTGTTTATAGATATATTTATAAATAATTTATTGTTATAAACTCATCTTTAAATATATATTTGTTCGATATACATGTAGATATATCTTTTTTACTGTAATTGTGAGTTTTTTTAAATAGTAAATGAACGTTTTTGTTAATGTTAAAGATGTAAATTATACATGACCTATCCAAACCTTATGAAGTATAGCTATCCTATGTTTGAAACACATTGATACTTTTAATTGGAAATATTCAAAACTGTCCAATTTTGGAAATAAACCAAGTTGAAAAACATTATTTACGATGTTGTGTTTATAGATATATTTATAAATAATTTCTTGTTATAAACTCATTTTTAAATATACATTTGTTTGATATACATGTAGATATATCTTATGAGTTATGCAGTTTTATTTCTGTATTCACGTATGTTACATTTTGAACAAAGCAAGAAGATGAAAGATAATAAGCATCAGACATGGATAATATCTGTTCCTTTATCTGCCAAGAACGAACTTTGAAAACTTTCTGTCAATAACACATGTTTAAACGACATTCATGGGATACCTACGTCAGGTCAGCCTAACATTTTACTGTAAACACAGTACACGGAGTTCGTTTTGATACCAGTAAATCAATCTAATGGCAGACAGTTCCCATAGTGAGAGTGCAGAACCAAGTCACATCTGATTACATTGCAGCCAGTTCATACTCAGTTACAGACAAACACGCCACTGAAATAAACTGTTTGAATAAATTTCAAATATTTTTTGTCAAACAATTGATTGTAGACAAAGTTTCGATTCAGTTTACATTTCATTTCTTCACTCGACAACGTTTAACTGAGATTTCATGAATTAAACATTGCATACATTTCCATAAATTGTGTTCACCAATAAGTCGTGAAGATTTAAATCTTATAGGAAGCAAAGGTGGATTTCCGTACAAGACATGCTATCTGTGTTAGAGCAAGTCGGACATAATGAATTTAAAACTTTTCCCATGTAAGGGAAGCATTCATCAAGAAGATCAATTTAGCTCATATGGAATGGATTATGTCTATATGCCCATATATGTGACATTTACAACCAATTGCTATGTGCGTAATGGCATAAGACCTAACAATGATTTCAAGAATGACATTACTTTTTCTCGTGAATATTCTTAATTATATTAATAACAAGATATTCCTGGAGATTAACATCAATCAGAATGACCAGGCCAGGTATTGCACACTGTTAGAACACTATTGTACTTTATTATCTACGATGGCAATCATATCGAGGTTAATATTTGTCAAACGATGCCCTAGGGCAGCATATCACTTTGTCATGGTGACGTGACGTCTTAAACAATGATATGACATTACGTTTCGCCTACAACGTTGCATTCTAAATGCGGCGACGACGTTCGCCAGGGTATTGATGAAAGTGGATTTTAACGTACTTTCATTTATTTCATGACTTAGGTAATAAACAGAATATTATATGTGTGTCTATGTCGTACTATATTTACGACACACGTGCCTGAATATCGGTATATCCCTCGCTCTCGCTCGTGAAATACTAATATTCGGGCACTAGTGTCGTAGACAAAGAATGACAAAGACACTCGTATAATAACCTCTATACAGGGTATATTATATACCTCAAACTCACGTTAAAACAAACGTCCCCATATAAAATACAAGATATTTCAATTCACAGGCGACAAATGCTACATCATGTCTTAAGAATCCAACAATACTAAATAAGAATTTTCAAAACATTACCTGTTCATATTTCCCACACTAAGGATGCATCAATAAATATAAATTCAAGAAGGTTATATATGTCGACAATATATTTTATAATTAAATTTTCACTTTTTTATTTTTTTAAACTTAAATGCCAAACATTTAGGCAAAAAAACATCTTAAAAAAGAAAATGTTGCACCCTAATGTACTTTAACAGGCATACAAATATATCCATCATACTCTAATGTATGAACTTGTGAATACTTCTTAACAAAACATGTCTCAATTACATACATTCCAAATCTACTTTTCGACATCAATATTTCATTTTATACTCTTTAAAATATATGGGGACGCTTCTTTTGCACGTGAGTATATATGCACATTTGCTTCAATTACTATAAGCGCTTCAAGGGACTGAAATGGTCCTTACGCAGGTACCCAATTAGTAACTGGAAAGACAAAGTGCTATGTGGATAAAGTGTCCTGTCCAAAAACACAAGACATTATTAAACTATGGTCACAAACATGTGCTGTTTTCATTCGAAGCCAAGCTTTTGGCTTGAGTTGCCGGCATGCTTACCACTTCACCACTGGGCTCCACAAATCAATAAAAGACTGGAGTACACTATTATACTTCAGTCTTATAATTACCAGTCATGTCACATGTACTTCCTTGTTGGATGAACACAAATGTCATCATATTTCAGTACTGATAATTTGAGTTCATATCTTCTTTCTATCAAAGTAGGCCTCAACATTGTTAACAATAAAACCTTTACAAACATGAGCATATCAAATATTCTGTGTATGCAATAATACTGTGGTCAGAATACAAGCAATCAATACGTTTTTGAATAAATTTACTACATCAACAAATGCATCATGACAATTCATTATGCATGAAATAATAACTCATCATATGACACTGGCAAATATTCATATCTTCTCTTACAAGTTCTCAGATGTCAGTTCTATTCACATGGAAAACGTGTAGAATTGACGCAGCGAAATAGTGGAGTCTGGACCTTAGTTCATGTTCGTTACATTTGCATCAACTATCATGAATACATAGTGACATCTTGATTACAAAACGGATTTACATATCACAAAGTCAGGCTTTGTCGGAATAAAACGTCAGAGACCACTTAAAAGGAGTTGACGAAGCGAAATGTCTAAGTTTGACATTGGAAGCAAGACTACATGCATAAATGTCGAGACTACATGCATTAATGTCGGACTACATGCATTAATGTCGGACTACACGCATTAATGTCGGACTACATGCATTAATGTCGGTTAATATGAATACATACAAGTGAAACAAATGCCTGTATCATGAGGCGAAGCTTCTTAGGAACCAATGCGTGTGAAAGGATAACAGATGTCATAGAGTATAGCAACAGGAGGTCAATGCTACGCTTATTTACACTTACCTAAAACTCAAAATCATTTATCGAATTAATTCCAATATCCAATATTCCAACATTATGATAACTGCATACATAATTAAATACATGTAATTACTTTGCATTCCTGTCGAAAAAATGTCTGAATGTAAAACCTAGCTTAACTGTCGATTTTTTGGACCTATCTTTTGTCCAGTCGAAATGGTCGTGTGGTAAGCTTTTGGTACAGACGGTGCTGGCGATTGTTGCCTTACTCTGAGTGGTGTGGGTTCGAATCCCGCATAGAATGTAAACTATTGAAGGGAGTGTTATTCCAAATGTAATAACCTGTCGAAAACTGTCAACTGTATTTAATTTCAAAAGTAGGCACGAACGAGACAAGGTTCAAATTATTTTCATTTTATATTCAATCATATCATAACCTTCAAATCCGACCCGCAGTTATTTGATTTCTTACGGGCCAATACATGGCAATGCCTGTAAGAAGAAATTTGTAATGATAGGAAAAGGAACTCTACTGAGTTTTCCAGATGTGAGACACTATTATGTGAAAATACATATTTGTATTTACAGCTCAAATAGTTACCATATATGAATTTTTTTTTAAAACGTGAAATGTTAGTAAGTATACTTTTCAGAGTTGTCATTGGTGTGTATATACATGTTTTTGTGTGTTATGTGCACGCACCAAAATATTCTTAATTAAAATAAACCATGTCAGATAGTGATGAAACTGTTCACCTCACTTTTTCACCTGACTTTTAATAATGCACGTAATGGACACGTACACGTGCATTGTAGACAGTGAACTTGTCATGAAGCCATTACACATCAACAAGCGGAATGTCATCGCCAACATGAACATACAAATCATCATCAGGCTTAATTATAATAACAACTGAATTTGATTGTTAACAGCAAATATGTTAGGGTTTTCAATATTAACAAAGTACATTCTGATGTGAAAGGCGAATTAATGACTACCAAGAAAACCTCAAAGACGTCGTGTTGTCCAAACCAAACATTCCTAACTAGATGTAAAATAACCATAGTGTGGTGTTCTCTGTAGTTTAACACATCGGCTGTTATCTGCTAGCTAGTTTTATCAACACATACGTTTATACTGGTGCACATGGTCGAATATTTAGGGCCAAAAACGTCGCCCTAGAATACCTACTAGGCCATGGGCCGAAAGCCGTAGCTTGTCTCTAAAGTGACTTTAGGTCCAAGTTTTTGGTGAAGGCAGAAACAATATATAAATTTAATCCTGAGTGTTTACTGCTTCAAAAATTGTAATGTTTTACCTAGGCTACTTGTTCATTACGAAATTAGGGCATGTTGAAGTGATGAATCAGCAGTTTCGCAAAAGGTCTTCTTAGCCATGGAAAAACTGTTTTTTTGACAAAGGTTTTTAATATATTTCCACATATCAGATATCTGTTGAAAGAGAATATGTTGTTCAATCTAAATATTGTGGTCCTACTGGGTTTCCTTTTCAAAAAATTTGAAATTTCTGCAAAAAATGTTCTCAAAATAATTTATTTTTCTCAAACCGTCCCATTTCGTTCATGATTTTAAAAAGAAAATTAAATTTTTAGCCTTAATTCAATTCATAGTTCAAGAAACAGATGAAATTACAACAATGAGAAGTTGGATTTTTTAAACTACATAAATTTACAAGAGAGCTAAATGAATTTTTATAATAGGAGTGAGAGTTTTTTTCTGAGCAAAGGGAGGTAACTCTTGCAAGTATATATTTTCTAATTGTTTTTAACATTTCTCATATAATTTGCCATCAAGTAACAACTGATTCTTATTACAAACGTACGAAAACACATTATGGAATGATATGTTACAAAAATGTAGAAGCATGTAAATATAAATGTTTGATTTTCCCCCCCTTTTTTCCCAATGGCATAAATATGTAAAAAAAATAATTTAAAATTGCAAACATCAACTACAATTATGCAGCGATACAAAATTGTACATAAGAAATTAAAATTGTATTAAAGGTGTGTTAAGTCTGTTTGCTTAAGACACCCATTTTCTGCAGAAGTAGTTAAAGGTCTGAGCTTTTTTTTAAATAAAAATATGATTGAAAATATCTATCTGTTATAAAACAATTATGTTTTCCCCTTTGCTTACTTCTTTGAATCCTTTGAATGCGAATTAATTTTTGGGTTATGAGAATTTGATTCAAAAGAACTTATGTGTTTGGTAGGCCAAATAAATAGAGGATTCTTCAGTGTTTTCAGTATAATGTTACAGTTTATCTCTCAGTGAGCGACCGGGAAAGCCAGTATTGTTTTAAGTGGCGCAGATACGAGTGAAAAATATATATAACATGAGAGATAAGTGACATAACACTGTAAATACAAAATATTCCATTTATTATATGCTTCTGTGTTAAAAAAAGAGCCATGGGCTTTGTAGCTCAGTAGGATTTCATTGATTTATTGTCTCTGGCTGAATATCTAAGTTATCTAAAGTAAAACATTTACAAAATCTTTAATTTAGAATCTCCCTTGGCAAAGGAGTCTGTACACAACATTTCAGCTTGCTAGAGCTTTTTGTACTGGAGATGAAAATGAAAATAGGTTTTTAAAGGTTATGAAAGGTAGAAAGATTTCAGGTCATGACCCCTTTGACCAATATTTGGGGTCACAGGGTCACGAAATCTTCAATTTAGAATCAATTCTCATGTGTAAATGCTTCAGCACACTCACTAAAATATACACACTTCATATAAGACATACATTTGGTTTCGAGAACTAAGTATAAATTATTAAAATCACACCATTGGAACGTGAACGCCTGGAAATCGTTACTCAACGGAAGTGAACGAGTTTCTCTGCGAGAGGTAAGTTTGTTTGTGTGCATTTGGTGTAGGATTTTGAGGATACCTCGGTTTTTAGGTACTTATGTGAAAATATATTTCAGGTTGTAAAATGGTAGACACTTTGGAAGCCGTAGATGAAAGATAACGTCATTATGCGTCCTCAGTCGACTATTAAATCACAATATAGGAGTAGAATTTCGAATATGGAACTTATGTGTGTTTGATTTTATCTTAAATACTTATAAAATTACTCATATATATTCACTGATATTGTAGAACATTCATTTATGGACATATATGCCCATTATGAAGACTTGTCATTGACAGATAAAGAAATTAGAGTCCTTGAAGTACACGTGGTGTCAAAATAGGGTAAACGAGTTACTAACGGGGGTGGTGAGCGAATTACAGTTAGTTGGTGTTTCTACTGGTGAACGAGTTCCACAACAATCTAAATACATTATATTTTGCAAATGATGTTTATTAATGCTTTTAAAGGTGTAGTATTGCCAGATATAATCTGTAATTGCTATCATCAATGCTAGGGTCGATTTGTCTCATTGTGTTTATATATTGTGTATATATATATTCACTTCTATTTTAGATGGATTCTCTCAACGAAAGCGGTGTGACTCTCGACGGCAGTATTCTTGTCAACAATAGTACCAACCCTGTTTCTACATCTACCCCCAAAGGAAAGGGTAGAAGACATGACATACAGTTTCTTTGTACCACTTGTGGGCGAAACTATGGGTCCACGTCAAGTCTCCGGAACCACGTTCGCGTTCAACATGAAAACAGTGGAACCTACACATGTGAGATGTGTTCAAAGAATTTTGTCAACAGAAACCACTATGTTGGTCATGTCAATAAACACATGAAGTTGAAACCGTTCCAGTGTCAGAAATGCAAAAAGCGGTTTACGGTTAATGGTGGACTTACACAACATAAACAAATTTGCGGCTCAGCTTCAGAAGAAGAATTTAAATGCGAGTCATTTAAAGTTATTTTCAAACAAAAAAAATATCTTAACGACCACAATAAAACCATACCTGTGTGGATGTGGTGCCAGATTTAAATGGCGGTCGTCCCTCAAGAAACACCGAGACACAAGGTGTCTTTTCTTAAGAACCCAACAATACTAAACAGGAATTTTTAAAACATTACCTGTTCATATTTCCCACACTAATGATGCGTCAATAAATATAAATCAAAGAACGTTATTTATGTCGATGATATCTTTTATAATTAAATTTTCACTTTTTTATTTAATAAAAACTTAAATGCCAAACATTAAGGCCCAAAAACATTTTAAAAACGCAAATTTTTCACCCATATGTACTGTAACAGGCATACAAATATAACCATCACACTCTGATGTATGAAATTGTGAATACTTCATGTCTCTATCACATACATTCCAAATCTACTTTTCGACATCAATATTTCATTTTATACTCTTTTAAATATATGGGGACGCTTCTTTTGCACGTGAGTATATATGTACATTTGCTTCCATTAGTATATGCGCTTCATGGGACTGAAAAGGTCCTTACTCAGGTACCCAATTAGTAGCTGGAAAGACAAAGTGCTATGTGGATAAAATGTCATGTTCAAAAACACAAGACATCATTAAACTATGGTCACAAACATGTGATGTCTCCATTCGAAGCCCAGTCTTTGGCTTGAGTGGCCGGTGTAAGATTGAAAACGCACCCGCCTTGAAAACATACCCGGCGGGTACTTTCCAACGTTGAATTATGACCCGGGGTTACTTTTCAACATCTCGGGTATTTTTTCAACGTTGAATAATAACCCAACTGTTGTCGAAAAAAGACCCTTGAACGGATTGAAAAGGTACCCCGCTGAATAATGTGACCCCGGGTCATTATTTAATGTTGAAAAAGTACCCACCCGGTATGTATTCAACGCAGGTACTTTTTCAATCTTACACCAGCATGCTTACCATTTCAGCACTGGGCTCCACAAATCAATAAAAGACTGGAATACACTATTATACTTCAGCCTTATAATTACCAGTAATGTCACATGTTCTTCCTTGTTGGATGAACACGAATGTCATAATTATATTTCAGTATTTATAATTTGAGTTCATATCGTCTTTCTATCAAAGTAGGCCTCAACATTGTTAACAATAAAACCTTTACAAACATTAGCATATCAAATATTTTGTGTATGCAATTATTCTATTGTCAGAATAAAAGCAATCAATACGTTTTTGAATAAATGTACTACATGAACAAATCCATCATGACAATTCATTATGCATGAAATATTAACTCATCATATGACAATGGCAAATATTCATATCTTCTCTTCCAAGTTCTCAGAAGTCAGTTCTATTCACATGGAAAACGTGTAGAATTGACGCAGCGAAATAGTGGAGTCTGGACCTTAGTTCATGTTGGTAACATTTGCATCAACTATCATGAATACATAGTGACATCTTGATTACAAAACGGATTTACATATCACAAAGTCAGGCTTTGTCGGAATAAAAGGTCAGAGACAACTTAAAAGGAGTTGACGAAGCGAAATGTCCAAGTTTGACACTTGGAGCGAGACTACATGCATTAATGTCGAGACTGCATGCATTAATGTGGGTTAATATGAATACATACAAGTGAAACAAATGCTTGTATCATGAGGCGAAGCGTCTCAGGAACCAATGTGTGTGAAACAGATGTCAGAGAGTATAGCAACAGGAGGTCAATGCTACGCTTATTTACACTCGCCTAAAACTCAAACATCGAATTAATTCCAATATCGGGCATTAGGATAACTGAAAACAATTTTGCATTCCTGTCGGAAAAAATGTCTGAATGTAAAACCTAGCTTAACTATCGATTTTTTGGACCTCTCTTTTGTCGAGGCGAAACGGTCGTGTGGTAAAATTTTGGTACAGTTGGTGCTGGCGATTGTTGCCTTACTCTGAATGGTGTGGGTTCGAATCCCGCATAGAATTTGTACTATTGAAGGTAGTGTTATTCCAAATGGAACAACGTTATACCTGTCAAAAACTGTCAACTGTATTTAATTTCAGAAGTAGGCAAGAACGAGACAAGGCTCAAATTATTTTCATTTTATATTCAATTATATCATAAACTTTAAATCCGACACGCATTTATTTGATTACTTACCGGCCAATACATGACAATGCCTGTAAGAAGAAATTTGTGATGATAGGAAAAGGAACTCTACTGAGTTTTCCAGATGTGAGACACCATTATGTGAAAATACATATTTGTATTTACAGCTTAAATAGTTACCATATGTGATTTTTTTTAAAAACGTGAACTGTTAGTAAGTTTACTTTTCAGAGTTGTCATTGGTGTGTATATACATGTGTTTGTGTGTTATGTGCACGCAGCAAAATATTCTTAATTAAAATAAACCATGTCAGATAGTGATGAAACTTTTCACCTCACTTTTTCACCTGACTTTTAATAATGCACGTAATGGACACGTACACGTGCATTGTAGACATTGAATTTGTCATGAAGCCATTACACATCAACAAGCGGAATGTCATCACCAACATGAACATACAAATCATCATCAGGCTGAATTATAATAACAACTGAATTTGATTGTTAACGGGAAATATTTTAGGGTTTTCAATATTAACAAACTACATTCTGATGTGAAAGGCGAATTAATGACTACCAAGAAAACCTCAAAGACGTCGTGATGTCCAAACCAAACATTCCTAACTAAATGTAAAATAACCACAGAGTGGTGTTCTCTGTAGTTTAACACCTCGGCTGCTATCTGCTAGCTAGTTTTATCAACACATACGTTTATCCTGTTGCACATGGTCGAATATTTAGGGCCAAATACGTCGCCCTAAAATACCTACTAGGCCATGGGCCGAGAGCCGTAGCTTGTCCCTAAAGTGACTTTAGGTCCAAGGTTTTTGGTGAAGGCAGAAACAATATATAAATTTAATCCTGAGTGTTTACTGCTTCAAAAAATGCAATGTTTCACCTAGGCTACTTGTTCATTACGAAATTAGGGCATGTTGAAGTGATGAATCAGCAGTTTCGCAAAAGGTCTTCTTAGCCATGGAAAAACTGTTTTTTTGACAAAGGTTTTTAATATATTTCCACATATCAGATATCTGTTGAAAGAGAATATGTTGTTCAATCTAAATATTGTGGTCCTACTGGGTTTCCTTTTCAAAAAATTTGAAATTTCTGCAAAAAATGTTCTCAAAATAATTTATTTTTCTCAAACCGTCCCATTTCGTTCATGATTTTAAAAAGAAAATTAAATTTTTAGCCTTAATTCAATTCATAGTTCAAGAAACAGATGAAATTACAACAATGAGAAGTTGGATTTTTTAAACTACATAAATTTACAAGAGAGCTAAATGAATTTTTATAATAGGAGTGAGAGTTTTTTTCTGAGCAAAGGGAGGTAACTCTTGCAAGTATATATTTTCTAATTGTTTTTAACATTTCTCATATAATTTGCCATCAAGTAACAACTGATGCTTATTACAAACGTACGAAAACACATTATGGAATGATATGTTACAAAAATGTAGAAGCATGTAAATATAAATGTTTGATTTTCCCCCCCTTTTTTCCCAATGGCATAAATATGTAAAAAAAATAATTTAAAATTGCAAACATCAACTACAATTATGCAGCGATACAAAATTGTACATAAGAAATTAAAATTGTATTAAAGGTGTGTTAAGTCTGTTTGCTTAAGACACCCATTTTCTGCAGAAGTAGTTAAAGGTCTGAGCTTTTTTTTAAATAAAAATATGATTGAAAATATCTATCTGTTATAAAACAATTATGTTTTCCCCTTTGCTTACTTCTTTGAATCCTTTGAATGCGAATTAATTTTTGGGTTATGAGAATTTGATTCAAAAGAACTTATGTGTTTGGTAGGCCAAATAAATAGAGGATTCTTCAGTGTTTTCAGTATAATGTTACAGTTTATCTCTCAGTGAGCGACCGGGAAAGCCAGTATTGTTTTAAGTGGCGCAGATACGAGTGAAAAATATATATAACATGAGAGATAAGTGACATAACACTGTAAATACAAAATATTCCATTTATTATATGCTTCTGTGTTAAAAAAAAGAGCCATGGGCTTTGTAGCTCAGTAGGATTTCATTGATTTATTGTCTCTGGCTGAATATCTAAGTTATCTAAAGTAAAACATTTACAAAATCTTTAATTTAGAATCTCCCTTGGCAAAGGAGTCTGTACACAACATTTCAGCTTGCTAGAGCTTTTTGTACTGGAGATGAAAATGAAAATAGGTTTTTAAAGGTTATGAAAGGTAGAAAGATTTCAGGTCATGACCCCTTTGACCAATATTTGGGGTCACAGGGTCACGAAATCTTCAATTTAGAATCAATTCTCATGTGTAAATGCTTCAGCACACTCACTAAAATATACACACTTCATATAAGACATACATTTGGTTTCGAGAACTAAGTATAAATTATTAAAATCACACCATTGGAACGTGAACGCCTGGAAATCGTTACTCAACGGAAGTGAACGAGTTTCTCTGCGAGAGGTAAGTTTGTTTGTGTGCATTTGGTGTAGGATTTTGAGGATACCTCGGTTTTTAGGTACTTATGTGAAAATATATTTCACGTTGTAAAATGGTAGACACTTTGGAAGCCGTAGATGAAAGATAACGTCATTATGCGTCCTCAGTCGACTATTAAATCACAATATAGGAGTAGAATTTCGAATATGGAACTTATGTGTGTTTGATTTTGTCTTAAATACTTATAAAATTACTCATATATATTCACTGATATTGTAGAACATTCATTTATGGACATATATGCCCATTATGAAGACTTGTCATTGACAGATAAAGAAATTAGAGTCCTTGAAGTACACGTGGTGTCAAAATAGGGTAAACGAGTTACTAACGGGGGTGGTGAGCGAATTACAGTTAGTTGGTGTTTCTACTGGTGAACGAGTTCCACAACAATCTAAATACATTATATTTTGCAAATGATGTTTATTAATGCTTTTAAAGGTGTAGTATTGCCAGATATAATCTGTAATTGCTATCATCAATGCTAGGGTCGATTTGTCTCATTGTGTTTATATATTGTGTATATATATATTCACTTCTATTTTAGATGGATTCTCTCAACGAAAGCGGTGTGACTCTCGACGGCAGTATTCTTGTCAACAATAGTACCAACCCTGTTTCTACATCTACCCCCAAAGGAAAGGGGAGAAGACATGACATACAGTTTCTTTGTACCACTTGTGGGCGAAACTATGGGTCCACGTCAAGTCTCCGGAACCACGTTCGCGTTCAACATGAAAACAGTGGAACCTACACATGTGAGATGTGTTCAAAGAATTTTGTCAACAGAAACCACTATGTTGGTCATGTCAATAAACACATGAAGTTGAAACCGTTCCAGTGTCAGAAATGCAAAAAGCGGTTTACGGTTAATGGTGGACTTACACAACATAAACAAATTTGCGGCTCAGCTTCAGAAGAAGAATTTAAATGCGAGTCATTTAAAGTTATTTTCAAACAAAAAAAATATCTTAACGACCACAATAAAACCATACCTGTGTGGATGTGGTGCCAGATTTAAATGGCGGTCGTCCCTCAAGAAACACCGAGACACAAGGTGTCTTTTCTTAAGAACCCAACAATACTAAACAGGAATTTTTAAAACATTACCTGTTCATATTTCCCACACTAATGATGCGTCAATAAATATAAATCAAAGAACGTTATTTATGTCGATGATATCTTTTATAATTAAATTTTCACTTTTTTATTTAATAAAAACTTAAATGCCAAACATTAAGGCCCAAAAACATTTTAAAAACGCAAATTTTTCACCCTAATGTACTGTAACAGGCATACAAATATAACCATCACACTCTGATGTATGAAATTGTGAATACTTCATGTCTCTATCACATACATTCCAAATCTACTTTTCAACATCTCGGGTATTTTTTCAACGTTGAATAATAACCCAACTGTTGTCGAAAAAAGACCCTTGAACGGATTGAAAAGGTACCCCGCTGAATAATGTGACCCCGGGTCATTATTTAATGTTGAAAAAGTACCCACCCGGTATGTATTCAACGCAGGTACTTTTTCAATCTTACACCAGCATGCTTACCATTTCAGCACTGGGCTCCACAAATCAATAAAAGACTGGAATACACTATTATACTTCAGCCTTATAATTACCAGTAATGTCACATGTTCTTCCTTGTTGGATGAACACGAATGTCATAATTATATTTCAGTATTTATAATTTGAGTTCATATCGTCTTTCTATCAAAGTAGGCCTCAACATTGTTAACAATAAAACCTTTACAAACATTAGCATATCAAATATTTTGTGTATGCAATTATTCTATTGTCAGAATAAAAGCAATCAATACGTTTTTGAATAAATGTACTACATGAACAAATCCATCATGACAATTCATTATGCATGAAATATTAACTCATCATATGACAATGGCAAATATTCATATCTTCTCTTCCAAGTTCTCAGAAGTCAGTTCTATTCACATGGAAAACGTGTAGAATTGACGCAGCGAAATAGTGGAGTCTGGACCTTAGTTCATGTTGGTAACATTTGCATCAACTATCATGAATACATAGTGACATCTTGATTACAAAACGGATTTACATATCACAAAGTCAGGCTTTGTCGGAATAAAAGGTCAGAGACAACTTAAAAGGAGTTGACGAAGCGAAGTGTCCAAGTTTGACACTTGGAGCGAGACTACATGCATTAATGTCGAGACTGCATGCATTAATGTGGGTTAATATGAATACATACAAGTGAAACAAATGCTTGTATCATGAGGCGAAGCGTCTCAGGAACCAATGTGTGTGAAACAGATGTCAGAGAGTATAGCAACAGGAGGTCAATGCTACGCTTATTTACACTCGCCTAAAACTCAAACATCGAATTAATTCCAATATCGGGCATTAGGATAACTGAAAACAATTTTGCATTCCTGTCGGAAAAAATGTCTGAATGTAAAACCTAGCTTAACTATCGATTTTTTGGACCTCTCTTTTGTCGAGGCGAAACGGTCGTGTGGTAAAATTTTGGTACAGTTGGTGCTGGCGATTGTTGCCTTACTCTGAATGGTGTGGGTTCGAATCCCGCATAGAATTTGTACTATTGAAGGTAGTGTTATTCCAAATGGAACAACGTTATACCTGTCAAAAACTGTCAACTGTATTTAATTTCAGAAGTAGGCAAGAACGAGACAAGGCTCAAATTATTTTCATTTTATATTCAATTATATCATAAACTTTAAATCCGACACGCATTTATTTGATTACTTACCGGCCAATACATGACAATGCCTGTAAGAAGAAATTTGTGATGATAGGAAAAGGAACTCTACTGAGTTTTCCAGATGTGAGACACCATTATGTGAAAATACATATTTGTATTTACAGCTTAAATAGTTACCATATGTGATTTTTTTTTAAAACGTGAACTGTTAGTAAGTTTACTTTTCAGAGTTGTCATTGGTGTGTATATACATGTGTTTGTGTGTTATGTGCACGCAGCAAAATATTCTTAATTAAAATAAACCATGTCAGATAGTGATGAAACTTTTCACCTCACTTTTTCACCTGACTTTTAATAATGCACGTAATGGACACGTACACGTGCATTGTAGACATTGAATTTGTCATGAAGCCATTACACATCAACAAGCGGAATGTCATCACCAACATGAACATACAAATCATCATCAGGCTGAATTATAATAACAACTGAATTTGATTGTTAACGGGAAATATTTTAGGATTTTCAATATTAACAAACTACATTCTGATGTGAAAGGCGAATTAATGACTACCAAGAAAACCTCAAAGACGTCGTGATGTCCAAACCAAACATTCCTAACTAAATGTAAAATAACCATAGAGTGGTGTTCTCTGTAGTTTAACACCTCGGCTGCTATCTGCTAGCTAGTTTTATCAACACATACGTTTATCCTGTTGCACATGGTCGAATATTTAGGGCCTAATACGTCGCCCTAAAATACCTACTAGGCCATGGGCCGAGAGCCGTAGCTTGTCCCTAAAGTGACTTTAGGTCCAAGGTTTTTGGTGAAGGCAGAAACAATATATAAATTTAATCCTGAGTGTTTACTGCTTCAAAAAATGCAATGTTTCACCTAGGATACTTGTTCATTATGAAATTAGGGCATGTTGAAGTGATGAATCAACAGTTTCGCAAAAGGTCTTCTTAGCCATGGAAAAACTGTTTTTTTGACAAAGGTTTTTAATATATTTCCACATATCACATATCTGTTGAAAGAGAATATGTTGTTCTATCTGCATATTGTGGTCCTAAAGGGTTTCCTTTTCAAAAATGTGAAATTTCTGCAACAAATGTTCTCAAAAAAAAAAAAAAATTCTCAAATCGTTCCATTTCGTTTATGATTTTAAAAAGAATATTAAGTTTTTAGCCCTAATTCAATTCATAGTTTAAGAAACAGATGTAATTACAACAATGAGAAGTTAGATTTGTTTAACTACATAAATTTCCAAGAGAGCTAAATGAATGATTATAATAGGAGTGAGAGTTTTTTTCTGAGCAAAGGGAGGTTACTAAGTATTTCTAATTGTTTTTAACATTTCTCATAGAATTTGCCATCAAGTAACAACTGATTCTCATTACAAACGTACGAAAACACATTATGGAATGATATGTTAAAAAAATGTAGAAGAATGTAAATATAAATGTTTGATTTTCCCCCCTTTTTTCCCAAAGGCATAAATATGTAAAAACAAATTAAAAATTGCAAACATTTACTATAATAATGCAGCAATACAAAATTGTACATACGAAATTTATTAAAGGTGTGTTAAGTCTGTTCGATACCCATTTTCTGCAGAAGTAGTTAAAGGTCTAAGCTTTTTTTTAAATAAAAATATGAATGAAAATATCTATCTGTTATAAAACAATTATGTTTTCCCCTTTGCTTACTTCTTTGAATCCTTTGAATGCGAATTAATTTTTTGGTTATGAGAATTTGATTTAAAAGAACTTATGTGTTTGGTAGGCCAAATAAATAGAGGATTCTTCAGTGTTTTCAGTATAATGTTACAGTTTATCTCTCAGTGAGCGACCAGGAAAGCCAGTATTGTTTAAGTGGTGCAGATACGAGTGAAAAATATATATAACATGAGAGATAAGTGACATTACACTGTAAATACAAAATATTCCATTTATTATATGCTTCTGTGTTAAAAAAATAGAGCCATGGGCTTTGTAGCTCATCAGGACTTCATTGATTTATTGTCTCAGGTTGAATATCTAAGTTATCTAAAGTAAAACATTTACAAAATCTTTAATTTAGAATCTCCTTTGGCAAAGGAGTCTGTACACAACATTTCAACTTGCTAGAGCTTTTTGTACTGGAGAAGAAGATGAAAATAGGTTTTTAAAGGTTATGAAAGGTAAAAGAAGATGTTCAGGTCATGACCCCTGTGACCAAAATTTGGGTTCACAGGGTCACGAAATCTACAATTTAGAATCAATTCTCATGTGTAAATGCTTCACCACACTTACTACAATATACACACTTCATATAAGACATACATTTGGTTTCGAGAACCAAGTATAAATTACTAAAATCACACCGTAGGAACGTGAACGCCTGGAAATCGTTACTCAACGGAAGTGAACGAGTTTCTCTGCGAGAGGTAAACATTTTTTGTGCAATTGGTGTAGGATTTTGATGGATAACTCGGTTTTTAGGTACTTATGTGAAAATATATTTCAGGCTGTAAAATGGTAGACACTTTGGAAGCCGTAGATGAAAGATAACGTCATTATGTGTCCTCAGTCCACTATTAAATCACAATATAGGAGTCAAATTTCGAACACGGAACTTACGTGTGTTTGATTTTATCTTGTTTCCAGAAATAATTATAAAATTACTCATATATATTCACTGATATTGTAGAACATTCATTTATGGACATATATGCCAATTATGAAGACTTGTCATTGACAGATAAAGAAATTAGAGTCCTTGAAGTACACTTGGTGTCAAAATAGAGTGAACGAGTTACTAACGGGGGTGATGAACGAATTACGGTTTCTACTGGTAAACGAGTTCCACAACAATCTAAATAAATTATATTTTGCAAATGATGTTTATTAATGCTTTTAAAGTTGTAGTATTACCAGAGATAATCTGTAATTGCTATCATCAATGCTAGGGTCGATTTCTGCTTGTCTCATGGTGTTTTACTTATAGTATATATATATATTCACTTGTATTTTAGATGGATTCTCTCAACGAAAGCGGCGTGACTCTCGACGGCAGTATTCTTGTCAAAAATAGTTACAACCCTGTCTCTGCATCTACCACCAAAGGAAAGAAGGGGAGAAGACATGACATACAGTTTCTTTGTACCACTCGTGGGCGAAACTATGGGTCCACGTCAAGTCTCCGGAACCACGTTCGCGTTCAACATGAAAACAGTGGAACCTACACATGTGAGATGTGTTCAAAGAATTTTGTCAACAGAAACCACTATGTTGGTCATGTCAATAAACACATGAAGTTGAAACCGTTCCAGTGTCAGAAATGCAAAAAGCGGTTCACAATTATTGGTGGACTTAGACAACACAAACAAATTTGCGGCTCAGCTTCAGAAGAATAATTTAAATGCGAGTCATTTAAAGTTATTTTCAATAATAAAAAAACCCATCTTAACCACCACAATAAAAGCATTCATGAGCCGGGTCAACCATACCTGTGTGGATGTGGTGCCAGGTTTAAATGGCGGTCTTCCCTCAAGAAACACAGAGACACAAGGTGTCTTTCCAGGCCGAAATCCGACTGAAGTCAGTTTAAGACGTTCCTTCACACGGTGCTATTAGTTCAAAAGAATTTGTAATTGTTCTTTAAAATGTTGTATGTTCTTGCTTTTTTAGAATGTTCTGACACAGAAGCATGCACGACGTTCGCTCTGTAACTCGTTCACTTGAGGAAATGTAATTCGTTCACCACGTCTCAACTGCCTCTTTAGGAACGTGTTCACCACGATATCATACCAGCTGTCATTTACTGTAAATATCTCAGTAACTATTCGTTGCATTTTGTCTAAATTATAGACTTTTGATAAATATGTATAAAGGTTTTTGGACATATACTTTTAAAAAACATTCATTCTATTTTAAACAATATATCGACCGCTTTTGTGTGAAAATAATTTTTTTCGGCATGTAGCCTTAAACAAAAGTGTCTCTTTTACTCTAATGCAACTCAGCTTCCATTTTTATAAAACCAACATTGTGTTGTGTAATGTCTACCATTTTACAGCCTGAAATATATTTTCTCATAAGTACCTAAAAACCGAGTTATCCATCAAAATCCTACACTAAATGCACAAAAAAAACTTCTCGCAGAGAAACTCGTTCACTTCCGTTGAGTAACGATTTCAAGGCGTTCACGTTCCTACGGTGTGAAAATATGTCTTTACTCTACTATATGTATTATACTTATTATACTATTATTATCACATGACCATTCTTATTACCTTTTATCGCTTACTGTGATGACATGTTTTCAGAGGTCTTCTACTATTGTGATTTGTCTGGACCATACTGTATCAATGTTGAACATATTTATTTTAAAAGCAACATTTTAGTGACGTGTAAACACAAAATATACACACCAATTTGATACGGAAAGAAAACCTTGTGGGATGAAAACATTTCCAGCCATTTTCAGGGCTTTTTCCAACAAGATGAAGGCTGCAGGTGATAAAAGCCATTTGAGATGAATGCTATAGCAGCTTAACAAGACATTTAAAAAAATTGACAAAGAACCAAAAGCTCAAATTAAAATGTTCCAGACGTAAAACCAACAACAGCAACAGGAAGATATGTTTCCGTCCGTGGGACAGTGCACCCAAACGCACCCGTTTCGTGGATGCCAGCCAGTTTTAGTGGCTTCTATAATGAGCTGAGGGGTGGAAGAAAATTGAAAGTGATATCAGATGAAATTACAGTGGAATATCCCGAGAGCATTTACAGAGACTGATTGATGGAGAACAAAGGCTCAACTTCAAAAGCCTAAGTTTACAAAATGTGCTTGACTTGAAAACAGACTTGGTGGATCTTTCTGGACTGGCCGTTGAACATGAGGGAAAAACGGATCTGTACGTTCTTGTCTGTTTCTTTGGCTGCTGCCACCCTCAGAAAAATCATCCCTTGCAATGGATAATGAGCTGACGAAGCTGTATATGGATTTTGGATGGAGAAACTCTTGTATTATTCAAACAGACCAGGGTGGAGAATTCAATGGCCACGTGAGCAGGCTCTGCAGGAGTATGGGCACTAAAATAATGAGCAGCCCAAATCACCCTCAGTCCCGAGAAAAGGTATTTATAAGCATCTTTCATCCATAATTGCTTATCAGAATCTATAAATTATAAAAAAATAGAGCCATCGGCTCTGTAGCTCATCACGGTTTACATTATTGGATGTCTCAATATAATGCACAATCCCTAGCCCTTACAAATCTTCGTCTTGAAAGTGAGAGAGAGCACTCAGGAAGGTCAACACTCAGGAGAATATGCAATATGCTGACCCCTTGGCTGTGGTTACAAGCCAGCTGTGCTTTTACAGCCAAATTATGTAATAGCCTCTGCCTTGCACAAAACACTGGCATCACTGATCTAACTGCATAAGGCTTAGAGAGAACAGGCAATGTGATGAAACATGTCCGCAATGTAGATTGTAATCTTAACTCGACATTTTTTTTCATTTTCCTACTGAATAAGATTTACTGCAAAGCTACTTTTTTTTTCTCAATTCTGCATTTCTAAAACCCAAGCTAGGACTCACATATCTAAAAGATGAGATGACTCTCCCTCAGGTATTTTATTAGGGATAAATTAAATACTGATTGAAGTGCCATTAAATATAAGTTCAACATTCAATTTCCAAAGTTTTTTTAGGCTGTGGTCCATATTTGGGGTCACCAAATTTACAAGTTAGAATCCCCATTGGCTCAAGAGTTTGCACACAATATTACAGCCTTCTAGGTCTTTTTGTTCTGGAGAAGAAGATGAAAATAGGATTTTAGGTAACTAAACCTACAATTGAGAATCCCCATTGCCCAAGGAGTCTGTATACAAAATTTCAGCTACCTAGACAAAGTGGTACTTGAGAAGAAGTCGAACAAGCGAAAAGTTTACGGATGGACGGACGCCGGATGCCATGCCATGACATAAGCCCATCGGACCTTTCAGGCCTGATGAGCTAAACATATGGTGTCTTAAAGTTAAATAAGTTAGGGAATTCTTGTGATATCATTCCGTTGTCACTTACCATTTGCGCTGACGTTGTTGATAGCAGATGTGACATATTGTGTGATATTTTCACTGTGTTGAGAACTTAGATCAAACTGCAGAAACAGAGAAATAGAGAGTCTTTTCTTGACCATAAACTTATAATATAAAAAAATGATTTGCTTAATCAATGGAAACATATTGGTTACATACTACAATTCTTACTACCCACAAACCTCAAACCAAATAGTGTTATACCATCTGTCATGATTATGGATTGAACTAATGACATCAAACTATTAATTGACAACATACTTATAAACTCCCTTTTTTTGCATGGGCGGGTATTGGTAAACAAAATTGCCCCCCTCCTCAAAATTCCCGGATCCGCCACTGCTGACAATGTTATGGCCTCTAAGTTGATGATGTAACAATGTTATGATGCCATAGTGCTGATGACGCCACAATGCTATGCTACTTCACTGAGATCACTGACAAAGAAGCTAAAAGGCAGTATTGTGTTTGAGATAAGTCTAACACTTAGACTCTATAAAAACAATTTTTTAGAAAATAAAAAAATTAAAACAATTTAAAGGAGCTTTTTTTAAAATGAAAAGTTCATTTCTTCCAGTCTCCTTTTCAATATTTGATAAAATGGTGATGTTTTCAGAATAAATACTTTTTTCATAGTCTGAGTAAGACTATGTTTGAGATATGTTCATTCATCAAGATAAGATATCCTGGAGGGAATTTGTTTTATTGGCATGCTGGGGATATTTGTAACTGTAATCAAGTCATGTTGATATATTTGATATCAGAAGACGCATGAGTAAGATTCTCAATTTATGGGCATTTAGAATAATATTAAATTCTAATATATACTATATTTGTAAGATTACTGTAATTCTAGAAAACTATTGAGCTTCTCTGTAATCAGACCTCAAACACTCAAGGTTCCAATGGACACCCCCTTCCACACATACACTTTTTCACAACCAGAAATTTGTTTTGGGATAGGTGCAAGGTACCTGCCCGAAAATGTCAGCTTTGAAGATGTAGTGGGTCTTGAGAAGTGTCATATGGGGACAGACGACTGCCTATGCTATAAACCCATTTGGAATTTCAGGCCTTTTTGGCTAAAAGTGCATTGTCAAACACAAAAATATGACATGGTTTTAAATCATTTGCTGAACTAT
Organism: Gibbula magus; assembly: GCA_936450465.1. NCBI lineage: Eukaryota > Metazoa > Mollusca > Gastropoda > Trochida > Trochidae > Gibbula > Gibbula magus. Next base: position 61,975,415 of record OW388289.1, on the reverse strand, counting down.
AATCATATTTAAGGCTATAATGATGTCCCTTCTATATCAAACCTGGAGGTTGCTATAACATACATCTCATGCTTCTGAAACGTTGCATTTATAGTAACCAACCAACTACTGAAGAGTTGCTTTAAGATATTATCAGTTTTTCAATGATAACTTTGATTTTGACTCAAAATATGTGTTATCCACCTTGTGAATTAGTTCATTACCGGAGTAGAACCGTTTGTGTTATCTTTTTTTAAACTTAAAAGGTGGTAATCACTATTAAACGTGTTATCTTATGACTTGTTATTTGTTTTTAATATAAAATTATTGTGTTTTCATGGAAAGGAACTGGACTTTTATTGAGGGACAGGTTTCTTTCATTTTCAAACACAAAATGTCAATATACATTTTTTAAAATATGGGCCTTTTATGTTTCAAAACTTTCAAAATTTGATTGGTTTCGATGAAAAGAAGTGAGACCTTTTTGTGAGGGACCCATACTTTTGTTTCTACTGCTTGCAAAATTTATCTGCACCCTAGTTTTATAGACAGTATATAGGTAGATATATGCAAAGAGTCAATATGAACACCCAACAAAATTCAACTTAGTATTGGCATATATAATATAAACATGTAATAGTAATACTTTATTGCTATACATTAATAGAATAATGCATATATAGAATATAATCGTAATACATTATTGTTCAGGATTGTTTGTCAATTTTGAAGATATTACAAATATTGCTTAAGGTAAAAGTTTGTTTTTCTGTGTGTTTTTTTCAAAAGGTGTGCACACTTTTTTTCTTCTTTTTTCTTTATTTTTTTTCTTTCTTTCTCTATTTCTTTTTAATCCATTTCATTTCAAATACATACAAAACAAAAAATACATGTCATCAGTGTATTGTTGTCAAAGATAAATAATAATAGGTTTCAATAAAATTTACCAGATTGATGTTAATGGCAACAAACTTGACTACCAATAGAGTGTTTTACATGCCATCATCATCTACCATTCTACTCAAATACCAAATTAACTGTTAGTTATAGCCATGAAGACAGTTTTAAAATCTTAACGTAACATAATATTATGAATGGTAAACAAAAATTCTCACTTGTGTACCATTTAATTTGGGCAAATGGTCCATTTTCTCAACAGGAACCCGATATTGTAAGTAAAACAAAGGTAAATGAAGGTTTAAAAAAATACACCCTATATCAAATAAAAAGAGTAAAGGAACAAGGTCAGCCATACTGGCGATCTAAGGAAGCGGCCCATTCAATTTCAGGTCAAAATGTACGCTAAGAATTGGTGACATTCACAGATAAACGCACGTACCTATCAACAATACATTTCTCCACAAACCCAGCTGATTTTAAACATATGTCACCCCTAAGATAACTTTAGTAGCTCTTCAAACTCGAAAATCGACCAAAAAAACCTCTCCCCTGAACATTATGCTGCAGTATCACAGTGTTATTAAAGGAGAATATTAGAGAAAAACTTTGTTTTAACATGTTTAACAGTATTGTTTAAGACAAAGTGTGTAATTTTTTTTATTAAAATGCGACATTTTATGTAGAAACGTTGAAAAAACGTTTTCGGTGCGAGTCGTTTTCCGGAAATCCCCGAGAGTTAATCAGGCTGGCAGCAGTCACGTGATATGATGTCAAAGATGCTCTCCCGCGCCCTGAGCCAGTGTATTTTCTACGTTCGTAGTGTTGTTATGGCTTTCTCGGATAGCGATGGCAGCGTTGATTTTCAACCATCTGGCATAAATAACATCTGTCCTTATCAGTATGAACCTATTGTGAATCAACATTGAGTTGAACACCAGGAATCAAGTGAGGATGAGCTTTAAGAAGTAAACAGTGAGAGAGTTGGAAATACAGATTTGTACATAGGGACTCTAACGTTACAATTTCACAATAAGTGGATTATGCCGTACATTAAATAGTTATTGTCTACATGTAGATAACATGGGTGTCAACAACTTATATGTAGTTAATTAAAATATGTTACTACAAATTATACTGCTTTATTCGTATATATATATATATACTGTACCGCTGAAGTAACCAGTTGCACAGGACAAAATGAACCATCTTGATTCTCGATTATTCAAATCATGTATTGATATTAAATATTATTATTATTTAGATCTCACGTACAAACCACTGTTCAATCCTAATCAAGTAAGATAGACAGTAAGATCTACACATAGCTATGTGAGAGATTTGGTAGTCACGAAAACCGGACTAACACGATAATAAGGAACTCGCGATATTAGAAGCCTGTAATAACGTAGTGTAAAGCCCTGTTCATACGGCGAACTTTGCAGTGCACATATGTAATATTGCTTATGGTAGTAATATACGCATGTTAGTCAAAGTAAATTTACTATGCGTTCATGCGTGTTTAATTTCTGCCTAAGAAAATGGGATTCCAACTCTTTTAATATATGAATAGAGAATTTCTAAAATATGTCAATTAATAGTATTAGATGTAAACTAAATAAATGACATTAAATTAAATCTGCCAACATTGGTTTGACTTTGTCGCCCTAATTATAATGAAAATCGAAAAGTCAGATAGATTTCGAAGTTCATCGCATGCAAGAAGGAGATTATCCTATAAAGAGAATTTGAAAAACAATATTAATGATAGTAATTAAAATAGTAATGATTTACTCAAATGCAAACGCTTGCCGTATAAACAGGGCTTACTATTGACCGAGTTTTTTTTGGGGGGGGGGGGGGGGGCTTTGACTTTGAGTCACTTTCTACGTGTGCTTTCTACTAGTTCTGCCTTGCAGACAGTAATTATTTGAACTTGAGTTGCTAGACAGTTACGTGTTCTCCTATCACTAGTACACAAACCAACCACCCACAAGGGTTTAACACTGAAACTTGTTATTTTTGCAATAATCATTTGTTATGATATTGTGAACATACATATACAGGATCCAACATAGACGTAGGAATGTTTCAAAGTTGGGGCAAGATTTAGAATTTAGTTAGTGGGGTTGGTGGAGTGTAATATAGGCGACAGATATCATTTTAGCGTTGAATATCACTATAGTTTTCAAATGATTTATAACCAGGAAATATTGTTTGTGTGTCTGACAATGCCATTTGAGCTGCCACGTTGGTCATACTAAATTGAAATTAATCTAATACAGTTATTAGCCAATGACAAATAATTATACAACTGTGTACTAAGTTTTAAACATTCCCATCCTCGGTGGTACCCAGGGTTTTATATATGCTCCGTTACTCTCCGCTGGAGCATATATGAAAATCTGGGTAACCGAGGATGACACATCCAATAATAAGGCATTATAAGTTACATCCTTATAAAGGACTGTTTATTACGAGTACTCTAAGACTAACTATCACTTATTTATAAAACTGTTTTAATATAACGGATCAAAATGCTCTGAACATAGTGAGACAGATTCCGACGGTTTTCGGTCCTTCTTTCCTCTTTGACACTATCCAAACCTTCGCCGCGCTGCATCCGTCTTTTCACTTGAAAATTAAAAATATATAAACTTCTGTCCAGACTTTGATGAATTACTGCATACCAACGCTGCACAATATACCATATCAAGTCCGAAACTACCCGAATTCTACGTATTCAACCGATTCTTCATCTACTCTAATGCCTTCCCTTTAACTGCGCTAAGGACCCAAAGCGAGCCGTAGAGCATCTCTGACGTCACAGCCTAAACCTGCCGAAGGCTACCGGCAAATATGCATACGCGCAAAGGCAACAGTAGGCGCGGTTGTTATATCGCGTAATTAGTGATTAAACACAGCTTTCCATATTATTTTCGGGGGAATATGTTTTTTAAAGTATAATTTACTATAACAGAATATAATTTTTTACAAGTATTCTCCTTTAAAGGAGAATATTAGAGAAAAACTTTGTTTTAACATGTTTAACAGTATTGTTTAAGACAAAGTGTGTAATTTTTTTTATTAAAATGCGACATTTTATGTAGAAACGTTGAAAAAACGTTTTCGGTGCGAGTCGTTTTCCGGAAATCCCCGAGAGTTAATCAGGCTGGCAGCAGTCACGTGATATGATGTCAAAGATGCTCTCCCGCGCCCTGAGCCAGTGTATTTTCTACGTTCGTAGTGTTGTTATGGCTTTCTCGGATAGCGATGGCAGCGTTGATTTTCAACCATCTGACATAAATAACATCTGTCCTTATCAGTATGAACCTATTGTGAATCAACATTGAGTTGAACACCAGGAATCAAGTGAGGATGAGCTTTAAGAAGTAAACAGTGAGAGAGTTGGAAATACAGATTTGTACATAGGGACTCTAACGTTACAATTTCACAATAAGTGGATTATGCCGTACATTAAATAGTTATTGTCTACATGTAGATAACATGGGTGTCAACAACTTATATGTAGTTAATTAAAATATGTTACTACAAATTATACTGCTTTATTCGTATATATATATATATACTGTACCGCTGAAGTAACCAGTTGCACAGGACAAAATGAACCATCTTGATTCTCGATTATTCAAATCATGTATTGATATTAAATATTATTATTATTTAGATCTCACGTACAAACCACTGTTCAATCCTAATCAAGTAAGATAGACAGTAAGATCTACACATAGCTATGTGAGAGATTTGGTAGTCACGAAAACCGGACTAACACGATAATAAGGAACTCGCGATATTAGAAGCCTGTAATAACGTAGTGTAAAGCCCTGTTCATACGGCGAACTTTGCAGTGCACATATGTAATATTGCTTATGGTAGTAATATACGCATGTTAGTCAAAGTAAATTTACTATGCGTTCATGCGTGTTTAATTTCTGCCTAAGAAAATGGGATTCCAACTCTTTTAATATATGAATAGAGAATTTCTAAAATATGTCAATTAATAGTATTAGATGTAAACTAAATAAATGACATTAAATTAAATCTGCCAACATTGGTTTGACTTTGTCGCCCTAATTATAATGAAAATCGAAAAGTCAGATAGATTTCGAAGTTCATCGCATGCAAGAAGGAGATTATCCTATAAAGAGAATTTGAAAAACAATATTAATGATAGTAATTAAAATAGTAATGATTTACTCAAATGCAAACGCTTGCCGTATAAACAGGGCTTACTATTGACCGAGTTTTTTTTTGGGGGGGGGGGGCTTTGACTTTGAGTCACTTTCTACGTGTGCTTTCTACTAGTTCTGCCTTGCAGACAGTAATTATTTGAACTTGAGTTGCTAGACAGTTACGTGTTCTCCTATCACTAGTACACAAACCAACCACCCACAAGGGTTTAACACTGAAACTTGTTATTTTTGCAATAATCATTTGTTATGATATTGTGAACATACATATACAGGATCCAACATAGACGTAGGAATGGTTCAAAGTTGGGGCAAGATTTAGAATTTAGTTAGTGGGGTTGGTGGAGTGTAATATAGGCGACAGATATCATTTTAGCGTTGAATATCACTATAGTTTTCAAATGATTTATAACCAGGAAATATTGTTTGTGTGTCTGACAATGCCATTTGAGCTGCCACGTTGGTCATACTAAATTGAAATTAATCTAATACAGTTATTAGCCAATGACAAATAATTATACAACTGTGTACTAAGTTTTAAACATTCCCATCCTCGGTGGTACCCAGGGTTTTATATATGCTCCGTTACTCTCCGCTGGAGCATATATGAAAATCTGGGTAACCGAGGATGACACATCCAATAATAAGGCATTATAAGTTACATCCTTATAAAGGACTGTTTATTACGAGTACTCTAAGACTAACATTCACTTATTTATAAAACTGTTTTAATATAACGGATCAAAATGCTCTGAACATAGTGAGACAGATTCCGACGGTTTTCGGTCCTTCTTTCCTCTTTGACACTATCCAAACCTTCGCCGCGCTGCATCCGTCTTTTCACTTGAAAATTAAAAATATATAAACTTCTGTCCAGACTTTGATGAATTACTGCATACCAACGCTGCACAATATACCATATCAAGTCCGAAACTACCCGAATTCTACGTATTCAACCGATTCTTCATCTACTCTAATGCCTTCCCTTTAACTGCGCTAAGGACCCAAAGCGAGCCGTAGAGCATCTCTGACGTCACAGCCTAAACCTGCCGAAGGCTACCGGCAAATATGCATACGCGCAAAGGCAACAGTAGGCGCGGTTGTTATATCGCGTAATTAGTGATTAAACACAGCTTTCCATATTATTTTCGGGGGAATATGTTTTTTAAAGTATAATTTACTATAACAGAATATAATTTTTTACAAGTATTCTCCTTTAATCAATGTTATGATTATTTTTCTGTTTTCCATCCAGAAGTAGCCATTGTTTAATATACCCATATATATAGCCCCTAGAAACATTTGATATTGCCACAATTCGATCAGTTGAAGACTCACAAACAGACACACACAAACAATCTATGACGGGGGGCGGCCATCTTTGTTGTACCGGGCAGGCTGACCTAACTGCTCTCTGATTGGTTGAAAATAGCATATTCCTCAAGGGTCTTTTATTACTGTTTATTAATTAATGAACAAGTGTTTTTGGTGAAACATTGAATATTTTGTGAACAATAACCATTTTCTACAATATAAAGTAAAGTTTTCCCCTTCACCCAAAACTTGGACCTCAAATGAATAAAAAAATCTTCGGCCCATGGCCTATACCTTACTTTTATCAAACACTTTTATGATTTTGATATCTACAGGTATCTTAAACATAAAGACTAATTAACACATTGAAACTGTCTTATTATACCCCCGCTACGAAGTAAGCAGGGGTATATAGCGGTCATTCCATCCGTCCGTCCGTCCTTCCGTCCGGTCAATTTTCTCAAAAACTGTCAAAGGTACATAAACCAAACTTTGTACAGATGTTAACCATGTTCTTCCGATCGCGCACAGACAATTTTCAATTTTCTGAGATTGATATTTTTTGTCGTATCCATGGAAACGTCACTTTTTGGACTTAGTTTTATTGTGTTCAATGGGGACAAGTTTTCTCCAATACTGTTCAACCTAGGTGAATGACATTTTGGTTGTGAGTACTCGTGACCATACTCTTTATCGACTTCGAAAACCAGTTCCGAAATATTATTTTTTACGGAGTTATGGCCCTTGAATCCGAAATTGAACTTAGTACCAAAAGAACTGTGATGCTCCAATGGGGACAAGTTTTCTCGGAAACTATTACATCTAGGTGAATGAAATTTAATATGGAGGTAGTCCAGATGATACTCTTCATCGAGTTCGAAAACCAGTTCCGAAATATTATTGTTGACGGAGTTATGGCCCTTGAATCCGAAATTGAACTTTGCACCAAAAGAGCTGTGATGCTCCAATTGGGACAAGTTTTCTCGGAAACTATTACATCTAGGTGAATGAAATTTTACATGTAGTTAGTCCAGATGATACTCTTCATTGAGTTCACAGTCCAGTTCAGAAATATTTTTTTTACGGAGTAATGAAGCCCTTGAATCTGTAATTGAACTTGGTACAAATTACCGGTGTGATGCCCTAATGGGAAAAATTAAGTTACCTGAAAAATATTACATCTGGGTGAATGAAATTTGTAATAACAGTCGGTTCCTAAAATTATTTTGGACAATATTATGATGCTTGAAGCTGTTTTTTAAACAAAGTAACCTTCACATCTATAATTCTCAATGGACGGATAGCGGATGGCGGGGGTATGTGAGCCATGCTCACTTTTTTCTTGTTATTATTGCAATGATCACTATTGACATATACAATTGAAACATCAATATACTCACAGATTGTTCCTAGGGATGATGCCTAATACATTTCACTGATGTAATATTCATTTCCTTTTTATTTCTCGCCCTTGGAGTATATTGAATATTAAATTTTATAAGGCAATATTTAACAATGTGATGGCGCTGCACTTGTGATTCAAAAATGGTTTTGACATCACAGTGTTATCACTAGGTTATGGGACTCGCTGGGATGGTGGCTTCATCACACTGTCAACAATTAAATAAAGTCGGCAAATAATAAACAGAACACTAAATATCATTCGATGTAACACCATCGTAACGAAACGTCACAACTGATTTCGGTTTTGCTCATTTGACACCAAATCGTTAAAATGGTTTGACATGAGTCGTTTAGTTTCCTCTATAAAATGTATGAGGTGCAGTGTTGCCATGTAATTAGATGTCAAGAGTGACTTCTTCTTGAGCTTTCAGAATTGGATCTGTCTGCTACGAGACTGATTAACTGGTATTCAATAGAATTCTTATAGTATATTTCAAGTTGAAAGTTAGGCTGACCTGTTCGCTTTGTTAATGTAGACAAGAAAATACGTGAGGTAATACATCTAAACTGGTCAGTATTATTTTCAAACTCGTAGGTGAAGAAATTGTACTGAGAGTGAAAAAACAATAAGGAAAAATAAAATTATCACTTTATAAGCTGAAATTATGAACATTATAATGTGAATGTTGATAGTACCTATTTCTGCAGCATGGTCAATACCTTGAATTTGTGGGTTTTTTAAATTCAGATAAATCAATATTCACGTATTTTGAAGAAATGATAGAAACCACGTCAGCACGCTGCTGATGCAAAAGTCACATAACACAGGTTAAGTCACGTCATGGGTGGCAAATACAATAGATGTGCGTTTTGGTATACACATATGCACTGGAGAGCCGTGAACGATGGAATCAGAGCGTTTCAATTGCTACATGAACAGATACTGCATATATGGCAGTGACAACTTTGGGGTTGGCATACAACGTTTTATCAATGGTATGTTGGACATGTTACCGTTAATGAACAAGCGTTTGGCAGGTTTTGCATTAACTCTGAAAAAGCCCTACTGGGGCCTTTCTAATTTTCGCTAAAGTATTGCTTTTTTATATGTTGACACGTGAGCATAATTGGTACTAATGTAAAACACTTTAAACTTTCAAAGACTTAAGTGGTCAGAAAGTATTAACACGAGCATTTGTGTTTTCCCCTATTGACTTTCTAAATTGTAAAACTGATAATAACAACGTAAATATTGTGTGCTTTGTTGTTTAAAGAATTTTAGTGTTCATTAGGCTTGTTTTATCTGAAAGTTCAACCGCGTTTCGTTGTTTTATAAAAAGTATTACAATGTAGTTATAGGTTTCTTTTGCCTGAGTTAATTAAGATAATGCTTGTTATGTACACATATTTATCTTCATATCACGATCAAGTGAGTGAGTTAGTGAGTGAATCATTGTGTAAGATCACTTGGGTAATACTGCATCCGTTAGAGGATGGAAATGTAACGTAAGTTAATTGCCTCTTTGTAAAACTAATTGCAAACGGAAAGACCAGCACATTACCATCAAAGGGTTTTTTTTACTGCCGTAAGTTGTACATTGCAGAAAGTTTTGCTATTCGGCATAAATATAACATGCCACAAAAAACTGAAAATTATAAATAGAAAACAAACACTATCCCCCCAAAAATATCACTTATAATAAACTTAACACTTTTGTTTTGTTTTCAAACAAAATTTACATTTCCTGTTATAAGTAGTTTGCTTTCATCTGCTGTGAAATACTTGTGGAACTGTGTGTCAGGTATTATATTATATATTGAAGTAAAAGGAAAGTGACATTGTCTGGATCTACAAGCGGAATGTACTCTGTTAAAGACAACTGGACAGGACAGCCCCTGGACAATGAAACATCTAATTGGGCAGAATGATGTTCTATCTGGCCAGGCTGAATCTCCAACACTACAGATTTCCATGCCAGAAAGCATTTTCCTGTAAAAATGACAACACTGTGTGAAAATGGGAATGATTTCATTTTCCAAAATAGTCAAATATCAACTCATGTTATGTATAATTACTTTTTTTAAAAATTTAAATGACAATTGAATAAATGACAATAATTTCATACAAGGAAGGTACCTACTTTACAATAACTGAGTTAATGTTAACTTTAAGTTAACATTTAATTTCCATTTTTCTTTTTTAAAAAAAACCCATTAGTTTCAAAATTTCAGATATTCTTTTTTATCTATAACTTTGTCTCTTCTAAAGTCATATGGGGGTGACAGTGATATTTATCGTGAATGAAAGAGAAACCTAAAATACTAAATATAAGATCATGAAAAATATATTTTAGCAACTTTTTCTATGATGCTGTGTAAAACGTTCCATTTGATATTATTCTTTTAGAGAAAAAATTCTCAATATTGTTTTTTTGCTTGACTTATGACTGGTCGTTATTCAATTTTGTATATGAATCAGATTTCGTTCACAAAATTTTCAAATTGAAATGAATTCATTACCATCATGAACACAATTTTTACTCCTAGATTTAGATAAGTCAAGAAATACAATTGAACAGATGTTTTCAGAGCTTCAATAAATGTTTCATATCAATCACCAGTAGGCCATATTCTGTTTTATATATGTTCAAAGTTTCTCTAAGAATCTTTTTTTTCATTTCAAATACATTTGAAGAGAATACATGTATCAGATTGATTAGGTAAAGTGCGAAAGATGTGGACTCATTTGAACTGCTAACGGTAATTGTAACTTTTCCCCCTCCAATTAGCAAGTATTCTATTACTCCCTTTGAGCCTTTGTCTGGTATTAATCACACATAATTCAGGTAAGGTCATTATAAGTTTGTAACCCAATTTAGATTCAGCTTGGTGCTATTTTATTTTCATAACATAATATTTCATCATTATTTGCTTTCGATCATATCCAAATTTATTTTTAGTCCCGACATCTTATAAAATGTATTTGCAGTATTTCATGATAAAACATATGTAAACTCAAACTCATGGTAAAAACACCATATCTATCAATACTCATTCTTCTCTTATATTTCACAATCACCCTTTTATATTCCATCCCATATGTCAACTGTTAATATTATATCTGCTCTCGTACCATCGTAGGTGGAGGTATAGAGAATAAAGAATTGAACAGAATAGAGTAACACCATTCACTTGATGACGGAACGGGAAACAGCCAAGAAACATTTTTGAATAGTATTTTAAAAGAAGAACTTGTCTGCCACAAAACATTGTCTTATATGTGTACACAAACTTCGAAGTGCCTTTCACGAATTTCAATAATAAAACGATTGAAAATGTTTTGGAGAAACGTAGAATGCGAATGAAAAGAATACATAGAACACCTTTCGGACAGGATGTTAAAAGCATTGCTCTATTAAGTATTTTGTGAAATAGCATTAGCATCATTAGTGAATTATCAGTTTAATAGGTTGATACGAAATCACAGAATGGAATTGAGGAATATATCTGGAAGTATTGCAGGCACATGTCTAATGTTCTGTGCAATGACGCGTGCATGTTCACATATGATGATAACCAAATGTGTCTGAAACCCGTAATTTCTTTCGTGTTGGTAAAAGGTCTCATATAAATCCATCTTTAACAAACATACACTAGTTAAAGTAGAATATAACATGTTTTTAAGTAGTTGATCAAAGAAGAATTTTTGACTGAATTTGTTTTCATGTAAAAATTATAAACAAACAGAATTGTATCTAATTATGTGAACGTTCGTGTTTAAAACAGTCCATACATAAATGTACAATTGCGGAATTGCCTATGCAACACCGTTATTACCACTACGGATAATTGGAATGTGTAAAAAGTTGTTTTACCCTCTAAAGTAAATATAAGTTACATAAACTATCATAATAAATGGAAAATTTGAAAAAAATGAAATTTGCAAAAAAACGTGTTACTGCCCCTTTAATCCAACTTTGAACGGAGATCAAGGCCAGTGTATACATCAAATGTAGCATTCACACCAACACAGAACAATTCATAGTATTCGTTTTGGTACATGCTGAATGTTTGAATTTAGTTCCACACGGTAAACACTTCCAACTGATACAAACATTGTGTATTGAGTTTTTATTTCACCATGAGGCTGAGGTTTGTAGAAGATATTTCCCACAGGGTACATATTTACTTACTTTGAACTGTCTTGGTTCTCTTTGTACACGGCTCTTATGCTGCTTGAATCTCGTTTAATGATCAGTCCAAAGTGTTAAATTCCTTACACAACGTAAATGTTCATATGCACTTGGGAAATCATCTAAACATTCTATTTTCTCTCTAAACCCTAGTTTGAGTTGACGTTTTCACGATCCAACAAATAAATTACACTGAAATCCCATGAGGTATTCCTATAACTTCATTCTGACTTTGTTTAAATAGTGTGTTTCATTGAGTGCAGCGTATTTGTAACTATTGATGCTGTTTCTGAGTATATTATATACGTTTTATTCTATCATGAATTTAATTGACACTCGACTATGGTTATTTGATTTGTTCTTTTATCTAGGCGTCATTCCGGACAGAACTAGACCTATTTCCCCGAAGCATTTTATCATCCACAAAGCCATACATTAACAACCACATTATTCGAATATTAAATTTTAATCCGGCAATACAATTTATGTTATACATGTATTATCATGAATCTTGTTCCATGAATCATGTTTTCTTGTTTTTGTGTCGATATGAAAATAGCATAGTGTTCAAAGTCAGGAGTCAGGAGAAACACTTCATAATAAAAATTGTCACTACTAGCAGGCCGATCCTTGCCCTTATTCGCATTCCAATACCTTACATTGGCAAAACATCACATCACATCAGTCACTTGATCTTGCAGCAAGTAGACATAGCCATGTTTATATGTGCTCTTTTGACCATGGGGCAAAATACCCCTGGGGTAAATGTTGCCACCCCGGGTCAAATGTTAAATCATACAGATCGTTTACATGCATGGATATGTGCGGTTCTTCTCAGAATTCGAAAAGATATTCAGTCTCGTCATAAACCCATGAATCGCCCCTCGATGGCTTGTTGGTGTCATTTTACATAGATGGAAACGGCGGGAAACTATTGCATATGATCTGTTTATAGATGGAAGGCGCCAATAATTGGAACGGGTATTCAGGTAAGTATTTCAGCAGGGGGTCAAATCTATACAAAGTGTTTTATATGCAGCATTTGCCCATGGGGGTAGATTTGACCCTGGGTTAAAGTGAATTTGACCTACCTCTCGAGGTGGATCAAACTTGAACATGGGGCAAATTATGTTTACATGACAAAATTTGCCTCCGGGGGTTAAATTTGACCCGATGGGAAAAATTAACCCGGGGTCAAACGGTTGCATGTAAACAAGGCTATAGACACTTACTTCTCCACTGCTACCCCACTCAAACATATCATTAAGACAAACGGTAGAAAATACTCCACCAATTAACAACCTAAACACGAGTAGTTTACAACATTTGCTGCGACTGTAGCAGCAACTACAGACTACTCAACCTAGGCATCAAAGAACACTCATCACAACACAAAACACTCAAAGATCAAACATATTTACACCCAACGAAGCCGTGCAGAGTTTAAACATAATCCCTCCGTTTGATAACTTGCTTGATGGCATTTCTCTAACGAAATGCCGCAATAGTTAAATAAGGAAGATGATCATCCATAAATACCCTTGTCTTCTTCATAACAGCAGCATCTTCTAGAATGACTGTCAAGCAATTTAAAACTTCATGGTACGCTGTATAATCAAAATTTAAAATAGAAATTGTAGTTATACATTGTACGTACAATGTATTTCGTCATGATTGGAATTTTTTTATATTATGCCCTATTGACCTATATTTTAACAGAAATAAACGTTCATGCATATTGACTACTATATCCACATGTCATTCTTCTGTGTGATACGTTTTATCTACCGATATCTCCGCAACTACACTGGTGGTTTATTGTGGACTGTCCTCTTGTTCTTCTTTAGATAGAATCAAATAGAACCAGTGTAAATATTTCTGTTTCAGGATATGTCTTTTATAGGGAATACAGGTATATTATGGTTTTTAGTCGGACATAGAACAAGAGTATTTAACAACACAACACTATTAAAATGGTTTCTAGCATTAAGGTTTCTATCTGTAATAAGATTTTATGATTAATGAACTATAGATAAAGGCACTATTTTAAGTCTTGATGTCACTGTCACATTATCGATTAGGAATCAAGAGTACATCTAAGTCAAGTTTGAAAAGCTCGACTGCGAACAAATAACTGAGGACAAATGCTTCGTGGTGAATCAAGTAAGGATAATTCATTTTTATGATGAAATAGATTCATAAAATGTGTTTCACAATTTCACTGGCTTACGTTTTGAACGTATCATATATTCAAGCGATGCAATTTAAAGGAATGTTTAAATGAAACTGAACATTAAGATGACAATATAAACATACATATTGAGTGCTGAAAAAAAGTTTTAGTTTTCTCTTGGATCAGGCGTACGCGTACCTCCGCCGACAACAGTACCGCACACCCTCCATACATTCATTAAATTATTAAATACATGGTTCTTCTAATGTGCTGTATTACTCGTAACGTATAGCTGAATTACAATTTGAATTCTAATGTTAACTTTTTTTTTGACTAAACTCAGTCAAAAGAGACAAAATTGGATGTGTGTGTGGTGTTGTCGTGCGTTAATGCAGCACAGAACCACTAAGTGAAATGTGTATTCAACCGATAGAGTAGAGACTTTCTGAATATGACTTCAGAAAGTCCTAAGTCCTGTGAACGAAATACTTTTTCTTGCAGAACCCCTTCTAGTTTTGTTCATCATGCATATAGTTCAACCAACATTCTAATGCATGCAGACCAAGGAACTTTTCTTGACAACAAAACCGTAAAGGATATGCGAAACTCGTGCAGCATACAGTGGGTGACAACCATTAATTGCAAGAGCGTTAAACGAATTGTAAGATATTCGTTGTTGGAATAATACTCAACTGTTATATTATTAGTGAAAATATAGCGATTAAGTAGTGAACTATTTAGAGACGCGCAGTTTATGAATACCGTATGGGTACACTTTTCACGTTACAGTAAACGCTGGGATCTTCATATCGAGTTTCGAAATTTGCACATAAAAGAGATCTTGTGCAATAAAAATAATAACAAACTCGGAATTACGAAGTATCTGTCCCTCGTGAATGAATGTGTCAAACATCTCGCTGAAGCTCGGAGTTTATCACAATATGACATACATTGTAGGACAGTAATTCTATAATTCTTTGCAAATCTGTGGTAATTCTTATATTAAACCTTTGAGAATGACCGGCACACGTTTCTAGAACTAATTATGGCATTTTGTAATATATCTAAATGTCAGTTTGTCACCAAATGTGATGGTTACCGAAGACGTTGTTTTTCCGATGTCTTCTTTGACATATGAACTGATACGTTTGAGCAGAGTGTTGATCCAAGGAGATAGGAATTACATACACAGAATATTCAACATGTCTAGCTGAGATAATGTTTGACAGGAAGCGTCATCTGATTTGACGGGTTTGTCATTGTATAATACAGATATAAAACAACATAAAAGTACATGCAAGTGGAGCAGTTACATTTCTGTTTAAGGTTGAATATCCATAAAACTAAAATTACAAAGAGCCTGACACAAAATAAACACAATATTCTGAACTACATGTTAGAACATTCACATTTTCAATTTCAAAATTATTTCTGAAGCAAATATTGTAGTAAGGGCAATAGGAGGATATAATGTTGTGTATATACCCAATACATGCATATAATAGCTCAGGTTAACATGACATGAAATATATCTCAGTCTGCGAAAAATCGACCCTGCAGTAAAATTACAGGATATAACATCCACCGGGATAGGAGAAATTCGTATCTGATGTCATCAGCCAACTATTCAACTGACAAAGCCTGTCTGATTTTACCTTATAAAATGGACATTCAGCAACATATACTATTTATGTTAGACAATGGTAAATAGTTTTAGAGATCGAAACATGTTAAATTGATGTTGACATCAAAAGAATTTAAATAACGTTTAAACATAAAGTGAGTGTGTATAATGACTATAAAGTGTGATGAGAGTGCCTCCTATGACCCACCACAGTACATAAAGTGCCTCTAACAAGAACAAACAATGTTGATATTAAGGGGTTATATTAGACGCCATGACGCATGATATCCACATTATGCATATCACAACACTGTTCACAAAAGCACCATTTCTATCTAATACTAGCAACAGCCACTTTGAAATACTCCAATATCGGAGACTAGCAGATGTTGGAGTTCCAATTATTTCAATATGGCCGAAGAGGTAAATCAGACAATATCAACACAGCAAAAGATAATATTAATCATTTACTGATTTGTTTAAAAAAATGCAAAACAGCTTTAATAATAAAAGTATGCACATGCATGTAAATAGTGGATATATTTGAAGCGTGAATCAGCAATATTTTATACTGACTTAAATAATGAGCTAAACGTAAAATTCAGCCTACCAATTTGCAGGCTTAGAATTTAAGTAAAAAAGCAAGTAAACTTAAATCTTAGACTACGACTACGAACAAATATTTAGTCAAAACTTTTCGGGCTTAAGGATGTTCGCTCCTTCCTGTTGAACTTCAAAAATGAAATATGATTTAGTTAAGATTTTTTGTCATTTTTATTTACCTCATGATATTCCACAGGACCTACAGACTTTTAAAAAGCAAATGAAATAAAGAAAATATGACTTTAGAACCTCTAAAAAGTGCTTAAACAGCATAAATGGCCTAAATTTGACTAAAAAGGGAGGTTTTCAGGTACATTTTGTGTCAAAGCTTAAAAAAAACCACACTACCATATGTATTTTTTCATCGATTTCGGTAGGGGAACATGAATTTTGTAACATATCAAAAAAGTTTTTAAAAAGTTTAATACTAGAAATGCAGTATTTTAAAGTTTTTAGCAGTTTTTTACTCATTTTCCCATTGACTCACATTGTACTTCCCCCCACTATCTTACAGGTGTCATATCTCGAAAAAAAAACACACTACCCCCTATTTTTTCATTCTAATTTTTCAATTATATACTTTGATCTTTTAAAAAATATAAGTTAGAAAAAAGTTTAATTCTATAAATTTGAGGAGCGAACATCCTTAAATCCTTTTTCCGCCCCAGGTTAATGGAATAGGCAGAACTGGCAACGAAATAGTTTAGAGTGATGATATGCGTTTCTTCATATGTTTTTTGACAGAATGTTTGGCATTTTAGTTTTAAAGATTCAGTTTTAAAGATTCAGTTAGAAAAAAATCTTGCATTGTTGGCGTCTTTGAATGGTAGGTTCTTTCAGGATAAGTCAGGCTCGATAAATATATATATATATCACCATAAACATGGTCACTTTCTCAGACCACATTTAACAAAATCTCCTATATACTTTAGTCCAAAAAAGAACATATTGAACAGTTGCAATAATCCGGTTCCTGGACGTTAGAAGTGGCCAGGGTCACGTTAATAACGCCATGTGAATACCAAAGCGAGTCTGTTTCAGATTCAAAGACTCAAACTATATTTCTCAATGGGATTGAAACAGTATAATAAGCTCATACAGCAATAATTTTACACAGACGATGAAGCCGCCGTCGTCCTATGGAACATGGTGACTTTGACACTCCCTTGATGTTGTTATACATATTGTTATCAAAACTGTTGTTGTCTGTGCAAAAAGGCCTCTAAATCTGAATAATTCCTTTGACGTTGAACATTGATTCATTGTTCTTAATGGTCATATAGTTTTATAATTTGAATGTTACAAATTTAATTAAAGGAATTTATTATTAATCATTAGACACGATGACGTTACAATGTGGGCACCTGTACTTTTAAATGCTTTTTTCCATTTTTCATATGTTCACATTTGCTACTTATATAATGAAAGTGTCAGGTATAAAACGAAAACTGCTAGCGATCATTTTAGTGAGAACAATTTTTAATAATTTTCCTAACCGAACCATCACCATTCCCATTCCCATTCGATTTAGAATGTATTGCTTGAGGAGGAATGCTTTGCAATTGGTAACATGTCTTTCCCATTGTGTGAGATCTCTTTATTTCCATTAGAAAACGTGCTACGCCCCCTTTATATGCTGTACACAGGGAGAAAAACTTCACAACCAATGTGTGTCCTGCTGTTATCAACATGGTTGTAATCACACTTGAATGGACATACAATATCTGCCGCTGTAAGTTAAACATTAGAAGTATGTCCGTAGAAAAATACTATTTTAAAGCAAGTGCATTCGGTATAGAGATAATATTCACACACAAAATTTGTGCACTGGTCAATTTGCTAAAAGTAATTCTGAAAACTTATCTATAACGGACAAAATGACAGATTTTGGTTAGTAATGTTTAATAGGTTAATATTTAACACTACTGTGCATGCAAATCGGACGTGTAACTCGGTTTCTGCACACGTATATAAGGCCGTTGCTCGATTTTAATTGAAAACAAGTAATTATCACATATTTGGCGATTGAATTTGAATATGGACGTCGAGTGAAATTATTATAACTGAAATCAACACTTGTGGATAAAATATTATCAAATATTTATAATGTCACTTTAATGTAGTTGATGTGGTACAGAGTAAGTGAGGTAACTCGAATGTATAAAGTACGTTGTCTGTGTTTACTCAAGCTCACTCGTTTCAGAGCATAAAACTATCGTTAATTATTCATTTCAATAATTAACCAGCTTATATTTCTAAACGTTGTTCAATGCTTTTGTATTTTTATCGTTCATTCATAGAAGTTTTTTAGCTGGTATTATAATTTTTAAAAATCTAAACTTAAATCGTAAGAATGAACTTAACCTTGCAGGTACTACATTAATATTATTCGTTGTTGTCGTTGCTTCAGGCAATCAACGGACCACATATGTAAGCACGGACGTCAGAAATGATAACATATATATATATATATATAAAGGGTCTGAATTGGAAGAAGGTAATGTGTCATTTATATAAGGTACACTTAAGGTAAATTGAGATACATTCATTAAGGAGAATGACTGTCCTGTCTTCTTTACATACTAGCAAAGAATTGTGTATTTTCATGTAATAACCATTCAATGTGTCAAACAATGACATGTTTCAGACAATATTCGACCTCGTTGTTTATTTCGAGATTTAGTCTAGTTGTGCAATAAGGCGAAACTGCGCTAGTCAGAAGGAATTTACGACTCACAGTACTGAGTTACGGGAAGTATTTGTAAAAACGAAACGTTCCCAAGTTCATGGTAGGATTTGAATCACACAAGTATAGTATAACGCACATACCTCTGCAATTTGTTTGCCTATTTTCTGCTTTAGAATAAGTTATCGAGATTATTGTGAATTGGAACTTATGGCTGATGAAAAATGAAGAACTCGCCGTTGTCAAGCAAGTACAACAAAAGTATATATGTCAAAACATCGCCTACATAGAATGAAGTAGTTCTTCATAAGCTCACATTCTAGAATGCCTATCAAAGAAGTCACAAGATGATTATATAAGACACATATCTGCACACTTTCAGAAAAATCAAACAACAAAATGTCAAACGAGGCAATAGCTATTCAGCATATATTTCAGACACTATGTTTGTCTTTGTGTCAATTTTTGTGTCAAATTAAACTCGGCGGTAACACACAGATGACCCTCCCGACGACTTGCGTTTAGGTCTAGAAATATAAAACACTAGCCAGTCCCTATCTATTACCAATCGATACACCAAGGGCTCGCAGTAATTCAGCTTGAGTGTTTGTTCTTACGTACATCGAGACATTTACAGCTAGAAATAGAGACTCGTAAATCATTTCTGGGCAGATCAGGAGCTGAAGGGCAAATTTCCAACTGACTGACACACTGGACACTCTTCAGGCTAATGGCGATCTGCTTCATGTAGCTGATCGAAACCTACAAAGAGATACGATATAAAGAAGGAATTGTGTAGAAATAGACCTTTCTTTTCAATCTGAAACTCACATTGTTAACAGATCAGTTAATTCTAATGGTTTTAACTCGATGATGTGAACATCATTAACATGTAATGTATTGTAATGTAAAGTATTGAGACAATAAACCGAATTGTTATGGCTGCAGGAAATGTCAAATATATCTAGCTAACGATTTTAGGTAAGATATGATGTCTTTATGGAGAACTAATACAAATTCAACACTTCAAGTTTACTGGAAGTTTTTATTTGAAGAGTCACTTTGACCCTCAATGTTACATGTACATGTAAGAGGGTATATATCAATTTGTTTATTGATATACTTATAAAAATGGTAAATTTATAATCGTTAAATACTGGATACAATTTTCATAATGTATCGATTACATAGTTGACTTGCGACAGCAATTGTACTTCAACATGATAGTTCTTTTATATTTATCGATATATCACAGATAATAACCAGTTGTTTTGGTAATGACTGACTTTGTCAAAATACAAATAATAGAAACTCTCTCAAAAAAAGCCTTTCGATAGTATCCCATCTGTTAGGGTCTCAATGTAAGAAGGTGGAACGTAGGTTAACTGTAGCTACATGTAACCATAGTTGGTGGTAATGGCTTCTAAGTCACCATGTTTTGGTAACAATTAGGGGATAAGCAAAATGTTATTTTTTGGGGGCATATAATTTTGGCATGTTTGTTGTTTACGTGAAAGCTGTACTAGGATGAATGAATTATCCTTGATATAATCCTTTATTGTTCCTCGTCTTGAAACACCTATTTGACCATAACAAAATATTTATGAGGTGACCGTTTAAAGGGTAATGTAAGTTATGTATGTAATGATTAAGATATAAAAAAAAACATTACATTATTTGTTTGCTCTTATTCTAGGTGCTTTGTTATGTTCTATATTGTGGCAAAAATCAATGTTGACTCCCTGTGTCTTTGGTATTACGTCAATATCCATATGTACGTGTATGTTTGGAATGAAAGCATTGTAAATCGATTACATATTTTAGATGCAAATATCACTAATGATAAGGTTTGTTGAACTATATTAATTAAAGGCGCTGTAGCAAGTTTTTTGCATATTATGTTCCTCAAATGTGTCATTTATTATTAAAGTTTATATTGGTATACTGATGGGTAAACATCTCATTACACGACCCGAGAGGCAGTATCCAGAGAAAACGGCTTTCCATATTCAAAGAAAATGTTGGGACGCATAAAGCAACAGTGGTGTTGAACTCTTCAGTGTGAGAGTTAGATTTGTAGGTCTCATGTGGATTTGAGAGTTCAGACAGCAAGGTGGTTGACCATTCCATCATTGTACCATATTTAAAACTCTATTTTAAGTTGTTAGGTATCGCTACGTCAATCAGATCACTTGAACTACCTGTGAACACATTAACAAGGCTGCTCGATGGGAAATGGATTCGCATGGCTTAACTGAACCATAAACATTCGTTTTAGAATTTAGGAGTATTATTTCGCCATTGGTAACACTTCTTTATATATTTTTGAGAGAGCGCATTTCTGTAAGATATGTTTTAATTAGATCAAGATCACATTATTGTGTCCACAATATTTTTCACGCAAAGTAATGTAAAAAGGATAGTAATGTACATGATACGTCTACGTCCCAAATGGATTAAGATGGCGTTTACAATAATTCACAACAAAGAGAGATTGACCTGACCTCATCAATGACCTGTCTGAAAATCTGCTGTATATAACTCTACACACTGTTTCACAGGGAAAGTTAAGCAGCTCGGTAAACATACCTTTTAAAACTCGGTAAGTTATCGCCCAGAGAGACATTTGACTGGGTTTTTTTTAACAAAGGTATTATGTAATTATAATCCAAGAC
The DNA here is from genome assembly GCA_936450465.1 of Gibbula magus. Lineage (NCBI taxonomy): Eukaryota > Metazoa > Mollusca > Gastropoda > Trochida > Trochidae > Gibbula > Gibbula magus. Next base: position 61,953,656 of record OW388289.1, on the reverse strand, counting down.
GATACACGTTAAGAAAAAAGTTATTCACATCGGAAATATGCAGTATGCTTTTCGGATGCAAATACTTGCCCAATGTTTAACCTTATCCAACTCAATATCTGATGTTTTGATAAATGTATAACTTTATGAATTAAAATTGTGTTTTACGTGTTTTAAACCCGTTCTTGGGGATACTCCAGACTACAGCAATTGATCTAACATTAACTTTCACTAAACAACAATTCTTGTTTGAAGTCACAGAAATTTAAATATTCATTTGTTAATGCGTTCCTCCGACCTTTGATGTGGTTTGATGTTCTCTTGGTCTGTAACCCCTGGCCAGGTTTATCTCGATTTACTCTGTTATGCGGCAAATGCAGGAACGACAATTGTGGTTTTCTTTTGTAACTTAGAATACCAGGATAAGCAGAAATGAATGTATAATTACAGGCAGTCGATGCATAAAGTAATAGATGCCTACTTATTCTCAAAAGCGAATGAAGCTGTCTTTTTAAACTTACAATCCAACATCAGTACAATCAAACATTTTATCTCCACTTACTTCTATCAGAAAGAGAACACGTTCTATGGATAGTCGGCTTCTTTATTGCTATGGGGGCAACGTTTCGATGCAGATACTCGCACCGTTATTAAGCAAGTGATACATTATCATGACAACCAGAATAATATGTTTATATGTTTTTTTTAAACACCGTTTATGGACAAAAAATTATCGACATATGGTCAAAACTTTATTGACGCACGATGTCTCATCAACACTTTATTTACATTTTCTCTTATGAAATAGAACTTAAGAACACCTACGTGAGTGTTTCAATTGAATAGAGAGAAATACAATAACAGAGACAACTTATAACGTCCAGTGATTTGATATTAAACTACATGCATTTTAATTACAATGTGTATCATGGTATATTGTTCCAAGGGTTATTTGGATATAGTGAATCTCACCCAAGTTGCTTCTGATATCAAATATATATCAACACGAGTTGATTAAAGTTACAAATATCCGAAGACACGAGGGTGATATTTTATCTATAATTCAAAATCATTCTTCGACAATTATTAGCAAAATAATGAACATATCTGCAACACTAACTGCCATTTAGCTTCTTCAGCAGTGAGCTCATTGACGTCATATCAGTGTGACGTCATCGCATTGTTACGTCATCAACTTTGTGACGTCATAACATTGTCAGCAGTGTTCTCAGTGATGTCAAAGCCTTGTGATGTCATTAACTGATGATGTAATATAATTGTGACGATTTGATTTTGTTGCGATATCTACAATGTAGATATTGCTTGTAGATATCACTTGATTTCACACAAGCGATATCTACTGTAGGAGCCAGTTTTGGATGATAAAATAAGATAAGAAAAGATGATAATTACAATATTTTAAATTTTACTCCTATACATCAGCTCTATATACCTATATAACTTCAAACCATTATTCGTATCCTATTTATTTTCATTAGGTGTTATATTTGTAATGTTAGATGCATTTTGATTACCAATAATGTATTATTCCTAATAAGACAATAAGATAAGAAAACATATCAACCGTATTAAACTTTTACTGCGGGTACATAAAGCAGTTGATCATCCCTAAAAGCACAGGGGCTTGTATTGTCGAAACTAGCAATTAAAACGAATATGAAGTCGACGATCCAGCCCCATATACTATAAAAAAGTAAAGGGATGTAACGGGGTCAACACCCCATCTCCGTTTGAAATTATATTTCACAATGTTGTCATCATATTAGCATTCAATGGTATATATCACGGCAAAGCCAATACATTTGTCTTTAAAACAAGCCATCAAACGTAAAAATCGAACGGATAATAACAAGGATATGATTTTTCAAAGCCAAAAATATTAGCACATTGCTCATGTAAGCCATTTGCCTGGCCCACCAAAATGATAAAATATTCGCTTGAAAAAATTATTATAAAATACTTTATAATATCCTGTCAGCTAATAGTGACCACGTTACAAAGCCCAGTATTTGTTGCATCAGATCGCGCAAGAATTATAACACGGGGTGCACTGTAATTGACGTACCAGAGATTTTAGATGATCTCAAGTGTGTTTCGAAACATCGTTTGATAGTGAGACGTCCATATTGAATGACCTTGGCATTGGTCTATTTTTGGTAACGAAATGATGTCATAGGGCTATTTGAGGCCCTATGACATCATTTCGTTTCCAAAAATAGACCAATGTCAAGGTCATTCAATATGGATGACTACTAGACAGACGATGTTTCGAAACACACTTGATATAATGTAAAATCCCTGGTATGTCAAATACAATGTCCCTCATGTTATAATTCTTGCGCGATCTGATGCAACAAATACTGGGCTTTGTAACTGGGTCATTATTAGCTGACAGGATATTATAAAGTATTTTATAATAATTTTTTCAAGCGAATATTTTATTATTTTGGTGGGCCAGGCAAATGGCTTACATGAGCAATGTGCTAATATTTTTGGCTTTGAAAAATCATATCCTTGTTATTATCCGTTCGATTTTTACGTTTGATGGCTTGTTTTAAAGATAAATGTATTGGCTTTGCCGTGGTATATACCATTGAATGCTAATATGATGACAACATTGTGAAATATAATTTCAAACGGAGATGGGGTGTTGACCCCGTTACATCCCTTTACTTTTTTATAGTATATTGGGCTGGATCGTCGACTTCATATTCGTTTTAATTGCTAGTTTCGACAATACAAGCCCCTGTGCCTAAAAGTGTGCCATCTCTATATATCACAACTTTCAAACCATTATTTGTATATAATATATTTTATTAAGTGTTTCATTTAAATGTTGGTCACGTGTATGCATGATTCACTTATATGATACATCTTCTCGGGAAATATTTGTAAACCAATATTCAATGAGAAATTTGTTTTATTCAAAACACGAAAATGCCTAACTCGGGTTGTATTGGTATTTTATCTCAGGAAAATACGTCGTGTCAGTCATTATTTATACATATTCTATTTACACATACATTTATACAATAGATTCTCTTTTATCATTTGCTAAAATGTACATACCTTTTTTCTAACCTTGTAAAGGTCATCGCAAAGGCATTTCTTGAAATATTGAAATAATTACAACCCATCAGTTTTCTTTTATCTGTCACTTCTTTTGTTTAGCTGAAACATAGTTTTCCAGTGAAGCTCACCTTACCATGAATACGAATAGGGACTTTTTCTCTTCAATCTCATAACATCTAAGATATACGTCAGTGATCTTTAACGCTTACAAGTGAACGTGAGGGTGTAAAGAAGAGAAAAGAAAGACAAGGGATATAAGTTCATTTACAAAGGCATTGATAAATTAGTTTACAAACAGGACCTTCTTTAAGGATGCCCCTGTCAGTTTGTAATGTCTATTTGTCATTTTAAAATATGTTCATGTTGATTAAGGAGATATATTACAGTGACAGGCGGAAATATGTTAAACATAAAAACTGCAAATGTCAAAATGATGTTTAACATGATATTCTCTGATCTCGAAGCAGCGTCGAATTTACGTTCAAACTGTCGAATGCGTACTGTATTTATTGTTCATTTTATTAATGTGCCAATCTATAGCATCGTTTAATTCTAATATGGCTGATCAAAATTAAGTGCACAATGTCGTGGCAATATTTAATCGTTTAAACTGTCCTTAATGCAATTGGAAATTTCTCAATCGACATTGCCTTGTGCTTCTGAAGGGGACTTCAGACACATAATTTGTTGCTGAAACGAATAACAATACTTTCTCCTATTTTTAAGTTCGTGTTTTTCTTTTCTTTTTATATATATATACTTGCTTTTGGTGTCCATTTAGTGGAAGATAGAGTAGATACAGTGCCTGTTACATATATACGTATATTCACGTATCTATAGCAGTTCCTGTCAGTTACATATACCACATATCTCGTGTATGATAGTTACATATATTCAGTATAATAATTTTGTTAGAATATCACCGTTTATAAGAATTCCTTACTTATTGTTCATTGGTTTCAAAATACATACACTGACTACTATGACACATGTAGGAAGATAAATATCTCTTAGCAATGGGAACATATTTGATGATAACAATGAAAAAGCTGCTATTCCAAATATCGCATTACCATTATCCTGACAAGTGTAACATTGACATAACAAAGATTGCACACTGTGATGTATAGGCAATGTGTATATAAAATAAAGAAACACAAACAGTCCAGAACCATTCATGATCAATACAGTGGGAAAATACCGGGTTATTCAGTAAACGACAGAAATAGTCTGGCATCAAATCTGAATCTTACAACACTTTGACTTTTAGGTTGTTAATATTGCTTACAAATTGAAATCTTAATGGAATGCTTAGCAATCACAGATTATCATCACAGAAAACAATTTATTTTTATTTGATAAGCATTTGTAAACATGTTGTATTCATATTCCACATTTGGAAATAGCAACATCGCGTTTCAATTATTATTGAGGAGCTTTCATAACACGTTGAGATGTTGCCATCAGCACTATTATATTGAAGTGCAATTCACATAAGCAATATTAATTTTTATTACAGAATTGCCAATAGCTCTCAAAAGGTTGTACTTATTTATTACACCCGGAGGCATGATTATAAATCATTTTTATTAATCTGATATTGCTTGTTTACCTTTCGCTAAGTGGACATTATGTATTAACAAAGTAAATAGCCAACAAAAACAGATACATTAAACGAATGTATGTGTGGAATAAACCCTCTCATGTGATCAAGAAATGATCATTTGTGTTTTAGTCAGAGGTGTGACTTTAGATTCGTTTGCACCACTGAACAAATCTGAATTTGATACAACCGGTTTTCTTCAAATTGCACGTTGTTTTCATATTCACTATGTATCTAGTGATGTATTTACTATTAGTAGCTTATGAATGAAAGAATTCTAAATCAAGAAGTTTTTTTCGAAAGAGGTGTCTGCCTTTTGATTGAGTTCCTAGTAAAAAAAAAACAACTTCATTCTGTTATAGTTTGTACATGTAGTTTCATTGTCTTGACAAAATAATTCTGTTCTTATAATACAGTGAGATTTGAATACAATCAACGAATTTTTGGACCAAGCCTAATATTGATCAAAGTCCTGACTGCCTACATCCTCCCAGTAAAAAGTTAGCCACGTGCATGGCTTTCTCACCTGTGGGTTGAGTATCTGGAGCGCCGTAGGGTCCGCTTCCGTCTGTCTGTGTGTCCCGAGAAGGTGACCCCTGTTGGCCAACTTGAAGGCGTCATAGTTTTGTTTTTTCTTCGGTAATTTCTCGTGCCAGCTGCAGCCTATGGCACTCCAACTTCAATGCCTCCAGTTCTCGACTCAGTTCGATACACTCGAGTTCTACTCCCTTTCTTGTTGTTGCCGGACTTGAGAGTGATTGGCGTATGGGTTTTGCGCCGCAATGTTTTACCTCGTGATCTGGGCCGGGGGTCCAGTCGGACGTGTCCTCTTCGAAGAAATCTCTTCTCTTTGCCTGTAATAAAGCTTTCATTGTTATATGTTGCCCTAGTGCTTCGTATGAAAAATATTAACCCTGATATGATTGCCCTCGTATGCAATAAAATATAATAGTGTTCCAACAGTGTGCAATACCTGACTTGGTCATTTTTAATCTCCAGGAATATATTTTTATTAATATAATAAAGAATATTCACGACAAAAGGTTAAGTAACTCTGGAAATAATCGTTAGGTCTTATGCCATTTCGCAAAGAGCAATTGCTTGTAAATGTTAATCTGCGTCAATTGTGACAAAAATGACTTTACTTTACCTCCAACATTCAGCTGTAGAATGTCACTCAAACGATTAAGAAACTTAAAGTTGAAAATTGAAAGTTGAAAGTTAAAATTCAGATTCGATGCCCAGAAAGGAAAGAGATCTACAAACCCACACATATATGGGCATATAGACATAATATCCATTCCATATGAGCTAATTTGATCTTCTTGATGAATGTTTCTCTTACATGATAGTTCAAAGTTTTAAATTCACCATGTCCGACTTGCTCTTACACGGATAGCGTGTTTTGTTAGGAAATGCACCTTTGCTTCCTGTAAGATGGAATTTTATGGAAATGTATACAACGTTTAATTCATGAAATCTCAGTTAAACGTTGTTAAATGTAAAAATTAAATGTAAAACTGAATCGAAAGTTTTCTACAATCAACTGTTTGACAAAAAAAAATATTTAAATTCATTCAAACAGTTTATTTCAGTGGGGTTTTTGTCTGTAACTGAGTATGGACTGGCTGCAATATAATCAAATATCACTTGGTCCTGCACTCTCACTATGGGAATTGTCTGCCACTAGATTGATTTACTGGTATCAAAACGAACTCAGTGTAGTGTGTTTACAGTAAAATGTTAGGCTGACCTGATGTAGGTATCCCATGTATGTCGGTTAAACATGTGTTATTGACAGAAAGGTCTTCAATGTTCATTCTTGGCAGATAAAGGAACAGATATTATCCATATGTGATGCTCGTTATCTTTTTAATTCTTGGTTTGTTCAAAATGAAAAATACGTGAATACAAAAATAAACCTGCATTAATCATCATTTGTAAAATTTTAAAAAAATCATTTAGAAATAAAAACTTTTGTAGAAAAATATAAGAGTTATATCTTCATGTATATCAAACAAACGTATATTTAAAAATAAGTTGATAACAAGAAATTATTGTCGTTATTATACATACAACATTCAGCTATTGAATGCCATTATATATATGCATGTATCTATACACACAACATCGTAAATAACGTTTGTCAACTTGGTTTATTTTCAAAATTGGACAGTTTTGAATCTTTCCAATTGAATTATGTTAAAAGTATCAATGTGTTTCAAACTTAGGATAGCTATACTTCATAAGCGTTGGATATGTCATGTATAATTTACATCGTTCACATTAACACCGTCAAACATGTGCTATAGTTGTATATCAGTTGACCAATTTCAACCTTTTTTTATCAGCATCATCTCGTTGGAAACTAACTTTTCTACTGAGGTTTTGATAAACTGGTTATTAGTATATGTCTCTTTGCTGAACACTGATTACCGGATCTCGCACCGTGCCAAAACATGTTTTTTTCCCTTATTTGATATCTTTTATTAAGTGGCCTGGCCGGATTGCTTATAATTTGTCTTATATTCAAGTAGGTATGATACATTGTCGCTTGGTATCCTGACAAGTGCAGATAATAACTTTTGTTCATTTATCTAAATACTTGTAATATACTTCAAGAGCATGTGTTCGTCGTGACCTTCTACGTAAATATGTGCATAACATTAATATTCATCATTTAGGAACTGCAATTTTTTTTACAATTCAATCAATTTCGGTAACATAAATTTGACTTACATGCATATGTTTTGGTAAATGGTAGCATCTCATTAATGTCACATATGTACGCACTAAACAATATCAGCCACGGCGTGTTTCCTTAGTAATGTCGGAAAGTATTGCAAATGTTCATATTGGTCATTGTAAAACGTAGAAAAGTGATATGATTTTCTAATCAAACTCAATTACATTGCTAGGTGTATTATATCAGATGAATTGCATAGAAAGCTACAAGCTATTTACTAAAACAACAGACAGACAAAAAGCTCCGGCCTTCTCCGAATTGCAACTCAGAGATAAGACTAAACACCATGTTTGTGTTCCACTCTGTAATCTGTTTATGATTGTTGGACAATTGCTCTCCAGACAGTCTGTATAAAGATTGTGTTTCTCTTAAAGGGGCATTAGCACGTTTTTTCGCTCAAATAAGTCGATGAAATGTATTTGAAGAATAATGTCACCAATAGTAAAACACCATTCTCTCTCCGGAAAATCAAATTGAAAATGATTGTAAATGGTTCGGTAAAGCCATGGGGATCGTTTATGTAATGCGAAATGATTAAATTGTGTTCACAATAAAATGGCCGCCATGCAATTTTTGCTTTATACGCAACACCTTTATTATCACTATGGAAAGTGTTTTACCCTCTAAAGTTAATATAAATGACATAAACTATCATTATAAATGGGAAATTTGAAAAAATAAAATTTGCAAAAAACGTGCTACTGCCCCTTTAATACACAAAGTTGTAATAAAGGAATTGACTTCAATAACTAGAGTCCTTTAATACCATGATGGGATAGTACATGTATCTTCTTGCAGTGAGTACAAATATGTAAAGCACGTCGACAGTTTATAAATAAACTCAACATCTACATTAACATAGATGGCATAGATGTTTTCATAAAAGAGCCATCTTTGTTTCTGATCACAGCCGAGGAAAAGGCACTTCAAAGGCCTGATGATTAATCATAGGATTGATTAATGACTGTGCTGTTAAGAGAATTCTCTCGACTGCACTACCACTTTGGGAATATGTTCGTTTTAATTGGTCTGTTATGGACAAAACGTCTTGATTGATGTGTCGATTGGTGATATGTATACCATTTAAAATACACGTGCAACTATACACACGACTATATATGCCATGTGCATACATAATTGTTGATAATTCTTCTCTCCTTTCTTAACTCAAGATCTATCCACAAGGCAATAGAAATTAAAGCTACATTAGTATTACATATTTTTATACATATTATTATATCAGTACATCATCATATTTTATTTGGCTTTCGTATACCATATACGTTCATTAGACTTACATATTCATACCCAATCGCCAAATATATGTCATTTGATGATCACTTGTTTCCAATAATACAAAAACAGCAATACTGTATTACAATGGCTAATAAGGACATGCTGGGGATTTCTTTCAAAACATCTTTGATTTCTCTATATCAACTGCATGAAACATCATTGAAACCTCAGAAAATAGCACTGAATATACGGAAAACCTATTATAAAAACATGAAAACCTCCCCTTTCCATCGCAACCGAAACTGCAATTCAAAATATCGCATTACCATTATCCTGACAAATGTAACATTGACATAACAAAGATTTCACAATGTGATGTATAGACAATGTGTGTATATACAACAAAAAAGCACACACTTTTCAGAACTACTCGTGATCAATACAGGGGGAATTACTTTCTTATTCATTAAAGGACAGAAATAATCTGGCGATCAATTCTGAATCATACAAGGAAGTCTGTTCTCTCAGACAGACAATACTTTGACCTTAATGTTTTTAATATTGCTTACACATTGAAATATTAATGGAATGCTAAACAATCACAAAATATTTTTCAGTTTATTATCACACAAAAAACAATGTATTGTTATTAGATTGGCATTTGTAAATATTTTGTATTCATAAGTCACGTTTGGAAACGGCAGCATCACGTTTCAATTAATATTATGGAGCTTTCATAAGAGCTATCACATTGAGATATTGTAATCAACACTGTTATGATGAAGTGCAAACTGTTTTTATCTAAAGCAATAATTTACTACAGAATTGCCAACAGCTCTCAAGTCTGTACTTCTTAATTACATCCGTAGGCGTGATTATCAATCCTTTTTAATAAATCTTTTATGCTGGCTAACATTTCGTTAAGTGAACATTATGTATGGGCACCGGGTCTGGACAACAAAACATTAGTGCAAGATTCATTCAAAGCATTCATTTGTTGAATAAACTTTAGTTCACACCATAGGACAAATTTAAATTTGATAAACCGGATTTTCTTCAGCACATTGAATGATATTCAACTTTGTATCTAGTAATACGTTAACAATAGCTTAGTAAATCTAAGGATCAAGAAGTTTGTTTCTAATGAAATTTCTGCTTTGTCTTTTGAACGACAACTTCATTCTGTCAAAGTTTGTACACGTAGTTTGATTACTTTGATCTCAAGGTTTGAATCGGAAGTATCATTTGATTGAATCTGTTGTGGTAAGTAATTCATGCTATCATCGTCTTGTACCTGTATGTTGATTGTTTTGATTCACACATCGGTTTTACGTGGAAGTATATAATTACCTGTGTATGCATGTACACTCCTGTTCTTATAATACAGTGAGATCCGAGTACAATCGACGTATATTTCTTTCTGTTACTAATTCTCCTCTTTCTGCCTATTTACGTAATGTTCACTATTTATGACACTAGACACGTCAGTCACGAAACAAACTGGCCACATGTGTTTCTCTGTGACTTGGGAAGTAATCGTAAACGCCAAATCCATCCATAATGCAAATTTAAGAATGATCACCATTTATATCCATATTACATCCATTTATAGGTAATGAGCTCTCTTTATACTCTCTTAAGTTGTTGCAAATGCCTAAAATATGCATATAGCATCGTTCAAAGTGATTTTGTGTAGCAATTATATTGTCACCCTCGCTCAACAGAGGCTAACAAAAATTGTGGATGTCCTGTTTAAATATCTTGAAGACAACATCGAAACAGAGCACTATTGTCAATTCTCGACCATCGATTTAAAATTGAATTTCATTCATAACTGGTTGAACTTTATTGTCTATTTCAGAGCTTTACCAAATTTACTTCGAGACAAATGCCAGGTTAAACATCTTCATCAAAGTTAGATAGATAGTTTCCAAACGTTGAGTGTTAAATAATTTGAGAATGTATCTTTTTCCTTTCGATACATATATTCACAGAAGCGTAATTTAACGTTAGTTCGCTCAGTGACGATACAAGATCAAGCTTATTTAGGGAGTAAGGAAGCCTGATGTATACGGTTATAGCAATAATCAATTTTTAATATTAATGAAGGCCTTGCAATTTTAGTACAATAACATAAGCTTTTAAAATGTCAGGAGATCATGATTTCATCTGCAATCCATCTCACAGAGGTATTATTTGCGGTTCCCTGCTCTTTTCGCCCATTGGCTTGTATTCATACACTTATTACCGAGGGACTCAGTCTTCATGTAGGTGTATGAAATTCATTTACCATTTCACTCTCTTTTGCTTCTTCTCTCATCTAAGCTTCCAAATGGTCAACAGACTTAAAAAAACAACGATAAATTGCTAATCAATAAATCAGAAAACCAAAACTGCGTTTGTAAATTGCATCTGTTATGATTGATAATCATTTCAAATTTGAACGAAATCAGGGGATAAAGCCTTTATATGTTATGATTAAAATATATTTCAAATTTGGAAAACAAAGTAGAGAGAGAAAATTTCACATGAATTTCATGTATAGTCTGTCTGATTATTACATTTAAAAAATGAGCAATATTGGTGAAAAGAAATCTTACAATAGAGTACAAGTAAGGGATTTTATTTGAAATTAAGAAAAACTTGACCAAACTGTTTTTCAGACTCCTGTTCCGTTCTGTCCAGTAATGCCTTTTATGTCTGTACATAATGTCCTTTATTGGCAATTCAAAATGAAAGCAGAACTTACCAACTATGTATGTCTATAACTGATCGGTAATGAATAGTTGGGGATATGTTTTGCCTTTCTGGTGAGGTTTTAAACAAATGTCAGCCTTACATGTAGTTTTAACTGATAATGATTTAACAAATTCTATAACCACTCTGAAATAAGCAATGTCTTAGCTAAATGAGCTAATATGAGCTCGCTTATGCAAACTTCGTCTAAATAAAGTAGTTAAGTACATTTGGAATTATTGTCCCTTTTGTTTCCTTCATTGCCTCGGCCGACTGGACCGGAAAAAACTAATACCTATAAGTATAAGCAGGTTATTTGTATATGGAATTTGGATTATTACATGTATCTGACTTTAGAAAATACTCTATCCTATTACCAATCTCGGTTATGCAGAATGGTTGAACGGTTGTGCGTTTTGGGAGAAAACATTGATTTCCATCCAAGATGGGCGTCTAATTCAAAATAACCACCACGGTAAATTTTTTATTTGTTTTAATTGTTTCTACGTATTTAAGTGATCCACTTACACACTTGTATTATCATTTTGCTAGCTTAAAACAACAGCAATATAAGGAACGATACTGTATCGGTAACTCCACTGTTTACAATAGCAAACATGATCCCTCAAACAGCCGAAAATGGCACCCAATTTGTTCACTTAAAGTGATTTATCGTTTTGATATGTTTCTACATGTTTGTATGATTCAAGTTGATTGTGAGTTTTGCTAATTTAGAACAGAAGAACCGTGACTGACAATTTATTGTAAATTCCACTGTTGACAGTAGCCAAAATAACTTGAGTCCAATTTGTCACTGGAATGTATCCTTTGATAATCTAAAATTTAAAGGTTTTCTCTATTTCTGTTACTATTCAAATACAATTTCAAACTCTTTATACATATCAAAGCTGTGAAAAGTTGTCAAAATATGTTTTAACACATGTAGCAGTATTCTTTGCTGGCTTTTCAATAACATTACTTCGCGATTCCAGAACACGCCTCGTCTGTATTCGCCTAGTCCACCAGGTTAATTTGGGATCGTGTCTGGCATGTACTTCACTTAGAGATATATTGCTTTAATTGTTTGTTTTCTGAAAGCCACCAACAGGTCAAACAATCACCTACATTTGAATTCCGTAACTGAAGCAGATCAATAAGAAAGATCACAGAATTTCTCAGCACCCATTGAAAACCTACACAAAAAGCAGGTATCTTGGATATTTTAAAGAAACGAGGAAATTTTAACTTAAAACCATAATGGGTTCACCTTTAGACGAATTGATACACATAGATTGCACATGGAAATGCGAATAAAACTTAACAACCATGTCTTGTACAGCAATCTTGATGATCTCAATTTACTTAACATACATTCTTCTCAAACCTTGTATTTATTAACATTGTCGTTCATAGTCACAGTAGAAATAAATATAAATAGGTGAGGTGTTAAATCGGAACAGTTTTAACCGAATTGTCAACCAACTGACCAAATTATGGAAACATAGAAATAAGAAACATTTCATTTGCTTTTTTATGGACAAATGTCGATAATGAGGAATATGAGAATTACTAAAATTCACCTCAGGCCGTGAAGATGCCAAATGTTCACAGCAAATTAAATTTATAAGTTAAAATCTTCCTGAATATCAATGACTTGTTTTTTGCTTTATAACTTAAAGGAATATTCCAGCGTAATTTCAAATTTTTCCCCATAAAAGATTGAGTTATCAGGTATTTTCTCACAAAATATGTGTGTATTTGGTCAATGGGTTAAATAATTACATCAAATATAAACCGTCACTTTGACTCGACGTTGGCGCCGCCATCTTTCTTGAAAATCTGCGGTAAACGACACACCAGACCAACTAGACCCACTGTCTGTTTGCGCTGCGCACTTGTCATCGTGTGATGTGAATACGACTGATTAAAACCCCGTAGTGACAATAAAATACAGGGACATTCGATCACGGCGCTTAATACATCATATTTTATATTCCATCAGTTCTTCAAGGCTGTTTATTTGAATGAAACATTCACATAACACGTAAGTCTTGTTCGCGCATGCGCATTGTTAAGTCAAGCACCATGACTAAGAAAATTAGCCAGTTACAAATCAAATAATATTTCCAGATATCGTAATGGATATTAAATTGGTAATAAATTAGTAAATTTATCAACTAGGCCTACTTGGGGTGCAATGAAATGTTTGTCAGCGTCGAGAAAGAATTTTTGACACTCGTTTTATTTGCATTCGTTGACCTGCAGTTTGTGATTTTAAGTACGTGAGGCAGTTTTCAAATGGTTAATATATAATTATTTGTGGTTCATTCAGCAATTTATTTTTAGACAGAACCCCGTTTTGGCTATTTATCAAATAATAAACCTTTCCTAAGTAGAATAAAATAATGATAAAATTTATAGTTGAGTAATTTCATTTTTTAGGATTATAAAATGTTTGATATACATACATTTGTAAATGAATAATTGAACCTGCTTCAAGTAACTGTACTTCAATTAATATATATCTGTAATTAATTCCAAATACACAATTCCACACTAACATATGTGTATTTAATTTGTAACTTGTAACGATCAATTCTTATTTTACTTCAGTAGTTTCAAAATGCCTTGTAAATAGTCATATTGTTTAAATTACAATTATAATTCAAAAAACGTAATCACCTAATTTTCAATCACAATGCAATGTCGAGTGTAAGGGACTTCGTAGGAGGATATCCGATTCGTAGGAGAATTTTTCGGTGAATTCGTCGGAGGATTTTTTGGTTTTAAAATACTGGATGATCGGCAATGTTTATTTTTATTATATATTTAATTTGTTGTTTTAATGAATAAAGTAATCTGGTAAGAATGAACTTTATTCATTGTAACAATCATATCAGCAGTGATTTGACGATTAACAGGTGTCGCTGAAGATGAGAAGACTAATTTTTATCAGTGAACTAAGAATAAGATTACGTGACCGTAAGTAAATAACAATTAGCCTATCAATCAGTGCTGTTCTCAGATTAATGTCATATAAAATGACAAAATCGTAATTAAGTAACTTGATTATAATAATCCTCCTACGAATTCATCGAGATATCCTCCTACGAACTGGAATGGACTGCTTAATACTTTCATCTTGTCAAAAGTTTAATGATGAATTAATCCCTAAAATATATATTCTGTCGTTAAAATGAAATACATGTACCTGGATATAGTTGATAATTCTGCAGACGAATGTATATTTCTAAAATTTCACTTGCACATTATACAATTGTCTATACGGGAACCAGTGATTTCGTAGGAGAGACCTATCGTGGTTTCATTGGAGTGTCATAATATGTTTGTTAATTCAGTAATCAGTACCTTAACACTATTAACGCTAAGCAATTGAATAAGTTGAAATACTGATGGATATTTATAATAATATGGCTTAAAAGGAGGGTTCTATCAGAGTATTTTTTGTGGAAACGATATTCGAAAGGATGTTCTCGTTTACACAAATATGATATAAATACATGATAAAAACACAGTAAAATTAAAATATATTAATGAAGTTAATATTTTGATGACTTTATATTTCATAACTTGATAAAGACAAGCGACATTCTATATATACAACGCAAGTAATGAAGTGTATCACATATTGGAGCAAGTTAATTATCATGGACAACAGAAGATTACCAAAACAGACTTATCAAATGTTATATAATCTTGATCTTTCGGAACGAACTTCATGGGTCTCATATTTAAAGGACATTTTATATAAATTGGGATTTGGAATAGTATGGATTACGCAAGATTTTGGAAGCCGTGAACATTTCTTATTGGAAGTTAAACAACGTATCAAGGATATCGACATGCAGCAATGGCGCTCAAATATTTCTGAAAATTTTCGACTTACTTCATACCTAATCTTCTAATCATTACTACATGTAGAGTGCCATCTCCTTCTCAATATTCAAGAGCAAGTGTATCGGCAAGCTTTAAGTCGTTTTAGATGTTGTAATCATAATTTAATGGTAGAAGTAGGACGCAGAGCTGGTATTGATTTCGAATGCAGATTATGTACTCATTGTTTATGTCATGGATTAGATTATATTGAAAATGAATTTCACTTTTTATTGATATGTGTCGCATTTACTGATTTACGTAAAAAGTATATCCATTATAAATATATTGTAAATCCATCACAGGAATCTTTAATCAACTTAATGAATTCCATTTGTCAATCAACTATTTTGAATCTTGGAAAATACATATATTTTGCATTTAAACTTTATGGTTCGCTACATAAATAAATTTAACAGTAGTGAAATTTTGTATTTACAAAAAAGATATGTAAAATATACGTTGTACATACTTAATTATGATTGGGGCAAGTGTTTATGTTATACTTTTGTAAAACAAATATTTGTAACTTAAAATTGAAATGTTATATCCTATGGGCATGTGGCCTTTTTGACAAAATAAACTATCATCATCAAAGACAAGCGCATATTTGTTGAAAAATAAAAAAAAATGAGAACTGAAGCATTCATCGGCGCTGCGAAAACCTCGCTACGGACAAAACGCATATTGTTTATTCGTTTTAGTATATGTTATGTGTTACTAATGTGAATTTTCTGTCATTGTATATGTTTAATTTTCAAAAAAGTATAAAATTGGGTTAAATATATAGCGTGAATCTTAATGGCGGATGCTGCCGATAGATCGGTGATAGAACTTTATTCTATAAATATGATAAATTGGACATTTAAGTATAAAATGAAATTCATCTTCGATATCGTCTTTACACATTTGGCATTTACGACTTGCATAATCTAAATTTTGGTATCTGCCGGTTTCTACCGCTAAATTATGGGAGCTAACTCGATCTGGGGTGTCTTGATATACATGTTTATTGTCCTTTACTTTGTTGGCTATACTTACCGTTTTTATCTTCACCGGCATCTGCTAATCTTCCAATCGTTGCTCATATCCGTTAAACTGTTTACACATGACATCATACTTACCCGATTATTTTTTTTATTGATACAAACAGAAAATGGGTAAACATTGCCGATCAGTTGGTACTCTGTTCGAAACTCTCCCAGGAAATCACCGAAATTTACCAGAACTCACAGTAATGTTTACATATTTTGCTGTCATCCATTTCCCCAATTATACTTCAAACTGCAGATGCTAATTACAAATGTTATTACTAATATTATTTCCTAATATTGATATTTAATATTATATCCTAAATATTTTAACAAGATATAACACTGATTCATTTCAATAAGACGATTCATTAGAATTTGACTAAACTTATTATCTTCATGAAAATCTACAACAATAAGAACATTATCATAATTTATATCAATTGAAATAATAAGTTAATAGCAATGCCGAAATTATAAATCCTAAAACAATCTACATCACTACAACCACTACCATAATTCGTAGTCAAATTGGTCTCGTACGAACAGTGACATAAATTTTAATGGAATACAATAAAATCATAATTAAAAGTTTCAAATCAATGAAACATATTAAACGATCAGAATAAAATACACAAAGAAAGAAAGCCAATTTCTGGTCGATTCAAATATATCTTAATACGTACATACGAATTAAGTTTTGATTACGAACTTGTCACAATACACCGAGGCTTCGCTTAGTTTAGGATTCGCTCTGATTTGCAAACGAAATATCGTTATGAAAATCAATGTAATTACTACTAATAAACTGAATTTCCGTTTAATATGTGTTATTTACTATTGAATTTATATCAACAAGGGTATTTCAGAAGTAATCTAAATTTAAATACTTATGAAATGGTCAATATTTTTTTTCAAAATTATCAAAATGTTCAAACCTCGCGTCGCCCGAACGGGAACAGCTGACAACAGTTGCAAATCTTAATTGTCCAAGCATATATTCCCGATTTAGTTCAGCAATCTACTGTTAAAAATCTTATATTTATTTGATCTGGGGATCGTAAATTATTACTTTTGGGCAGCGGGGGCGATCATACCCCGGTCCTTACGGTTTTTAAAAATACATGCATGACAGGCCCGCACCTCGATTGAAAACAGCGGCGTCTCCTATTTCCGTGGTGTGTCTTTCATAGCGTAATCTCGTCGTTTCACACTCTCGTTCTGGCAACATGGCGGCGCCCTGCGAGTCCGATAATTGCGTTTTTTTCTCTGTTTGAATTTTTATTACAGAATTTGCAATGTACCTAAAAAATATTGGATAGGATGTTTCGATAGCCCAACAAACATTCTTTTATTAGCTTTATTTTCATTTTGCGATGGAATATTCCTTTAACACAATTCTGTTCAAGGCTGCAGTTTGTATAATAAATCTTACATAATATCAATACCGATCGTCTGGTAATGTCCACTTTTCTCTGACCCATAAGTTTTAGATCCATTTATCCCAGGTACATTTGTACAATGAATATCTTTATTGAAATGAGAAAAAAAAACATGTGTTGA
The DNA here is from genome assembly GCA_936450465.1 of Gibbula magus. Lineage (NCBI taxonomy): Eukaryota > Metazoa > Mollusca > Gastropoda > Trochida > Trochidae > Gibbula > Gibbula magus. The sequence continues at coordinate 61,935,775 of OW388289.1, read as the reverse complement.
ATAGTGATACATACAATGCGCCCTCCTATTTTGGAGAGTTTAACCAATCGAGGTGAGGTGAGGTGAGTTGGTGTTTAACGCCGCTTTCAAGAGTATTTCACTTATATCGCGGCTGCTAGTATTATGGCCGGGAGAAAGCCCGCAACGCCATGTGGCTATGCATTGCGGTGAAACCTGCGAGCATTGACTGGAACTAGCGAACCATGGGTGGTACTATGCTGAAATTCAGCGTAGCATTGCACCCAAACCGCACTGCGTGTAGAACAGTTCTCTACCGTGCCCCTGGCGGGATTCGAACCCCTTGATCCGAAGCCGAACGCGCTAACCACTGCGCTAACCCGCCCCTTAACCAATCTACTAGGACTAATAACGACTTATAACGAATCAGTATCAGTACTATATAAAATGTATAAAAGAAATTTGATATTAATCATAGATTACTTCATGATCATGTGGCTTAATTGGGATGCAAGCGGTAACGTAATTATTTTTATCATATAATTAAGGGTGTTATCGATGCAATAAAGCAATCTGATAAACTTGGTATCCAAATCTGATAAATATGCAAAACACGTCAACGGTCAAATACAAGAACTACTTTCGCAAAATTCCACTCCTTCCATATATTTGGAATAAAAAATAATGTATTATGCTCGCCAAAGGCTCGCATAATACAATTTTTATTCCAAAAATATGATATTAATGATACGAAACACACTTGGTTAATAACCTCTATATGTAATTCTTGGATATTTATCATATAACCAAAACTTGAAAGGGCATTTTAGAATTGGGAAACAAACGAATACCAATAATTTCTAGATAAAAAGTTGTTGTTCACCCTTCATCAATGTGCTAATAACCAATGTACCAAACCTAAAATAACAGCATTTCAAATTAAACCACTCCATAACAACTCATGATCAATCAATACAGTTTAAAAGAGATTTCACATGTGAATGATTAAAAGAATGGTTATGTCGGGCTTGTGTGTTGTTTCAGATCTTATATGATTTGTCGACATTTTCTCCACGAGCTAACAGATGTTGCTATAATTTACATTGTAAAAACATTACTGCCATATTAAACAGGCAAACAAAATTTCATAAATAATGGCAAGTGATCAGATCGTTTTAGTTTATTACTGAATCTATATATGTTAACATTTGGAAAAGTGTTTTTATATGGCATTCAAAGGGTACTGATCATGTTTATGTTTGAAAGGAAGTTTTAAAAATTATTTATAAACCTCAAACTTGGAGAGAAAAAAATGTCCTCCAGAATCACCTCAGGCGGTAATAGGTGTAAATGGTATATCATAAATGCCTAAAAATTTACTTCCTCAGACAGCCTTTAAATGCTGATCACAAATACATTAGCTATAAGCTGAATAAAATTGTTTTTATCTTCAGAATTGAAAACATTTTGTTTCAATAACAAGCAAAAAAACTTCTTTTCAATGAATTTAAAAACAAATACATTATTATTTTTAATTTAAAAAAAAATAAATTATCAATCTTTTTTTTTTACCAATTTTTTTTTTACCATTTTTTTTTACCAACCTTGTGACAGATCTAGCTATAGAGGATTAAGTGACGCTGATTGATTTGTTATAAAATAGTGACAATTTAGTTATAGTGACAAGTTTGTTTCATTAACAAGCAAAAAAGAATTCCTTTCAATGAATTTGAAAAGAAATACATTAATTTTTATTTTTTTAATCAATTGTTTTATTGGGTTTTTTTACCAATTTTTTGTCTTAAGTCTGAAACAGTCTTCTTCAGTGGACTTACTTTTATCCATATTTTGTCAAAGACAGAACGGTGATTTGCGACTTGAAACCTCACAGGGAATTGAAACTGTAACAGAAGCTATTGAAAGCAGAAAAATATTCAGAGATGTAAAAAAAACTGCTCACTCATTGACCATACTACACATGTACTACTTTATTAAACAAAGTTACTTGCTGAATCAACACCATACAAGTAAGTCGGGATATTGAAATTGCCACATTCGGTATGGTGTACCTATGTATGTAGATACGTTCATTAATTCTGGCTATCCAGGTAGCCAATTGGATTTATTTCTGAAAGAACTTGTTTTGCATAGCAAACCTTATGCAATTAGCATCTCTTTTATCTCAAAATACAGACATGTAAGCATTACATCGTATGGAATGACCAAGCCAAGTCAAAGGTTATGAATTTAAATTTAAAAACCACAGGATTAGGGCTAGACGTTCTTACTATCTAAAATTATGTGAGTGCTGAAGGCTATGCCCTGTCAATATCGCAATCATTACAAGTTCACACTCTAGGTGTTACAGTAATTCAAAAGAAGACACGTGTATTTTATGAGTTTAACGATATCCAGCAGGTCATTTAATTGTTATTTGCTTAATCAGGTAAGATCATATTTTTTAATATCTAAAACACTCTGAAGTGATCAGTATGGTTCTTTGCCGTTCATGTTCATTCATTGTTGAATATATTATGGAACACACAATTTGATTATCCATGTAACTGAAAATATTAAATGAACATCTGAACCAATGTAACGACATATATGTACTAAATTAGACAACACTCTCCCTTGTCTCTCTTGGTTTCAAACTATTGACCATATTGGTTTCACATGTACCAAAAATAGCATCTCTGTTTATCTAGTTTCGATCGTCGTTTGATGTTCTGCATAGTAAAACATGTTTCCATTTGATTTCTCCAAGATCAGTATGCATTGTCTGGTTATTCAATCACGGAAACAAACGTACAGAAATTGATCTGTGTACGTAAGCAGTTGCGATTTCCATGCATTGTCTCTGGTAGCTTTCATGGCGTCCACAACATTAATTTAGCGTGTACCCTGGGGATCTTTCGTTAATATGATCTACTTATACACTTGAACTTTTAAGATCTAAATTTATTTTATTTACATGAATAAAACACTCAGACATGCAAGCTTAAACTCCAAATAAGACTTATCGAACCGTAGAAGTGCCAAATGCTCTTGTTGAATATGATATTTAATTCAGACCACAACAGTTTTTAGTAAGAAGTAAAACACATTGGGGTTTAATCTTTGCTTTAACATATTACTGAACAATGTTCCATTATATTTTCCATATGCACTGTGTTAAATAATGACACTTGCTTCATTTAGAAAAAGATGAATTGTAAAATTACCAGACAACGAAGATGGTATATACACCCGATTGACGTTGACTGTTGCAATATAAACCTATAGACCATACGATATAATTATCTACATTTCCTTCTTCATAGAATCTGCTTTTTATACAATAGGCTTGGAGAGAAAGACTTGATAATATCACTTCAACATCACTTGCCAGATAATGATGGAATACACATTATGTCAAAAATCATATAATAATATGTTTATATAAAATCAGCAAGATGGTAATGTTTCGGTTAAACTTTGTAACGAGCAAAAACATAATATTAATTTCATTTGAGATTTTAGGTTGTCATTATTTCAAAATGCATTTTACTTATTTCACACAGATAACGTTGTTGTTTGTAACAATTCACACCATTACGTCAAACCTTGATGCTGGCTTATAAATTGAATTAAAGATAAATGCTGGTAATAAACTGACAGGCAGAAATAAGTATATGAAAATGTTGACAGTACGGAACAAAAACACAAAATTTAAATTCAACAAATACGTTTAACAGAAAATGAATATGCTCATTTGAGCACGTTTATGAAATATAAATCAGTTTGGACTTAATTCTACTGAAAACATTATCACAGAATACACACACAGAGATTAAAAAATATAAATATACACTCAGCCGCAAAAAAAACGTCACCTCATTAACCTCCATCCTCGATAATCCAGCGCTTTCGTTCCGATAAATCTACACAGATTTACTGGAACGAAAGCACTGGATTATCGAGGATGATTTACCTCAAGAGTAAAATATGAAACACTTCTGTCGGAGAGGGTCGATTTTGAATGTCTTTGAAACCATTATAAAATATTTGTGAATTCAAATTGTTTCTAGTAATAGAAAAATTTGGTTTTATTGAATACTGAAATATTCGCCAAGAACTACATTGTGATTTGTTTGTGATATAGTGAGGTTTTGCGTTCAATAGTTCTTGTCTTGTTGTTGAAATTGTTACAACTGTTCGAAAATCATAATGAAAAAACGAAAAGTAAAGATTATTATACGTTTTCTTGTCTTTCAGGTATTTATAGCTAAGGGGTGTATTCCATATATGAAAAGATGGAATGTATATGTCACACAAATAGGTAAGAAAATATTACAATGTACTTAAAAATCATTTCTAAGACTGAAATCAATTGGAATAATAAACACATTGATGGACTTAAACCTACGTGGAAATCTCCAGATATCAGATACACAGAAACAATTAAATCGTTGTAAAACACACCTGGTTTTATTAAATGGCCATTTATCTAATTATTTAATCTCTTTATATAATTCATTGTCTAAGTAATCTTTGATACATAAAACGTTTGTTTCGAAAGACTTTACATAAACATGTCATCAAAGAACACTGACCTCATGAAGTTCATATGTCAGTACATTTCCATTCTCATATAACCATATGTCATGTAGTTTGATTTTATGATGGTCACTTGATTAAATCTTTGCTATTGTTTTCTAAACGAACACTTGAGTGGTATCATTATTATTTTCAGTCTACAGTGTATCTAGATCAGCAGGATGTTATTTTAAATATTCATTGATGGAAATCAAAATAACATCCCCTAATATGTCTTTTCTGAATAGATATTCGATAGACTATATTCATTATGTTATATACACTATGGATGTGCATGTAACACAATATTTACAATTTACCGACATTAGATTAATTATTCATCAGTTTATGCAATATATAGTTATATTAGAGGTTAAACATCTCATTTAAACGACCTAATGAGCCGTATTCAAAGAAAACCGTTATCTATATTGGAAGAAAATCGTTCGACCTATAAATTTGTTGTACAGTATGACGGGTAGAGTTTTTGCTCTCAAGTGATTTTGAGAGTTCAGATAGCACGATAGTTGACCATTCAAGCATTGTGTCATATTCAAAACTTTACTCTGAGTGTTTAGGTATCGCTAGATCAGTCAGATCTTTTGAACTACCATCATGCGGTCATTTTAGGATGAATGTCTTATAATGTCCGCTCGATGACTCGTATAGCTTAACCGAACCATGTACATTCGTTTTCGAACTCTTTATATTGATTCAGGAGTTAGCCATTGGTAACATTTTCCTTTTTGTGAGATCATTTTATTTCAGTACGAAGGACGTGCTACAGCGCTTTTAAATAAAGTTGACAAGGGGAAATGATGAGGGCGTGTGTTTAGATGTGTTTTCATAAAATCAGTTCCCTTTGTAATTTAATTTAATCGATAAGGTATGAAATCGTATTTTCATATAAGTGTTAAATAACTATTGAGAGACACTGACAATAGGAAATTAGTTGATATTAGTTACATGTGATATGAATCTTAACAAGACCACATTAATTAAATACAAGTCTTGTGCACACGTGTGAAATCGTACCTTGTCAGTGCAAGTGTTGGAAACTGAATAAATGGTTACAGTAAATAGACATAAAGGCGCTGGAATAAATGTAGATGACACTATAGAACAATTAATCTGGTTCTTTAGTTAACCTAATAATTATAAATGTATCCACTGCAGGACATTTCAGACGATTTGTCATTCTCAAGTGTCCTGGTTGGTAACAACTGGCGAGAAGCTTTTCATCATGGACAATCGGTCTGAGGAGCTCCTGTACTTGAGATTCTCTTTGATGGTCGACTGGCAACATGTATTATGGAATGGAAACGTTGTCTCATCAATTAATATGATAATATTGACATTTTTACAAAAGCATGTATATATATTTTTGTTTTGTGCTTAGCCAAAGGAGACAATTAGTGTTCGTTTTTTGCATGAAGTGTTTATATCACAAATGTAACCTTGGGATTTGTATATTTACAGTTTCTATGGCATAAACATGCGTTTGTGTTTACTGATTCCTTGTGTATTCATGTCATCGAAATTGACGAATGTAGACGAAGACGATTATCGACAGAATCATTCTGAGCAATGGGTTTTCTTTTATACAGCGATGCAGTTACATTCACGTTTATTCATATGTTTTTAACTGTAAACACAATTATTCAAATATTATTATATTATATTAAATTTTGTATTAATTGTAATAGGTTAATGTCATCACCCTCTTCAAATACTTATGACTCTCTACATAAAACAAAAGGCAGAATATACGTAAATACGATGGCTGTGAAGATCATAAACATTAACATTAAATTTTAATTTCAAATTCAACATTTGCAGTAAAAGTTGACCATAAAACTCCCTTTCCTGCACTTTTACTGCAAATGTATATTCATTATTTCCATTTTAAAGGTAAAATATGTCTGTCAAAGTAATAAAGACAAATACTTAACTTAATTTTATCTTGTGATTGTGTACCTGTTAAGGATGGATTAGTTCTTACTGGCATTCTGTGTACTACCGGTATACTTTCATGTGTGAGTAACACACACTGTTCAATATCAATATCAAGTATCAATATTATTTACCTTCTTTGTTATAACTCATGTAAACTTTTCCAAGTTACACAATTGGATTCAACTAAAGGATTATTTGTTTTTCACGAGTGTCAAATCGTCCTTTTCAATCAAATAATACCTGATCACCCCATTGTGAATACAATTTCCTTCTTCATGTTCATATAAAGTAGATATTTCATATTCGTTCTATTTTTTTTCAGTAATTGAAAGTCATCGAGTTTCTTTTAATACAACTTACAATCATCTTCCTTGTTCAGTTTAAATAAAAAGGGCATTTTGAAACAGCAATGGTGACATAATCAAATAACAAAAAATAAAAATATAATACTGAAAGAATATAGCCTGAATACCTGTCATACTGGTGATTGTAGAATATCATAATTTCAATTTGAGATATTCAGTGTCATAGATAACATGAGTGAAGACAACATAAGTTTCGGGATTACAACTTGTAAAGATACAAAACGTTTCGGAGAATATGTTCAACCTGTCGCCATGTGGAATGTAACACATTCAGTTATCATTCTTTAAGAACATAAGAGTTTATAAGGTATATCGATCATTGAACTTTAATCGATTGGATGCAATCTTAGATATATTAAAAAAATCCCTGATCAGTCTGATTTAGTGAAATTCCATTATTTATTTAAGCGTAATACGCATATATATATATATATATATATATATATATATATCACATCGGATCTATCGACTGACAACATATATACAACAATATATATATATATATATATATATATATATATATATATATATATATATATATATATATATATATATAAACTACAATTATTACCTTTTTGACCATATAGCAAAATTGTTACCTTTTTGGCTCTTTTTTAAATTCGAAGAAATTGAGTCAAATAGGTTTGTAATAATGTTACTTAGGGTTAATCTAATAATAAAATTCCAGTTAAAGTTTGTTATTGTCAATTTTGAATATTTCGCGAGAATTATATATTTTGTGAGCCAAAAAGGTTGAGCCAAAATTGTGAGGCATTTTTTATCAAGCAAAAATATACAATTTTGGCTCTTTAGCAAAATTATTACCTTTTTGGCACACCATGTTCTAGCATATATATCACAGTTTTGGCACCATGTTTTTTTCATATATGAGTATAACAAACAGTGAATAAAGGATATTTTATTCATATTATATACACACATATAAATATTTACCTTTTATTTAATGATAATAATATTAATAACTAGGACTGCCGCGGCAGTACTTAGGTCTTCAAGACTTCCGCTTTGACCTTCGAGCTCATGTTTGATTTAAATCCTTCATAGTCAATCAGTTTCTCTTCTTTCAAATGAGCTTACAATCATGTCTTTATCTTCAGTAGTTTTGTAACAAAAAATCTACAAAGAAAATACCCCTCAAAAAGTCTCAAAATCACAAAATTTCAAATTTGTATTTTAAATGTAAAAAATGAGCATTAAATATCAACTTTTATATGATAGTAATCTATAGTGGAATTATTAGCCTGGATATGAGTAAAAGATTGCAATAAACAGTTTTGATGTAACTTAATTTGTTACCGAGTAATCTTCCTTAGAAGACGATGACCGAAAACTGACTTTTTGAAATTGATGATTTTCAAGGGGAGATAATTTTATTTCTAGGATGAAATTAAAAAAATTGACTCGTCACGGTGTGGACACATCATTTAGCTTCAAATTGAGCTATCACACATAGCTGTATGTATTGCCGTTAGTGAGAAGAAGATTTTCAAAGACGTGTACCATCAAAACCGGAAAATTATGGCAAATTTTAAGTTTTTTGGAAATAGCAAACAATCTAGTCGAGCGCTCAAAAACCGCTATTTGTCTTATCGACGGGGGAGGATGCTGCCTACATTTTGGTGAAAGTTTTTTGAAATTATCTCCCTTAGTTTTTGAGCAATTGAGGTTTAAAGATTTTTACGTTTTGGGTTATCATCCTTTTTGTAGGTCGAAATTTAAAAATCGGGCTCCGTACAGAGCGAGTTTTAGGTAGAGGCTATCATCCCTGAAAATTTCATGAAAATCGGTTCAGTAGTTTTATCAGAACTCGTTGGACAAAATCGGTACAAAAAATAATAATAATCTGGATAAGAACAATAGGTCTTCAGACTTTCGTCTTGAAGACCTTAAAATCCGGATAATAACAATAGGTCTTCACGACCTTGTCTTGAAGACCTAATAATACCATTATAAAGGAAACGTGATGTCATTGTACTGAACATAACATCTTTATGTTAGATTTCTATTTCTAAAGTATTTCCATATGTTAACAACATTCCTGTTTGTAATTCTTTTTTTTTTAAATTACTCTTTATTGATATATGAAATAGATAAATAAATCAAGTAATAAAAACAGAGCCATGGGCTCTGTAGCTCATCAGGCTTTGTATTGTTTGATAAAATGATGAAAATACGTTTTTAAAATTGTGACCCCTGTGACCCCATTGAATGTCATGGGGTCAACAAATCTACAATTGAGAATCCCCATTGCCCAAGGAGTCCGCACATACAATTCCAGCTCTCTAGACCTTTTGGAACTGGAGAAGAAGATTAAAGTATGTTTTCCCGCATGTGACCCCTGTGACCCCATTTGTGGTCATGAGGTCACGAAATCTACAATTTAGAATCAACATTGGTCAAGGAGTCTTCACATAAAATTTCAGCTCTGTAGACTTTTTTGAACTGGAGAAAAAGATGAAAAGAGGTTTTTACGGATGTGACCCCTGTGACCCAATTTGGGGTCATTGGGTCACAGAAGCTACAATTTAGAATCCCCATTGGCCAAGGAGTCTGCACATAAAATTCCAGCTCTCTAGACCTTTTGGAACTGTACAAGCAGATGAAAATAGGTTTTAACGGATGTGACTCCTTTGACCCCATTTGGGGTCATGGGGTCACGAAATCTCCATTTTAGAATCCCCATTGGCCAAGGAGTCTTCAAGTAAAATATCAGCTCTCTAGACCATTTGGAACTGGAGAAGAAGATGAAAATAGGGTTTTACATTTGTGACCCCCGTGACCCCATTTGGGATCATGGGGTAACGAAATCTATAAATTGGAATCCCCATTGCCCATTTGCACAAAACTTTTCAGCTCCCTAGAACTTTTGGAACTGTAGAAGAAGATGAAAAGAGGTTGTTACAGATGTGACCCCTGTGACCCCATTTTGGGTCATGGGGTCACGAAACGTACAATTTAGAATCCCCATTTACCAAGGAGTCTTCACATAAAATTCAGCTCTCTAGCCCTTTTGGACTTGGACAAGAAGATGAAAATAGGTTTTTTACGTTTGTTACCCCTGTGGCCCCATTTGGGGACACAGGATCACGAAATCTACAATCCCCATTGCTCAAGGAGCCTGCACATAAAATTTAAGCTCTCTAGAGCCATTGGATCTGGAGAAGAAGTCGAAAATGCAAAAAGTTTACGGACGGACGGTCGGACGGACGGACGGACGCCATGCCATGCCATAAGCCCATCGGCGCTTTCGGGCCAGATGAGCTAAAAATCATTTCCTTCAGATAATCACGGTAATTATTTTATCATTGGTAACAATTGATTGTAGACATACGATCGATGTTATTATTTTATTCTTAATAGTGGCCACATGGACCACGCCCTTAAAACCTATTAAAACCTATTATCATCTTGTTATCAAGAAGCAAAATGCCTAGAAAGTTGAATCTTTGTGTACAGACTCATTGACTACTGACGACTTTAGACTGTAGTTTCGTGGCCCTGTTGTCCCTAATAAGGGCCACATGGGCCCCACGCTTAACACCTCTTTTTGATCTTATTGTCAAGAAGCATAAGGCCCAGAAAGCTGAAACTTTGTTTATCGCCTCCGGCTAGTGAGGATGAGAGTTTATAGCAGTGATGGTCCTGTGACCCTTAATAAGGGATCACTCAATTAAAGGTACATCCATTGTGTTTCATAAAATTTTATTTGGCTTTAATACGTTCCAACACACCATATGTGCAGTTTACAATACAAACAAATTCACTAAGCTTGCATATTCATCCCCAATCGCCAAATATGACATAATTTCTAGTTTCCAATTAAAATCGAGTAACATCATTATGCATGTACAGAAACCGAAAGTGCATGTCTTATTTATATCCACAGTAGTTATATGACCTATTAAACATTATCAACCTATTTTTTCTATTTCATCTTGTTTAAATAAGATTCGAAAATTACATTTGACTCATTGGCGCGCGCCACACGTGGTGCATTGTCCGGTTTTCGATCAGAAATCGACACTTTTACCTTCATATCGTCAATATACTAAGTCGAGTATCATCAAAATGGTAGTTTTCGGTAACAGTTGATACTTCTCGATAAAGTTACACCATTTATAACGTTTGGCATATTTGACACCCAGCAACACAATGGATGTACCTTTAAAACCTAGTTTCTTCTTCTCCAGAAGCAAGCGGCATAGAGAGCTGTACATAATCTTGTGTCGAGACTCCGACTTTGGATTATAATTATTTAATGGCTAACCTAAAAGGGCTTGGTGAACCTTTGGATCCTATACACTGAATGATCTGAATTGATTGCATTTGGAATCACATCGGCAATATATATCCATCAAAAAAACGTTAAGCAACCCCCAAATAAAAGTTGAATTTTCAGTATATGCTGAACCCAAAATTTGACCCCCTTTATGGCAAATCAAAGAGCGTTCTATTGGTGAAAAAATGAAGCTTTAAAAAAACGTCTCACGAACGCAATCACATGCATGTGAATCCCGCCACCTATGTGTTACACAAACTAAAGTTTCCAACAATCACAATGTTTGGGTATTTAAGGAACGATTCAGACTTCATTTGTATTAGTAAAGGTACGAAAACGAGTTCTGGGTGCGGGTACAAAGACCTCGGGGCGAAGTAGGTGTGGCCAGATAGAACGAGGGGCGCCCCTCGTTCTATCTGGCCACATCTACACCCCCGAGGTCTTTCTACCCGCACGAAGAACGAGTTTGAGTACCTTAACATACTCATAAAACGATTATCAACTTAAATTATGAAATAAAACTGTCATTTTAAATGTGTCATCAAACACCTGGTACACCCTATAGATAGTCACTAGCCTTCTGCAGCATAGAAAACACGCAATTCCCGTGCGCTCAGCACACACATGGTTTGACTTCTTCGGAAGGCGACTGACACAGACACTGAGACAGCGACGGGGATCTGTTTCTCATAGAGTCGGTTTTCTAACTATGTGCGATTGGGGAAGAAGTATATCTCATTATGGTAAGTCTTCGTTTCATTTAGCAATTACAAATTGTATTGATAATAAATCTGCAAATTCAAACAGTTAGTTAACGCAATAATTGTATTTGTCACCTCGTGGCCGACTTCTTACAACATGTAACTATTTGAGGGTATGCATATGCAGTGATACACTCACTTTAACTTCCTATCGATGTAATAAAATAGGCCTACTTAGTTTCTAGCACTTGCACGGACCTGCAATCGATAATGAAAACATTGAGATGTTCGCGGTCATCGAGGGATATTACAAATAGGAAGAATAGCTTGTGTACAAAATGGCAAATATCGAACGTTGAAAACGGCTAAGCTAAGAGTAAGAATGTGTGTATATTTTGAATATACCTTAATCTCTGGCGATAAAGGATGAAATAGATAACTTAAGGTATATTTGTAACGCTACCGTATTCTTATACACGATATAAACGTTATTTTATTGTTGCATTAACCATTGCGGCTACTGTACGAGTGTCTTCAAACAGGTTGGGGAAACCGATCGGCCTATATTTGTGTCTTTTATCAAATTTAATAAAAATGGTGCGTTTCCGCACTCGGATGCACACATTTTTACAGATTTGATGTCCTTCGGTTTCAATAAAACAACTTTTTAAAATGATTCATCACGTATTGAAGGAGTTTGCAAAATGCCATTAAAACATAAATCATTAATATTGTTTACAATTTGTTATTGAAAACAATTGATATTGATTTTTATTTTCAAAAGTCAAATTTATAGCTCACCCAATATTATGATTAAGATGAACATCTGCTTTTCTGAATGTGATATAAATTTCAATTACGCCATGAAACTTATTTTTTCTAACGAAAAGAGGTGCATTACTTAATTATCTTTTACTTTACCTGAAACCATTTTTTGCGGAAATTTGCGGTTTTGGAATTAATTAGAAAAATGTTGCATGATAGGCCGATCGGCCTATATCAATATAGGCAAAACGGCCTATAATAGGCTGTTCGGCCTAAAAGAGGTGCATTACTTAATTATCTTTTACTTTACCTGAAACCATTTTTTGCGGAAATTTGCGGTTTTGGAATTAATTAGAAAAATGTTGCATGATAGGCCGATCGGCCTATATCAATATAGGCAAAACGGCCTATAATAGGCTGTTCGGCCTATTATAGGCCGATCGGTAGGTTTCCCCAACCTGTTATAGGCCGATCGGTAGGTTTCCCCAACCTGTCAAATTGTATGCAAAGCTTGAATATTGCCGATTTTGTCGTTCATGCGGATTTCAACGCTACATTAATAACTTTCGGGTTTTCTAAATAAAGTTTATTACCTTAGCATGAACAGAATATATGGTAGCCTACATGTGTATGGATCGTTAGTTATATGGATAGAAATGCTTTGTCTGTGCATTATTTATCTTTTCTTTACAAAAGTTTGGTATACATTTGTGTCTTTAATTTCTTTCTTTACATCTTCAGCTCGAAGACCATGACCGATGTCTTTATCTCATTCCCCCGAACAAGACTATAATAATGCCAAATTGCGATCAAAAAGGTAGTATTTAAATATACGTTATCAGCTATTTAAGCAGTCAATTTATTTCAAGCATTGCTAGACTAAGTTATCTTCAACTTGCGAAATTCATGTTTTTGTTCCTGACTGTTGTGTATGTTATTCTCTCCGTGTATTGTTGGCAAACATTCAGCGCTATTTACATGTCTTTTCTTTAGCATTTATTATCTCTTTAAGTTACTTAGGGTGAAATTGCATAAATAAACTACGTATAAACCAATTTCAAAATATTATATACATTCACTTATTTTCTTTGCAGGTCGGATGTTCTGTATGATAGAAAATCAAAGGAATGGAAGAAATTAGATGGCGGCGAGGCCGTGACGGGGAAGAAATTAGATTGGTCACCAATTTGGTGTCGGTGAGACATTGAAGGAGGCGGCCATGGCCAACCGTTCAATTTTCGTTTTGTATAAAACTTGCCACTGTAAAATGTCTTTTGACAGTAAAGAAACTCTCTTGAGTTGAGTTATTTTTGGTTATTAGTTTTTAATGTTTATCACTGAATTTCCTGATGTAAAGTGTATTTTATTATCTGGTGTTAAACTGTTCTTTCTGTAAAATGCGTTCTATATCTCGTAGAAAGAACCCACCAGCCAAAACATCACTTTCCAATAGGCAATGGAGTAGAAATGCAAGGTACCTGATGAGCTAAAAATATGAAGTGCCCTCCCCCTCTCTCCCCCCATTTTTTTCTACAGTGTATGCAACGAGCAAATAATTCTAGGTCGATACCTTTTCTTTTCTTTTTTAATTCTCCATAGTTGATATATACTTAGGTCTAAATATGCGCCCCCTAACACAAACACTTTTCAAGTTATGGTGTTTACAAGGATTTTTGTGTAATTTCAGAGCTCGTGACATTGACATTTGACCTTGATATTAAGCCTGTAGGTGAAACCATAGTCGGTGGGTCAAATTTATTCGGGTTGGGTTTTTGAATAGACAGACAGACAGATTTTATTACAGTATAAGGCCTCGGGCCCAAAATACAGTATTGAATTCGATTGATAATATTATTGCATGCATTAAATTGATTTTATAGTTCATGGGTTTTCACGACGTGCTTGGAACACTTTGTAGAGGAACACAGCGATGGCATGGATTGTCTCTTTTTCAGCGGATTGCATGAGTTGACTGAATTTAAGTAATGTTGGATTTTCAAAGAAATATTTCTTTATATACATTTTTCGAAAGTCATTATACTTAGTACAGCACAGGAGAACATGGTATTCGTCTTCGATGAACTTTGCATTTTCAGTAGAGCATTTTTCACAGATTCTTTGGCTGCGGGGTATATTTTTATGACGTCCGGATTCAATCAATAGGTTAAAGTTGTTACAACGAAATTTAGCGATGTATTTAATAAGATGAGGTTGGATGTCACATGTTAGATACTTTTCAACATCAAGGAGGGATTTAAAGAGCTTATAGTTGCAACATTTAGTGTTGTCATGTAATGATGAATGCCAATCTTGAACCAGATTATCTTTAAGTCGCTGTTTGAATTGAGATACAAATCGATCGATGTTTCCTACTTCATGTTGAATCCATACATGTCCAAATCCCAATTTGTAGAGAACATTCCTAATCTCCGTGGCCCATGTATGCCTTCCTGTATCTGTAATAGATTTAATCATGCTGTAAGATTGATAGGGGAGTCTTGACGTATCCATATGAATAAGTCGTAACCAGAATTTTATAGATTTTGTCATATAGGTTAGCTGTAAATAAGTTCTGCCACATTCTCCAAGTGCCATATTGTTTGGTGTAGTTTTACCGAGTCCAAGAAATCTTTTGCAGAACTGGATGTGCACAGTCTCTATAATTTTCCGATGAGATGTCTCCCATATTTCAGCTCCATAGCAGAGAATAGGAACTACTATGCTTTCGTACAATTTAAAAATGTCACAATAATTGAATTTACCAAAGTTACACTGGTATCGATAAATACTGATTATTGATTTCTTAGTTTGAGATGCAGAACAGTTCAATGCTTTAGTCCACGAAAGTTTAGGCGTGAATACAACCCCCAGATACTTGTAATGGTTCACAACTTTAATTTCCTTCCCTTTAGAATGCCATTTTTCATAATTACGTAGTGGGCCTCCATTTCGAAACACTATTATTTTGGTTTTATCCAAGTTAATTTTCATACCAGTTTTATCACAAAAATCTTCTATAACTTTGATTTTCTTTTGTAGTTGGAAGGTGGTATCTGCTACTGTTGATACATCGTCGGCGAATAGGAGAGCATATACATCTGGAATTTCAGTTGATGTAAACGTGCCATGACCACCATTCGCTTCCAGCATTTGGGTTAATTGTTTAATAAACATAATAAATAATTTTGGGCTGAGTATGCATCCTTGACGAGTTCCCATGTTACAGGGGAAATATTCTGAGAGTCCTCTGCCAGTTTTCACACAAGCTGATAGTTTTCTATACATATCACACAGCATGTTTAGAATTTTACCATTTAAACCCAAAGATTTCAATTGGTTCAGTAGAACATCGTGACGGACAGTCAAAGGCCTTCGAAAAATCGATGAAAAGACAATAAAACCTTCCATTCTTTTTAGATATAAACTTTTGAATTATTGACTGTAAAACAAACATCTGATCAACAGTTGAATATCCTGGTCGAAAACCAGCTTGAGTTTCGTGGATGGCGTTATTGTCGTCACACCAGGTCTGAAGTCGTGAGTTGAGTATGGAGGTGAACACTTTACACACAGAGTTGGTTTTTGAATAGAGTGAGTCTCGTTCTTTTCGACAAGATATTCCAGAAATTCAATTACGTCGTTTCCAGTCGTGATAGAGTCGTAAGTGGCTTTAATCTGAGTCTTGTGGGTTTGATTTCAATCGTTTTGAATTGAATACTGAGTCGTATTTACTCGTATTGAGTCATAGCGGTCGTGTGTGAGTCGGGAATGGGTCTTCCCCTTAAAAAATATGTGCCGACTCACGTGCGACTAACCTTTACTCAAAGACGATCAGTGACGATCCATTCCAGACTAAATGTGACAATAAGACCAACAAACTTGTATGTGAATCCTATGTGACTCGTAAGTGAGTTGTATCCTGGTCGTGTTGAGCCGTTGGTGTCATGAACGAACCGTAAACTTGTCATTATTGTCGTGAGTGAGTCGGGTTTGAGGTCTTGTCAGACTCGTGTCAGCGGATTAGTATCAGGGAAGAGTTGGCAGTGTGTCATTAATACCCCCATTTCACTGAGCTACGACTTTCAAAAGCGTTCAAGACTCTTCCCGGCTCTACCCGACTTTTTGTATACGACTTTGTCGGCCTGAATCGGGGAAATATTGGGGTCAGTTGAGAATTTGCTATTTCTACGAGTTAATTACAACTCACACACGACTCACATACGACATACACGAATCACATACGACGCAGTGACGAGGAATTCCAGACACGTTCACGACTCACTGCAGACTCATTCCCGACACTAATCCGTTACCAAGACTCGGTAAAGGACTCATTCCCGACAATAAAGACTAGTTTAGGACTCGTTCACGACGAAGACGACTCATCAAGACCCAGATAATACTTACCTACGAGTAACACAAGACTCATAATATACGATAAAATGCCTTTTTGTGGTGTTAAGTCTGGAACTAGTTGCCACAACCCCCCCAAACATTCTTGGGGTGCAGATGTGAAGAACATTTTATTTTCAAGTGGCTTTTCTTATGCTTGGTTAAATCAAGATGTTGGTGATATGCGAATAATTTTGTCAATGTTTAGACAACGGCTTAAAGATATGTTAATACAGAATTGGTCCGTATCAGTAAATTCATCTTGTTTCCATACTCATTACTCACGTTGTAAATCGGTGTTCGGACCGGAAAAGTTTGTTGATGTTCTTAATGATAAGTCACTTCTGAGAAATTTCTGTAAATTAAGAATTTCACTGCATTCTTTAAAGATAAAATGTTTTAGAAAGAATAAAAAATACATTAGATAGTTTAACTTGTTCATATTGTTTATCTTGACAAACAGAAGACGAATTTCACATATTGTTAATTTGTGTGATGCTTTTTCTACCTGCCGAAAAAAGTACTTAACGGGTGTTAATGTTACTCCACAAGCTATGTACAATCTTCTTAATGTCCATTTTAAAAGCTCGAACAAAACCATTGTCCGTAAGTGACCAGAAGATTTAAAGAGAAACCTCAATTGTACTTTGGGCCACTGAGCCTTTAATACACTGAATACAACCTGTCTGTCAAGACGAACTGAGTGGTTTAGTCGTTAGATGTAATGTAGGACTATAGACTACTCATGGATTGTAAACATTAGTTATATTTTGACTATATTGGCTTTCAGTGCTCCTATCGCCAAGACCTCTGTGGTTACCGGTAACTGTGGTTATCATAAATTGAATATCTAATATACTCGCTTTTCTATTGCAGTGAATACTAAAAAAAGTTGTGTATTTAAGATTGGAAGTTGGATTTTATCTCACCTTCAATTTTGAATTTCGGGAAGTGAACTGTTGTATATATACAAGTGATCAGATCAATCGATTTCAAACACCAAACATACAAATCATGACGTCAATCTAATAAGGCTGGGCTTACACTAGACACGTTTTTTTCACGCATGCGTGACCTAGTGCGTGTTTTTGTCATACACTAGATGCGATCATCAGTGCGTTTGAGATCACTGTCATCATTGTACGAACTAGTTTTGTATATATGAATTTATATAATCTGGTATTTCTAACAATCTGACAGGCCTAGCAATTTATTGAAAATAACAGAAGACAAACTGTTTGGTATATATGTTTAATAAATAATTATACATTATGTTGTGGGTACTGAACGGTGCAGAAATATGTTATAAATAACATCCGATATAAATCACATTTTCTCTGCAGTTGGAATCTCTCCTTTTTATCAAAAGATGGGAGAAACCCCATGCCTGTTTGGGAAATACCTACTGGAATAACGTTACAAAGGGAATTCCTCATGCGTTTTCACATGCGTTGCGTCAAAGATAGGAGGCCCTCCTATCTAAATCGCATCGCAACGCATGCTAATTTCGCACCTAGTATATGGTTGTAATGAAAGCACTACTGCTTGAGTTTTTTTTCTGACGCAACGCAGAGAAAAACGCGTCTAGTGTAAGCCCAGCCTAAGTCGGTTCAAGGTGATATCAGAGGAAAGACAGTCAATGCAAATATTTCAGACACAGTTTATCTTTGAAAGAGTCACAAATTACATAACCAACAGTGTGAGAGAAAACAAGATGTGTTTGTGAAACACGAATGCCCCCGGATGCTTGTTGAGCCAAGGTCAAGATCACAAGGTCAAATATCATGACGTCAGTTGAAAGGTCTCATGACAAGGAATACACATGCCAAGTATCAACGATCTATCATTAACCAAACAAAAGGGATTGCCAAGGTTAAAGTTTTTTGTACAAACAGACAGACGGACAGGTGAAAAACAATATACGCCGGACAGACGGAGCTGACGACTATATCCCCCCGCATTATATGCCGGGGGGATAAAAATCAGGGGGTGCAACACTTTGTTACTATGTATATATCTTCATTACATTAACCGCAGTTTTCTCCTTGCTTTTGTCTGGGTCAGCCGTTGATCGTTGTTCAACTTTGTGCGGGCCTTGGCGTACGGCACATCTTTCAGACAACTGTGTGACTTCAGGAAACTCTCCAATTCATATTTTGCTGTTAATGATAAGAAAACATATTCTTTAATTATGATAAAGTCATTACCAAAGAATCCTTTTGATAGCATTAACATCACAATCATTAAACACAAACTAATTTGAACAAGATTCATCAGGCAATAACAAATCAATTGAGTTTATGATTATAAAAATAGAGCCATGAGCTCTGTAGCTCATCAGGACTTATATAACAAGAGAACATTGGAGGGGGTAAGACCCTGCCACGCCCATATTTGAAGGGGGTCAAGACCAATTTTAAATATTTACAATCTTCATGTAACAAACAAGATATTACGAAAATTTCAGCTTCCTAAGTTATATGGTTTCCAGATAAGGGTCACCATAAGGTTTGAGGGGGTGAGACCCTGCCACGCCCATATTTGAAGGGGGGGTCAAGACCAATTTACAGATTTACAGTGTCCATGTCACAAAGAAGGTATTCTGAAATTTTCAGCTATGTAGCATAAATAGTTCCCAGAGGAAGGTTAGAATAAGATTTGAGGGCCTGGGGGTGAGGCCCTGCCACGCCCATATTTGAAGGGGGTCAAAACTTATGTTGCAAATAGGATCTCCATGTAACAAAGAAAGTATTCTGAAAAGTTCAGCTTGACTGGTTGACTGGTTTCCGGGTTAGGGGCAAAATGAGGTCTGATGGGATGAGACCCTGCCACGCCCATATTTGAGGGGGGTCAACACCAATTTTACAAACTTGAGTCTACATGGTACAAAGATGTTATCCTGTAAATTTCAGCTTCCTGTGCCCATTGGTTTCGGAGAAGAAGATTTTTTTAAGATTTTAGGGTAAATGGGTGCCACGCCCATATTTGAGGGGGGGTCAGAACCAAAGTTACAAATTTGGATCCCCTAGGTGCAAGGTACCTCGCCATAAAATTTCAGCCTTGGGGGTGCAGTGGTTCTGGAGAAGAAGTCGAAAATGTCAAAAGTTTACGGACGACAGACAACTGGCCATGCCATAAGCCCATCTGGTCTTTCAGACCTGATGAGCTAAAAATAAGAATATCGAAGGTAAGACAGTTAACTCACATGGCAAGCGTTTACATGGGCTTGGGAGGTTGATATACTCAGAAAATTTCTCCCTAAGCAGAGATTCTTGTTTTCCGTCCCAGCAGAACCGTTCTACAAAGTTGAGAAAACATCTTAACTGATAGTGACTATGATTGAAATACAATATAAGTACATACCTGTTACATAAATTTAAGGTAGTCTTTACAAAATCTTAAAGAAAGGTAACTTACTGATGCGTCTTTCTTTTGTTAGATTTTCATCACCACTGTCAGGGTTTTCTTCTACAATGCAAAAAATACTACTTTAATTGGGATAATGGACACAGGGTAGTATTATTCCTGTAAGTCCCTTGAGTATACACTTTTTCCTGTCTTTTGATTGGTTGTTGTTACCAACTTAATCTATTTGACAATTTTCACCACAGGAAATTGAGAATAATAAAGTATATTGTAGATAACAAGCAAAAAAGTGAGCATGGCTCACATACCCCGTCCATTGACAACTCTATCTTTCCGTCTCTATGATGGGGCCGACATGTAAACAATTATTATTGTATTCTTAAGTATTGAACTGTTTGTGTCATACTGACAGTATCTCTAAGTATTGTCCTATATGCCATGAAAACTTAACAACATATTAATGGTTGCTGTTTGTACCAAGTCAAATCGGAGAAATCAGCTGGTTGTACCAAGTCAAGGGGGGGGGTCAAAACCAAATTTATGCATTTACAGTCTCCATGTAACAAACAGATTTTTAACCTGTACAGTTAATATCAGGTGGTCAATTCAAATAATACTCATAATTCAAAATTTTCATGTATCATGTATATCTTATAATTACCATTCAGTATTAACATATTTTGAACCTGAGGATGATGTTTTGATAGGTACCTGTTGCACGACGCTTTCCAGCAGACCTCTCAACTCGACCTGCAAATAAAAAATCCAACAATCCAACATTTTATTCATATTCTTATTAATGATAATTTATGCATTTAAAAATGCATATTAATGTGTTGGAGATTCATTGTTATTTGTGTTCTTTATATTTATTTATGAGGAAATATGTGTATGTTGAACAGAAATTATCCTGGAAGTATGGACATTTCCCCATAATATAAAGGAAATTGAAAGAGCAAACAGGTGTTCACTGGTCAAAACAAGTAAATTGTCCTTTAGGATCTAATAAATGTTTACAATCAATTTACTGAATCATTTTGATAACATTTTTTATCAACTTTATGAAAACACATTTACAACATTAAAAAGATACATGTTGCAAAAGTATAAAAAGAAACAGAACAATTAATTGGAAGTTCTTATTTTGTCAAAATATGTTTCTATCATTTAATTACGATAATCATTTTCATATAATTACATTTCAAATCAAGGAATCAAAATCATGAATACACCTTACTTTTACACTAATCTTACCAACTCATGTTACAATTGGCAAATTCCTATCTTTCCTCAGTAAACACCAACTCTGGGTCTTTCTGTTTCATTTAACTGAAATAACAGCCATTCCATTTTATCAAAATAAACTTCTTCCGTGGAAAGTGGAGTGTTGACATGCTCGCTGGGACAATATCTTTGGCTTTAAATTTCTGTCATATTCAAAGGTTGAAAAAGCACATCTACATATGCTGACAGATCAACATAACAAGTTTCACAGAGCTAGGTCCATCCTGTCTCAGGGTACGATCGTTACACTTACTCCACTTATCTGTATCCTGAGCTATATTTGCTTGTGCGGCCAGTCTTGGGATGTAGCCAATCAAATCATTTTCTCATTGAAATCTTATTGAGAAGGTGGCGAGAAAATTATGACAGGGTGAGCTAGGTCCTGCAGTTTTTAAGTTATGCCTTGGCAATGAAATGATTATGACTTGGTTACCTTTACCAGCCTCTGACTCTCTCTCAACTGATGTTGATGCTGCTGGTTTGTCGGAGCAATCTGGGTCTGTAATGAATTTTGAAATTGACTCATGAACTTACAAAAGCTTAAATTGAAGCATATTTAACCAAATTAACAAACATGGTATAATTCCTCAATAGGAAATGATTTCAGAAAAACAGTTACTTATAAGGTTCCAAGATATATGAAAGTAAAGATTGTATGTTACCTTGTCTTGGAAAGTTGTGTTGTAATTGTTATCACTATCATATTGACGACAAATCTGCAAATCATGTCCATGATAAAACAAAACAAAGGGCCCTCTTCATGCTGAGAATACCTACAATACCTAAAATTTAAAAAAATAATAAAATGGTTCTACATCGATCACATTATCCCTTGCTTGACCTTTGAAATAGTAAAGAGAAGTCACAGGATTATTCTAAAAATTCCAGCAGTACAACTTTATCCATGTGCTGAGGTACCAAGTATATATTCCTTAGATTATTTTGAGTAGAAAATAATCAGTATATGAAAACTTTTCACATTTTTTTGAATATTTTCACTGTCAGTTTGTCATAAATTAATAATGCCAAGTTTCCATGCAACGATGTGTGCTTTCACTTTCCATGTACTTTTTGTACTGTGTGTGGGTTTTCGAAATCTGTTATTGGCGAAGGGTATCACTCCAATAAATGGGTAAAAGACATGCAAAGTTTCAGAAACATGTGATGAATGGTTTTAGAGTTATCCCTAAACAGAGTCCAATTTCAACTAATTTCCAAAAAAAAGAAATTAAATTTTAAGAAATCTGAAAATATCAAAAGGCACCACTGCAGTAGCTGGGTTAAGCACATGCAAAGTTTCATAAAGATACGATGAATGGTTTTCAATTTTTGCTCGGAAACGAAGCTATCCCTGAATACAGTGAACAGAGTCCAATTTCAACTCGTTTCCATGGAAACGAAAAACAAATCTGAAAATACCCAAAGGCACTTCTCCATCATCATCATCATCATCATCGGTTGTTTTTGTTTAACGTGCAGGTTCGGGGGCATCATCCACACTGGTGGGCCTCCATCCAGGTAGCTGGCTAGCTGCACGCATGGCAGATTTCACTTCTGACCTCCACGTTGTTCTTTCGATGGGGTCTGTTTTGGAGAGCTTCCACTGTCTGCGAGCTCTTTCCATGTCATCCTTGGTCGACCGGGTCCACGCTTTCCCCAGACCTTGTGATCCAGAGCACACTTGATTGCACTGTTCGATCTCTCCACATGACCAAACCAGCGTAGTCTTCTCTCCCAAATGAAGACTGGTACCAAATTTAAAGACTCTAGGAGCAGCAGGTCATGAGACATTACGCTAACAACATTTACAAAACTGGTCAAAGTCTCGCTGTGACCTTGAAAATGACGCCAAGGTCACCCCTGTTAATTGGTGTCTGCGTATTTCCCAAATGAAGACTGGTACCAAATTTGAAGATTCTAGGTGCATCAGTTCATGAGTTATCGCGCATACAACATTTACAAAACTGGTCAAAGTCTCGCTGTGATCTGAAAATGACGTCAAGGTCACCCAAATTGATTGGTGTCTGCGTATTCCCCGAAGGAAGACTGGTATCAAATTAGAATATTCTAGGTGCAGCGGTTCTTGAGATATCGCGCTAACAAGGAACGGGACGGAAAACTGGTCAAAATCACCCAAATTGATTGGGTGTCTGCGTATTCCCCAAATGAAGACTGGTACCAAATTAGAAGATTCTAGGTGGAGCGGTTCTTGAGATATCGCGCTAACAAGAAACGGGACGGAAAACAGGTCAAAATCTCGCTGTGACCTTGAAAATAACGTCAAGGTCACCCAAATCGATTGGTGTCTGCGTATTCTCCAAATGAAGACTGGTACCAAATTAGAAGATTCTAGGTGCAGCGGTTCTTGAGATATCTCGCTAACAAGAAACGGGACGGAAAACAGGTCAAAGTCTCGCTGTGACCTTGAAAATGACGTCAAGGTCACCCAAATTGATTGGTGTCTGCGTATTCCCCACATGAGGACTGGTACCAAATTTGAAGATTCTAGGTGCAGCGGTTCTTGAGATATCGCGTTAACAAGAAACGGGACGGACGGACGGAGCTGAATACCATATCCCCGCTTCGCGCTAAACTCGCGGCGGGGGACAATAAAGCAGACCTCTCCCAAAACTAGAAGATCTATTAATACGACAATTATACATAAAATAAGGTCATCCAGCCTTACACAATATATGAAACTGACCGTCATACCTCGGCTCAATTCAATTTTCACTGATATGATGTGAATATGTAAATAAAATCTATTTTGTGAAAAGAGCATGTTTGTAACTAATTGAAATGTATCGGGATACATATCGTATCGTGACCCCAATATCGGGATACGTATTGTATCGCAACTGCCCTGTATCGTTACACACCCCGTGTGAACGTGTACGCCAGAGCATTATTCCAAGAACGGAAATGTACGCTCCCCAATGCTGGCGGCAAGTTTCATTTTTGTCAATCAGTGCTATATTTTTGATACTGCTGATCTTCATAGATATAATTAGCTAAAACCCTTCCATGCTGTAAAATAGCAGATATCGATAGTCTATCATAGCAGATGGCAGTTGGTTTTATGCTCTGGTTATTTGGCTACGTATGATAATCTATGATGTTTTCGTCAGTAAGTTCGACAGTAATTCAAAACTTTGCACCCGTGCATTATTATTTAACTTAATTTAGGTCTGTGACAACAACAGTAAGTGTTAAATGTATTGAGGAAAGTATCTGTAAAATTTGAAGCCAATGCGTTTCTGGACTGTGGAGAAAATGGCCTATTTTTATGACTACCCGTGATCTTTTGGTGTCGGCTTCCAAGTCACGCAAGTGTCCACTCTCAATTCACTTCATAACAGGTTTGGTGTACGCTTCCAAGTTGGAGAAAATGGCCTATTTTTATGACTACCCGTGATCTTTTGGTGTCGGCTTCCAAGTCACGCAAGTGTCCACTCTCAATTCACTTCATAACAGGTTTGGTGTACGCTTCCAAGTAGGCAATGTGAATATCTTTTTACTGATTAACCGGTCGTAAAATACATAATATGCTTGTCATATTGTCGTTCAAAGTAGATGACTGTATCGGTCATACAAACTCTGTAAGTGTTGCATTGCTTACTATTGTAATATGCCCCTGTCCTAGTATTTTATTGACAGTATTGACACTTAAGAGGATATTAAGTACGTTTTGGTCAAACGTAATTTTGGAAACTTATTAAAAGCAGACAGATATAGAAATGTGGGTTGATAGGTGTTATAACTAGTACATATGCAAATGAGATGCGTAATGTAACTTAATGGCCCTTAATGGCTTCACTTCAACACCTCGAGAAAATTTACCGTGAACACGTCTGTAACATGTAAACCAAATTGATTTCACAGTTTTATTGTACCGCAAATTTACAACGTCCGTGAATGCAAAAAAAAAATGCAATGTTGTCAAGTGGGAGCTTTCCGTCACTTATCAGTTTGTTAACCTTCATGTACCGTTGTACGTATCGAGCAACATTCTTTCTCCGGTTCTGATACAACTGCAAAGAAGAGTTTAATATGTAGCAAGCATTCATCTGGTTCATGGCTGCCAATTGCAACAGTTGATATGATATCACGCTCTAAACATTCACAACTGTTAACCTCCTATGTTTAGGAGTCCTTCCATAGACTCAATTGGCAAACTAATAACGTTCTCTCTTTTCTGTGATGCATGGAATGATTGAGAAACCCTCCCGTTTAACTTGAATATAGGTATGTAGTTATACTTTTTGGCCACCAATACCAGGACACAGTATACAATTTTCAAGAAAAATTTTCATCACAGTGAACAACTAACACAGTATTTGATTATATGTATAGTATATCGGACAAACGCACACAGTTAAGAAAGCATGTGACAGAACACATTTAATGTCACTTACATTATACGTGCGCATCGATGTAAAGCGATCACACTCATTCGGCCTGGAGTGACGTTATACTGATCGTTGAATTGCAATTTCACATAACTATTTCCAACCAACTGGACAGTACAAACCAATCAAACAATTGTATATCACACTGTACCCATGTTTATAGCTTTAGACTTTAAGCCACATTATCAAACACAATCCCGACATTATCTGATATTATTGACTGACGCGTTTATTTTGGAATTGCCAATATCTGCGAAGTCGGTACTTCCATAACAGCAACATAGAAGCATTTGTATGCATCCATATCTCGGGTCATATGTAAGAGAAAGTAATAAATCGGTCCTTAGACCCATCTCTCCACAAAGAACTATGCTATTGAGAGCGGGCACAAATTGAAATTGAGAGCGTTCACTGAGAACATGTTGTTGTGTCTTAGAAGCTGACACTGAGACAGTGCTATCTTCAAACTCGAATTGCTGCTAAACGTCAAAATGTCTAATCTTTATATTTAGTCAGGTTACTAATGGAAGAGCATAGAAAAGGATGGCAAAGTTTTAAAACATTTGGATGAGTTAATCTTAGATAATTTGTGACCGAAATAAAAATCCACACGTGTATCATAGACGGTAATGTGTAAATGTTTAATCTGATAACTGTAGACAGTGAATTACTGCTTGAAACTTGGCATATGTATAATGTAATGAGTGCTCATTAACAACATGAAATATCTGTGCTTAAACATGTATTAATTATGAGATATTTATAAAATTCTACTGATAATAGACAAAACGAAAATTGCCGCTAGCATTGGGGAGCGTACACCTTCCCTTCTTGGAATAATGCTCTGGCGTACACGTTCACACGGGGTGTTACACCTCTAATATAAATACATAATATATACGAATAATAGATGTGTGATCCATTAAATATTGAAGTTGAACTTGAACCCAGAGGCCTCGCTTCGAGTGGGCGACGCTGTCTTCCCAGCTGCTAATTTATAACGATGGGTCCAATCTAAAAAAATGGATGTCGCCCCCCCCTTTAAGGGAATGGCCCCTGTGACCTTAAATTGGGGTCACAGGGTCACCAAAGTTACAAATCAGAATCCCCACATGCCAAGATACCTGTACACATAATTTCAGCTCTCTAGTGTATACATATGGTTTATTATGGACGACAGACGAACAACGGACGATGGGCCATGCCATAAGCCCATCTGGCCTTTCAGACCTGATGAGCTAAAAATAAACACTTTATTACCTATACCTACCTATAACATGGTCGATGTAAGAGACATGAAAACAGTCTCTCCTAAGCCCCTGAATGGCAGCATACGCATCTTGTATGTGCACAGGAAGCTCTTTAAGTCTTTTTCTTCTCTCCATTTAATACAACTGTCAAAATACTTCAATTAAACATAGGTCTTATATTAGGGTTCCCCTTAGGCTTAGATATTTAAGAGTCATAATGACTCCCTGTTATCAAAAAAGGGAGTCATAAATATAGTTTTGGGAGTCAACTTCAGTCAATGTTTGCCCAAGGCTTAGAAATGTAAGGGTCAAGATGACTCCCTGCTGTCAAAAGTGGGAGTCATTTATTTATTTTGGGAGTCAAATACTCAAGTTTTGGGGGTAAAGGGGAACCCTGTCTTATATACATGTGCCTTAAAAAAACTGATGGATGCTACATTGTTAATCTTTCAATTTGCAATGGTATAAAAAAAAAAAACATCCTTAATTTTTTAATAAACATATATTTCTCTAAAGTCTATGACACAAATTGGGATAAGGCAATTTATCATTAGTATTGGAAGAACCACTCTTTCATTCAGATATTCAGATATACTGCATACATAGTAACCAAAATTGAAAAACAAGCAGCTGAAAAGTAGAGACGCTTGGTTCTTTTTACATAGGGGCTGGACAAAACAAGAGCACTCATATGTAAATCTCTACTTCCCAAGTGTTTAAAATGCTTCAGATATTCTAAACAGATATTATATAATGGATAACACCCTCATCCAAGGGTGTTCCAGCAAAGAGAGGCCTTTGCCCTACAGAAAGACCCAATGGTCTTTCTGTAGGCAAAGTCCTCTCTTTGCTAGAACGCCCGAGGATGAGGGTGATCTATCTTATATAAAGAAAATATCACATATTAAACGTAAAAGCGCAAAAAACACAATTTAATATAATTAATATCATTGGTCAGGGGTATAACAAAACTCACTGTTTTCTTCAACAACACGTGTGGTCTGAAAAGGTCTCAATGGGTCTTCATCTTCACTGGCTAAAAAATGAAAATATCAAGTCCATTTCAATTTACGGCAACAGTTCAAATTTATTATTACCACTAAAATATACAACTTCAGGGTTCCCCCTAGTCGTAGAAATTTAAGGGTCATAATGACTCCCTGTCATCAAAAAAGGGAGTCATAAATATAGTTTTGGGAGTCAACTTCAGTCAATATTTGCACAAGGCTTAGAAATGTAAGGGTCAAAATGACTCCCTGCTGTCAAAAGTGGGAGTCATTTACTTATTTTGGGAGTCAAATACTCAAGTTTTGGGGGTTAAGGGGAACCCTGCAACTTTGTTATTCCTAAATGGAGATTCATAAACTAGATTAGCGTTTGCGGGACACCGCAAAAGCAGAGCAGATTGCAGTAGGGGCTGGGCTGCAACAATTCGGTCAATGCATCAAAAATCGAATCAAGGCACCTGAATCAAATCAAATATTGGTGATTGAAAATCGAATCGAGAAGCAAATTTCAACTACATGGCAGGATTTGTATCTCAAACTCACTGATTTAAAACCATACCAAAAATAAAAACAGATGCGCCCTGGCCCCATGTAGACAATTCAACAGTGAACTTCAGAAGTGCAAATTTACAGATCTCAGTAATAGATTTGAGTAAATTAATCATCTTGTTTAATTTTAAGTCATGAACATTTGTATATTGTTAGATCTGATAATCTAATCAAAATTAATCGAATCGAGTGATTAGAATCAAAAATCGAATCAAATCGAAGGATAAGTGAATCGTTGCACCCCTAGATTGCAGATATCACCCTATCCGAGAAAATCACATCAATGGTTTATTATGTTAAGCTTGAAATACAATGTCAAGTATTTTCCCTATTTAAGTCATTTACACCAGATACTATACAAGATTCTCTACTCATACTTGGAGTATTTTGTAATGATTCAAGATTACAAAAATGCCTATATGCGCGCGCAGAACTAGAAGTACAGTACGTTTCGTACAAAGGGTCAATTGAATATTGTGGGGGGTGACACCCCCTACTTTTTACATTTACGTAAAGACGAATATATCGTCTTCAATTGAATTTTGTAATTTTTTATCAGTGCTAATAACTTAGTTTTTTACGACGCTCGAAATAAAGACAACATTTACGGATCTGTAGATAACGTTCTAGAACACGTGGAGGTTTGAAAAGCGTTTTAAAGGTAAGTTTAACCAATTTGGTTCAGATTTGGAGCCTCGATTATTCCTTAAAAGCCTGTACATGTCCCGCAATCGCCATGACAAAATGTCTATACCACTTGCATTTGTCTCACATCCGCTGCCTCAGAAAGTCCGCCAGCCGTGGCATGGTACCAATTTGGCTCGACTCGAAATTCCGCCACAGGGGACTGTTATGGTAAAAAAGAATTCCGCAGGTAAAGGGTTAACGACATGATACAAATGGAACACATTTTAGAGAATTGCTTCGATTTGTCACACAAAATTGTATTAAGCTTATGATATGGGAGCCATTTGGTTTCTAATATTTTTTATTACCAAGTAAATACCTAGTTGCCATTAGAGATGGACAGTGACCCCTCTATATACTAGTATCCCTACGTTACCTGTTTTCGAGCCTCACATCTTTTTGAGCCCCTAAAACTCGGTTTTGGTTTAATAATAGTTGTTTTGTTATGATCGTCAATTTTTGTCTTGGGGGCTCGAAAACACTGTACGCGAAGTGACGTGCCATAATTATGTCATAATTTGTGAAGTTTCCATAGACTTGCATGTTAAATGCATTTTACGAAAATAGTTTTCATTTAAAATCAAAAACAAGCTTTATTCTTAGGTTTTGCACAAAAATAGAAAATCATCTCAGCTACATATACATAATTTTCATTTATTATTTTGATGATTATAAAAAAAAAACTGCAGCTATTCAAGCAACATGTACAGCACCAGCACCACAGATTAACATCGCTTTAGCAGGTGTCATTCAATAACTAATAGACAAAACAAGTAGACAGGGGCAATAACTCTTGAAGAAATAATTGTGCTTTTTCCTTTTTCAAACTTCATCAAGGTATTGATACCCTGAAGCTACACACCAAATTTGGTGATCCTATCTTAAATGGCTTCAGAGAAAAGCTGTCTCCTTTGAAAACACATTGAACATTCTCAAACAACGTAACAAGGGCAATAACTCTGGAAAAAATAATTGCGTGTTTCTCATTTTCATACTCATCAAGGGATTGATACCCTGAAGACACACACCAAATTTGGTTATCTTATCTTTAGCGGTTTCTGAGAAAAATTGGCTCCTTTTAAGATACCTGGGACAGAGTCTGAAAATTCGAAACAAGGGCAATAACTCTGGAAAAAATAATTGCTCGCTTCTCATTTTCAAACTCCATCAAGGGATTAATACCCTGAAGACACACACCAAATTTGGTTATCCTATCTTAAGCGGTTTCTGAGAAAAATTGGCTCCAAAAGCAGACAGACGGACGAACGGACGGACGGACGAATGGAGGTCAAACCTATATCCCCCTTCCACTTCGTGGCGGGGGATAATTATGACAGGATATTATGTACATGTAGCACATATTATATTCTCTCTTTGTATAAAATTTGAGAATAAAATCAATCTCTGTTTTTAAATGAAACTTATTCTCGCAAAAGTAAATTAACATGCAAGTCTATGGGAATTTCAAACTTTATGAAATAGGCTAATTATGGCACAGCACTGTACAGTATGAAGAGGGTCCCTATTATCGTGGGTCTTAACATTTTTTATGCATATTTCCACCAAAACAAGTACGATCCTGATCATTGTTTATGTTTATGAGTACTGGACAAATATCTCTTAAAAATATGTAAAATTAAAATCATATCGGTGGAAAATATTTTATTGACAAAGAA
Source organism: Gibbula magus (assembly GCA_936450465.1). Taxonomy (NCBI): domain Eukaryota; kingdom Metazoa; phylum Mollusca; class Gastropoda; order Trochida; family Trochidae; genus Gibbula; species Gibbula magus. The sequence goes on along the minus strand of OW388289.1, from coordinate 61,904,532 downwards.
GGAAAAAACGTTGTCTGTGACATTAATTTTTACAAAAGCGTCCCTATTATCGGGGTAATTAGAATTTAATTGATGGGTTAATGATAATCGTTTTTGATAAAATCACCAAAGTAAAATCATCAGAATACAAATTAATGTAAATATAATTGATTTTATAATTAAATATGATTTTGCAAAATCATTAAAATAAATTTAACGGCACAAAGTGCCTTGGTCGAGTTTTAACTGAGGAAAATCTTTTTAACAGGGAAGCTCAGACAATGTCACAAAATTGGTCAATTTTCACTAAATATGTAATAAAATAATTTATAGTTTTGTTGAATGTGAATTATTTGATCATTGTTTTCAACTATGTTCTTACAGCATGGTGAAAAGATATTTCCTCAATCTATTTTAACTCTTTATATAGCCCACTTATATGTGGTGGAAACTAGAATATGCAGTTTTGTTCCTTATTTTGACAGCAAGTTGTACGGAACCAAAATTACAATTGGAACCAACAATTCTTATATCGTCGAGGACTTGGTTTTCGGACGGACTTAGTTTTCGGACAGTTGACATTCACTCGATATCCCACGCTTTAATTAGCAATGTTGCACCATCTATGCTTGTGAAAGCAGTGACCGACTTCCTGCTAGAATTTCGAGCTAAAATATTCATGTTGTTCAAAATGTCCAAGGCCAGAAAGTTGATTTCAAGCTCAAAATCATGTATTTTCCTGGCTAGTGATTGGCATATAAGTAAACAATAAAAACGATCGACTGCTAAACCAACAGAATGAAGTTTTTACCCGACAGTTGGACATCGGGGATATGCTATTCTGTGAAGGCAACCCAAAACGTCACTTGGGATATCCCTAAGCCTATCAACCAATCAGATGTCCGAAAACCAATTCCACTCATTTTGAGAGGGAATTCCGGGACCTGTCACTCAACAAACCAATATGGCATTATCGCAACTCGGTTGCGAGTGATTTCTTGTCAATTTATTATGATGAAAAGCGAATATACAAGTATGTGGTGTTTACTTTTATTATTCTCAAAGTGTTTGATAAGAATAGAAGTTCATGCCTTAACCGTCCGAAAACCAATCACTCGAGGTTAAATTTACAGATTACTGGTGGATTACTGATGTAACTATTCACAAACAAAAGTAAAAACCCAATGAGCAATATTTGATTAAAACAATATTTTTCCCCAATAAGTCACATGCAATTAATTCTAAAAATGTAAATTTACAATACATAACTTTAAATAACTAAAGATATCAGACAATACAACGTACTTTATATATATAATAAATTTGACTATTTTAGATGCTGCTGCATTGTGTTCATTTATTTATAAAATATATTAGAGAGGGGTCACTGTTGTAAGGGCCCATGTAAGATGAAAAATACCATGAAAACAGGTGACACCAAATAAGAGCAAAAATTGGCACCCGTTTGAAAAATATATATCAAAATCAACTCAAAGTATGAAGTAATTAAAAAAATCACATCTTGACTTGAAAAAAAACATTTATTAGAGCATTAGTCCCAGATATCGGAGAAAGGCTAGACCGTAAAAAAGGTCAACAGGTCAACCACACTGAACTAACCGGTCGTTCTCGCCGCCCAGCCAGCTGGATGCGATATAAAGTCTATGAACCAATTTAAACAGGATTCCAATATTTCCTAAGGTCTGAATTAAAACAAACAGAAACCAAACATTTCATTTTTTTTGTCAACTTACCTAATTTGCCGCGTTTTCGAAGAAGATGGCAGCGCTTCCCGTTGTCGGGGCGAAGACGGAAACCAGTTTGCGTGTTATTTTCAATATTACGCGAGGGAAAGTGATTAAATGGATACAACTACAATCAAGGGTTAGTAGAATTTCGTTTAAATAAACTTCTTGGTCATGTCTGACGACTTGATGAGAAGAATATCATACGCCAAAGAAAAAAAAGAAAAAAACTAGTTCCCAAGCTCATCAGCGCACTGTAACAAACCGGGCTCAAACTTCAAAATCGGCTTGATTCGCATGTGGATGTATAATTTTCAATTCTTTTATTTGAATATATAATAGATTTATTACCGGTTTAATGTAATCAGATTGACGTTTGATTCGAACAGTAAAAGTTTGGATATTATTATATATTGTCACATCCGAGAATTTGCTTGTCAAATATCGTGTGCCAAAAAGGTATCCCGAAGTTATATATGGAATTATTTTCATTTATTTTACAATAGGTAACACAAAATATTTTAAAATTTAATTTTGAAATACCTCTATGGTTGTTAAAAAATCCTTCCACCAAATATAATCACTTAATATTAATGATTAATTAGAATAAAAGCCTGATGTTATTTTGGCTCAGCACCAGTGTGCCAAAAAGGTAGAAGAGCCAAAAAGGTTCATATATAAAGCCCAAAATGGTTATGATTGTACTAATATATATATATATATATATATACGTCAGGGTATGATACCTTTATTTTCATGTCTGTTCAAATACATTTGGGGTGCTAAATCGCTTTTTGGCCACACTGTTTGGTATTAGAAATTAGAAATTTAATTAATATAAGATGTCGTGGACCTAAATAAACTTCGTGGATTTAAATTTGTGACAATACTTTATCGTTTTATACCGATGATCAGATATTGAAAATGCGTCATTTAGAACTAAACGTTCATATAGATCGGTTATTTAACTAGAAGCTTGTGTCTATACAAGTAAAAAAACAGATGTCCCCCTCTTCCCCGAATTCACCTTATATAAAAACCTCATCAAACAAATGCATTTTTTAGATTTATTAACTTATTACCTTCAAAGTCCAAATTGTTACCATGGAAACAAACAAAAATAGAACTGCAACTCAGCTGAAACTCCCGAAAAGCACATATACATGATATAGAGAGACAGTACACTCAACCACATAAGAAACGTCGCCACATTTTCAACACTGTAAAGCACGAAATACTGTTGCCGGCGAAAGTCGAATGCCTTTTCTAGGGACATGATTAGTAAAGAGTTAACCGCAATTTCATACATCAGATTATAATAATTTCATTTTATGTCTGTTCAAGTACACTTAGGGTGTTGATATCATGTATTCAAAATGGTTTTTGGCCAGTTGAATAAAAGATGTTGTCGATATAAATAACCTTCTCGGTCTTATATTTGTTAACTTTAGGACACCATAAAAAAGCCAAGACTTATCTATTCTGGTTAAGGAGTCTCCAAAACGACGATTTCTTAAAATGTGTGTCTCCGAAATATGAACAGATAATGTCTTGAAAATACATATTTGGTATAGTTGAGTTTTGAAAACATGACATAACGCTATTTCAGTCGGATTTATCGCCCATGGATTGAAATAAAAAAATCTCTTGCACAATTCACATATCGTTTTTGTTTGATAACTAATTTTGAATTGATTTTCCACAACATTTAAGCATTTTAGTATTTAAACCTTTGTAATTCATATGTCAATATTTGTAAGTTTACAATTGGTCTTATCCTATGAGGAATATATTTCTTTATGGAGAAAGCGACTATAGATCGGAATGAATTTGGTGCTATCTGTGTTCTACTGCCTGCCGTGAATGTGTCGAACATATGAATATTTGTAATTATGGTGTACTAGTCTTAGTCTATAGGCCTACCTCGAAAACGGCTTGAAACCATTACGAAAACGTCAGCGAAAAATTAAAATCCAACTTAATATACAAAATCAAAAATCAAATGGCTCCCAAATATCTTACTGAGTCAAAAGCGTTGGTCCAAACTTAAGTACAATTGAAGTAACTCCCATTTTATTGTGACTTGAACAGTTCAGACAATCATTCATTCCATCAGCAATATGTTCATGGAATAATTATCAAATAACGTCCGCAAATCAGAAAGTATCTCAATATTTATGTTATAAATGTGTGTATGGTTTCGTATTTCTATGCTGATTCTCACTGCAAGTACAAAAGATATATTACAATAGCTGTTTGTCGCCTTTTAATAAAGTAAACTTTAAAAGTTACCTTTCTCCGTGTTCCCTTCTCTCAACAGATTACCCTTCTCCCACGAAATCAGTTACCCTTCTCACGCTTCAATGTTTCAAACGCAGATTGTGAAGTATTTACATAATCCCTAAAGGTTAACATGAAATCTATTGATTCCTTGGTAAATGTCCAAGGCATGTGCATAAATACTATGTAGGAAAGTACCCTAGTATAGATTTGAAATGGATTAAAAGAAAATCTGCGATCAGCCATGTTTTGACCAGCCGCCATTTTTGGAGTGGGTAACTGCAGTTACCCAACTCAGTGTAGTAGGGGTGTGAGTGGCAACTCCTATAAAAGATTGCCTTGCTGTTAAGCTTCCTGAACCTTGGAGGAATATTAGGTAGGTTCACCTTCATTCTATTTTGACATTTAAGTTTATTTGTGTTTCAAATTGTGATTTACTGTTTACATGACTGCATTAAATATTTATTGAGCAATGTATTTATGTTTCAGAAACTACATATTATGACGTCCAGCGTTTATATCCAAAACCTGCTATCGAGAGATATTGGGAGTCGATGCAACGGGACATGTTCACCACCCTTCAGCGCCAGGGAGAGGTTGCAGTTGCGGGTGATGCCCGGAACGACTCGCCTGGCGACCCTGCACAGGTATGTACCTATGTCATGGTTGACCATAAGACGGACGCAGTGCTCCACGTAGAAGTTGTGGTTATCAGAGAGTCAACATCCAGTCCTGTCATGGAGAAGTTGGGCTTCTAACGGGTCATGAACTTCTTGAGGACACACAACCTGAACACAGCAGAGGTTGTTACTGACCAGAATGCCATATGTATCTCATATTATCTGAAGAGAACTGTGAAATGATGTAACTGTAAAATGTTCAATATTGTAACAAAATATATACAAATAATTCTTTAGTTCAAACAAATATTCATACAAGTAATATAATGTGTTATTTCTATTCTTGAAGGAGAACATGAGCTATACCACCGCATTGTGCACCAGTGTGCCATTTGGCATGCTGCGAAGAATTTGGGGAAGAATTTGGTGAAGAGGTTAGCTGCTGTAAGTACATTTTGTCATATTGATATTGTTAATGAAGGCAGTCAAACAATTTGTTAATTGTATTAATTTTGCTTTCCTTCAGGACAATTTGTTTTATAAATTGATGCATTGATGATATATATTCGTAAATTCTGATGTGGCATTCAGATATGCTATTACATCTTGCTTACCAATTCATATTCTTTTATGAAATAAAATAAATTAAACCAAAATTAAACAGAAAATACACTAGTGTATTTCTAATTCCCTCTAAACAGCGTCCTATATGACGTGTAACAGTATTACAAAGAGGGTGTGGGTTCGTTCCTGCATGGGACTCAGCCCGAAAAAGTACAAGAATTTGTACTATTGAAGGTAGTGTTATCCCAAATATAATCATCAATGGCATATATTTCTAAAGTAACCGTATTGTATGTAACAACTTTTAGTACAGGCTTGCAAGCCACACTCGACCCTGCGACAACGGATCACGGCCATCAAGAATCACTTCTGGTGGAGTGCTGAAGTGCTGAACTCTAACGATGAGGACAATGTTATTTATTCCCCAATAATATTACAACAAATCCATCACTTGATTCTAGGTTCTTCAATAGACAAACTGTCATAAGTCATAGGTCAGGTAAACTAAATCTTCTACATGTTAAGATTATTTAATTTCAGGAGACATGGGTGTCATGTGACAAACCAGCACGAACGGGTTGATGACCGCTTGATGCCACTGGAAATGAACATCGACCATGCATTGAGAAGTCCAGTCCGGAGATGGACACATTGAGACAACTGGTCACAGAACCCATCTTCCTGGAGATGTTCCCTTGTTTTCGCAACTACAGGTATTGTTTGAGATTTTGTGCATTTATCCCACTAAGGTCAAAGGTTAAATAAATATATGTACTTACATGTCTGATTTATTACTATGATATGTTTTCTTTTCAGATATACGTTATACATGATTGCCAATGTTCCATTCAGGATTGATTGGAAATTCACGAAACTATTCCATGAAATTCTTTCGACACGTATCCATTTGTATACAAACTTCTAAAATAAAATGTTAATAAAATATTAATGTCAAGAGGTGAGGTGAGTTGGGGTTTAACGCCGCTTTCAAGAGTATTTCACTTATATCGCGTCTGCTGGTATTATAGCCATGTTGCTGTGCATTGCGGTGAAACCTGCGAGCATCGGCTGGAACTAGCGAACCATGGGTGGTACTACGCTGAAATTCAGTATAGCATTGCACCCAAATCTTACTGCGTGTGGAACAGTTCTCTCCTGCAGACAAAGTTACCGTGCCCCTGGCGGGATTCGAATAATGTCAAGATACATCAACCATAATGTTAGGTATTATTATCATTCAGGTTCCCTGGATACCTCGCTAGAAACCTGCTGGCTGGGATAGACCACAACTATATTAGTAGTGTAGTGTACTGTACTGTATTATACTGTAATGACGACATCACTTACATCTTTTCATTAACTAAAATGTTGTATATAAATTCAATGCCAAGCAAAACTACGTCCGTAATGTTTATAATTTTTTGCAGGTGGCCACTACAGCAGGAAATCCAAGTGGACAGCCAGGCTCACTAAGATTGAGAAGAGCTATGGCTTTGATGATGGTGTTGACAGGTGATGACAAGCTCATGAAGAGACAACTTGGGCTGGCCTATGGTGATCCTCGAAAAAGTTCCCGCATTATAGCAAAGAGGCATTATCCACCTAACTCAGGACTTGTCAGGGAACATGTCTCGAGGATGATATCGACACCAAGCGACCTTCCTTTGTGAAACTTTCAAGAACATGAACATTGACTATTGAATAATTTAAAACAAAAGTTGATTCTAATAAAAAAAATTGTCAGTACAATATCTACCTTCAATATATACATTGAGGAATAATGGTTCCCAATAACTATTATCAATTATCGCGAAATAATAAAAGTTGTTCGCATTGAGTTTTACTTCTATGTAATTTTGCTGTAAATGCGACGCCATTATTAGGAAATGCTAGCTTTTGAAAATATCATACTAAAACATATTTTTGTTTGTGTTTTCTATTCAAGTACTGTCTTTCTGAAAGTCTAGACTGGTTTAAAACCAGTGTTATGTCCATTTGGATCTGGGTAGCGCAGCCAAAACATCGATGACACGTCTGTTCCTGCTCCCGAGTCCATGGGCCAGAAAGATGTATGCGTGGTACTTATTTCCCTCTTCTTCACGTTCAAGCAAATCAAAGCCATCATGGCATTCATAAAAGTTGGGTTCAGTAAAACTCCCTTGAATAGGTCTGTCAAAGTCGATGATGACAGATCCCGATGGTTCACAAATTCCTGTTAAAAGACAGACTGACAATTGATTGCGTTCAAATTGTCACTTAGTATATGTCTTCATTCATGAAATGGCACACAGAGGCACAAACGTTTTGGTCAACATTGAACTTTGTACAGTTGTGCTTCCTCATAAGAACTCCTACTGTTTGTCGACATTCTGTTTAATGTATGCTTGTGGGAAATACAAAATATGTATTGTAGATATATTCAAATCGAGGACAGTGATGGTTTGAAAAATAATTAATTGAATATGATGACAGCCTTGTGTTCATTGTTATTCATACGTGGTTACGATACAAAAACAAATACAAACCGTCACTCTGGCAGTATGTTGTTGCGTTGCTTCCCACTCGCTTGGCTGATTACCAGGGTTCGTCTTCTTTCTTCTTCTTTTCCTCTCTTGAGGGGGTGTGGATGGTGATAGGGTAGAGATGGCACCGGGCTCCTCGTGGAAAAATCTGAAGAATTACACACGGTGTTATTTCAAACTGCGAAGGAAGTAGATTCAGGATCTAATTTATTATTAGCTCATCAGGCCTGAAAGGCCCGATGGCCTTATGGCATGGCATGGCGTCCGGCGTCTGTCCGTCCGTCAGTAAACTTTTCGACTTCTTCTCCAGAACCAATGACTCTAGAGAGCTGAAATTTTATGTGCAGACTCCTTGGCCAATGGGGATTCTAAATTGTAGATTTCGTGACCCCAAATGGGGTCAGATCCTTAAAAACCTATTTTCATCTTCTTCTCCAGTTCCAAAAGGTTTAGAGAGCTGAAAAGTTGTGTGCAGACTCCTTGGCCAATGGGGATTCTAAATTGTAGATTTCGTGACCCCGTGACCCCACATCCTTAAAAACCTATTTTCATCTTCTTCTCCAGTTCCAAAAGGTCAAGAGAGCTGAAAAGTTGTGTGCAGACTCCTTGGCCAATGGGGATTCTAAATTGTAGATTTCGTGACCCCAAATGGGGTCAAAGTGGTTATGATCTAAGAACCTATCTTTTGCTGGTAAACAATAACTTAAATATTCAACTTGAGATAATCCTGATGAGCTACAGAGCCCATGGCTCTATTTTTAGAGTAAATAATGGTCATGGTTATCTAATAGAATTGACGTCACTGTGTTAGTAAAATTGTGTAATATTCGGTAATCCATTTCTTAAAAAATACAAAAAAAGTTCAAATAAAAATTTAGTATTATGGTCATTGAGTCAGATACCCTATTATTGAACTAACCTTTTATCACACGACTGCATACAAACAAGTTCCGAAAATGTTAGCTTTTGCAAATATCATAAAATAATAATTAAATTAGAATTACAATTATTTTTTTTTTCAATGATTTACTTTGTGACAAAGATACATTTATCAATTAAAATTTTAACTACAACTATTCACTACACCGTCAATAGAAACGGTATCGCCTATACCATTTAATTCAATTGTATATTCAATTTATAAGAATGATAAGATCCATGATACAATCTTGAGTGTTTTGAATAGGCTAGCTATTGCAACTATGTTGCCTGTACGATCGATACGTTATCTATACTACATATTATAATTTCAGATATAATAATAATAGAATACTTTAAATGCGCATATATCCATGTGCTATACATGCTCATAGCGCATAAGAAGATAGAAGGGGAAAGGAATTAAAAAAGAAAGGCAGTTCTGAAGAAATGAGTCTAGTTGTCACTTGAAAGTTGACAGTTCTTGGCAATCACGCAGATGTTGAGGCAGTTGATTCCGCGAAGGGGAAAGATCTTTGTCCGTAGGTGGATGTGTTCACTGTAGGAGGCACAAGAAGATTCTTGTCCTGAAAACGCAGTGTTCTGGATGGTCTGTGGAGAGTCAGAGAGTCAGCCAGATATGAAGGGGGAGATCGAGAGAGGCATTGGAAGGTGAGACAGAGAAGCTTAAACAGTATCATGTATTCAATTGGCAGCCAGTGAAGGAATTTGAAGAGAGGTTAAAAACTTAAAACAGATATGCTTTTTTCGTTTTATAAATATGAAATAGTTCGTAATTTTAAAAAAAAAAGAACAATCATGTTAAAAACAAGAGTTTGCCACTAACATGGCAATGTCCCCCGCCTCTGACATTGAGTTTAGTTTGACACATCATTTGGTCAAAAGGAGCTACTTCATATATTGCATTACAGGTAAAAAGTGTCATGATCAGCAAATTTGAAGACTTTGGGTGCTTGTGTTCATGAGATATAACAAAGAGTTCGAAAAGTGGTCGAAGTGTCATAGTCACCTTGACAATAAGGACAAGGTCACCAAAATCACTGGTGTCTGCGTCATCCCCCAATGTAGACTGACACCAATTGAAGACTTTGGGTCCAACCGGTCATGATATATCGTGTTAACACGAGTTCGAAAAGTGGTCAAAGTGTTGTGGTGACCTTGAAATTAAGGTAAAAGTCACCAAAATCGACTGGTGTCTGGATAATCGGCCAAAATAGGCTGTCAGAAAATATTAAGACATTATGTCCAACTGGTCATGATATATCGCATAACAAGAGGTCTAAGTGTCGTGGTGACCTTGAACATAAGGTCAATCGACTGGCGTCTGTGCCATCCCCCAATGTAGCTTGGCACCAAATGTGAAGACGTTGGATGCAATGCTTCATGATATATCGCGTTAACAAGAAATGTGACGGGACGACGTATCACTCGACAGGAGCCTACTCAAGGGACTCCTGTATTTGTTACAGCCTTTATGGTAGGCAACCACAATATCAAGGCTGACTACGCTAAACAGGTAACCACTGTTACCATAAACTTTGGCATGTCCAAACCCAAAAGGAGAGGACAGCGTCAACAAACCACTCAAGCACAAACAAACTATTCTTTCACCTGAAGCATGTTTTTGCCCTTTTTGATCAATTTAATGATTCAAGAGACTAAATAAATCCAATGTCAATCACTCATTAAACTAACAAAAAAAAGCATGTACAAAACCAATAAAGTATACACCCCCCCTTCGCTTTCCATCGGCTTTGTTCCAAAATGGCGGCGTTGAAGAAACATTTGTTCACTATTCTCTTAGAGGAAGTGTCAGATGACTTGCAAGTGGACATAGCTATGATGAATTTTCAATCACAAAGAAAGCGTAGACAAACTTTGGCTATTTTTCCAGCTGGTTTGGAGTCGGAAATCAAACGAAGAAGGTCTTAGCCTGCAGTGAAAATAAACAATAACATTGTCGATGTGGTTCACCGAGTACGATGATCATGATTTTAGGTCGCATTTTCGAGGTGAGTTGGGGTTTAACGCCGCTTTCAAGAGTATTTCACTTATATCGCGGCTGCTAGTATTATGGCAGGGAGAAAGCCCGCAACGCCATGTGGCTATGCTCGCATTTTCGAATGAACAGAAGTTCAGTTGAGGAAGGTCACTTTGTTTGAATTTTAAGCGAGTTGTGTTTCATTGAAAATTAAATATAATTGAATGCAACCGTGACATGTTCTACAGTATTAGATAATAGGAATCTTAATCATTGGAGCCTTTGTCCTAAAGAGAATAATACACTGTTATGTTGTGGCGTTTAAAAAGAAAATTACTGATTATTTAAACACCAATAAACCACAAGATTAAATAGCCTACATCCGTATGTACTATTGCAGTATGATAGCCCTACTGTTATGGTGATCCTGCTTAATAATTAGGCCATTACAAATTTAATTAATTATCATGATTATGCATACAAATGTAAATAATCTTTCTTTGTGATGTCATTAACACTGCAAAGAAATATGACAAAAGTAGTGCATACTTAATAGCTTATTATAACATTTATTTCATTTGATAACAAAGATTGCTCCTTTTACACCTCGTCGGACAGTTGACATGGAGACGAAGACCCTGGCATTTCTCTGGACACTGGCCAACCAGGAGTCGTTCCGTTGTGTTAGTGACCGATTTGGATTAGAAAGGGACAGTTACAGAGAATATTCATCAGTGTCTGTGACAGTGTTAACGAGATAATGTCTCACTACATAAGCTGGCCTACCTTGCAGGAAGCATATGTAAATATTCAAGAGTTTGAAGAATCATGGGGTTTTTCCAATGTTGTTGGGGCAATGGATGGGACGGCATAAACATCAAACCTCCTCAAGTCACCCGTGATTCCTATATAAACAGGAAAGGTCAACCTGCCATGAAGACTCAGGCTGTTTGCAATCAACGCATGGAGTTTATTGATGTGTTTAGTGGCTGGGCTGAGTCAGTGCACGCCCGGATGTATCGTAACAGTCCACTTGCTGTCAAATTATCTAACGCTACAATGACTTCATGCCACCCAACTCTCATCTTTTGGGAGATACAGCCTATCCATTACAGTTGCATTTAATGACTTCTTTTAGAGATAATGGTCATTTAACTGAAGCACAGAAGAAGTACAACAGAATTCACAGTTCAGCCAGGCAGGTTGTTAAAAGGAGTTTTGCCTTTCTGAAGGGAAAGTGGCGCAGGTTGAAATACCTGGACATGGATATGCTAGAAAAAAATCAAAATTTTATCGTGGCTGCTTGTGTGTTACACAATTTAATTCCTAAACTTGAAAGAAGAGATGAAAAAGAGCTCGATGAAGATATTAATAACGACGACAACAACGATGGATGTGGACTAGCTGATAATGAAATCAGAGAAACTGCTGCATTTGAGAAAAGAAGAATGATTATCGGCAACTTATGATTAAACTGTGTTCACACAACCAGAATTTGTATTTGACTATCAAGTTGACTCGCTTTCTCCAAAAGTGTCAAGTGAAGATAAGACTTTCAAGAGTGTTGGCATATTATAAAAATGTAATTCAAAGTGTACAATGAATTGATTAAACAAAATGCAAAACATTCAGTTCTGTGCTGCTGAATTAGGACTAGGACACTTCCAGTTGTATTACCCGGGTGCCTAGCGTAAAACATTTTAGCTCCTCAGGTCTATAAGGCCAGCTGGGTTTATAGCATGGGCAGTCATCTTTTCGCTTGCTCACAAAGTAATCACACCATTTATCAAGAACCGACTTAATCATTTGTGGACTTCCTAAAGGGAAGGAAAAATGATAAGTATGACAATTGATATTAGTATTATATCACATTTATAGGTCACTTGTAATTCATTTTTTTCATATGTAAAAACACACTTTAAAATGAGACGGATGCAAGATTGAAATTATTGTCATTCCCTTTATCCAAAAAAGAAATGTAACACTTTCGCATACTACTATATATTTTGTACTACCCATTGGTTGAAAATGGGTCTACAACAATAATGCAATTTGATAACTGAGTGTTCATTGGATATGTCAAACATGACAAAATTAATACATTCTGTAACAATAATGCAAATTGATAAATGGATATGTCAAACATATGTCATTGATAATATATTCAAACTGTGATCTGGCACAAGACTGAAGAGATTCACAAAAATGTAGAATATACAACAATAAAACTGGTAACTGAGTGATCAATGGATATGTCAAACATGACAAAAATTATCCATTCAAACTAATATTTTGGCACAAAACATACATAAAGTCTACTGAGCATGTTTCATTAAGAGACTCACAAAAATGTAGAGTGTACAACAGTAATGCAAATTGGTAACTGGGTGATCATTGGACATGTCAAACATAGCAAAAATAATACATTCAAACTGATATTTTGGCACAATACATACATAAAGTCTACTGAGCATGTCACATTAGTATATTACACAAATGTAGAGTGTACAACAATACTGCAAATTGTTAACTGAGTGGTCATTGGATATGTCTAACATGGCAAAAATAATACATTCAAACTTATAGTTTGGCACAACACATACATAAATTCTACTAAGCATATTACTTTGAGATTCACAAAAATGGTGTCAATATCAATGACAAAATGGTAACGGTGATACATCACTATGATCAGATATGTACACATGATTTCCTGATATCAATTAAACATAACATGATAACATAACAAGTACAAGTCTTATGAAGACAAAAGTGTTTTTTTAATTACCAACAAGAGAAATAACCACACAAAAAAATACCATTGGTATTTTATTCACTCTCACAAGCACAACTTCCATGCTCTATAATATGAACTAATCAGTAATACATTTCAAATAAATTCATTTAATTATCTTCTTTTTGTTGGTTCTTTTGAGCAAATATTTCAATACAGTAAATTTTCAAGGGCTATTAAAAAGTTTGTAAGGACAATTTAAGGCAAACTTGAAAAAAGTCTTATTCAAGACAAGATGTACAATTTATTGACTGTTCAAGCCTGTTCTTATTAAGTAATTGTGTATTATTTCTGAACAATTTTCAAAGCATCTGTCAAGTCTCTTTAAATATTGTTTCGGTCTTCTTGGAGGAAAAGTGTCCTTTCTTGGAGTTCGGTCAGACGCCTAAACTGTGGCTGTGCTGCCTCTCCTCCTGCACGACCTGGAGGTACAACGCTGGAGGAGCTGGTGTGGCGGAGCTCCTTCTCCCGCTTCCTTCTCGGGGTCTCCTGGTCAGCAACAGGTGCAGGACGACGAGGGGTTGAAGAAGCTCCTGGTGATGTCACTGCAGCTTTCGTAGGAGTGGGTGATATTGAAGGGGCGGATGCCGTATTCAGCATGGAACCGACAGTAGAAATGGGGTCAAATGCCGGATCCGAGTCCATCGTTTGGAGAAGGTCATAGCAAGCCCACCTGGGAGGACCTCCAGCGCCGCTTTGCCTTAGCTTCTCTCTAATCCGGCGATATGTTGTCTGCAGATTTCGTATTTTGCGGTCGCACATTTGGCCGGTCACCATGTGTCCATTTGCATACATGGCTGCAGCAAGTGTTCTCCAAAATGAAGTTCTGCTACCAATCTTCTTCAATTCATCCTTTCTCTCTAGAAAAAGAGTGAGGAGAAGAGTGGTGGCGACATGGGCCCAGTGAAACTACAAGTCATCTGAAAGGAAATAATCCTCTGAATTATTATACAAAAATAATTTGCTTTTGCAATTGCCTTTTAAAAATCAAAAGATGTCAATAGTGGTAGCAATTGTTACCAACTTTATGAATCAGTTGAACAAGAGATCCATAGTATTGTTGTTGACTTCAGAGAATGATGAGGTCAAAACAACATGCTCGAAAAGTCACAACTAGATTAAAGCTGATTCAGTGACATTTATAAGATAAATAGTTGTGTTTGTAAAATTTCTGGGATTCGTTGCTATTCAACACCCGCAAATTTAGTTTAAAACCGACGGCGTAATGTAATTTGCGGGAGTTGAATAGCAATGAATCCTGGACATTTTACAAACGCAATTATTTATCGATATTGTAACATGACCGTTAGTTATCAGGCGTCTTGAAACGACCTATCTTTTTGCGTACCTATCTCCGAGTGGAAAGGACTTTGCGACGGTTCCATTTTTGTAAGAGGTGTGGTAAGGTCAAAACAAATGTAAATACTCGGCGTAATATGTATCAAAATTGAAAAGGTGGCATGTTATATTATCTCACCTGGATTTTCCGCTTCCTGACTGGCTCCATCTTGAGCACTTTATGAGGAATCTGTAGATGATGTAGATCTTGACACAGGTGGTGGTGTGGACGATGTTTAGTTGCTTGACTGTCATCTTCCTGTGTTGTCCAAGTCTGTGAGGTCAAGTACATCCGTGTTTGGAGCCAGAGAAGAGTATATACTATCGTATACATTTGGATCTGATGAAATGAATAAACTTATTGTTAAAACATTATTTAGGTGATTATTTTCACACAATAAACAATCATATCTAGGGCTATGTATTGCTTAAATTTGTGTATTGCGATACGTATTGCTGAACTGTAATCTATTGCAATATGTACCACAATATATTGCAAGATCCTCTGACAATGAGCTATTTCTCTAGAAACCATTTTAACTAGTGCCAATGATATTGCAACATGCTAAATAAACTCTACATTCAACTTTTATACTTCTTTTTGCAGTTTAAACACGACACATTTGAAAAAATTACTTTCAGATCGTTAAAAAGATCATTTGTAATACAGTCCAAGAAACATTCTAGTCCTTCAAAATAATTTTCTTAATACAAGTTAAGCAAGTAAATGTGCCTTTTACAAGATAAATTTATAAATTTGACTTAATATGTGTTGGTGCAATATATTGCGACATGAAAATCGTATTGCAATACGTGTATTGCACAACTCTGTATGATTGCATAACAGAACAAGTTTATGCTATGTTAAAGTAACACAATGTAATAATCAGTGATAAATGCAATCCCTTGCATTCCTCTGTGCATTGTCATAGTGTTTGGTCAGCTCCCCGTTACTTGACATGGTATCCACCATTTTAATTATTTCTGTTCTGTAGTTCCCTATATAACAAAACAATGAATTCATAACTTCAAACTATGACATAAATTCTAGTCAGTCGGAACAAAATCTGCAGGGAGGCCATGCACCTGTCACCTGTCTTTCAATTAGGTTGGGTGATGTCTGATTTGTATGTGACATAACCCGAATAACAAATAATGATGCAATAATTAAGTTAGTGTCTTATGCTCACTTGCTTTCGCTCCATGCATTCTCTTAACATATAATGGACATGTGCAGGTAATGATTTCAGAAATGCACATGAAAGTGATGTGAGTGTTCCAAAATGCAATAGCAGCAATACAAAAGAGTTGATTAAAAAACATGCATAAAACGTATTATAATTCTATAGCATAATTTCCTTCCTAGCTGACATGTGTTTGTTATCAAACTTGAATAACTCACTGCTGAAAATTATTCTTGCAATAGCTTATTTAACTTATAGATCTAAGTATATGGAAAGTATGCAAACAGACCTTTGGCCGCTGACTGTGGTGCTAACAACGTGCTTTGTCAGGCAGAAAATAGCCAAAGTATAATGAATGGAATGCAATGAAACTTTAGGAAGATTATTGTAACTGAAAACAAGCATTAACAAAACTGCAATTAAAATACCTTCTTTGAGTAAAGCTGACTGCTGTGGTGTAACCATCAGGGTCAAAACACCTTGTGCACCTTCCACCGATACATATTGAGGAGCCATCTTGAATTTTCCCGCGCTGCCGTCCGCAGCGACTGTTGGCTTTGCTGCCCGTGGATGCGCATCGCTTTACGCAGCAGACTGTTGTTTAAGGAATTTCCGTCAAGCGCTTTACAGCGATGCGACTGAGCAACGCACCGCAGAGCTAGGGATGTACCGTTGGTTAGGGCTTCCACGGATACTCGAGTACTCAAGTACGAGTCGGGTTTAGCTGGACTCGAGTCCATTTTCTTGGACTCGAGGACTCGATAAAAGATTACTCTATTTCACATTAATTTCATCCTTTGCAAGTCATATACATGTCGTGCCTGAAATAAGATTTAACAACAACTATATGTCGTGGTTATACCACATTACCTTCCATACGTTACAAGTCACAGTCACACCAGCGTTGGTCGAATCGGCTACTTTCATTGCCACAGTCACAAATTTCAGTGAAAATCATACAATGCAACCAAATAAAATATTGAATGATGACATCAGATGAAATTTATACCAACACATGTAAGTGAATATGAAGCTTATGTGGTTTATATGACTTTTGTTCATTAATTTTCTATGTTGGTCGAATTGACAAGCAACAGTAGACATGATTCAAATTTATTACTGAATGTTACGCTTTTTCATAACAAAGATAAACTAAATGTATTCTCTTAATATTTATTATATTTGTTAAATAAAAAGGCAATCATTTAAATCTTATATCATAACAGAATAATGATAATGATGCCGACATATGAGGTGAAATAATCCATGTCAAGTGCATGGTCAAATCACCAGGGGCACAACCAATCAAAATGCGAGAATTTTAATAGCTTGGACATAATCAACCCACATATGGAATATGAAACGAATTTACAGATTAAGAAGGAATGTACACCTCTAAGCGGTCCATTTCTTAGTAGGGATGTGAATTTATCAACGAATTGTTGACATTGAATTAAAACGTATCTTTCTAAACCTATAGAAGTAGGATAATATGTTTTTAATAAATTCTATTTGTTTACTACGTCTTAATTATTATCATTAAATATCTCAACCAATTTCTACTTGATACTTGCCACCCTTCATGAAATGATCAAGACCATTCTCTGTTTATAAACATGGCAGGAAGTTTAGAGACCATGTGAGTTAGCCTTATATATACTGCAATGATTTTCAAGATTATCGCTTTCTTTATCAGTTTATATATGGTTTCGATTATAAACATTAGACATCACATTCATACCTCGCTATTCCATATCGATATGTCTTACACTTGATATGAAATTAGAACAATGACACGCTGTCACACATTTATTCAACAGTACCCCTTTCTGTAACCTGTATGCCTTTATGCAATTTTCCTTCTCTGTCATCTACATGCCTTTATCACAGAGATAGAAAATAAATAACCTAAATATCGTTTTATTTGAACCTAAATAGATGTTAGATTTATCAACTGTAGTGCTGAACGTTGCATGGGTACTGAGGGACATATGGCCACATTGTATCGCTAAACGTACATGATGATGATGATGATGATGATTATGAAGAAGTTTGAAAGTTTGTGGATTACGAAAAAGAACACATTACCCAGACTTTATTGAAATAGTAGAACATTATAATATCATAGGACTTCAGAAACCAAAAATGATAACTTAGATGACATAGAAATAGATGGATTTAAAGTGTACCTAAAACATAGAACTAACTGCTCAAGAAAATCGGGAGGTGTTGGAATTTCTTTTAAAAACCGGTTAGAGAAATTTATAACTATTTCAGACGACGAAAACAATAATAACTACATCTTATGGATACAGATTTCAAAAGTGTTACTCAATATTGATCAGGATATGTATATGGGTTTTGTATGCTTACAACCTGAAGGATCCAAATACGTTAACGACGATGCCTTTGTCGAATTAGAACAGTCAACTTTGAATTACCTTTCACTTAGTAATTATGTAAAATGTATTGGAGATTTTAACGCGAGAACAAAGAACTTAAGTTATTATGTCGTTATTGATGAACATATCGTGGAGGAGTTCAGTCTAGACGTAGACAGTATGACCAGCGAAGTGAACCCAGAGATTGACTCTCAAGATAAAAGCACAAATAATTTCGGCTTTAGAATGTTAGAAATATGTAAGAATTTGAATATGTTCATTTGTAATAGAAGATTTGGCAATGATAAACAGGTGGGTCAAACGACATGTAAAAATAAGTTTGTTGTCGACTATGTAATATCATCGCCGACGTGTTTACCGCCTTTAAGACAATTTGAAATACTCGACTTCTCATCTTTATTCCGATGTTCATGTCCAACTCCATGTCACGTTGCCGTCTGCTACTAGTAATCCTGTATAGATGAACAAACTCAATACACTCCGAATCAAACAGACAATAATACAATGTCCTCTAGACCAAAGCGTTATGAATCCAACAAATCAGATGTTTTCTGTAACAACTTAGACATTGAAAAACTATCACATCTCAACCAACAGGATCACTCTGATAATGCTTAATCTGATGAAATCAACAACTTTGCTTCAGGTATAGCACACGTGCTGGTGCAGGCTGCTCGTGAAACATTCGGAGTACGAGGTCGCCGTGCTTATAAACAAACACAGAAGAAGCAGAATAAACCATGGTTCTATGATCAATGTAAATTTATGAGAAAAAAATCCACAAGACTAAGAAGAAATACAATAAATATAAAACATCATCAAACCGATGTAACTTGCAATTAATATCAAAATCTTACAAAATATGTTTGAATAAGGGCTATCAAAATCAATTTTAGGGAAAACATGAAATATTCACCTAAAGAGTACTGGAAGATGTTGAATAATAGAAATAAGACACCTGATATACAATGTATATCCCGATCTAGACACGTTCTACAATATCTATAAGTCTATTAACGAAAATTACTGTGCAATTAAATGTTGACTCCTATGACACTGATATTTTGAATAACCCTATAACAGAGGAAGAGATTGTTACTGCAGTCACAAACCTGAAGCGCAATAAATCATTAGGTGTAGACCTTGTTGAAAACGACTATATGATAAATGCCATACAATTTTTTCCTCCATCGTTACTGAAACATTTTAATTTGACCTTTCATTCTGGTTCTGTCCCAGAAAGTTGGCTTAAAGCAATGATACAACCGCCGTATGAAGGCAATGCAGACGTAACGGTTGCGAACTCATACCGCCCAATTACAATATTGTCTTGTTTTGGAAAGTTGTTCACGTCTATCTTGAATAATTGATTAACCAATTTCCTGAATAAAAACAATATTTTAAGCCCCACCCAGGCAGGATTCGGGAAAGGTTATTCGGTATCTGATAATCTTTTCGTAATACAGATGCTTTCAGAAATGATAAAACTAATTTGTATTGTGTCTTCATTGACTTTACCAAAACGTTCGATACGGTTTGGCGTATTGGTTTGTGGCATAAGATGGTCAAAACGGAACAAATGGGAATTTCTGAATCTGATAAAGAATATGTACTATGACATAAAAAGTCCGCAGTTATGCTTGATAAGTATTGAATACCTTCCACTGTTAATCTGGTGTTAGACAAGGTGAAAATTTATCACCATTAGTGTTCTCTATATTCATAAATGACGTAGACAGCTTTTTGCTAGAAAGGAATTGTAAAGGTGTTGACCTCGAATGTAATGAAGATGTAGATACAATGACTGTTCCAAAACTGATAATCTTATTATATGCTGATGACGCTGTTCATTTCGGTGAAACCCAAGTGGAAAAACAAACATCATTAGATACATTTCAGCAGTATTGTTCCATGTGGAAATTACAAGTAAATCTCACAAAAACAAAAGCACTCATTTTTGGTATCGGCCCTGCGAGTGAATCTAAAAATTCATTCGTCTACCAAAACCAAAATATTGAGATTGTCGATATGTATCATTACTTGGGTATCAGACTTCATAGAAATGGTTGATATGTTAATGCAATCAAATCACTTGTCGAGAGCGCAACAAAAGCCATGTATGCCCTTTTGAAAAAAGCTCGGAATATAAATTTACCTTTTGACACTATGATTGTTCCAATGATTGTTTAATGGATCTGAAATTTGGGGATTCGAAAACTTAAGTATTATTGAAAGATTACACCTTAGATTTTTAAAACTCATCTCCTCCTTAAGAAACACTACACCAAACTTTGCTCTCTATGGTGAATTCGGTCGAGAACCAATTTATATCAAAATATATAAACGTGTTGTAAGCTTCTGGCATACGATTGCTACTTATACCACTATTCTGAAAACCTCCAGTATCTTGTTTAATTATATAAAGCCCCAGATATGTTAGTTAGATTGAAGTGGTTTTCTTTTGTTAAAAAAAGTATATCACACTGTGGGTTAAATGAAATATATGATAATCCTGCTTTTTGCACAACCAAGTGGCTAGCCTCAACAGTTTAACAGATACTAAAGGGTCAAACTTACAAAACTGGAGAAGTTCAATAGAGCAAAGCTCAAAGAGATTTTATTACAAATACTATAAATAAGATTTATCATTTGAACCATACCTTTTAATGTCAAAGGCAATATGTTTACCTATTCATAAATTAAGAACTATTAACCATTATCTGTCTGTTGAGACTGGCAAATGGACAAATACAACTAGACATAAACGTTTGTGCAAATTATGTAATTCACCCGCTGTTGATGATGAGTTTCATGATCTGTTCAGGTGCCAAGCACTTCACCAGCAACGGCAGCTGTATTCCCGTTAACACCTGGCCCAATTTCTATACACTTACAAAATTGTTATGTAAAAAAACTGCCAAAAATGTTAAGAATTTGTCAAAGTTTATCACATTATCAATTGCAATTTGGATGTTAATACACTAAAGTAATGTTTGTATGATACTGTAAAGACAACTTTGTATTATGATAATATGTATTTTATATAAATACCATCTTGGTGTATGTATGTATGTATATATGTATGTATGTTCATTATACCCATGTACCATCGTTAGTGGGTATTGAGAAATAAAAACCTTTGAACCTATTAATCTTTTTTCAGTGTTGCAAGTTAGGCCATCATTCTTTTCAATTAGATGTTCTATTGTCCAGACGCTGTCCTATCCAGTTGTGTTCAACAGAGAACATTCCGCTTGTAGATCTAGACAATGTCACTTTCCTTTTACTTTAATGTACAATTGGCCGACAGTTCCACGAATACATTTATTTCACAGTAGATTCGAAAGTCTGCTAACTGTTTATAACAGGGAGTGTTAGTTTGTCTGAAAAAAAACACCTAACACGTCCTTATCCCAAACTTGTAATAAGTATACTTTTTCATGAATATTGTCTTCTATTTATAATTTTCAGTTGAATACCATGAAGCTTTTTTTCTGGTATGTTATATGTATGCTTACCATTAAAACTTTCTGTATTGTACAACTTGTGGAACTAATCAAGAACATTTGATGTTAATATGTTGGTGTGTCTACTACCTCCGTGTCGTTTATTGTTAGCTTTTACAATTATTCTATTAAAAAAGCAATTAACTTAAATCTTTCGTGCTAATGACTGCATTATTGTCCAAGTGGCTAAAACAGTAATTACGCGGATATCAGCCTATATCAGAGACCATTGTTCCATCTGGCCCTGGCTTATTATGACAACACAGTAACAATCAAAATGCAAGAACAATGGCGAATCTCCTAGCGCTGGTACCCTTTGGATATTTTTAGTAAATTTCAGATGTCATTAGCGCTTATATATGTATTACTTTTGTTGGTTGTTAGGTATTATCAGCTTATCAGCCCTTGTTTGTTGTCTGTGCCACGTGACGTTTGCACAAGAAGCTTGGTTAGGTGATATCTATAATTTTCTTCAAAAATTGGTGAATTGTCCGAATTTTTAAAAATTAAAACACAAATTTAAGACTTCGACCCTGTTGCAGAGATAGTTACTATCAACATTATGAATTGTTCATAATTTCAGTATAAAAGTGATAACTATTTTTGCCTGGTTGTTTATTTACTCGCAGGACAAACGATTACTTTAC
The DNA here is from genome assembly GCA_936450465.1 of Gibbula magus. NCBI lineage: Eukaryota > Metazoa > Mollusca > Gastropoda > Trochida > Trochidae > Gibbula > Gibbula magus. The sequence goes on along the minus strand of OW388289.1, from coordinate 61,882,031 downwards.
CTACAAATTCGAAAATAATACTGACAAGTTTAGATTTATTACCTCCGTGACTTGTCTTGTCTATATGTAAAAAAGCGAGCACAGAATTTTTCAGGTCAGCCACTTGAAATATCATATAAGAATTCTATTGAATACCAGTAAATCAGTCTCGTAGCAGACAGATCCAATTCTGAAAGCTCAAGAAGAAGTCACTCTTGATATCTCATTACATGGCAGCCGCCTCATGTATATTATAGAGGAAACTAAACGACCCATGCCACACTATTTTGATAAAAGAGCAAAATCGAATTTGATACCAAATCAGTCGATGGTGTTAAATCGAATGAAGTTTAGTATTCTATTTATTACTTTAATCAAATAGCCAACAGTGTGATGAAGGTAACACCCCAGTTAAACCCATACCCTAGTGATAACACTGCTATGTCAAGACTATAGTGGATCATACATGTAGAGCTATCACATTAAATATTGTCTTATAGATATGATATTATACAATTATAGACTGGTGATTCGGTCAATACCTGTTTTTATGGACCCGAGAAAACAATATTGACCAAGGACGAGGTCCGAGGTCAATATTGTTTTCTCGGGTCCATAAAAACAGGTATTGACCGAATCACCAGTCCATAATTGTTTTATTAGGTATTTGACACGGGAACGAAATGAAAACAATGAAATACAGTCAAAAATGTAATTTGGTTTGAACAGCTGGGACTACAGTCAGATGACGTCATGGTACAATAGCATGACGTCATGCAACAATCGTTTGACGTCATGCAACAATCGATTGACGTCACTCAAGTCAATATTGCTTTTGGTCGGACCCGGGCTGGAGTCAATATGCTTTTCTGTCGACGGTCACGTGATCGCCTTTCGACCAATCAGATCGCTGGAAAAACACGCTCACATAATAATGCAGTTTATTCCACAGGCGAGTGATAAAACTGGCAGATAACAGCCGAGATGGAAAACTTCAGAAAACATCAAATTTAGTTGATTTTAGATTGAGAATGTCAACCATTGGTTGTCACAACGTCCTTGGGGTCGTCTTGGTGGTCATTTCGCATTTCACATCAAAATGTATCTCGTTAGCAGTCAAAGCCTATCATGTTTGGCGTTAGCAGTCAATCTCAGTTGTTATTATATTTCAGTTTGATGATGATTTTTATGTTCCTGTTGGTGGTGACACTTCACTTGTTGACATGTAATGGGTTCATGACAAGTTCACTCTCTGCGATTGATGTGTACTTCCCCATTACATAGAAGTCAAGTGTAAGCACATTTGCGCTTTATCAATACCTGACGTGACATACAATTAGGGAGCAGGTACACAATCAATCTTGTATATACATTCAACTGGTTACTCTTAACAGTATTCCTACTTTCATTTTAAGTATTTTTTAAATTAACGTAACTTATGTCAATAATAATAGCCATAAACACAAACATTTATTTTCTCATAAAAGGGTTTTATATCTTGATAACTCAATATAGGTTGTTTACTTTCATCTTAAATTGTCATTATTAGGTGGATAATATAATAAGAGTAACTTTAACATGTTAATATAATAAGAGTAACCTTAACACCATGTTAATATAATAAAAGTGAGTGAGTGAGTTGTTGTTTTACGCCGCTTTCAAGAGTATTTCACTTATATAGCGGCTGCTAGTATTACGGCAGGGAGAAAGCCCGCAACGCCATGTGGCTATGCATTGCGGTGAAACCTGCGAGCAACGGTTGGAACTAGCGAACCATTGGTGGTACTACTCTGAAATTCAGTGTAGCATTGCACCCAAACCTGACTGCGTGTAGAACAGTTCTCTACTGCAGACAAAGTTGCCGTGCCCCTGGTGGGATTCGAACCCCGGACCTCTTGATCCGAAGACGAACTATATAATAAAAGTAATCTTAACACCATGTTAATATAATAAAAGTAGCATTGACCCCATGTTGATACAATAAAAGTAACCGTAACCTCATGTTATAAAACCGCCTGTTACTTTACCTTCTCAACATTCTACAGTAGTTCTGGAGACCACACATCTTTTATCTTCCCCACTTAATGATACATCATGGCGTCAGACCAGTGTTTTATGATTATATCAGTCACTGGCCGCAGTGAAAATATAAGTTATTTTCACAGCAGATAAATAGACAATTTATTTCACTGATAAATCCCGATATTTCATTGCTCGTCAAATAATACACATCTTTTATCATCCCCACCTAATGATATATCATCATTATTTTCACTTGTATATAATTATTCATATCAACTGACGCAAATGCATCTAATCTATATGTCCCTACTTTCAAACTTGGACACCTCGCTTCGTCAACTGCATAAGTCTTCCTTTCAAGGGACGTGTGACCTTTAATTACAACAAAGACTGCCATGTGGTATGTAAGTAAATACATATAGTCCAATATTAATTCTTATATTTTGCTCACAGACAATGTTCCTAAGAAGCCTTACCTAATGGTGTAGGCATTTCTTTCACTTGTGTATTAACATCAACCGACATGAATGCACCTAGTATTGGTTCCTACTATCGACTCTTTGATTCTTCCTTCTGACCTGTTACCTTTAAATCCAACAAAGCCTGACTTTGAGGTATGTAAATCAGTTCTGAAATCAAGAAGTCACTATGTATTCATGACAGTGGATGCAAATGTAACTAGCATGAGATACATGTCCAGACTCCACTATTTCGCTACATCAACTCTACACGTTTCCCATGTGAATAGAAGTGACATCTCAGAACTTGCGAAAGAAAATCTGAATAATATTTGGAACTATCATCGATGAGTTATTATTTTATGCATAAGGAATTATCATGATGCATTTGTTGATGTGGTAAATTTATCCAATCATGTATTGCTTGCTTGTATTCTGACCATAGCATTACTGAAAAGGGTTACATACAGGGTTGCACGTGCCTGTGATTGTAAAGGTTTTATTGTTAACAAAACATTGAGGTCTAGTTTGATGGAAACACGATATGAACTCCATTTATAATCACATATATACTATGAAGACATTTGTGTTGACCCAACAAAGAGCAGTTAGTTTATGTGACATTACTACTTATTATCAAACTGAAGTATAATATTGCAGTCCCGTATTTTGTTAGTTTTGTGAAGTGGTAGGTATGCTGGCCTCTCAAACCAAAGACTCGGGTCCTCATCACGGCGGAGACATCAAACGTTTGTGATCTTGGTTTCATATTGCCATGTGTTCTTGAAAACGACACTTTATCCACATTACACTCAGTCTACCCATATGTAAAATGGGTATCTGAACACGAGAAGTAGGGACCTTTTCGGTTGCGCGAAGTTCTTATAGTTGTGGCAGCGAAGGAACATATATAAGGGTCTGACAGTGAACAGTACCGCGTGTTCAGGACCGCGAGTACCCGCTTGGCGTGTACGCGCGTATCCGCTAACCGCTCCTGAACGGAAACTTAGGTCGCGAGTACTTCCCAAGATAATTTCAGAATATCATCACCATTTAGGAAAAAATAGGTGCATTGCACAATGCAATCGACCAAATTTCAATTGAGGGGGTAATAGAAGAAAGAAAAATGAGGTAATCAAACTTTGTGACACGCGACTCCATCTTGGTGAGACTGCTCCAATGCGTTCACTTGTGTATTCGTGAGTACGCGTGAACTCATTGTTGTTCAGAAGCGGAATACTCGCGAATACTCGCGAGTACTCGCGGTTCTGAACACACCTCTGGCCTGGTCATTCTGATTGATGTAATTCTCCAGGAATATCTTGTTGTATAGCATATTCACACATGAACAAGAATGTAGATAAAGACTCTAACTCTTGAAATCATTATTGAATCGCATTCCATAACTTAAAGAGCAAATGGTTATAAGCGGTAAAAAGAGCTGCACCAATAAACGAGTTGATGACAAAAAATATTGTCCTTGCTGTACCTCCAACATTCAGCTATAGAATGTCACACAAACTAATAAGTTGAACTCAAGGTTTAATGTTCATGTATATTTAAGGAAAGAGATCTACAAAACCTCACATGTGGACAGACAGACAAACATCAACCGTTCAACATAAGCTCCTTTGACCTTATTGATGAATACCTCTCTTAGATGATGATAGGTCATTTTTTTAGATTCACCAAATCCGACTTGCTCCAATACAGATTGCTTGTCTTGTGCAGAAATCAACCTATGCCTCCTATAAGATGTATATGTTCATGAGTTAGTGGCAACCAAAATTTATGGAAATGAATACAATGTTTAATTCATGAAATCTTAGTTAAACATTGTTGAAAGCAGAAATGAAATGAAAACCGAATCGAAAGTTTGTAAACATTCAAATGTTTGACAAAAAGATATGTTAAATTTATTCAAACATGTTATTGCATTGTGGTGTTTATCTGTAACTGAGTATGAACTGGCTGCAATGTAATCAGATATCACTTGGTCCTGCACTCTCACTATGGGAACTGTCTGCCACTAGATTGATTTACTGGTATCAAAACGAACTCAGTGCAGTATGTTTACAGTAAAATGTTAGGCTGACCTGATGTATGTACCCCATGTACGTGAACATATTTTATTGGCAGAAGGTCTTCAATGGTTTGGCAGTTGAAAGAATAATAATGTTTTTCAACTGATTGGCTGATTTCCAAAATTGATCAGATTTGAATAATTCCAATTGAAATATTCCAATATTGGGCCAATAAAGAGAAATTGTGCATTTGTAAAACAAACTGAATTGTTCAAAATGTTCCATATTGACCAATGTTTTTTATCAGCTTTATCGCGTTTGAAACTAACTTCTCTATAACGGTTTCAATTGGTTATTTATTTACTTCCCTATGCTGCAAAATATTACCGAATCTCGCATCGTGCCAAAAACCTTTCTAGGACCCTTATTTGATATATATATTGAGTGTTATCCTTTATTCTGTCAAGATAGTTTATAATTTGTCTTAGATCCATGTAAGCAAAGGCAGACATGATAACTTTTTACTTAGCAATGAGTAAATAATTTCTCTCTCCCTTCATCTCGACAAAGACTAATACTTTTTGTCTATTTATTAATACGAAGACTCTGTAATATTTAAACTTCAAGAGAACGTGTTCATTAACGTGTCTCCAACAGAAATTATGCGCTGTATTCTAATATTCATTTCACGAAATAAATGCCTCATATGTTATCCTTAACTTAGACTATGTTATATCTCGTTTGAAAGTTTTATCGATACTGCTGATGGATGGGTTCCCCTACATAATCAACACAATCCGATAGGAACTGTAATTTAAATGCTTTTTATTATTGTTCTTATTAAAGTCTTATTTTACAATTCAATCAATTTCGGTAACATATGTTGAATATTATGTTTGGTTAATGATGACATCTCATCAATGTCACATTTGTACACTTTAAGCAATATCTCACATCAGCAAGGTCATGCTACCATATAAAACGGTGATGTCGGAAAGTATTGATACATTTGACAGGAGCATTGCTATTCACATTTCCAAATTGTCAACTGTGAACTGAGAGAAACGACAAAAGTGACATGATTCTTTTATCAAACTCCATTTCATTGCTGATACTTGGTGTATTTTCATCAGATGTCGTGCATACAAAGCTATAATCTAAAACCAAAAGGTCAGGTCTTTTCTGAATTACAACCCAGGGATAAAGGCCATTCCTCTCTAATCAATGTTTGATTGTTGGACCATTGTTCTAAAGCTACCATGTATATAGCTGTAATAAAAGATATGATTACCATGGGATAGCGCATGTAGCTTCCTAAATTATTCTACACTCGGAAGCAAAAGAAAGTATAGGTACAACAACGCAATACATTTTAATCAACGAGTGATGAACGCGACTGAAACAAAGTAACACCGTGTCTCTGAAAACTAACTAGCTTAATAAGTAATTTTTGAAACATTTTCTATTCGTATTTTTAAAACAACACCTTTTTAAAAATCATTGTTATATAATCTCCTTAACCAAGCGAGATAGGAGAGTGAAACATGGCTTTCTGACTTGTTTGATGACATGCTGCAGCAAGGATGCGTCATTTATTTAAAGTCCAAGAAGGTACATTATGCGGACCAAACATTATTTCCATAAATACCTTTTGAATTAGCTATTTCAGCACCCCATGTGTGCTTGAACAGATATAAAATATTAAATATCATACCCTCATGAATGATATTGTTTACATCTCTTAACGAAATATATTCTCATCACAAACATTCAAACTCGACTTTATAGGCAGAAATATTTCGTGTTTGACTCTGTTGAAAGGAAGGTATACTTTTGCCCGTGAGTGTATTATCACAAATATATGCATAGTATGCATATGCCTGTTATAATAAATAAACTCAAAATCAACATCTACATTTACTTCTGCATAAATGGGACATACTGGAATCGCAAAAGATGACTTTATAAAATAGCAATCTTTTTTTCTGATCAGAGCCGAGGAGGAGTCACTTCAAAGGCCTGATGATTAATAATGCGACTGATTAATGACTACATATAGGGTAATGTACATTGCTGTTCCCAATATAATCCTCTCCACTGGACTGTGTGAATATGTTCTTTCAATAGGTCTGTTATAGACAATTGGTCCTGATGGGTGAGTCTATTGATGATATCTATACCAATTAAAATCCACGAGGGACATTTCTGCGTCTTGATGAACACAGTTTTTGTTTCTTTCACAAGTATATGGCTATTGATGTCTTGAGCAATCACAATATTCACTGGTGTTTGAGAACTTACACAAACATTTGTTTGTTTTGTTTTGTTTTTGTTATTGTTTTTTATTTACTGTTCCCAATGGTTACACATTCATTGTAATATCGAATACAGTGCGCAGTATAATGTTATACAAAAGGGCTACATACAGAGCTACAGTGCTGGTGTCTGAAAATATGTTATATTGGGGTGAGTGAGTTCCACTTACAATGTAAAACATAATTATTTAGTTTCATTATTTCTTTCGGAAATGTTTCTACCAGATATATCTGTTTTAATGTTTTTATTGTAACTGTAGAATTTTTGAATTTTGCATATATTTATATACTTTTGGCTGAAATAATGATTTGATTTATCAGAATGTTTCCATGTAGTATGACAAACCAAATCAAGTATTTGGAAAATGTGATCTTTTGTGGTAAACCATTATTAAGCCAATGTCCAGAAGTTTGTGGTCTCCAACACTCCAAATAAACATGACATATGCTTTCAGAAGAATCTTTACAAAACTACACAAATAATTATCAAAATGATTCATTCTAAACACTACATTTTAAGTATAAACATCTCTATGCACAAATCTGTATTGAAAATCAAGAAGTTTAACATCTTTAAAATTCTGCCTGTATGTATTAAATATGTTATACCAATTCACCGTCATCAAATATCATTTACCATTTGTTTCAAGCTTATCATTTATTGAAATCGGCTTGTCATAAAATAGTCTTGAACCTTTTGAGGGATTCATTAAGTTGGGTGGTAAATATTGCCGTACAAATTGAAATGGGAGATGGTTCTTGTATTGTTAATGACCTTTTCCAATATTCAGGTATTATATGGAGCAGGCAATTACAATCAAGCATTGTGCCCCTTATTCTGTATCTTGATTTTATCTGATAAAAAGTCATAAATCCATCTCAGAGATCTTTAATAGTTAATACAACCTTATCAGCCCAGTGGTTGATGATATGATTTTGATTCTTAAAATCATGATTAAGAAATAGTGGTTCTGCAAGAATATGATCATGATATATGATATACTGCCGTCCAAAAGAAACGCCCACATGAATCTTTAAGATGAATTATATTACTTTAACACATAATTAATGATCGTATCAAGGTTATAATGAAACAATATTTGATATGACAATCCATTGGCCATGAATTGCACAACCACCCTTGAACACGCCCCCCAAAAACCTGCTACTTCCGGTTTTTGATTTGTACAATAAGTTTATTACCATGACCACATATGCAGAGTTATCACTACGGTATTTTGTGGACAGGTGAACATTGTCAGGAGGACTTTGGTGGTATGGTCTTCGGATTTACAGAGTATGGTGCAGCAAAACTGTTTTTAAACCATGATCGAAAACTGAACAGTTACCATCTCTAATTTTCCCCTTACAACAAATTTATGAAACTTTGATATTTTGTTAAAAAATGATGCAACTTCATAATGCCACACTTTGGTTAACATGCTCCTGATACTTTTTCTGAAATCTCATAAAATATCTGGTGGGCTTTTCTTTTGGACGGCAGTATATGTTTTTTTTGTAGTTAGATTTGCTTTATGTACACGGGGTAGGAACATACATTGTAGAAGACACACTTTTATGGTCATATTTACACAATCACTTCATGTTTTTTTCACAACAATTTTTATGTCAACATCAATTTAGCCTTTATCAATCTCTAAAGTGTTTTATTATTGTCGAACATAATTAGTATATGTAACTTAACGTTTATTTTTTAGGGAAAATTAGACAGGCTATGTCAGTTGACTCTAGTTCTGCCATGAATGACGCAAACATAATCAAGTATCAGTTGGTATCTTGATCGAATGATAAGTAGAGAATATACTGAGATGAAGTATCAATAGTTACACATGCAGTATACTCAATGAAACATACATTTGAAACAAAGTCTCTGTCCCTGTCAGAATGAAGTAATGAGACGACCTCATTTAACATAATTTAGACAGCATCACCAGGACAAGTAGCTCAAATATGTTTTCCCTTATTCGGGATAAATTTTAGTGAACTTCACTGTTAGCCTTAAACGGTTTACTTATTGCTTAAGGTACCAAACTAACTATATATTGAAACACATGTTATATGAGAGAGTGATCAGTTTAGTGCCAACTTATACAAAGACAAATACTAAAATTCTTAAATAACACATAAACAATCAAATAAGTATGATCAAACCTTTTTTAATACAAGTTAACTTTAACATGAGTTCCAGGTAGAAACTTTGAAGAGTTGCTCGGCAGCAAAGGATTAGATGGTTCAGAGGGTGCTGTTTCAGTTACACCCTAGTTATAAGAATTTTATCATTTTGCATTATTGGTTTTAAAAAAATCGAAATTGAAATGTTAACTAAATGTTAACATAAGCTCAGTTATAGTAAAGAAGCAGAACTGCCTTGCAAGAGATTATTGTAATTTATTCAATTTTAATTTAAATAAGAAAGTAGTGATAATTAACATAAATTGATCTTATGCTATATTTTTAATAAAATGATCTAATCTCATTTACATAGAAGCAGTAATTTTTTCATAAACATACGGTCAATAAAAAAAGTGTTGGAGTTGCAGCCTGGCTAGTTGAACAATCATTCGACTGGATTAGATGTGCTATTGTCCAGACGCTGTACTGCCCATTTGCGTTCAGCAGAGAACATCCCGCTTCTAGATCCAGACAGCGTCACTTTCCTTTTACTTCAATGTATAATTTAATACCTGGCCGACAGCTCCACGAGTATTTACAGTAGATTCGAACGTCAGCTAACTGCTTATAACAGGGAGTGTCAATTTTGTCTGATAACAAAACTAAAAAAAGTCCTTATCTCAACTTTGTAATAAGTAGTATTTTTATGAACACTGTTTGTCTTCTATTTATAATTTTCAGTTGGATATTTTGAATCTTTTTTGTCGTATATTATAGCTATGCTAAATAGCAAAACCCTCTGTAATGTACAACTCACGGAAGTAATAAAGAACCTTTGATGGCAATGTGCTGGTGTTGTTACCGCCTTCGTTTGTCTTCTTCTTCTGTATTTATTGTTTTCTTTTGCAATTTTGTTCTCCTTTAATGACTGCAAAATTGTCCAAGTTGCGTTAAAGAATAATTCACTCACTGCTTGATGGTAAAATTAAGATACATATTTGTAAATAACCAATAATAAAAAATAACCTCACAGGCAAAAGAAACTGAAAACCAAATTATAATGACTTTTATGAAACAACAAGACCAGTTGAATTATCAGATACAAAAAGTCTAAAAAGTGCAAATATCCCCTTAAACACTGATTCATAAAATATTTTCCTTGATCTTACCACTGAAATAGGGATGAACACCAATGTTCAAACGTTCATTTAAATCCAATTTATCTGGATAAAAGAAAATGTAGTGTTATAAGTCGTTGACGTACTAAGGGGACGTATAACATTATATCTAGTTTTAATTAGATTGCAATACCTTATAACCACTAAAGTCTTTCAAAGTGTGAATTGTTTTAAATTAGTACCAACTATGCTCATCTCGTTGTGTCAACAAAGCTAAAATTAGAAAGGCCGTCATATGACGGCTGTTTCAGTATTCATGTCAAACCTGCATCAGTGCTTGTTCATTAACGGCAGGATGTGATTTGACTCCAACATGTCATTAATAAATTCTAAGAGTTTTTCAATCGGTGAAAAGTCGAAAAGATCCCGTGTAATGCATTATACCTCTATGTACATTATATATCGGAATCAAATGAGCATAGACACTTGCAATTGATTTTAATTTACTCATTTTAACAATGCCACAATCAGCATCGGCGATCGGCTTTGAAGGCAATCCTTGAGATGTGACTGTGATTAACCACAGACGAGGGTCGTCTGTGACCCGCTCATAATGATGATTATCATTGACGCTAGGTGAATTTATGAGGTCTGTTAAATCGCCAAAACACGTGTTAATGTAATAAGTATGTATTGTTATCTGCGAAATTACTTAGTTGGATATCTAAACATTCGATACATGTAAACTTTAAGTTGTTTTAATGAATATTTGTTAGTGAAATTAAAAATGTTGTGAAATTACGTTGCATTATGACAATGATGATATTACTCCAGACGCAAACCCCCGCAGATTTTCATTCTGGTCGCCAGGGCTAAATTAGGCGGGGTTTTTTAAAAGCTGTATATAAGTAATTTAGGTCCCGATTAAAATCGAGCAATTGTCAAATTGAAATGAATCCGAATGTGACCATATGTTATAACATTTAATCTTTAATAATCTATCAATCAGCTAAACGTTGATTGCCAGCCCAGACGTTGTCACTGCCATATAATTCTAGTATATGTCGACGGTTAGTGGTCGGTATCTGTTAGTTTAGCAATCGAAAAGCTCATGTGTGTTCCATCTGCCAAGGCTCTCCAGTGCATATGTGAATACCGAAACGCAAATCTATAGCATTTGCCAACTATGACGTCATTTAGAGAAAACGTTGACCGTGGCCCAACACAAGCGAAATCTGCCCATATAAGAGACCATTGTTGCGTCTGTTTTGGGCTTATTGTGACAACACATAACCAATCATAATGCAACAATGACGATTCTTGTTTATCATCTCGGCGACATTACTGTGTACCAGTAGCAAGGTTATGTGATACTTGTAGTTTGCAATTTTCTCCAAAATGCTTGAATATAGATTTATCTGAAGTTAAAAACACAAATTTAAGTTTTGACCTTGTTTATGCGATGATTAATACCAACAAGAACTTGTTCAAAATTTCAGTTTTAGAAAAGTGATTATATATAATCTCTTTTGTCTGGTAGTTTGCTTACCAGCAGAACGAGCGATTCCTTTACCTAGAAATTCGAAAATAATAATAATATTTTTTAATGTATTACCTCCGTGTCTTTTCTTATCTATATGTTACAAAGCGAACCCAAGATTTCGCAGGTCAGCTTTCAACTTGAAATATCCTATAAGAATTTTATTGAATACCAGTTACTCAGTCTCGTAACAGACAGATCCAATTCTGAAAGCTCAAGAAGAAGTCACTCTTGATATCTAATTACATGGCAACCGCCTCATGTATATTATAGAGGAAACTAAACGACCCATGTCATACCATTTTAATAAACGAGTTAATGATTTGGTGTCAAACGAGCAAAATCGAATTTGATACTAAGTCAGTTAAATGATTCGTGAGGACGATGTTACATCGAATGAAGTATTTTGCTATTACTAGCCGCCTTTAATCAAGTGAAATAGCTGACAGTGTGATGAAGCGAACATTACCCCACAGGTCCCATACCTTAGTGATAGTGGAATCACACGTGCAGTCAGTCATAATGTTAAACATTGCCTTGTAAAATATGATATTGCAGTATATTCCACAGGCAAGTAATGAAACGAAATAAATATTTCGGCATGTTCGCTATTCGTCTACATCCCGATTCGACTAGTCTTATAACAACATGTTATGGTCAGATGATTACTGATCAAACAATTGTAAACTAGCATCACCCCGATGATGTCAAAGTGGACTCGTCTAGTAGAAAGACACAGAAGAGGTTGGTTGTTTTGATGAATTGGTTTATTTTTATTTGTCACTTTTATTTCAATTTAATAAGACGGACAGACGCATCAAGTACTTTATGAGCGATTTTTTGCTAGTCGCAAGTTGTCCTCGTAGCCAAAAGAAATGAGGATTTATTTGTAATTTACGAGAAACTGATGTTTTGGAGGCCATGTCATTATTTTGGGGGTTATAAATCCATGTCAGGTTCCTGACCAACCTCACTTACTGAAGTGAGAATGCTTTAGAAACATAATAAACGAGTCATTTTGTTGCCATAAAAAGCTTGATTACAGTGGATAGGTTATGGGGAAATTCAGTACTTCACAACGGAACAGTAAATGGTAAAGTCGTTTACTGTTTGAAGACATACAGAAACAACATTCCCATGTTGGGTTATGCCGTTTAGTGAAAGGACAAGATTTATTGAGTGCTGACAAATCATAAATCATTAGTTTTAGTTTTGGTATTGATAGTTAACAAACACCCCATGATAGGACCTCATTACAAGATGAGGGGTGCACTGGCACAGTTCAACTAGTCAGCTTTGTTTTTGTAGGCGAGTCGAGATGTAGGCAAATTTGAATTTAGACGATTTGAGACTTCATCAAATATTACACTAGTGAAACCTATTAGGCAACTGACCCTAACAGCATTCCGTAAGTATGTTGATGATTCCATTGAAAATAGTGATCATTATGTTAATAATTTACTTAGATAGTTTCAATGTATTGAGTTTAAATTTTAATTTTTAATTTTATTCAGTAAATCAACTTTTCGATAGGAATAACAATTTGTTTTATTGTGTGTATTTAATTGTCCATGTTGTCATAATAATGTCATATTTTGGAATTGATTCGACATTATGTGTTAGGTAAGTGCGTAGTTTTGATGAACACACATCTTTAATCTTTTCTAAGGTACATGTAAGTAGGTCCTACCAAATTAATTCCCATCTTTGTTCACGTACAATGGTTCCCAAGAAGCCTTACCTAATGATATTATAAGAATAATCAACGGGTTGCGAGGAATTACGAATTATCTGTCCCGAGTTAATTATTGTGATAAACTCCGAGCTTTAGCGAGGAGTTTGACTTAATAATTCACGAGGGACAATTAATTCGTAATTCCGAGCAACGAGTTGGTTATTATTATTCTGACACAAGTTCATTTTAATGCGTAAAAATCGAGAACAAGATGCGACATCACGATCTCAGATGAGACATAAAATACAAATTGTATATTCCTTTGCCATTCATAAACTTTCTGACACCTTCAAGATGCGGGCATCTAAATAGTTTGCTACTAACGCTATTTTTTCTAGTAAGATCCTGGGGTAATTTTTTAACTTTATTCCCAAAAAGAAATTCGGACATACTAAACAACTCGTTTAAATTGTGAACTTTTATCGCCAAAGAGAACTAGCAATTGCTCAAAATTTCGAAACATTTACTAATTCATACAAATGCAAAACAAACTTTTTTTGCCGGTATTGTAAACTCGGTTAAAGCCTATATCAAGAACAAAAACCTCGAATTATCAAAAAAAACCTCCCAAATTCCATTCTGCCATACATCATAACAGACATCGTAAAACCAACTAAAGGATGCAGATCTTTCTATGACATCTTACAAAACTGTACAAATTGTAATAAATATAAATACAGACAGAAGTGGGAAAATGATTTGAAACAAACAAATACTACAGACGAATGGATATATAAATAAATAACACATCATTCTCATCACATCTTGACACAAAGCAGATTTGGTTTCAATACTCCATCATACATAGAATTCTCCCATTGAATGATCTTCTATTTAAAATGAAACTGAACGACACAAACAAATGCACCTTCTGTAATGAATCTGTGGAAACTTTAGTACATATGTTCTATGATTGCCCGACAGTGAAGAACATTTGGGGTAGACTTAAAACATGGATAGAGCAAACAACAGACTCTACATTGAACTTCTCAAAACGCAACATATCTCACGAATATCCCAAAGACGAAATATGGTTCTAAACATTATTATAACAACAGTAAGGTATAACATATACATATCAAAGTTAAAAGGTTATTCACCGCAAATCAATTTAATAAAACAAGCCTTAAAAATGTATACGAATTTGATAAACTCATATGTTTCTCCAAAAGCAATTACTCAAAATTCATGAAATTCTGGTCTGTATGCCATAATCTGTTTAAACACTAAAATACACTGCAACTTCGGTGAATGTATGATGCCAGGAAAAAAGAACTTGTAAACTTATATACTTTTTGTGACCATTATGTGAAATTATGTTTGCAGTTGGTCTGTACCAATATTTATAAATGCTTGTGTTGTTGACCTTTGTATTATGAATAAGATATGTATTATATGTCTATGTATGTGAAAAAGAAATAAAATTACAAACACAAAATTGCTCAGTTGCAATGCAAGATAGGAATGAAATTACGTCACTAAATGACGTCATGGTTAATGATGTCACAAAGCTTTGACGTCACTGCAGTTCATTCGGCGACTCTTGCAAGCTGCTTCGCCTTGTAACAGAACTACTGTAATTACCGCCTCGGAAACATAGAATCAGATAGAACGTTAGATAAGTATGCTCGAAATTGTTTACTTATGCGATTTAGCTAAAACAGGGCAGGTAAGCTATTCATGAATGGGCGTTAAGTAGTTCCGTCAACCAATCAAAATCCAAGTTATATTTAGAAAAACTGTCATTCACATGACCATTATGAAAACTTTAATTTCCGGCAGATCTTTGCCCGCTTGGGTACGAAAGGCATTTGTTTCACTTTTATGTATTCATATTAACCGACATTAATTCATGTAGTCTCGCCCCCAGTGTCAAACTTGGACACTTTGCTTCGTCAACTCCTTTTAAGTGGTCTTTGACCTTTAAATTCGACAAAGCCTGACTTTGAGGTATGTAAATCAGTTCTGTAATCAAGAAGTCAATATGTATTCATGACAGTTGATGCAAATGTAACTAGCGTGAGATACAGGACCAGACTCCACTATTTCGCTTCGTCAACTCTACACGTTTCCCCTTTTCCATTCTGGGTGTGCATGGAAATGACATCTGAGAACTTGGAAAGAAGATTTGAATAATATTTGGCATTGTCATCGATTTTTTCATGCATAAGAAATTGTCATGATACATTTGTTGATGTAGTAAATCTATCCAAACATTTATTGCTTTCCTGTTTGCTGATCAAAGCATCACTGCATAGGGTTACACACACTATTGAACGCACTCACAATTCTAAAGGTTTTATTGTGAACAAATATTGACGTCTAGTATGAGAACTCACAACTTCCAAACGCAAGGCATAACTCTTGCCAGTCTGCATTACTGGCTGATTTATCCCTTGCGGTATTTCTCTCGCTTTGTTGTGTCATGATAGTGAATCGCTGCACCAGACATGCATAGCGGGCCTGGATTTCTAAACACAGATTTCTTAAGGAAATACTGCAAAGCCTAAATCAGCCAGTAATGGAGACTGGCAAGAGTTATGCTTTGCATTGGGAAGTTGGAGAACTCACGATATGAACTAATTTATAAATATTGAAATATGATGACATTTGTATTGATTCACCTTGAAGGAGTTAGTACATGTGGCATTACTTCTAAAATTCAGACTAAAGTAATATATTGCACTCCAGTATTTCTTAATTTATGGAACCTGTGGTAAGCGTGTTGGCCTCTATAAGACTCGGGTTCGAGTCACAGTGAAGACATCAACCTTTGTCGTGTAGGCTACTTTCTTGTGTCCCTGGCCAAGGCATCTCACCAACAATGCACTCAGTCTACCCATTTGTAAAATGAGTACCAGAAAACGGGGAGGTAAGGACCTTTTCGGCCGCGCGTTCAGTAGAGGCATCGAAAGTACACTTCCTTCAGGATAATAATGTTCCACCAATGTGCAATACCTGTCATAGTCATTGATCGATGTTCGGGTCAGTGGGAAATGTCCACGAGTCTCCTTTTATTAAGCATATTAAACATTGTTAAATTTTAAACAAATCTGCACATCTTGAGACAAAAACGAGTTTGTCACAAAGAAAGTATTGTCCTTGGCATATATTTAAGGAAAGAGATCTACAAACTTCAGATATGTGGATAGACAGACATCATCCGTTCAATATTAGCTCCTTTGATCTTCTTGATGTATGATTCCATTACATGATAGTACAAGTTTTAGATTCTCCATGTTCAACTTGTTCTTAAACAGGAAGCTTGTTATATGTTCATGAGTTAGTGGCAACCAAAATGTATGGAAATGTATACAATGTTTATTCATGAAATCTCAGTTTAACATTGTTGAAGGCAGAAATGAAATGAAAACTGAATCGAAAGTTTGTCAACAATCAACTCTATCCTATTTATCAGCAGTATATCAATGAAAATTAACTTGTGGAAGGTGCATTGATATACTTGTCATTCAACAAATTTTCTATGCTGCAAAGTTACCGGATCTCGCAAAAGAAATTATTTTGACCGTAATTTAATATCTTAATATTAAGTTTATCGTGGCAGTATAGTTTATAATTTGTCTTATATTCGTGTTGGCAAAGGTAGGTCTCATACCAAGTCGCTTAGTATCCTGACAAGATCAGTATCTTCTCTCTTCCTTCATCCTGACAATGCAGTTAATAAATTGTGTTCCTTTGTTTAAACAATTGTAATATCTATACATACTTCAGGTGCATGGGTTCTCCAACGTCTTAACCTCCTAACGTAACCTCCTATGTAAACTGTGTGTAGTATTTTGATATTTATGTCATGGAATGTATGCCTCATACTCGTATGTTATTCTTAACGTTTAAAAGACTTTTCATTTGTACTCTCTCTTTTGAAAGATTTAAAGATATTGCTGATGTGAGGGATTCTCCAACATAATCCAATAGGTACTGCAGTTAAAAGTGTTTCTTTTTGCAATTATATGTTTGTGGTTAATGACACAATATCACATTCACATGTACCCTATCTCACATCAGTCGTGTGTCCATATTAAATTGTAATGTCGGAAAGTATTGTAAAGGTGACTGGAGTGTTCCATTTCATATTCCCAAATTATTAACTGGGAATTGGAGAAACTACAAAAGTGACATTATTTCCAAATTCAACTCCATTATATTGCTACTACAGGGTGTATTTTCATCAGATGTCGTGAATATAAAGCTACACGTTAATTACTAAAACAACAGACAGATCAAAAGCTCCGGCCTTCTCAGAAATAGCTCAGTTTTGTTTTCACTGTTTGAGAGGCATTCTAGAAGTTGGTGTGATGAAGAAGACAAATATTTATGGATGATCAACTTCTTTATTAACAATAACGACGTTTCAGTATATATCCTTATACCGTTAATAAATAAGTTGATCATTCATAAATATTTGTCTTCTTTAGTTGTATTCCTTTGTGTAATCTATGTATGATTGTTGGACAATTGTTCTCCAGACAATATGTATAACGATTGTTTTCCTCTCTGTAATCTATGTATGATTGTGGGACAATTGTTCTCCAGACACTATGCATAACGATTGTGTTCATCTCTGTAATCTATGAATGATTGTTGGACAATTGTTCTCCAGACACTATGTATGAAGATTGTGTTCCTCTTGACACTCATATACTGTACAGCTGTAATAAACGATGTGCATTGAATAACAAGTTACATTCATTACCATGATGGGATAGTGCATACAGCTTCCTGAAATATTATATCATCATAAATACGACTTTATTTTCCTTGTGTATAATAAATGTTGATAATTCATCACATTTTTCCTTAATCTCAAGATTTATCCCCAAGGCAATAGTAATTAAAGCTACATAAGTATGTTCATCATATTTTATTTGGCTTCAATACGTGACGAAATACAACATGTGTAATTTCATATCATTTCATACTTGCATACTCATAACCGATCGTCAAAAATATGATAGATACTTGTTTTAGTTGTGAGCCGAGCAACACCGTATTACGGTGGCCCATAAGGGACATGAGGTGTTGTCATGATATCGTTGATTTCTCTTTCGAGACAGCTTGAAGCATCGTTGAAATCTCAGAAAACTGTATTGAGAACACGGGAAACCTTACATAAAACATGATAAGCTGTTCAAAACACAAATACAATCATAATGAAACACGAACCCAAAAAGAAATATGAAATACTCAAACTGGAAAGCGAACAACAAATTCAAGAAATTCTAAGAAAGATCCTCTCTGCTAAAAGGGACATTATAAAAAAAACATTTTACAAATATTATTTCCTCAAAATTTCATTTGAAAAAAAACACAACAACAAAAAATTTAAAATGAAAAAAAAACTTTAATCTTTAATAGTTAATACACCCTTTTCAGCCCAGTGGTTGATAATATGATTATGATTCTTAAAAATATGATTAAGAAATAGTGGTTCTGCAAGAATATGATCATGATATATGATATGTTTTTTGTATTTAGATTTGCTTTATGTACACAGGGTAGGAACATACATTGTAGAAGACACACTTTTATGGTCATAATTACACAATCACTTCATGTTTTCTTCACAACAGTTTTTATGTCAACATCAATTTAGCCTGTATCAATCTCTAAAGTGTTTTATTATTGTCGAACATAATTAGTATATGTAACTTAACGTTTATTTTTTAGGGAAAATTAGACAGGCTATGTCAGTTGACTCTAGTTCTGCCATGAATGACGCAGACATAATCAAGTATCAGTTGGTATCTTGATCGAATGATAGGTAGAGAATATACTTAGATGAAGTATCAATAGTTACACATGCAGTATACTCAATGAATCATACACCTGAAACAAAGTCTCTGTCCCTGTAAGAATGAAGTAATGAGACCAACTCATTTGACATAATTTAGACAGCATCACCAGGTTCAGTAGCTCAAATATGTTTCCCTTATTCGGGATAAATTTCAGTAAACTTAACTGTTAGCCTGAAATGCTTTACTTATTGCTTAAGGTACCAAACTAACTATACATTGAAACACATTTAATATGAAAGAGTGATAAGTGTAGTGCGAACCTATACAAAGAAAAATACTAAAATTCTGAAATAACACATAAACAATCAAATAAGTATGATCAAGCCTCTTTTAATACAAGTTAACTTTAGCATGAGTTCCATGTAGAAAAAGGATTAGATGGTTCAGATGATGCTGTTTCAGTTACACCCTTGTTATAAGAATTTTATCATTTTGCATTATTGTTTTTAAAAATCGAAAATGAAATGTTAACCTTATGTTAACATTAGCTCAGTTATAGTAAAGAAGCAGAACTGCCTGCATGAGATTATTGTTATTTAATCAATTTTAATTTAAATAAGAAAGTAGTAATATGTAACATAAATTGATCTTATGCTATATTTTTAATAAAATGATCTAATCTCATTTACATAGTAGCAATCATTTCTATATATAAATACGTTCAATAAGAAAGTTTTGAAGATTCAGCCTGGCCAGTTGAACAATCATTCGACTGGATAAGATGTGCTATTGTCCAGACGCTGTACTGCCCATTTGCGTTCAACAGAGAACATCCCGCTTGTAGATCCAGACAGCGTCACTTTCCTTTTACTTCAATGTATAATTTAATACCTGGCCGACAGCTCCACGAGTCAGCTAACTCCTTATTACAGGGAGTGTCAATTTTGTCTGAAAACACAACTAAAAAAAGTCTTTATCTCAACTTTGTAATAAGTAGTACTTTTATGAACACTGTTTGTCTTCTATTTATAATTTTCAGTTGGATATTTTGAATCTTTTTTGTCGTATGTTATATCTATGCTAAAAAGCAAAACCTTCTGTAATGTACAACTCATGGAAGTAATAAAGAACTTTTGATGGCAATGTGCTGGTGTTGTTACGGCCTTCGTATTTCTTCTTCTACGTATTTATTGTTTTCTTTTGCAATTTTGTTCTCCTTTAATGACTGCAAAATTGTCCAAGTAGCATTAAAGGATAATTCACTCACTGACTTGATGGTAAAATAATGATATATATTTGTAAATAACCAATAATAATAAATAAACTCACAGGCAAAAGAAACTGAAAACCAATTTATAATGACTTTTATGAAACAACAAAACCAGTTGAATTATCAGATACAACAAGTCTAAAAAGTGCAAATATCCCCTTAAACACTGATTCATAAAATACTTTCGTTTATCTTACCACTCAATATAGGGATAAACACCAATGTTCAAACGTTCATTTAAATCCTTTCTATCTAGATTAAAGAAGATGTAGTGTTATAAGTCGTTGACGTACTAAGGGGACGTATAACATTATATCGAGTTTTAATTAGATTGCAATACTTTATAACCACTAAAGTTTTTCAAAGTATGAATTGTTTTAAATTGGTACCAACTATGCTAATCTCTTTGTGTCAACATAGCTAAGATTAGAAAAGCTTTTGTACATGTACGTCATATGACGGCTGTTTCAGTATTCATGTCAAACCTGCATCAGTGCTTGTTCATTAACGGCAGGATGCGATTTGACTCCAACATGTCATTAATACATTCTAAGAGTTTTTCAATCGGTGAAAAGTCGTAAAGATCCCGTGTATTGCATTAGTATCTTTATGTACATTATATATCGGAATTAATTGAGCATAAAATCGAGACAATACACACTTTTGATTTTAAAGACGATTTTAATTTACCCATTTTAACAATGCCGCAATCAGCACCAGCGATCGACTTTGAAGGCAATCCTTGAGGCGTGACTGTGATTAACCACAGACGAGGGTCGTCTGTGACCCGCTCAATAATGATGATTATCACTGCCGCTAGGTGAATTTATGAGGTCTGTTAAATCGCCAAATACAAGTGTTTATGCAATAATTATGTAGTTATGTATCTGCGGAATTACCTAGTTGGATATCTAAACATTCGATATATGGAAAATTTAAGTTGTTTTAATGAATATTTGTTAGTGAAATTAACAATCAAAATGTTGTGAAATTACGTTGAATTATGACTATCGCCGATTATGATGTTACTCCAGTGACGTCACAGGAGTCATCTCTTCAAGGACCAAACCCCAGCAGATTTTCATTCTGGCCGCCGGGCTTAATTAGCTGTATATAAGCAATTTAGGGGCCGATTTCAGACATTTAAAATCGAGCAATTGTCAAATTGAAATGAATCCGAATGTGACCATATGTCATAACATCTAAACATTAATAATCTTTCAATCAGTATACAGCTAAAACGTTGTATACCAACCCAGACGTTGTCACTGCCATATAATTCTAGTATATGTCGACGGTAAGTGGTCGGTATCTGTTCATTTAGCAATCGAAAAGCTCAGGTATGTTCCATCTGTCAAGGCTCTCCAGTGCATATGTGAATACCGAAACGCAAATCTATAGCATTTGCCAACTATGACGTCACTTAGAGAAAACGTTGACCGTGGCCCAACACAAGCGAAATCTGCCCATATAAGAGACCATTGTTGCGTCTGTTTTGGGCTTATTGTGACAACACATAACCAATCATAATGCAACAATGACGATTCTTGTTTATCATCTCGGCGACATTACTGTGTACCAGTAGCAAGATTATGTGATACTTGTGGTTTGCAATGTTCTCGAAAAAGCTTGAATATAGATATATCTGAAGTTAAAAACACAAATTTAAGTTTTGACCCTGTTTATGCGATGATTACTACCAACAATAACTTGTTCAAAGTTAATAGATATAATCTCTTTTATCTGGTAGTTTGCTTACCGCAGAAAGAGCGATTTCTTTACCTAGAAAACGAAAAAAATAATAACCATTTTAACTGTATTACCTCCGTGTTTTTTCTTATCTATATGTTAAAAAGCGAACCCAAGATTTCGCAGGTCAGCTTTCAACTTGAAATATCCTATAAGAATTCTATTGAATACCAGTTACTCAGTCTCGTAGCAGACAGATCCAATTCTGAAAGCTCAAGAAGGAGTCACTCTTGATATCTAATTACATGGCAGCCGCCTCATGTATATTATAGAGGAAACTAAACGACCCATGTCATACCATTTTAATAAACGAGTTAATGAATTGGTGTCAAACGAGCAAAATTGAATTTGATACTAAATCAGTTAAATGATTCGTGAGGACGATGTTACATCGAATGAAGTATTTTGCTATTACTAGCCGCCTTTAATCAAGTGAAATAGCTGACAGTGTGATGAAGCGAACATTACCCCACAGGTCCCATACCTTAGTGATAGTGGAATCATACGTGCAGCACAGTCATAATGTTAAACATTGCCTTATAAAATATGATATTGCAGTATATTTCACAGGCGAGTATTGAAACGAAATAAATATGTCCAATGTTCCCTATTCGTCTTCATCCCGATTCGACTAGTCTTTTAACAACATGTTATGGTCAGACGATTTCTGATTAAGCAATGGTAAACGAGCATCACCCCCATGATGTCAAAGTGGACTCGTCTAGTAGAAAGAAACAGAAGAGGTTGGTTGTTTTGATGAATTGGTTTTTATTTTATTTGTCACTTTTAATTCAATTTAATAAGACAGACAGACGCATCAAGTACTTTAAGAGCGATTTTTTGCTAGTCGCAAGTTGTCCTCGTAGCCAAAAGAAATCAGGATTTATTTGTAATTTACGAGACACCGATGTTTTGGAGGCCATGTCATTATTTTGGGGGTTATAAATCCATATCAGGTTCGTGACCAACCTCACTTACTGAAGTGAGAATGCTTTAGAAACATAATAAACAAGTCATTTTGTTGCCATAAAAAGCCTGATTACAGTGTATAGGTTATTGGGGAAATCAGTTCTTTACATCACAACGGAACAGTAAATGGTAAAGTCGTTTACTGGTTGAAGACAAAAAGAAACAACATTCCCATGTTGGGTTATGCCGTCGCAATTTAGTGAAAGGACAAGATTTGTTTCCAGGCCTCTGAATTAGATTTTTATACGATGTAAATGCTGTATGTGGTTACATCAATTTGACTGAGAGTAGGTTTTTTCAGATGACTTAAGTGTGTCCTTAGTCGACATTAGAATCGAAACAAGAACAAAATAGTTCTCTCATGAACGTAATTTACCTATGCGTTTCAGGGTCCCTTACTTCAAATTAGTCCTGCAGATTTAATACTGTTCATTGAGTGCTGACAAATAATAAATCATAAGTTTTAGTTTTGGTATTGTTAGTTAACAAATACCCATGATAGGACCAACTCATTTCAAGAGAAGGGGTGCACTGGCACAGCTCAACTAGTGAGTTTTGTTTTTACATGCGAATGGGATGTAGGCAAATTTGGATTTAGACGATTTGAGACTAAATATCAAATATTTCACTAGTGAAACCTAGGCACCTGACCCTAACAGCATTCCGTAAGTATGTTGATGATTCCATTGAAAATAGTGATCATTATGTTAATAATTTACTTAGATAGTTTCAATGGATTGAGTTTAACATGGACATCATTTTTTAAATTCAATTCAGTAAAACAACTTTTCGATAGGAATGACAATTTGTTTTATTGTGTGTATTTAATTGTTCATGTTGTTTTCATAACGTCAGATTTTGGAGTTGATTCGACGTTATGTGTTAGGTAAGTACGTAGTTCTGATGAAAACACATCTTTAATCTTTTCTAAGATAAGTAGGTCCTACCAAACTAATTCTCATCTTTGTTCACGTACAATGGTTCCTAAGAAGCCTCACCTAATGATGTTATAAGAATAACGAATTACGAATTATCTTTCCCGAGTTGATTATTGTGATGACCTCCGAGCTTTAGCATTAAAGATAATAGAACCTCTCAGTTTTGTTCGATGTTAATTCGTTTATTCATATAGAAAATACTTTCAAGTTAACAAAACACTAACTATTATTTCGAAGCGTCACCTACTTAGCCAGATATCGCGGTTCAAAGTGAGTAAATTTGGCCTGCTCATTATCTAATTCTTCAAACAGTTTTCCGCGGCCCCTCAGTGTAGCATAACCTTCGTAAGCGATGTGACGTCATATACAGGAGTTGCTACAATGAAATCCTTAGGCGATTTGTCGATTTTCGTCGATGATTCGTTTAAAACACAATAACAACTTTTGACATTGTACGTTTCCGATAGAATGGGTATTTGTGCGTCTGAGGGAAGTAAGTTCGGGGTTTTTGAAGGATTTTTCGATATTCAGTTGCTTGTTTTAGTTTGGTTCTTTTACCGATCGAGCGGAGCGTTGGGTTATTTTATAGGCTACAATATGCTTTGAAATGAATAATTTCAATTGTAAACGTCACTATTATTTATTTATTTTTTTTGTGCTTGATTTTAAGTTTCAAGAGGCCTGTATAGTTTGAGGTCTACTGAGTCAATATTTATAATGGTGACTTTTTATTCATAATAGAATAATTACATTGTAACTTAGAAATTTTCAACATTGTTACTGGTTAACAGTTTTTAGAGGAAAAAATCGAGCTATCGTTAAATTTATAATCTTGTACATTTACAATTACTTACATTGAGACAGTTATTTATTCAGTGTAATACAATTGTAGAGAAATTTGGCGGGTGAAAATGTCAAAAGATTTTAAAGTCTACAATGATATATCTATGATAAGGAATCATGATTAATTTCAAATCGAAATGAAAAGGGCGTTTTTTCTTTTTCTGTACACATTTTTTTTTCAGATTCTGTTCTATCAATATCATGTTATTTGGGTAAAATCGATGAAATGTTAATGTAGAATGCTGAAAATCTAGCTTTTAATTTCTATATTAATTCTTTATTGTTCAGAAGTTAGTCATGTAATCAACACTCACTAATTACGCTTAATGCATTAACACCTTTGCTTTGATGCCAGATATCCGTCGCTGGACCGGTTCAATTACATAAGCGGTGGAGCGTCAAGATATTGCCAACGTCCTGTCATATGACGTAACTGAACAACTGGTTAAAATAAAGATACACATATAGGCAACATTCAGTCTGGACATAGTGAGGCAATCAAAATTAGGAATGTTATATTCAGCCAACGAAATTTAAGAATATTATGTTCTGTTTGTTTCGTCGGTGAAAGCAGCCGGTCATTCACTATTATGTATGATGCACACCGATGTACATGGATTAGCAATCATATGGTGACAACAGGTTAGTTATTTAAATCAATAAGGACATCGTAAAGTGTTGTTTACATGCGAACTAGTTAGAAAATCATTACAATATAGTGCAACAATTGATATGTATTTCTTTTAATTTGTAAAATGATATAGATATATACGTTGCATAAGTCTCGTTTTTCGTTGAGTAGGATTAGCATGAATTCTGGTTTGTTTGCCGATCCAATTTTGTATAATTGTGGAAACACATTGTTTAATGAATTGTTTTATTGAATCAAAATACTTTGAGATAGTAGCCTTCATATGTGCTGTTATTTCATTTCAACTGTTAAGTACTGGAATAGATAAACGTGAGACATAGTAACGAGATATGTATCCCGATCATTTGGTACATTCGCTTGTTCTTCATTAAAATATTTGTTATTGCTTGACTTACGTTGTTCAAAGCGAGATCTCATTGCTAGAATAAGAGTCTGACATAGCGGAAATGGTCAGTGATGGACATTCACGCAGTAACTCTATAGAACTGACACTTCAAAATGACACAAAGAAAAGACAATGGCAGTAGATTTACGCTGAAATATCCACTCGGCATTATCGGAGACTAAACAATCTAAACACATGTGTACAACAACCAAAGTTAATTAACGACTGAACAGAATATGCCGACATTGTATAGATTTGATCACGTTTAGGCTGTTTTGACAAGTGAGATCAGTGAAAAATACGTGACAGCTATACGAGTGTATAATGTAAACAATAACATAAGCCAGCTACTCTTTGAGCAGGACTCCTGAGTAACACGTCACACCTCTGCTAGCAGCTGATTTGCTAATGAAACGTTTGGCGGCTGTAAAAATGAAGTATTCTTTAAAAACGTTTTTTTCTACTATTTTGGGGTGGATTTGTAATCCAATAATTTTGTGTCGTTATTCTTTAATGTTGTCAGAATCATTTCCGCGAAGCCTACCCCCTGAGGTTAGAATATCTTTAATAATTCACGAGGGACAAATAATTCGTAATTCCGTGCAACGAGTTGGTTATTATTTTTCTTACACAAGTTCATTTTAATACATCAAAATCGAAAAAACAAGATGCGACATTACGATCTAAGATGAGACTATAAAATACAAATTGTATATTCATATGCCGTTCATAAACTTTCTAACACCTTCAAGAGGCGTGCATCTAAATAGTTTGCTACTCACGCTCTTTTTTCTAGTAAGATTCTGGGGTAATTTTTAACTTTATTCCCAAAAAGAAATTCGGACATACTCAACAACTCGTTTAAATTGTGAACTGTTATCGCCAACGTGAACTAGTAATTGCTCAGTTGCAATGCAAGATAGGAATGAAATTACGTCACTAAATGACGTCATGGTTAATGACGTCACAAAGTCTTGACGTCACGGCAGTTCAATCGGCGACTCTTGCAAGCTGCTTCGCTTTGTAACAAAACTACTGAAATTACGGCCTCGGAAACATAGAATCAATATGATTTCCTATTTCAAATGTTTTACTTTCGTGTGACATTAGATAAGTATGCTCGAAATTGTTCACTTATATGATTTAGCTAAAACAGGGCAGGTAAGCAATTCATGAATTGGCGTAAAGTAGTTCAACCAATCAAAATACGAGTTATATTTTGAAAAACTGTCATTCCCATGACCATTATGAAAACTTTCATTTCTGGCAGATCTTTGCCCGCTTGGGTACGAAAGGTATTTGTTTCACTTTTATGTATTCATATTAACCGACATTAATTCATGTAGTCTTGCTTCCAATGTCAAACTTGGACACTTCGCTTCGTCAACTCCTTTTAAGTGGTCTTTGACCTTTAAATTCGACAAAGCCTGACTTTGAGGTATGTAAATCAGTTCTGTAATCAAGAAGTCAATATTTATTCATGACAGTTGATGCAAATGTAACTAGCGTGAGATACAGGACCAGACTCCACTATTTCGCTTCGTCAACTCTACACGTTTCCCATTTTCCATTCTGGGTGTGCATAGAACTGACATCTGAGAACTTGGAAAGAAGATTTGAATAATATTTGGCATTGTCATCGATGAGTTATTTTTTCATGCATAAGAAATTGTCATGATACATTTGTTGATGTAGTAAATCTATCCAAACATTTATTGCTTTCCTATTTGCTGATCAAAGCATCACTGCATAGGGTTACACACACTATTGAACGCACTCACAATTCTAAAGGTTTTATTGTGAACAAATTTTTACGTCTAGTATGAGAACTCACGATATGAACTAATTTATAAATATTGAAATATGATGACATTTGTGTCGATTCACCATAAAGGAGTTAGTACATGCGGAATTACTTCTAAAATTCAGACTAAAGTAAAATATTGCACTCCAGTCTTTCTTTATTTGTGGAACATGTGGTTAGCGTGTTGGCCTCTAAAAGACTTGGGTTCGAGTCACGGTGAAGACATCAGATGTTTGTGACCTTTGTCGTGTAGGCTTCTGTCTTGTTTCCCTGACCAGGCATCTCACCCACATTGCACTTAGTCTACCCATTTGTAAAATGAGTACAAGAAAACGGGGAGGTAGGCTAAGGACCTTTTCGGCCGCGCGTTCAGTAGGAGCAACGAAAGTACTCTTCATTCAGGATAATAATGTTCCACCAATGAGCAACACCTGGCTTATCCATTGATCGATGTACGGGTCAGTGGGAAATGTCATCGAGTCTCCTTTTATTTAGGATATTAAACAAAGAAAGTAATGTCCTTGACATATATTTAAGGAAAGAGATCTCCATGCTTCAGCTATGCGGACAGACAGACATCATCCGTTCAATATTAGCTCCTTTGATCTTCTTGATGTGTGCTTCCATTACATGATAGTACAAGTGTTAGATTCCCCATGTCCAACTTGTTCTTAAACAGGTAGCTTGTTATAGGCCTATGTTCATGAGTTAGTGGCAACCAAAATGTATGGAAATGTATACAAAGTTTAATTCATGAATCCTCAGTTTAACATTGCTGAAGGCAGAAATGAAATGAAAACTGAATCGAAAGTTTGTCAACAATCAACTGTTTGACAAAATGATGTTTGAAAGTTATTCAAACATCTTATTTCAGTGGCCTGTCTGTCTGTAAATGAGTATGAACTGGCATTGTAATCAGATATACATTGTAAAGTGACTTGGTCCTGCACTCTCACTATGGGAACTGTCTGCCACTTGATTGATTTACTGGTATCAAAACGAACGGTTTAAATGTGTTATTGACAGAAAGGTCTGATTAGAAATGCTCATTAGCTTCTTTACGCTTGGTTTGTTCAAAATGCAAGAAACGTGTATATAGGGATAAAACCTGCATAAATCATAATTTGTCACATTTAAGTGCAATTACTTAGAACCATAAACACCGTTGAATTTTATTGAAAAATAACACACACAAAAATATACAAACTTTATTTCATTAATACTGCCTAGACCATATGATTCAAAGATTTGGCCAATAAAGGAAAACTGGTACTGTGCCGATGAGAAAAAAAAACATTCCATAAATACAGCAGTTTATACCAATCTCTAACCTATTTATCAGCAGTATATCGATGAAAGTTAACTTTTTTAAGGTGCATTGATAAATTTGTCATTAAACAACTTTTATATGCTGCAAAGATACCGGATCTCGCAAAAACATTATTTTGACCCTAATTTGATATCTTTATATGAAGTTTATCCTGGCAATAACGTTTATAATTTGTCTTATATTTAATGTTGGCAAAGACAGGTCTGATACTAAGTCGCTTGGTATCCTGACAGGATCAGTATCTTCTTTCTTCCTTCATCCTGTTTAAAAAATGTGTAATATTTATCAAATGTATTGGTTCTGCAACGTCTAGAATAACCTCCTACCTAAACTGTGTGTAGTATTTTGATATTTATGTCATGGAATGTATGCCTCATACTCGTATGTTATCCTTAACGTTTAAAAGACAGATTTTTCTTTTGTACTCTCTCTTTTGAAAGATTTATCGATATTGCTAACGTAATGGATTTTCCAACATAACCAACATAATCCAATAAGTACTGCAGTTAAAACGTGTTTCTTTTTGCAATTATATGTTTGTGGTTAATGACAGCATCTCACCAATATCACATTCATATGTACCCTTTCTGCACTAACTCAGATCAGCCGTGTCATGTTTCCATATTAAATTGTAATGTCGGAAAGTATTGTAAAGGTGACTGGAGTGTTCCATTTCATATTCCCAAATTATTAACTTGGAATTGGAGAAACTACATAAGTGACATTATTTCCAAATTCAACTCCATTACATTCCTAATACAGGGTGTATTTTCATCAGATGTCGTGAATACAAAGCTGAAAGCTAATTACTAAAACAACAGACAGACCAAAAGCTCCGGCCTTCACCGAAATAGAAGAAGAAGAAGAAGAAGAAGAATAATAGTTTATTTCAAAAAAGTGTCACCCCCTGAAACAGGGTCCGGCCTACACAGACCTATGAGACACAAATAACACAATGATAAAAATTCATTAAAATTGATAAAATGCGGTACATTAACCAATTACAATACATGAACATACCTACATTACATACACACACATAATATACATACATACACATACATACATATACATAATAAACATGGTATACATGTACATACATACATACATACATACGCTCTTCGTTCATATTTACATACATATTTACATTCATACATGGTCACACACACACACACACTCACGCACACACACACACATATGTATACAATACATACATATACGCACATACCCATACATTAGTACATTAGTGCATTAGTACCTGTCTACACCACATACATACACATACCCTTACATTAAATGGCTCAGAGACGAAACAGCTTATTTGCATTCACTGTTTGAGAGGTATTCTAGAAGTTGGTGAGATGAAGAAGACAAATATTTATGGATGATCAACTTCTTTATCAACAATAACGACGTTTCGGTATAGATCCTTATACCGTTAATAAAGAAGTTGATCATTCATAAATATGTGTCTTCTTTAGTTGTATTCCTTTGTGTAATCTATGTATGATAGTTGGACAATTGTTCTCCAGACACTATGTATAACGATTGTGTTCCTCTCTGAAATCTATGAATGATTGTTGGACAATTGTTCTCCAGACACTATGTATAAAGATTTGTTCCTGCTGATACTCATATACTGTACAGTTGTAATAAACAATGTGCATTGAATAACAAGGTACATCCATTACCATGATGGGATAGTACATACAGCTTCCTGAAATATTATATCATCATAAATATGCATAGTACGTCGACATGTTATAAATAAAATCTAAATCAACATCTACATTTACATCTATTCAAATGGTTTACAATGGAATTTCCGTAGATGTTTTCATAAAATAGCCGTCTTTATTTCTGGTCACAGTCGAGGATGGGTAACTTCAAAGGACTGATGATTAATCATAGGATTGATTAATGACTGTGCTGATCTAAAGAGAATCCTCCCCACTGCACTACCACTGTGTGGATATGTTCGTTTTAATTGGTCTGGAATTGACAATGGGTCTTGATTGTGGAGATTGGTGATATGTATACCAGTTAAACTATACGAGAGATTGATTATGTTTCGTTTTCTTGTGTTTTTTACGACTTTATTTTCCTTGTGTATAATAAATGTTGATAATTCATCACATTTTTTTTAATCTCAAGATTCATCCCCAAGGCAATAGTAATTAAAGCTACATAAGTATGTTCATCATATTTTATTTGGCTTCAATACGTGACGAAATACAACATGTGTAATTTCATATCATTTCATACTTGCATACTCATAACCGATCGTCAAATATATGATAAATACTTGTTTTCGATGTGAGCCGAGCAATACCGTATTACGATGGCCCATCAGGGACATGAGGTGTTGTCATGATATCGTTGATTTCTCTTTCGAGACAGCTTGAAGCATCATTGAAATCTCAGAAAACTGTATTGAGAACATGGGAAACCTTACATAAAACATGATAAGCTGTTCAAAACACAAATACAATCATAATGAAACACAAACCCAAAAAGAAATATGAAATACTCAAACTGGAAAGCGAACAACAAATTCAAGAAATTCTAAGAAAGATCCTCTCTGCTAAAAGGGACATTATAAAAAAACATTTTACAAATATTATTTCCTCAAAATTTCATTTGAAAAAAACACAACAAAAAATTTTAAATGAACCCTTTTAAAACTTTAATCTTTAATAGTTAATACACCCTTTTAAGCCCAGTGGTTGATAATATGATTATGATTCTTAAAAATATGATTAAGAAATAGTGGTTCTGCAAGAATATGATCATGATATATGATATGTTTTTTTAGATTTGTTAGATTTGCTTTATGTACACGGGGTAGGAACATACATTGTAAAAGACACAGATTTATGGTCATAATTACACAATCACTTTTTTCTTCACAACAATTTTGATGTCGAAATCTATTTAGCCTGTATCGATCTCTAAAGTCTTTTATTATTGTCTGACATAATTAGTATATGTAACTGAACGTTTATTTTGTAAGGTAAAATTAGACAGGCTATGTCAGTTGACTCTAGTTCTGCCATGAATGACACAAACATTATCAAGTATCAGTTGTTGTCTTGATCGAATGATAAGTAGAGAATATACTTAGATGAAGTATCAATAGTTACACATGCAGTATACTCAATGAAACATACAATTGAAACAAAGTCTCTGTCCCTGTCAGAATGAAGTAATGAGACCGCCTCATTCAACATAGTTTTGACAGCATCACCAGGACAAGTAGCTCAAATATGTTTTCCCTTATTCGGGATAAATTCAGTGAACTTCATTGTTAGCCTGAAATGCTTTACTTATTGCTTAAAGGCACGATGTCACGCCAATTGTTTTCAAATATAAATAATGCACGGGTAATGCACAGCTCTCGATATTACAAACGATATACCCTCAGGTAATGTATTATATAAGTTATCTGGAAAATATATACGTATTCAGGTTTTAAAGTTAACATTAAAAGACCGGAAGTATGTAATGCAACGTTGCATTAAATCCGCATGAACTACAATATCAGCAATATTTTAAAAAATTTTAAAAAAAAGAAGACCGAAAACGGCAGCCGCTATCGTTAATGTAAAAACAAGGCATATTGCAAACCGGTGAAGTTACAGATACTCCCTAATGAAGACTATCCAATCTTTGTTGTCAGTTAAGAGAATAAAGTATATTCAAGAGCTGAATGAAATCCTAGTTCAGTCGTTTTCTACAATCTGTATTTTCCAGTTTGCACATCAGCGACTCTTTCTATTAGCGATATCCCTGAGTAACTACGGCCGTCTGAATTATTTATTTATTGCTGACTGCAGGTCACTTGTTAAGAATAATAAGTGTTTTATTGCACTGAAAGGAAGCTAAAGTGAGTTTATATGCCCTCGTATGACATAAAAGAGCTTATTTGAATGCTAAATGCGTGCACTTGTGCCTTTAAGGTACCAAACTAGCTATTTATTGAAACACATTTAATATGAGAGAGTGATCAGTTTAGTGCCAATTCAACTTATACAAAGAAAAATACTAAAATTCTTAAATAACACATAAACAATCATATAAGTATGATCAAACCACTTTTAATACAAGTTAACTTTCACATGAGTTCCAGGTAGAAACTTGGAAGAGTTGCTCGGCAGCGAAGGATTAGATGGTTCAGATGGTGCTGTTTCAATTACACCCTAGTTAGAAGAATTTTATCATTTTGCATTATTGATTTTTAAAAATCGAAAGTGAAATGTTAACTTAATGTTAACATTAGCTCAGTTATAGTAAAGAAGCAGATTGAGATTACTGTCATTTATTCAATTTTAATTTAAATAAGAAAGAAGTAATAAGTAACTTAAATTGATCTTATGCTATATTTTTTATAAAATGATCTAATCTCATTTACATAGTAGCAGTCATTTTTATATATAAATACGTTCAATAAGAAAGTTTTGGAGATTCAGCCTGGCCAATCATTCGACTGGATTAGATGTGCTATTGC
Source organism: Gibbula magus (assembly GCA_936450465.1). Classification (NCBI taxonomy): domain Eukaryota; kingdom Metazoa; phylum Mollusca; class Gastropoda; order Trochida; family Trochidae; genus Gibbula; species Gibbula magus. Next base: position 61,848,504 of record OW388289.1, on the reverse strand, counting down.
CCAACGCTGTACTGTTCATTTTGTTTCAACAGAGAACATCCCGCTTGTAGGTCCAGACAGCGTCACTTTCCTTTTACTTCAATGTATAATTTAATACCTGGCCGACAGCTCCACGAGTATATACAGTAGATTCGAACGTCAGCTAACTGCTTATAACAGGGAGTGTCAATTATGTCTGAAAACACAGCTAAAAAAGTCCTTATCCCAACTTTGTAATAAGTAGTATTTTTATGAACACTGTTTGTGTTCTATTTATAATTTTCAGTTGGATATTTTGAATCTTTTTTGTCGTATGTTATATCTATGCTACATAGCAAACTGTCTGTAATGTACAACTCATGGAAGTAATAAAGAACCTTTGATGGCAATGTGCTGGTGTTGTTACGGCCTTCGTATTTCTTCTTCTTCGTATTTATTGTTTTCTTTTGCAATTTTGTTCTCCTTTAATGACTGCAAAATTGTCCAAGTGGCATTAAAGAATAATTCACTCACTGACTTGATGGTAAAATTCTAGTATATGTCGACGGTTAGTGGTTGGTATCTGTTCATTTAGCAATCGAAAAGCTCAGGTGTGTTCCATCTGTCAAGGCTCTCCAGTGCATATGTGAATACCGAAACGCATTTCAAAAGCATTTGCCAACTATGACGTCATTTAGAGTAAACGTTGACCGTGGCCCAACACAAGCGAAATTTGCACATATAAGAGACCATTGCTTATTGTGACAACACATAACCAATCAAAATGCAAAAAATGACTATTCTTCTAACGTTGGTACCCTTTGGACAGTTTTTAGTAAATTTCAGATGTCACACATGCTTATCTGGTATGACTTTTGGTGGTTTTAAGGTGGTTTTACAAAGATGTAATGAACAACGTCACACATCAGCAATTGTTTATCATCTCGGCGACATTACTGTGTACCAGTAGCAAGGTTATGTGATACTTGTAGTTTGCAATTTTCTTCAAAATGCTTGAATATTGATTTATCTGAAGTTAAAAACACAAATTTAAGTTTTGACGCTGTTTATGCGATGATTACTACCAACAAGAACTTGTTCAAAACTTCAGCTTTAGAAAAGTGATTATATATAATCTCTTTTGTCTGGTAGTTTGCTTACCGCAGAACGAGCGATTCCTTTACCTAGAAATTCGAAAATGATAATAACCATTTTTAATGTATTACCTCCGTGTCTGTTCTTATCTATGTGTTAAAAAGCGAACCCAAGATTTCGCAGGTCAGCTTTCAACTTGAAATATCCTATAAGAATTCTATTGAATACCAGTTAATCAGTCTCGTAGCAGACAGATCCAATTCTGAAAGCTCAAGAAGAAGTCACTCTTGATATCGAATTACATGGCAACCGCCTCATGTATATTATAGAGGAAACTAAACGACCCGTGTCATACCATTTTAATAAACGTATTAATGATTTGGTGTCAAACGGGCAAAATCGAATTTGATACTAAATCAGTTAAATGATTCGTGATGACGATGTTACATCGAATGAAGTATTTTGCTATTACTAGCCGCCTTTAATCAAGTGAAATAGCTGACAGTGTGATGAAGCGAACATTACCCCACAGGTCCCATACCTTAGTGATAGTGGAATCATACGTGCAGCACCGTCATCATGTTAAACATTGCCTTGTAAAATATGATATTGCAGTATATTCAACAGGCGAGTAATGAAACGAAATAAATATTTCGGCATGTTCCCTATTCGTCTACATCCCGATTCGACTAGTCTTATAAAAACATGTTATGGTCAGATGATTACTGATTAAGCAATGGTAATCTAGCATCAACCCCATGATGTCAAAGTGGACTCGTCTAGTAGAAAGAAACAGAAGAGATTGGTTGTTTTGATGAATTGGTTTATTTTTATTTGTCACTTTTAATTCAATTTAAGACGGACTGACGCATCAAGTAACTTATGAGCGATTTTTTGCTAGTGGTCCGTTGTCCTTGGAGTGAATAAAAATCAGGGTTTATTTAATTTACGAGACATTGAGGTTTTTGGAGGCTATGTAATTATTTTGGGGTTATAAATCCATATCAGGTTCATGGCCAACCTCACTTACTGAAGTGAGAATGCTTTAGAAACATAATAAACGAGTCATTTTGTTGCCATAAGAAGCTTGATTACAGTGGAGCAGTACAACAACGGGACAGTAAATGGTAACGTCGTTTTCTGTTTGAAGACATACAGAAACAAAATTGGGTTATGCCGTCGCAATTTAGTGAAAGGACAAGATTTATTTCCAGGCCTCTGACTTAGATTTGTATACGATGTAAATGCTGTATGTGGTTCCATCAACTTGACTGAGAGTATGTTTTTTTTTTAGATGAGTTAATTGTTTCCTGAGTTGACATTAGAATCGAAACAAGAACAAAATAGTTCTCTCATGAACATAATTTACCTATGCGTTTCAGGGTCCCTTACTTCAAATTAGTCCTGCCGATTTAATACTGTTCATTGAGTGCTGACAAATAATAAATCATAAGTTTTAGTTTTGGTATTGATAGTTAACAAATACCCCATACCAACTCATTACAAGATAAGGGGTGCACTGGCACAGCTCAACTAGTCAGCTTTGTTTTTACAGGCGAGTCGGGATGTAGGCAAATTTGGATTTAGACGATTTAAGACTAAATATCAAATATTTCGCTAGTGAAACCTAGGAACCTGGCCCTAACAGCATTTCGTAAGTATGTTGATGATTCCATTGAAAATAGTGATCATTATGTTAATAATTTACTTAGATAGTTTCAATGTATTGAGTTTAACATGGACATCATTTTTTAAATTCAATTCAGTAAATCAACTTTTCGATAGGAATAACAATTTGTTTTATTGTGTGTATTTAATTGTCCATGCTGTTATCATAATGTCAGATGTTGGAATTGATTCGACTTTATGTGTTAGGTAAGTGTTTAGTTTTGATGAACACACATCTTTAATCTTTTCTAAGGTAAGTAGGTCCTACCAAATTAATTCTCATCTTTGTTCACGTACAATGGTTCATAAGAAGCCTTACCTAATGATATTATAAGAATAATCAACGAGTTGCGAGGAATTACGAATTATCTGTCCCGAGTTAATTATTGTGATAAACTCCGAGCTTTAGTGAGGAGTTTGACTTAATAATTCACGAGGGACAAATAATTCGTAATTCCGAGCAACGAGTTGGTTTTTATTATTCTTACACGAGTTCATTTTAATGCGTAAAAATCGAAAACAAGATGCGACATCACGATCTCAGATGAGACATAAAATACAAATTGTATATTCCTTTGCCATTCATAAACTTTCTGACACCTTCAAGATGCGCGCATCTAAATAATTTGCTACTAACGCTCTTTTTTTCTAGTAAGATCCTGGGGTATATTTTTAACTTTATTCCCAAAAAGAAATTCGGACATACTAAACAACTCGTTTAAATTGTGAACTATTATCGCCAAAGTGAACTAGCAATTGCTCAAAATTTTGAAACATTTTTTTTGCCGGTATTGTAAACTCGATTAAAGCCTATTTTAAGAACAAAAACCTTGAATTATCAAAAAAACTCCCCAATCCCATTCTGCCATACTTCATAACAGACATCGTAAAACCAACTAAAGGATGCAGATCTTTCTATGACATCTTACAAAGCTCTACAAATTGCAATAAATATAAATACAGACAGAAGTGGGAAAATGATTTGAAACAAACAATCACTACAGACGAATGGACCGAAATAAATAACACACCATTCTCATCACATCTTGACACAAAGCAGATTTGGTTTCAATACTCCATCATACATAGAATTCTCCCATTGAATGATCTTCTATTTAAAATGAAACTGAACGACACAAACAAATGCACCTTCTGTAAAGAATCTGTGGAAACTTTAGTACATATGTTCTATAATTGCCCGATAGTGAAAAACATTTGGGGTAGACTTAAAACATGGATAGAGCAAACAACAGACTCTACATTGAACTTCTCAAAACGCAACATATCTCTCGAATATCCCAAAAGACGAAATATGGTTCTAAACCTTATTATAACAACAGTAAAGTATAACATATACTATCAAAGTTAAAGCGTTCTTCACCGCAAATCAATTTAATTAAACAAGCCTTTAAAAATGTATACGAATTTGATAAACTCATATGTTACTCCAAATGCAATTACTCAAAATTCATGAAATTCTGGTCTGTATGCCATAATATGTTTAAACACTAAAATACACTGCAACTTCGGTGAATGTATGATGCCAGGAAAAAAGAACTTGTAAACTTATATACTTTTTGTGACCTTTATGTGAAATTATGTTTGCAGTTGGTCTTTACCAATATTTATAAATGCTTGTGTTGTTGACCTTTGTATTATGAATAAGATATTTATTATATGTCTATGTATATGAAAAAGAAATTATAAACAAAAAATTGCTCAGTTGCAATGCAAGATAGGAATGAAATTACGTCACTAAATGACGTCATGGTTAATGATGTCACAAAGCTTTGACGTCACGGAAGTTCAGTCGGCGACTCTTGCAAGCTGCTTCGCCTTGTAACATAACTACTGTATTTACAGCCTCGGAAACATAGAATCAACATGATTTCCTATCTTAAATGTTTAACTTTCGTTTGACATTAGATAAGTATGCTCGAAATTGTTTACTTTATGCGATTTAGCTAAAACAGGGCAGGTAAGCAATTCATGAATGGGCGTAAAGTAGTTCCGTCAACCAATCAAAATACAAGTTATATTTAGAAAAACTGTCATTCCCATGACCATTATGAAAACTTTAATTTCTGGCATATCTTTGCCCGCTTGGGTACGAAAGGCATTTGTTTCACTTTTATGTATTCATATTAACCGACATTAATTCATGTAGTCTCGCCCCCAGTGTGAAACTTGGACACTTTGCTTCGTCAACTCCTTTTAAGTGGTCTTTGACCTTTAAATTCGACAAAGCCTGACTTTGAGGTATGTAAATCAGTTCTGTAATCAAGAAGTCAATATGTATTCATGACAGTTGATGCAAATGTAACTAGCGTGAGATACAGGACCAGACTCCACTATTTCGCTTCGTCAACTCAACACGTTTCCCATTTTCCATTCTGGGTGTGCAGAGAACTGACATCTGAGAACTTGGAAAGAAGATTTGAATAATATTTGGCATTGTCATCGATGAGTTATTTTTTCATGCAAAAGAAATTGTCATGATACATTTGTTGATGTAGTAAATCTATCCAAACATTTATTGCTTTCCTGTTTGCTGATCAAAGCATTACTGCATAGGGTTACACACACTATTGAACGCACTCACAATTCTAAAGGTTTTATTGTGAAAAACATTTTGACGTCTAGTATGAGAACTAATGATGTGAACTAATTTATTAATATTGAAATATGATGACATTTGTATTGATTTACCATGAAGGAGTTAGTACATGCGGAATTACTTCTAAAATTCAGACTAAAGTAATATATTGCACTCCAGTCTTTCTTTCTTTATGGAACATGTGGTTAGCGTGTTGGCCTCTAAAAGACTCGGGTTCGAGTCACGGTAAGGACATCAACCTTTGTCGTGTAGGCTATTGTCTTGTGTCCCTGACCAAGGCATCTCACCCACATTGCACTCAGTCTACTCATTTGTAAAATGAGTACCAGAAAACGGGGAGGTAAGGACCTTTTCGGCCGCGCGTTCAGTAGGGGCATCGAAAGTACACTTCCTTCAGGATAATGATGTTCCACCAATGAGCATAGTCATTGATCGATGTCCGGGTCAGTGTGAAATGTCCACGAGTCTCCTTTTATTAAGCATATTAAACGTTGTTAAATATTAAACAAATCTGCACCTCTTGAGACAAAAACGAGTTGATCACAAAGAAAGTATTGTCCTTGAAATATATTTAAGGAAAGAGATCTACAAACTTCAGCTATGTGGACAGACAGACATCATCCATTCAATATTAGCTCCGTTGATCTTCTTGATGTATGCTTCCATTACATGATAGTACAAGTTTTAGATTCTCCATGTTCAACTTGTTCTTAAACAGGTAGCTTGTTATATGTTCATGAGTTAGTGGCAACCAAAATGTATGGAAATGTATACAATGTTTAATTCATGAAATCTCAGTTTAATATTGTTGAAGGCAGAAATGAAATGAAAACTGAATCGAAAGTTTATCAACAATCAACTGTTTGACAAAATGATGTTTGAAATTTATTCAAACATCTTATTTCAGTGGCCTGTCTGTCTGTAAATGGGTATGAACTGGCATTGTAATCAGATATACATTGTAGAGTGACTCCGTCATGCACTCTCACTATGGGAACTTTCTGCCACTAGATTGATTTACTGGTATCAAAACGAACGGTTTAAATATGTTATTGACAGAAAGGTCTGATTAGAAATGCTCATTAGCTTCTTTACTCTTGGTTTGTTCAAAAACCGTGTATATAGGGATAAAAGCTGCATAAATCATAATTTGTCACATTTAAGTGCAATTACTTAGAACCATGAAATCGTTGACTTTTATAGAAGAATAACACACACAAAAATAAACAAACTTTATTTAATAAATATTGCCTAGACCATATGATTAAAAAATTTGGCCAATGAAGGAAAACTGGTACTGTGCCGATGAGAAAAAAAAACATTCCATAAATACAGCAAATTATACCAATCTCTAACCTATTTATCAGCAGTATATCGATGAAAGTTAACTTTTTTAAGGTGCATTGATAAATTTGTCATTAAACAACTTTTATATGCTGCAAAGATACCGGATCTCGCAAAAACATTATTTTGACCCTAATTTGATATCTTTATATGAAGTTTATCCTGGCAATAACGTTTATAATTTGTCTTATATTTAATGTTGGCAAAGACAGGTCTGATACTAAGTCGCTTGGTATCCTGACAGGATCAGTATCTTCTTTCTTCCTTCATCCTGTTTAAAAAATGTGTAATATTTATCAAATGTATTGGTTCTGCAACGTCTAGAATAACCTCCTACCTAAACTGTGTGTAGTATTTTGATATTTATGTCATGGAATGTATGCCTCATACTCGTATGTTATCCTTAACGTTTAAAAGACAGATTTTTCTTTTGTACTCTCTCTTTTGAAAGATTTATCGATATTGCTAACGTAATGGATTTTCCAACATAACCAACATAATCCAATAAGTACTGCAGTTAAAACGTGTTTCTTTTTGCAATTATATGTTTGTGGTTAATGACAGCATCTCACCAATATCACATTCATATGTACCCTTTCTGCACTAACTCAGATCAGCCGTGTCATGTTTCCATATTAAATTGTAATGTCGGAAAGTATTGTAAAGGTGACTGGAGTGTTCCATTTCATATTCCCAAATTATTAACTTGGAATTGGAGAAACTACATAAGTGACATTATTTCCAAATTCAACTCCATTACATTCCTAATACAGGGTGTATTTTCATCAGATGTCGTGAATACAAAGCTGAAAGCTAATTACTAAAACAACAGACAGACCAAAAGCTCCGGCCTTCACCGAAATAGAAGAAGAAGAAGAAGAAGAAGAATAATAGTTTATTTCAAAAAAGTGTCACCCCCTGAAACAGGGTCCGGCCTACACAGACCTATGAGACACAAATAACACAATGATAAAAATTCATTAAAATTGATAAAATGCGGTACATTAACCAATTACAATACATGAACATACCTACATTACATACACACACATAATATACATACATACACATACATACATATACATAATAAACATGGTATACATGTACATACATACATACATACATACGCTCTTCGTTCATATTTACATACATATTTACATTCATACATGGTCACACACACACACACACTCACGCACACACACACACATATGTATACAATACATACATATACGCACATACCCATACATTAGTACATTAGTGCATTAGTACCTGTCTACACCACATACATACACATACCCTTACATTAAATGGCTCAGAGACGAAACAGCTTATTTGCATTCACTGTTTGAGAGGTATTCTAGAAGTTGGTGAGATGAAGAAGACAAATATTTATGGATGATCAACTTCTTTATCAACAATAACGACGTTTCGGTATAGATCCTTATACCGTTAATAAAGAAGTTGATCATTCATAAATATGTGTCTTCTTTAGTTGTATTCCTTTGTGTAATCTATGTATGATAGTTGGACAATTGTTCTCCAGACACTATGTATAACGATTGTGTTCCTCTCTGAAATCTATGAATGATTGTTGGACAATTGTTCTCCAGACACTATGTATAAAGATTTGTTCCTGCTGATACTCATATACTGTACAGTTGTAATAAACAATGTGCATTGAATAACAAGGTACATCCATTACCATGATGGGATAGTACATACAGCTTCCTGAAATATTATATCATCATAAATATGCATAGTACGTCGACATGTTATAAATAAAATCTAAATCAACATCTACATTTACATCTATTCAAATGGTTTACAATGGAATTTCCGTAGATGTTTTCATAAAATAGCCGTCTTTATTTCTGGTCACAGTCGAGGATGGGTAACTTCAAAGGACTGATGATTAATCATAGGATTGATTAATGACTGTGCTGATCTAAAGAGAATCCTCCCCACTGCACTACCACTGTGTGGATATGTTCGTTTTAATTGGTCTGGAATTGACAATGGGTCTTGATTGTGGAGATTGGTGATATGTATACCAGTTAAACTATACGAGAGATTGATTATGTTTCGTTTTCTTGTGTTTTTTACGACTTTATTTTCCTTGTGTATAATAAATGTTGATAATTCATCACATTTTTTTTAATCTCAAGATTCATCCCCAAGGCAATAGTAATTAAAGCTACATAAGTATGTTCATCATATTTTATTTGGCTTCAATACGTGACGAAATACAACATGTGTAATTTCATATCATTTCATACTTGCATACTCATAACCGATCGTCAAATATATGATAAATACTTGTTTTCGATGTGAGCCGAGCAATACCGTATTACGATGGCCCATCAGGGACATGAGGTGTTGTCATGATATCGTTGATTTCTCTTTCGAGACAGCTTGAAGCATCATTGAAATCTCAGAAAACTGTATTGAGAACATGGGAAACCTTACATAAAACATGATAAGCTGTTCAAAACACAAATACAATCATAATGAAACACAAACCCAAAAAGAAATATGAAATACTCAAACTGGAAAGCGAACAACAAATTCAAGAAATTCTAAGAAAGATCCTCTCTGCTAAAAGGGACATTATAAAAAAACATTTTACAAATATTATTTCCTCAAAATTTCATTTGAAAAAAACACAACAAAAAATTTTAAATGAACCCTTTTAAAACTTTAATCTTTAATAGTTAATACACCCTTTTAAGCCCAGTGGTTGATAATATGATTATGATTCTTAAAAATATGATTAAGAAATAGTGGTTCTGCAAGAATATGATCATGATATATGATATGTTTTTTTAGATTTGTTAGATTTGCTTTATGTACACGGGGTAGGAACATACATTGTAAAAGACACAGATTTATGGTCATAATTACACAATCACTTTTTTCTTCACAACAATTTTGATGTCGAAATCTATTTAGCCTGTATCGATCTCTAAAGTCTTTTATTATTGTCTGACATAATTAGTATATGTAACTGAACGTTTATTTTGTAAGGTAAAATTAGACAGGCTATGTCAGTTGACTCTAGTTCTGCCATGAATGACACAAACATTATCAAGTATCAGTTGTTGTCTTGATCGAATGATAAGTAGAGAATATACTTAGATGAAGTATCAATAGTTACACATGCAGTATACTCAATGAAACATACAATTGAAACAAAGTCTCTGTCCCTGTCAGAATGAAGTAATGAGACCGCCTCATTCAACATAGTTTTGACAGCATCACCAGGACAAGTAGCTCAAATATGTTTTCCCTTATTCGGGATAAATTCAGTGAACTTCATTGTTAGCCTGAAATGCTTTACTTATTGCTTAAAGGCACGATGTCACGCCAATTGTTTTCAAATATAAATAATGCACGGGTAATGCACAGCTCTCGATATTACAAACGATATACCCTCAGGTAATGTATTATATAAGTTATCTGGAAAATATATACGTATTCAGGTTTTAAAGTTAACATTAAAAGACCGGAAGTATGTAATGCAACGTTGCATTAAATCCGCATGAACTACAATATCAGCAATATTTTAAAAAATTTTAAAAAAAAGAAGACCGAAAACGGCAGCCGCTATCGTTAATGTAAAAACAAGGCATATTGCAAACCGGTGAAGTTACAGATACTCCCTAATGAAGACTATCCAATCTTTGTTGTCAGTTAAGAGAATAAAGTATATTCAAGAGCTGAATGAAATCCTAGTTCAGTCGTTTTCTACAATCTGTATTTTCCAGTTTGCACATCAGCGACTCTTTCTATTAGCGATATCCCTGAGTAACTACGGCCGTCTGAATTATTTATTTATTGCTGACTGCAGGTCACTTGTTAAGAATAATAAGTGTTTTATTGCACTGAAAGGAAGCTAAAGTGAGTTTATATGCCCTCGTATGACATAAAAGAGCTTATTTGAATGCTAAATGCGTGCACTTGTGCCTTTAAGGTACCAAACTAGCTATTTATTGAAACACATTTAATATGAGAGAGTGATCAGTTTAGTGCCAATTCAACTTATACAAAGAAAAATACTAAAATTCTTAAATAACACATAAACAATCATATAAGTATGATCAAACCACTTTTAATACAAGTTAACTTTCACATGAGTTCCAGGTAGAAACTTGGAAGAGTTGCTCGGCAGCGAAGGATTAGATGGTTCAGATGGTGCTGTTTCAATTACACCCTAGTTAGAAGAATTTTATCATTTTGCATTATTGATTTTTAAAAATCGAAAGTGAAATGTTAACTTAATGTTAACATTAGCTCAGTTATAGTAAAGAAGCAGATTGAGATTACTGTCATTTATTCAATTTTAATTTAAATAAGAAAGAAGTAATAAGTAACTTAAATTGATCTTATGCTATATTTTTTATAAAATGATCTAATCTCATTTACATAGTAGCAGTCATTTTTATATATAAATACGTTCAATAAGAAAGTTTTGGAGATTCAGCCTGGCCAATCATTCGACTGGATTAGATGTGCTATTGCCCAACGCTGTACTGTTCATTTTGTTTCAACAGAGAACATCCCGCTTGTAGGTCCAGACAGCGTCACTTTCCTTTTACTTCAATGTATAATTTAATACCTGGCCGACAGCTCCACGAGTATATACAGTAGATTCGAACGTCAGCTAACTGCTTATAACAGGGAGTGTCAATTATGTCTGAAAACACAGCTAAAAAAGTCCTTATCCCAACTTTGTAATAAGTAGTATTTTTATGAACACTGTTTGTGTTCTATTTATAATTTTCAGTTGGATATTTTGAATCTTTTTTGTCGTATGTTATATCTATGCTACATAGCAAACTGTCTGTAATGTACAACTCATGGAAGTAATAAAGAACCTTTGATGGCAATGTGCTGGTGTTGTTACGGCCTTCGTATTTCTTCTTCTTCGTATTTATTGTTTTCTTTTGCAATTTTGTTCTCCTTTAATGACTGCAAAATTGTCCAAGTGGCATTAAAGAATAATTCACTCACTGACTTGATGGTAAAATTCTAGTATATGTCGACGGTTAGTGGTTGGTATCTGTTCATTTAGCAATCGAAAAGCTCAGGTGTGTTCCATCTGTCAAGGCTCTCCAGTGCATATGTGAATACCGAAACGCATTTCAAAAGCATTTGCCAACTATGACGTCATTTAGAGTAAACGTTGACCGTGGCCCAACACAAGCGAAATTTGCACATATAAGAGACCATTGCTTATTGTGACAACACATAACCAATCAAAATGCAAAAAATGACTATTCTTCTAACGTTGGTACCCTTTGGACAGTTTTTAGTAAATTTCAGATGTCACACATGCTTATCTGGTATGACTTTTGGTGGTTTTAAGGTGGTTTTACAAAGATGTAATGAACAACGTCACACATCAGCAATTGTTTATCATCTCGGCGACATTACTGTGTACCAGTAGCAAGGTTATGTGATACTTGTAGTTTGCAATTTTCTTCAAAATGCTTGAATATTGATTTATCTGAAGTTAAAAACACAAATTTAAGTTTTGACGCTGTTTATGCGATGATTACTACCAACAAGAACTTGTTCAAAACTTCAGCTTTAGAAAAGTGATTATATATAATCTCTTTTGTCTGGTAGTTTGCTTACCGCAGAACGAGCGATTCCTTTACCTAGAAATTCGAAAATGATAATAACCATTTTTAATGTATTACCTCCGTGTCTGTTCTTATCTATGTGTTAAAAAGCGAACCCAAGATTTCGCAGGTCAGCTTTCAACTTGAAATATCCTATAAGAATTCTATTGAATACCAGTTAATCAGTCTCGTAGCAGACAGATCCAATTCTGAAAGCTCAAGAAGAAGTCACTCTTGATATCGAATTACATGGCAACCGCCTCATGTATATTATAGAGGAAACTAAACGACCCGTGTCATACCATTTTAATAAACGTATTAATGATTTGGTGTCAAACGGGCAAAATCGAATTTGATACTAAATCAGTTAAATGATTCGTGATGACGATGTTACATCGAATGAAGTATTTTGCTATTACTAGCCGCCTTTAATCAAGTGAAATAGCTGACAGTGTGATGAAGCGAACATTACCCCACAGGTCCCATACCTTAGTGATAGTGGAATCATACGTGCAGCACCGTCATCATGTTAAACATTGCCTTGTAAAATATGATATTGCAGTATATTCAACAGGCGAGTAATGAAACGAAATAAATATTTCGGCATGTTCCCTATTCGTCTACATCCCGATTCGACTAGTCTTATAAAAACATGTTATGGTCAGATGATTACTGATTAAGCAATGGTAATCTAGCATCAACCCCATGATGTCAAAGTGGACTCGTCTAGTAGAAAGAAACAGAAGAGATTGGTTGTTTTGATGAATTGGTTTATTTTTATTTGTCACTTTTAATTCAATTTAAGACGGACTGACGCATCAAGTAACTTATGAGCGATTTTTTGCTAGTGGTCCGTTGTCCTTGGAGTGAATAAAAATCAGGGTTTATTTAATTTACGAGACATTGAGGTTTTTGGAGGCTATGTAATTATTTTGGGGTTATAAATCCATATCAGGTTCATGGCCAACCTCACTTACTGAAGTGAGAATGCTTTAGAAACATAATAAACGAGTCATTTTGTTGCCATAAGAAGCTTGATTACAGTGGAGCAGTACAACAACGGGACAGTAAATGGTAACGTCGTTTTCTGTTTGAAGACATACAGAAACAAAATTGGGTTATGCCGTCGCAATTTAGTGAAAGGACAAGATTTATTTCCAGGCCTCTGACTTAGATTTGTATACGATGTAAATGCTGTATGTGGTTCCATCAACTTGACTGAGAGTATGTTTTTTTTTTAGATGAGTTAATTGTTTCCTGAGTTGACATTAGAATCGAAACAAGAACAAAATAGTTCTCTCATGAACATAATTTACCTATGCGTTTCAGGGTCCCTTACTTCAAATTAGTCCTGCCGATTTAATACTGTTCATTGAGTGCTGACAAATAATAAATCATAAGTTTTAGTTTTGGTATTGATAGTTAACAAATACCCCATACCAACTCATTACAAGATAAGGGGTGCACTGGCACAGCTCAACTAGTCAGCTTTGTTTTTACAGGCGAGTCGGGATGTAGGCAAATTTGGATTTAGACGATTTAAGACTAAATATCAAATATTTCGCTAGTGAAACCTAGGAACCTGGCCCTAACAGCATTTCGTAAGTATGTTGATGATTCCATTGAAAATAGTGATCATTATGTTAATAATTTACTTAGATAGTTTCAATGTATTGAGTTTAACATGGACATCATTTTTTAAATTCAATTCAGTAAATCAACTTTTCGATAGGAATAACAATTTGTTTTATTGTGTGTATTTAATTGTCCATGCTGTTATCATAATGTCAGATGTTGGAATTGATTCGACTTTATGTGTTAGGTAAGTGTTTAGTTTTGATGAACACACATCTTTAATCTTTTCTAAGGTAAGTAGGTCCTACCAAATTAATTCTCATCTTTGTTCACGTACAATGGTTCATAAGAAGCCTTACCTAATGATATTATAAGAATAATCAACGAGTTGCGAGGAATTACGAATTATCTGTCCCGAGTTAATTATTGTGATAAACTCCGAGCTTTAGTGAGGAGTTTGACTTAATAATTCACGAGGGACAAATAATTCGTAATTCCGAGCAACGAGTTGGTTTTTATTATTCTTACACGAGTTCATTTTAATGCGTAAAAATCGAAAACAAGATGCGACATCACGATCTCAGATGAGACATAAAATACAAATTGTATATTCCTTTGCCATTCATAAACTTTCTGACACCTTCAAGATGCGCGCATCTAAATAATTTGCTACTAACGCTCTTTTTTTCTAGTAAGATCCTGGGGTATATTTTTAACTTTATTCCCAAAAAGAAATTCGGACATACTAAACAACTCGTTTAAATTGTGAACTATTATCGCCAAAGTGAACTAGCAATTGCTCAAAATTTTGAAACATTTTTTTTGCCGGTATTGTAAACTCGATTAAAGCCTATTTTAAGAACAAAAACCTTGAATTATCAAAAAAACTCCCCAATCCCATTCTGCCATACTTCATAACAGACATCGTAAAACCAACTAAAGGATGCAGATCTTTCTATGACATCTTACAAAGCTCTACAAATTGCAATAAATATAAATACAGACAGAAGTGGGAAAATGATTTGAAACAAACAATCACTACAGACGAATGGACCGAAATAAATAACACACCATTCTCATCACATCTTGACACAAAGCAGATTTGGTTTCAATACTCCATCATACATAGAATTCTCCCATTGAATGATCTTCTATTTAAAATGAAACTGAACGACACAAACAAATGCACCTTCTGTAAAGAATCTGTGGAAACTTTAGTACATATGTTCTATAATTGCCCGATAGTGAAAAACATTTGGGGTAGACTTAAAACATGGATAGAGCAAACAACAGACTCTACATTGAACTTCTCAAAACGCAACATATCTCTCGAATATCCCAAAAGACGAAATATGGTTCTAAACCTTATTATAACAACAGTAAAGTATAACATATACTATCAAAGTTAAAGCGTTCTTCACCGCAAATCAATTTAATTAAACAAGCCTTTAAAAATGTATACGAATTTGATAAACTCATATGTTACTCCAAATGCAATTACTCAAAATTCATGAAATTCTGGTCTGTATGCCATAATATGTTTAAACACTAAAATACACTGCAACTTCGGTGAATGTATGATGCCAGGAAAAAAGAACTTGTAAACTTATATACTTTTTGTGACCTTTATGTGAAATTATGTTTGCAGTTGGTCTTTACCAATATTTATAAATGCTTGTGTTGTTGACCTTTGTATTATGAATAAGATATTTATTATATGTCTATGTATATGAAAAAGAAATTATAAACAAAAAATTGCTCAGTTGCAATGCAAGATAGGAATGAAATTACGTCACTAAATGACGTCATGGTTAATGATGTCACAAAGCTTTGACGTCACGGAAGTTCAGTCGGCGACTCTTGCAAGCTGCTTCGCCTTGTAACATAACTACTGTATTTACAGCCTCGGAAACATAGAATCAACATGATTTCCTATCTTAAATGTTTAACTTTCGTTTGACATTAGATAAGTATGCTCGAAATTGTTTACTTTATGCGATTTAGCTAAAACAGGGCAGGTAAGCAATTCATGAATGGGCGTAAAGTAGTTCCGTCAACCAATCAAAATACAAGTTATATTTAGAAAAACTGTCATTCCCATGACCATTATGAAAACTTTAATTTCTGGCATATCTTTGCCCGCTTGGGTACGAAAGGCATTTGTTTCACTTTTATGTATTCATATTAACCGACATTAATTCATGTAGTCTCGCCCCCAGTGTGAAACTTGGACACTTTGCTTCGTCAACTCCTTTTAAGTGGTCTTTGACCTTTAAATTCGACAAAGCCTGACTTTGAGGTATGTAAATCAGTTCTGTAATCAAGAAGTCAATATGTATTCATGACAGTTGATGCAAATGTAACTAGCGTGAGATACAGGACCAGACTCCACTATTTCGCTTCGTCAACTCAACACGTTTCCCATTTTCCATTCTGGGTGTGCAGAGAACTGACATCTGAGAACTTGGAAAGAAGATTTGAATAATATTTGGCATTGTCATCGATGAGTTATTTTTTCATGCAAAAGAAATTGTCATGATACATTTGTTGATGTAGTAAATCTATCCAAACATTTATTGCTTTCCTGTTTGCTGATCAAAGCATTACTGCATAGGGTTACACACACTATTGAACGCACTCACAATTCTAAAGGTTTTATTGTGAAAAACATTTTGACGTCTAGTATGAGAACTAATGATGTGAACTAATTTATTAATATTGAAATATGATGACATTTGTATTGATTTACCATGAAGGAGTTAGTACATGCGGAATTACTTCTAAAATTCAGACTAAAGTAATATATTGCACTCCAGTCTTTCTTTCTTTATGGAACATGTGGTTAGCGTGTTGGCCTCTAAAAGACTCGGGTTCGAGTCACGGTAAGGACATCAACCTTTGTCGTGTAGGCTATTGTCTTGTGTCCCTGACCAAGGCATCTCACCCACATTGCACTCAGTCTACTCATTTGTAAAATGAGTACCAGAAAACGGGGAGGTAAGGACCTTTTCGGCCGCGCGTTCAGTAGGGGCATCGAAAGTACACTTCCTTCAGGATAATGATGTTCCACCAATGAGCATAGTCATTGATCGATGTCCGGGTCAGTGTGAAATGTCCACGAGTCTCCTTTTATTAAGCATATTAAACGTTGTTAAATATTAAACAAATCTGCACCTCTTGAGACAAAAACGAGTTGATCACAAAGAAAGTATTGTCCTTGAAATATATTTAAGGAAAGAGATCTACAAACTTCAGCTATGTGGACAGACAGACATCATCCATTCAATATTAGCTCCGTTGATCTTCTTGATGTATGCTTCCATTACATGATAGTACAAGTTTTAGATTCTCCATGTTCAACTTGTTCTTAAACAGGTAGCTTGTTATATGTTCATGAGTTAGTGGCAACCAAAATGTATGGAAATGTATACAATGTTTAATTCATGAAATCTCAGTTTAATATTGTTGAAGGCAGAAATGAAATGAAAACTGAATCGAAAGTTTATCAACAATCAACTGTTTGACAAAATGATGTTTGAAATTTATTCAAACATCTTATTTCAGTGGCCTGTCTGTCTGTAAATGGGTATGAACTGGCATTGTAATCAGATATACATTGTAGAGTGACTCCGTCATGCACTCTCACTATGGGAACTTTCTGCCACTAGATTGATTTACTGGTATCAAAACGAACGGTTTAAATATGTTATTGACAGAAAGGTCTGATTAGAAATGCTCATTAGCTTCTTTACTCTTGGTTTGTTCAAAAACCGTGTATATAGGGATAAAAGCTGCATAAATCATAATTTGTCACATTTAAGTGCAATTACTTAGAACCATGAAATCGTTGACTTTTATAGAAGAATAACACACACAAAAATAAACAAACTTTATTTAATAAATATTGCCTAGACCATATGATTAAAAAATTTGGCCAATGAAGGAAAACTGGTACTGTGCCGATGAGAAAAAAAAACATTCCATAAATACAGCAAATTATACCAATCTCTAACCTATTTATCAGCAGTATATCGATGAAAGTTAACTTTTTTAAGGTGCATTGATAAATTTGTCATTAAACAACTTTTATATGCTGCAAAGATACCGGATCTCGCAAAAACATTATTTTGACCCTAATTTGATATCTTTATATGAAGTTTATCCTGGCAATAACGTTTATAATTTGTCTTATATTTAATGTTGGCAAAGACAGGTCTGATACTAAGTCGCTTGGTATCCTGACAGGATCAGTATCTTCTTTCTTCCTTCATCCTGTTTAAAAAATGTGTAATATTTATCAAATGTATTGGTTCTGCAACGTCTAGAATAACCTCCTACCTAAACTGTGTGTAGTATTTTGATATTTATGTCATGGAATGTATGCCTCATACTCGTATGTTATCCTTAACGTTTAAAAGACAGATTTTTCTTTTGTACTCTCTCTTTTGAAAGATTTATCGATATTGCTAACGTAATGGATTTTCCAACATAACCAACATAATCCAATAAGTACTGCAGTTAAAACGTGTTTCTTTTTGCAATTATATGTTTGTGGTTAATGACAGCATCTCACCAATATCACATTCATATGTACCCTTTCTGCACTAACTCAGATCAGCCGTGTCATGTTTCCATATTAAATTGTAATGTCGGAAAGTATTGTAAAGGTGACTGGAGTGTTCCATTTCATATTCCCAAATTATTAACTTGGAATTGGAGAAACTACATAAGTGACATTATTTCCAAATTCAACTCCATTACATTCCTAATACAGGGTGTATTTTCATCAGATGTCGTGAATACAAAGCTGAAAGCTAATTACTAAAACAACAGACAGACCAAAAGCTCCGGCCTTCACCGAAATAGAAGAAGAAGAAGAAGAAGAAGAATAATAGTTTATTTCAAAAAAGTGTCACCCCCTGAAACAGGGTCCGGCCTACACAGACCTATGAGACACAAATAACACAATGATAAAAATTCATTAAAATTGATAAAATGCGGTACATTAACCAATTACAATACATGAACATACCTACATTACATACACACACATAATATACATACATACACATACATACATATACATAATAAACATGGTATACATGTACATACATACATACATACATACGCTCTTCGTTCATATTTACATACATATTTACATTCATACATGGTCACACACACACACACACTCACGCACACACACACACATATGTATACAATACATACATATACGCACATACCCATACATTAGTACATTAGTGCATTAGTACCTGTCTACACCACATACATACACATACCCTTACATTAAATGGCTCAGAGACGAAACAGCTTATTTGCATTCACTGTTTGAGAGGTATTCTAGAAGTTGGTGAGATGAAGAAGACAAATATTTATGGATGATCAACTTCTTTATCAACAATAACGACGTTTCGGTATAGATCCTTATACCGTTAATAAAGAAGTTGATCATTCATAAATATGTGTCTTCTTTAGTTGTATTCCTTTGTGTAATCTATGTATGATAGTTGGACAATTGTTCTCCAGACACTATGTATAACGATTGTGTTCCTCTCTGAAATCTATGAATGATTGTTGGACAGTATATCGATGAATGTTAACTTGTTTAAGGTACATTGATAAACTTGTCATTAAACAACTTTCCTATCTCGCAAAAGAAATTATCGAGTTAAGAGTTTATCGTGGCAATATAGTTTGTAATTTGTGTTGGCAAAGCTCAAGTCGCTAAGTATCCTGACAGGATCAGTAACTTCTCTCTTCCTTCATCCTGACAATGCAGTTAATAAATTGTGTTCCTTTGTTTAAAAAACTGTAATATCTATATATATGCTTCAAGTGCATTGGTTCTCCAACGTCTTAACCTCCTAACGTAACCTCCTATGTTAACTGTGTGTAGTATTTTGATATTTATGTCATGGAATGTATGCCTCATACTCGTATTTTATCCTTAACTTTTAAAATAAGACTTTAACAACGTAGCTGTATCAGTAATGAAGTGGAACTGCAAAGAGTCAACAATCATGTACGCATGGTATCATTATGCTTTAGTTTGTCATGTTTATGTTCAGTTCTTGTGTGTTTGTTATTATATGTATGTACTGGTGAGGTATTAATATAAGAAAAAGTGTTACTTGTTTACCGAACCAGATTCTCTCTGAATAAAAATACGTTTAAACCAAATACAGACTTTTCTTTTGTAATCTATCTTTTGAAAGATTTATCTATAATGCTAATGTAATGGATTTTCGAACATAACCAACATAATCCAATAGGTACTGCAGTTAAAACGTGTTTCTTTTTGCAAGTATATGTTTGTGGTTAATGACAGCATCTCATCAATATCACATTCATATGTACCCTTTCTGCACTCTCAGATCAGCCGTGTTTCCATATTAAATTGTAATGTCGGAAAGTATTGTAAAGGTGACTGGAGTGTTCCATTTCATATTCCCAAATTGTTAACTGTGAATTGGAGAACTACAAAAGTGACATTATTTCCAAATTCAACTCCATTTCATTACTAATACAAGGTGTATCTTCATCAGATGTCGTGAATACAAAGCTACAAGTTAATTACTAAAACAACAGACAGACCAAAAGCTCCGGCCTTCTCCGAAATAGCTCAGAGACCAAACAGCTTATTTGTATTCACTGTTTAAGAGGCATTCTAGAAGTCGGTGTGATGAAGAAGACAAATATTTATGGATGATCAATTTCTTTATTAACAATAACGACGTTTCGGTATAGATCCTTATACCATTAATAAAGAAGTTGATCATTCATAAATATTTGTCTTCTTTAGTTGTATTCCTCTGTGTCATCTATGTATGATTGTTGGACAATTGTTCTCCAGACACTATGTATAACGATTGTGTTCTTCTCTGTAATCTATGAATGATTGTTGGACAATTGTTCTCCAGACACTATGTATAAAGATTGTGTTCCTCTTGACACTCATATACTGTACAGTTGTAATAAACGATGTGCATTGAATAACAAGTTACATTCATTACCATGATGGAAAAGTGCATACTGCTTTCTGAAATATTATATCATCATAAATATGCATAGTACGTCGACAGGTTACAAATAAAATCTAAATCAACATCAACATCTACATTTACATCTATACAAATGGTTTACAATGGAATTTCCACAGATGTTTTCATAAAATAGCCATCTTTATTTCTGGTCACAGTCGAGGATGGGTAACTTCAAAGGACTGATGATTAATCATAGGATTGATTAATGACTGTGCTGATCTAAAGAGAATCCTCCCCACTGCACTACCACTGTGTGGATATGTTCGTTTTAATTGGTCTGGAATTGACAATGGGTCTTGATTGTGGAGATTGGTGATATGTATACCAGTTAAACTATAAGAGAGATTGATTATGTTTCGTTTTCTTGTGTTTTTTACGACTTTATGTTCCTTGTGTATAAATAAATGTTGATGATGATTTGATGTTGATCCTTACACCAGGGTAATAATGTGTGTGGCACTTTGAGCATGGCCCTTTGTGTTGTGGAGTTCAGCGCGATATAAGTATCCTCATTATTATTGATAATTCATCACATTTTTCCTTAATCTCAAGATTTATCCCTAAAGCATTAGAAATCAAACCTATATAAGTATGTTCGTCATATTTTATTTGGCCTTCATACGTGCAGAAATACAACATGTGTAATTTCATATCATTTCATGAGACTTACATATTCATAACCGATCGTCAAATATATGATAAATACTTGTTTTCGATGTGAGCCGAGCAACACCGTATTACGGTGGCCCATAAGGGACATGAGGTGTTGTCATGATATCGTTGATTTCTCTCTATCGACAGCATGAAACATCATTGAAATCTCAGAAAACTGCACTGAGAACATGGGAAACCTAACATAAAACATGATAAGTTATTCAAAACACAAATACAATCAAAATGAAAAACGAACTCCAAATGAAATATGAAATACTCAAACTGGAAAGCGAACAACAAATGCAAGAAATTCTAAGAAAGATCCTCTCTGCTAAAAGGGACATTATTAAAAAAAACATTTTACAAATATTATTTCCTCAAAATTTCATTTGAAAAAACACCAAAAAATTGTTTTTAATGAAAACAAACTTGTTCCTCTTTCCATGCACCGTGCTCTAAATCTTTCAACCGAGGTCAGAATCCTTTCGACCTTGCTGTAAACCATTTCCATCGTTATGTAAACCCTTTCCACCATTGTCAACCTTTTGCATCGCTGTGAAAACCCATTCCACCGTGATGTCAACCCTTGATAAAGAAAAATCCAAGATATTATGAAAACAAACTACATGTCCCTTAATAGCCTAATACGTGTACATGATCTGAAATTGCCATACTCACATACATGAAATACCCTAGCTGCAGTTGCTTCGCCAAAACAGGCTCATTGACACCCTGACGTCGCCTTTTTGGCTGCAGACACATCCATAGTAAAAACTAACCTGTGCGAACCTAAATTGGGGTCGCTGACGGATATACTGTCATAAAAGTGAAATGGCTTGACCAAACAGTAACCTTTTTTACTATGTTGTAATCAACACAAATCTTATCGTAATCAAGAAACAACTTTAATGTAAATCACGATAATAAGCTATAAACACAATGATACTGGAGGAAGAGGTTATATAGGTACAGTTCTGCAGCTAGAAATACCCATACTCACATGCATGAAATACCCATACTCACATGCATGAAATACCCATACTCACATGCATGAACTACCCATACTCACATACATTCACAATATTGTAATGACATATTAAACATTACCAACCAAATCCTGTCTTTTAGGTTCCAAAATTACGTTTGACTTGGAATTGGCGCGTCAGCAGTGGTAGGCTACATTGTCCGTATTTTCCATCGAATATCAACGTTCGCTTTTACATTGGTGTGTTTCTCTTGATACTCATATACTGTATAGTTGTAATAACTATGTGACTTGAATAAAAAGTTAAGTTAAAACAGGAATTTCCAGCAGCGTCGATTAATTTACTACCCGATAAGATCAGACCATTTATAAAGTTAGTCATAATGTGACTCAAACAATAATTTTCATTTAATCTAAGTGAGTGGTGAAAACAAAACCGTCCTCTGTCCTAGTTGATGTGACGTACATGTAGTACATCCTAAAATAGCAACCTGTGGCTGTTTCTAACTTTGGACACCACCCTCTGCAAGCCTTGCGTGTTTACATCAGATTTCATATGATGGTTATAAACTAGACAGATTTTTTTTATTTCGTTTCACAAAATTTGTAAATTTAAAATCCTATTACGTACAAACATAACATTTAGATTGGCAAAAGATGAGTTTGCTAGTTTGCCTGGTTTTGTAGTTATTGTTCGAAATAGGTGTGTCACTTTCCTGCCAAACTATAGTCAAACGTAATTTTGGAAACTTATTTACAACAGACTAATAGAAAACTTTAAGTTGATAATGATTAATAGGTCTCATAACTACTGTGCATGTACATGTCGGTTTCTGCATGATGATGCTCGATTTTGAATTGGAAACTATTTATTATTATATATTTGACAATTGGGGATGAATATGCACGTTGAATGAAATTATTTGAACTGAAATCAGCACAAATCGTATGTTGACATGTATTATAGCCAATAAAATTTTATGAAAACCAATGGATGCACTTTTAACTAAAATGCCATTATTTAGAGTAGACAGGGGTTATAAATAAACTAAATAAACTGCGTAGAGGTATTCTTTGACTGATTTAATGTTTTGGACTAATTTTCCAAACTCGACATTTTTTGTAATACGACGTCAAAAAATCTAGATATTTGACTTTGAAAATTATACATATGAAAAATACAACTGAGTGATATACTTTCTTTCGCCCGTCAGTGTATATATGCAGAATATAAGATAACAATAAATTCCTGAATCCTGTAGTATATAAGTTTTTAGGTACAAGTTGACAAAAAAAAGGTTAATGAAACTATTATTAATGAACGTTATGCATAGAATTTATTAATTTGATATGTACTTGAATAATGGAGGTAGCGGGCAAAGGATGGTGTATAGTTCGTCTAGGTTCAATAGGCAAATGTTGATATTGATTTATTATAATCTGAAACACCCTTGTGTAAAGTCTTGCAGTCGAGACGAAAACCATGCTTCATTGGTTCAGTTTTTAACTTGAAGCTAATATTTACTAGCAGGTTACACTGGCTATGCTATATGTACATTGGCCAGATTTCAGATAATGAATTGAATTAAGCCTTTCATTAAACTTCGATCCATTTGTTCCGATGAGACCCTGAGATCGAATTACTACTTATTTAAGTTATAAAAGTTACAACAAAGCCAGTGAGAAACAGCGTAGCAGAATAACGTCACTTTTAAAGGGGATTAAGATATTTTACGTGCGCTTTATTGTACTTACTCTGGTACGAAGTGCTTTCCATTAATTTCAGTTTATTTTATTGATACAGCTTCTCCTCTATAATGTTCAGTTTGGTAACAACCCCCTGAACATATAAGGGGTGTGACGCATCTCTCAATCTTACTTCCAACCACATTCTCGGAGTCCTTTATTTTACAACACATAATGCTATGATGATTATAGTTCTTTACGCAAAAGCATGTACTCAAACTCTTACTTCAGAAAAGGACCATAGGGTTTAAGCATATGGTGTACATACGGTAAACATTTCATCTGCAATATTCATAGGACTAATATAAATATTCACAGTCAACGTTAATGAAAGTTTACAAGATGGGTGATATATGAGCAACGTATGCAATAGAAATGTAAAAAAAACCATACAAATTATTCTGGAAGAAAAGTGTTGAAATGTGCTTCCTTTCACCAAGAGTGTCCTAATATTAACTGTGGTTTATGTCAATTACAACGGAAACACACCTACATTTGTATCATTGATGTTGTATCATCCACTTGTTCAATTCCTAACGAACATGCGATGTACCAAGAACATATAGTGTACAAAAAGAAATGATGAATACCTAATATCAATGTTACATGTCAGGTATAGCGTTATCTATGCCTTGACATTTATTGAGTTTAGGGTTAGATATTAATGTTATAGATGCGACACGAAGCATACTGTCACAGAGATTCCATAAAATCTTTGTTAATTTTCTGCAATATAAATAAATTTAGATCAACAGTGTTATATTTTGTTATTACTGGAATAACTTTATATGAAACTGTCGATCTAACCACATTTAGATTGATTTTTCTGAAGCACATGTGTCAATTTAAACTTTCGATATTTGAGGAACTGATTTGACTGATCTCATTCAGGGGCGGTTGCAGCTTTTTTAGAAAGGGGGGTCTCGTTAGGTGTGAACGGCAAGAGTACCACACAAACTATAATTTATGAAACAGAGAGAGAACGTTTCTGTAGCCTATCGTATAGAGATAACCTGTTCTTCGGAGGGTGGGGAAGCCATCAATCCTGAACGTCTTACCATCGCCTACTGGGTAACTGATTATGAAATTGTTCGATAGGGTTTTAAACATTTCTCTTTGAACCATCGACTCCCCATCACTAGTAAAGTCTGAGCATATATATTGCCAAGTCGACAGGCAGCGATTGTGTAATTTCGTGACGCCGATTGTAATTCAGTCGAAAATCTTTGGTTTTATTTAGTCCAGCATTTTATCGTATTGGAAAATGAAGTTCCCGTAAAATATAAACGTAAAGCTAACTCAGGTACGACAGCGAACCTGACAGCGCTCAGTTCTAAACTTGCTACCTTAGTTTGAAACAGATAGTAGACGACAATACTTACGTTTTATGATCTTATATATAGGTAAATGCGCTCAATAATGCAGGTTTCTTCGAATATACATATTTTATTTTGACTGACAAAAAGAACCTGTGAAGAAAGCACAAATTCAAAAGTCAGGACAATGTCATTTTTCTAGCACTGTACTCTTTCGGCAGAAAACAACGAATATTGTACCATCAGTACTGTTGATATGCAGATTATTTAGAGTATTATTCCTCCTATAAATCTTTATTGGAGCCCGAATTTTAAATTATAAATTTAGAAGATAGCTCATTAAAAAGAGTCTCATGTAAATTTAGAATTGGTTTCCATGACTACAGAATTAATTCTTTTCGAAAAAGAAATACTTTGTTTGATAATGATGAATATATTTGTAAAAACTGTAATACAGGTAATATGCTGAAGATGAATTCTGTGAATTTTATTAGTTTTGAGACTTAATATTCTGAAATATAATTACAAACGGTTTTGCGGTTGACCTATTTACATTTAATAACTTGTTATGTAAAATCTTTCATTGCGCAAGGTGATTAAGGTACACCCATTGTGTTGTTGGGGGTCACATAATGCAAACGTTATAAATGGTCTTACTTTATCGAGAAGTAACGACTGTTACCGAAAACTACCATTTTGATGATAGTAGACTTAGCATATTGACGATATGAAGGTAAAAGTAGAGATCGAAAACCGGACAATGCACAGCGTGTGGCGCGTGTCAATGAGTCAAACGTTATTTTGGATTCTTATTTATAACCGACAAAAAGACAAATTTGAGTTGATAATGTTTAGTAGATCACATAACTACTGTGAATGTAAAATGGGACGTGCAACTTCGGTTTCTGCACATTCATAATGATGTTACTCAATTTTAATTGGAAACTAGTAATTATGATATATTTGGCGATTGAGAATACATATGCAAGCTTAGTGCATTTGTTTGTATTGTAGACAGCACATGTGATGAGTTGGAACGTATTAAAGCCAAATAAAATGTTATGAAACACAATGGATCACCTTTAATGTTATCCATGTATTGACAATAAATGTAATGTGTTTGAATGAGGGAAACATGTTATGATAATGAAGTGCAGTACAGAACATGCTTTTAGCTTATATTGTTTGTGTTGGGACTCTCAAGGAAGTCGAGGCTAAACATTGAATGTAACTGATTTTTGGTAATATCTTTGATAATAATTATTAAGTGCTTGTTCATATTTAGTTGCAACTTTCCTTATATTCTTAACTCAGTTACAGCTGAATATGTGAGGAACTCTGTATTTTGTATCTATAAAGAATCACTGGTATATAAATAGGCAATATTTACATACATTTTTTACAATATTTAGTTATCTTTGTATTGTACCTTTGGATTGTCTAGAATAAAGCTTCAATGTTACAGTGTTCTTCACTAGAAACTGTGCTTTCCACGAATAAAAAAAAGATGCCACTGACGCTGTAGCTCATCAGTGTAAAGTTAATGGATGGACCGACACCATTCCATGCCATATGACCACTGGACCTATCAGGCCAGATGAGCTAAAAGACGACAAAACAAGAAAGAACTTTGGCATATGTGTTCACTTTAATTCATCATCATCAATGTAAGTACTGCAGTATGTAGTGTTTGTCCACTTGCTATCAATGTTATACCTGTGATCCAGTGTCTATCCAATATCTACAGCCCTCAATATCTACTAGGGTCTAGCAGTGCGCTATGTACATGTACATACAAGCTAATACCTTGGTGAGTCGGTTAAACCACCCAATACTGGTACAGTGAAAGGAAGACCCTGTTTTGTTCAACTTGAGGATTATTCCGAGAACAATGTAAATCAGTGTATGTATGGCACATAACCAATTCTAACAGTTTATACAACATAGATAGAAATATCCCCACCCATCTATAGATATTTGGATGGACCTACAGCAGCCATCTTGGACTCATCCATTTAAACAAATCAATAGTTCCACTATGGCAATATATTCGGGTCATCTTCAAGAACCTTTCATCATTTACGATTGGTATAAAATCTATCGAAGCTTACAGCAGATGTCATTGAATATGATGTGAAGAAATCTAAATGTAGTCTGGTCGGAGATATAAAAAGATGACCGATGTCTATAACTCTGATTCTATAGAGAGGAGAAGGCTTATTTTTATCTACATTGTATATTTTTATCTACATTGTATATGCTGTTAGATATTGGGTATCTCAACTTCCTGGTCGGTTATAATATTGCTCATAATAAATGTTCTCTGGTTTCTACTGTAGCAGTTTTGGGTGGATTTACCTGACCGGATACGCTACATATACATTAGGTATGTAATCACTACCACAATTAGACAGCTTGCAAACACTGATGCACAATACCCATGGTGGAGAGAAAGATATAGCATCTTTACCATACACATCTACCATCTGGTACAGTCAAGTTCCTCTCTTCACTCCTTGCTTTTGGACACATAAACAACATTCTGTTTTCCCATCATTACCAAACTATTTCATCATTTTCACATAAAAAATAATGCATAGCAGACTGCAGAATGTGCAATTTAAGATGTTTTCTTTCTTGATTTTACATCAATTTGAAGTTTAACTTGTAGACAGAAACTTACAAGTAAGATATACCATGAACAAATATGTCCAAAAGACCCAAATTGTTTTGAAAAGGTGATGAGAAACAGGCAACATGTATTGTAGCCATTCCACTTGCTTTACAGGCCCAGATCTATAGTGCTAAAATATGTAATACTGTGTACACAGCCATATATTCATTTTCTGCGATGAGAACCCCCAACTCAACAAACTCCATTATTTACAAAACGTTATGAAAACGGAAAATATTAAAATGTGTTGATTTACTTTGTAATTTTGTGAACTTTGAAGGAAAAAATAAACAAATAGTAAATTTAATTTGACAAAACACTTTGGATGTAACTGTTCAAGAAATTAAATTAAAGTTCCTTCAACAGCGGATTTCAATCATGAAGAATAAAACTATTAGAAGACAAATAGTGAACAACGTGATACTACTGCGCATATGGCTTACTTCCCTTTACCAAACAAGCTTGCAGCAACATGACAATGATCGCAATTCCAAATATATACAATTCTGTACAAGCTACATTTACATTTGGTATAACAAAGCACATATCAATGTATTTCTACAGGACTATATAGGTGATTTGGTTGGAAAACAAGTTAACAATTAACCAGTATCCTACAAATATTTGTTTAACAAAACATGTATAATCAACAGACATATATCATATTAGTTATTTTAAACTATCCCCAAAAATTAGCTCCGAGAGACACATATCTATAGACTGTTGAAGATACATGATCATTACATTCCCTTACTAACAGTGTATGGAACGGTCTCAAGACTTCTCATTAAACAGAGCCCATACAATGTAGGAAGAAAATAGTGTCAATGGGTTAACGCCTATTTAGCCCTGTTTCAATTGGGGTAGTAATAGTAATACCAATTGCAATATAATGTCTATATGTATATAAGGTATCTATGATAGTGGTATTTGTCTGACCATGTTAGTATGACTAGCAGAACGGCAGCATTAAGGAGTTGGAGAATTATGTAGAAGCACCTTCGTTAATTACCCTCTCTCTGTACAACAAGGACATGGCTGATATACATTCCTTCAATAACATTTTTATTTGCTCTCAAATCTCCTTTTCATTCAACAATATTTTCATTCGGTATTTTATCATCAAATCTTAAGAAGAAATAAAGGTATTTTCTTGAATTTAATTTGGGAGTCAACATTTCCATTTAAGAAGAGCACATTGATGACTAAACCATTGCATTTTTAAACTAATATAACAAAGTTTAATCAAAATGCACATAGTTGAAACAAAAATAATGTTTCACGAAATATGACAAAATAAATCATACAACAATAATGAATTGACAAAATAAATTGAAAAGCAAGAAAAAGTGAAATTATTTTGGAAATGAAAATGTATACGATCACAGAAGATAATATTTATGGCATACTATTTGCAAAATATGCCTATATGCAAGTGAAAATGACAACAAAAAAAACATATTTCATGTGTTAGATATTGATACATTCAACAAATCCCAATTTCACATGTTTCAAAAAATTCAAACTCAAATGAATTAATAATTTTGTCATTTGGTTCTTCTTGTCAATATACAAATCTGTTATCAATAACTGAAGTAGTTCTAGAAGCAAACAAATCAATTTACCATGAAATAGATACACATTTAAAAGACTACTACAAGTTCAGATCCTATACAGGTATATGTTATGCTCCTCATTCTTGTCATTGATTCAAGAAAACCAGATGTTGATATCATCATAAACAGCATCAATTTACACAGGAATAGTCAGTTAAATTCTTTTTTTTTAAATTTATCCCAGTTGTACTATGCCAAAGGCATATCTATACACATGATGACTGTTCTCCTTATCAAGTTTCGTTGAGCTAGACTTTACAGTTTTTGAGTTCTCGTCCAGAATGAAACCTGGACACACGGACCAACTAACAGAGTTAATTTCTTTTACCCGGCTAACTTCCTTGTTGCAGGGTATAACAAGTTCAAAGTTTGAACTATTTTAAAGCTTAATCTCTTTCGAGCATGACAAACCTTAAGTACAATTGAGTATAATGATATACATGTACAAAAATATTTCATGATTTCTTCTACTGCATAAATGTTATTGTTTGACCATTTGAAAAGAATATCCATGTTCATGTAAAATGCTTTTTATTTTATTTTTTAAGTAGGTAATGGTGCAAACACTTATCCTCAAACCCTTAATAAGAAAAATGCCATGCTTCTGACAACTAATAGATTTCAGCTAGAGACCAAGTTAACTGGGTAACCAAGCTCTTGTGCAGATGTTCTTGTCTCATATATGTATATCATGGTGTAGTATTGTGTCTTCAAAACATTGATTTCCAAAATGGTCTTGAGCTGTGAATATATGATAACCTGCAAGACATTGAGTGACGATTTGAGAATAAATGTCCTAAAGACATTGTGACTCTAGACAGAAGCACAGCACTGTATACGTAACTATAACAAGAACTCTAGCACTAGCCAACGGTACACAAAGTGGGACCCCTCCA
The DNA here is from genome assembly GCA_936450465.1 of Gibbula magus. NCBI lineage: Eukaryota > Metazoa > Mollusca > Gastropoda > Trochida > Trochidae > Gibbula > Gibbula magus. Next base: position 61,817,675 of record OW388289.1, on the reverse strand, counting down.
AATTGGCAACATTCTCATACAACTGTACATTGCTAATAATGCTTTCATCAGAAACAAACATACACTTTATGTTCATCACAAAACAAGTATATAACATCTTACTATGACTGACGTCCAGACACAAACTGCCCTGTGTTCAGTAACACATTGTTCACGGCGGGCATCCTGCTTTCAACATTTAGTGTTCGCAAACGCTCGCGAACATCATCGGGAAATTTCGTGTTACTGAATGCAGGGCTGGTACCATGATGTGCAATGATGTGTCATCAGCGTGCAAATCAACACACGGATATCAATCATCACTGGTGTACATGAAGTCCACTTCAAGCTTCTGTAGTGATGGTGTCCTGTTCTGTCTGTTCCATCCAGTGATTCTTGGTGAAGTCAAGTAGAGCTCCAAGTGTAAGTGACCCAGTTGAATAGAGCTATCAATCACATCTACACTACATCTATACCTCAACTAGTGGCACGATACTACTTTATAGTTAACATGCAACTTTTGTTTTCATTTTCTTCAAAACAGTCATCAGATGTGAAGAGGAAGAACTCTTCTCTTCTCCATTTATTCCCTCTATGATGTAAATCAACACCACACCAATACCTCCATAGCTTTAAGAGATGATCCTATACAAGGTCCTCTTAGTCTTTCCACCCCTTGCTGTACAATCAGTCACTATTCATAGAACACTGCAGCCAATACAACAGCACAAACTGGTCAATCTGTACAACAAATACAGTGCTTGTACTGCAGTGTTAACTTATTGCACACGACCTATCTGTAATGCAGACAATAGGAAATGCTCACAGAGAACTGTTCAACTACCAGTGGTTCCCTATAGAGTGAGTGCCTGTAATACAGACAGGCCCTGCAAATGGAATGCTTCCGGTGCCAAGATTTCTTCTCCCTTCCACACAGTGCAGGTAGGTCTGTAGGTGCTGGATTGCTCTACATCTGGCTTTGTGCAAGCTCCTGTTACATTTGACACATTGCATCATGTTTAGGTCCGGTTGTGTGGCAGACAGGGGGCACCTGCCGCCCTCAAAGCTTTGTCATCCAATATACACAATATTCTGAAGAAGAAAAAAATTGGGGAATTAAACTCATCTTAGAGATGGTTTGGGCTTTTTCACTCTTACGATTATTTTACTTTTACCTTTATGTCTAGTGTTATTGCAGGGAAAACCGCAATACCATTGTTATTATGTGTTAAAGCGAAACCTACGAGTGTCTTCCAAATAATACATAGAATTTCACTGTAACGTTGGATCCAAACCTTACAGCATGAAGAACAGTTCTCTACCTGGCAGGAACACAGTGACAGATAGTATAAGTTCTATAAGAACGATATTATACAAGGGAATTCCTCTGTTTCTAAATTAAAGATGAGAGATGTGACTGTAGGCATATAAAGACAATCCTACCATTAAAGGAATGCCCATGCTTCAAGTCCCTTCAAGACAAAGTCCTCCTTATCAGTGAGAACATCGTTGTCAAATGTATCACATCGGTGAGACCGCCCGTGATAGAGATCACCGTCCAACCACAATCCAAACTGGCCCCTGAAATAATAATAATACAGTATAAACATACTTAATTGCCAAAAGCTCACAAAAATGCTGTTGTCATTATCTAATTGTACGGAAGAAATACACTCGCTATAATATTGCAGAGGCATTAAGAGACTTGATTGTTCATCAGCTTAGATAATACTCTATATTCATGTTTTGACATACATTAAACAATAGTTCATGTAGAAGACTTAACTCCAAGAAAGTTCTTAAACTTCAGGAAACATCCTAATCAGGCGTACATTGTCAGTCAAAGTGTCTAAAACAAAGTTACATTTTCGATTAACAACTACAGCAAGTATAGAAATATATACATTTTCCTTAACATTATCAAATATATTTTAATGTATAATGTATTCAAGTGTATCTGAATCCAGCAAGCCCTTACTGTCCGGCCCCTATTGCCAAGCTCTCCTTGTTTCCTTTGATGAAGAAGTTATTCTCTCCCGTCCAATGAAATACCTGCAAATGACAACAAAGCCAATAGAATATATTAGTTCACTACAATCAATATGTTACTGAATCTTATTTTCCTTGATCTGATGTATGACATTAAAGTCAGGGCTTGAAAATTCAAAAGAAAAATCTAATTGTGTAATTAAGTTTCCAAAATGTACTTTTAAATAAATATTCTATGCTTTTTCGTCCAGATCGCATGCAAGTTCTGCCATAGTGTGTGTATATGTACAGTTTATTTTGTTGGTAGACTTGAATGTATAAATCACTAGTTTGCTCACTTTGAACTCTGGGTAGAAGGTGTAGAGAAAGCACTCTCCTGTCCCATAGAAGTGGTCACTCATCTTGAACGCACAGTTCGTCACAGCCCCAAACACCTGCAAATAGTACTTTCTTTATCTTTCTTCTCACCTCTCATATTGACATACAACAACAGTTACTATTCCATACAAACAAAATCATCAAATTTCCTGGGACACAAGGGACATTGATGTACATGCTCTTATAACATAATTTAATGCAGAAATTTGCAACAATTAGGTAAAAACGTGATCCACAATGTCCAATGAAGGATCTCTATATATATCTAGTTCATTCACCATCATCAGACTGAATGTCAGGTGTCAGAAGATGATTGATAAAGACATAACAATGAGAACCTAAGGGTAATATCTTACTTAGGTTGAAAGCTTAGGTCCTTACACTGACTATAGTGCATAATTCATGGCATTATGAATATAAATTCAACTAATTATTTAAAGTCAGCATTAAATTACCACATAGACCATTAGTTGTTTGTAAAATTAAGTGTACAACTATGCAGTGTTGTTCCTAGGTGATCTGCTCATGGGGTCATTTTAGCTATTTCTGAACAAGTGGGACCCTTTGCAATGGTAAAAATATCCTACTTCTCCAAATTTTAAGGGACACCAAGCCAAAAAGGTGGGCAAATGTCCCCAGGACCCCCTCTAGGGACAACACTGACTATGCCCATAATTTATATTGTTTGACGCAGTGCTCACGTGATGACTGGTGTCAGCGACTACCAGGAGGATAGGGCTGTCCACGTGAGTCATGTCTCGGTAGAGAGTCTTGAGACTAAAACCATGCAACTCTGTGCTATAGATGAGGTTCCATGTGTACCCGATCGTGCGCGCTGGCATGTTCTGTGAGAGCTGCAACAATGTCAGAACCGTTATATGCTGTATCATTGATTAGAGGCAAACTACAATAAATAGATATTCATATATCTACATTTTAAATACTTTCAATTCAATAGAAAAAGTGATAAGTTACATAAATTTCAATAACAGGTTATACAAGTTTTCAGAATTCGTTACGTCAGATCATTTTTTTTTTGACAGCAAGTTATATCAGTCACTGGACAGTTTATTTCACTGATAAATCCCAGTATTTGAGTGATTGTCATATTGTCATATAATAAATACAGAGAGTGAGTGAGTGAGTTATTGTTTAACGCCGCTTCGGCAATATCGCAGCCATTAGCGGCGATAAATACAGAGACAGAATGTGCTTAAATACACATAATGTATCTCTATAATGCTTGAGCAACCTAAGTATGCGCTGTCTTAAATCACCTTCAGGGAATATTGTTAGAGTAACCTCTGAGTGGATAGCATACGGTGCGCTAGAAATGGACATATTATTATTATTATTATCTATTTATAACTTAATCAGAGAACTTGTTACTTGATTCGTGAACGATTTGTTGTATGTCACATGGTGATTATACATTGTCCACTATGCAGTAAAATACATTAATCTGGCTATTTCAGTATAACTGTGTTTATGAACCAGCTGCTAGTAAGAAGCTTATATCCAGAGTAAGTAGTAGAGCGCATTACATAACACATTCTGGACAGCTGCATGCTATGAAAGAAATCTCAATAACGTAACGTGAGACATGGAGTTCAGTGACCCCTGGGGATAGATCTTTACATCATGCTGACCTGGTGACCTCTCACCTGGTTGGGGATCAAAGGTCATCAGGTCAAACTCACTAGATAACATGTTCAGTAGTCATTGAAATGTTTTATCAGGAAGGCAATGGACACACATATAGTGTTAACAAGAGATTGGAGAGATCTGTCAAATATCAATAAAATCATTTTTAAGTTGGATTATGAGAATGATTTTCAAAAGTGAGGATGCTATATATCTAATATATCAACAAAACATCAATAATTATATTAGTGAATCTCTATGGAAACAATATACAAGTATGTGGCCCAGTTATCAACATGAGCATATTGACTAGACAAGATTTATAGTGTACAGGCTGCATACAAATTGGAAAGATCAACCACGCAGTAAGCAGCAAGGACGTGGACAATCTGAAATTTAGTATTCGCAGGACGTGAACAATCGGTGTACCTTTGACCTCTCGAATTGTTTTAGCGAGGGATTAACTGATCAGGTAGTGTTAAAATGAGAACCGTGTACAAAAATCAAAACGACAGGATATCTCACAGCCTTCTAGTTCTACGGGTGTTAGTGAGAATAAGTTAAGACAATTTTGTAACTTTAAGAATGATTTTAATGAAGAAAATACAAATGATAAGAATCCTACCTCTTTTAGTTCCTCCTCCGTGAGCAGCTTAGTTTCCCCGACCATATCTGGCAGCTGAATCTGGTCCTCAATATCAATGGTGGACATCCGCCGGATAGCCTCCTCCTTGCTTATAATCTGAAACATGGGCGACCGCAAACTCAACATCATCTCCTGAAGCACGGTTCTGACGTCAGGTGAGGGTATTTGGCATCTGAGCAGCTTTTACTGTATGCCACTATCGTCTTGGAAGAAAAGATGAATTTGGGCTGATAAGTATTTTTCAGATACACGGCAGCTAGAAGGAGTCCTGTATCATTGTGGCTAGGTATTGTGTTGAACACATACAGATCTGTCTACACCAGCCTGTTCAATAACGTGTTCAAGATGAGAGCTGTTTGAACCTGGCACAGACCACCAAGTTGCTGTGTATGTTGTGGTATTGAGTGTTAAACAGGACCAACTACCTGCTCCAATACAGTCCTATAACATCACCACCTGTACATGTTCCAAGTGTCCCTGTACACGTACACCGACTTCAATCATGTCAATGACAGCCACTCAGCCCCTAGGCAGTATTCATACATAACACAAACATATTAATAGACAATGAGCTGGTCCTCAACTTACTGGTACACTGCTTCAATAACAAGATTTTATAATGATAAATAGGCAAACTTATTTTAGACTTATTATATCATAGAGAACAATCTTGAATTATAAATCCTTATTGTTTTAACCTCTTGCTTGATGCTTCTATCTATTCCAGGGGTTTCATTAATTTTTAAGAAAACAGGGTATTAAATTTTTACTGGCAGGGAAAGCAGGCTGTTAGGCAGGAAGGATGGAAGGATGGTGTTAGGATGGAAATTTAATAAATTTGACTTTTCATAGCCGGGTAATTACATTTGCACAGGTGGAGAAGTTCCCCTGTACCCGGCTATTAATGAAACCCCTGCTATTACAAGATATGTAACCTTTTTTAGCCTATCCAGGAATATTTTTCAACAGTTTGTTATTTACTGTCAATTTGCAACTCAAATAATATATGTTTATGGTATGTTTTTTTTTGGGCATCAGAACTCGAGCTTAGATCTACTCAATCAGCAAACCTAGCCGACTTCCAGGCATACCCTCAGATCTCACCAGGCAATAGGAGACTTATGTTGTAACATAAGATCTTGGTTAGGTGAGGTGAGGTGAGTTAGGGTTTAACGCCGCTTTCAAGAGTATTTCACTTATATCACGGCTGTTGGTATTATTGCAAGGAGAAAGCCCGCAATGCCATGTGGCTATGCATTAGGGTGAAACCTGAGAGCATCGGCTGGAACTAGGGAACCATGGGTGGTACTGCACTGAAATTCAGTGTAGCATTGCACCCAAACCTTACTGCGTGAAGAACAGTTCTCTACTGCAGACAAAGTTGCCGTGCCCCTGGCAGGATTAGAACCACGAACCTCTTGATCCTAAGCCGAACGCCCTAACCACTGCGCTATCCCGCCCCTCTTGGTTAGGATTTAGGGATTTGGGAAATAGGAGTGAGTTTATACCAAGACAGACGTCAAGTCATAATACTGAGCAACTTCTGGAGGACCTCACCTCCCAGTCCTTGCGGATTTTCTGTAAGGTGGCGCTGAAGTGTTCGTCTACAATCTCAAGGTTCTCCTCGGCTAGCTCATTGTCGTCCTCGATCACCACAAACCCGCGCTTCTCGGGGTCAATATCGTCCTCGTCTCCGTAGATCTCGGGCGTCCATTGCACGAAGAACGCATACAGCTGGTCAACCCTGGATAATGTAAATAGATCAACTATGTAAAATTTGGATCATGGTTGTATAATTTGGAATGGTGCATTGTAGTGAGTGAGGTACTGCTTCGGAAGTATCACAGCCATAAGCGGAGAGTTGCATTGTAGACAATCCTATATAATATATGGTGCACATGAAGAACTTCACAGTGATGTGGCTGCTTATGATGTCAATCTTGGGTCCAAAATTATAAATGATTTTCAGATAATGTAATCTATTACCTAAATAAAATCTATCAAGAGTAAATGAAAGTTCTATCATTCCATGTGTTCTACAACATCAATAGTATTTCCTCAATGGCAGCACCCCTCTTGTACACAACACAAATGGCTAATGTAAGTGAAAAGCCTCCATACTGCATCTTAATGAGTCAATTATAGGTCATGATTTTCACCTATTTATCTTAACTGAAGATCTGAGCACTCGCTAATTTCATAATACCATCTACATCAGCATTACCTGTGTGTGCTATATGCGTGCACGTACAGACTGACAGGAAGGGTCAGGTGGACCAGCTGACACCAGTGATTGACAGGCTCTCAATGCACACGTCAATAACCTGACCTGCAATCTCGCTACATGCGCTGACATACAGAATCATGTCGGATCAAAATACTGACAGACAGGTGGCTGCTTTAAGCTGGTAAAATTTAGCTAATTGTTGATAACCTGACCACTTTTTATAACTATGATGATTTTGAGGGGAAGATGTTTTAAATCTTCTTCACTTACAGTCAGAAAACCAGCATAGGTGCCCAAATGCAAGATGATCAGTAATAAGAAAAAAACTATTACGCTTAGGTTTTTAACAACATGTTTACGAAAAGAATGCATATCTATGTACAGATGGTTCCCTTGTCATAAGTGGATACAAAGGCGCTCAATATGTAGAAATCATGAAACATTGATCATTACCTTGGTATCAATATATACTTACTGAATAGTATCTATAGTTACAGGAGGGACAACTTCCAAACGCAAGGCATGCCAGTCTGCATTACTGGCTGATTTAAGATACCTATACCTGTACCTAGATAGTGAATCGCTGCACCAGAAATGCATGGATTTCTAAGCACAGATTTCTTAAGGAAATACTGCAAGGCCTAAATCAGCCAGTAATGGAGACTGGCAAAGGGTAATATGCCTTGCATTGGGAAGTTGCAGGGGGGAGTGAGGGAGGAGAACTTACTTGTCTCTAGGAATGGAGAACCAGTACTCAGGTTTCTTCTTGGTGGTCCTGTAGGACTCGATGGGGCAGGTCTGGGACACCTCCTTGTTCTTGGGGTGACCCACACGCAGACACAGGTACAGAGGTGGGTCCTCCACACGGGCTGCCGGCCGCGCTATCAACTCTGGCAGGGGGAGGGTTAATGTTAATACACGTACACTTTTCTTTAACAGTCATTTGCCTTATAAAAGGTGGCAAGATAGTCTTGAGGATGGTAATAGTGAGTTATTTTTTAGCACCTTTTGAGGATTACTTCAGAGACATATTCAGCTATCAATATTGTCACAATGCATAGACCTTTTCCTTCAAGATTTTCATATCGTCAGGTTCATTGATCAGCTGTATCAAGAATTCAGTTTGAAAGGTTACGTGTTATCTACGGTTGAAAAATCAGAATAATGAATTTGGTTTGAAATACTAAAATACAAGGGTTTGCTTACTTGTAAGTTTCATTACTTGGGTCAAGAGAAAGTTAGTTTTGGTATTTGAGTTATTTTGAAAATGAAATGAAAATCAGAGCTAAGGTTTCCAAAGTAAGCTTATTGCTAAGATGTCAACTAAAAGTACTAACAACTAACTTAGCTCGAAGAAAGCTTTGAAAATATGGAACAATGTTACAAAAATAAGTAAACTAGAGACCTGTTAAAGTTTATCATTAAGATAATAAGATAATTCTAAAGTAAAAGCAATTAGATACTCGACGGCAGTTCAAGTCTGAAATGTAGACAGGGGCTGACATTGGTAAAGGACGAAACTTTAAAGAAGTTCAATGTAAACAGTCTTGATGACCGATTATTACCATGACAATGAGACAATTACACTTATGGAGAGAACTCTACAGGCATGCACAAACATCAGAGACCAACTGTTAACTCTCACTGCAAACATCACCACTTAAGCAAGAAACTCACATGCAATGTTTCATATAATGATATGTTTGCTAGATTATTTCCAATTATTTCTATGTGTGTACACTTTATTCAACAGTAACTTATTAGAAATCATTTGATAAAAACAAATAAAATTCAAATATAGAGTTTGGTTTTGTTATTATTCAAATGAAGCTGAGAGAACGTTGACACTCTTCTGTAATTAATGATTTTCCATTTTCATTGATTATAGGGCAACTTAAAATTAAAAAGAATATAGCCACCATCAACGCATGGGGACATCCACAGTAAGAACAGAACATTGTGTTACCGCCTTCACACTTAAAATTAAATGTTGGTTAAATAACAGTTCAAAACTGCTACTGTTTATATAAGCCTTTCGTGCTTTCAAATTTGATTTTTGTTGTATTTGTACATAAAGATGCTTATCCGCAAGTGTGTGAGAATTGATTGATGAAAGAATATGATATACTAGTTTAATGAAGAGCCATTGAGTATGTTGATAAAAAAAAAAAAAAACAGAAATCTTTCAAAAAATATGTACACAAATTTTTCACAGATATTTTTTACCCCAAATAAACACAGAAATCCACGAATTAGTAAGGTATTTTCCAGACAAAATATAATATAATATCATATACTATGTGCAAAGAATTGTGATCAACTTGCACACTGTAAACAAACACATGGAAGAGAGGCAAGTTTGAAGTACTCACAGAATAGTTTTTGGCATTTATATATATTTATGATTTTCTTCAATTATGCATCAAATCCTACAAATATTGAAATAGCTGATTTTCCCATCTTGAAGCATATATATTCAAGGACAATAAATATAGAAGGGTTGACGTCTTTGAAACTAAATTACATCAGGCTGTTATTATATAAAAATTATTTCTCATGTTATGTTGAAGATTAATAAAAATTTCTCTAGCGATTGGTATAATTTACATGTTTATCAACAAAAAACATTTTGTAATAAAAACATAACATACTCAATGGCTCTTTAAGTATTTACACCGTTGATACCGAAGCATTTTATAGATCAATTATTATACAATATTTTACAAACATTTTACAATATTTGAGTTGATGAAACAGGAGAGAGATGACATGAAATGAAATAGATGTAAGCAACATTACCACTATCAGTCACAGAACTTCACAATAGATCAAACAATCGTATTATAAATGCAAAAGTAGAAAACAGTTCTTTCTTTTCAATGTGCAACTAAAATAGCAGCACTTCGGTGATGTCACATGTAATGCATGTCATTCAAGCTTTTAACAAGTTTTATGGTAAATATGTTATCAAATTATTTTTTTGCAATGAAAGTATTACATTTGGAAACAAATTATTTTTTAAAATATTGTTAACACTCAGCAAGTAAAAAAACATCAAATGAAATAAAAAATTAAGTTTTATCATGAAGTTGAAGAAATGCTATATATTACAAATATATTCTTTAGAATAGAAATATTTAAGTAAACAGATATTTTAGATATTTAAATGACTGATAGAAAAGTTCATGCAATAAATTGATAAGTGCAGTTGTGGTATGTATATCTATATTTTGCCTGATATAAGCATATAACACAAACACCAGACCTGCGGGATATTTACCTAAATCTGTAACGCAAAGAGGAAACGCATGTAGATGATCAATAAGCCAATATAGATGATAACTCTCATAAAAATAGCCTGTTATAGATCGTGTCAACATTGTTTTAGTAAATAAAGTTGACATATGGTGACATCGACTAGTCGGGGGCAATGAATATACAGTAAAAAATGTATATATGACAGACACTTGTTCCCTTGATCTTGAAATAAATTCCTGAAAACATGCCTACAATGAAAATCATTTGAAGGGAGAGAATCAAGCAACACTAATAACAAGACATTTTTGATCTGTCTTATGAAAACATATCTGATTACTGTGAGGTTTGAAACTTAAATAACCTTTTGACTCCCAATAATGGATACATAAGTATTTATTTGATTATCACAGCATGAAGAGTAGAAATGTTAACTACGAGATAGAACAACTAAAAGAGGAGACTAGTGAAAATAGAATAACAAAACAGACCAAAATATATTTGCAAGTCAAGATAAAAAGATTGATTCAAGATTTTAACCTTTATGCAAGACCGGTCATATTTATCATAACGTAAGTTCAAAAAGTCCCATACAGTTATCCAAAATGATTTTTATGCAATAATTATGAGATTTTGCAATAAAAGATATAAGAAAACTATTAAATTGTCATAATTTCTTATGACAAGCGTTCAGAGTAATATCTTTATCGACATCGTGCATAAATAATTTTTGAATTGAAACATGTAAATGAACTCACTGTCGAATGTCTGGAAGAGTTCGGGTTTATCTTCAAGCTTAATAGCACTCTCTACTTCCCTCAGTCGGTCAGACTGAAAGGAGACGATCGGGTTCTTGTCTGCGGACGTCACGATCACTTCACTGACATCACTAGGATTGATCTGATCTTCAGACTCCTTGCGGAACAGTCCTGTGGCATAGTTGACAAAGTTACTCAGGTGTTTGGCTGGCATTTGGAAGGGGCGAAAGCTTGCTGCATCGGGCTGGTCGACCACTGTCTGAGATTCCAAGTTGAGCACTGACCCAGCTTCCTCTGCCGTGTGTCGAGACTGGGGAGGTGTGGAGTCAGACGGAGAACTTCCTCGGACAGACACTGTTCCGTCCTCGTTCTTGTCTATAGGGAGATACACAATACTGCCTATTCTAGTCTCGCCGGGCTCCTCCTCCTTTGGCTGTTCTTCTCTTGAAGGTTCATCACTTGCTGCATTATTCACTATCACAGATTTTGGTTCTTCCCCAGACTGTGTCAAAGACAATTTGGGATCATCCTGAGAGAGAGAAAATTGGACAAGGTCAGAATTGTCAGTTGTCAGCACAGAACTGTCCCGATCACTAGTGTCAGCCTTCTTCGGCCCCTTATCATCAGTCACATTTGCATCATCACTGAATCCTTCGTCCTCTGTTACATCAGCTCCAATACTTGAAATATCCAGTAAATTTTCCGGAGGCTGAATGTCTAAAACAGCACTTCCAATCTGACTAGAATTCTTCTCGTCAACATGTGATGACTCATCTCCTTCTTCCTTCTCAGTGTTTTTACTCTTCACAGAGCCCATGGTGCTGCTCGGAGTGACTGCAACCTGGTCCGGGGGAGAACTTTCAGAAATGGAAGATTGATGCGTCTGTTCAACTTTCACACAAGCTGATGATTCAGAATCAACTTCCTCCGCCCCTGGAACTTTATCGTTTCCATTCAGATCTGGAGAATCTGGAGTTGCTCCGTGGTCATGAGAGAGGACACCACACGAGCACACACTGTTTGTCTCTGATTTGAGACTGTCGAGTGTGGTCGAGCGACTTGGAGCCGACTTCTCAGCTTCTATGCCATCAAGTTGCGCTGTGTCCACCACATCCTTGGCCTTGTCATGATGGTGGGCTAGGCCGTGGAACAGCGGACAACTTTTGTCGTGGTAGACCTCGGGGCGGGGGGACAAGGGCTGGTCCTCACTGAAACATAGGAGCGCAATCGTTTGGCAGGGGTTTAAACGGTGTGAAAAACAAATGTTTCAGTGTAAGTAACTCATAGACAAACAGTTTTTGTAACAAGAGAGTTTGAATGAAAGTCAAGTAATATTGGTGGAATGTTATGCACAAAGCCAAGTGTTATAGGCCAATGATTTGAGAATTGCAGATTATCAAATCCATCTAATGAAGAAACAGCAATATTAGAGAAGTAGATGATGTGTTACAAGCACCTTTGTCATCCATGTAAGATTATTTAATACATAATCTAAGGGACTATAGTCATTTGTAGATTATAGATTTATCTGTTGACTTTCTCTGCGAACGGATTTCAATGTGGATCAGTTCATGTGACATGAGGTAATCAGGATAGTTTAGCTGATTAAGTCATATAATGAATAATCTGGAATAAAACTGATATGGAAATGACATAACTTTTATGTAGTATCTGAAGACTGCTATTAATAATGGCCATAATAACAAAACTACATCAAGGTATAACCAGCTGTGTTATGTGCTCATGTCATTGTATGATTAATACCCACAGCAGCAAGGGAACAGTTAGCTGCTTGATTGAAAGAGGTCAAACTCATTTTCAAATTGCTTCATATGATGCCAAACACACAATTAGTAATGTCATTACAAAAGTTAATAAAAAAAAGCATCCAGGAACCATAAATCTAACTGTGTTTAAGATGAACACCTCCTTCAGTTTCATTGATTCTATATTCCATAGACAGTTCAGGGGACTTTACCTGCCAGTCCCTGAATATTCCCAATATCCAATACCGTATTATTCCCTTTCTTAAAGTGACATAAGTATTTTGGACAACGTTGTAATATGCTTTCATACATGTCGAAATACCACGTGCTGATTTAAGTTCAAATAATTTCACTCGATGCATATTCATATAAGACAATTACTTGTTTACAATTAAAATCAAGCAAGGGCCTTATACATGTTCAGAAAATTAAATTAGACAAGATTTACATGCACAGGAGTTATATAACCTATTGAACATTACCAACCCAAATCTATCATTTTGTCTGTTATAAGTAAGTTTCCAAACCAATGTTTGAATAATTGGCACATTGTCCATTTTTCGATCAACTTTTGAAACTATCACTTTGTCACTATACTGAATGAACTAGCTATCAAATGGTAATTTACAGCAACAGTCAGTACATCTCAATAAAATGACATCATTTATGTTTGACTGTATAAGATTTCAACAACATAGTTAATGTACCATTAACAAGCGTTACTTTTACCACTAATCAGGTATACGCAATGGTTTGACACTAATTAATTCAGGAGCTTGACTGTTAAGCTATAACCCTTAAATACTTCTGGACTTCAAATATTGAAACTCGTTTAGTGCTAAGATATACCATGTACATTAACCTTTACTGAGACACTAAGTACTAAAACTTTGAAAATTTAAACCTTGAAGTAAACTTTTACCATACATAGCAAATACAACCACCTTAGAGAGGCACCAAAGAACGCTGCAACCTAAGATATGAAACTTACACAGAATGTGGTGTCAATATCACCAAATGAAACTTTAAATTTGCATATCAATCAAAATACATCAAAATTAAATTTAAACGAAATGCAGATCTCCAAAATACCTCTTCCCACCTTACCTTTGCTTTCTCTGTGTCTTCCCACTGTCTGTGAGACCCTTATATCCCCCACTGAGTTCACTCACAACTCCAGCTGAACAGAAAACAATGGGGACTCCTCCCTATCCTAATCAACTCAGCTGAAAGAGCTTGTTTAATTGCCCCTTCTGTTCCTCAGCTCATTAGTCAAGCTTCTTTGAGAGGCATTTTAGTCAAGCTTTAGTCTGACATAACAATAGGTCCATTCTTCTCTCTTTATCATTTGATCTTATTCCACAAGATAATTTTATCCTTGATAACACACAAATTACATCTTACATCTGAATAAGTGCTATAAAGTTGTTGGTGGTATGTCTGTTGTTCCCTAAATAATAATAATAATAATAATAAACATTATATGATGATACATTATTAACCTTGATTTTTTAAACTAAATTTCATTTCATTTCAAAACATTAACGTACATAACTGATATACATAAAATTGCTATTTATTGCTACATAAGTATGGCATTTATACAGGATTTCTGATAAAAATATGGAGAGAAAACCAAAAAGTATGAAAGCATGTATGTTTACGGTTGGTTAATGCAATACATGTATTCTCTTTTTATTACAATAAACATTGCTATCGATGTAATTTGCAGGCCATTCTGTAAGTTGTCTGGATATGAATTTTGCACACTGACAGGTATGAAAGGGTAACATTTAATTGAGTGAGTGAGTGAGTGAGTTGGGGTTTAACGCCGCTTTCTAGAGTATTTCATTTATATTGCGGCTGCTAGTATTATGGCAGGGAGAAAGCCCGCAATGCTATGTGGCTATGCATTGCGGTGAAACCTGCGAGCAGCGGCTTGAACTAGCGAACCATGGGTGGTACTACGCTGAAATTCAGTGTAGCATTGCACCCAAACCTTACTGCGTGTAGAACAGTTCTCTAATGCAGACAAAGTTGCCGTGCCCCTGGCGGATGGATATTTGACAAGTTGTCAATGACAACCCTTTACAACACATCAAAGTCTAGAGCTATCTCATTGAACTGATGCTTGCTGGACACAGGTTGCTGCCACCTGCTATGCACAAGGTCACACATGATTAGGTAACATGTAGCTACGAATATAAGTGGTTTCAACAGGGGCCTAGTCTAGTGTTTTAATTTAAATGTCTTTCTTTCTTTTTTTCACTTATTAATGGTGTTACAGGCTTGAAATTGGGCTCATATGATTCAGTATTACATTTGGTCATAGTCCTGAAAGAGATCAATCACTTTAAAATTGCATCCCTGTCACGCACTTTTTTTGGTGAACAGGGTAATGAAATTAACAAATCATCATGTCTCCATCCATCATAGATCATTTTCCCAGAATTTGAGCTATCTAGCATTACTGGTTCTTGGGGAGAATTAGTTTAAAGCATTAAGGGTGGAGACCCTGCTGTACCTATATTTGAAGGGGGATCAAGACCAAATGAACAAACTTTAGGTCTCCATGTGATAAAACTAATAATCTGAAAAACAGCTTCCTGTGTCAACTGGTTTCGAAGAAATCGTTTAAAGGTTTTGGTAATAATGCCTGCCACTTCCATATTTAAGAGGGGATGAGGACCAAATAAACAAACTTTGATCCCCAAGATGCAAGGTACCTCTTCACAAAATTTCAGCTGCAAAGACCTCTTCACTCAGAAATATAATTACACAATAATAGAGTTTGTCGTAAAACTTTAAATAACTAAAGCTCATGTCACAAAAAAAATAAATAATTGAATTTATAAAGGTATGGGATTCACTGTTATTCAACACAAGCATAATTTACAATGTAAAATCCCTGGCTTACTAAATTAGATTTGTGTGTACTGAATAACTATGAATCCCAGAGATTTAATATTTAATGTTATAAACACAACTATTTATCTTTTTTAAAATCATTATCATTATTAACATCAACTGTAAATGTAACCTACTTGTCACAAATTGTCTTCATTTAGTCACATATATTCTAAACATTTTGTCCACTTCTAAAATGAAATACTACTTCATCAAAATTTAAATGTTTCAATATCCTACAAACTAATAGCACTTGACATAAACAATTTGGTAAAATATGATAATGATAATGATATTATCGGTAATATATTCAGAAACAATGCCTAGCTACTTTTTGTGCATGTTTTGGAATATTTCTCATGAAAAAAAGCTTTGATGGCATATCTTTGAAAGTTTCAAATTCTAAAAAATTTGAAAATCAAAAGGAGATCAAATTCAAACACTTAATTATGCATCGCAGAAAAAAATTAAAACCAGCTGTTGAAATTGAATCGAGTTCAACTGACATTTTGCATTTTTTGTTAACATAGTGATGAGACAGAAGAATTTTTTTCAGATTTTTAACAGTCTGATTAAAATCGACCCTATGCAGAAGGTCGCTATGTTGAAAGCATTTGGAACAGACAAAAGGATAGCTGTTTGGAGTTATCTGCCCCTAGCTTCTTGCACCGAAAGCTTTTGTTGGAGGTCTTCTGATTGGTTTAATGAATTGCGTCAGAACAAGCAAGCATATGGGCAGTTATCAGATGATTTTGCAAAGAAACCTCCGAACGATATGACTATGAGTTCCTCGTAAAACTGCCCCTAGCTTATCACACCGAAAACAAAATAAGATAAATATGACAACATTTTAAAGGGGCAGTAGCACGTTTTTTGCAAATTTTATTTTTTCAAATTTCCCATTTATTATGATAGTTTATGTCATTTATATTTACTTTAGAGGGTAAAACATCTTATTAAACAAACCAATTATCCATAGTGATAATAACGGTGTTGCGTATAAAGCAAAAATTGCATGGCAGCCATTTTATTGTGAACACAATTTATTATTTCGAATGACAAAAACGATTCCCATGGCTTTTCAGTACCATGTACGCTCATTTTTTAACTTGATTTTCCGTAGAGAGAAGGTTTTTTTTTACTATTGGTGACATTATTTTTCAAATACATTCCATCGACTTATTTCCGCGAAAAAACGTTCTACTGCCCCTTTAACACTTCCCTGTTGAGTTAATTAGTGCCAAACCATTCTGAGCGGTCTATTCAAAGAATCAAAACTCATTCAGAAAGTGAATAGTTTGGGAATTGTCATTGACGATTGATGCTAACCAGGAATATTTCAAGACAAGGAGGTAAAGATTTGAGTTAAGATAACATCCCCAGTTTTCCTTCACTTCATCTTTGAGAAGTATTTTGCTGCTTTAGAAATTCGAACGTTATCGTTACACTGCAATTCATGCACCTCAAGCCTAAATATCAGTCTGAACCAAGACTTCAAACAATTTGACACTGGATAATCATACAACCACAAGTGACAAAATTGTGAATTCATTATATCAAACAAGTCCAAATCTGGATGTGGGCCTCAAGAGAGGTAGCCAAATTACCAGCATCCAATCTATGAAATCATCTGTACATACCCCCTCTTACAAAACTGTATCGGCTGTGCAGCCTCAAGCTAGTTTTATATACATAAATTCAACAGAGGTTCTGGTCCCTTCTTCCTGTGGAGTCACGGTTCTACATTATAAGTTGACAGCGAATCTCACCTTTTCTTGCCACGAAGGAACATTGCCGCGATGTCATGATACATGGCAGCGCTGATCACCATGTCCATCGGGGTGATCATTCCATAGAACTCTGCACCCTGCTCGATCACCAACGGGTCTGACACATTCGGATCAAACATGACAGCATTCGGGGTCACAATCAGTGTCCCTGTCACTACTCCCTGAAAAAACATGCAACCAGAATTAATTTCCTTACACGTTTTCTTCTTGAATGAAGTGTCTTCTAAAGTTGTTCTGTGAATGAAACATATCATCTCATTTTGTCAAGCCTGTAGCTGTGCCTGAAAGCATGCAATAAACTGTCACTGTGTGTCCATCAAGCAGGAATTGGAAGCTTGAATGGAAGACAATGAAATAACTTAAGCCTAGTGGCAGCGAATGTTGCATCATCCCGACAAGGTGAAAATGTATCGAGATCTCTCACTTTCTTACCTTGCCTTCAGCCTAGGCAGAGGTGGTGAAACGAATCAGCGACACCTATCGTGATCACGAGTTACATCCCTTACCATCTGCTAACATACAGCCAATGAAATCGCCATTTACATTCGGTACCAATTCAAAATAGCAACGATCAACACAGTCACAGAGGAATACAAGCTGTCTTCTGATTGGCTTATCCTATTAGCCTGCAGTACGTTAAAATCTTAGCACTGAAAATGTGAGGGTTGAGGTCAAGGGCGGAAGGAGAAGATATGGAAATCTTTTCGTTACGCCTGTGACGTTGTAAAGATGAACTTGTAGTGTCCAATGGGATATTGACTTCATCAAGGGGAAGCATCATAGAGCAGAGGGAAAGCTGGATAAGGGTGGTGTAGAAACACAGTGTTATCATTACAATCAATCTAACTGATAATTCACTACTTTTTCAAGGAAGAAATTATTGGATCCTTCATTATTCCATACCATGTTATTTTTCTCAAAACCTTAGGCATGATAAGTTTACAGTATGAATTTGGACATTGGATCTCTGTGCAATTTTTGAATAAAATGATTCATTGGCTCTGTAGTTTTGCATGATTTTTTACCCTTTGTAGAATGCTACAGTAACATGCAATGAATCGTCACCAAACATGCAATTATAATCTGTTGGTCAAGGTATGCCTGCAAGAGAAGCATGTCTACTTCATAAGAAGAAATCAAAACCTCCATGACATAATGTGACTAAATCATGTAAATGCCACACTTACTTTGCTCTCAAATTGTATATTGTTCATAAACTTTCCTTAAGCACTTTATGAATTTAAAAACAGCTGAAAACATGTTCGAAATGGCAATAGATCCATGATTATGCTAACTGAATCCACTTACACAGAGTGCCAGTAGAGTACTACAGGATCGTAGTGTTACAGCTATATATTGGCTCGGTATCAAATGTGTGCAATAGGATAATGGTCACAGATTTTCAAATATCTCTTAGTGTTTGTATTATATTCTATACTATTAAGATATGGTGCAAAAAATTTGGTTGCAGATGATGGTTTAACAAGTTTGTACAAAATGAAGTTAAAACAGTTGGTAACTACACTGAACAATAGTAGCCCTACGTTGACAATTGTGATAGGGTTAACTTCTTCTGGCTTCATCAAGCGTAAGCAGCATCAGGACTTTCAACTCCTTGCACCTTATATTGTGCAAATGAACATTTGACTCTGGTTTAGCTTAAAGAGATGTTTGAAAATCTGGACCTTTGGCAAAATTGACGTAAGCCCATTTTTTGGTGTGTTTGATACGATATCATTGAAAAGGTTAAGAATTTGAGTAAAGGGAGATAAGAATGAAGATTTACCAGCCCATCATGGTCATGTTTGTCGTTGATCTTGATGAATGAAAAGAACACTTTCAAAAATCAAGATTTGAATGGTAGGTTGTCCCTCTCAGGTCCAAATATGCAGATCAAAGACCCTGTTACTAAATATTTATGATTGGGAGTTCTCAGCACTTGAAACGAGATATTAAAAAAAGAAATCAAGTCGCTAACATAAGGTTTTTTTCTGCCAAATTTGAAATCAAATCATGAAGTCATTTCTGAAGACAAGAGTTCTGAAAACAGTTTGATGTCTAATACTGGAAAGATTAAGTACAGGTTATAGTAGGCTTGAAGATCATGCCAGGGGCCCCTTTCACAAAGCACTGAGGTGATCCTAAGTCACTAAGGTAACCTTAGTGCAATGTTAAAGAATGGGAGATAGGTGAACCTCAGTAAAGGTTGCTTTGTGAAAGGAGCCACTGATGGAGACTTTTAGTACAGACTAATGAAGCTGACCCACCTGCCCGTCAGTGATGTGTTTCACATTGATTTTGATGAACCTCTCAAAGCACTCCTGGTCCAGCTGCTGAGCTTCTTCCTCAGACAGTTTGTGCGGCAACTCAACCGACTTCTGGGAGGACGTAGACATCTGTCTCTCCACGTGACCTGGTATCTTCTCCGGTGGACGGTCCGCCATCCGCACCAGCGGTACATCCTGCAGTACAATAGAGGGAGAACATGAAGTATTGGGGAGTACATAACGATGCAGGGAAGGTTCGGGATACAGATGTTTAATTCAGATTTGATTTGAAACATTACAGAGATGTCCGCCATTCGCACCAGCGGTACATCCTGCAGTACAATAGAGGGAGAACATGAAGTATTGTAGAGTACATAACGATGCAGGGAAGGTTCGGGATACAGATGTTTAATTCAAATTTGATTTGGAACATTACAGAGATGTCCGCCATTCGCACCAGCGGTACATCCTGCAGTACAATAGAGGGAGAACATGAAGTATTGTAGAGTACATAACGATGCAGGGAAGGTTCGGGATACAGATGTTTAATTCAAATTTGATTTGGAACATTACAGAGATGTCCGCCATTCGCACCAGCGGTACATCCTGCAGTACAATAGAGGGAGAACATGAAGTATTGGGGAGTACATAACGATGCAGGGAAGGTTCGGGATACAGATGTTTAATTCAAATTTGATTTGGAACATTACAGAGATGTCCGCCATTCGCACCAGCGGTACATCCTGCAGTACAATAGAGGGAGAACATGAAGTATTGTAGAGTACATAACGATGCAGGGAAGGTTCGGGATACAGATGTTTAATTCAAATTTGATTTGAAACATTACAGAGATGTCCGCCATTCGCACCAGCGGTACATCCTGCAGTACAATAGAGGGAGAACTTGAAGTATTGTGGAGTACTTAACGATGCAGGGAAGGTTCGGGATACAGATGTTTAATCCAAATTTGATTTGAAACATTACAGAGATGTCCGCCATTCGCACCAGCGGTACATCCTGCAGTACAATAGAGGGAGAACATGAAGTATTGGGGAGTACATAACGATGCAGGGCAGGTTCGGGATATAGATGTTTAATTCAGATTAGATTTGAAACATTACAGAGATGTCCCATATCACTGGACTTGAACATTACAAGAACACCATTTCATACCAGAAGGATTCTCTATTACATCACAAAGATACCACTCCTTATTACAAGGATGCTCTACCACACAACAAGTATACCATTTCATATTGCAAAGGCATAGTGCCAATTAAAGAGTGACATAAGCTTGTCACAATGACTGATGGATTCAAAATGTTATATTTCACTTTGCTTGTATAACATTTGATAAGTTGGGTTGGGAGTCCGCAATGAGTATGTAATTCAGTTTGTTAACAAAGAACAACAACATAAGAAAATGTTATGAAGACTTAAATATCAAAACTTAGACATTAAAGTAATGGGTAATGGATATGCAAAATTTCATAAAACTTAACTTCTCCTTTGGAACTTTTGGTTTGTAATACTACTACCATATATACCGGTACTGCTACTATTTATTACCTACGAGGACAATCATACAGACCTCAGTCATAAACAATGTTGTGACCTCACGCTTCTTCTATGATGTTACATTCTTAGGCACAGCAAACAGCAGTCTATGTTTGAAAGTAGATTTTGGCGTATTTTCCTAAATTTCATGATTTCGTTAATTAACAGAATATTAAAATCGTGTCTATGTCACACTATTTTTTCAAAACGTGCCTGAATATTAATATTCATCTAAAATTTTAATTTTAATTCCTATACTGAAAAGATTTAAGTGAAAAACAATGGATCCATTCCACATTACATACCTTAGTACTTCTTTTGCTTTTTGTAAAAATTCCACGACATCGTAAACATACTTTAAGAAAGAAAGTTGAACCTTGACGAACTGCAATGAACCAACACATGGTTACATTATGTCCCCAGAAGACTCCACACCTGTGTATGTATATAATGTGAGTATATATCCTGTTATGAGTGAGTACAGACAGGTGCCCTCCGACCATCTCCTATGATCATCTACTATCAGCTGGAGCAAATCAATACCTACCGGCTGTCAGAAACTCTTTCATGTGATATCCAGCTATATCTCCTAGCGGATCAGTGAGCACAGGTTTAACATCACCCTTGTTTCACTTAAATCAGTCCATTGCAGGGAGAAAGCCTGGGTACAAGGGTACATGTGGAGTAGTAGTGCATTTTATCGTGTACAGATTGATTGCAATCACAGTCTTCATTGCTTTTCATTTGTTTAAGTTTCGACATGTTTTGTACTTGTCACAACTTCCAAAGAAAAACTTCCATGTTAACAAAGGTTTGGAATTCGAAGATCTATAGGTGGATAGATTTACAGGAAATGCACTCAGGGCAATTCCAGAATGATGAACCATTGAAAATGTCCATCTCTGCATACACTTGTGTACATCATAGGAAGATTACTGTCCTACAGGATTCACATCCACAAACAGATATGAACCATCACTCTTATACAGGTACGAATCGCAATAGTAGTGGCAATCATTAGCTATATTTCACCTATATATTTGGAGATTTCATATGTGAACTGACATGCTTTGCTTTTGAGGTGAGGTATCACTTCAAGAGTATTTCACTTATATCACGGCTGTTAGTATTATTGCAGGGAGAAAGCCAGCAACACCATGTGGCTATGTATTGCGGTGAAACCTGCGAGCAACGGCTGGAACTAGCAAACCATGGGTGGTACTTTACAGATATTCAGTGTAGCATTGCACCCAAACCTAACAGCATGTAGAACAGTTCTCTACTGCAGACAAAGTTGCCGTGCCCCTGGCGGAAAACCCCGGACCTCTTGATCCGAAGCCGAACGCGCTAACCACTGCGTTATCCGCCCCTCTTTGCTTTTGAACATACACAAAGATAAAGAAGCATTCTGAATCAGTTATGTTCTCCCCTTCTGCTGTGTTGGTAAATTAAAAAGGATCTCCTCATTTCCAAAATAACCATATTCAAACATGAGAAGTTTCAATTTCCACCTGTTCCAAGATATTTTCCCTATCTGACCAACAGGAGCAATTTACATTGTGACTTATCCACAGATGTTTCATATTCAAGGACATCAAATTTTTATTGATAACAGTATGGATTTCAAAAGCCGTTGATTGGCTCTTACTGTTACATAACTTACAGAATACAATATCTTTCATGTCTGACATATCACAAAGGATGGGTCAAGAAGATTATATTTCAAAGGATCATGAAAATATAGTGTGTGAGTCATCTCAGTCAAGAAGAACTATTGGGATCTAATTAGGAACATCATGATACGATACACGATACAGTAAAATAAATCATGATCCAAATTTTAGTGTATATCGATAAAAATTTTAGTGTTTCTTTATCCAATAAAAAAATACAACTTTTCTTATTATCTATTTCAGAAACTCAGTTCTTGAAATTGATAGAGTTCTGACTTTTTGTTCATGTTCAAGTTGGAAAAGTATTAAAATATGAGATTCATGATCAAGTTGGCTTGTATTTGTTTTTAAGTGTTGTTCACTATCTTGTTAGAAATGTTGTAATGAGATCCTGAAATGGTATCTCTCCGCAAGAATGTCGCATTTACTGTATCGTGATATGTATCGAATCGTGACCTCAGTATCGTGATACGTATCGTATTGTGAGGTACCTGTATCGTGACATCCCTAAATCTAATAGAAATGCTTCAATGACAGGATCCGCTACCTTCCATTGTGAGACTTGTATATGATGAAGACATTAATTTTCCAACATAATCATTATTTATCCAAAGTTTGTAAGTTTGAACAAATGGGGGGACTCAATGAAACATAACTTTATAAACTTTGGCAACAATACTATCAAATTCTTCAATAGCTATTATTTTCCACAAATTTGTTTCATATATAATCAAATGAGATATTTGACACAAATGACCAAGACTGTGATGACCAAAATCTAATCAATTTATGCCTCCTTCATAGTAATTCTTGACTGTGTTCGCCTGATCAATACATCGCTATCACCTATAACAATTCAGAAATTGTTGCATTGCAGCAAGGACAGCCATGGTGAGACTATCACTATAACTGTCACTCTACGAATGATGTGCAACTCAAGCTAACTATAGGGATCGGATAGTTCAATGGTCTTCAGGTCTGCATATTTATTTGGAGTATAGTCAAACAATGGTCCAGGTATCTATCTTTCCATTGACTTGCTGTTTATAGGAATCGCCCACAATTCAAAGCAGATGAACTGTGTTGGAGTGAGAAGTGTAGTGACAGTGTCTTGGGCCAAGACTAAAACTTAATCAACTAAAAAAACATGTGTTGATCAAATAATACCTGTCAGTACACTGAATTGAAATCATTATATCTTGCGATGTAATGAGAAGATTTTTTATACCTAACAAAAACATACCTGTAATGTTGTCCATCACAAACGACCCCTTACAATGTAAGAAAACTAATTAGGGACTGAGAGGGGGAAATATGGAGAGTACTCACCACCCTGACCCCGGAGTCTGGTGGGGGACTGAGAGGGGGAGATATGGAGAGTACTCACCACCCTCACCCTGGAGTCTGGTGGGGGACTGAGAGGGGGAGATATGAAGAGTACTCACCACCCTGACACTGGAGTCTGGTGGGGGACTGAGAGGGGGAGATATGAAGAGTACTCACCACCCTGACCCTGGAGTCTGGTGGGGGACTGAGAGGGGGAGATATGAAGAGTACTCACCACCCTGACCCTGGAGTCTGGTGGGGGACTGAGAGGGGGAGATATGAAGAGTACTCACCACCCTCACCCTGGAGTCTGGTGGGGGACTGAGAGGGGGAGATATGAAGAGTACTCACCACCCTGACCCTGGAGTCTGGTGGGGGACTGAGAGGGGGAGATATGAAGAGTACTCACCACCCTGACCCTGGAGTCTGGTGGGGGACTGAGAGGGGGAGATATGGAGAGTACTCACCACCCTCACCCTGGAGGGGAACTGAGAGGGAGAGATATGGAGAGTACTCACCACCCTGACCCTGGAGTCTGGTGGGGGACTGAGAGGAGGAGATATGAAGAGTACTCACCACCCTGACCCTGGAGGGGAACTGAGAGGGAGAGATATGGAGAGTACTCACCACCCTGACCCTGGAGTCTGGTGGGGGACTGAGAGGAGGAGATATGAAGAGTACTCACCACCCTGACCCTGGAGGGGAACTGAGAGGAGGAGATATGAAGAGTACTCACCACCCTCACCCTGGAGGGGAACTGAGAGGGAGAGATGGAGAGTACTCACCACCCTGACCCCGGAGTCTGGTGGGGGACTGAGAGGGGGAGATATGAAGAGTACTCACCACCCTCACCCTGGAGGGGAACTGAGAGGGAGAGATATGGAGAGTACTCACCACCCTGACCCTGGAGTCTGGTGGGGGACTGAGAGGGGGAGATATGAAGAGTACTCACCACCCTGACCCTGGAGTCTGGTGGGGGACTGAGAGGGGGAGATATGAAGAGTACTCACCACCCTGACCCTGGAGTCTGGTGGGGGACTGAGAGGGGGATATAAGGAGCACTCACCACCCTGACCCTGGAGTCTGGTGGGGAACTGAGAGGAGGAGATATGAAGAGTACTCACCACCCTGACCCTGGAGTCTGGTGGGGGACTGAGAGGGGGAGAGATGAAGAGTACTCACCACCCTGACCCTGGAGTCTGGTGGGGGACTGAGAGGGGGAGATATGAAGAGTACTCACCACCCTGACCCTGGAGTCTGGTGGGGGACTGAGAGGGGGAGATGGAGAGTACTCACCACCCTGACCCTGGAGTCTGGTGGGGGACTGAGAGGGGGAGATATGAAGAGTACTCACCACCCTCACCTTGGAGTCTGGTGGGGACTGAGAGGGGGAGATGGAGAGTACTCACCACCCTGACCCTGGAGTCTGGTGGGGAACTGAGAGGAGGAGATATGAAAAGTACTCACCACCCTGACCCTGGAGTCTGGTGGGGGACTGAGAGGGGGAGATGGAGAGTACTCACCACCCTGACCCTGGAGTCTGGTGGGGAACTGAGAGGAGGAGATATGTTAAGGAGAAAACATTACTCCGAGGTCTTCTGCTCTGAGAATAACCTGAAGGGAGGGATAAAGCCCCGAGGGCGTTAGCCCGAGGGGCTATCCCGACCTTGAGGTTATTCTCAGAGCAGAAGACCGAGGAGGAGTGTTTTCTCCAGCTTATAAACCGTCAATTATCAAAATTTACGAGTTATAATTTCGGACGCTCAAAGGGCCTAATTCCTTCGCTTAGACCATTTTAAAAGCAGAAGACGAAGGAGGAATGTTTTCTTCCTATTTATAAACGTCAAATGTAAAAATTTACATTTTATAATTTTTGATTCCCAAATCGTGTTTTTATAAAGGGTATGTCGCCCTCAGTTGCGTTATATCGAGGCAAAGAAGGTATGACTATAAATGGAGTAATTCAACTCCACTCATCATCTCGGTCTGCATAGCCGAGCTGTCTAAGGCGCCAGTTTAGAGAGCGAAGGGTGCCAGGTTCGAATCCAGCTATTTCAACTTGGAAATTTTTAACTATAATTTTTGATAATAATTGCTGCTTGTTGGCTTATGCGTTGCAAGTCGGAAAAATTATTCTAAGTGCATTTCCAGGTCTTACTTTAAAAAAAACCTTAGGTTCAGGTCTTACTTTCAAAAGTAAAACCTCATACCGGGTTATTCTCGGAAGTAAGACCTCATTAGAGGTTATTCCAAGAAAAGAAGATACCTACAAAACAACAGACAGAATCTGACCTAGGTTTATAAGAAGAGTACTCACCACCCTCACCCTGGAGTCTGGTGGGGGACTGAGAGGGGGAGAGATGAAGAGTACTCACCACCCTGACCCTGGAGTCTGGTGGGGGACTGAGAGGGGGGAGATATGGAGAGTACTCACCACCCTGACCCTGGAGTCTGGTGGGGGACTGAGAGGGGGAGAGATGAAGAGTACTCACCACCCTGACCCTGGAGTCTGGTGGGGGACTGAGAGGGGGAGAGATGAAGAGTACTCACCACCCTGACCCTGGAGTCTGGTGGGGGACTGAGAGGGGGGAGATATGGAGAGTACTCACCACCCTGACCCTGGAGTCTGGCGGGGGACTGAGAGGGGGAGAGATGGAGAGCTCGGGGGACGAGGGTTCCGGTTCGTCCGGGCACACATAGTCTGGGTCTGGGATGTACAGAACCTGAAAGACACAGACAAGCAGCAGATTAGGACTTACTCAGATGAAGATGAGGGACATTTGTACAGCACCAGTCTCCACCGACTAGTGCTTCTCCATGATGCATTTAAAAACAAAGCATAATATCTTTACGGATAATTCGATAATTTGATAGACATTTGGAGCACAACAATACCGGATATGCATTTTCTTTTTTGGATTTGTAACACTAACATAATGGTATTCGAACTGAATTTCATGAAAATAGCTAACTTTGATTTGAAAAAGATATCTTACTGTAGGATATAAACTAATCACCTCTACATTACAATAACAGCAATTATATATCAATATCTGAAAAAAGACGTTCTTGATGACATTGATGACGATACAAGCAACCAATAACTCCAATGATACATCGACCTCTTCTATTAAAATGATCGTAGTGTCACAATTGTAACAATCTCATTTCAATCAGGTCGAACGTACCACTTGTACCTCGTTCTTCGATCTGAATACTACCCTGCAGAGGTCATGTCAGATGACCTTGACTGTGACCTTTCACTTCAATAAATTCAACCAATCAGAGATCTTTTTAGATATGGCATTAAATGTGGTCTTTAGTATGTCAACTCAAGTCGGTTTGATGGCTTTCCTGCCTCATCACTGATTGGCTAGAGTAAAAGGTCACCTGTCATGACCTCTATGGAGCAGTACTCAGATCAGAAATGCAGTGAGGTGTGAGCGTTATGTTCGATCTGATTTAAATGAGATAGCAAGTCTCAGTGCATACAGACACAAGGACAAGGGTTGCGTACCTGTCCTGGGAAGATCATGCGTGACACTAGTCTGTTGAGTTTCTTCAGCTCCGATGGTGTGGTGTCGTAGTGTGCGGCAATACTCTCCAAGCTGTCTCGACCTTTCACCTGCGGGTCAAATACTTGCTTACTTCCTGCTAGACAGTATAGGATTATACTCTGCATCGTTCTAAAGTTACTTGTTGTATGGTATAACCAATATGAAACTTACTAACAGTAAAAAGAATCATTCTTAGCCTGTAGATGAATGAGGTTTAAAGAGAGCTGTAGTTCAATCAGCAAGCAAAGTGAGAAGGCAGAGAAAAGTCTGAAGCTATAAATATAGATGAGGAATCTAAGTATAAAGAAGTTTAACACGAACATTTCTATTGAAATAACTATTTTCTTAAATATACATGTGTACATTCATGCAATTAAAACAGAACGATATTGAGATTTTAATGAATCAACGTTTGTGTAACTACATATCATATACTAAATCACATCCAGCTGCTTGTTGTGATTTAAATCTTCGCAATTTCGACACTTGTCAATATTTCTAATATAAAAAAACACATATCAAATCATAAATAATGTCAACAGCTGCAAGCAAAATAAAGAGTATTGATAAAAGGCTGGCATTAAGGTTTTACGTGACAACATTAGAAACATTGCCTATGCAGAATAAAATATTGTATATAAAGATCAATAAAAACATTTATTATGAATTATGAAACAGATACTCACATTGCATTAAACATACAAACATAAAATGTACCAGTACAATGCATAGGTGGACCAAGAAGTCTTTAAGGTTATGCATGAAACCTCACTGAAACACAGACTAATCTTTTTCAAACGAACTCATCCAACATAAAAGACACAGTCAGACCTGGTATACCCGGACCCCGTATATCTGGAAACCCGGTGATCCTCACAGAAGTATTTCCAATCTTCATTATGCATTTCTATGCAAATTATGCTTCGCTGTTAAACTCTAAAAACATTGATGTTATCAAATCTCTTGCACTTTACCTTAAACATGTGTTCAATATAAGAAAATTAATGTCAACACCACGTGAATGAATCGCAACAACTGTACTTGTACTATAGGCCTTTAGGCCAAAAATACTGAATAAAAGAATCTGAATATGTTTCGCTTAATCATACGACTGGCTTTCCAGACGATTTTCAACTGTAACCAAATCGCGAGGGTAAACAGGGTCTGAATGTGTATTACCTCATAGGACAAAGTGCCCTTCGGTTGAGTCTTGGGCTGCACTTTCTTCTCGGGGGAGGATGGTTTCTCGGTGAGAGGCGCTTTCTCCCCTGTGATTCCTGTAAGTGAGGAGAGGAGGTCAGTGTCCGTAGATGCCCTCCCAACAGGTGCCCCCTGTGCCCCAAGACCAGTCAGAGAGGAGAGGGCACTAGGGGCGGACCCAACACCAGTGGAGTTAGTGGGGAGGAGGGTGACGGTGGAGGTGGGGACCGGCACAGGGTCGCTGCTGATGTACCACACGGACCGCTCCGCACCTAGCAACCAAGGGTTAGCGGTGTTAGTGATGATTTGATGTTAGCACAGAACAAAGGAACATAGTAAATCTGTTAGTGATGATTTGATGTTAGTACAGAACAAAGGAACATAGTAAATCTGTTAGTGATGATTTGATGTTAGCACAGAACAAAGGAACATAGTAAATCTGTTAGTGATGATTTGATGTTAGAACAGAACAAAGGAACATAGTAAATCTGTTAGTGATGATTTGATGTTAGAACAGAACAAAGGAACATAGTGAATCTGTTAGTCATGATTTGATGTTAGAACAGAACAAAGGAACATAGTAAATCTGTTAGTGATGATTTGATGTTATGACAGAACAAAGGAACACAGTGAATCTGTTAGTGATGATTTGATATTAGTACAGAACAAAGGAACATAGTGAATCTGTTAGTGATGATTTGATGTTAGTACAGAACAAAGGAACACAGTGAATCGGTTAGTGATGATTTGATGTTATGACAGAACAAAGGAACACAGTGAATCTGTTAGTGTCCTGTTAGGGATTATAGAACTATCTAAACTGAAATGTTAAGAAATGTTAAAACTTCAATAAAAAGGAACTAAGACAAGACTATTATGAACAAAAACAGTAACTCTGTCTGACCAGAACAAGTTTGTACAGAACCAGTTACCAGCTACACCTCCCTTACTTCTTGGAGACATATTAGAAGTTGTAGAGATAAAGAAAACCACGATATATATGGATAGTAAACTTCTTTATTCTAATGAAAGAGACATTTTGATGTAAATACTATACCGTTAAGAGTGTTAGTACTTACACCGAAACGTCGCATTCATTGCAATAAAGAAGTTGACTATCCATATATTTAGGTTTTTATACACTGCTGTTGCCTATTCTGATTTGAAGGAGTTTGTCCTATCTTTGTAGTAAAAAGGAAATAATACAAAAGTGGACTCCAAAATCTCATACTTTCAGAATCATTGACTTGATTTGGATTTGATTTAGTCAAGGATCTGTCTGTCATTATGACCTAAATAGTAAAAACCTCAACATTTTGTAAGGTTAAGGGCAGTCAGACAGGTTTTATTCCATGTACTGCTGTAAAAACAGTCAAATTGTTAGTGAATAGCTAAGTGAACAAAACTCTTTTATTTTGTTTCGAGTATTTGATTATTTGTAAGTACAAGGAAATCAACGTGACCCACTAAACTAAAAAGAAACACCTGCATAAAACCTTTATATTGATGTGATGTTATTTTTGAAAATTCATCCCCAAAGTCCTAAAATACAATAACCATCATGCTAGAGATATGACTGTGTTATAACATAGTTGGTATTTCACATGAACAAACCTGGATATGAATACCATGATGCCATTTTTCAATTGTGTAAAAGTCACAAAACAACAGACTCTTCAGGGGCAGAAAATAACCTCTTCAAAACACCAGAACTAGAGCCTTTCTGAATGTACTATCCTACACCCAGTCTAGCTTCCCAAATATTCAACACCCTCATATTACAGATAACAGAAAGCAGGTTTCTTCTGAAAGCTGTATCTTTTTTTCAAAATATAATAAGAATATATGCTTGAAAAACAACACAACACAAACAATTGATTTATCCAATGCTACTGAATAGCTGAGAAACGTTGGCAATGTTTCATAACTGCAGTTG
Source organism: Gibbula magus (assembly GCA_936450465.1). Taxonomy (NCBI): domain Eukaryota; kingdom Metazoa; phylum Mollusca; class Gastropoda; order Trochida; family Trochidae; genus Gibbula; species Gibbula magus. The sequence continues at coordinate 61,786,820 of OW388289.1, read as the reverse complement.
AGCTATTACCTATCACGCTACCTCAAAAATTATTTATAAGTTGTTACCACTGGTTTAGCATTGATATTTTAGTTTATTACCTACAAGTGCAATCATATGGGGGTTATATTTTTCATACGATGCCATAGAGCAAAATGTCACTTTGTCAATGTGACGTCATGTCATAAACAATGCTATGATGTCACATTTCCTTTATGACGTTGCGTTCTCAATGCGGGTCGCCATCTTATGGGTGAAAGTGGGTTTTAGCATGTTTTCATTAATTTCATGACTTCGGTAATAAACGTGGGTTATAAACAGAATATTATATTTGTGTCAATGTAATACTATGTTTACGACACTAGTGCCTGAATATATGTATATCCCTCGCTCTCGCTCGGGAAATACTAATATTCAGGCATTGTGTCGTAAACATAGTATGACATAGACACTCATATAATATCCTCTATGAATAAGCATCCTGAACAACTCTAGTTGTGACTACGCATGTATTATAGGAAATGCCGATACCTCTCCAAAAAAGTCACACGTACACATTATGAATGATATATTAAATTGTATAACATATACGTGTTTATATTTAGATAAGTTATATTCTTTTCAACGGAATATTTAATTGCTTGTGTTGATAGCTGAAGTGAATTTTTATTCTGTGAGTCAACACTGGAGTCATGTTCAATGTGTTTGATTTGAAATGTCAAAGTGTTGTGAACCAACAGCCATTGTCAAGACTCAACAGCACTTTCTTACTAAAGGGAGACAACTACAGCAGCCTTGACAAGACCAGAAGTAGGCTAAATGATCAACACCATCACTAATTTGTTATTCCTGAATCTGTCTCGATCAATTGCACGTAATCAAATCAGTGCAGCTCAACATTTTCATCTCATCCCTCATGATAGAATCAACTGTGAGAATCTGCAAGTATCTACATGTATTCTGCAACTGTATCTGTCTGGTGAATATAGACTATGTAAGAAGTGGTCCCAGGGAGCAGAGTTAGACCAGTGTCGAGAATGATCAACATCATCTATTATTAACTGCCGTGATCTGGCGGACAAGGAGGAAATCAAAGTCGTGCCTCCTTCTTTACTCACGTAGACTTACTCGGTGATTGTTTGGCATCCATATTACCATATTTATTTTACATTTATTGGTTATCTGTATGCAACTGTTAAATACAGAATATAATAAATTAATTGACTGGCATCATTTGTGAAAATATTGTTTCACTTTATTAATTTAATAATTAATGTTTGGAACTGATTGATATTTTCCCTTTATGTATTTCTCTTTATAAATACTGTAAATTGATAAACATAACAATATCCTTAACAATGAACAAATTAACCATCAAGTCAAAATGTATTTTTTGAATGAACATTTTAGTTTTTAAAAATGCTGTTTACAAAATACTACATCAAAATAGTTCCCTGCACTACTTTCCAAAAAAAATTTAAAAATCTGATTACCACTAATATATAAGGATAAAGAATTAATGTTTTGACAGTTTAAAGGATTTATTATCTATTATTCATCAAGAAGTGTCACACACATCAAATGTGTATTATTCTCTTAAAGTGGCAGTAGCAAGTTTTTTCGCTCAAATAAGTTGATGAAATGTATTTGAAAAATAATATCGCCAATAGTAAAACATCCTTCTCTCTTCGGAAAATAAAGTTTAGAATGAGTGTACATGTTTCGGTACAGCCATGGGAATCGTTTTTGTAATACAAAATAATAAATTGTGTTCACAATAAAATGGCCTCCACGCAATTTTTGCTTTATACGCAACATAGTTTTTACCACTACAGATAATTGGTTTGTGTAATAAGATGTTTTACCCTCTAAAGTTAATTTAAATGACATAATCTATCCATTATAAATGGGAAATTTGAAAAAATAAATTTTGCAAAAAACGTGCTACTGACCCTTTAACCTATTAACATTGACACATTTTCCAATTCCATTTAACACTATAGCTGCTGAACAGTGTAAAACCATTCTGTGTGGCCACATTATATCAATCAGAATAATCCAGACACTGACACTGGCTAAAGAAAGGCTATTCTATAGAGTCGCAGGAAGCATAGTTAAAGGTTAGGTGAAATTGAGTTGAATATTACTCATAAACATCACGTACAAATAATTAATAATAATTTTTTATTCTTATCATTCCACCAGCTTGCATATGCTGAACAAACTCAAGAGACAGATCAGCATCATTTGAACCTATCAGATTTCTTCAAACCCAGTTCTCAGTTGAGTACAGTCAAGCCGCGCTAGTCCGGCCACCGATAATCCGAATCTTGCAGTTTCCGAACGGTAGCAAGCTGTAACCAAACTAATCTCTATATAAACTCATTAAATGTTGATTCATTAATCCGTTGATTCCGTTTCTGAATCCGAATGTCAATTAGCCGTAACGGATTAGCTAATTACACCTATTACTGCTTCATTAATCCGTTGATTCATCAAAATGTTCGGGTAATCCCCTTGACAAGCGATCACCACACTGATTGGATTGGTAAACTTCAATGAGAGTTGATTAACACGGGAGTTGAGCCTGTCAATAGTTTGTGATTTTAATAAATTGTAATGTCTTACACTGTGTGTCGGTAGTTTGTGATTGCAATAAATTGAAATATTATTTTGTGTGATATTTTTTTAATATCCAGCGTGTCAAACTCATGTGTTATTCTAAATATATTCACGTCTGTCTGTAGATTCAAAGGTAATCAAAACCATCTTGTTTGGTTCATTTCAGTAGTCCGAACATTTCACTATCCGAACGTTTTTTATGAAAAACGGAAGCGCTTGGATTATCGAGGCCTGACTGTATATCTTTTATATATTTAAGTCAGGGTATTTGAGAGGAAAAGACGATGAAGTAAACAGAGCACATCAATCATATTTAGTGAAACTGACAGTTTTCCTCTCCATCCGACACTAAACGCCGTAGGTCCCTTAGGAAATTAGGGTCACATTATAACCTTAAATCAATAAGTATTTCAACTTCAGCAAAGAAATCACAAAAAGACACAGAAAACCGATGGAGGCATAGTTTTTGGCTCTGCAAGAGGAGGTATGACCTGATTTCTTTCATCATCTCTCTGACTTAAAAAACTAGAAGCTGTATAAACACTGAAGAAGGGAAGGCAGTCACTGGATGAGGCATTGAGAAAAACATTGATTGAGGATATTTGCAGGGGACAGAAGAGTGGAGAGTTGGTTAGATTCCGAGCAAGAAAGCTTGTTTGTTGGCAGAAAGTGGCAAGAGAAGCCCGTCTATCGGATGTGGGACGAGTCGGCAGTATGCGAGACTATCACCCACTGTATTGATCTACACGCTAATCAAGATGCCTCCCGGCAACAAAATGCTCCTCTTACAAGCAGACCAAGACAAACTTCTCTCTCCCCTCATTTTTAATTACAATCCTTTCCTACACTTCTAACAGGAAAAGTTGGACTCTCCTAAACAAAGATAGTATATATTCAAGACTTGAATTGAAATCAATGTTGCCTTTTGCTGCTGGGTAACTTCTAGAATGAAAATATATAAAATAATTTATGTTGACATGATAATTTCATTTATATAACCTCAGATGATAAACTACTACAGGGAAACCTTCAAAGCCATATTGATAAATATTGCATATATTCAACATAAAGCATCACCTGGACACTGAAACCATATGAGATACCGCACTGAATTGCAATGTAGTATTGAACCTAAGCCTACTACATGATGTACAAACTCTCCCCTGCAGATATTATTGTCAAACCTCCAATGGGATTCACACCACAAACCTTTAGGATTCAAATGAATCAAACAATCAAAGACAAGTTTAGCAAAACCTCTTTTCATATTTTTCCAAAACTCCATGTCATAAGAGGTAGGTTGTCTTATGATACATACCTTTGGGACTACCATTGCCTGCTAGTTTTGGTGAAGGTTTCTGAGAGCTATGAGGCTGTATGTGTTCATGATCATGATCATTATCGTTATCATGCTCATGATGTTTCTCATGGTGGTGATGGTGCCGGTGATGATGATGCTTCAGTCGATAAAGAGCTCCTTGAAGTCTTGACATGCCTCGTCGACTTGGAAAATCATCAAAATCTTTGTCAGGATTCAAAGGGGTCTTAGGACTTAGAGGACTTTTAGGACTGGTGGGACTTGTTGGACTTTTAGGACTGGTGGGACTTGTAGGACTTGTAGGACTTTTAGGACCTTCAAGATGGCCATTGTGATCATCACCATGATCATGTTTGTGGTGATGGCGGTGATGGTGATGATGATGATGCTTTAACCATGAGAGCGCTCCATGAAACTTGGATGTGCCATGACGTCCATTATTCCCATCAGATACTGGCGTGACCGGGCTTTGAGGCTCGAGATTTTTATTTTGATGGTTATCATCATCTTCTTCACCCACTTCATGATGGTGTTCATGGTCTTGTTCTTCATACTGATGTCCATGTCCAGGATCTTCCTCATTGTTGTGGGGATGATGGTGGTGATGTTTCAGCCGCGAGATGGCTCCTTGTAGTTTATGAGGGATGTGTAGATGCATTCTTTTGTGGTGTTTTTTCTTGGGTGGAGACACAGAAAGCTCTGGTTCAATGGTTGCAGCCATGGTGTTCTTTGAAACAAGTTTATCCTCAATGCTATGATGGTCCATGTAATATGGTACGTTTCAACAAATTGCTTTCAGTTCCTGATTATACTATTTCGAAATTGAAAAACTAATCTTCAATATCATAGCAATGTTTCAAACATGGACATCAGAATTATCTATAGATTATATCAAAATTTCACAGAAAAAAACTAATTGACAAAATGTTTATCCTTGTCATTCCATTCACATTAGTAGATCTTGATTCAGATTCACCATCATCGAACAATTGAAACACAGATAACCCATGACATCATGTTGATGATAACACAGATACTATGGACTCCAACCCGACATGTCCAGAGTCAATAGAATAGATATTGTATCACTTATACTCATCCCTTCAGCAATTGGCAACAGATATTGAAGACACCCTCCACAAAGTCAGTCACATTGATGTATTTATCTTCAGAATGCCTCTTGATGTAGTTTCTATTAACAGCTGGCCACAAGTTTCTCAGGTACCTCCTTCAATCAGACCGTTAACATCCACTGTATACTGGGGATACGTCTTTGTTCAAACTGGTACAAGATGATGCATCCATCATCAAACGTTGACGAGACCATAAACTGGATTCAACTGCAGAGTTTTATGAGAGGTATCTCCATCTGAATAATGCATTCCTTGGACTAGACATCAAGCATACTGACCCAGCTCTTATCAACAACAACAACAGCTAGCCCTTGTCTCTTCCTTAAGTAGCCAGTGTCCAGTTGAGAAAGTTCAAGCCACTGGTCACCCACCTCAGAAGAACGGGACTAAACACCTGACAACTGGCCAGGGTTAAGGTGTCTAAGCCTTCAAGGTTAAGGTGTGTCTCTACCTAGCTGTGTACACACATAGATACTGTGTTAATGGATCACTAAATATCTGGACTGCCTCATCAATCAGCATTGAAAGCCATAACTTCCTGTAGTGTTCTTTGATATATCACCAATACCATTGACCTATAAATCAATTCCAATAATTAATTACGATTCTATTAATTATTATTTTGCTACTGGTAATCATACTACTCTGCTGCAACAAATTAAGAAGAGTATTTGTCGCTAAATGCAAAGAAATAGAAAGGTAAAATATATCCGTTATATCGGATATTTCATTTTAACAGTGTTACCCTTTCTATAAAATAATTTTACTTGCAGCAAGGACAGAAATAGAAAGTCACCTAAGGCAAGTTTTTAAAAAAAGTTGACATAAACACAATTCTTTAAACTTCCAACTATCTTCCTCCAACAGTGTTAATCTGGCGTACAGGAAACCAGCAACAAGTGAATGCATCCACTACTACCTGATAACTGTATTAATTAACATCAGCTTAAACAAGAGAGTCACGTAATCAAAACATTTCCATGCTTCTTCTGCTATAATCAAGCAATATGATCAAATTAGAAGCTCAAGAGTCTATGCAACCTACTGTATTTCTGAAAGTTTAATTTTGAGCACAGAACTGGCACTGTAGAGTTTGTAGTCTGGTAGTACAGGGCTAGTGAAAAAGTTGCTTGGCCAGTAAAATGTTTCGACTGGTAGTTGAAAAGTCTAGTAGAAAGAAGGTATGATGCATTTGGCTAGCTGAAATGGCTTTGGACTAATACTTAGGATATTGACTAGTCTATAAATGGCTTTGCCTTGGTAAAGTTAATTTCTGCCCCTGCACTTATTAGAGACCTGTCGCTTATTAGAGACCTATCGTTTATTAGAGACCTGTCGCTTATTAGAGACCTATCGTTTATTAGAGACAAGTGCCTAGATTTTCGGAACTCTCTTAGTGCTATGATATTCGTAAGAACGTAAGTGTGTGTATGTACCATAATGTCAGCGATGGCTTACGGTTATCTTAGCACAAAGAGAGCTTTGAAATTATAGCTCCTGGGCCTGGTTACATGAAACACTAAGGTGACCTTAAAGGGGCTGTTCTGTCGGCAAAATCCGCCATATTGGATTTTGTGCATTACGTGAAATGAAAACACGCTATATTTTACTTAATTTTACAACATTTTAATGATAAAAGATATACACAGATAGAAAGTAACATAGTAACACATAACGTGTCATAAAACTAATAAATAATTTGCTTAGCAAACTTTTCCCTACTCGCAGCGCCGATGAATGGCTTCCGTTCTCATTGTTTTTATTTTTCAACAAATGTACACTTGTCTTTATTAAGTTGTGAAATATTTATAAATAAATTCATCAAAATATTACCTTTATTAATATCTTTTAACTTGACTGTGTTTTAATCATTTATAAGTAGCATATTTGTGTAAATGGGGATATCCTCTCGAATTTCGTTTCCACAAAAAATACCCTGATAGAACCCTCCTTTTAATGAAGTCACTGAGGTACTAAGTTTGTGCTTGATGCTTATTAGAGGAAGCACCACTAATTAAGTGCCCCTTTGAGTTTGAAGAAATAGTAGTATCCACAAATTATCGGTTAACCTACTATTATCATTATCAGTGACTAAACCTGGATTATTTCCTTCATTAATCACTTCTGATTCCTGTAATTTAGTCACTAACGATCAGATTTGCATTGATCAATCAACAGGTAACTGGTTACCTTAGAGTAGGTTCACTAACACAGACAAGTTTCATCTTTAGCAAACTCCAAAGTTAACCCGAAAAAGGGGAGCTAAGAAAATAAAAGTACGAAGACATTGGATGAACATCTATATCTTCCGCTTATCTTGTTTACTTCCAAATACTTATATAAGAGATTTGCCAACCAGTGAAGGTCACAAGAATAGTTTGGTTGTCATGCAAGATATTTACCCCAGACACGACACTAAGGGGTCAGATTTTTACAATATTGCTGCCATTATGCGTGTAATCTTGAAAATCATATGACATTATTCTCTTAAACACACAATCATTCACAAAAATACTTGAAATGATGAATTATTTGTAAATGATGAACACAATTCATCATGTTAATAAAGATTTAAGAGGACACCATGTTTATTTGAAAGTGAAATATTTTTCCCGAAAACTTGATCCAGTCAGAATGATCTATGATTATCAAGATTAGACGTTGATCATTACTCCAAATGAGCTGACACCATAAAGATTAAAGGTAAACAGTCGGTCAGGTGTGAGAGCAGTAAACAACTCAGCTAGCAATATCACAGAACGCATGTGTTTGTTTACACTGATGTAATGCAGTTCAATGCACTAAATCAGTCACCAAGTTACACCTGTTTACAATTTTAAAACTTTTATGAGACAGATGACAAGATTTGTCTTGAGAACCCAGCAAACTAAAAGTACAATTGTTTTTGTTAGTTATATTATTTTACAAAACAAAATAACACTTTTCTACATCTTATCTTCAAGGTATTCACAACTTTGATTTGCATGTATAGAGTAAAGTCCTCAAACTTTGTCCACTTTAACGGTGACCTCGCTTGCCGGAATTCTAACCCTCACTGGCCTCACTCGGCACTTCTTGGTCAACAATCAGCCCGAGGCAAAGAGTCTTTGTTATAAGAAAAATGATTGGCTGATATTCTAAGGGGGGTAACTCTTATGAATAAAATAGCGTAAAAACAAGGGTATGCGTCGTGTTATTTCGTCCACCAATCTCGTAATTTCGTCCACACAGATTTAAGTATCGGAGACACTGTATTATAATTTCGTCCACCTGTTTATATCGTTTTCAAGTCTCCTAGGCGGGAAGGTCGTGACATAACAGCATCGTCACGTTGTATCAACCATTCAACATTGCTGTATGTACCATGTGACTAATATCAATTGACTGCTAATCTTAGTAAGAAAAATAACAAACGAGACAACGATTTGAAGGTAGGACAGGCTGTAAATTCGCCTTTATTTGAAAAGTGGACCAAATATCAGGACTGGACGAAATTGTAGGACTTTACTCTAAGCAAAATGATATTTCTCACATCAAATTTGACTGGTTGACAAAGTAAAAAAGAGGAAATTAAACCTGCAAGACGACCTTAAAGCCGTTTACTTACAGGTATTTTTCTTTATTATCAGCGAACAATTTACCTTTTAGCCTTTGTTGTGCTATGATATATGCTAATCATTTTATATATATATATATATATTTATAAGTTAACAGGTGTTGGTCTACCTCCGCTATGTGAAAAATGTACATGAATATGTATACATAGTCTACTATATTCACATTTATGAAGGAAAAAATCTGTTCTAACTTATATAGAACATATAAAAGTGAACAGAAATAAAATTCATATACAAATCGTGACTGGATAACAGTAGGGAGCACATTACGGTGGATTCTCTAAGCATATATTTTCACTTATAGATAATTGTACCGAGTATAAGCAGGTTCAATAAAACTGTTGACAATTGCTCCATTCATCATGTAGGATAATGTGATAGAACAAGGCATTTTCATACGGAACAATTACAGTCTCATTATCATATGCATACAGACAGAATGACAGTTTGATATCTAATCGTGACATTTTTATGTCTATTACTGACATGCTGAAGCACATTAAGTCATCTACTGAGGTGGGAGATTATATGCAATGAATTTATATGTAATACTATAATGTAATCAGGGCCCTGGGCCCATACTAAACAAATTAAACAAGTGTTTGCCACTAACATGGCAATGTCCCCCGCCGGTGACATTGAGTTAGTAAGACACATCATTGGAGCTACTTTATATATTGCATTACTGGTTAAAATTGACATGATGATCAGCAAATTTTAAGACTTTGGGTGCTTGGGTTCATGATATATCGTGTTAATAAGAGTTCTAAAAGTGGTCAAAGTGTTGTGGTGACCTTGAAAATAAGGTCAAGGTCACCAAAATGTACTGGTGTGTGTGTCATCCCCCAATGTAGGCTGACACCAAATTTGAAGACTTTGGATGCAACACTTCATGAGATATCCCGTTAACAAGAGTTCAAAAAGTGGTCAAAGTGTAGAGGTGACCTTGAAAAAAAGGTCACGGTCACCAAATCAACTGGTGTCTGCGTCATCCTCCAATGTAGACTGACAGCAAATTTGAAAACATTTGGTCCAACCTGTCATGATATATCACGTAAGCAAGAGTTTGAAAAGTGGTCAAAGTGTCGCGGTGACCTTGAAAAAAGGTCGAGGTCACCAAAATCGACTGGTGTCTGCGTCTTCGCCCAATGTAGACTGACACCTAATTTGAAATCATTGGATCCAACTGGTCATAATAAATGGTGATAACAAGAGTTCGAAAAGTGGTCAAAGTGTTGTAGTGACCATGAAAATAAGGTCATGGTCACCAAAATCCTCTGGTGTCTGCGTCATCCCCTAGTGAAGACTGACATCAAGTTTGAAGACTTTGAGTCCAACCGGTCAAGATATATCCTATTAACAAGAGTTAGAAAAGTGGTTAAAGTGTCGCGGTGACCTTGAATATAAGGTCAAGGTCACCAAAATCAACTGGTGTCTGCGTCTTTCCCCAATGTAGGCTGACAACTAATTTGAAGACTTTGGATGCAATGTTTCATGAGATATCGCCTTAACAAGAGTTCAAAGAGTGGTCAAAGTGTCCTGGTGACCTTGAAAATAAAGCCAAGGTCACTAAAATTGACTGGTGTCTGCGTCTTCCCACAATGTAGATAGACACCAAATTTGAAGACTTTGGATGCAACCAAGAGTTCAAAAAGTGGTCCAAGTGTCGTGATGACCTTGAATACAAGGCCAAGGTCACCAAAATTGACTGGTGTCTGCGTCTTCCCACAATGAAGGCAGACATCAAATTTGAAGACTTTGGATGCAACGCTTCAAAAGATATCGCGTAAACAAGAAATGTGACGTACGGACGGACGCCGCTGAATACATAGTCCCCCGTTCCGCGTTGCGGCGGGGGACAAAAAGATGCTAGTTTTGAGTTTAAAGTTTAAAGACCAAGTTCTACTATGGACTGTCCACCATCTTGCTTTTTTTTTTGCATTATGTGAAATGAAAAACACTGTATTTTCATTAATTTTGATATTTATAAAATAATAAAACATATGTAATGATAAAATATTAACAAAGTAACACATACTGTATCATTAAACTAATCAACAATGTGTTGTTATGGCATAGCAAAGCTTTCCACACTCACACTAATGAATGGTTTCACTTCTTATTGGTTTTTATTTTCAATGAATGTGAGCTAGCTTTTATAATGCATGTATTAATAACATATACATGTATAAACAGGAAGGTCCTCAGGAACTTAGTTTCCACAAAAAATACCCTGATAGAACCCTCTCTTTAAGGAGCCCTAATTAAGAACAATACAAAATTGGTTTTGCAATAAAAAAAAGATGTTGTATTTACCAGACCTTCTTATGTGTTTATGGACAGGATCAGGATGAATTGATCTTGTTATTGAGGACGGGGGGTGCTGATTACTAAGATTAAGTATGAAAAAACCTGTTTTGTACATATGTATTATTCAGAAGATAAAGAAGATACAAATTGATACTTGACCAACTGGTGACTTTTTATCCCTACTGATGAAAGGTCGTCTGAATGTGGCCATGAATTATTAACCAGTTCTTCCCTGAACCTATCTTCACCAGCAGTTCATCTGGCTCATGTTTTACAGCATTACAACATGTTATTCAAGCCAATCCAAGTTTAGCCATTGGCACTATTTAGGGACACCCATAATATTACTGCATCAGATATAAACAGTTTGAATCTTTCTTTTGCAACCTCATAATATATCTAAATTTATTTTTTGAAAACAGAAAAATAGAGCCATGGGTTCTGTAGCTCATCAGGCTTTATATACATTAACAAATTCAAAATGTCAACTTCAAGGTGAGAGGTACAACCAATAGGAAGCACTTTAAATGGAGAAGATGAAATAGGTCTTAAGGCCCTTACTCCTCTGACCTATCTTTGAGGACAGAGATAAAATCCCCTACAAATAAAGACACACTTGAAGATTTGATTCATCACTGTTGTTTCCTATAAATTACCTCCCTTTGAAGAACACATAAAATCTCAAGATGAAAATAGCTTTTCAGGTCATGACCTCTGTGACCTATATTTGGGGTTGCAGGATCACGAATATCTACAATATAGAATCCACATTGGCCAAGGAGTCTGTACACAAAATTTCAGCTCCCTAGACCAAATGGTTCTGGAGAAGAAGACGAAAATGGGAAAGGTTTACAGATGGACGGCCAGACGTCGGACACCATGCCATGCCATAAGCCCATCGGGCCTTTCAGGCCAGATGAGCTAACAACAAATTGACTATGCAACAACCTTGTCAAGCTTTATAAAGTAAACAATGTACACATAGACTATGTAGACTTTCTTTAATTCATTAAATCTGATTAGATCATAGTGTGTATTACTGTAAGCTTCAGGGAAAAAAAACAACTGATAATTATTCAACACATTTCAAGTGTTGACAAATACCACAGAGCCAATTACAATAGTCACATGACCTGTGAACAGTTATTATCTTCTAGTCTCTAAGCAGATATACTCTAGTTACTGATAATGGCTGTAACTGACACTTTAAAAAACATAATTGTTGAAGCATTTGACTCGGAGTAATTTTAAGTTTGGATATGAATCATTCAATACAATTTTCATGTTCTGAACATGTTGTTGTATAACTGTTGTTAACAATTTCTTTTTTGTGAAACAGACCTTTAGTATCATGCATTTAGGGCAAACTTCATTGCAAATTGTATCTTAAGTATGTGTTTATGTCATTCAGCTGCAAATGCTTTGGTACAGGTATTTGTTTGTCAAGAGAAAACCATGTCACAGTTTTATTGTGCATTTCATTACATAGTTGCAAGATCACAAAACCATAGCTAATAAACTGCTTTTTTATACAAAATGAAAATAACTTTTCATGAATTAGTATAACAGGTTTACTCTACCTGATCAAAAAGAGAAATTTATCTCACTATTTAAATGAAAATTTATCTTATTTTAAACACATTTAGCTAATCCATAATACAATCAAACCTTTGCTTACTTTTCAGAGACTTTGTTTCCTAAGAGAAATGTTTTGAGTTTCAACACCCTAATTTCACCAAATGAAAAGCCTGCAAAAACTGTATAGCTGTGCATTGCAATGAAATTTGCAAGCTTTAGTTTGGACTAGCAAACCATATGGCTGTCACTGAACTGAACAACAATGTAGTATTGTGCAATACACTTCTCTACAGCAGATAAAGTTAATAGCATTTCTTCAAAAACTGTAGTTATCTCTTAGTATTCCTTGCAAAAAAAACCACCTAATTACCATAAAACCAGGAACAGTGTTGTCCCCTGATAAGATAGCTTATATCAGTCAGCACACAGTTCATTAGTAGAACATGGTGGAATCTAAGCAACAAGATCAAAACTTTTCTGGCTTCACATATACCTAAAATTAAGTTAAAGTGAAGTTTCTGAAACCTTGTCAAACTGAAATTAAGGAGAGGGTTCCATGGGTTTATTTTTTATGGAAACAAATTTTGAGGTGACATTCCTATTTACACATTATGTTATTTATATTTATTGAACATAACCTATAATTCATAGAAAAGTTCAAAAGATATTTTGTAACTAGTAGAGAAGGAGAAGTTTGTAACTAGTAACGGTCTCAAAATATCCATTTCTCAAATTATCCCTCAAAATAAATTTCAAAATATGACATTCCACCTGTTGGATCAATTTCCCTCTTAAACTTGGAGTACAACCTGTACGTCACTCACTTCAAAGAAAGTCAATCCAACCCTACATGAGTATGTCAAAATGACCAACACATTCTTACCCCCTTGCAGATTTCCATACACTCCATGAAGAAACTGTGGAGTGCTGGGCCAAGAGGGAACTAGGGACTTCAGAGAGGAGTACATCCAACTCATTCTGTACTAGCTTCATGAGACATATCCTCCTCATCTCTTTGACATGTTCAAACTTATTAGCCCTTCTATCGTCCCTATCTAGAGAGATAACGCAGCACATGATACTGAGTAGCTGTCCGACTTCCTCCAACATACATGTAAACAAACATCTCCAGCTACATCGTAATAGCGTCCACATTCAACAGGCGACATATTTGTTTCCTCACCTCATTTGTTATCAGTCAAGGTTAGGAGCCAAATGGTTTATAAATAATTGATGGTCTTGGTTGGGAAAGACTAAGTTTATAGTGTTCTCAATTGGATAAATGTCAAAATAATATCAAAGTTGATTTAAGTGAATTATAATCTGTGTCCTGCCTGGGTATCTAAGGACCTAAATGGTTCATATCTGTCCTTATTTTGACATTCACCTTGAGGATGTAAACAGTAAATGTTCTATGACAAGGGAAAGTCAAATTTAGGATTGAAATACTTTTTGTGATATCACATCGGACTGTCAATTTTAAAATGGATAACTTATGCCCTCAGGCAGTTAAAGCCTATAAAATCTTCAAAATTTCGAAATTTTGATTGTCTCCCATGCCAATATACCATTAACAAAGAAAGTTACCTCCCCTGTTTACTTAAAGAAACATGACATTTATCTCCATAAATAAAGATATTTGTGGTCAAACTCCAGAAGCCAAGTAATTTCGCCTATCCATCCAACCTTGTCAAAGTAAGATAATCTCCCATGTCAATATTTACCAATTAATTTATCTGCCCTGCCTTATACAACCTTCTGAAATCGGAGTTATCTCCCCTGTCTGTATAATTTTTTTACAACATACCTTTCTGCTGGTTGCTGTTTTCAACGGCTTTAGTGCTGTCATTTTCCTTGCCTTCATCAGAGTCGGACACTAACGCCAGAGAACTGTCGCTTTTCTCCGACGCCAGCGTACTGTCCATTGATCCTGGACGAAATCTGAAATTTTACAAAGTTAGAAATTTAGAAATACTATGAAAAACAAAAAATGTTACAAGATTCTTAGGAATTGAGAAGTTCTTTGAGTGCATTATCAACATTTTACTTGCAAAACAAAGTAAGATTTAAATAATCATGTTTGCAATTTCAACATATTCAGCAGTAGACAAAGAAATAATTCTAAAGGACAAGATTGAGACAAATGCACATGTGGAATGATGAAGGAGTAAGCCTATACTCAGAAACATTGAATGTGTTCACAATAGAGAAGTTGTTTTCTAGAAAATCAGGTTTTCTCAAACCATACACATTTATTATATGACGAACAGTGAAATATTGGGATTTATCAGTGAAATAAACTGTCTATCAAGCTACAGTGAAAATAACTTATATCTTCACCGTGAACAGTGACTGATATAATTTGACATCATAAAACAATGGTCTGACGTAACAAATCATATTATGACGTCACAATTTGCTACTGTGGTGACAGGGTATTCCTAGCGGCCGCTCGTCATGAAAACGACGCTGTTGTGGCCCAATTACCAGGAGAACATCATATACAGTTATTAATCTTAGTATAATCTACAAATATGACTTTTAGAGTACAGGGACTCACTATCACAAGCTTTTATGAGTCCCAGAAATATAAGCGAGTCTCTCCATAGTAATCCTATTAGTATAAATAAAAACCTTGCATCTCAGGGACTCGCAGTTTAAATTTTCTATGAGTCCTTTTCAAATTTTGTGAGTAAATGAAGCAGGTAAATTTATCCCTGATATAATTAATAGAATACCTGTCAATTTTTAACAAATACCATGTTTATCTCTTGAGTGAGGTAGAAAGTTTATATTATATATTGAAAACATATAACTTTCTACCTCACATCAAGAAAAGACAGACGTCCTCTATATATCAGGCAAAATTTTGTAATTGTTTATGGGTAAATGGCTGTAATGAATAAAGCTTAGAATTAATCAGAATTGTTTGATACAACCAATCATAGACAGAGAAGATAGTATAGAACAATTCTAACAACAAAGAAATTTTTTAAATTGTCTTTCTATTAAAAAATGTTGACGCCATGACAGTGTATCAAGAGTGAACAACAGTAGGCTTTCTAGCAAACACAATCAAAACTGATTTCTGACATAAGCAAGGATTTTAATTTAAACCAAGAGAGCTGATTAGGTTAATCAGATTTGCTTTTTTTCATTCAAAAACATTTCCCTTTAAAAAAAAATCATGGTAAAATACAACTTACTTAGTGAATATCAGAACAATATGCAAAATAATCTTTTTTAAATGATTGCTTGGGATGACTTTCGGTTACTTTGACACTTAATTAATAATTACTAATAATTAAAAGCAGTATTCATTTCATTTTGAAATAATTTCTATATAAAGTATCGGGACTATCCTTTTTATGCAGTACAGCAATATGACAAACATGATAATATATAATCAGGAGAATATAGAGCAATTACATACACAGCTGTTGCCTCAGTGTCAAATGATAATAATAAATACATGTCAGATATTGAAACTCTATAAAGCATTTACATATTGGATACCAAGTTACCAACCAGTGATGTTTGATGATTTTATGTCAGTAACTTTGATTCTAACCATTTTTCAGATTACTGCACATGGTGTGGATAGACAGAAACTGAATCTCCAGAAAGCTATTATCAAATACATGTGGGAGTGTTTATGTGAAATAAAATTGGACGGTATGTCTGGTATCCACAAAAGGAGAGGAACCCCTTTCAAGTGTATTCCATTTAAATCACACCAACTAGCATTATTGCAGAGGGAAACCTGACAAGAGCCTTGTGGTTAACTGGCTCAGTATTGCAGTGAAAGATGCTTTGCTGGAACTAGCAACCAAGGGTATAATAGTGTGAAGAACACATTCTTACAATAGTAACTAACAGTTGGCAGTTCCAGACAGGATTTGAACCTCAGACCTCTTTCTTTTTTTTAAAATATATTTTGTAAACCAATCAACATTCAGGACCTAGAATAATATTCCAGGATGTTTAACCCAGGCCTGAATTTTTTTCACTAACAATTGTGATTCCTCTAAGTTGGCCACTATTCATTTGTCAAACTCGGAATCCCTGATAAAGTCACCACATGTCATGAATTGAAGTGAACATATAACTGGAGCTTTGGTAAGAACTCATCTCATGCATTTCTGTATACCTTGAAGTTATGAAGTTTATGGAATAATGTATAAAATTCATGTCCTTCAATATCCTTAATCAGTTGTTGAAAGAGTGAGAATGATCAGTTCATGTCATAGAAAAGATCAGAAGCATTAAAGAGGTACAAACAACTTAGTGGGCATGATTTGAGAAGTCAATCAAGGCTTGATGGAGAGTTGCAGACAATGGGACAAGCATGAAGTGTCCTGGAGAATGATAATGGGACTTGTCATGGAGAGTAATAATGGGACTTGTCATGGAGAGTGATAATGGGACTTGTCCTGGAGAGTGATAATGGGACTTGTCCTGGAGAGTGATAATGGGACTTGTCCTGGAGAGTGATAATGGGACTTGTCCTGGAGAGTGATAATGGGACTTGTCCTGGAGAGTGATAATGAGACTTGTCCTGGAGAGTGATAATGGGACTTGTCCTGGAGAGTGATAATGGGACTTGTCCTGGAGAGTGATAATGGGACTTGTCCTGGAGAGTGATAATGGACTTGTCCTGGAGAGTGATAATGGGACTTGTCCTGGAGAGTGATAATGGGACTTGTCCTGGAGAGTGATAATGGAACTTGTCCTGGAGAGTGATAATGGGACTTGTCCTGGAGAGTGATAATGGGACTTGTCCTGGAGAGTGATGCATGTTCTCCAGCAAAGACAGATCGAGGAATTTTCAACACAAGGGCTTCACATATTATAAACCTGGACCCCGTTCTGGATCCGCCACTGCCTTGGAATTGATTGACCAGTCTGGTATTCAGATCTTTATTTACTTTATTTTTAAATTAAAAAACTTTCAAATATAATTTTTGAAACTTTTCTCAATTTAACTGTTTGATAGGCATTCTAGAAGTTGGTGTGATGAAGAAGAGAAATATATGGATGATCAACTTCTTTATTAACAACAGCGACGTTTCGGTATAGATCCTTATACCATTATCAAGTATATCATGCATAATATGCTTGATAATGGTATAAGGATCTATACCAAAACATCACTATTGTTAATAAAGAAGTTGATCATCCATATATATTTCTCTTCTTTTTTTTCTCAATTTGTTTAAGGCCATTTGTCAATATCAACATCTTAGCTATCTGAATGTTAACAGGAATACATAATCATCCAGGCACGGCTAGTCCACCGGTCTAAAGAATACTTATGTCCCAGAGTATCACTGCATTGTTTGCTGAGCTGTTGGGTGAAGCCCAGTCTAACATTTCAGCTCTGAAATGAATTATTTCATAAAATTTTTAAAATATTAAAAATAAAATAAAATAAAAAGGAGCCTCTGAGATGTCCTTAAACTGAGCTCAGAGTCTTTTTGTAGACTTGCCTAGGTGATTAAACAATTAAGGGGTCTGGATGACAGACTAGGTGAAGAAATGCTATTTGTGATATTCTAATTACTATGGCGACTAAACCCAAGTCTAGTGCAGCAGAAGCAGACGGCAATGAGCCACAGATAAAGGAGCCCATCAATACAGCGCTCACAGGAACACTTTCCTCTAGATCGTGTTTAGATTGTCCTCAACCTTGTAAACCTGCTCAAACTTTCAACATTTGTCTTTCCATATCAAACACCAATCCAATCAAATCAGTATGTTGCCTAGATGCTGTCTAAATCGGGCAACTTTAATCAAAACTGTCTCTGATAATGTTGGCATTTTTCATCTGTTACGTGAATATTGCTTTGCAAAACCGTCCAAGCTCATTGAGGAGCGTGTGTGCTTATAATGACTGGGCTTGTTGATAATAAAGCTGGTTTAATGGCAATAAATCAAAGATATGCTGCATCAATAGAACCAATATATTTGTTGTACACTTGATGGGCTGTCGAATAAATATTGAACCGTTGACTAAAACACCATGATATTTAAAAGCATATATTGTATAATTTCAAACATAAATTTCATAGCTTTAGGAGTAGTGACATAAACCAAATAATCACTGATATTTTCATATATTTGTCATTAAAGGCACAGTTGCACACGAATTGTTTTAAGATATAAGTAACGCACAGATAATGCATATCTCTTGATATTACAAATGTTCTGCCCTCAGGTAATGTACCATATAAGGTAACTGGAAAATATGTACATAATCATCTTTAAAAGTTACTTTAACAGGACCAGAAGTAATTAATGCAACATTGCAATAAATCTGCATGAACTACATTATCGGAAATATTCAAATTTTGCACACAACCTTGAAACCAAAAATGGCTGACGCTATGTAATAACAATGCTTATACTGTGACTGTGTATTATAGATCAGTAACTTTACAGATGTAGACTTAATGGAGACTTTTTCATTCTTTGTTGTCAGTTTAGAGATTAACGTGTATTAAAAAACTGTGCATAATCCTAGTTTAGCTGTTTTCACACTCTATATTTCCCATTTTGTACACAAGCGACTCGTATGATGTGTGAATCTTGTAGGCCGTTTCATTGTTTTCATTATCATTTGTAAGTTAATTGTAAAGAATGATAAGTCTTCAACTGCATCAATATGAAGGTAAAGTGGACACATTATAACCTAGAATAGCCTACCGGTAATTAGATGAATTTGAGGATGAAAAGCGTGCACTTATGCCTTTAAGATTGTTTTTTACTTACACTTAGCATCTTTCTCAGTCATCGACAATTTTGATTATACATCACAAAAACAGTTACAAGATATTCCAATCATGACCACACTGAGAGTGAGTGAGTGAGTGAGTTGGGGTTTAACGATGCTTTCAAGAGTATTTCACTCATATCGCGGCTGCTAGTATTATGGCAGGGAGAAAGCCAGCAACACCATGTGGCTATGTATTACGGTGAAACCTGCGAGCATCGGCTTGAACTAGCGAACCATGGGTGGTACTACGCTGAAACTCAGTGTAGCATTGCACCCAAACCTTACTGCGTGTAGAACAGTTTTCTACTACAGACAAAGTCGCCGTGCCCCTGGTGGGATTCGAACCATGGACCTCTTGATCCGAAGCCGAACGCGCTAACCACCACACTATCCCGCCCCCACCACACTGAGAAGGAAGTTCTTCAGGGATATGAAACTCAAGGTCACATATTAGAAAGTAGATTTGAATTTCAATTCCAAATACTTGTGAAAATCACAAGCTTACTTGGTTCAACTTGATTACTTTATCAGCCATAAATCAATCACCCCTGTCACAATATGGTTACCTTACCGCATTAACATGGCATAAACCAAGCATGAATGTTATTCACAGTCTTCGTATTGAAATATTTGAATCTATTTTGATAATATATTATGTTTGCCTTCATGCTCAACATTTACATTATACTAAGTAATAAATTTTAATGGCATTTAATTTCCTGATCTTGAATAAAAGTTTATGCTAAATAAATATCAAAACAAGGGGTTAAAGAGATTCAAAACATTGATTGGATCAGTAGCTTATCAGGATTTTCTTAAGTTAAATTTGGGAATTTCATCATCATTTCAACATCAAATTAATGTTTAGTTCCAATAATATGATCATCTAAAACCATGTTACACTAAACAGTCAGTGAGATGATACTGTGATAAACCACTGATGCATTAAAAAATTGTTTTACCACAATAAAACGCTCAATAAGTTCGGTGGATAGTGAGTTGTATAGACTTCAGTATATGACTCAATTTGAAAGGGTGAATATTATGTTTAGCTAACAATTAACAGAAGAAGTACAGCTACACAGGTTTATCACAATGTGACACCCACCCAGTAAGGGGAATATCATCTATAGCCAGGGTGCCTGACAGGTGGACAAAGTGAATATCATTGTTAACCAGCTACACAGGTTTATCACAATGTGACACCCACCCAGTAAGGGGAATATCATCTATAGCCAGGGTGTCGGACAGACGGACAAAGTGAATATCATTGTTAACAAGCTATACATATTTATCACAATGTGACACTCACCAAGTAAGGGGAATATCATCTATAGCCAGGGTGTCGGACAGACGGACAAAGTGAATATCATTGTTAACAAGCTATACATATTTATCACAATGTGACACTCACCAAGTAAGGGGAATATCATCTATAGCCAGGGTGTCGGACAGACGGACAAAGTGAATACCATTGTTAACCAGCTATACATATTAATCACAATGTGACACTCACCCAGTAAGGGGAATATCATCTATAGCCAGGGTGTCGGACAGACGGACAAAGTGAGCCTTGAGACTGCCGGTTCGGTGCCAGGCACATTTGGCCGGCCAGGGCACCTCTGTAGGAATATCCAGGGGATGAGATCCTTGGCAGTAGTGGATCAGGTGCGAGTTGTCCAAGCTCTTTGATCTCCGGAATCGGATATCCATCACAATCTTTGAAATCTTTCAACACGTTTGTCCTCAATCATGGAATTAATCAATTTACCTAAGCTACTTGCTTCTTTCCTTGTGACATATGCCACTGCCAAGTCAATTCATATAGCCATGTCCAGCTCAATGCTATTTCTTTCTTAGAGATACCTTTATGTCCCTCAAGAATGACAACTTTGTTCCAAGTGTGTTTCTCTTCTTTTTTGTTCTATCTTGTAAAACAAGTGTCTTCTAACTTTGTCACCGGTGCAAAATGTTACAGTAACAGAACAACATCAGAGCTTTGTTATATCTACTTCTGTGGCAGGCAGGACTCACAATCCAAATGCTCAAACACTTGTCCAAGGATTTATATACTTCATCATAATCAAGATAAAATTTTCACAAAGTTTGTTTATGATAATTGTGAATTTGCATAAAAAATGTGAGGAAAGATTCTATATATCAATGCTGTCAGAAATGTCAGTGAATCCAATCTATATTGTCAGGGAGCACTCACAAGATGATGGAACTTGTATGTATACAAACAAAAGAGTGAGATCTACTTGTCAGCCATCTCTCCTGCAGAAAACTTCAAAGATATCCACCATCGGTTCACCAAACTCATCACTCACTTCCCTGCATAAACTTGTCTGTGTTGGTGGGTGTCACAATAAACCAAGGCAAAATCTAAGTCTCCACTGCCCGATTCTCAAAACAAAATCTCTAACTGTGACATGACTGGCCCATAAATACACTATAACTTATGACATAAACCATTACAAGGTGAAAAAGCCGTAGCCTTTCTTTGAACAAGGTCGTAAACAATGGCTGGATTAAAGCTGGGGTAAAATTCACAATTGTGGTAAGATTTTCTCATGCTATGATTTCTCTATTCACAGCATGTGCCCATCTGTCAGTGACACGCTTTCTTAATTGTCTTAAGTCAGGCATCCACAAGCCACCATGGACCTTGGCTTCCGAATATTCAAGAGAATAAGGGCAAAGAGAAGACCTGGTAAGTGTTTGTATTTATTTATATATTGATTTTCTAAACTCTCAATTTTACTTAGATGATACTGTTCTGCTACAGGTTACCATGGAAACTTTACAAATTTAAGGTGATTTTGGAGTTAATTTTGTTATGTTTCTTTTGAAAACAACTTTCAAACATTTGATACAATTTCAGTTTTGCTTTGAAACACTTGAATATTATCATCATATATCTTCTATAAAACTTTTAAATTTACAGTCCAGAAGACATATACATATTGCAAGTGAAATAAATTTTATAAAGATTTATACATATTTTATTTAAACCTATCCTTTCATTTGTCCTAAAACGTTATGATGCAATCTAATATTTCAAGCATTTGAGTAACTTTTCATGAAAATACAGATGATAAAATGAGTTATTAAACTTAAAAAATCTTATATTTTAATTATTCTGGGAACAAAAGATGAGTTAAAGTTTATATTTTTTAAAAACTTGCTTCACTTTATTCAATGTTTGACTTGGCAAAGCATGACAAAGCAATAAAAAAGGGAGGGATGCAAAAGCATTAAATCATTCCCACGCCCCTCTCAAACTTTAATTGTTCAACGACTTAACGATAAAAACTCTCATCAATCGAGCTGCATAACTCACTGTCGGTTAAGTAAAACGAGAATCAGGTTTTAATTATTTAAACATAATTGGCAGGTTTTAAAATTTACTGTCCTAGATAAAAACCAAACCTATTATATATAACGATGTTGTGCTCGACAGTTTACAGTTGCTAGGCAACTGTAAAGAAAATATCAATGTTTCTTTGTGGGTGATACACAATTACTATATATAAATTAAGATTTATGCATAAAGTTTTGCAGTATATCACATTTACATTTTCAAGTTTGTTTTTCCATTTAATTATAACAATTAAAAAAATGCAATGTAAGGAATAAAAAAAAAAACTCAATAATAAATTTGCCATGTATCTGTCATTTAAGAGTTATGATATATTTTTCATAAAATTTCTTCTTCATCGAAGTCCTGGTAAACTTAGAGGTGGGATGTAAGTTTAGCTTTATGGGAATTCTTTCAATGATTATACTGTTGCCTAGAAACTTCTCTTTTCTAGGTCAAATAACGCAATGATAGTTTTTAAGATTCGAGAAAGTTACAGAAAAATCTGGTATCAACAAGAGAAATAAAATGTGGCAAAAAATAGTTATGAAATGTATTGTTTCTGGTTACTATAGCATTAGTGTAGCATGGCATGCATGTAGTAATAATGCATTGTGTCATCTTGTACTTGTACTGAGCCTCAGGAAGGAGCATGTTGAAAAAGATTTTCAAGCATTTTTGAAAGCTGATTGTGACCAAGGTTGTACCGTATTTCCTCTAATAGGGGCCCGGGCCCTTATTAACACGTAAGGGCTCTTACCCCCAGGCGCTTACTGGAGGCCCGGCTCTTATTTGAGGCCCAGCCCTTATTTTATTTTCAGGTTTGACCAATACCAGGGATAACCTCTGATAATTGACTAAAATTTCGTAGAATAACACAATATGATATGTACATCGAATTTAGCATGTAGTTGAACCCTTTAAGTGCCTGGGAATATATGTGGGAAATAAAACTAGTGAAGTGATCATTGATGCTAAACTGGGCCCGGCTCTTATTGACTTTCAGGTAGCTTTACCCCTGGCTGCTATTAGAGGCCCGGCTCCTAATTGAGGCCCAGCCCCTATTAGAGGAAATACGGTACATGCAGTACTTTCTGAACAGACAACAGTGACTTTGTGATACGACCCAAAGTTTAAGTTTGAATCCAGGATGCCTGACACTGTTATTACACTCAAATTGCAAGTTGGAGAATATTCCAGAATAGGTATTCAAGTGGCTAGTGGCCAATTCAAGATTATCATCTTTACATACAAATTGTGATTGCTGTAAAATGGCCAGAATGGTTAGGCGCTAATTAATTTACAGGTACAAATGGACTAGCTTCTGCAATATGCCAGGCCCATAGACAAAGGATTAATGTAATTGTTGTGAAAAATAAAATTACAAAAAACTCAAATGAAAACACCTGAAACTAGCAACTTGTGTTATAAATAGTAACCGTAACATATTCCCTACAACAGTGAGAATTCACTCTTGATTTGTGTAGACAGTGATGCGCATTGATTGGTTGTCAAGCGAGCCAGGAAGAATCATGAAGAAAGGAAGTCAGGAAGAGTTAGATGAGGCAGAGATTAGAGACTGAGATAGACCTTGATCTAGATCTAGTGCCAAAGTGTGTTAATTAGCTCAAGGGGAGTCAAATAACTCAATCATTTCATCAAACATTTCACCAACACCCTCAACCCAACATCCCTGATTGCTTTTCAACATTCAGCATAAGAAGTCTCTAGTTGAGTGACCAACTCTGAAGCTCTGGACAGTTGGTAGTCATGCATTATGAATACATAACAAGTCTGAATGCATAGCTTTTAGAGCTTTCTGCTGTGTATCTTGATTGATTTCAACACAAACTAACATTTAGGTTTGAGGTGAGGTGAGGTGATTTTGGGTTTAACGCCGCTTTCAAGAGTATTTCACTTATATCCCGGCTGCTAGTATTAAGGCAGGGAGAAAGCCCGAAACGCCATGTGGCTATGCATTGCGGTGAAACCTGCGAGCATCGGCTGGAACTAGCGAACCATGGGTGGTACTGCACTGAAATTCAGTGTAGTATTGCACCCAAACCCTATTTAGGTTTGAATGGTCTAAATACTGATGAAAGCACATTGTTCCTTGATTAACAATAATTGTGGTGAATAAATTCATCCAAAGATGCAAAATAGTTTCACCCTTATTTTTTCAATACTTAAACCATTCTGAGTTAACATATTCTGGTAAACTATCAATGCTTATTAAGAGCTTTTTAACATTTGGAAATTTTCAATACTGCATGAGATTTCGCATTTGATGACTGTCAAAACCCCAAAAAACACATTGGAAATCAACTTACATATATGATAGTCTCTAAGATGATGCAAAGCCTGATGAGTTACAGAGCTAATAACTCTTTTTTTCAGGTTTTCAAGTGGCAAACTTATGATTTTTAAAGTTGCTATTTTGAAGCTTATCTTATAAATACATCATCTATAAGACTGTAGCAAACTTTTACCAAAGATTATGTTACAAAATTACAGCATTTAAGTAAGAAATATGTCATCTTAAATCAGACACAGAAACTCGATTGCAAAGATTCAGAATGCAAAGATTTAATGTGTTTGCAAAATATAGGACCATTTAACTGTAATTTCAACATCTCTGTGTATTCTAGAAAGCCCATTATCCCCTAATTACATTATAAACAGAAATCAAATTTACTCTGCCAGTTATCCTTGATGTGTAAGGATTGATTTTGCATCATATGATCTTTCCATAGAGAAAAATCATCCGCTTACACCATTTACACAGGCTATAATTCCCCTATAACTTGGGGATAACACAAGCCATATCCCATGGAGCTTCTCTGTCCATTAACTCCCATATTACACAGCTGGGGCAGGAATACATGACTTAAATGTCCAATGGACAGACGGATGAAGCAAGACGTTGAGACATTAGCCTACAGGAGGGATAGACTGTTAGCACTGGGCTGCATGTCCGAGACCAACACTAGAAATATGAAAGACTACCTCCACTGTACCTAGATCAATACTACCCATACTCAGCAACTTCATGAAAACAACAAACTAGGCCACTGTCTAATTCTGCCCTTACAATTTGTCACGTGTAATTGTGCTTGCAGACAAAACTGAAGCCAATAGCAGAACTGTCTACCCTCCTTTCGTGTTAAGTGTATATATACTGCAATTTTGGCGTATTTTGTAATGTTTAGGTGTACAAAATTGATGAAGTTAGTATGATACTATTAGTTTCAAGATATTATGCTCTGGTTTGACAACAATAATCATTGTCTGACTTTGTTTACTGGGGTTAACTCTGAAACTTAGTTATAATTTAACTCAGTAACAGTTCAGTTCTCCATTACTCGATTCAGAAATCGATGTTCACAGGAGAGGTGTACAATTTGCAAAATTGGTGTACAATCATATTTTAGGACAGTCAAGTGTACAAAATACTCTAAAAGGGTACAAGTAGGCAGCCCTGCAATAGCACTTTTCTGTTTAAATAGTAACTCACTGAAGCCAGACTATAACAGCAGGCAATGTTCGGTGACTGTGTAGGTTGGATCATGAAAGTCTGAGACTTATCTGTACTTAGCTCCTACTACTTTTAAAGGTGCATCCATTGTGTTTCATAAAATTTTATTTGACTTTTGTACGTTCCAACACACCATATGTGCTGTTTACAATACAAACAAATTCACTTAGCTTGCATATTCATCCCCAATCGCCAAACATATCATCTTTACTAGTTTCCAATTAAAATCGAGTAACATCATTATGCATGTGCAGAAACCGAAAGTGCACGTCATATTTACATGCACAGTAGTTATATGACCTATTGAACATTATGAACTCAAACTGGTTATTTTGTCTGGTGTAAATAAGATTCCAAAATTACGTTTGACTCATTGGCGCGCGCCACACGCGGTGCATTGTCCGGTTTTCGATCAGAAATCGATACTTTTACCTTCATATCGTCAATATACTAAGTCGAGTATCATTAAAATGGCTGTTTTCGGTAACAGTTGGTACTTCTCGATAAAATAAAGCCGTTAAGAACGTTTGTCATATTTGACCCCCAACAACACAATGGATGTACCTTTAAGCAGCTTCATACAGAGAGAGTATGATGTGATAGGTGTTGTGACAGTAGTCCTTAACCCTTAACTTGCGCATCCCAGGTTGGTCCAGGATAGAAATAGTGAGTTCATTTATATATCCCCACAGGCGATCCCCAGAACCAGTCTTAGTTTTTATCACAACCGACCATTACTATTGAGATAATGGCCAGTGACTCCCGAACTGTTAGACGGTGCCAGATTTGCTGTCTTAGACATTCGGATGGCAGTGCCAACTACCCGTAATGCACAAGGTAAAACTCAGCGGCAAAAAAGGGGGTCAGAATATTCTGCCATGGGGCAGTAAAGAGTAAATTGGGTAACAAACGATTTGTTGAGGGCATTAAAAACTTTAAAGGATAGTTGGCCATGGGTATTTTCCATTCAGGTTTCTAAAACATTTACAAGAATATCTTAAATTGCCTCAATCCCTGAATGTTTTCCTATTTATCTGTTGATAGCAATTATCATCCACGATCAAATATTTATGTCTGTTCCCCAAGCATGATTGGGATTTTGCATGTTGAACATTAGTAATGTCAGCACAATAACGCCAATAGTCTTTGAAGAAAATCACATTATATTCCATTCAGATATCAGTTTTATATATATTGGCCGAGATATTAGCTCTCCACTGGTCATCAAATGTCCATAAGTTTAAGTTATTGAAAATCCATTTCCCCAAAGGCCATCAACTGGTGTTTCATCTTGCATGCAATAGCCTCTATCTGTTATGTTGGCTCCTGAAAACAGTCCCAAAGCCACAAAACACAGGAAATTCTCCCATGGAAGGGTGAGATCAGCGAATCTTCCTAGCATCCAACAAATCATTTTTTGCCCTGTAGAAATAATTAATCCCCTGGTGTACTCCGACAGGAGACAATGCTAGGAGATAGAGCTAGGTATTGATTGATACAGTCTGTGAACTCTCCCTTATCAAGTGCTGCTCTTACTATACAAATCCACTATTTAAAGTAAATAGTACGAGACTATTATTGGAGCTACACTCACCTTGTGTGCACGGGCTATTGGGGCTTCTTCTTTGGGATCTACTAATGGATGTGATTGGAGCTACTATTATAACAAATACCTGGTAGATAGATTTTAACAATGTTAGACCAATGTTGAGAACCCGAATAAAAGAAAGAAGGGTGTGTGATGGGTGGGGCATATCAACATGAACTGTTACATGTTCAAGTTGCAGATGCATCCATTGTGTTTCATGATATTTTCTTTGGCTTTAATATGTGCCAACATGCTATACGTACTAGTTCCAGTTCAAATAAATTAGTTTTTTTTCCCTAATCAGCAAATATATCATAATTATTAGTTTACAATGAAAATCGAGCATGTCCGGTTTTCGATCAGAAATCACTACTTTTACCTTTATATATCGTCAAAATACTAAGTCGACTGTCATCAAAATGGTAATTTTCCGGAAAAGTCAGTGCTTCTCGATAAAATAACACCAATTGTAAAATTTGGTATATGTGACCCCAAACAACACATTGTTTTATGGATGCACCTCTAAACTCAAACAATACAACCAGAATGTCCTGGGCATGAAATGATTATTACAGTATATTGTCCCTATTTAGTTATTGGCGAATAAAGAGTCTCAAAGAAATACAACTTAAAATTAGAAATATAACTATCTATTGGATTGTCACATTTCGTTGTAAGGTGAAATTAAGTGTCAGACTGTGGTTATGGACCTGAAGCTATGAGACAGACTATTGTTGACAACATGTTCCATGTAAAACATGGGTTACAGTAAAAGTGCTGGACCAGTAAACAAGACACAGATGCATTGTGGGAGTTATTGTGACCTACAGGAAGCAGACAATACAGGTTTCTATTGGTCGGAGTCTCGGGGGAGAGAAGACCACTCAGACTTCTCATCTTTGCCGAATGAATATTCATGAATCTTATACAATACACTCCCAGATGGAACACCCATATTATCGCTAATTCTTCCGCACAAGATTTACCCATGTGCTGTGAATATAAACACAATAGAGCTCTTGTTGCAGAATGCAGAGTTGAAATGTCCCAGCTTTATGCAATTTCTTTGACTCAATATTACAGCTTTTCTGGATTAGGAGATTTGAAAACTCCCTTTACATATCAAAACATCAAAATGCCCCATGCTCAATCCTATTGGGAGTTAACTGAAACTTTTTAAATGTGCAGTCTTTTAGATTTATCAATAGTTTATTAACTTTTTCTGATCTAAATGAAATTCATCTCAACATGAGCCAGATATTCACAGACAGGTAGACAAGCTGGATCAGAAAACAATAGCCTGTACAAACTACACAGGCTTCAAAATCCTTAAAGTGACATCTAGTGTTTTTCATGATATTTTATTTGTCATAAGTGATGATTTCAGGTCAAATAATATGACTTAACTTGCATATTCATCGACAAATGCCAAATATATGATAATTACCCGTTTCAAATAAAAAAACAGTCTTACATATGCGCAGAAACCGAAACTACACATCCCATTTACACGCACAGTGGTTTTATGATCTATCAAGCATAACCAAACTAGCTTTGTCATTAAGTCTGTTGCAGAATAGGTTTACACAATTATGTTTGACCAACTCAGACCCAAGCCAACCTCGGTGCATTGTCTGTTTTTATCAGAAATTGCTTATTTCACCTTTATATCAGTTACTATCAGTTTACTAGCATTTCCAACCTCTTGATAAAATATCACAATTTATAATCCTTGTAACCCTGTCTGTCCAAGACAAGAAAGCCACCCCTCACCCCCTCCTGACCCATGGTTAGAACTACTCTCCAGTCATCCTGGAAGGACATTCCTCCATCCGAAACATTACCTTGTTTTAATGGTACCATAATAGGCATATAATTGTTGACCTCCAAGAGGACACAGGAAGTACACAGAAGCACATAACATGATAAAAGTCTGTTAACAGCAATCCCGTAAATTAATCCTGACGTTTGCTAAGCTCTGCCAAGCCTAATGCAGCTTAAAATGATTCCCTGGTCTCTTGTCATAACTGTTTGCTTTGCTGCTGCAGGGAGGAGACAAGGTCACTCCTTTCTCTCCTATCATTTATTCACATGGCACCTAGACTGCTAGTCCGTTTCACATGGCAACTAGATTGCTAATCAGTTTCATTTGTCAGCTGAACAGTTTCACATGGCAGCAAGAATCTTAGTCAGTTTCACATGGCAGCTAGACTGCTAGAAAATTTCACATGGCAGCTAGACAGTTTCACATTACAGATAGACTCCTTGTCAGTTTCACATGACAGATAGACTGCTAGTCAGTTTTACATGACAGATAGACTGTTAGTCAGTTTTACATTACAGATAGACTGCTAGTTAGTTTCACATTGCAGATAGACTCCTTGTCAGTTTCACATGACAGATAGACTGCTAGTTAGTTTCACATTGCAGATAGACTCCTTGTCAGTTCCACATGACAGATAGACTGCTAGTAATTTTTACATTACAGATAGACTGCTAGTCAGTTTCACATGACAGATAGACTGCTAGTCAGTTTCACATAGCAGATAGACTGCTAGTAAGTTCCACATGACAGATAGACTGAAAGTCAGTTTCACATTGCAGATAGACTGCTAGTTAGTTTCTGTTGTAAATGTACATAATTAGATAACACTGTATTTACTTCATCTAACAATTATTTATATTTTATACCCGCAGATGATGATGTAAAGTAATGACAATAAACAATAGTTCGCTAAAATTTCTCTTGACAATTTGATGTTAACTGGACTGGTTCAACATATGATACGCTGCCACTCCATACTCAATCTTCAATCTTTGGTTTAGCTGATTTATGTTTACTGGTACATAATTGTGTAACTGAAGTGTTGGGTTTTTAAACTTTACTACATTCTCATTCATATTATTACTTTTATTTTAAAATCCTTGTTATAGTAAACATGTTTCATGTCATGAACTTAGATCACATAAGAGTTTCCACCAATATTTGTTTGTATACGGTACATTGTTGTGGGATTATTGAGATGCAGATCAATATTTTCTATAATATTGTTTCAAAGCAAAGCATATCAAACATGATATGATCAAACATGATATGAATAGGAAACTAGTCGCTAGTTGACATTTGTAATGTTGAAATTTGTGATAATTTTTCAAACATTTTCACCTGATTTTATTTCCATTGATGTGAAGAATGAAACATAGTTATTCAATAGTTCCTTAAGAAATTCAAAAACAAATTGCAATCAATTACAGTGAAACTTGTGTACAAAAATGGTTGTTATATACAGCTGGCCTGTCTACAGTATTCCAGTATGATGTCATACTCAATGAGAACTAACACAACTTGTGCAGCATGTTGTTTGCAATGCACGATGGACAATAACAACATCATACTCGAGCTGAACTTTATTGAAACGATTTAGATAACCAATCAAACAAGCAAAGGATCAATTAATTTATATATGCCGACTATGGAAAACTTAGTGAAACATGTTTGTTTATTTGTATTACATATTTAGTGATTACGTAGCAAGTACATCTACTATAAAAGGTACTAAAGGGTTCACAAGTGAAACATGTTTGTTTATTTGTATTACATATTCAGTGATTACGTAGCAAGTACATCTACTAAAGGTACTCGAGTCCACCAGTGATAAATCTACCCACGAGTCCTGCATCAAATATACTCTAAAATTTGGAAAAGACTCATCCAAATTTAAACTGTGGGTCCCTAAGACACATAGGGTTTTATGTTGTATTTGCTTATTTATTGAGGGATTCACTTATCTCCTATTGGACTAGTAAGAGTTTGTGGTAGCGAGTTCCTGGATTCTGCAGGTCATATTTATAAAATATCACTGGTCCAAGCTCACCGACTGAGCTCTTCCCCAACATGTGACCCCCAAATTGTTGCTAATAACAGGAAGAGTCTTCCAAACAGACATGATTAAGGTGACCGCTCACCACATCAAGGTAGTAACTCCTCTAAACAATTAAAATATATAGTAAAATAATTTGTAGTGGCCGCATCGAGCAAGTGTTATACGGAGGTTTGACTATACGTAACAGTGTGTGGTTTGTAGTTAAATACTTAGCCCACCTTGTTATATACTTTTTATAAGAATAAATTTCAACATATTATAATTAGAAATAACAAACATAATTCCCAAAGGTAAAGAAAGATGTAAAGGATTTTTCATCTAATCAAGAATTTAAAACAACATGTAATTAATGTCATATAGAAAACCTATATATAAAACAAGAAAAAAATTATTCTTTTGAAGGACCCTTATATAAATATAAGACAGACAAGGTCTAATGACCGTGCTATATCAGTATGTGCATGCAGGACTGATATAAAACTGGCCTTTCTCCAAGGTGAAAGAGTTAGATAATCTGATTTAGCTACCGGAGAACAACACCAGCTGCCATTCAGAGCCATGTCATTACTAAGTCTTGTTAGGATAGCCGTTTATTCTTGTGACAACAAAATATTCTGTTAAATTGGTGTTAATGATGTTGATCAAAGGTTCCGCATTAAATATCATGCGGACGAGCCAAACATCATGTCATGTCACTGCCATTATGAATTTGTAGTTGCCAATTACTGTCATTATGAACTTACAGTTACCGGTAGTAATTACTCATTATTTACTACATTCACAAATTATGTCTACAATTGAATTAAAGTGGACGAAATGAAATAATTTTATCAACCCTACTTATACCACATGTTCCATTAGAATTAAAATAAATAAATATAGAATTAAAATCATTTGCCAAATTAAAAGTATGAATGTAATGTATAAATTCCTCGATTCTGGCAAGGTCGAGTACTTTTTATTTGATAAATCGGGTTCTGTTTCTGTATCCGTATCTGAGTGTTTATTCATGAATAGTATATTTCTTCCCTAAGTTGGAAAAGGCACAGCAGATATATAATGATAAATGGTATTTATTTAATACAATGGTTATTACATTGTCGACAGTATCAATCATTGTTGAATATACATTAACTCTGCAATTTGTCATAACATTATTTTTAATGACATTAATTTTGTTCTCTTTACCAGTAATACTTTAATGGTGTGTGTATTCAAATACCATCAGCATGTTTGCCTATCAATTTTCTTTTCTCTTAAGAGATATACAATTACCCAACTTTTTTAAAAGATCATGAATATAGATCTTTTTGATATAACAGTATAACAGATAAAACCAATCAGTGTTCATTTAACAGAAGGGGATTCCTCTATCGAAAACGGGATAATATTACACATACCTGCAACGAACTTACACAAACATATATAGTTGTTGACCAATAATCTGATTCATGCATTTGTTCATGAAATGAATATGTCTAATAAATCATACAGAAAGTGAATGTGCTTTGCATTGCATTTCACAATATATATAAAATATTCAAAGGGACAATATTTACGTCACATACACTGTATGGATATACTATGTCACTCCGAATGTGACCAAAAAATGTTAAATGAAACGTGGGTTGCAAATAAATTTTACTATGAGTTTGTTTGATAACAAATTCCCGATTGGGGTGAGTTTGCTTTGGTTACGAATTTACCGACAGCTGTTTCATGTGGCCCTGTACCCAGTTTGTGTCACATGACCTTGTTACTTGAGGGTCTCATCTGCACTGTTCAATTAGGGTTGAGAAAGCTTGCCCTAGTGCTCCTCTAATGGTATACAATCTGAAGCTAAGGCATCATAAATAATGCAGACCAATTCATCATTGCCTGCAGTTGGATTATAATTCAATTATGGACAAGTATATATATTGATGACAAGTTCTTTATTCTGAGAGTGTCACAACGTATATTCTTGTATTCTTATAATCCTTCTAAAATGTCCATCAAAAATGAGATTTAATTCGTTTCCTTTAAAAATCAAATGAACTGACAACTAGAATCTTACTAAGTGACTAGTGGAAATACAACTTTATTGTTATCAGTATAAAAATAACTGTTATCTGTGTTTATTTGGCGTGTCAAATTGATGTCAACACTATATTGACATGTTTTCTTATCAGATATTGGCCCCAGTCCAAATCCCAAGATTTATTCCTGGACACATACATCATGTTTAAGTCAGAAGAACATAATAAAGTCAAAGTGTTGAAAGAATGAATGTCCACATGTTACCAAGCCTGTGAACTTGAGGATCAATGCACAGCCACATCAATAACAAACATTGCTTTACTTGGACGGTTGGACTGTGCATAGTGTAGAGCCCAACACTAATGTCAGGAAATTATCATAGCTAAGTAATTGATTATTGAGTAAAGGTCAAGTAAATACCAAATGGCACACGAATAACTCACCTTCCCAAATTTTGCATCATTGCTAACGGTTTTTCGAAGAGTTTCCTACTCATATTTTCTGTTTTTCAGATGAAAACAACGCACGAGCATGTCATCAACAGCTGATGTCATTTTCCCTCACGCAGCAGAATCATACTACGTGTTCTGAATCAACCGAGCGTCTGACATTCAGCACCTGCACAGTTCACTTTAACGGAACCATCATCAAGGTGCAATATGGTCTCAACATGCTGCTAAAAGCCAAAACAACGTGAAAATGTTGTATCCTTCATCACGCCCACGATTGCAGCCATTTATGTTGTCCTCTGAAAGTACTTCCGCTTTAATCAAAGGGAGAGAACTCTAATTCTATGTGATAATACGGTCACTCGTGAAATAAATTACATATTCCCGAACTGCCTGTAACTACCAACGAGAATGGACAGTTTCTTCTCGTGTCATTAATTTCAGCCATCCTATGATATTACAAAAATGATCAAATATTAATTCATTTTATTATGCATCATATAATCAAACGTGATGTATGGTTCATGTAGGCCCGAACCAAATTAATAGGCTACAAGTACATTGCTGGTTTATATAAAGTGCACATAAAATCAATACTGTAAGCTCATATGGGTGTTAGAAACGTGTCTTACTCGCATTTGCCATTAAAAATATTAAATCTACACGCTATGGTAGGAAGTAAAGTCATTGCTTATTTCTTTACTATTCTAAAATAGTAGGGGAGACAGGGGCAGGTTGGGACACGGGGTAGGTTGGGACACCATAAATATCTATTGATTCAAAATAAGGAGGAAGAAATTATTAATATAACAGGAAGTACTATCAAACACCATATGTTGTATGATGCTATTGGCTGAAAATATGATGCGGTTCAAAACAGTTAAGCAAAAACGATTTTTCTATGTTTGGAGTAAAATTTTAGCACCTCAGTAATTATGGTCTGATGTAAATATGAGTAAGCAATCCTGGTTGATACCTATTGTTCTGGAAAGTTCCATCATTGTGCTAAGTTGTTACAAGTAATTACTTGACATGTTAGTTGAATTTACCAATATTGAGGCATTTTATCACCTTGGGGGTCATTGGGGATGATTGGGACTGGTTGCGACAAGGCTACCGGGGTAGTTTGGGACAGTGTCCCAATGTGCCCAGTATATTTTGACAGTGTCCCATGTGCCCCCTCTTGATTACTATTCTTTATAATACAAACTCTTTGTTTTTTTTAAGTAAAATATTAAAAACCATTGTGATAACTATTGAAATCATAATGCTCTTCTCTCAGGAATGGGTATTGTCCCAAAGTGCCCCGGTTCATGTCCCAATGTGCCCCAGGGTGTGGCAGATTGGAACAGCATTTTTCACTTTTTTATTTCTTGTCTATACTAAAAAGTTGTTTATATATTGCATTGTTCCATGTTTTTTGTATTTTGACAATGAAGGGTGCTTTAGATATGCAAAGTTTCATGTTGGTTGTGTTTATAGGTGAAGAAAAAACGGGAAAATAGTGATTGTTGGCCCAATGTGCCCCGGTCTCCCCTATATTACACGGGAATACTGAATAAGTATGCCTATAAATATATTTTCCACCCACAACGCGTACGTACAGTACTAGCTGACTCTTCAGCATCCTCGGTTACCCAGGGTTTTATATATGCTCCGTTACTCTCCACTATATCACGTGTGGAGATAAACGGAGCATATATAAAACCCTGGGTAACCAAGGATGACTCTTCAGTAGACATTGTTTATTTTTATGAGATATGTTGCTGACACGGTACCTATATAACAACAGTTAACTTCCCTCGCATAGCATAACTCGCGTCAGTCTCTATCACTGGCTAACCTTGCTGCATTTCGTCAGTTCTTCGAGATCTGTAGTGTACCAGCGTAACATCGTGTTGCACCTCGGCTGAATCAGTAGTGCAATCAGAAATCTCTTGCACACAAAGGGTTACGAAACACAGCGAGGCATACTCTCATAGCCTTTTAAATAATATATTTCTGCTCGTATAGTGAATTAGAGGGTCAGAAATTGAGTGATTATCGTCAAAAATAGGCCTATAGATACGAATATTCGTCTTATTATTGTTGGTACTATATATAAATTAAGGCCAATATATGATAGACAAAATTTTACTACTATAGCATACGCGAGATTCGCTCTAATTTATGGGGTGTCACATGGGACTTTAATCGTTATTTATAGTAAGTTTACTAAATTGAATTAGTAAGCTAACTAAATACCGATTATAAGTCCCGTTTGGCACCCCAAACTAATTAGCTCGTTTGATAAGCATGTTAGACGACAACTATAGCTAGGACAGTCGTAATAGTTCCGACGAGAGTTGTCAAATAGGAATTACAGACATTGCTAGATATAACCCCACACCGCCATTCTGACAGGACCCTTGCATGTTTTAAAAGGTTAACAATATTCTTTGAACTGGCACTTTTAATATAGCAAATTGTGAATGACTGATACTACCGTTTAGGTATGACATTCTTTAACATTTGATAATTAAGTTATGTTTCCAATTCAACATTGTTTGTTTCAACACATATAAATGCTATCATTCACTCCAGACATATTTCGTCTACAACATTACTTACGCGAAATAATGTTCATATCACGACAATTCCTTGTCAATTAAAAGTTGATTAGATATGTGGGAGAAACAATTCTATGGATCTACAACGTATTTATTGCACTACTGCAACAAAGAAGTTGTAAATCCATAGAATTCGATTCTCCTTCACGGCTAACCGTTGTTATCTTGTTTCAAAGACATCTCTCGATTAGCGGGAAGGATTTTCCTTTATTGCATTCTCCGTAATTTATTATGTAAAACACAAATGACAAGAGCTTTCGAGTCTGCGAGCTTGTCAATTTGCATTGTCACCACAGCAACGCACGCACATTGATATGTTTATACTATCTTCGCTCTGCGTGTTACTCTTGTCACTCACTGCTGATTAATTGTGACGATAGTTATTATAATGTTTACAAATTTGCCATTTTATTTTTTGTAAGTTCTCGCAAAACTGTGTTTCTCTTTTGTTTGTTTACAGTGTATCAGGTGGATACAAAGTTATGCGCTTGAAAATAATAGGCTTGACTGGAAAGCACTTTTACTATCTACGAGTTTTCCATTTATTTGGGTCGCAACATATATATCCCGTGTCGAGGCCCGGTGGTCGTGTGGTAATTAAGCTGTTGGTACGGTCAGTGCTTGCGATCCCGCTAGGAATTCGGCCCCAAAAAAACTACAAGAATTTGTACTATTGAAGGTAGTGCTATTCCAAATATAATCATTTTATCAGAAATGAGATTATCGTAAAATAATATTGACCCATTTCAGGAGGTTCAAATCAAATCCACTACAAATTCATGGATGGATTACATTCTGACTTACAAAGAAACTAAAAAACGGCTACCTCACCATTGAAACTGTTCTATTACGTGGCGCCGCAAGCTGATGGGGACACCACAATTGACCACCTTGACCTCATTTTCAAGGTCACGGCGAGACTTTGACCAGTTTTGAAAATGTTAGCGCCATATCTCATGAACCCTTCAACCTTGAGTCTTCAAATTTGGTACCAGTTTTCATCTGGATAATACGCAAACACCAATCGATTTGGGTGACCATGACGTAATTTTGACCGTTTTTTTAAATGTTGTTGGCGCGATATCTCGTGAACCATTGCATTAAGTATCTTCAAATTGGTACCAATCATTTGGAGAATACGCATGCACCAATCTGTACTAATCTTTATTTCGGAATATGCAAACGCCAATCAATTTGGGTGAATGAAATATTCTTGATTGCGGCGGGGGACATGGTCACGTTTGTGACAATTACTTGTTTAAAGTCAATCAGAATTATTAAACCTTTTTTTGTTTTGTAGTTTCGTTTCGAACATGATGTCATAAAGAAATCGAATTTTTCCTGTAATGCATCTTCCTGGAATTAAAACCGTTTGGTTTTCATGAATGAGAATGTCTAGTATCTTTTTCAACCTATAAGTAAAAACCTTATGTATGATCTTATACAACACATTAAGGAGATAGATATGGAGCCAGTTTTTTTTTAATTATCGTTTATCCTTACCTGGTTTAGGGATACACGTGATCACTCCTCTATTCCTTGCCATTGTTAAAGCGTCCTGGTTAAAGCTAAAAGGGGCAGAAGCACGTTTTTTGAAAATTTTATTTTTTTCCAAATTTCCCTTTCATAATTATAGTTTGTCATTTTATTTACTTTAGAGGGTAAAACATTTATTACACAAACCAATTATCCGTAGTGGTAATAACCGTGTTGCGTATAAAGAAAACATGAATGGCGGCCATTTTATTGTGAACTCATTTTATTATTTCGAATGACAAAAACGATTCTTATGGTTTTACGGAACCATGAACACTCACCATTTTTTAACTTGATTTTCCGAAGAGAGAAGGGCGTTTTACTTTTGGTGATATTATTTTTCAAATTCATTTCATCGACTTATTTCAGCGAAAAGAACGTGCTACTGCCCCTTTAAAGTTTTCTTGCCTGGTATTGTTTAGTAATTCAGTAACTATATGTTATATATATCCATCACGTCTTAATAATGATGTGTTAAACGTCTAAAATCCGCGTCCCTTTTCCCCGCTTTTATGTGTTTATAGAGAAAGAGTTCAGTATAATGACCACTTGTATAGCCTGGTATAATGAAGATATTAGTGCTTAAGTTTAAATTTTGTTTGGTTACCAGAAAGAAATCTAATCTATTTTGTTGGCGAGGATTTCTTTTCCACCACGTATATTTTCTAATATCAGCGTTTACCTCTCTCCGTGCATCTGATAAATTAAAGTTTTCTAAGTGATCTAATACGATTTGGCGAGCCTTATAGGGTTCTTAATATTCTTACAGTTTTCTAGGTCTATCGAAGGATCTAAAACAAGGTTCTCAACAAATTGCAATTTATTCGTTCCCTATTTCAACAATATTATTGAATAAGTCTATATAAAAAGAGGAAGTATCTCAATTCTAACCATATAGGTTAGTAAGAGTTAAAGGTGCATCCATTGTGTTTCATACAATTTTATTTGGCTTTAGTACGTTCCAACTCACCACATGTGATGTCTACAATACAAATAAATTCACTCAGCTTGCATATACATCCCCAATCGCCAAATATATCATAATTTCTAGTTTCCAATCAAAATTAAGTAAGATCATTATGCATGTGCAGAAACCGAAAGTGCACGTCCCATCTACATGCACAATAGTAATGTGACCTATTAAACATTATCAACTCAAAATTGTCTTCTTGTCTATTATAGATAAGATGCCAAAATTACGTTTGACTCATTGGCGCGCGTCACACGCTGTGTATTGCCCGGTTTTCGATCAGAAATCACTACTTTTACCTTCATATCGTCAATATGCTAACTCTACTATCATCAAAATGGTAGTTTTCGGCAACAGTGGGTACTTCTCGATAAAGTAACACCATTTATAACGTTTGCAATATGTGACCCCCAACAACACAATGGATGTACCTTTATCTAATGCCTTCAACAGTTATATCTAAAATAATGTAGTTTCCATTTTCATCTTTAGAAATATTATGTATTTCATATTCAAACGTGTTAATTAATTGAATGGTTACTCCCCTTGAATTAGACTTGAATGGTGAAATAACACAATCTAAACCCCATTTATTTTTCATTTTCTGTGGAAATATGTAAATCCTGCAAAAATATGATAGAGCATGTCTTCTTACCAGGCATGTCAAAACACTCACTAACTTACAATTTATAAGTTGTTTTCCTGAAGTGAAAGTTGTATCCAAATGAAAGTTTTTTGGTTTTGATATAACAAATGAAAGAAAAACTAAAAACAAAGAAATATCCACAGTTGCCATGGGGAATGTTTGTTCGGCATGAATATGGACTCCGCTTATCCACAGATAAAGATAAATAATGGTCAGCCAATCAGAGCCTCTCCAGATAATTATATCGCAACAGTACCTTAACAAATTCGTGCATTCATGATTCGATCTTATATAAAATATATGACTGAACCCAAAAATTGAAGTATATTTGTGTGAGTAAATGTTTATCATTATGTCTATTCATAATTTTCGAATTTGTTTCTAAGAAGAATAAAACAATGTGAATGAACAACAGACTTCGTCCTTGTCTGTCTCCAATGTGTGTGTTGATCATCATTTGTAAAGCACAAAGCTCTGGATCGTAAACGTACAAAGAGGTGTAAACTTAATATGTGAGAGATATACCCATACTTTTCCGAGTGTATCGAATGATACCCTACACTTTTCCCCGTGGGGCCCTTACGAGGCGGAGCCCGTGCTGCGTTGTTTGGTTACCCATGTTTGGGGCTCGAAATCTAATTGATATGGCCCAATGACGGCATTGTCAACGCAGATGCACGTGCATCTTGCTGAAATGTACAGCTAAAGCTATAAACAGCATGGCTAATGTCAACGTGGCCAAAGTGTAGAGAAAACGGAAACAATTTTCAGTATGTTAAGACATGTTGCACCCAAAATTAAATTACATTCTTATATAAAAAGAAAAACATAAATTTGTGATATTATTTCACGCCATTATAAGAACCTATTTCATTTGGTCATGAAATTTTTTTCAGAGTTTCAACTGACTTCGTGGTGTAATGGATAGGTCGTTCGGCCAGAAAGCAACAGCTAGGACACGGGTTTGATCCCAGGTTCCTTATATGTTAATTTATAATCTGACATTTTATAAAGTATCATCACTTAGAATTTGGAAATGGACTACATTGTTTCTCAGTTGTTAAAAAGTGTAGGTATATTAGAAAAGTGTAGGTATATCAGAAAAAGTGTAGGTATATCAGAAAAAGTATAGGTATATCAGAAAAAGTGTAGGTGTATCGGCTCATACACCTACACTTAGCACAGCCAAAACATTAGTCTCATGTACCAATATAGAAAATGACCTACTTTTCAGTCAGTGCAATTTTCGTCGACTGAAAGTGAAAATGAACACTGCAAACAAGGATGGTTACACGAAATTCCAAATCCTTGGTTCATACGAGAATGATATTTACATATTAAATTTGATATCAAACGTAAAAAGGACCGTATTTCAATTGTTCATAACCTAGGTATGACAGCTACATGACGTAACATAAGAAGTCACGATGAACGCCAATTTGAAGAGGCCGTATTTGATTTACATTGCATTTAGCTGACTAGTTACATCTGTTATGTATTCTTTGCTCTATTTGAAATTATATTTGTAACAAACCATTCGATTGGATAAAATATCAAGGCCATATGAGACCGCCAACAGTTTCAGGCGGCCAGCCTCGTTTTGCGATACTACTTTGCAGGCGAGCGGGGTAAAGGGGGGTAACTCGGTGTTCGTTACTGTCGAAAAATCATCATTTTAGCTTTCTTTCAGCTTAATGTCAGCCGAGCCCGCGGCTCAATTTTAAGCACAGACAATTGGTACGTTACTCAGGTTCAGGTATTCAACAGTTTAAGGATGTTCGCTCCTCAAAATTATAGTATTAAACTTTTTTTCTAACTTATATTTTTTAAAAGATCAAAGTATATGATTGGAAAATCAGCATTAAAAAATAGGGGGTAGTGTTTTTTTTTTCGAGATATGACGCCTGAAAGATAGCGGGAAAATGAGAAAAAAAACTGCTAAAAACTTTAAAATACTACATTTCTAGTATTAAACTTTTTTCCCTTTGTTGATATGTTACAAAGTTCATTTTACCCTACCGAAATCGATGAGAAAAAATATATATGGTAGTGTTGGTTTTTTTAAGCTTTGACACAAAATGTACCTGAAAACCCCCTTTTTTAGTCAAATTTAGGCCATTTATGCAGTTTAAGCACTTTTTAGAGGTTCAAAAGTCACCTTTTCTTTATTTCATATGTTTTTTAAAAGTAG
Source organism: Gibbula magus (assembly GCA_936450465.1). Classification (NCBI taxonomy): domain Eukaryota; kingdom Metazoa; phylum Mollusca; class Gastropoda; order Trochida; family Trochidae; genus Gibbula; species Gibbula magus. Next base: position 61,744,700 of record OW388289.1, on the reverse strand, counting down.
GGCCTATGTAGATGATGTAGAATATCATGACGATGAGAACAAATCTTTACTTAATCATATTTCATTTTTGAAGTTCAACCGGAAGGAGCGGACATCCTTAAGGTAGATCTATATGCACGAAAAGTCGACTCGCCATGCAACTGCACAGTCTACAGTGTTTTAAGGTCAAGACCATGTGCGACCTAAGGGATAAATATTAAAGGTGCATCCATTGTGTTTCATAAAATTTGATTTGGCTTTAATACGTTCGAACACACCATATGTGCTGTTTACAATACAAACAAATTCAATCAGCTTGCATATTCATCCCAAATCGCCAAATATATCATAATTAGGCCTACTAGTTAGCAATTAAAATCGAGTTACACCATTATGCATGTGCAGAAACCGAAAGTGCATGTCCTATTTACACGCACAGTAGTTATATGACCTATTAAACATTATCAACCCAAATGTTTTATTTTATCTGGTTTAAATAAGATTCCAAAATTACGTTTGGCTCATTGGCGCGCGCCACACGCGGTGTATTGTCCGGTTTTCGATCAGAAATCGACACTTTTACCTTCTTATCGTCAATATACTAAGTCGAGTATCATCAAAATGGTAGTTTTCGATAACAGTTGGTACTTCTTGAGAAAGCAAGACCATTTATAACGTTTGGCATATGTGATCCCAACAACACAATGGACGTCCATTGTGTTGTTGGGGGTCAAATATGCCAAACGTTATAAATGGTCTTACTTTATCGAGGATTACCAACTATTACCGAAAACTACCATTTTGATGATACTCGACTTAGTATATTGACGATAAGAAGGTAAAAGTGTCGATTTCTGATCGAAAACCGGACAATGCACCGCGTGTGGCGCGCGCCAATGAGTCAAACGTTATTTTGGAGTCTTATTTAAGCCAGATAAAATAAAACATTTGGGTTGATAATGTTTAATAGGTCGTATAACTACTATGCGTGTAAAAAGGGCATGCACTTTCGGTTTCTGCACATGCATAATGATGTTACTCGATTTTAATTGGAAACTAGTAATTATGATATATTTGGCGATTGGGGATGAATATGCAAGCTTAGTGAATTTGTTTGTGTTGTAAACATCACATATGGTGTGTTCGAACGTATTAAAGCAAAATCAAATTTTATGAAACACAATGGATGCACCTTTAACGCATTGACGAGACCACAAGGAAAATATTTACAGATTTGCACAAATGTTATAAATGTTCTGTTTTTAATTTTAATAATTAAATATCTTTTTTCTGATGAATTTACATAGTGCTGTCGTGTAAAGCTACGCACCTAAGAGACAACGAACCATTATTTAAACCAGTAAATATTTCGCATGTGAAAAATCTATCACAAGATTGAAATTTAGGATTTTAGTATTTTTAGTTAATTTCAATTTCAATATAAATATGGTTTTAAATCACTCAAAAGGTAACTCCCCTTCATCTAAAAATAACTTGTAAAAAAACTCATAAATTTGTGGATAGGTCTCTGTCCATATTTCTAATGGACAGTTATTTGGAGTTGTTTCTCTTGCCCCGTGGGTAAGTTTTCCCGCCTCGCGCATGCGTTAAGGGACTTGGTAACGTATCTTCCTGACGTTTCGTGACGTTTGTATTACGTGCAACCAGAGCCATATGGGCCCAATCACCTTCTAATCCGTAAGCATCTTCTGTTTTTTTTAGTTATTTTACCAAATTATGAATTTAAATTAATGTCATGTTTGTTTACTTTTATACCTCCATAAAATTAAGCCAATCATTCAGTGTGTAGTTTTTTTTATTTGATGAACGATCAGCATATAGATAATAGGCTAACAGGGGTCCGCCATCTTGATAAAAACCGCGTGGACCGTAATCTGGTAATGACGTTCATAGATCTACACAAAATCACTGTACTGTACAAACTGGGCACAAACATATCATCATTAATAAAAAGGAAATATTTACAAAAATGTAAGAAGGTGGGATAAAAAATAATAATAACAAACACTTTTTGAACTTGCTTCCGGTCTTGCGTTGTGTTGGAATGCTGGAGAAATATTGAGTATGCATATCTATATATTGAGAAACTACGATTGTAATATTCCCAAATTGTATTATTTTCCCAATAAATCGGCGATTTGAAAAACGGGTCCACACTCGGATCCTAATCGGCCTTTGGAATAATACCTAGAATCTACAGTACAAATTCACACACGAAATTTTACCCACGTATTCTTCATCACGTAATTTTTTTAAAATTTAATTAAATCCAGGCCTCAAAGTAAATTTCTTTTGCCCCTTAGAATAATATGCTAGTACAGTAGCGTGACGCTACTAGCATATATTATTCTATGGAGCAAACGAAATTTGCAAGGAGCACAGTGACATATAAAATAACATTTGCAAAAATTAACTATATAAAATTATTATAAATAAATTAATGAATATAAGCAGAAAACTGTTAGCTAGCTAATATTCAGTATCATTTTGAAGCAATTATGATGGATAATGGTTAAACTTGGTGGAGAAACAGAATTGTTAACCAGACCCAAAATTTGGCCAAGGAGCATTTTATTTATGTACAGTAGGAGCAAACTGAAAAGAATAGGGAGCACGTAATTAAACAGACACAGTAAGTAACAGTTGTAGTTTTAATTATGGTATAATTACAAGATATTACCTCATCACAAGCGAGTATACAGTTTGATCATGGCAAATTACAGTAAGCTTGGCCTGGTAACTTTACTTGCCCAACAGCAAAGATATTTAAGTAATAAAAGACATTATAATTTGACATGCATCAAAATGTTCTTCCAGAAACCTAATATATAAACTAATACACCCAAAAACAATGTTCTACCTACCTACCCAAATTTTTTATGGGTTGTGACCTGAAACTTAAAGAGCCATCACGGATGTTGATGAAAATATCAAAATTTTTCCAAAATTCTATCTCCGTGAAATAAAAACACTTAATTTTTCCCTAATTTTCCCAACTTAAAATAAGCCGAGAAATTGCATTAATTAGTAAAGGTGTTTTCCAGTCTAAATATAGATCCAGTCTATTATTTTCAAGCGCAAAGCATTATGGTCTAGCTCACACACAGTAAACAAAGACACGAAAGAATAACAAAAAATATGAGCAATGAAAGAAATCGAAATATATAATTTTTGGATGGTTATTTTTTTACCATTTCATTTAATTATGTATTTGCTACAGATATTGGAATAATTGTTTTTACCCAACTAGGTATTTTACTTTTTATAATTAATGAGAGTAAAAATTTGTCATAATTTGCTGGTCTTATCTCAATAAAATATGAAAATATGAAAATTATTCAACATATGCCATGTTGTAGATAAAAGATTTCTCTGGCGAATGACGTTATAAGTATATTTTCCAAAAAATTGAAACACTAACATCCGTGATGGCTCTTTAACTGAACATATTTTTGTTTTGGCCTAATGTATGATGGCCGAGAGGGGACATCGCTCTTTCGCCCTCTGGTATCAACACGACAAAGCGATAAAGCGATATAGTCACACGACAAAGCGATAAGGCTGCACGACAAAGCGATAGAGCAACACGACAAAGCGATAACGCCGCACGACAAAGCGATAACGCCGCACGACAAAGCGATAACGCCGCACGACAAAGCGATAGTGTCGCACGACAAAGCGATAGTGTCGCACGACAAAGCGATAACGCCGCACGACAAAGCGATATAACAACGCGCTAAAGCGATAATAACAGCACGATAAAGCGAAAGAGCGATAAAGCGAAAGAGCGATAAAGCGAAAGAGCGATAAAGCGAAAGAGCGATAAAGCGAAAGAGCGATAAAGCGATAATAACAGCGCGATAAAGCGAAAGAGCGATAAAGCGAAAGAGCGATAAAGCGATAATAACAGCGCGATAAAGCGAAAGAGCGAAAGAGCGATAAAGCGAAAGAGCGATAAAGCGAAAGAGCGATAAAGCGAAAGAGCGATAAAGCGAAAGAGCGATAAAGCGAAAGAGCGATAAAGCGATAAAGCGAAAGAGCGATAAAGCGATAAAGCGAAAGAGCGATAAAGCGAAAGAGCGATAAAGCGAAAGAGCGATAAAGCGAAAGAACGATAAAGCGAAAGAGCGATAGAGCGAAAGAGCGATAGAGCGAAAGAGCGAAAGAGCGATATTGACATGTCGACCGTAATCTTTTACATAACAATAGAATACTGGTTTCATTCAATTTCTTTTCATTTCACTTGATATTTGATTCACATAACATAAGAATGATTTTGATAAATGATTCCACTTTAAATCCCCAAAGGTCGCTATTATATAAATATAATTAATACAAGTTTATTTTTTTATTAAGAATTTGAATAAACATATAATGAGATTTCTCTATAAAACAACTTACAGTGAATAATTGAGAAATCCATGACAATTAAAACTATAATAGATTAATTAAAAAAAGTTGACATCGTGTGTGTAAACCTGTACATAGATACTTCCTTAGACATACTTATGTGACTGAATATGATAGATTTAATCGAGCAAAGTAAAGTTTATATAAATCGGCGCACTTTGATTACTTTTTATATATATTCATCAACATAATAAGGATGCAGGTTAGTAGGAAGTCTATGGTATCAACACTTGTATATTATTTAGCCATTCAATAAAAAATTAAAGGAAAGAATAAAATCATAATAAAAAAAAATTGTTTTACTTGGTTTTAATGTACACATCAAATTGAAGCAGTGTGCGAAGAGTATACTATATAAAAATATCACAGTAGAATATTTGTATGACACGGAAATAGTTCTAAAGGGAGAAAAGACGTTTTGGAAAAAATTTACTAATAGTGAACTCAGCGCAATGTCATGAATGATTAGTATGACTATAATAGGATTAACGCCTTCAGTGTATGGAGCTTAGCTTACATTCGGATAAGTTAATGGGACTTACACAATCTTCCCTTTAAGACTTGAATGGTTTTGCTCATATTTATTAAATTTGAAAAGTAATTATTGTAGATTATTATAGATATGTACATCTTATTAGTTTATTAATAATATCACTGTGTAAACGTAGTTTAGCAACAATTTACCACTGATGAAATTAATTAACATATTTTAGCTCTTCAAGCCTAAAGGTTTGGGTGTGAGGGCGAAAGAGGAAGGGAGCTTTACTTGGTTTAGTTTAGTAGTAAATGTCTTTTTTCACTGTTTGTCTCATGATTTGAGAATATGCCTTCCCCATTTGCATTCGATAGGATTCACTTACTGTGAGAATGTGTTCAATCATCATTATATGTGTTCCATCTATTGAGTCTGGGAAATTAGTTAGTTTCCATTTGCCGTCATAGCCTATTATATATTTCGATATCATCTTGTTTTAACTTTTGAAACCGCAAACCATTATGCATGGCATGGTATGATTTGGTATAATTGTACCCTTCTCAGCACACGGATAGCCAACAGACTTCCAATGGTGAATAATAGGATCTGATTGAGGGAATAATACAAAAGGGGAATAACTAAAAGAATTAACATTAACCTTTCTGCATTTGAGTTTTTACACACTCTGCTAATCACTCACTCGCAAATTTGCTAAAACATACATGTTAAGATATGAGAGCAGCATGAGTAGACCCAGATTGTTAAAATGTGAAACTTTTAATTCTCTGTATCAAATCGTTTTGAAGAAGAAGTCTTTTAAAGATTTTAGGTTGGACCCCCTGTCACATCCATATTTGGTGAGGGGTCAGGACCAAATGAACAAATAAAATTTTATATGTAAAATCTGAAAATGTCATCTTCCTATGTCAACTGGTTCCGGAGAAGAAGTCGTTTAAAGGTTCTATTAATCATGCCTGCCACGCCAATATTTGATGGGTGGCGAAGTTCAAATGAACAAACTTTGACCCCCTGTGTGCAAGGTACCTCTCCGCAAAATTTCAGCTTTGGGTGTGCTGCGGTTCATGAGGAGGAGTCGAAAATGTGAAAAGTTTATGGTTTGACGACGGATGACGGACGGACGCCGCACAACGGGCCATGTCACTTACAAGAGAGATCTGCAAATATTATCGATAATTGACAACGTTGACCCGGCGTGTTTATACCCGTACACGTAGATCCTCCCATAGACATACTTGTGTCAGCTCTCTGTTACCATTGTTTCATTGAAAGCATATTAATTTTTGATTTCCAATGGCGGCATGGTTCTTTGTCTCTAGTAAATAATTATTTCGCTTAGAAGAAGTTCTTCTAACGCCAGTAAAATAGCAGTTTCGTTTACGACAAAATAGTTTTGAAATTATCCCTGAAGATTTCTGTTGATCCAGATGAATACGTCAAACTTTCTTCTTACTACCGCGTTTAAAAACCAATAAATTCAAAATACATCTATTCCTCCAGTATTCGTCCTTTAAATGATGTTGAAGTTGATCAAGTGTGATTGTTCTCTGTATACAATGTATGTGACTTCTATTTTCTTTATTGTAAACGAGGTTGTCGTGAAATGAATTCATTCGTGGTAAACACTTATTATAATTATTATTAAATGAGTTATAAGTTTTATTGCGCAAAGTTCAATGCAGTTTAAATAAAATAACGGTCTATGCAAAAATCAGAATATCTGACTACTCTTAAACAATATATGTTAATCAGAATAAGCAATGTGAAAGTGCAAGTGCGGACACTATTGTATCAACATTGGTATAATATATTTACCCATTCACTATTTTAACAATGTATTATCATCAATATAATATATATTTGTCTGACATGTTTAACTTATGTGAATGAAATTGATTCAGTTTTTGGAGTACAGTCAGGCCTCGATAATCCGAACGCTTCCGTTTTTCATCAAAAACGTTCGGATAGTGAAATGTTCGGACTACTGAAATGAATTAAACAAGATGGAGTTGATAACCTTTGAATCTACAGACAGACGAGAACGTATTTAAAATATTAAATGAATTTGACACGCTGGATATTTATAACTATTGCACAAAATGAGAAATTTAATATATTACAATCACAAAGTACTGACACACAATGTAAAACATTACAATCTATTAAAATCACAAACTACTGACACGCTCAACTCCCGTGTCAATCCACTGTCATTGAAGTTTACCGATCCAATCAGTGTGATGATCGCTTGTCACCGGATTAATGAAGCAGAAATAGTTGTTATTAACTAATCCGTTACGGCTAATTGGCGTTCGGATTCGGAAACGGATTCAACGGATTAATGAATCAACATTTAATGAGTTTATATAGAGATTAGTTTGGTTACAGCTTGCTACCGTTCGGACACCGCAAGATTCGTATTATTGGTGGCCGGACTATCGCGGTTTGACTGTATATAAAAAAGTATATCATAGTGGCATATTTGTGTGACATTGTTTATCGAAATATGCCTTGAAAATGGTTCTTAATGAAAATAAACATGTATTTGCATATGTACTAATAGAGTGTGAGTCACCATAAATTATTAGTGTCATGATAATTATATGTTCGCCTTCAGTTTACGTAGTTTACAATAGGATAAGTAATTGGAGGTTAAGAAATCTTTTCTTAAGCACTTAAATGACTCCATTCTGCTTACATTTATGAAACTGTAAGATTACTTGTTCAAATAATATGTCACTACATGTATGTCGAGACACCCATTTTGTTTCAAGATACCTTATTTGGCTTAAATACGTGCACGTGCTGAATACGATATATGCTGATTTCAGTTCAATTAATTTCACTTAACTTGCAAATCAACCCATATCGCCCAATATATATGATTACTAGTTATACCCCCGCTACGAAGTAGTCGGGGGTATATAGCGCTCAGCGCGTCCGTCCGTCCTTGCGTCCGTCCGTCCGGAACACTTTTGGTTCCGCTCATAACTCAAATACTACTTGTTCAATTGTTATGAAACTTTATACATGTACACTTTATGGTCCCTAGTTGTGCCTTTTCTATGTTTCCCTCAGATTCCATGATTATTTTTTCAGATTTTCCACTTTTAAGCGTCTTTGTGTGCGCGTCTATGGTCACACTTTTGGTTCCGCTCATAACTCAAATACTACTTGTTCAATTGTTATGAAACTTTATACATGTACACTTTATGGTCCCTAGATGTGCCTTTTCTATGTTTCCCTCAGATTCCATGATTATTTTTTCAGATTTTCCACTTTTAAGCGTCTTTGTGTGCGCGTCTATGCTTACACTTTTGGTTCCGCTCATAACTCAAATACTACTTGTTCAATTGTTATGAAACTTTATACATGTACACTTTATGGTCCCTAGATGTGCCTTTTCTATGTTTCCCTCAGATTCCATGATTATTTTTTCAGATTTTCCACTTTTAAGCGTCTTTGTGTGCGCGTCTATGGTCACACTTTTGGTTCCGCTCATAACTCAAATACTACTTGTTTCCAAGAAGGTATTAACACCTCATATACATAGCTTCTTTCTTATAAATCTGGTAAATGATTTTGACATGTTCACATTCAAGGTCAAAGGTCAAGGTCATGAGTGCTTTAATTACTACAATAATCCTTGTAAACATGATAACTTCAAACGTTTTTGTGCTGTCAGGCTCTTATTTGGTATATATCAACTATGGAGATAGACCAAGATTTGAAAAAGTTTTCGCTAAAATCTGTCAAAGGTCAAGGTCACAGCAAGGTCACAACTTAAGCATGCTATTGTGAATATGCCTTATGTTAACAATGAACACTTTGAGTCATTGCATGATTGTTATACACAATGAAAAGTTATCGTTGATGGTGTGACCTTGAAGGTCTAAGGTCAAGGTCAAGGTCATGAGATATTGGTTCAGGCCATGTTAATCCTTTGATCCAATTTTGAAATCAGAAATAGGTTTTAAGAACACACTTGTGAAAAGTGACCCCAGTGATGATTCAACTTGTTAGAATAACTTGAATAATGAACAAAGTTTGGTCCAAAAAAAATCCCATTTTATTTATGCTGAGGAGAAGGCGGAACAGGGAAAGGCGGGACCCAAAGTTTCGGAGCTGCTCTGCTTTTGCGGTGTCCCGCAAACGCTCTTCTAGTTGTTCAAATGTTACGAAACCACTTTGACTTTTACTTCTAAAACATGCTTAGAGGTGTAATACTTACTCTGCTTTAATAATATATGTTATGGTCTTTTCATACAAAAGTTTTAACATTGATACCCTTTTGCTATTTTCAAACATTTCTCTTTGACCAATGTTAATGTAAAAGCTTTGCTCACTAATTCTCTTGTTTCAAATGAAAGTCGAGCAACATCTGAAACCGAAATTTCACGTCGCATTTACATGCACAGATGACTCAGTAAACATTCTCAACCAAACTTTGTCCTATTGTCTGTTGTAAATAAGTTTCCAAAATGACATTTGACTGAATGACGGGCGTCAATCGCGGTGCATTGTCACGTCTTTTAACTTTACATAATTACATTGTTACGTTAATGAACCGATAAGCATTAACATTGTAATTTTCAACAACAGTACATGTACTTCAGGATTCAAATTGCTCGACATGTATTACAGTTTTCTGATAAATTTCCGCATAAATAAAACAGCCATTTCTTTAAACTGTTTTACATATCAAGTAGCATCATTTGCTTCATATATATGTAGACTATTATCGTTCTAAAACTCATTATATATACCATAGAAGGAAGTATTATCTATGCAGTTAATAAATAATGGTAACGAGGAATTTTGTAAAACAGAGAAGGAAAATGTGATTCACAACTGTTATCAACTGGTGGTGTGTAAAACTATTTTGCAATAAACATACGAATCTTAGTATCACTTTGGATAACGGCCGTCTTCTCTTTTGGTTTTCTCAGGTCAAGATGTTAAACCACTCAATCGTACTGCGCACAATGCACATCTTTATAAGGGTTGTAATCCGGCAGAGCCACATGTAAGAAAATAAGGTTACATACAACTTGGCGCTCCCGGTTTTTATGATCGTATGAATGTGGCTCTCCCGGCAATGGTCGGGAGTGCTGGTCCATGTTACGGTATATAATAAACTATGATGTGTCTTGCAGTCTTTTTACTTTGTATTATCATATTGTAGGAAGGCACAGGACAGGGGAGTTTCATATTTCATTGATGTTTTCACCCCATAGCAACATATTTTATTTTATGTAATGTACACGTATGTGTGTCATGTTTTATATGTTATTTGGTCAGATGTAATTTTATCGAATACTGAACGTTGCTGAAAATCATCATTTTAATGCTAACCACTTCAGAATAGTGACAGTTGAAAAGTCGTGACCTAAAGAAAAACTACTACAACACTTTATTTAAAACTAAACAAACAAGATTAACTCCATATTCACTTTATAATAAGCTCATTATCTATCAATGGGTGGCGCTAATTTGATAAACGGTATCATCCCGAAATCAATCGTGGGCTTCGCGGCAACCAGGAGTTTACACGACGTGTGGCCCTCGCGACATTTTGTAGTTTTCTAGTGTGGCATTCGCGGCAACGAGGAGTGTACATGTCGTGTGGCCCTCGCGACATTCTGTAGTTGGCTTTCTCGGCAACGGGGAGTATACATGTCGTGTGGCCCTCGCGACATTTTGTAGTTTTCTAGTGTGGCTTTCGCGGCAACGAGGAGTGTACATGTCGTGTGGCCCTCGCGATATTCTGTAGTTTTCTAGTGTGGCTTTCGCGGCAACGAGGAGAGTACATGTCGTGTGGCCCTCGCGCCATTCTGTAGTTTATTAGTGTGGCTTTCGCGGCAACGAGGAATGTACATGTCGTGTGGCCCTCGCGACATTTGTAGTTTTCTAGTGTGGCTTTCTCGGCAACGTGGAGTTTACATGTCGTGTGGCCCTCGCGACATTCTGTAGTTTTCTAGTGTGGCTTTCGCGGCAACGAGGAGTGTACATGTCGTGTGGCCCTCGCGACATTCTGTAGTTTTCTAGTGTGGCTTTCGCGGCAACGAGGAGAGTACATGTCGTGTGGCCCTCGCGCCATTCTGTAGTTTATTAGTGTGGCTTTCTCGGCAACGAGGAGTTTACATGTCGTGTGGTCCTCGCGACATTTGTAGTTTTCTAGTGTGGTTTTCCCGAGCAGACAACCTTTCGAATAGCCAAACTCAATTCATTAACTTTATGTTAATAATCATAGAAACCATGTCAAGAATGAAAACCAAGATTACACGTACAATGCTAAAATATTGACACTATATTCCGAGATTATATAGACGGTTGAAGTACACTCAACATTTGCATTATTATGAGCATTTATGTAGAGTTTACACCTTGAAAGTCAATGTGTAAGTTTCTTGTGCAAGCTTTACTATGTAGATGAATAGTAATCTCAACAAGGTGACGTACAAACTTGGATATCTACTGAACAGCAAAATAACGCCAGTCCACTAAACAATTTCGTAATTACTGATAACGCTGTAATGAGAAAATTTATAACATCTCAGCATTCCAATTTTGATGACATCATAATAATAACGTGTTGAACACATGCAGACGTAACGATAAGTCAATACTTGTATAGAACTTCTGGATAACATTATATTGTGCCATAATCATTCTCTGGGAAAATAGCCACATTTCTGTTCAGATGATGAAGGGCAAAATGTGCTTTTAAATGCAATTAGAACATGTGCAAACACTCCCGTGAAGTTGTTTGATGCAAAACCCCTGTCTTTGCTGATGTTGATTTGACGTTATGGCGTCATTTATGAATTTCATTCAGAATGGTTCTATTGGTCTCATTTTGGTAAAACTTCAAGGTATTGTATTCCTTGTCGGTACCAAGGTGTTCCACGAGCACATTTATAGTAATTGCAAACTGTACAGCATGCAGTTAGCCAATATCCCAGTTTCCGAAAAAAATTCACTTTTATTTTGCAAAGCATTTACTTCTTAAACATTGAGGCAAGAGTCACAATTTTGAGTCTTTTCAAAGAGCAAATCTCGGATTACAGCACGAATAATTGATTTTTTCCCAGGCTCATGCAGATCATGTTACTATGACAACATGTGACGTGCAATTTAGGGAACTGATACCATTTGACTTTGCAATGGTAACCAACTTTACTCTACAGTATCAATAGCTCCACATGTTCTCTGACATTTACTAATGATATGAAAAACCATAGGTTTAAATGCAAACAGAAACTATAATCAATATATTATAGATACGTAGTATGAAATTTGAATATTTATTCCACATACTTAATTACTTTATAGTGTGTCATGTTCTTAATACAGGTCAATACTGGTATTTTTGGTGATATGGTGATTTAACCATCAAAACTAAGTTACTCACACGAATTAAAATAAAATGGTTTCCGGTATTTAGTTATTCATTACTTGATAACGATATGTGAATCCACTAAATGCTGAAATATATACGCTTTTGGTTGAATAATCTTATATCCAAAAAACTTATTTACAGATAAAATGTAAAAATAATGCATATTGATAAAACATTTACAAATATGTTTTAAAGAGCCATTAAAAATTTATAGGAATATTTACTTTGCCTTCATGCATGCCGACAGACCAGATATTCTGATTTATTCTGAAGTACAAATAATTTCACTTTACTTGCATATTCATTCCCTAACGCCAAATGTATGCTAATCAAATAAAGTCGAGCAACAGCATTTTGTACGTGAAGAAGCCGAATTTATACGTTTCCTATATGTGCACAGTAGTTATATGACCAATTACATATTACCAACCCACATCTGACTGTCTATTAAAGGTAAGTTTCCAAACTTACATTTAACCAATTAACCCGCATCTTTGTCAAGTTTTCAATAATAAATCGTGACTTTCACCTTTATAATATCACTACTAAATGAACTAGCCTTAAATTGATAATGTTCATCAGCAATCAGTACTTTTCGATAAAATAACTTCATTTATTACGTTTGACATAATGTGACTCCAACAACATACTCAATGGGTTTTAAAAGGAACACTCAGTGTTGCATTGTAGTATTTTATCAAGAAGTATTGACTGTTATTGAAAATTAACCCTGAAGCGCCAATCACTAAATGATATTAATAAAGAGAATTATTTTGTTATAATGATTGACGTTCAATGTCCGCAATTATCATTGTGATGAACGTCACACCAAAAATATAATAAAATCCCTTTTCACGACAAGAATAATTGTTGAATTATGATGAAACGGGAAAATTACCCACGCTCGGATAAAACCCAAAGTTCATGGGTATTGAAACACGTTTGACAGAAAAGTTAACAAAAAATAGAAGCTGACTCTTTGGTTGTTCCGTATTAATCAGTTTGCAAATTTATGTGTTTACAAGCACTACCGACAGGGTCAAAACGTCTCATTTTTATCAAGAACATATACTTTTCACTGAGTCAGAATACCCTTTTGTATTATTTATCCATTTCTCAATGTTTTAAGAAAGACTTTACCCATATATTACATTGAATTCCTGGTTATGAAAAATATATTCAATTGTTTAACTCTTTAGCGAAATAGATGTAAGCAACTAGGATGTCCTCAACAGTCAGGTAAATGTATTTTACTACTATGCACTGTATAATGCCATGGGCCTCCTTTCTGATTAAAACTATCTCTTTATGTGAGCAGAATGAAGCCATTCAAGTGTGAAAGAGACGATTTTGTAACCTCATATACGCATTCGAATGTCGCTGAGCTCCATACACTGAAGGCGTACAACCTATTACCATCATACTAATGATTCATGGCGATGCGCGGAGTTCGCATTTTCAATAAATTTACCCAAAACGTGCTTTTTCATGAATCATACCCTTTAGAATTATTCCTGTCGCACATATTAATACACAATGTCACACAAATATTCTACTGTGATATAGCCTATTAGTGTCTTATACGTTATGATGTGCACAATGTAACCCAGTAAACAAATTTATATATTTTATTTTGATAATGATAGATTATTTTATCCTTTCCTTTGATTTGTTAGTGAATAAATAATATATCTAAATAATATACCAGTGTTGTTACAATATATTTCCAAACTTGTTTCTTACATTATGTTGATGAATATATATCAGAAGTTATCAATTTCAATTCTTTATTTCTGAAGTGTAGGTCATCGGCCCGTAACTACATATCGTATATATGACAAGACATGATGTGTACAGCAACAGTCATTCAATTAACATTTTTGGTACATGGCATGAAAAATAAAGCTTGCTAAATTACAAGTTTACAATTCGATATTGACATGAGGATTTTAAATTTAGTTTTATTTGGATTTGTACAAACAGTTTCCGGCAAATGATTCAGGCGGAGCTCTTTAAATTTGGAACACACAAGAAGGAAATGGTTTTCATCCTCAATTATAGCCGTCGTCGCATTGTAAACATAATCTATCATTTCTATCTTTATTATAAAACCGACCCGTTTCAATTCTTAAATGAAAAACACGTAAATTGCCCGAATACTCTAAACATTTTAACAACAACCGCATTCAAATATAATTTTTTAGACAGTGAAGCTTTAAAATAAGAGTAAGATATGGAGTTGGTGCCGTTTTGAAGTGAACTATACCAATTCAGTTCATGAATACATTTTAGACGACACAGAAATTTTGAGAAACACGAAGTAGGAAGATAAACAAATTGTTGGTCCCAAACAAAACCAAAGCCCAATTAGCCAATTAGCTAATTAGCCAGTTTGGAGACTGGCGCTAGTTAGGCCTTGCGTGGGAAGATGAAGCCCAAACTGTACAATAAATCTGGAAACTTCGAAGCCCAATTAACTTTATTATTTTCTATACCTTTTAACATCATATATAACATTTTTTGGGATGCCGAGTGTCAGACATATTTAATGATTTTAAGCTATATTTGACAGCTTTTTCAGTAAAAATATAGAGTAAGTAGAAGAAATCAGAGTGCGCCGATTAAATTTATATAAACTTTGTTTTGCTCAATTAAATCAATAATAACCAGTCACATGAGGTATGTCTAAGAAAGTATTTATGTACAGGTTTACACACACCATGTCAGCGTTTTGAATTAATCTATTAGAGTTGCAGATGTCTGTTTTAATTAGCATGGATTTCTCAATTATTCACCGTAAGTTGTTTTATAGATGTTTATTCAAATTCTTAATACAAAATAAACTTGTATTAATTATATTTATATAATAGCGACCTTTGGGGATTTAAAGTGGAATCATTTATCAAAATCATTCTTATGTTATGTGAATCAAATATCAAGTGAAATGAAAAGAAATTGAATGAAACCAGTATTCTATTGTTATGTAAAAGATTAAGGTCGACATGTCAATATCGCTCTTTCGCTCTTTCGCTCTTTCGCTCTATCGCTCTTTCGCTCTATCGCTCTTTCGCTTTATCGCTCTTTCGCTTTATCGCTCTTTCGCTTTATCGCTCTTTCGCTTTATCGCTCTTTCGCTTTATCGCTTTATCGCTCTTTCGCATTATCGCTTTATCGCTCTTTCGCTTTATCGCTCTTTCGCTTTATCGCTCTTTCGCTTTATCGCTCTTTCGCTTTATCGCTCTTTCGCTTTATCGCTCTTTCGCTTTATCGCTCTTTCGCTTTATCGCTCTTTCGCTTTATCGCTCTTTCGCTTTATCGCTCTTTCGCTTTATCGCTCTTTCGCTTTATCGCTCTTTCGCTTTATCGCTCTTTCGCTTTATCGCTTTATCGCTCTTTCGCTTTATCGCTCTTTCGCTCTTTCGCTCTTTCGCTTTATCGCTCTTTCGCTCTATCGCTCTTTCGCTCTATCGCTCTTTCGCTCTTTCGCTTTATCGCGCTGTTATTATCGCTTTATCGCTCTTTCGCTTTATCGCTTTATCGCTTTATCGCTCTTTCGCTTTATCGCTCTTTCGCTCTTTCGCTTTATCGCTCTTTCGCTTTATCGCTTTATCGCTCTTTCGCTTTATCGCTCTTTCGCTTTATCGCTCTTTCGCTCTTTCGCTTTATCGCGCTGTTATTATCGCTTTATCGCTCTTTCGCTTTATCGCTCTTTCGCTTTATCGCGCTGTTATTATCGCTTTATCGCTCTTTCGCTCTATCGCTCTTTCGCTTTATCGTTCTTTCGCTTTATCGCTCTTTCGCTTTATCGCGCTGTTCTTATCGCTCTTTCGCTTTATCGCTCTTTCGCTTTATCGCTCTTTCGCTTTATCGCTCTTTCGCTTTATCGCTCTTTCGCTTTGTCGTGCTGTTATTATCGCTTTAGCGCGTTGTTATATCGCTTTGCCTTGCGGCGTTATCGCTTTGTCGTGCGACACTATCGCTTTGTCGTGCGACACTATCGCTTTGTCGTGCGGCGTTATCGCTTTGTCGTGCGGCGTTATCGCTTTGTCGTGTTGCTCTATCGCTTTGTCGTGCAGCCTTATCGCTTTGTCGTGTGACTATATCGCTTTATCGCTTTGTCGTGTTGATACCAGAGGGCGAAAGAGCGATGTCCCCTCTCGGCCATCATACTAATGTGTATATGTATGGTTTGAAGTTACTGTAAGTGACACATATCTTTCTCTAGTATTTTGTTCGAGACACATGTACAATGGCACTAATCTTTTAACACTGAACTGTATTTGTTTAAGGCGCTGTAGCACGTTTTTTCGCTCAAATAAGTCGATGAAAATTAATGTATTTGTCACTAATGTCACTAATAGTAAAACACCCTTCTCTCTTCGGAAAGTCAAGTTACAAATGAGTGTACGTGGTTACGTAAAGCCACGGCTATCGTTTTTGTCATTCGAAATAATAAAATGTGTTCACAATAAAATGGCCGCCATGCAATTTTTGCTTTATACGCAACACCGTTATTACCACAACGGATAATTGGTTTGTGTAATAAGATGTTTTACCCTCTAAAGTAAATATAAATGACATAAACTATCATTATAAATGGGAAATTTGAAAAAATAATATTTGCAAAAAACGTGCTACAGCGCCTTTAAAAGTTTTACTACTTTCTTTACCATCTATTGCCGTCATTTAATATTATTTCTTGAATTAATACTTTATATTTCTTTTATTTCTATTACTATCATAGATGGATGAAAAATACACTCGCTGCATTACGGTGATCACACTTGGGGTGTTGTCTGCATCACTCCTAGTTATTATTATTGTTGTGATACATCACTGGATTTATCATTGAAAGGCAAGATGGGCTTATGGCATGGCATGGTGTCCGGCGTCCGTCCGTCTGTAAACTTTTCACATTTTCATCTTCTTCTCCAGAACCACTAGGTCTAGGGAGCTGACATTTTTTGTGCAGACTCCTTGGCTAATGCGGATTCTAAATTATAGATTTCGTGACCCCATGCAGGGTTCGAAATTAGCACTAGTCCGGTAGCCCATGGCTTGTGAAAAAGAACCTGTGCTATAGTCCGTTTGTCGTGAAAACGTACCGGTGAATATCAAGTTAAACAGAAAAGTGAATTTAATACGATGAAATGAACATTGCGAACTCTTATAGTTTTACCCCGCCAATTTGACATTCAATTTTCAGAATTTTCTTTAACTTAGGAAAAAAGTTCTTTAACAAACGATCATAGTTTGAAGTTGCTGTTATTGGTTTGTATGACAAGAGGGTATGCACTATGTTTGGAAGAGTTCACAAATACACGTGAATTCCATGATCTACGTTAACATAGAATACCGTAGTCTCTTTAATGAACTTGATCATCGCAATACTGGTTGAAAAGAGAAATTATAGGCATAAGCTTCCGAGTTCGTTATATACACATTCAACCATACAATAACTAATATCTAACTGTATTTATCAAATCCTTTTAGACTTAGGAATAAGTAAATATTTGTCATTAGCTCAAACGATAAACCAGTTTTATAGTAAATACGGCTAAAAGAAAATCTCACAAGAAAGGGGTCGTCTCAAAAGCTTGGAATCTAGACGGATGTCAAAGCGAATGAGTGGAAAACCTATTATAACTTACTTTCAATTAATATTTGCATCCATTTATTTAGAAGAGAAGGATATGTATGGATTACCAACCTCTTACTTAATTGAGACTGCGATAATATATGCAAACAGGACATGCGTTTATGCTTATTAAAAAAAAAACCCAATGATTAATCCATATTTTGTCGTCAAAGTAGAACATATATGTCTAATGACACAAGGGCGAGTAATAACCAATGATTAATCCATATTTTGTCGTCAAAGTAGAACATATATGTCTAATGACACATGGGCGAGTACCAGTCATACTGCACATCAGGAGTTAACAGCAAAAACTGCACACTATAAGGATTGAGACATGGTGCCGTAGTTGACATCTCGCAATATGGAATTTTGGATACAACGTACAAGCTCATTAAGCAACATGAAAACAAATAATTCAAACCAAATCTACTATGTAGACAAACTGTAGCTTGTACTCCAATGAAATGCGATAAGCGGTGTCATGAATGAATTTCAGAGATGTAAGAAGGCATTTAAAGGTGCATCCATTGTGTTTCATAAAATTTTATTTGGCTTTGATACGTTCTAACACACCGTATGTGCTGTCTACAATACAAATAAATTCACTCAGCTTGCATATTTATGCCCAATCGTCAAATATAACATAATTACTAGTTTCAAATCAAAATTGAGTAACATCATTATGCATGTGCAGAAACCGAAACTGAACGTCAAATTTACATGCACAGTAGTTGTATGACCTATTAAACATTATTAACTCAAATCTGTTTTATTGTCTGTTATAAATAAGATTCCAAAATTACTAAGTCGAGTATCATCAAAATGGTAGTTTTCGATAACAGTTGGTACTTCTTGAGAAAGCAGGACCATTTATAACGTTTGGCATATGTGATCCCAACAACACAATGGACGTCCATTGTGTTGTTGGGGGTCAAATATGCCAAACGTTATAAATGGTCTTACTTTATCGAGGATTACCAACTATTACCGAAAACTACCATTTTGATGATACTCGACTTAGTATATTGACGATAAGAAGGTAAAAGTGTCGATTTCTGATCGAAAACCGGACAATGCACCGCGTGTGGCGCGCGCCAATGAGTCAAACGTTATTTTGGAGTCTTATTTAAGCCAGATAAAATAAAACATTTGGGTTGATAATGTTTAATAGGTCGTATAACTACTATGCGTGTAAAAAGGGCATGCACTTTCGGTTTCTGCACATGCATAATGATGTTACTCGATTTTAATTGGAAACTAGTAATTATGATATATTTGGCGATTGGGGATGAATATGCAAGCTTAGTGAATTTGTTTGTGTTGTAAACATCACATATGGTGTGTTCGAACGTATTAAAGCAAAATCAAATTTTATGAAACACAATGGATGCACCTTTAACGCATTGACGAGACCACAAGGAAAATATTTACAGATTTGCACAAATGTTATAAATGTTCTGTTTTTACTTGTACAAAAATTAATTTTAATAATTAAATATCTTTTTTCTGATGAATTTACATAGTGCTGTCGTGTAAAGCTACGCACCTAAGAGACAACGAACCATTATTTAAACCAGTAAATATTTCGCATGTGAAAAATCTATCACAAGATTGAAATTTAGGATTTTAGTATTTTTAGTTAATTTCAATTTCAATATAAATATGGTTTTAAATCACTCAAAAGGTAACTCCCCTTCATCTAAAAATAACTTGTAAAAAAACTCATAAATTTGTGGATAGGTCTCTGTCCATATTTCTAATGGACAGTTATTTGGAGTTGTTTCTCTTGCCCTGTGGGTAAGTTTTCCCGCCTCGCGCATGCGTTAAGGGACTTGGTAACGTATCTTCCTGACGTTTCGTGACGTTTGTATTACGTGCAACCAGAGCCATATGGGCCCAATCACCTTCTAATCCGTAAGCATCTTCTGTTTTTTTTAGTTATTTTACCAAATTATGAATTTAAATTAATGTCATGTTTGTTTACTTTTATACCTCCATAAAATTAAGCCAATCATTCAGTGTGTAGTTTTTTTTATTTGATGAACGATCAGCATATAGATAATAGGCTAACAGGGGTCCGCCATCTTGATAAAAACCGCGTGGACCGTAATCTGGTAATGACGTTCATAGATCTACACAAAATCACTGTACTGTACAAACTGGGCACAAACATATCATCATTAATAAAAAGGAAATATTTACAAAAATGTAAGAAGGTGGGATAAAAAATAATAATAACAAACACTTTTTGAACTTGCTTCCGGTCTTGCGTTGTGTTGGAATGCTGGAGAAATATTGAGTATGCATATCTATATATTGAGAAACTACGATTGTAATATTCCCAAATTGTATTATTTTCCCAATAAATCGGCGATTTGAAAAACGGGTCCACACTCGGATCCTAATCGGCCTTTGGAATAATACCTAGAATCTACAGTACAAATTCACACACGAAATTTTACCCACGTGTTCTTCATCACGTAATTTTTTTTAAATTTAATTAAATCCAGGCCTCAAAGTAAATTTCTTTTGCCCCTTAGAATAATATGCTAGTACAGTAGCGTGACGCTACTAGCATATATTATTCTATGGAGCAAACGAAATTTGCAAGGAGCACAGTGACATATAAAATAACATTTGCAAAAATTAACTATATAAAATTATTATAAATAAATTAATGAATATAAGCAGAAAACTGTTAGCTAGCTAATATTCAGTATCATTTTGAAGCAATTATGATGGATAATGGTTAAACTTGGTGGAGAAACAGAATTGTTAACCAGACCCAAAATTTGGCCAAGGAGCATTTTATTTATGTACAGTAGGAGCAAACTGAAAAGAATAGGGAGCACGTAATTAAACAGACACAGTAAGTCAACAGTTGTAGTTTTAATTATGGTATAATTACAAGATATTACCTCATCACAAGCGAGTATACAGTTTGATCATGGCAAGTTACAGTAAGCTTGGCCTGGTAACTTTACTTGCCCAACAGCAAAGATATTTAAGTAATAAAAGACATTATAATTTGACATGCATCAAAATGTTCTTCCAGAAACCTAATATATAAACTAATACACCCAAAAACAATGTTCTACCTACCTACCCAAATTTTTTATGGGTTGTGACCTGAAACTTAAAGAGCCATCACGGATGTTGATGAAAATATCAAAATTTTTCCAAAAATCTATCTCCGTGAAATAAAAACACTTAATTTTTCCCTAATTTTCCCAACTTAAAATAAGCCGAGAAATTGCATTAATTAGTAAAGGTGTTTTCCAGTTTAAATATAGATCCAGTCTTTTATTTTCAAGCGCAAAGCATTATGGTCTAGCTCACACACAGTAAACAAAGACACGAAAGAATAACAAAAAATATGAGCAATGAAAGAAATCGAAATATATAATTTTTGGATGGTTATTTTTTTACCATTTCATTTAATTATGTATTTGCTACAGATATTGGAATAATTGTTTTTACCCAACTAGGTATTTTACTTTTTATAATTAATGAGAGTAAAAATTTGTCATAATTTGCTGGTCTTATCTCAATAAAAAGAACATTAAACAGGAAATAATTTGTATATTCTCAGGACATTTAGAAACATAGTTTGTAAAGCAATCGTCACATTCAGTAATGTGTGACAAGGGTACTTTGCAAGAGAGACACGTACGTGCAGCACGTGCAGCACATGGGTTGTTATGGCGACTTGCGCTAGAGACGAGCCTTCACGCTTCGGAAGTGCTTGCTGTTTGTAAGGGGACTCTGTTTATATACGTCAGATACCCGTAGCGCGCGCTAGTCGAAGTGATACTTCTCTTTGAAACCAAATTGCAATACATTGTCGTGATATGAAAATTATTCAACATATGCCATGTTGTAGATAAAAGATTTCTCTGGCGAATGACGTTATAAGTATATTTTCCAAAAAATTGAAACACTAACATCCGTGATGGCTCTTTAACTGAACATATTTTTGTTTTGGCCTAATGTGTATATGTATGGTTTGAAGTTACTGTAAGTGACACATATCTTTCTCTAGTATTTTGTTCGAGACACATGTACAATGGCACTAATCTTTTAACACTGAACTGTATTTGTTTAAGGCGCTGTAGCACGTTTTTTCGCTCAAATAAGTCGATGAAAATTAATGTATTTGTCACTAATGTCACTAATAGTAAAACACCCTTCTCTCTTCGGAAAGTCAAGTTACAAATGAGTGTACGTGGTTACGTAAAGCCACGGCTATCGTTTTTGTCATTCGAAATAATAAAATGTGTTCACAATAAAATGGCCGCCATGCAATTTTTGCTTTATACGCAACACCGTTATTACCACAACGGATAATTGGTTTGTGTAATAAGATGTTTTACCCTCTAAAGTAAATATAAATGACATAAACTATCATTATAAATGGGAAATTTGAAAAAATAAAATTTGCAAAAAACGTGCTACAGCGCCTTTAAAAGTTTTACTACTTTCTTTACCATCTATTGCCGTCATTTAATATTATTTCTTGAATTAATACTTTATATTTCTTTTATTTCTATTACTATCATAGATGGATGAAAAATACAATCGCTGCATTACGGTGATCACACTTGGGGTGTTGTCTGCATCACTCCTAGTTATTATTATTGTTGTGATACATCACTGGATTTATCATTGAAAGGCAAGATGGGCTTATGGCATGGCATGGTGTCCGGCGTCCGTCCGTCTGTAAACTTTTCACATTTTCATCTTCTTCTCCAGAACCACTAGGTCTAGGGAGCTGACATTTTTTGTGCAGACTCCTTGGCTAATGCGGATTCTAAATTATAGATTTCGTGACCCCATGCAGGGTTCGAAATTAGCACTAGTCCGGTAGCCCATGGCTTGTGAAAAAGAACCTGTGCTATAGTCCGTTTGTCGTGAAAACGTACCGGTGAATATCAAGTTAAACAGAAAAGTGAATTTAATACGATGAAATGAACATTGCGAACTCTTATAGTTTTACCCCGCCAATTTGACATTCAATTTTCAGAATTTTCTTTAACTTAGGAAAAAAGTTCTTTAACAAACGATCATAGTTTGAAGTTGCTGTTATTGGTTTGTATGACAAGAGGGTATGCACTATGTTTGGAAGAGTTCACAAATACACGTGAATTCCATGATCTACGTTAACATAGAATACCGTAGTCTCTTTAATGAACTTGATCATTGCAATACTGGTTGAAAAGAGAAATTATAGGCATAAGCTTCCGAGTTCGTTATATACACATTCAACCATACAATAACTAATATCTAACTGTATTTATCAAATCCTTTTAGACTTAGGAATAAGTAAATATTTGTCATTAGCTCAAACGATAAACCAGTTTTATAGTAAATACGGCTAAAAGAAAATCTCACAAGAAAGGGGTCGTCTCAAAAGCTTGGAATCTAGACGGATGTCAAAGCGAATGAGTGGAAAACCTATTTTAACTTACTTTCAATTAATATTTGCATCCATTTATTTAGAAGAGAAGGATATGTATGGATTACAAACCTCTTACTTAATTGAGACTGCGATAATATATGCAAACAGGACATGCGTTTATGCTTATTAAAAAAAAAACCCAATGATTAATCCATATTTTGTCGTCAAAGTAGAACATATATGTCTAATGACACATGGGCGAGTAATAACCAATGATTAATCCATATTTTGTCGTCAAAGTAGAACATATATGTCTAATGACACATGGGCGAGTACCAGTCATACTGCACATCAGGAGTTAACAGCAAAAACCGCACACTATAAGGATTGAGACATGGTGCCGTAGTTGACATCTCGCAATATGGAATTTTCGATACAACGTACAAGCTCATTAAGGAACCTGAAAACAAATAATTCAAACCAAATCTACTATGTAGACTAAACAAACTTGCTTGTACTCCAATGAAATGCGATAAGCGGTGTCATGAATGAATTTCAGAGATGTAAGAAGGCATTTAAAGGTGCATCCATTGTGTTTCATAACATTTTATTTGCCTTTGATACGTTCTAACACACCGTATGTGCTGTCTACAATACAAATAAATTCACTCAGCTTGCATATTTATCCCCAATCGTCAAATATAACATAATTACTAGTTTCAAATCAAAACTGAGTAACATCATTATGCATGTGCAGAAACCGAAACTGAACGTCCCATTTACATGCACAGTAGTTGTATGACCTATTAAACATTATTAACTCAAATCTGTCTTAGTGTCTGTTATAAATAAGATTCCAAAATTACGTTTCACTCATTGACGCGCGCCACACGCTGTGCATTGTCCAGTTTTCGATCAGAAATCGCTACTTTTACCTTCATATCGTCAATATGCTAAGTCTACTATCATCAAAATGGTAGTTTTCGGTAACAGTCAGTACTCTCGATAAAGTTACACCATTTATAACGTTTGCAACATGTGACCCCCAACAACACAATGGATGTACCTTTAAAGACGAGTCATGCATATACCTCTAGACATTTTCATTTTAAGGTTCAAATTATGAGTAAATATTTTGAAACCGTCCCTATATGTGTCTGGTGTTTAGGACATCGTGCATACCCCCTTGTCATACAAATCAATAACGACTTCAAACTATGATCGTTTCTTAAACAACTTTTTTCCTAAGTTAATGACAATTCTGAAAATTAAGTGCCTATTTGGCGATGTAAAACCATGAGGGTTTGTAATTCATATTTTACCGTAATTGATTTACTTTTGTGTTAAAGTTGAAATTCATCGGTACGTTAAAACGACAAACGGACTATAGTAGAGTGTAAAAACTGGTAGTGCACAGGACTAGTTAAAATTTGAGGTGAAATGATCATGGAGATGTATTTGGCTAGCTGGAATAAGTCAGGACTAGTACTTATAGTAATTAATTTCGAGCCCTGCCGTGACTCCAAATGGGGTCACAGGGGTCACATCCTTAAAAACCTATTTTCATCTTCTTCTCCAGTTCCAAAAGGTCTAGAGAGCTGAAAAGTTGTGTGCAGACTCCTTGGCTAATGGGGATTCTAAATTGTACATTTCGTGACCCCATGACCTCAAATGGGGTCACAGGGGTCACAACCTCAAAAACCTATTTTCATCTTCTAAAATCTTCTCCAGTTCCAAAAAGGTCCAGAGAGCTGAAAAGTTGTGTGCAGACTCCTTGGCTAATGAGGATTCTAAATAGTACATTTCGTGACCCCATGACCTCAAATGTGATCACAGGGGTCACAACTCCAAAAACCTATTTTCATCTTCTTCTCCAGTTCCAAAAGGTCTAGCGAGCTGAAAAGTTGTGTGCAGACTCCTTGGCTAATGAGGATTCTAAATTGTACATTTCGTGACCCCATGACCTCAAATGGGGTCACAGGGGTCACAACCTCAAAAACCTATTTTCATCTTCTTCTCCAGTTCCAAAAGGTCTAGAGAGCTGAAAGGTCGGTGCAGACTCCTTGGTCAACGGGGATTCTAAAATGTAGATTTCATGACCCCCTGACCCCAAATAGGGTCACAGGGGTCACAACCTTAAATACCAATTTGCATCTCTTTCTCCAGTTCCAAAAGGTCTTGAGAACTGAAAAGTTGTGTGCAGATTCTAAAATGTAGATTTCATGATCCCATGACCTCAAATGGGGTCACAGGGGTCACAACCCCAAAAACCTATTGTCATCTTCTTCTCGAGTTCCAAAAGGCCTAGTGAGCTGAAAAGTTGTATGCAGAACACGGGGGAATTCTAAATTGTAGATTTCGTGACCACCCATGGGTCAAACCAAACCCAAACGTAAAAAAGATTGATCCGCATAGTTTCTAATTTGATATCTTCCGGGAGGGCAGATGCTATATTGCAACCAAAACAGTGCGTGTGAAACTGACAGGTGATGGAACTGATCTTGGTAGGCGTAAGAAACTGACAAACTTCGGTTTTACTGTTCTCGATGAAGAACTCTGTACCTCTGTCCGAGGAAACTACTTGCTGGCTGTGTTTTCAGGAAGTGAATCATATGACAATATCAAAAGTGCTTTAGAAGATGTTATATCAGAAGCCAGGTCACTTAAACATCTGATAATAGACAATGTGCTTCTTCGTGTCATATTCTTTCTTGGAGGGGATTTGAAATTCCTGAACATGGTCTGTGGCATCTCATCATGTGCATGCACATTCAGCTGTATTTGGTGCAAATGTCCATCTAAAGATAGGCACGACACGGATCAACATTGGTCTGTAGCTTCACCAAATTTCGGGGGCAGGACTGTAGAGGAGATCGGTGTAATGGCTAGTAGAAAAAAAAATGATTTACACTTGTTTGCATCCTCCCTTGTTTGATTTTATTCCACTTGAAAGGGTTGTACCAGATTTGTTCCATTTGTTTCTCAGAATATCAGATCAGTTGGTGAAGCATTTGATCTATGAACTAAGAGAGAGATAATATTGAAAAATGTACTGGAAAATATGACAGAACAAAATGCAATTTTCTGCTTCTTCACAAAAACCACTTGATCTAGGGAACTGAAATTTTGTGTACAGACTCATTGGCCAATGGGGATTTTAAATTGTAAACTTGGTGACCCTGTGACCCCAAGTACATTGCAGGTACACTACATAGGATGGAGCAACCACTATGACCAATGGGTCAAAGAATCGGCTACAGTAACACGATCAACACTCCTCTTGAATGATCCGGCCGAGATATTCAAGTTCCAGTTGCTAACAGCCATAAGAGATCAACTGCATGCTGCACGAGGGATCGAATCGCTGGCGGTTGTCAGGATTCCCCTCGTCTCACCAGAAATCTTGGAAGATATGGTTGCTGTAGCTACCAAAACCAAGGAATTGGCTGGACGTACCCCAGGAAAGGAGTTCAAGTTCTCAGACCCATACAGTGCCAACAGTTTTTTTGGAGAGCAATGGTGGTTCCGTATAGTTAACGCAACAGCCGATTGTGTCTACATAAACAGAAAAACTGTTGTGTTTCGATACTATGAGAGGAAACCTCGACAGGAGTTTGATGTGGATCTAAAACCCAAACTAGTACACCTTGGATACATGTTCAAGATGAAATTTGTGAGGGAAAAAGGGAACAGGGCTGATATGAATTTCATAAAGTGTTGTCTCAAAATGGCCGTCTAGGACTAGATTAGAATCAGTTCTATCAAAGAAGTTATTTGTCTCGTTTTACATCAGAATATGATTTGCTGTTTGACAATTACAATTTAGCCCATGTATAATTACAATTTGATGTCCCATATGGATCAATCTCAGAAGACATAGTGTCTGTTGCTACAAAAACCAAAGAATGGGCTGGATAGTGTCCTGGATATGTGTTCAAGTTCTCAGGTTCAGTGTTGTGTATGCCACGTGCGATTTTGTTTACCATGTATAATTATTACTTGATTGTCCCATGTGGACTTTTTCATCTTGTATTTTAAAATGTATTCTATGTACCATTGTCAACAACCAGTTTATCAAATGTAGAACCCAATTGTTGAAGGTTTTAAGTATCTGTTTCACCACTCCTCATGTGTGATATTTTATTTTGGATATCAGATTCAGTATATTAAACGCTATAACAAACTGAATGATATTGATCAAGTAATTACTTTGAAGAAGTTTTAAAGTTACTATGTCAGAGATGCATTTATATCATAAATATAAATAAATAGTGTGTGTAGCACCTAGTTCGTCAACGCTGCAATTTGTCTGATACCCAGTTTGTAAAGCAAGTATCAACACAACATAACACACGTTGGCTATTTGTTTATTTTTGATAAAAAAAAAATTAAATTTTGTGTTGGCTGTTAAAGAATATTGCAACTGAAATATAAGGAATACAATATAAATGAATTCAAATTTTGGAAATATTGCGATATCTGACATAACAACTTAAATATAATATCATTATATAATGTTCAAGAAATTATTTGTTTTCAATTTAGAAGCTAGCTGGTTCAATTTGATTTCCAGATCTGTTTGTTTTTTACTGAAATGTAACTAAAGTATTTCATTCATTGGATTCAACAATGCAAGGATTTGTTGTTAAATTGTCATGATAGGCATGGAATTTTTCTACTATTCTGTCAACTTGATGGCAAATGCAGCTTTATTTCCTTAATGTTGTAAAACTGACTGCCTGTCCTTGTCATGAGGGGAAAATGGACGTTTTCTAAACAATATATTTTGATACAGTATTTTAGATTTACAGTTTCCTTTTAATTATATCCCCGCTAAGAAGTCAGCATGTCCATGCGGCCGGGGATTGTTCTGCTCATAATTCTGAAATCAGTTGTTCAAATCTTTTCATCATGATGTGTACATCTGCCTTTTGTATGTCTCATACCCTCATTTGCATAAGTTATGCAAATTTTCTGTTTTTCGACTTCGCCATACACAGTTTAGTTCACTCAAAAGTCTGTCACTAATTCTTCAAAAGTTATGAAAATTGATACATATAAACACTGATGTTTGTATCTGCCTTTTGGATGTTTCATACCCACATTTGCATAATTTTTACAAATTTTGTCCATTTTTCGACTTCGTCTTTCACACTTTTCTGTCACACTCATAACTCAGACACTGATTGTTCAATGTTACGAAACGTTATACTTATAACCACTCTGTACTTTGGTCATTTGTATATTTCAAACCCTCATTTGCATATTTAATGCAAATTTTCTAAATTTTTCGACTTCTGCTTCTAAAGCACTCATACAAGTGTATCTATGAAGACTTTATATACCGGTAATATATATATATATATATATATATATATATATATATATATATATATATATATATATATATATATATATATATATATATATATATATATATATATATATATATATATATTTACACACACATATATATACACACACACACCGACGCGCGCGCGCTCTGCTTTCATAAAACTTTTGTGGTTTGATGGTTTTTTAAAACATATTTTCTTCGACCAAGGATCAAAGTGTGGGTACATGTATACGAGTGAGCTGTGCTCACTGATTCTCTTCTTTTAAATATATCCAGGTAATATGGAATTGAAAACATCAATATATTTGTATCTGTATCCCAATGGATATTTATTTTCTGTTTCTGTTTATTTGACCGAAAGGAATAAAATGTTCCATACCCAAGAAATGTTCTAATAAATTGTTTTACTAAATTGTCTTATTTGTTGTTGTTTTATGGAAGACTTCACACTGGTCATGGAAGCTTGGAAAAGTTATATTTCCGCAACAAAGCTAAATGAAATTGACAATTCATTAATTATCAATTAATTAATTAATAAATACAATTATTTAAAAAAATATATTTCATGTAACATTTTCTATTTAAAATATGAACTCAACACACATGGTGGACACAAGTTTCACTGTTAGTAAACTGAAAATAATTTTCTGAAGACATGAAATAAATGTAATTGTTTTCATTCCAAGTTTAGTGACCATTTTATTCATGACTGTACTTTGAAAAGGCATTCACGTTTTCAGGTGAGAGAACTTGTGCATTGTGTAATTGGCAATTTAATGCCATAGTAAACTTACCAGTTTACAAATTGGTAGAAATAATCGTATGTGCTATTAAATTTATCTGCCCAAGGACGAACACGTCTACCAATAACGGGCTTCACGTCTTGCTGTTGAATTTGAATACTTTTTTTTTTAAATTGACAATTTTAAAATCCAAAGTTTTAAGTAGCTATGCTCAAGCTTTTTTGAATAAAATTATTCAAATTATTCTGAAATAAGTTTTGTGTAGCTTAATATATAGAAAAGAAAAAACATATTTTAAAAATTGTTTTAATTCCAATATTTTGATGTGAACAATTTTCAAAGTACAGTACAGTTTGCTGAAACCAGGAAATTAGCAAAAGGTGTCTGGGATCCATAAAAAAAATTATTTTGGCAATATCTACAAAATTACAAAACCAAAAATAGCATCCCAACATTTCTGATGCAAATTAATAAGTTTTATGGTGAAATACCTTCATAATATTTTTAGAAAATATGAAAACAGTTGGAAAATCATAGGCAGAAATGAGTTTTCAACCCCAACACACTGCGGCAGTGCCATTTACCATTTCTGATAGGCATTATCATTAATATATGTTACGATATGACAAAATAACGAACATACACTTGTCAGGAAATAACCAGGTATTTTTAAAAATGTATAAACATAACAAGAACGAAGAAAAACATTAGTTCACATAACCGTAAAATCTATAGAAAAGCAATTATCTCTGTTACATGTAAAGTTACGAAAAAAAGGTTTCATGTAATTGATATGGAGAGACATTGTGTAACAAATTTGGCGAGGATTGGACATTAGAGTTATGTTCTGGAAACGATGCGAAAGCCAACACTGTCGTAGTGACCAAAAACAATGTCTCCCAACTTTTCAGGGCGAGAAAAACTTTTTTAGCAGCTCCGACCGGAGATGATATCAGTATTTGCGCAGTTTCCGTCGCCGCCAACGGCCCGCGTTTTATATTGGCTATAACTTTTGTCCTAGAAGGTTTTGAAAAATCATATACATAACTTCTTACTTATGCCCTTGGGGAATTTTTTTGAAATGATCTCATTCAAAGTCAAAGGTCAAGGTCACGAGTTCTGAAATTCCTATAATTATCCTTAATTCTAAACACGATAACTTGAAAAATATTTGGGCTATCAGGCTCTTCTTTGGTGTATATCAACTATGGAAAAAGGCCAAGATTTGAAAAGGTTTTCGCTAAGGTCCGTCAAAGGTCAAGGTCACAACGAGGTCACGACTTAAGCATGCTTTTGCAAAAATGTCTTATTTCAACTAACATTTTGAATCATTACATGATTGTTACAGACATTGACTGTGTGACCTTGAAGATCAGAGGTCAAGATCACGAGTTCTGAAATCAAACTTTGTTTGTGCTATCATGCTCTTACGTATATATGAACTATGGAGAAAGACCAAGATTTGAAAAGTTGTCGTTAAAATCTGTCAAAGGTCAAGGTCACAGCTAGGTTACATGCTTTTGTAAATATGCCGTATTTTAACTATGAAAACTTTGAGTCATTGCATGATTGTTATATAAA
Organism: Gibbula magus; assembly: GCA_936450465.1. Taxonomy (NCBI): domain Eukaryota; kingdom Metazoa; phylum Mollusca; class Gastropoda; order Trochida; family Trochidae; genus Gibbula; species Gibbula magus. The sequence continues at coordinate 61,713,676 of OW388289.1, read as the reverse complement.
CATTGATGGTGTGAACTTGGTGGTGATATTGGTTAAGGCCACGTTACTCCTTTGATAAAATTTTGAAATAGGTTTTGAGAACAAACTTGTGAAAAGTGACCCCAGTGATGATTAGTCCACAGCAGACTAGCATTGATTTATGTTTATTATGTAAATAAATTGTAAATGAAAGTATTTCAATCATTGTTGAAGGTTCTTCAATTCTAAAATTTCTTTTAAAATTAATTATGAACAATGATTCAATCAAATAACTAAATCAAATATTAAAGAATACATTTAATGATTTATTATACCTGGCCAGTATAATTTGTGAATTACACTTCTAAAAGTGAGAATAGGCTTACCTATTGATTGGTTTACATATATGATTAAATTGATATTCAGTTTAGTCATTTAAAAAAACAATCTTAATTTATTCAAAATATAAATAACGAAAATACCTTATAATGGCACGTCATGCAAAGTTGTTTAAGTTTTTGTCTAATTAACTTAGTTTTAACAGAGACCATAAAATAAAGGGACTAGACTCAACAGTAGGTTATCATCAACTATGTGTGCCTCGGCCAGATGTGTAATCGACCCGACTTGAAGCCCTGCTGTGATTGCAAAAAGTCAACACTGGAAATATCATGTAATATTTACAATACACCAAATGAAACTTTATCGTATCTTTATTTCATACATCCTGGTAACCAAGGAAATATTTTTATATCAAATGAGTTATAAGAGAAACGGAATCGGTTCTTTTGAACTTTTCCCGGACGCCATCTTGTTCTAGCGAGGCACACAAATATTCTGCGGCTGAGTCCAGTCCCTTTATATTATTGTCTCTGGTTTTAAAAGATATGACACATTTTCAATTTCATTTTTAAAAAAGTCATTATATTTTTTAAAGCTAAAAATTAGGTAATTTATACTAAATATGATAAAAAGATTTTTAATATTTTATCTTAAAATGCATTTACTCTTGACAATCATTTGTTATTACCTATTTAAACACTGGTATCTCACCTAAATAAGTTTGTAAATATTGGGATAATTATCCTAAAAGATTAAAGTCTGAAATACAATAAGATTTAGAGGCGTAACAATTCGTTTTCCAAAGTAAAAATTAAATTGAAAAAAATATTTTTATGTATCCACTCAGGAAAAGGAGTAGCAAATCAAGATACAGCTGTTACACGTTGCCCTATTACCCTAGATTATAATGCACGTAAGTTTTAGCGCGTAATTTCATGGTAAAAGCTTGGAAAGATGGTATTGTCAACAGTACCCTCACGACTGTGGTTTTCAGCCAATTTGGACAGTTCAGGAAGAGTTACCGCCCTTGAACTACTTGAGTGGTTATTGTATGTAGTTGTGCAAAGGTGAGGAAAGAACCCAGTCAACAGGAAACGAGACTGTTATGTTATCAATGTTCCGGAAGTGGGGTATAATTATAAAGCCTAATATGTGAGAGATATACCCATACTTTTCCGAGTGTATCGAATGATACCCTACACTTTTCCCGGTGGGGCCCTTACGAGGCGTAGCCGAGTAAGGCTCCGCCGTTAAAAGTGTAGGGTATCATTTGATACACAAGGACAAGTATTGGTATATCTGTGTTATACCCCACTTACGGTCGAGTGAAAACGGATACTATTTCATAATATTTCTAAATCAAATACAGCTGTTAACAAGCTTATGTATGAAACGCACAACCCAAATAGGGCGTCGTCTGTGACAACTCCCGGGTACACTCAGCTCGTGCTTCGTTGTATGGTTACTCATGTTTGGGGCTCGAAATCTAATTGATATGGCCCAATGACGGTATTGTCAACGCAGACGCACGTGCATCTCGCTGAAATGTACAGCTAACGTCATAAACTGCATGGCTACCCAGCAAACACACAATGTTGTCTGCAAGTTTTGTGGTGGTTTTTTCACAACATAACCTGCACACAACGTCGTGACAACGTTGTTTTGCAACATTCATCTAAGTTGTTCACGTATTCAAAATAAACTTATAAGAAAGGACATTATAATACCACATGTAATATATAAATATGTGTTTAGGATTTTCCATTCCATCATCTTGACAGATTTTCACTGATGTAATGCTCTAAGTTCTAAGAAACTGGGTCAGGGAGTAGCTCCATATCATTCTCCCCGACGCCATTTTGTAGTAGCAGGCCTTTCAACATTTTGTCTGAGAAGTTTTGTGGATTCTGGAATGCTGCAAATAGATTATAACGGTAAGACCATTCATACATGTTCCTAGTTGATGTTAGATTTTGTGTTATGTTCATCAAATTTAAATTAGAACTTTTTAATCATTATGTCTGTATTCTCAATGACAAAGAAACAAGCATGCAGCTTGTTTCTTTGTTCTTTGTTTAAAGCTCATCAGTTAACTCCCCTTTTACCTTTGATACTTGGCACTGGCTTGTAGATACAAAAAATTCAATATGCACCCTTTTAAAAAAACGCCTTACATCGGCGTGTTTCTTTTAATGAATCTGATATATTATAATAACATATCAAATGTGTAAATGAAACTTTATTTATCTTATTAACAAAATGAAAACAACCCCTGATTACTTGTATTTTTGTGTTTGTATTTTCTGATTTCATCTCATTCAGAAAGTCATAATCAGAGTAAGCATGGAATGTAATCAAGAGGTTAAACATTATCTTTAAGGTTAAAATCTCACCCAAACTGACATATAAAATAGTAATTTTCTTTTGATAAAGAAGGAAAAAGGTTATACAAATTCTTCACAATTGAGAATTAGTTATCAACGTTTTCGATTTTGTGTGAGTGCCTATGAAACAACCTATCAAGTAAAGTGATATTTTCAATTACATAATTGTCACAATATAATTATCATCACATGGTACTACTTGAAACACCATGTATCTCGAATAATTATATTTGTCGCAAGACAAATTTAGTGAACTAGCCTCTCTAACTCATATAGTGCATTCAATGTAATCCACATGTGAAATGAATGTAAGTCTGCCCCTGAAGTACATTAAAATGAAACAAACTCTTTGGTATTTTCAAATACTTGTTAAGTTGATTCAGGATTAAACACTTTAGAGAACTGAATGTTCTTGTAATTGTAGTGACACTAATTGAGACGAAGTCCTCCAATTCAAAGCCGCTTAACAAACATTATCACAAGAATGATGGACAAGGTAGTAAAATCAAACGTGATCACTGAATATACAGAAAAGGAAGCAACGATTAAAGTTCCTATCTGAGCTGTTCATCGGTCCAACTGAGATGTAGACATCTGGTATTACAGTCACAATCCTTTGATGTTAGAGGGCAGACGGGTTATATGTTATTTTACGAGTATCCCTATGTTCCGTTCATCCTTGTTACAAACATCACAAATGTCTACTACAAGTTAATAAACCGTTCATCTGAGCTGGGTTTCTTTGTTGTAAATTAATAAATTACATTGAATGATAAATAACTTATAAACATAATATATTTACTGGTCCCTTCAACTTCGAGTTACATGCACAAGTTATACTGTAAACGGATTAAGGACCTTGTACACAAGATTTAAAAACTTGCAAAGTTTACATTAGTGTTTCACAGTTAGAAGGGTTTAGTGTAGAAATGTCATTGTGACAACATAACAAAATTATAATGTCATAAAACCAACAAAAACTGAACTTTATTTTACAGGTGAAATACTTGGCGATGCTCCGACAGAATACTATGAGAAAGACAATTCGAAAGATCCTTTTTAAGTGAGCAAGCATGAAGTCTGATTCAAGTACTCCATGAAAAAGAAAGAACGGGAAAAGGAGGATATGACCATCTGTACAACTATCATCGGTTAGTATTGAATGTATGACTTACTCAGGTATCACTTCAAATAACAGCAGTAATTGTATACTATTTCTTGGGTGTCATTGCTTGCTTATTTTAAACGATTATAAATAGAAGACATATTGACATTGTTCACATTGGTCACATTTAGCCGCAACTGTTTTAGAAGTGAATTTAATGTATGTACCCCTGCAGATGGTAATTGATAATTAAACTGTCCCTATTTCATCGAAATATTATATTTACAGACGGGACTTTCCCACCCACAATCAGACTGCAGAAGTTTGTAGGAGGCGATTAGAGAAGCAATTAAGCATGCCCTTTCAAGGATAGTAAAGGGAAGAATTGCAAAGTAAGTATCACATGATTGTTTACAGTATACAATTGTTTTACACAAGTTTATCATTTTACCAGAAATACATGCGTAACATTTCTAATATCTTTGTTTAATTGATTTATCCTACGCAATTAAAATATCTAATGAAATAAAATATTCCTTATGTTTTGTAGAGTTGTAATAAAGTAAAGCTATATTTTAAATATAATAAAATGTTAAGGGGAACAAGCGGGCTATTGCGTACAGTATTAAAAACAAGTCTTGTTTGCAGGAGAACCTGCGGGACAGCCAAAGGAAGAAAGTGCCAGCGACACCAAATAGGGTCAGGTCCTGCCATCGCCAACTACTGACATCACAATGTCACGACATCATAACTGTCTTGTAATATTGCCATGACATCACCACAGTGCTGTTTAAAGTTGTTATTCTTTTAAATGTATTGAAAAAGAAATCTGAATGATGAAATGAATCTCCCCTTTATGTTTTCTTTTATCAAATATATCAACTCACTTTGATAGTGGTAAAATATTAAACTTTTATCAAGTTGATATATTTGATATCAAAAGACATAAGGGTGAGACCTTATAAACCACTGTAAACAATTAAGCTTAAGTTAACTGGAAAGGGGTGGTGGGTGTTTAATCTCTTTGAATTTTGTCATTTGGAGCATTCATAAGAAGTTGGGGATTTATAAGGTTGAATGCGGTATAATTTTAAGAGAAATGTTATTGTATATGAAATAAAATGTTGTAACTCATCAACTTGTCTTTGTTTTTTAAAAGGTTCCATTATCTATTGGTTTAACTTTGATAACAAAAATTGTATACTGACACACTATGAAACCTAAACAAAAGTTCTTTCATTTACGAAAAGGAACCTGAGGTTACAAGAAATATACCGCTATGTAAAACATCGATTTTGTTTGTTAAATATTGGAAGTTGTAGCTTGCTTATGTTTGTTGTTTCTCTTTCAAAGTGTGTCGGTAGATATGATTATGAAAGTGAGGCCTGCACATAAAGATAAATATAAGGGATTCATCTTGGAACAGACTTTAAACAAGTTGAAACTAGTTAGGAGAGGACTGAGGGAGGACCTTTGAGATGTACCAGCCTCAAGATTTACACATTATTTTACCAGCGAGGTGCTGATAAATAATGAATGTTGCATCCTGGTTGTGCGCAGGTATTTTCACAACGTTGTGTCAAGGTTGTGTGTAGGTTTTTTCACAATATGTTGCACCCAGGTTGTGTGTAGGTTTTTTCACAACGTTATTTTACAACGTTGTCTCAACGTCAACACAACCATACACTTTTACGTTGTCACAACGTTATTTTACAACGTTGCCACAACCAAATTATAACGTTGTCGCAACGTTGTCACAACGTTATTTTGTTTGCTGGGTAGTAACTTTCAGTATGTTAAGACAGTTTGCACCCAAAATTAAATAACATTCTTATATAAAAAGAAATACAGAAATTTGTGATATTATATCCCGCAGTATAAGAACCTTATTCATTTGGTCATGAAAAAATGAAGTTTCAGGTGTCCTCGTGGTCTAGTGGGTAGTTCGTTCAGCCAGAAAGCAGCAGGATACAGGTTCGATCCCAGGTTTATGTTCTACGAAGCTCCAGAGGTTTATGTTCTACGAAGCTCCAGAAGGGACATGGCTGAAACAAATTATGTGTATATGTACGTACGTAATAATATCACGTACGTACGTGATAATATTACGTGCGTACGTAGTAAAATATCACGTACGTACGCAGTAAAATACTTACTAACTCAATGTCACCGGCGGGGGACATTGCCATGTTAGTGGCAAACACTTGTTGTTCCTTTATCTGCAAGATAATGTATTGCTTTGGTGTATCTCTGTTAGATAACATATCTACAACAGAACACCTTCTTGTACTATTTTGGGATGAGTATCCTGCGATATTCGAACCTACATCAACAGAGTTAGGCATCAATCGCAAGCACTGAGTGTACCAACAGTTTACCCATCCGGCCAACATGATATGATAAGTACGAGAATGTTTACTATTGCAGATCGATATGTGATCCCAAGTAGAACAATGTTACTGTGTACACGATATAAATGATTTATAAAGGGGATTTTATCAATAAAACATATATATTGATGGAATAACCACAAATACAAAATGAATACTTTATCATTAGACCTATTAATAATGTCATATTTAGACGAAAATAAGGTTACCACACTCATAACGCCGATGACTTTACTTCTCGTTATATCTTTTAATAAACGTGTGCTAGATTTAATCAGACTGTCAAATATAAAGTCATCAAAATATTACAAAAAAATAATGTGATTCAACAGGATCATCATCGTGTATTAACAACATACGTAAACAGGAGTGTCCCCTTCAAGTTCGTTTCCACAAAATGCCCCAATAGAATATTGTTTATCTGGAGGAAGATACTGACAAATATATACCATGTTAACATGTTAACGGACACTTAACAATGAATACATCAGATACAAAATAGGTTTGACTCACGTACTAAACAAGGCAAAAGCTCACACATTAAGATGGAACACATACTATAATTTCTTATCATTATTTATTTTAAAATGTATATATATTTCTTCAATGTGTCTTATTTATATAGTGAACTGAACAATCACTTTCTGGATCCAAGACAGAGACCAGATGACACTTACTCGTTGACTTGCAATACTGGTTTCCAAGTTTCTTACTAATATTATGTACGTACGTAATGTGTTATTACGTACGTACGTAATATGGTATTACGTACGTACGTGATAATATAACGTACGTACATAATAATATCACGTACGTACGTAAAAAATATTTTTTTCAAACCATGTCCCTTCTGGAGCTTCGTAATGTTCACATATAATCTGACATTTTATAAAGTATCATCACTTAGATTTGGAAATTTAGAAAATTGACTCAATTGTTTCTCAGTTGTTAAAAAGTGAAGGTATATTAGAAAAGTGTAGGTATGTCAGAAAAAGTGTAGGTGTATCGGCTAATACACCTACACTTGTAACAAAAGAAACCATAGCAACGAGACCGGAAGTGGGGTATAAAATTTGATAATCGATTCTTCCATTCGCAAAACGTCTCTAACTCAACTTCTCAACCTAAGGAAGTGACCTCTCACTGTTCTGGGTGAACTCAAACTCTTACACAAGTTGACTCACTGAATCCTTCAACACGTCTCTCTGGTGACAGAGACTCAAGACATATGTCTATAATGTAAAATTATTTATTAAATGATTTGGCAAATGCTACATATGTCCAACTTATTCTGTGTACGAGGCAAGAATGAAGACCGATATACATAGACCCAGTTTCGTGTAGGTCTGTAGCCAAACATCAGTTGTAGTCCTCATTCCCGAAATTCAAGAATTCAAGAATTCCTGATCTTTTAACGTTTCGTGAATGGGTAAAAGGCAGCATATATGTACCCATGAGCATGTACACGCAGCCAATATCCGGTTAGGTCGAGCCCACGTGGCTGTTACAGTTGGGACAAGTATGACGGATGTACCTGATCGAAGTTCCTCCGAAGAAAATACAAAAGCAAATAGGTGAACTGAAAAGAACGAAATGATATTTTTTCAGAAACAATGCATCATGCACCGTAAATATCGCATTTGATTCCCATTTAAGGATATTCCTGAATCAACCATATTACTAATAATAATGATAATTCTTTATTATATGGCGAGCAGTGAAATACTGGGATTTATCAGTGAAATAAACTTTCTATCAAGCTATGTACAGTGAAAATAACTTATATTTTCACTGCGAACGGTGACTGATATTATTTGACGTCATAAAACAATGGTCTCACGCGGCGAATTGGTTTATGACGTCACAGTGTTACTGTGGTGACGGGCAGTTCCTAGCGGCCGGTCGGCGTGAAAATTACCCTTTTCGGACGTAATTACATGGATGTTGTCATATAATAAATAGAATATCCGTCAATTCTTGACAAATACCATGTTTATCTCATCTCGTGAATTAGAAAAGTTATATTTTTTCACTCGTGGCTGCGGAAAATATAACCTTTCTACCTCACTCGATGAGATAAACATGGTATTAGTCAAGAAAAGACAGATATCCTCTATTTATTTGTAAGCCAGGGAATATCTTTTACTCCTGTTGCTGAGGCACAATTTCTAATAATAAGCGCAAGTATTAAATAATAAACAAATCACTAGAACACTAGACTGTAATAAAATGGGCCAAGTCAACATAACTGAACAACGTCAACCAGAAAGAGTCCATCCAGTGGAATGCACACTGAAATTAAAATGACACTTATACCCCACTTCCGGTCTCGTTGCTATGGTTTCTTTTGTTACAAGTGGAGGTGTATAAGCCGATACACCTGCACTTTTTCTGATATACCTTTACTTTTACTGATATACATACACTTTTTAACAGCTGAGAAACAATGTAGTCAATTTTCTAAATTTCCAAATTCTAAGTGATGATACTTTATAAAATGTCAGATTATAAATGAACATATAAGGAACCTGTGATCGAACCCGTGTGCTGTTGTTTTCTGGCCGAACGACCTAGCCATTACACCACGAAGCCAGTTGAACATTTTTTCATGACCAAATGAATAAGGTTCTTATAATGCGTGAAATAATATCACAAATTTATGTTTTTCTTTTTATATAAGAATGTAATTTAATTTTGGGCGCAAAATGTCTTAACATACTGAAAGTTGTTTCTGTTTTCTCTAAATTTTACCTGTACATTTCAGCAAGATGCACGTGCATATGCGTTGACAATGCCGTAATTGGGTCATATCAATTAGATTTCGAGCCCCAAACATGGGTAACCATACAACGCAGCACGGACTGCGTTGTCACAGACGAGACCGTATTTGGGTTGTGCGTTTCATGCACAAGCTTGTTTACAGCTGTATTTGTTTAGAAATATTATGAAATAGTATCCACCGTAAGTGGGGTATAAGACAGATATACCCATACTTTTCCTCTTGTATCAAATGATACCAAAAAACCTTTCCCCGTTGGAGCCTTACTCGGCTCCGCCTCGTAAGGGCCCCACGGGGAAACGTGTAGGGTATCATTCGATACACTCGGAAAAGTATGGGTATATCTCTCACATACAACCAGTGTTACAATTGAGGAACTTGTAAGATTATCTATACTTTATTCAAACAGCAATGCTTACTGAAATAAATTTCTTAATTCGGCGTCCATATAAAAAGTGAAGAAAAGTCAGTATCAATTTTAGGAGCTAGTTTTTTTAATTTGTCACGTTGCTAAAAATCTTAAAATTTCCAAAGATATTCCCGACATTTTACTGGAAATATTAGTTTTTTTATAACCTTCATCAATTGACATTAAAAAGGTTAATGTTTACGTAAAAAATACAATACTTGTTGGTAGTTCCAGTGGATTCTGTTTGTATTGCACCCCTTCTTCATAACTTAATAACCTCTAGTATTATAACTTCTAATATCTAATTTGACAATAATTATACCAGGGTTAGTGGAATCTCCACACTCACCAGATGATAAACAGTAGGATGCACAGACAGATGGAACCCCAGGCACACTTGTCCTCTACGTGGGTGGTCACCTGGGCGTGGCAGAACTGGCACGTGATCGGGATGGATCCCCGGGGGTAGAGCACCCTCGCCCCGTCTATATAACGCTTCACCCCTCCAGGGGTCGGGTGGGTCACAATTACTGGAGGACAGAAAGTAGAGGGTCAGAAGTGTACAATATATAGACTACAATTTACAAGATGATCACGGGTAGATAGAAAATACAGCCAACATAGTTCAACGAAAAATATTTTAAATTTGATTTATTGTATTAAAAAAATATTTAATTTTCCGACGAGTACCCCTGTGGACCCTAGTTCTTATAAGTTTGTTCCCTTTCTTTTCCAGCATCCTTTGCCTTCTGCAGCTCGTGTAGCACATTCAACAGTTTCACATATGTGTTTTATTCAGTAAAATTGGGGACACAGCGACTACATCAAGCCTAAGTTTACATAACCAGGAACCCATTGATAAACCTGCATCAATTAAACAACGCTGATGTTTTGAATGTCGATGTTTGAACGCAGTTTGAATCTTTGGGAGTTTGTATCTCTTCTGACAGTGTCATCAGCCAGGACCTCCCACCCAGCTCTGCAAAGGGTAATTAAGACATTCAAATGGCAAGTCATCGCAATCTGTCATTTAACCCCATATTTGACCAAATACATTATGACAATGGGAATATGCAGCTAAAAAACGTTTAATAGATTTAGATTTAAGATTACTGGTAGGTGGGGTATTTTGGCCAGATTCGTATCGCCCCAACCTCTGGGAACGCAGGTCGGTTCACGTCATCCTCTCAACCCAGTGAAATGTCACCATGCTATCCCGTTAGATCAGATCAGTCCCATCTTTCAACAGCATTGGTATTGTAGCATGCATGACAGAAACAGGTGCGACCAACAGTCCCCTCATACTGTTACTATCAGAGGGCAAAGGTTACTACACCATGTTTCCAGGAAACCGGATACAGAGCCCTCACCAAGAGTGTCTTCAACCTGTGCTGATACCTAGATCTGTGTAATCGTGCATATATCGCTGTCCATCGTCAGAATACGGACAGGCAGTTTCAAGGCATCGTCGACGTCACCGTGAAAACAAAGTTTCCAGCACGGAACTCTCTAACAGTTTTATACTTCTTGTTTGTTGAAAGTTCATTGTCTTGAGATTAACACAGAGATGTTGTCTGATAGTCTGCACCTGTTGACAGAATGGAAGGATGGAGGTACCTCCACCTTGACAGAAGTACAGGCTCGCATTGGCCAACTCCAATTCATTGCCTCCTGTGTTTTTTTTATATCCAGGTTGCTAAATTGGTTGAGATCAGTTTCTTCTTCAGGTGCAAGAGATGTCCCTTACGAGATGAAAAGGGACTTTGACGGGTGGTTAGTTTTTATTCAAATTTATGACGGTGTCTCGTTCATGGCTGTGGGAGAGTGGTCTGACCCAGAGGCGATGAGTGTCTGATGCATGCTTGACAGGATGTGGCCGGTTTGTTCGCACACGGGCCGAGGATTGGACATCAAGTGTCTCGAAAGTCATCTCTGTAGCTCATCAGTGGTTTGGAAAAAGAATCCAGTTCTTTTGCGACAACGAGGTCTCTGTCACAGTCATCAACTCGAGACATGTCAATGCTTATTCCATGCTTATGTTCAATCATTGTCTTTGTGTTTGTGGCCAATAAAGTATCAAAACATTCCTTTTCTTTTCATTGGGGGTGAAAGGAGGATAATTTAAGTATTAATGCCTCAACATATAGTGTGATGTGCACTGATTGGGAGGTATCCGACTTATGAATTTAAAAGGAGGGTTCTATCGGGGTATATTTTTTTTTGGAAACGAAATTCGAGAGGATATTCCCGTTTACACATTTATGCTGTTAATACATGGTTTAAACACAGTCAAATTGAAAGATATTAATGAAGTTAATACTTTGATGACTTTATAGTTCACAACTTGATAACGACAAGAGCACATTTGTTGAAAAATAAAAACAGTGATAATTGAAGCCATTCATCGACGCTGCGTACGGGGAAAATTTTGCTACGGCCGAGTATTATAGCATATTGTTTGTTAGTTTTATGATACGTTATGTGTTACTATGTGGATGTTCTATCAGTGTATATGTTTTATTGTTACAAAAATATAAAATTGGGTTAAATATAGCGTGTTTTCATTTCACGAAATGCCAAGAAACCAAGATGGCGGATGCTACCGATAGAATAGTGATAGAACTTTCCCTTTAACGGAACATTATTATGAAATCCAGAAAAGTGTTCCTGGAAATTTCTCATGACATTTATCTGCCAAATCTTGACAATATTCCACATTCATTTTTGAATGGGCTTATATCATGACCATACACACCTTGGACCGGATCTACTTGTGGTAGTTTGCTCGTATTACCCGGATGTTGACTGTCAGCCATTACACTGGCGTAGTTTGGCGGTGCCTCGTTAGCTAAGAAAGATTAGAGATGTGTTTAAATTGAAAAATATTTTGTAATCTCTCGCAGAACATTTCATCCAAGGCAGTTGTTCAAGCGACCAGATACGTTTTCAATTCCTTCATGCGATATCATAGAACGATCTGTACAACGTTTTGTTGTTGTTAACCAAACTGAACGCATTTAGGCCTAGTTGCTAAACAATTTGATACTTTTAAAGGGACAGTAGCACGTTTTTCGCTCAAACAAGTCGATGAAATGTATTTGTAAAATAATGTCACCAATAGTAAAACACCCTTCTCTATTCGGAAAATTAAGTTAAAAATGAGTGTACATGGCTCAGTAAAGTCATGGTGATCGTTTTTGTCATTCGAAATAATAAAATGTGTTCACAATAAAATGGCCGCCATGCAATTTTTTGCTTTATACACACCGTTATTACTACTACAGACAATTGGTTTGTGTAATAGAATGTTTTACCCTCTAAAGTAAATTTAAATGGCACAAACTATCATTTATAAATAGGAAATTTGAAAACATAAATTTTGCAAAAAACGTGCTACTGCCCCTTTAAAGTTTAACAGTGGACACTTTGTCATAGCACTATAGTGTCGTATAGCGCCCCTTAGAGGTTAAGCTTTCAAGGTGATATATTGTCCAATATATTACCTTTTAACAAAATATAACTAGCATAAGCTAGATTCCGGTTGTCTTTGCACCAAAATAGAAATGTGAACAAAATGTACTTTAACTAAATGTTAAAATACCTGTAAGATTGACTTACTTTGAGAGATAGGTTTAGAAGACATGGCAGTTGAGTTCAGGTGAGAATAGCGTCTGGATGTAGGTTCACCTGTATGAGACAGGTGGGAGGTCACAGCATGGCGGAACAATCACATATAGTTCATAAAGAATAACATAATTACCGTCAATCAGACCGCCTATAGACACGAGAAGGACGCGTGCTGTTAACACTGTCAAACCATCTGATTATTCAGCTTACTATAGAGGAAGATACTGCACAAATGCCGTGACACTTTAACTTAAATTTATTACAACTCAAACTTTTTTAACACACAGATGCAAATAAGCATGTTAGTTATACTACTGGTATTATTGTTGAACTTTGTCCAGGAACGTTGTGATAACAATCCTCTTGAACGACTTCTTGTCTGTTATCGCAGCAGCCATACTTCACATCAATCCATCACGTACATCCATTGTGTTGTTGGGGTCACATATTGCAAACGTCATAAATGGTATAACTTTATCGAGAAGTACCGACTGTTACCGAAAACTGACATTTTGATGATAGTAGACTCAGCATTTTGACGATATGAAGGTAAAAGTAGCGATTTCTGATCGAAAACCGGACAATGCACAGCGTGTGGCGCGCGTCAATGAGTCAAACGTAATCTTGGAATCTTATCTATAACAGAAAAAAGGAAAAATTTGAGTTGATAGTGTTTAATAGGTCTTATAACTACTGTGCATGTAAATGGGGCGTGCAGTTTCGGTTTCTGCACATGCATAATGATGTTACTCAATTTTAATTGGAAACTAGTAATTATGATATATTTGGCGATTGAGGATTACTATGCAAGCTGAGTGATTTTATTTGTATTGTGGACAGCACATATGGTGAGTTGGAACGTATAAAAGCCAAATAAAATGTTATGAAACACAATGGATGCACCTTTAAGGTGTCAAACGCGCGGTCAAGCCATGGTAACAGAGTTATTTGAAAATGTGAAGTATAATCAAAAACATCAAACATAAGACATTGTATCTTATATGGTAAGTGACCCTACTATCGTGGCAACATTATTTCTGTTCCTAGTACTGCTTTAGAATACTTATTTTTGCAAAACACTTTAAACATGAAAAAAAAAGTGCAAAAGTTAAATTTTCTTACATATTTGGACATTTTATATATATAAGTCTGGAGTGTAATTTATGATGGCCGAGAGGAGACATCGCTCTTTCGCCCTCTGGTATCAACACGATAAAGCGATAAAGCGATAAAGCGATATAGTCACACGACAAAGCGATAAGGCTGCACGACAAAGCGATAGAGCAACACGACAAAGCGATAACGCCACACGACAAAGCGATAACGCCGCACGACAAAGCGATAACGCCTCACGACAAAGCGATAGTGTCGATAGTGTCGCACAACAAAGCGATAACGCCCCGCGATATAACAACGCGATAAAGCGATAATAACAGCACGATAAAGTGAAGGAGCGATAAAGCGAAAGAGCGATAAAGCGAAAGAGCGATAAAGCGAAAGAGCGATAAAGCGAAAGAGCGATAAAGCGAAAGAGCGATAAAGCGAAAGAGCGATAAAGCGATAGTAACAGCGCGATAAAGCGAAAGAGCGATAAAGCGAAAGAGCGATAAAGCGAAAGAGCGATAAAGCGAAAGAGCGATAAAGCGATAGAGCGATAAAGCGATAATAACAGCGCGATAAAGCGAAAGAGCGATAAAGAGAAAGAGCGATAATACAGCGCGATAAAGCGAAAGAGCGATAAAGCGAAAGAGCGAAAAAGCGAAAGAGCGAAAAAGCGATAAAGCGAAAGAGCGATAAAGCAAAACAGCGATAAAGCGATAAAGTGAAAGAGCGATAAAGTGAAAGAGCGATAAAGCGATAAAGCTAAAGAGCAATAAAGCCAAAGAGCGAAAGAGCGATAAAGCGAAAGAACGATAAAGCGATAGAGCGATAAAGCCATAGAGCGATAAAGCCATAGAGCGATAAAGCGAAAGAACGATAAAGCGATAGAGCGATAAAGCGAAAGAGCGATAGAGCGAAAGAGCGATAGAGCGAAAGAGCGATAGAGCGAAAGAGCGATAGAGCGAAAGAGCGATATTGACATGTCGACCTTAATCTTTTACATAACAATAGAATACTGGTTTCATTCAATTTCTTTTCATTTGACTTGATATTTGATTCACATAACATAAGAATGATTTTGATAAATGATTCCACTTTAAATCCCCAAAGGTCGCTATTATATAAATGTAATTAATACAAGTTTATTTTGTATTAAGAATTTGAATAAACATCTATAAAACAACTTACGGTGATTAATTGAGAAATCCATGCTAATTAAAACAGACATCTGCAACTCTAATAGATTAATTCAAAACGCTGACATGGTGTGTTTAAACCTGTACATAAATACTTTCTTAGACATACTTTATGTGACTGGTTATTATTGATTTAATTGAGCAAAACAAAGTTTATATAAATTTAAATCGGCGCACTCTGATTTCTTCTACTTACTCTATATTTTTCCTGAAAAAGCTGTCAAATATAGCTTAAAATCATTAAATAAGTCTGACACTCGGCATCCGCAAAAATGTTATTATTTAAATACCTATCTGTTGACTAGACCTACTTTGCCTTACCTCCCAGGGGTAATGCTATTTCAACCTTAATACAGACGAACTTGAAGAATGGATGAGGGGTGCGTAAAATCCCTTATCCAAGGGCCGGTAAGTCTAGATGGTCTCGTGACGTCACTACCTGTTCATATCACTCTCCTAAAAGTTGCAGAGCAAGGCAGACGTGTTTTGTTCTGTGACTGGGGTTTTAGCGACTTGGGTTGCTAACTTGCTATTTTTCTCTTGTTAGTTCAAGAGATATCATCAACGTTGTTCTTCATTAGTGCAGGTTGTGTTTACAATCTGTTTTTCAAGTAGGTGTTAGATTTCAAGGGGCCTTGTTGACATGTGCTAGCTAGCGACCATCCGGAGTAGGTGGATTGCATGCGCCGCACGTGCAGCTCGTGATTCTTTGTTTTCTCTCACCTGACTGTTGGGTGTTTGACTTGCGTAGGGTAAAGGAGCAGTGGTATCTCTCCTACGCGGGTGACTCGCTTGCTTGTCATCCGCTTTCGCTTGGTCATTCGCCATTCGTTCCGAGTGCTGACTGTTAGGTGTTTGTCTTGCGTCTGGTAGAGGAGTAGTGGCATCTCTCCTAATCGTTTGACTCGCTTCGCTGGCCATTCGCTTTCGCTTGTCACGCGCTTTCGGTCTGTACTTTAGTGTTAACTGTGGGTTGTTGACTTGCGTACGGTAAAGGAGCTAGTGGAATCACTCCTAATTCGCTTGTCATACGCCTGTCGGTTGTACTCTAGTGCTAACTGTTAAGTGTTTGTCTTGCGTATCGTAGAGGAGTAGTGGTATCTCTCCTATTTCGTTTGGCTTGCTTCGTTTGTCATTCGCTTTCGCTTGTCATACGCTTATCGGTCTGTACCTTAGGAAACTGTGGGTTTGACTTGCGTAAGGTAAAGGAGCAGTGGTATCTCTCCTACGCGGGTGACTCGCCTCGCTTGTCATTCGCTTGTCGCTTGTCATTCGCCTGCGGTCCGTACTCAAGTGCTTCGCGTCTCGCTTGGCTTCTCGCCTCGCCTGTCACTGGCTCGCTAGTTGTTCGCCTTAGGTGAGTCACTAGCTTGGTTAAGGAGCAGTGGATACACTCCTCGTCAGTGACTCGCGTTGCCCGTTGCTAGCTTTCGCCTACCATTCGCCTTTGGCTTCGCCTTAGGTCGATTCTACGTGACTCACCCTTAGGGTGATTCACTTTGGTTCAAGTGACTCGCTACGCCAGTCACTTAGGGTTTTTGTCATACGCTTATCGGTCTGTACCTTAGGGAACTGTGGGTTTGACTTGCGTAAGGTAAAGGAGCAGTGGTATCTCTCCTACGCGGGTGACTCGCCTCGCTTGTCATTCGCTTGTCGCTTGTCATTCGCCTGCGGTCCGTACTCAAGTGCTTCGCGTCTCGCTTGGCTTCTCGCCTCGCCTGTCACTGGCTCGCTAGTTGTTCGCCTTAGGTGAGTCACTAGCTTGGTTAAGGAGCAGTGGATACACTCCTCGTCAGTGACTCGCGTTGCCCGTTGCTAGCTTTCGCCTACCATTCGCCTTTGGCTTCGCCTTAGGTCGATTCTACGTGACTCACCCTTAGGGTGATTCACTTTGGTTCAAGTGACTCGCTACGCCAGTCACTTAGGGTTTGGTTCGACTTAGGTCCATTATACGTGACTCACCCTTAGGGTGATTCACTTTGGTTCAACTGACTCGCTACGCAAGTCACTTAGGGTTTGGTTCGACTTAGGTCGATTATACGTGACTCACCCTTAGGGTGATTCACGTTGGTTCAAGTGACTCGCTACGCCAGTCACTTAGGGTTTGGTTCGACTTAGGTCGATTATACGTGACTCACCCTTAGGGTGATTCACTTTGGTTCAAGTGACTCGCTACGCCAGTCACTTAAGATTTGGTTCACGCACGAATGTTATGTGAATAAAGATTGATTTATCTTGTAAGTGTTTAGCCTAGTTTTTGGTTTGGCTTGTTCGTCTTTGTTTACCTTGGCGGGTGGTTACTTGATTTTGACTTTGTGCTCTTCGAGTTCAGAGTTTTTGTTTCAACTCTCTTGATTGCATATCGTCAGAGTTGTTGTGCTTTTGCTCCGCCGCTTGGGTGTTTCACGTGTGTGACTCACCTCGTCTACGCTACTATACGCCGTGTAGGTGACTCGACTGTCTCTACCTTCGCTTACGTTACGCGTTTTATCGTTACCGTTCGCCATGTACTCCGCCTTCTGCACGAACTGCGGAGGCAGGAAGTCCGCCTCTAAGGATCCGCACTTGTTATGTAGAAAGTGCAAGGACCTTTGCGAAGAGGATTACCGTTGCGACGAATGCGCTCCTCTCTCCGAATCGGAGTTCCACGCGTACGTTTCCGCCATACGCAAGTCGGTGGCCGATAGGGCTGCGTCACAGAAGCGTACGTCGTCAGCTCAACGTAGGGAGTTGTCTCCCATTCGTCATCCGTCTCCGGTGGAGGATGTAGACATTGTCCTCACGGAACGGGCGGATGAATTCGACAGGGAATCGGACCTGTCCGAACCCGCTGGGGGGTCGAAGTTACGCTCCCCCCCTCCGCCGTCGTGTTCCGGTTCTCGTTCGCGGACTCACCCGTTGTCCCCTCCTTCGCCGGACAAACGGTTGTCTCCGCTTAGACTTAAGGTGGGCGGACCCACTACGCCCAAGAGCAAGAAGAAGAAGTCCAAGAAGGCTAGGTTCGACAAGGTCGATCCGTCCCTCCTTCTGGCATCCGTCAAGGATATGGTCTCTTCCTTGCTCGATGCGCGTTTGGGTCAGCGGAACTTACCCACTCACACTACGACTACGCAACCGTGTGAGCCCTATGCGGATGACGTACCTCAGGGTGCGCGTTCCTCGTCCGCTAGGGCCTCCGCACCCGCGACTCCTTCGCGTACCCCTCGCACCCCTGCGCGGCGTGTCACGGTGATGTCACCCTTACGGGACTCCTCGCCGGACTCACCGGAACGTGACATCCGCTACGTGGACGTGTCGAACCCTCCGTTCATCAGTATAGAAACGGAGGCGGAGGGTACGGGATTGTCGGAGGATCCTCCAGTGGTTGACGCAATAGCTATGCTATCCGAAGTGGCTTCGTTCGCGGACGTTCCACTTAGCCAAGTCAGCGTGACGGGTCCGCGCACGTCGGCGGCCAAGAGGGCTT